>LR824552.2:5000000-7500000 GCA_902850265.1 Spodoptera littoralis | reverse complement strand
ACATTTTGGGCCACGGGTGCATAGAGTGGGGACTCTAGATGCCATGTCTTCAGGGAAGACGATGGCACAGTGGTCACGTGCCGCCGTACACAGCAAGGCTTAAAGGAGACACCCGACTCCCCAGGGATGTATCGTAACAGGCGTTGCACCGTAGAGGCTTCGGAGCAGGTCTCTTAGAGGACCTGATGCCTCCATACAGGTGTTGAGAGAGGCCACCGGGGTGGTTTTAGTGAGGGAAAAATCCCACACTCCCTAGTCTTTTATCCCCAAAAAGCTAGGCGCCTTTTGAAGGTTCCCTCCGTCATCATAAAAAGGTACGTCTACATAAATTAGCCTTGAAAGAGTTGTTGACTGCGCGTTGAATGCGTAGTGAAGTGATCTTGGTCTCCCCTCGCGCGTACTTCTTGAGGTGAACCGGTAAAAGTAGCGTATTTTATACAGTCACTAGCACATCAAGCCCTGAGGCCTTAGTACGAATTTCATTTAGGTACGTTTTTTTTTTTTTTTTAATATTATAAATTATTTCTCCACGGACTCTAGGTCCGTGCCCTTGTCATACAGTTTTTTAATTATAATACATCTAGTCAATTTTTATAAAGTAAAGAGGGAACCTAGTTACACACTACAATTAACTACATCTAAAATTATTACCAAAAGTATAGGTTACATAATAATTAGGCACTATTTATTTATTTCTATTTCAAAGGCTTTATGAAACCAGCCCACCAACAAGATGGGAGAGCCGACCTGACCCAGCAGAAGGCACCCGTTCACGAGTATGACGTGTGTGTCAGCAATTGGTCCGGTCAACCTTTTTATTGGGAACGGAACAACCCAACACACAGCGCCACCGACTGTAGGACATTTATGTGTGCATGACGCCTCAACCTTTGCCACATGGGCCGATTCCAATAAAGCGTACAATAGTCCAAAGTCAATTGGTTATATTCTATTTCTACATGTTTCTGCACACACATTTCCTCATGTTGCATTCGTTCCATCACAAGCAACACTCCCCGCCCAAGAGAGCACCCATGACTGCCGCGTCCCTGTGTCTGATAGCCATTTTCAGGTTGTAGTCCTTAATACCCTGCTCACCCTCATCAGCCGCCTTCCTGATTAGTTTACTTATCGCGTCTTCACTGTTGTCTGTGTAATAGATGCAACCATGCGTGTGACGCGATATTGCTACTACCGCGTGTGGTACGCTGTCATGTATTTGATGTTTCTTTGTTGCTGTGTTGACAACAATCACATTCGCACACGAAAGTCCCTGTGCCTCGTGTATCGTGAGCACGCGTGATCCCACGGTCGACCCGTATCCCTGGTTCTTAAGGGATTCCTTCTCTGCCTGAGTGTGTACCAGGTATAAAGTGTCGGGGAGTGACTTTGGAATCATCGCCCCCGAGAACCTTTTTATCTCGAGGGATCTCACGAACGACCTGGACGAGTATATGCCACTGTAAACTGTGCTGAGGGCATACGCCACATCCATTGGATTTCTGTGGGTACACATCAATTCCTGGCTTATGGGCGTGATATATGTAGGGCGGCTGTAGAGTAGAGGGAAGAGGTTATCACGATCTATAAACGGAAGCTGATTTATGTCACCAATTAGAAGGACTTCCTTGGCTCGAGTTATTCGGGCGGCCATCACAACGGCTCCAAAGTGGTTCATGAGAGCCTCATCTACCATTAGTCGATGGCAGCTCTCTCGCTCCCCAAGCCGTTTACTAGGATGGACGCCATTGTTCGAACCCTAGATTTGACGAGTCCTCCGATTCGGCAGGATAGTTTGCCTCTGAGGTCATTTGCTGCTTCGGTTGTCGTGGTGACAATTAGATCTTTGCCCGCTTCAAATTGATCTACTATCCATGTCGTTTTTCCGCAACCAGGGACGCCATTTGTCCAGCGAAACGTCGGAGTATGCCAGTCTCCAAAAACTTCGCCGTCTGATCCAGAATCAGAAATGGATCTTGCCATCTCTAATATTCTATCGTCCAGCATAATTCTCGTGCATTTGGCAACCACTACTAGGGAATCCCCTGGAGGAGTTTTAAACTTTAACACTCCGCATCGATCGGATTCCCTCTCGTCCAGAGACACAAATCCTGCAGTTGCGTTATAAGCAGCCATACTTCGAGTTATAGAGGTTCCTCTCAGTACCCTCGAGGTGTTGTTGTCGTATATGACTGCTTCTGCTGCTTCGAGTCTATCGTTCAGTATTAGCTCGTTTCCTTGCAGGTAAGTCTGCAGAATGGATTCGCATTTCCGCATGTTGACCTGCCTGGTTGCCTCCACCACTGCGGTAAACTCGAGAAAAGCATTTACGACATGGTCTCTGGTAGTGGACGCTTGTCGAAGCCTCGGCGGACAAACGTGACCCATAGCTGCTCTTGTTGGTGATGACCTGGGGGGAGGAGACTGTATTTGTGCGCCTCCTGATCCTTGAGCAGATTTAACCACATTTTTTCTGAAGGGTGACGAAATCAGTCCGGTTACTGAGCATATGGCCGCTGTTATTGCCCACACTCTACCTCGTGATTCTAATTTTTTATTTTCCCTCTCGGTGTTTTGTTGGTGTTGTTGCAGAGCGCTTTGTTGCCTATATCTTTGTTGTAGATGCTCTGAGCCGCTTGGAGAATCCACCCCTAGCGCGTATCGAACTGGCTTTTTGAGGAAACTCAAGTCCTCACCCCTGTTCTCGTACACGATGACTTCATGATGTTCTGAAGCCCTGACGCATCCTATAAGGTCTGCCGTTCTCCCCTTCTCATAAGCTACCACGGCAGCGTCCACACTAATTATTCTGGGAATCATATCCTCGACCTCTCCCCGCCCACCCATGTCCGACAGCACACCGCAAGCTTGTTCAAAACAAGTCATTGAGTCGACGCTGGAGAATATTGCAATTGTTTTATTGCGTGTTCGCAGTAGTCGACAGCTCCGACCCAATAGTTGCATTTCTGGCAGCGCATCGTATGTTTTGCGCCGCATACTTGTCTTGGATGTGCTGCCATTCATTAGGGAGGCTAAGCCGGGTGAAATAGTAAGCCATTTGCTGTTCTTACTTTCGCAGAAGGCTATCCCTAGCCTTTCGCTGCTGGTGTTCATGAACAGAGCTACACTTCGTAGCCGTATTCCTTTGGAGCCGCATTCTCCATGCAAGAGTATTTGCCTCTCATTGATGGTGAGCGGTTCAGTGGTACGGGCGATCTCGGATACTGCCATGGAAGTATTTGGTTGATTCTCCAAGCTGGCTATTCGATTTGTATTATTTAATGTGCTGTTTCTTTCAGCCGCCCTGTTGAAGATGGTTTCAATGTAGCTCAAAAAATGCGGTCTTTTGGTTTTATCAGCCAGAATGGCACTCAGATTTGAGGAATCCAGATTTGCATCTATTACATTTTCTAAGTTGGTTCTTGCGGCTAGAAAACGAGGACACTCTAGAATAATGTGCCATACAGACTCACTGATAGTTGAATCGCATTCGCAACCTGCACTTTCTTTTAGTTTAAATCGATGCAGATATTCAGCGATCCCTCCATGTCCAGTCAGCGCCTGAACTTGGGCAGGTGTCAACTTTGTTGATCTCACTATTCGATATGCCTCATGGACATCTGGGAGAAACGTTTTAGTCACCTGCCCAGTAGTTGAGGTGGTATACCTGTCCTGCCACTTACGGATAGTTTCGTCCCTAATTTTCTCTTTGACATAGGACATGGGTATTCTACAGTAGTCTGCCGTGGTGTTATTTTTCTGTTTGGCAGCGGTTTTAGCTAATTCGTCTGCCCTCTCATTTCCAGCCGTTCCAACATGGGCCCTCAGCCAGTAGAATCGAATCTCTCTTCCCTGTTCCGTTATGGTCTCCAAACACTGCTTTATCTCCTTGGCCAAACAGTGGGTAATCCTGGGATTCTTCAAAACATCGAGGGAGGACCTAGAGTCGACCTAGAGTGAGATTTAGGTACGTTTAAAGTATTCGAAACGAGTATGCGTTTGGCAATCTGATTGGCCGGCTCCAATGAACCAACCAATCAGAGGCCTTAGTACGTTTGTTTTACGTTTACGGTACACCTTCGGATGTAGCAATAATCATTATTTATTATTCTTTGCAATAAACTTGATACAGATATTTATATACTAGGTATTGTAAAATGTGAGTACAGAACTACAGAACTAAGTCAAGATAACGACAGAAAATAAAACAATGTCAGAGATAAAAAAATTTACGTACATCAAAATAAAATTGAGATAACAATGTTCAAAATCCATTACAATATCAGAAATATCAGCTATGACATCAAAGTCCGAGTTTGTTGTTGAAAGGACTAATATTTGTTGGTACCTATTACTCATACTTACTGTATATGATAGGTAGTTTCTCATATGTAGTAAGCGGACCTAACTACATACATAACAAAACATCACGCCTTTTATCCCCGAAGGGGTAGGCAGAGGTGCACATTACGTCACATAATGCCACTGTACAAAGTGACACCCACTTTTCACTAATTATGTTATGAGTCTCATGTATTTATAATAACTATCGTGAGACATACTAAATTAAGTAAAAAAGCGGGTTACTCACGTGAATATACCGAAAAATGTTCTACTAGTTTCGAACCACAGAGGGGTTCTTCCTCCTGAGCAGCCCGCGTGTGTAACCCGCGTTTTTACTTAATGAGTCCCATGTAATAGGGGGTGAGCCTATTGCCATGTATCGGACACAATTCCAGACTCCATGCTACCACTGACATTTTTTTAATAACTCCGTATAACTTTCCCGGATCCAGAAATTGAACACGACTTTAGGACGACCAACGAGGCAGTCCTAACTATTCTTTTACATACACTAGGAGTACCAGAACGTATCACAAATTAGCTTACAGGGTCCTTAAATGAGCGTTGAATGGCAGTTGTACAGTCCTGGTCCCCCCTCATATTACTCCAACGGAGTTACGAGGTCGCTGGCACAGTAATTGATGACTAACTACCGTCTATATATTCACATGCATCATGCATTCTATATTGTATTTTTTCAACATTTTACTTTTACATGTATTGTGGATGTGTGGATGTGGATTTTCATGTGTACTTAAGCATTGGCAGACTCAAAACAATTGAGGAAACTATTCTGACAACGTTTTTTTTATATAATATACTAGCTTCTGCCCGCGACTTCGTACGTGCAATCCCGATATTTCCCGTTCCCGTTCTTGATTTTCGGTAAAAAGTAAAAAAAAAAGAATTGGGTAAAAAGTATCCTATGTCCGTCTCCTGGTTCTAAGCTACCTCCCCGCCAATTTTCATCCAAATCGATTTAGCCATTCTTGAGTTATAAATAGTGTAACTAACACGACTTTCTTTTATATATATAGACTAGCTTCTGCCCGCGACTTCGTACGCGTAATCCCATTTTTTCCCGTCCCCGTTCGTTTCGGTATTTTCGGTAAAAAGTAAAAAAAAATGTTGGTTAAAAAGTATCCTATGTCGGTCTCCTGGCTCTAAGCTACCTCCCTACCAATTTTCAGCCAAATCTATTCTGCCGTTCTTGAGTTATAAGTGGTGTAACTAACACGACTTTATTTTATATATATAGATTGTAGTATTTGTGTAGTAGGTATAAATATTTGTTTAGTAGTATACATTATTATGGTATGTATATGTCTATACAGATTTATAAAATATTGTATTAATATATTTATTCTATAGGTATTTATGTGTGTAGTATACATATTAAATAACTTTTTTTTATTTTTTCAATTGTGTTCTGGCTTCGCATCAACCACTTCATTTCTCTGCACTTCCCTATGGTTGACTGAAAGAGAATGCCTTAAGGCATTAAGTCCGCCATTCACTGTTCTATTTTGTGAAGAAGAAAATAAATAAATAAAATGTGCTTACAATAATACAACTTTAAATTTAGAAAAAACTCAGACAGATAATAGAGTAGATGCTTAATTTTTATTTTAATGTCCGTCTTGTAGATTATTTTAAAACATTAGACACGTATTTTTTATTTTCTTACAGAAACGAATACTGTCGATGATATATTGATTTGAAATGTCGCGTGACGTCACTTCTATGTAGGTACATTTTTTTACGTAGAAATGACGTTTTAGCCCCCACTCCTAAACTTTGATTCGTTTTATCTAAGTATTGTTTTATTATACGACAACATAAAAAAAAATATGTGTCTAATATTTTTTCATTACCTAACTTCCGGACTAATTAGATTTGTAATTTTCATACCCTGTCATCATCCCAATTTGTGGATCACACCGAAATTTTTTTTGTGTGGGAATCGTATCACACGTCATACGTAGATCAACCACTGCAGCAATCATATTGTCTGTATGTAGAATGGCTAATGGCCATTCTACGTACATTACATACGTACATTTTCCTAAAACAAAACCAGTGGGCATAATAAAGGTAATGTCAAGACTTTTTTATTCCTGAATAGAGTAACTTTACATAACATCGCGCCTTTTATCCCCGAAGGGGTAGACAGAAGTGAACACAGAAGTAACACCCACTTTTCACTATTTATGTAATAGGGGGTGGGCCTATTGCTATACACCGGGCACAATTGCAGACTCCGTGCTACTATTTAGATTTTTTTTAAACTCAGTAATACTTTGCCCGACCCGGGAATCGAACCCGAGACACCTTGCCTGGCAGTTGCACTTGCGACCACTCGGCCAATGAAGCAAAGAGTAACTTTATTAGTTACTAGCTTTTACCCGCGGCTTCGCTCGCGTCACAAAAGGATAAAAAGTAGCCTACGTGACATATACCAATACACACAGCGCCATCTATACCAATAATTTCGTTTTCCCTCGAGAATATCAATTTTTTCCGGGATAAAATGCAAAAATTCAAAGCAATCGGTTTAGTAGTTACGGCGTGAAAGTGGAACAAACAAACAAACTCACTTTCCGATTTATAATATTAGTAAGGATAATTTGTCCGGCATTCGAACCCAAGAGTCGAATGTATGTTGTTAAAATATTTATCATAACACAACCGTCAGATAAGCCGGTAAACGAGCAGACGGATCACTTAATGGTAAACAATCGGCGTCGCCCACGGACACCCGGAACACCAGAGGCGTTACAAGTGCGTTTACCGGCTTTTTAGGGAGTAGAATTTTGAGAAATGTTGGAGATTCAGGGATTGCGCAGATTGTAGTAGGTAATTAAACTGTCAAACACCGCGAGGACACCGGTGACCGCAACCTATTGTTCTTTAATTGTGTCTATAATGACGGTACTCAACGAGTTAAGCCTCCGGTAACCTCACTGACATGACAAAACACAATACTGTGGTTGTATCACGTCGGTTTTCTGCTCGGCCGTGGTATCACTCCGGTCGAGCCGGCCCATTCGTGCCGAAGTATGGCTCTCCCACGCATAAATCAGTCTTATAATAGCATTATCATTTGAAATTCTTGGTATTTTCCTTATTAACTCGTCGAGTACCGTATTTATAGACACAATTAAAGAACAATAGGTTGCGGTCACCGGTGACCGCTTGGTGTTTGACAGTTTAAAAAAGTAACAATAAGCAAAGTACATACCTACTTAGACATAACATAACATCACGCCTTTTATCCCATTACATACCTACTTAGACATAACATAACATCACGCCTTTTATCACATTATGCCACTGTACAATGTAACACCGACTTTTCACTTTTTATGTTATGAGTCCCATGTAATAGGGGGTGAGCCTATTGCCATATATCAGGCACAATTCCAGACTCCGTGCTAGTACTGAGAATATTTAAAAACCCAGTAATACTTTGTCCTACCCGGGAATCGAACCCGAGACCCCTTGCACGGCCGTCAAGTATATACTTCAATACATTCCACAATAAAATGAAGTCCGGCTGCCGCGCAACGTGTAGCGGTTTCGATTCCTGCACAGAGCAACTTTGTATTATCCACAAATTGTTGTACCGGGTCTGGGTGTGTATGTGAACTTGTATGTTTGTAAACGCACCCACGACACAGAAGAAAATGGTAGCGTGGGGAGAAAAAAATAAGAAAAATAAAACGATCAAAATCACATAAAGAAACAATAAGTAGGTAAAACAAAACCAAATGTGAACATCGATCCTAACCCTACGGCCTAAAAAACAAAACACAACACCCACACACACACACACACACAAAATCAACTCGAATAAAACAATAAAAAAATATACCTACGTAATATCAAAATCATGAAAAACAAACAAAATTTGGAGCAACAAATCCTCTGTAATAAGCTTTACTGGTACTTGAAAAATTCGCCCTAACGATGTAAGTAGGTACTTAGCTATAAAAATACCAATCTTACCTACTAATATCATATTTGCTAAAAATCTTTCAGTCAACTGGCACACCGAGGCGAGGCACAACGTCTGCGAGATTTAAGAAAAAAATTGCTGCAGAAGGAGGTTAGTACTCAGTTTTCATTTTTATTCTTCAGTGGTCAGTATTTCATTTTAAATATGAAATTAAAAGTAAATTATGAGTGATTAATTATAATAATACCTACTAGCTCCTGCCCGAGACTTCGTATGCGCAATCCCGTTTTTACCGGTTCCCGTTCGTCATTTTCGGTAAAATTAAAAAAGTATTGGATAAAAGTATCCCATGTCCATATCCTGGTTTTAAGCTACCTCCACACCAATTTTTATCCACATCGATCTAGCCGTTCTTGAGTTATAAATAGTGCAATTTACATGACTTTCTTTTATATATATACTTTTTATTTTTACCGACTTCATAAAAGGAGGGGGTACTATGTTGTTTTTTTGTCGTATAAGAAAACAATACTTAGATAAAACTAATCAAACTTTAGGAGTGGAAGGTAGATAATAGCTACGTCAATTTAGAGTATAAAACGTACTCAAAAGTGACGTCATGCGATATTTAAAATTAATAAATTACGTATCGTCGAAAGTATTCGTTTTCGTCGTCGTCGTCATCGTCTTAGACCTCCGGGCCAGCACGACATAGATTTGTCACAAGCCTTAATTTCTCCAAGAATGTCGTAAGAGCTTGGAAAGGCTTCATATTTAATAGATACCAGGAAGCATTATTCTCGACTGGACAAATATAAAGCTTACTGCTTCTTTGTTAGTTTGTATTTTTAAAAACGTTGCCCCACACTAGGATTTTCTCCTGTGTCGCAGTGCGTTTACAAACATACAAGTTCACATATATATGATACCTAGACCTAGAACAAGTCGCGAAGTACCTAACGGGTAACCGGGGGCTCCGGCTCGATGTGCAGGAGAAGGAACGGGGTGGTTTTTAGTCAGTAAGAGTCTGACACTCCCTTCCGCCTCACCCAGGCGGGAGCAGTCATTCGATGATTTTCCCCCCTTAAAAAAAAATAAAAAAAAGACCTAGAACAACAATCTGTGGATCACACATAGAGTTTTTCAGCGCCGAAATCGAACCTGTGACATCTGCTATTTCCAACTCGCGTGTTAATTATAATCACATGGAGGTTATAGCCAGGCCAACGTTCTTCTGTGGAGGCCTTAGTTTGCAATAAACTACCATAGGCTGTAGACAATTAATTGACTGATAAATTCAACTATTTTTATGAAATCTGGGGATAACGAGCTTAACTTTTATACTAATTCCTTATTGTCTCTCATTAGGTATCAATTAACAAGTGGATATAAGTCCTTTATATTTGTGTGTAGGTATATACTAAAAAAAATGTTAGTAATATTATTCGTTCGTACGGTTTCATGTTGCCGCCCTCTCGCTTACCTGACCTATTTATTGATAAACTTGGGCATTATACAATACTCAGAAGTTGTTATTTTTATGGTTAATTTGTAACAAAGTTATAATTGCTGGGTGTGTAGAAATAGGCTCATTCTCCATCACATAAAACCTTTTGACTGAGTTTGAAAGACTCATTTAGTTTCACTATGTTTTACGGTACTGTTTGTTTTGTTTTTATAATAACTATCGTGTCGTGAGACATACTAAATTAACTAAAAATCGCGGGTTACTCACGTGAATATACTGAGAAAAGCTCTACTAGCTTAAACTGTCAAACACCGCGAGGACACCGGTGTCCGCAACCTATTGCTCTTTAATTGTGTCTATAATGACGGTACTCAAAGGGTTAAGTGCAATCTCTGCCTAACCTCTTCGGGGATAAAAGGCGTGATTTTATATTATGTGAACTAACTTAACTTTCCTTTCATATACATAACTATTAAAAGTAAATCATTTATTGTATACTGCTATTCGTTTGCACACTTAAATGGAGTAAAGTTATTTTATTTGATAAATAAGGACTGAATGTGACACCCCCGCCCAGCCCCGGTCTCCAAAGGTGTTGAAATGTACGAATAACTTCCTGTGTAAATGCTCCTGAAACCATACTATGGCGTTTGTTTTTGTTCAAACAAAAACTTTGGTAAGTTACGCAAAAAGGGGTAATGTTAGGTACAAAATAAAAAAAGTACAAATCGAGAATGAATGTTGCAATATTCTACTTGAGTTACGTCAATAGCCTAATACAATCCACTATTGTACTATGGGCCTCTACGTAAATTAGTTTAGTTAGTGTAATATTGTACTATTTTAATAGGGATGGTGACAGGGTATGAAAATTAAAAATCTAATTAGTCCGTAAGTTAGGTAATGAAAAATATTAGACACGTATTTTTTTATTTTGTCGTATAATAAAACAATAGGTACTGAGATAAAACCAATAAAAGTTAAGTGGGGGCTAAAACGTCATTTCTACATATAAAATGTATATACATAGAAGTGACGTCACGCGACATTTCAAATCAATATATCGCCGAAAGTATTCGTTTCTGTAAGAAAATTAAAAATACATGTCTAATGATTTAAAATAATCTACCAGACGGACATTAAAATAAAAATTAGGCATCTACCCTATTCAAATCAATCTATGATATGCGCTTTTTACTACTTACATATATATGAATATACAAACGATACCCATACCAAAATATATTTTTTTTGCAATTTTTGTCTGTCTGTCTGTTTGTTTGTACTGGCTAATCTCTGGAATGCCTAGACCGATTTTGCAAGACTTTTTTTTACTTTTAGCTTCTTTAGGAAAATTGAAGCAAAAAAAGTTACGTTCTAAAATTCATATTCTACGCGGACGAAATTGCGGGCAATAGCTAGTAAATAAATAAATATGGAGAGGTTTGTCATGCATCAGCGTGGCAGGTGTAGTCGGCTATTGTGGTTTAAAAGGTCAGAGAGCGCCACTGCCTGCTAGGCAGTAAGATGTCAATTCGAACTTTCAAAGTGATCGATCGCATTCTCGCCCGTCATCGGTCGAGATAATTCTCATATCCAATGACATGGCAAACCACGATAGAGTTCACTTAGACTTAGATCGTAACTTACTTATATTGTAACTTAGACTAATTTTATATAGATAGATAGAGATAGAAGTGACGTAGATCGCGGTTTGCACACGTTATTGGCTGTCTCGATTAATAACGGGCGATAATGCGACCGAGTTCATTTTGATTTTTCGAATTGAAAGTTACAGCATAGCCTAGTCTCTTTTAAACTGTCAAACACCGCGAGGACACCGGTGACCGCAACCTATTGTTCTTTAATTGTGTCTATAAATACGGTACTCGACGAGTTAAACTGTCAAACACCGCGAGGACACCGGTGACCGCAACCTATTGTTCTTTAATTGTGTCTATAAATACGGTACTCGCCGAATTAAGTGTACTGTACATATTAAATAATGGAATAGTGATTCACAGCTCCTCTCCCGTAGTTGATAGCATGATAATATAAAGCCTATATGTTGACCCGACCTGTTAGTAATATTCATGCAATTTGATGTAAATCCATACAGCACTTTTTGAGTTCATCCCGGACATACATACAGACAAACAGACGAAAATTAAAAAAAACATATTTTTGGTTTCGGTATCGACTGCAGATCACGCCCAAGCCATTCTTTTAAAAAAATATTCGGTGTACAGTTTTCACTTTCCTACAATTTTATTATATGTATAGAAGATATAAATTAAAGTTTACATACATATATAGGTAACCTCACACCTGTCTCCCACGGGGTAAGCAAAGACTATTGGACGACAATATGATTCTTACATACCTCTTTCGCTTCCTCAACAGACATCAGTCTTTTCATGTATACATACTTGCCGGTGAAGGGTACTTTTAATTTGGCCCTTCTTTAATATATTGCCAATCTGGTCGATATATTTATGTCCGTCTGAGGCGCCCTCTACCGACGACCCCATTAATATCCGCTCTGTAAATTAAAGTTACCAACTAATCAACTACCACTTCCCCCCTTCCCCAATCTCTGAATACCCAACATTCCTCAAATTCTTAATCCCCAAAACGCCAGTAACGCACTTGTAACGCTTTTGGTGTTCCAGGTGTGCATGGGCGGCGCCGATTGCTTACCATTAGGTGATCGGTCTGGTTGTTTACCGGCTTATCCCATAAAAAAAGTTGCATAAACTTTTTTTATTTATACTTAATCTTGTTTTTTGTTTATTCAAGGTACAAAACCTGTGTCGTTTTTAACCAACCGATCTCCGGAAGTCTCAAGTCTTCGTGAGGCAATGGACGTTCTATGGCTGACACGACGACCATGATGAAAATTATAATGGAGTAAGTATAAGTATCATGAAAGAAAGAAAAAAAGAGAAATTGTTTATAGTGCGTATAAACGGCAGCCAGTAGCCCGCTCACCGCGTCAACTGTGCAGTTTAAGTATTTAGTAAGCACCGCGGAAAACCTCACGGGGTTCCGGGACTCCGGCTCGAAGTGCATGAGTAGGAACGGGGTGGTTTTTACTCAGTAAGAGTCTGTCACTCCCTCTCGCCTCACACTGGCGGGAGAAGTCATTCGATGATTTTCCCCCTTTAAAAAACTATTTAGTAAGCAGCATTAGTGCCTTATACCTTGTTAGTACCCGAGCGTACGGCGCGTAGCGTTCCGCGCGCGCCTCAAAGAGCCATCAGACCACCACAGATGGGGCCCAATAGGGCCGATGTCGATTCGGAGTCGCGGAGAACCTAACGGGTAACCGGGGCTCCGGCTCAACGTGCAGGAGAAGGAACGGGGTGGTTTTTAGTCAGTAAGAGTCTGACACTCCCTCCCGCCTCACCCAGGCGGGAGCAGTCATTCGATGATTTTCCCCCCTTAAAAAAAAAAAATACCTTGTTAGTAGGTATCTCGTCTCGAAAGATTTTCTATCAATATTTTGTTTACATATTATATTCCAATATTTTTTGACACGGTTAAAAGCATACCTAATTAGTTCAAATCTGCAAAATAAGGCTTCACATTCAATTGAAAAAAATCAAATATCTGCCTCAGACTATCCTGTTTATAATAAAGTCGAATTCTTTGAATCGTACCTCACTATGTACTTATAGTTCTTATATACATTTTTCTCTTCAGCATTATATCATTATATAAAACCAGGTCGTTAAAGATACACCGTGAAATTTGTTTTGTTTTCGTCTCGAAATAAAATGGTTCTGTCTCGTTAATACAATAGTTTTACAAACAAGTAGAATGTTTAAAACAGAAAATAACTGGTGAACCATTGCAAAAAAGCGAACTTTGAAAGCGCATACGAACTCATAGTATATTATCAAAACATCACGCTATGTAATTCTCGAAAAGGTATTTCTCGTGCCTACAAATTTACGTCTAATGTTTCATATGCGTATTCCCAGGAAAAAATTTCTACAAACTAAAAAAAATTACATATTTTTTTTGTTTTTACTTTACATATCGATAGTACTCCTATATGACAAATTATTTAGCCGCGAGATGAAAATAAAATAGAATTCACTGTGTATAATTATGTCTCGAAACTATGTACCTAATAATATTGTAAACATAATTATCATAACTCTTTATATTAGTAATTGTAGCTTTTCAGGTATGAAATAAGTTATTTTAAGCCTAATTTGTTAAATAGAATTGAATAATTTTTATTTCCCAATAACAAAGGACAAGTATACCTATTATTAAAAGAATGTGGTATTGGATACATAGAAATCACAATCACAATTGCAGGGTTGACCAATTCTAAAACAGTTTGTTAATAAATGATAAGTTACGTAATTTATAATACATAAGAAAATATATTCGTACTTTTTATCAAAATAATCTTAAACTGTAACATTAAGTTACTTTAATTGAACGAACATTATCTAAAAGAGTATACTATCCAAAACGCTTTACAGTACGTATTAAAAACGCACAAAATTATAGGCTCACGTCATAAAACCAATTAAACAATTTTCAATACAAAAACCTTCAATTTTCAACCGAATAAACCGCTGAAATCAGGATAATCTAAACAAATTTTCATATCAGAGCCGCTGTAGAGATGTATGTGCTAAAGTACCTATGTAGTACATCAGGGCATCATGGCGTCGTGTCCCGTCTGAGTGAGACACGAAGATGCATAGTATTGATAAATAATTGCTTTCCTGTTTTCCCAGGACCTAGAATAAGCTAAAAATAGATTCTGCCGGCAGAGAGGTGGTGCGCATTACGGCTATTGGTCATACACATATCGATCGCCATAAGCGCATGCTCGCATAGTTGGTCGGGGCCCGAGTGCAGCGTTCCGCCGCGAAGCAAGGAGTCAGTCATGCCGCTCTGTGCTGTACTGACATGTAAATCAAGGTCAGACTGCCCGAGCGGTTCCTCTTCACGACTCACCTTCCATCCGTAAGTTTTTAATACTGTATTACTTGAATTAATATAAATTATTAGTGGACATTTTAGATTTTTAACAATTTTGTGATTTTTCAACTGTTGCATTATGGTTACTTTACATTGCGCGTTAAGTAAGGCCTCCATGTTCGTCGTGCTGTCAAAAGCGGCAATGTATTATGTGTTGTGCGATAATGTCGTGGCTTGGCGATCGTCCTGCGGAAAGCGAAGTCCGTTAGAGGAGCTCCGATGAATTGTTTTAGTGAAATATCGATGATTTGTATAATCGTATTTGAGATAAATAGTGGTTTTAAAATGATATTCTCGTGTAAAGGATGCTAATTTTCGAGTTAAAAATCATCTTACGTAGTTGTAAAGGAAATCGTATTGCGCAATATTTCCTTTTCAGTTCGAAGGTCGTTTTATTTGAAAAGTTTTGTTGAAATGTTATTAGAATTGTGCACAAAATTAAATTAAATGCCTTATCTCTCGCGTAAACATCTTTGGCTAGAATTTATCCAGAATTTCCTTTGTCCTACAACCACGAGGTCATACTTAAATGTTGCTATAACCATGTTTCTAGAAACATCGTTGAGAACAAAGAGATCCCTCACTGCGCATGCTTGTAGACAGATCCTCTTTTAGACAAAAATGGCGACATCAAGGTGGTAGAAAAATCACCTTTATTGATTGCTATCTCATGAATTCTATTTTAATACTATGACATGCGCTGTAATAGGGTTCATTATTAATTTTCCTCATCAATTTTTCCAATAAAAGAGACAAAAAATTCAATTATAACGGTTTTAAGGTACGTAGTGCGTAGTCGCGGCGTAGCGTCGTAGAGGGCGGCGTAGGCGTGCGTAGCAACTGCTACGAGAAATTGAAAGGCGTGCCTTGTACGATTTTGTATGTGATATTAATAACTTAATCGATCGTTGTTTACGTTGAATTAGTTAATGATTGAATATAGTCCCTATTAGTAAAGACTAGAGCTTAATTTACTGGAACAAAACGTCTTCTACATCACCTTCTGATCGTCGAACAAACTTGAACTTTAATGAGTACGACATAACCTTACATTTTTATTGTAGGTTCCCAACCAATGAAGAAATAAGAGAGAAGTGGATTGATATGACCGGTCGTGACGACTGGACCCCAACAAGGAACGATTATATTTGCTCTAAGCACTTCAGAGATACTGATTACTTCATCAAGCGTTCAGGCAACCGTTACCTGAAGACTGCTGCAATTCCCTGCGAGTATGTCGTCTACCGTGACCTGCCGGTAAGTCCTCGTATATAAGAAGTCATGTATGACTATAGCTCTTTTTTATGGGGGATAATCATCGAATGCCTCCTCCCGCCTGGGTGAGGCGGGAGGGAGTGTCAGACTCTTTCTGACTAAAAACCACCCCGTTCCTTCTCCTGCACGTCGAGCTGGAGCCCCGGTAACCCGTTAGGTTCTCCGCGACATGACTATAGGTCTGAATGTGATGGAAGCTAAAGAAGTATGTAACGAGACTGTATTCTTTTTTATGGAATAGGTCGGAAAAGAAGCAGATGGAACATCTAATGGTAAGCAATCTGAGCTGTCCGTGGACTTCTGCAACGTAAGCAATTGCGTTGTCGGTCTTTTGAGGATTTGGGAGTGTGGGGATAGAGGATGGGTCATGCATCAGTGGCTACTAGCTCTCAGTTTATATGCGTTTTGTTTGTATGTTTGTTTGTGTTTACTATCATTTATAGGTTTTTAAGGAGGTGGAGATGACCTCCGATCCAGGGCCTTTAGCCAAACGTCGCTTTAGCGCTTGTCTACAGAGAGAGTAGAAAACTAAATGTATGGGGATGACACTGATAAGTGTCAAAATTTACGTCAATTCCATATAATTTGGTTTTCTACTCTGCAAGTAGACAAGCGCTAAATGGCATTTGGCTACAGCTGCTGATTGGTGGACTTGAGAAGTCTAGTTTTGAATATTTCTAGTTTTAGCTAGGTTCTGCTATCTATGGTCTCTTTTTAATGGGTTTTCTTCTTAATGGCTTAATTCTAGTCTACTTCTTTTTATATTGGATTATAATTTTTTTAAATGTGCATCTTTTCTTTCCCATTTTAGATTTAAAATAGCTAACAATACTGTCTTGTTTGCACACTAAATTCTGGCATTTTTCGCTTGGTGCCATTATATTAAGAACAAATAACTTAGAAATAAATTTCAAAATACAGAACTGAAATAAACATACAAACGATCAATAATAAAAATAAACACCCTTTACACTGGTCAATATTAAAAACTTTCTAGACAGTACCATAAACAAGCAATGGCTACTTTTATTGAATAAAATTGACCTCGCGAATTGCGATTCATCTCTCCCCTATCGAAATATGAACTCCTCTATTTGCAATACACACACAACACACACAGATGTAAATCAAAATTGTCCGTGCTTGGGTTCACCATGTCTCGTCTGGACATTCTCTGTCTGTATCAAGTTGGGAAACACCGCGTACCTTTAACATAATAATACAATATTAAGTGCCAATATTAAGTAATTTGAAATATTAATATAATTATTAAAACTACTGTATCGTGCATTTTCGAAAACTGTTGTAGTGATTTCGATTTTGTGTTAGTGCATTTTGTGTTTATACGTGAGTTTGTGTTTGAGAGAAGTGCTGCTCAGTAATCGAGAGGAAATTAATGTATAAAGGCAACCTTTTCAACAAGTAATGCTAGTAAGTTTATCAAATCAAACAGAGTTAAACTGCGCTATATATTCCATTCAAATCAAAAAAAAATTAACAATTGTGATTTAACATGATGTCTTTTTTTTGATAAGCGAACTTTTTGTTTTTTTTATTGTAATATCCTGTTCTTGTATAATGTATGTCGTGGTTTTATAGTGCCTTTAATTAAGGCTACACTATAGAGTGTTAAAATATGTTAAAAAACCTATCATGTATTTTGTTGTATGCTTTGTTGGTTGTCCTTAAATAAATAAATGTTTGCTTCGAAAGTGCATTTATTAAGCATATTTTAAATCAAGTTGATCTTAATTAAAATATAAACCGTCGGAAAATCGTTCTCAAATTGACGTGTATGTATCTATTGTCATAATAAATCATTGGTAGTTTTTTTAATTTTGACTAGTGCAATAGAGTAGTTATTTAAAAAAAATCACTACATAGTATAAAACAAAGTCGCTATCCGCCGTCTGACTGTCCCTATGTATGCTTAGATCTTTAAAACTACGCAACGGAATTTAATACGGTTTATTTTAATAGACAGAGTGATTCCTAAGGAAGGTTTATATGTATAATACATGCATATTGCACCCGTGCGAAGCCGGGGCGGGTCGCTAGTATAATATAAAAGAAATATCTACCCAACCATCATTAGATGGTACTTATAACATAAATAGTGAAAAGTGCATGTTACATTGTACAGTGGCATTAAGTACCGTAATGTGGACCTGTGCCTCTGCCTTCGAGGATAAAAGGCGTGGTAAATATAAAAAAATAAAATAGTATTTGTCAAGTAGTATTATAGTTTTAAATGTATAGAGTATATAAGTAACATTTTAATTAAACCAGAGCAGACTGACAGAGCGGACAGAGCTTATCCATCACTTACAGAAACCTAAAAGTTAGGAATGGTAATTAGAATTAATTTACACAAAATTAAAATTATAAATTTACTAATAAAGAAAAAAAAAATATTGACAAAAAGCTTCACATTACGTATTTATATGGCTCTGGACCCCACACTAGGATTCTCTGTGTCGTGAGGCCCAGTCTCTTACAGTCAGCAAAACATTATAATACAAATGAAAAGACAATTAAAAAAAAGGAAATTAAATGAAAACGATAAATTTACTGTTTTCTTTATATAATACTAATTATGGAAGTGTACTATGCTTTACAGATACTTTCCAGCTAGTTAAAATCTATGTTTAGAATATACACATATATACTATACATTAAAAATGATAGATATCTTTAAATATTCTTTTTAGATCTGGCTTCATAATGATAGTTGTTAAATATTATACAGAACGGAACAGAACGCTCAAGAAAAACGCTGACAGTTGATAGTCAAATACAAACTTTGTTATTATTAAAATAAGGAATTAAATGTTTTAAATAGTTGTAATCAACCGCTTAATACTGATGTTGCACGTTAATAAAAACGATTATTTTTTTATGTCAGTGTTTTTCCGGAGCGTGCCATTTACACCCTGAGTAGTACTTATACTTATATAACCTCTCGCGCGCCTCTCGTACACACGCTTAAACGCGTGTTCTCGTACACACGGGTAAATATTTTAATAGAAAAGCGAATGAACTATTCTGTTCAATCAAATAAAGAACGGGTTGCTTTACTTGAAAATATATGTCACAGAAAAAATATCCAATCGGTGCGCGTTTCTCGTACACCTGTGTGTACAATTGCGAGATGGGGACTCAACTCTCTCGTCTCTCTCTCTCTCTCAGAGGTTATTGTTAAAATACCTAAGAAAATACCAATATAAAATGACGAATATTTTCCTCTTTAATATTAGAGTTTTTCAAATTCTCAGTCACCTTTTTCAGCGTTAAGAATGATAACAAAATTAACTTGAAATATTTTGTCTAATCCTTTTTTTGACACATTCCATTAACATTCAACATTTCTTTTGCAAGTTATTTCTTTAGGCGTAAAAAATATTTTCTTGCTAAAGTTATTTATTAAATGTCAAAGTTAAATTTTCGCTTAAATTGTTGTCTTTATTATAAAATATTATGTATTTGCTTCAACGTTTTATTCTTTCTCGATCTCTCGGTGTCATCGGTAGTTTATGAAGTGCTTAGATAAAGTAAAGGGTACAAGTTCGTTTGTAAAGTTATCTCTCGGTATACATAGCTCAATGGTTGTATTTTTTTAAATTTAAAAGTGCAATACTGAAATTTTAATTGACAACGAACCAGTATGAGTTTTAGTAACCTGTTAAATTCCACCATCGGTTTCCAAGAAGAAGATTCTATGAAAGTAATGCTCCTACTTCTATTTCAATTCCCCACAACTATACCATACCATATTTAAACTGTCAAACACGGCGAGGACACCGGTGACCATAACCTAATTTTTTTTTAAACGTTGCCCCACATTTGGATTTTCTCCTGTGTCGTGGGTGCGTTTACAAACATACAAGTTCACATACACAATGACACCCAGACCCGAAACAATCATTTGTGTATCACACAAAGTGTTGTTCCGTGCGGGAATCGAACCCGCGACACGTTGCACGGCAGCCGGTTGATCAGCCACCACACCAACCGTGCATTCAAAATATTGTTCTTTAATTGTGTCTATAATGACGGTACTCAAAGGGTTAATAGTTAATACCACCACATCCTCTTCTTCCCTTCGTAAACTAATATCATACTCTTTTACAGCCTATTGAAGACATCCCAAGCACCTCTCGAGGAGTGAACCGGGAGGCGGTGGCACGCGACGAGCCTTTACCGCAGTTGAGCCGTGACTCCTCCCCTGATCTCTCCCTTCCGATCCAGGAAGCCGACACCACATTCTCCGAAGACTTGGACATTGACTGTAACGAGAATGATCTCGCTGCTTGGACGGCGTTCCAGGTTAGTGGATGTAGAATATGGATGATGATTTTTTATGGAGTTATAGTGATTAGCTCTGCCTGTTCTTTTAAAGAATTAAAGGTGTTATGTTATGTTCCCGAAATGCAGACAAAAAGAGTTTTTATTTTCGTGTCGTTCATATAATATCAGCTTTCAGCAGTTGATTACAAAGTCAAAGTCAAAGTCAAAGCATTTATTTCAATTAAACTGTCAAACACCGCGAGGACACCGGTGACCGCAAGCTATTGTTCTTTAATTGTGTCTATAATGACGGTACTCAAAGGGTTAAACCATAATTTGGTACTTTTGGAACGTCAACAAATACAAAATAAATAATAATCTGTCAGTCAGTCCGGCTTTGAAGCTAGGTGAAGCTAGTTGCTCATACCAAAATGTAGATTCGAATGGAGAAGAACGAGCAAGAAACTCCATTCGTTACTCTTTTTTAAAACAACTAATATCTACAACTAGTATCATATAAAAGGAACATTTAATTACATATTTACTTTTATGAAAACATTTTTTTTTTATACCATCTCCTGTCGGCGTTTTTCGGTAGCATTTCGTTTATTAAGACTGCATAACGTTAGAGACCGACTTAGCATTTGTTTTTAAACAAATTATAACAAAGTTGGAATAGTAACTTGACATGTTTTAGAGTATGTTACAAAATGTTATCGCGTTATACAATGTCGTTTATCGTTATATAATGGGGATGATGACAGGGTATGAAAATTAAAAATATAATTAGTCCGTAAGTTAGGTAATGAAAAAATATTAGACACGTATTTTTTTATTTTGTCGTATAATAAAACAATACTTAGATAAAACGAATCAAAGTTTAGGAGTGGGGGCTAAAACGTCATTTCTTAGTATAAAATGTACTGAGAAGTGACGTCACGCGACATTTCAAATCAATATATCTTCGAAACTATTCGTTTCTGGTACGCAATAGGGTAGACGACTAATTTTCATTAAAATAAAAATTAGTCGTCTACCCTATTGCTGTGTGAAAAAAGAGGACATTTAAAAAAGAATTTAACCTGTCTAACAATCTTCAAAATGTTAAGGTTAGTTTTTACCGAGGGAAGCACTGTCCGAAAAGGTGTTTTACAGCCCCAATTACCATAGTTCTTACATTTATTATACTCACATCATACATCAACAGTCTATAAATGCTGCTGAACAAAGCCTCTTCTCACACGGATAAGGTTTGAGCATTAATCACTACGTTCGCTCAATGCGGGTTGGCGATTTCAAACTTACAATTAGACATGATAAGCCCAGGTTTCCGCACGATGTTTTCCTTCACCGTTTGTCAGTGGTGTCTGAATAATCTTAGAAAGTACATATAACTCGGAAAAAGTCACATTGGTACTTGCCGTTGGTAGGTTTCGAACCGGTAACCACAAGCGGGCGTCTTAACCTTCGATACCACTGGCAAACAGTGAAGGGAAATATCGTGAGGAAACCTGGACTTATAATTTCTAATTTAGTAAGCGTGGTGATTAATGCTCAAACTTTTTATGTGTGAAAAGAGGCTTTGCTCTGCAGAAGGCAACAATAGGCTGTTGATGACGTATTATAGACAGCGCTGCTACTTGGTTTCTGTTGAATATATATTTTTCCTATACCCACAGAACGAACAGCGGTTTTAAAACATGTATTCTTCTACTCTATCATCATAACGCGGCAAAAAAAAACCTTATCGCATACATACAAATCAATAAACTGCTTGACTGCCTCTTTGACGAGTAGTCGCAAGTGCGACAGGCAAGGGGTCTCGGGTTCGATTCCCGGGTCGGGCAAGGTATAATTGCTTTTTAAAAAGTTCTCAGTAGTAGCACGGAGTCTGGAATCGTGCCCAGTATATGGCAATAGGCTCACCCTCTATCACATGGGACTCGTAACATAAATAGTGAAAAGTGAGTGTTATAATGTACAGTGGCATTAAGTGCCGTAATTTGCAAACACTGCGTACCCCTTCGGGTGAAGGTATGATGTTATGTTACAAATAAAAATCAATAAATACAGTATTGATCGTTGAAACCGGACTTAAATTGGTCTATGAATAAAACAGTGTTCCTTGAAAGCATTCGAAGACATTTACAATGTACCTATGTATAATAGTGTAGTTACTGACAAATGACTGCAGTTCCCCTTGAGTCATTTAATTGGCCAGTCGATCGATGCAATTGAATCTTTAATGCGACAATGGTAGCTTTTCTTCAACCCTTAGTTTTTCCCTAATAGGTTATTAGTCATAGATCACTAATAGGTTATTAGTCATACAGCATACTACACTAATAGGTTAATAGACATAAGTGCGACTGCCGGCCAAGGGGTCTCGGGTTCGATTCTCGGGTCAGACAAAGTATTACTAGGTTTTTAAAAAAATCTCACTAGTAGCACGGAGTCTGGAATTGTGCCCGGTATATGGCAATAGGCTCATTATACATGGGACTCATAACATAAATAGTGAAAAGTGGGTGTTACATTGTACAGTGGCATAATGTGCACCTCTGCCTACCCTTCGGGAATAAAAGGCGTGATGTTATGTTAAGTAGGTTATTAGCCATTTGTTTTTGTTGACAACCTCTACTACCGTACTCTGACACATTGGAAGATTGCTTAAATTCGTCTTTAGTACTGATTTTCACTGACAGATAATACATATAACTACTTATAGGTTTTTTTACGGGATAAGCTGGTAAACGAGCAGACGGATCACCTGATGGTAAGCAATCGGCGTCGCCCACGGACACCTGGAAAACCAGAGGCGTTACAAGTGCGTTATTGGCTTTTTGGGATTAGGAATTTGACGATTGTTGGGAATTCAGGGTTTGGGGAAGGGGGGGTAATTGAGCCTACAGTGAGTTAGGTTACTCACGCAATGAAACACAACGCAAGCTTTGTTTCACGTCGGTTTTCTGTGAGGCCGTGGTATCACTCCGGTCGAGCCAGCCCATTCGTGCCGAAGCATGGCTCTCCCACAATCAACTACTAGTTGATCGTTATTAAGTTTTAATTTATCTTCTTTGTTTTTGTAGTGATGTAGAAGTGTAGACGAAGTGGTCGTAATGTCGTAGTGACATTTCGGGTTCGATCTCCGGGTGAAATTAATGTACAAGAAACACAACATGACACCTTCTTTTTCTCTGAAGTGGCAGAAGTTAAATAAAGTAATATTGAGTTTTTGATTTGGTTCTTCGAAATTCTCAGCTGGAGTTTAAAAAGTGATCACGAAAATATGATAGGTACTTTTTTTGTTTGACTACGTAGATAAAACCGTTGGTAACAAGTTGATAATAACAGTTCACTTTCTGGAAGGACATGATGTTATTATGATCATTATGTATATAGAATTAAGGTACATTTTCTATTTAGCCGGAAAGCTTCTTTGCTCCTCCCACACCGAGCCCGGTGCTTGATCGGCGTTCGTCTGCTGAAGCTGATTCTAGCAGTTTTGAGGAGAAATTCAGAGGACGAGCGGTAAGAATTTTATACATCAACTAATCCACAAACACTCAACCTCCTTTTATAGAAACCTACGACAAAAACTCAATAACTATGTCTAAAAAAGTAAATTCCATATTGTATCAACACCGTTTCCAGTCATCAATAAACCCAAGTCCTCCGTCAAGTTCACCTCACACTCCACTGCTTGGGAATCGGGCTGAAAGTCCAGTATTCGACTTAAGACGCCATATGCAAGGTTTACCATCACCCCGACCTTCAACTCCACGAAATAATATGGAATTAAAGAAGGAAATTAAGAAGCTAATGAGTCGACGTAAGATCTGCAAGAAGGTAAGTCTGCAATGTATTACCATAGACAAGATGAGCGGAGAAACAATGGCGCGAAATTACTTTGACAAGTTTGACGTTTGTAACTAAACATTTTTTTTTAATTTATTTTGTGTTGCAAAATAATGTAACTACATTTTTTTAAATATTGTTTGTGTAATAAATAAATGAATCTAGATCGATTTACTTGTAACACATAATTATTTAATTATTTTTCTGATATTATCTGTTGACTTGCACTTGTCTAACATTGAAATCCAGTTAAAAAAGAAAACAGAAGCTGGGATACTTATACGAATATAAATTCATTACCTGCCCTCTCGAAATCAAAACATGTACCTAGTACATCATCCCCTTCCGATCCCCTGGCAACGCCCCGTCTGGCTATGAGGGTGAACCAGACTAATTAAATGCTTCGAACAGAGATTCAATAACAGGACACGTGCATTCATCAGATAGACTAAAAATAATTAAATGTTTTTTTTTCTGGAGTGGTGTGTGGTGTGTTTGTAGGAAAAAATCGGACATTTTATTGAATGGCGCGTGGGACGAAAAAAAAAACCAAAAAAAATCTATAGTTTTTGTGTTTTACAAATAGAATGGAATAGAAAATGTGTTTTTATTACTGGAACTTATTATGATTTCGTTATTGAGGGTTTGTCGTAGGTTTTCTGCGTTTTTATAGTAATATATTTTATTATTATTATATGGGAAATACACTGAAGAATGCCCTTTATATGAAATTTACCCGGATTTTGTAAAATTTCTGTCTGTTATTGAGACTTTTAAGTGACTATAAAGTACCCATATTTCATTTTGTCTAGTCTGGTCGTATTTAAAGTGCTATGGCTTTCATTGGACAAACAAGGTGCGATGCTCAGCCTGCAGGGCTTAATATTAACTGGGGGACTGAATTCCAAATTGATACTTTTAGCACTAAACACAGTATTTATTTTGAGGATATTTATATTACGTAAAGGGATTCTTTTGAAGTAGCATTGGTTGGGTTACACACGGATTTTCTTGTTCGTGGATTTTGTCCCATACAATAAATGCTGAGCGTAATTAGAACGCGGTTTTACAGAAAAAGGCGAGAAGGTCCAGGCGAAGGAGTCGCCCATCTACCTCGCAGCGTCGGTCGCGAGAGCCGATCGCAACGACAGAACCACAAGGCATATCATTTTTAATATAGACTTTGAAGCAAAGAGACGGAGCCACTAGCATTTCTTTTTTTTTACAAACGCCCTATAACTTCAAAAAAAAAAAATTATACTGTTGGCAACTAAATCTTCTCATTTTAAAGGTAACTTTTATATGACATCACGTAATACCAATCAATAAAATACTAGTACCTATTAGAAAATGTTTATCAAGAAATGAAAAAGAAAAAACGCTAGTGGGTCCGTCTGTTTACTCTCAAGTGTACGTACGTGCTATATATACTTGTCGTATAAACTATGGGAGAACTATGCTTGACTAATTAACGCTTGGAATAAACAAAAGCTAGTTTCTAGTTTAATTTTATGCTTGAAATTAGTATTGTGGAAAATGTACCATGCGAATCGTAGGTACTGATATTTTTTGCTCATTTGAGTGACCACGGATTAGTAAGTAAACGGAGTAAGCATTGTTCAATATGTTCAACATGTATTGTACTGACGCTGGTATTTCTTTAAAACTTTTTTGCTTCCGTGTCAGTTTATCATTCATTAGCTATTTCCGCGCGATTCCACCCGCTCTGCTCGGCGCCTATAGACCGTAGCGTGATGTTTGATAGCCTGTAGCCTTCCTCGATAAATGGACTATCCAACACAAAAATATTTTTTCAAATTGGACCAGTAGTTCTTGAGATTAGTGCGCTCAAACAAACAAACTCTTCAGCTTCAATATATCATTCATTTTGCGAAGTTTTTTTTCGTCCCACGCCTCATGCATTTAAAATAATAACATGTCCGACTTTGTGTACAAATCTCCATTCATTTTCTAGTTCAGAGTTCGCGCCATTGCTTCTCACTAAACTATTGCACAGCATAATCTTTCAAATTTGTTGTAGGCCCTTGCCGTAGCTCGATCTGAAGTGAGAAAAGCTAAAAAAATTCAAAAGCGGCTTGCAGCTGGAAAAATGTCTGAAATGGATAAAGCTTCTGCAATAATTGAACTTCAACACAAAGAGATTAGAATATTGCAAATCAAAGAACGGCAGGCTAGGAAAATATTTAAAAAAATTAATTCCTTGATGAAACACGTTAACATCATTTCTTTATTTATGAAATTCGATGTTTCTAAGGTTTAGTGTTGCTTAGCTTAGCAGATAATGCATGTGGCAGCTAATATTAGCGCGTAGTAGTAAGCAGTTGTCTATGATAAGTTTCTTTTTTTTACATAAATCAAAGACAACTCTCAGTTGCGTGGGATGTGAAACATTTATTGGCTTATTACAATCATGCTGGTGCAATATATTTCTTTCATCCATTGTTTTCACTCTGTCATGGTACGAAGTCAATAAACGTTTTACAAATCATCCATCATTGAATCGTCTATTTGCTTACTTCTCCGTGACACTAAAATTGTAGATTTAAAAACATTTAATTTGATGCCTAAGCGATATCGTAGTTTTTAATTAAGGCTCTGTATGAAATGGCTCGTACTTTGTGTGTATTTGTATATAGAAAAGTATGTTATGAGTTATGCAGACGATATACAAATTACTTGAGAATATAATTATAAAATAGATATACCCAATTCTGTGTGTACCTATGAGGGCTATAATTTGCAAAGCGTGAAAAGTGATATCAAAGTTGTAATGAGAAATAAAACATGAAATAAAAAGAAGAAATTATGAGATTCAAATTTCAAACAGTAAGTTCGAATTCGAAGTATAAATGAGTATGGCGCGCTAAAAATGACAGTATTTTTTTTCAAAGACAACTTTTATATTCTTTTAAAGTTCACAAAGTTTGCGATTAAAAAATAGGTTGGTAAATATGTTGTATTTTTTTTTGGCTATGGGAAATATATGTAATTGGGGAATGAAATAATGTGAGTCGTAGTTAATAAAAATCATTGATGAAAGAGTGAATGCGATGACAGAGAGGGTTATAAAGGATTAAAGTTTATAAAGAGGAAGGGTGTTCACAAAGGCCGGATTAAGAGAGGGACATGAGTAGGGAGTGACCGGTGTTGCAAGGGCGAATAAATAATAAAAAATATGATGCATGATGAATAATTGTGCCGCTAAAATATCAAGATAACCATGCAAATTATCAACTCACGTAAAAGTTAAAATAAAGAATATTGTTATTTATCTAATATTATCTAGACACCACTGACACACAGTTAAGGAAAACATCGTGAGGAAACCTGGACTTATAATTTCTAATTATTAGTTTGTAATCGCCATCCCGCATAGAGCAAGCGTGGTGATTAATGCTCAAATCTTCTTCATGCGAGATGAACCCTTTAGTCAGCAGTGGGCATTTATAGGCTGTTGATGATGATTGTTATCTGCATATTTTCTTGTTTCTATAATATTTTCTTGTCTATGTTTTTGAGCGATTTTTTTTGCATGGCAATGTTATGTTTTTATTGTAACGGCAAACAATGATATTTGTTTGTGTAACTGTAAAGTGTTGAATAATGACTTGCGTGGCATGTTTTAATTTTTTAAGTAGATTACTCAAATTCAATGCAATTTTGATAATGTCTAATGGCCGTGTGACTATCTCATAACTAAAAGTCACCTACATTAATCCCTTACTTGTACTGTTAGGTGTCACTTATAAGTTGATGGAAACCAAAATGTCACTATCTTAGTTTAGGGGTTCCTTAAGATTTAGAAGTGAAAACGAGTATGGTAGTCCAAGAGTTATTAATTCTCAATGGCGGCCTAAATTGATCTTTTTGAAATTGATGGCACTATCAAGCCAAAAGGCCAAATGCCAAATACCTTTTATTTTTTTTCTAAATTTGTGTTTATTTGAATCTTTTGTTGTAAGAAACAGTTGGATGAAATAGCTGAATATAGTTCAAGGATTGGACAGAATAGTTGCCAACGCATTGTCTGTTAAATAAAGTTATCGTTGTTCAACTAACTCGCATAAGTATACGTATTTTTTTCATATTGGATATATACTGACGTAAATTGTATCACTGAAATTCTGTAATTAAGTACATGTTTTTTTTCAATATACACAATATACCAGATTATTAAAATATGTTTTCGGCTCACTCACGTAACTGTTTGACGAGGAACTCGACTAGTTTCAAGCTATTTTAGAGGCTCATATTCATGAGCAGCATTCCGCGACCCGCGACGACGCGGCGTATGTCGCGCTGCTACTGGCTCGGAGCCAATTAATATTAAATAAATAAATTAATGTAGTATGTCTCACGAAAGTTATACACAAAATTATCTTTCTAGATAATTTCACGTTGATCATCAAATACTGTAATATAGCATTGATAAACGATAACCTATGTAGTGCTTTTGGCTGTATTTTTCTGATAGATAGACGTACCTTGGATGCGTAACTAGTCGTTTATTAGTCTAAAAAATATATATAATAAAATAAGAAGATTACTTTGTGGGTATCAAAAACAAATGCTGATCGCTTTGAAGCGATTCCAGGCATGAATTTGTATACTTTGCGAAATAATAACTAACAACAAAGTTGAGAAAAAAAAAACATAAAGCCGAACTTACAACCTCTTTTATAATGAAGTCGGATAAAAAATGTGTTTTTGGGTTACGGTTTTTTAATAAAAATACCGTAGTCGTGGTGGCCCGGAGGTTTAAGACGCCCACTTCTCATGCATGAGGGTGCGGGTTCGAAACCTACCAACGGCAAGTACCAATGTGACTTTTTCCGTGTTATATGTACTTTCTAATATTATTTAGACACCACTGACAAACGGTGAAGGAAAAACATCGTGAAGAAACCTGGACTTATAATTTCTAATTATGAGTTTGAAATCGCCAACCCGCATTGAGCAAGCGTGGTGATTAATGCTCTAACCTTCTCCGTGTGAGAAGAGGCTTTGCTCAGCAGTGGGCATTTATAGGCTGTTGATGATGATGATGATGAATAAAAATATCAATGTAAGCTTTGCGGCGCGTCATGCTCATGATCACTCATATTAACCCGTCGAGCGTCCGCGTTACTTATGATCCAACGAGTGCACACGTGACATTTGGAGAAAGAAAGAAAGAAAGAAAATGCATTTATTTGGCCATTGGCACACGAAAACAAGGATCATTACAATAGAAATAAAAAATACAGTCAAAATAAAAACAAAACATTAATAATAGGTTTTATAAAAGAGAAAGCAGCATGGAGCATTTTTCTTTATGATCCACCGGGTGCTCAGAAGGACGCTCGAGGGGTTAAAGCTTGTTGTTGTATTTACTCCGCTTTTATGACAGAATAACTAGTAGTGCAATCAAGGTGTCCTGTATAATGTAATTTTAGAACAGATTTTTATTTAATTCTCTAATTTGACACCAATAATTTGGAAATAAAAGCCATTTTGCATTGTCAAGTTATGGAATTTAAAAAACAAAAGTCTGATAGAAAATATTTTGTTAGCTTCAAGTTCTGTTACTAATGCATTATTATTTTTTCTGTTTCAGGTGAAGTAAGATCATCAAGCGAAGAATGAGAAGACGGTCTATAGATTATAATAATAGTAACCTAATGTAAAATGTAATGTTCACTTCTCCGTTATCACTTCACTGTGCTCAGTATGAGCGTCTTTTCGATGTCCACTTAGTCCTTTCGGTCCTAGAGACCAACTATCAGTTTCTTGTAGCTTAAGAAGAAAGGTGAATGCACATTTATCCGAGCCGAACGTGTCGAACGAGCCTAACATTTTCGGATTCGCATGATTCGAATTCGTTTCGTTCTACACGTTCGACGAGGCCTTAGTATGAGTTTCATTTACGTTTAAAGTATTCGAAACGAGTACGCGTTCGGCACTCTGATTGGCCGGCGCCAATGAACCAACCAATTAGAGCGCCGAACGCGTACTCGTTACGATTACTTTATACGTAAGACAAACTTGTACTAAGGCCTCTGAATGGATAAATGTGCGTCCACTTAAAGTGTTATTGATATAACTCGGGATTAAACCCGGAATTGTGTATATTATTGTTGTATTGTGTCCCCCGCGATCCCAAATACAGTTGACGGGCGAAAAACCTTTACTCATTGGTAATTTCCTTAACAGAACTCATTAAAATAAATATTTTTACTTAAATGCCTGCGTTATAAGTTGTGCTAACGGAGAACCGGGCTACTTAACCTGAAATAGAAAAAGTACAAACACCATTACCTTTATAAGACTAATAGAAAAAATGCTTTAGTTGGAATTAAACGATATTCGGAGATGCAGGGAAATACCAAAGAATTTAATTATACTTAATGAGTAATGTAGGTATACGTAGCCCTATATACTGTATATAGAACACAGGTGCACACACCTGTAGTAAGATTGTACTTATACTGGATGGCCTAAGTCCGCAAAAAGACCCCAGAAGGGAGAGAAGAATGCGGCGGAACAGTCAACGAAATGTAGCATCGAATATATTGGAAGGATACTGGGCCATGCCACATGTATTTATTTTTTCCTACATGCTTTGAATGTTACTATTAAGATAATAAGTATACGACTACATATAAATAATGGAAGACTCGCATTAGGCTAGAGCTCCATTAAAATCGATGTCTAATTATTTAATTCAAGTATGGAATGAGGGCAAAGCGAGACGGAAAGTTGTATTAAAAGATTGAGAGTACTATTTTTGTAAATAAAATTAGAAGAATCATAAAATGAAGAAAATAACAAATCGAAAGGTTGATAACGAATATAATTTAGAAATATCTGCAAGATTAGGTATTGTTAGTATTGGAATCTTAAAGATTTTGTCTTGTATTTAATACTTAGTTTATTTGAAATACGTAAGAAGACGACGTCAGTAGACCATGTCAGAAGACCGAGTCAGAAGACCATGTAAGACGACCACGTAAAAAGGGCTAAAAATCTTTTCAGGTAAATATTTTGAAATATTTCTTTGTCTACAAAATGTAGGTTGCCTTTTTGTTCTTTTATGGGGTTTTCTTATACGGAAACATACATTTTATATCATATTCATTGTAATAAGATGTTCAGTCCGTAAAAAACGGAATATTTTTTTTTAATCTAAGTATTTTCGCTGATGAAAGAACCCAGGGTGGGTTGAGAATACCACATTATGGCATTAAGCCCACCTTATTTACCTTTTTATCATTTCGTATATATTAAAATTTAAAGTTTGTATTTAAATAAAAATAATAATAAGTCATTTTCAAAAATGTTACCAGTGCGCCGTGAGTGCGCCTATGGATAATTGAATATCTAGATAACTTTCATTGAATATCTAGAGGCGCATATCACATTGGTAATGAGTGTGTGTGTGTGTTAAGTAATGTCAAAATTATACTAATTATGTTATTTTTTTCTTTTACAGAAATACAATGTGAAGGTGTTTCAAACAGCTAGGAGTCAACAGGGTAGAGTGTATCTCGCTTTGTCGAGCGACGGATTAATATTATATCAATTTTAATTAAGAATAAACATATTTATTGGATTGTCTTTACCTGTCTTGATGTTAGCTTATAAGTTTCGACTAAGTGAACGGATATTGTATTCTCCTTAAACTATTCTATCTTCTATCTATATTATTTGTGTATTAAAAATTTTAAAATTGTATTTCGTTGTTTTGTTCTTTTTTTATTTGATCTCTGATGGTAAGCAAAGCGCCGCCCCATGGACGCCCATAACATTAGAGGAGTTACAAGTTTAGGGATTTAAGGATTTCTGTTGGGGGAAGGGGGGAAGGATCGGGCTTGTGGTGACCTCACTTCATGGCGAAATACAATGCACGCGTGATGCTGCTGGTGCTCTGTGAGGCCGTGCGGTACCGCTCCAACCGAAGCATGACTCTCCAAGCAGTAGATGGGATAAACACATAACATAACATCACGCCTTTTATCCCCGAAGGGGTAGGCAGAGGTTCACATTATACTACTGTACAATGTACTCACTTTTCACTATTATGCTATAAGTCCCATGTAATAGGGGGTGAGCCTATTACCATATACCGGGCACAATTCCAGACTCCGTGCTACTACAGAGATTTGACCATGCCCGGCAGTCGCACTTGCGACCACTCGGCCAACGAGGCAGAGGGATAAACTTAGAAAATAATACAAGTCTTCATTACTTAGAGGCCTTTATTTACTGATTTATCTTTAATCGTCGCAAACCAACGAACCGTATATGACAATTCTGTATACGTAACCCAAGTTTAACTGAGAAGTAAAACCTAGTTTGACGTAATTGTGTCCTAGACCTCCGTCTATGAGGGACGGTGCTACGGTGTTACCAGTGGGAGTAACCCGAATGCCAGTAATGTTGGCGTACTCAACCAGCCGTACTAAAACTTCTTGTGTGTGTGCTACATTCATTGATCTCTCAACTGAGTGGGAAGTGCTGAAAAATAGAAATTCATGAGTAAGTTCACGACCATGGTAAAGGTGTGGCGACGCGTGCCACATGTCAACGGATGACGTCACAAGAATCATACATCGCACATGCAAAGTTTACAAGCGAATAAACACGGATAAAAAATCCCAACGAACAAAGCCCGCCAGGCACGATCACTTCGCCTGGTCGGAGGATCCTCCTTTTCCGATCTTAGGGAACTATACTCTCTGTTCCCTAAAAAGGAAAACATTGTGAGGAAATCTGGGTTTATAATTCCAAATTGTAACATAACATAACTTAACTTATCACAAAGCCTTTATCCCCGAAGATGCACAGGTGCACATTACGGCCCTTAATACCCCTGTACAATATAACACCACTATTTACTATTTATGTTATGAGTCCCATGTAATAGAGGTGAACCTATTGCTATATACCGGGCACAATTCCAGACTCCGTGCTATTACTGAGATTTTTAATAAAATCTCAGTAATACTTTGCCCGACCCGGGAATTGAACCCGAGACCCCTTGCCCAGCAGTCGCACTTGCGACCACAAAGCAAATGAGGCAGTCAGCTTTTTAAAATTATTAGGTAGAAATTGCCGTTTTTTTTTAAGTGGGGTAAATCATCGAATTACTGCTTCCGTCTGGGTGAGGCGGAAGGGAGTGTCAGACACTTACTGACTAAAAACCACCCCGTTCCTTCTCCTGCACGTCGAGCCGGAGCCCCGGTTACCCGTTAGGTTCTCCGTGACAGAAATTGCCGCTTTGAGTACTCGACTGCATGGTGGGCGTGGTGGTTGGGCAACTGACTACCACGCAACGTGTCGCGGGTATGGTATGTATGTATCACATATTGTTGTTCCGGGTCTGGGTGTCATGTGTATGTGAACTAGTATGTTTGTAAACGCACCCACGACACAGGAGAAAATGCTAGTGTAAAAAAAGTAAGCGTGGCGAACAATGCTTATGGGTTTCCTTCTTGCTTGAACAATGCTTATGGCAGCTGTGAGCACTAATAGGCTGATGATGATGATGACAATGCTGATTAGTGTTACAATTTAATTATACGCACATCTCATATTTGAGACACTAGCTGTGCCCGCGACTTCGTTCGCGTGGAATAGTGACTATGAGCAGGGTTTTTTTTAATATATACTTATTTTTATTTTGGATCATAATCACAGTCATTTTGTATGTATAAGCATAGAATAGTGTTCGACGTGATTCTTTAATTTGACATAACTTTTTTATTTATGAACCGATTGACATGAAACAAATACTAAAGCATAACTGAAGCATACCACAATATATTCGTGAAAACCGCATCCAACTCGGATCAGCCGTTTCTGAGATTAGCGTGAACAGACAAACAGACAAAAAAAAAGTTAATTACATTTTTGGGTTCGACATCGACATAACAATAACCCCTGCTATTTTTTTATTTTTATTTTCAATGTACAGACAGCACTTTTCTACAATTTTATTATATGTATAGATAGATAAATAAAACGATTAAATTATAAAGATCGGACTTACCTAGACATCATTCTACCATTCGTGTCACCTAGGGATAAAGATCCACTAAAAGTATTTATTCCTTCTGGTCCACCTAACAGAGCTTCAGGGAGGTCTTCACCATCTACAGTTGCATACCCATGGGTAACTGCTAGCAATATAATTAATAAAAAGCCTTTCATCTGAAACAGAATAATAAAAGCAGCATAAAAAACAAAGTCGAATGATTAATTAAAAAATGTAAACCATACACGTTACGCTCTACCGGTGATCTGTGCAGGTAGACCGAAAATTGGTAGCGTGTATGGGGCCATTCCGGTGTACCAGAGCGGTCTTCAGTTCTTTTTGCGATGGCGTAAGCCGCCGTACTACGGCGTAGTGACCGAGTAAACCAAAAATCTATTATTTGACTGACGGTTGGTGCGGTGGCTGGCGTGTCGCCGTTTCGATTCCCGCACGGAAAAGCACTTTATGTGATCCACAAATTGTTGTTCCGCGTCTCGGTGTCATGTTTATGTGAACTTGCATGTACAAACATACAAGTTCACATACAGTGCGTTTACAAAAACGCACTCACGACACAGGAGAAAATCGTAACGAAGGGTAACGTAAAAAAAAACTGGTGAGAAAGTATTAATTTTGAACGAATTTTTGAAAGAAGTGACGGCATAGACCTACCAAATGCCCGCTATATAACTATGCTCGTACTCAAGCAGGCCAATCAGAGCGCCCATCATCATAAAAGCGTCGATCGCGTGAATGTAAAACAAACTTGCACTAGGCGTTGTGTCATTTGACGAACGCATGCATCCTTCAAATGTCGCGGGCAAGTTTATGTTATTAGGTACGCATGACGTGCGGTTGACGACGTTGCCGCAACGTGGACAGAGTTTTGACTGTTTCGGCTCAAGATGCAAGCATTCGTCTTGCATTCGTCAATTGACGAAAGCGCCTTTAGGATGAAACTTTATTCAAAAAGTTAGATAGGAGTACTGAAAAAAATACATGTTAGTAAGAAGTAGTACTAGTGTAAGTACATGTAAAAATATTCACAACTTAAAATATAAATATACGTATATGATTAAACTAAATTGAAACTAAAAACTGTCGGTGTTTTCAACACCGGCCGTGCCACCTTTAGGGCCGTGGGGTCCAACTGTCCAAGTGCACATCTTCTATACAAAGATATTGTATATATTGAGCGTGGTTGACACTTCAGGTGGCCGAAAGGCTGCCTACTACCTTGGTCAAAGGTTAAGCATTTTTTTTCTAAGGGGGGAAAATTATCGAATGGCTTCTCCCGCCTGGGTGAGGACGGAGGGAGTGTCAGACTCTTACTGACTAAAAACCACCCCGTTCCTTCTTCTGCACTTCGAGCTGGACCCCCGGTAACCCGTTAGGTTCTCCTCGACCGTTAGGTTCTCCGCAACAAAGGTTAAGCACTGCCATACAACGTGGCAATGAGGATAATTTCTTTAATACGTTAAGCTGATATATTTTTTTGAAGTTGCACATATTTTAGTTTTTAGTTATATATGTTTACTAGCTTCTGCCCGCGACTTCGTACGCGTAATCCCATTTTTTCCCGTCCCCGTTCGTGATTTTCGATAAGGAGTAAAATAAATTGGTTAAAAAGGTTATCCTATGTCGGTCTCCTGGCTCTAAGCTACCTCCTTACCAATTTTCAGCCAAATCTATTCTGCCGTTCTTGAGTTATAAATGGTGTAACTAACACGACTTGCTTTTATATATATAGATAATATAATTTAAGTTTAATCATAAAGGTATTTAATAAATTAATTTGTACGGTACCTTAGCTATTTGATCTCCAAACTCTGAAATGTTGTAGCCCTGAATTGAACTTCTCTGAACCTTTAGTAAATCCATACGCTTTCCTCAAATATTTATACGCAAAGATTAGAATCTGATACCAATCTCTTAGATATAACGATTGTATCATAATCATATTATTTATTGAGATAATAATAACCAACAGTGAAAGTAAATTGTATTGTTACTTAATCAACAATAAACATCTATAGGTATTAGGAATCATAAAACATAATACAGTATACCTACATACATGTATAAACGAGTGTGTCTGTACATTATATATGTACCGTACCTACATATATATCCGATTTACGGGTCGGGCAAAGTATTAATGGGTTTTATAAAACAATCTCAGCAGGGCCGCGCCGCCCCTGTGTGCGAAGTGTGCGGCGCACACAGGCGCCAAGACAATAGGGGCGCCGTGTCGCGCCACCACCTCTACTTGAATTATTTTTGTTACCTTAATTATTATATTTTTGGTAGTAGAGTATCGATAAGTAAGTAGGTACAATAGGCAACAAAACTTATATTACGCTTATTAAACAAGTCTCCCAATATTTATGTTTATTATTAATCACGTTTATGGTTTCATTTTACACTTAGGGTTTCAGTTTACATTACTTACGAGTTACAAGATCAACGTTAAAACGGCGGCAGATCTTTTGAACCACAGATAAAGTAGGTACCTACTAGTTATATTGAATCTTATAGGCGCCGACTTTGTATGAGTAAGTATGAGTGAGTTTGTGAACGCAACCCGATGCGATGTGTGCGAGGCTATAGGAGTAGGGTCACAGGGATTCCCCGATTTTAACGAACGAGAGAGTCAAGCTAAAACAAAACAATTGAACAATCATTTGATTGAAAGTGTGTGTAAGGTGCGCATTGAACTTTTTACTGACTTGACGGAGGAGGTACGTATGTTCGGCTGATTGTTTTTTTTTTTCAGTACTCCACCATATGTGAACCGATTTCGAAAATTCTTGTTTTGTTTGAAAGGGTATACTCCCGAGATGGTCCCATTTCCATGATCTGATGATGGGACCCAAGGGAAACCAAAGAGAACTTTTGAAAATTCTACGGGCGAGTACTGCGTCTATTTTGTTTTTCAATTACGATTTTTAAACACTACAATTTGATAAGGGTCTGGATTTGACCTGATGATGGAGCCGACAGACAGTCGAGGGAACTCCTCAGCGGTTTATATTAACTACCTTGTGTTTGTACTAAATTAATCAAGCCCAAGCATAGGGTAGTTAATAAAAACAGCTGAGGCGTTCTCTCGATTGTCTGTCGGCTCCATCATCAGGTCGACTCCAGACCGTTATCAAATTGTAGTGTATAAAAATCGTAATTGAAAAACATAATAGACTCATTACTCGCCCCTAAAATTTTCGAAAGTTCTCCTCGGTTCCTCTCGGTTTCCCTAGGATCCCATCATCAGATTCTGAGCTCATGGAAATGGGACCAATTCGAGAGTATACCCTTTTAAACAAAATGTGTTCAAATGGCGGAGTAATGTGCGAACAAACAAAAAAAATCAATCAGCCGAACATAGCACCTCCTGCTTTTTTGAAGTCGGTAAAAAAGAGGCGCTCCATCGATTCCGCACACAGGCGCTGCCGGGGGTCGGCGCGGCCCTGAATCTCAGTAGTGGCACCGAGTCTGGAATTGTGCCCGGTATATGGCAATAGGCTCACCCACTACTACATGGGATGCATAACATAAATAGTGAAAAGTGGGTGTTACATTGTACATTGGCATTAAGTGCCGTAATGTTCACCTCTGCATACCCGGGGATACCCGAACGGACGGTGCGTCGCGTTGCGTTGTTAAAGAGCCTTTAGATCATCACTGATGGAGCCCAATAGGGCTGATGCCAATACGGAGCAGTGGAGGACTTAACGGGTTCCGGCTCGAAAGGCAGGAGTAGGAACGGGGTGGTTTTTAGTCAGTAAGAGTCTGACACTCCCTCCCGCCTCACCCAGGCGAGAGAAGTCATTCGATGATTTTCCCCCCTTAAAAAAAGCCCATAAATGGTTATGACTCATAATGACTTATATTATAAAGAGCTTTATAATATAAGTCCGGCCCGGACCCCCAAATACTCTCTCTTCAATCTGGCAATCGCCGATCCCGATAATCCTCAAATTCCTAATCCCCAAAAAGCCGGCAATGCACTTATCGTTCTAGTATACCGGGTGTCTGCTTACTTTCTGGTTTATTCGATAAAAAAGTTTGTATGCTTGCTGATGTTGCGTTGATGTAGTTGGTACAGGAGGAAATAATAGTCCATGAAGTAACTCATATCATGACACACGCAGACGAAGCTAAGCATAAGAGACTATTAATAGACATAATAGGTGATGAAACAGGCACTGACTAAAATAAATTGAAAAGACAACGTCACTGTTTTTTAAAAACAACTCCAACGACCATAGGTACTACTTCATATAAAAGATTAACATCTTCAATGAAATTTCACATTAATTAAACTTTTGAATGCGGCCGTAAACTGTTGTCTACTTACTTAATCACGGAGTAGTTCTTTATGATAAGATTGGAATCTTCTGATTGGCATCTCGTATATTACTATAAATACTGTCAACGTACTACAATTTAACAAACTTACTAGTTCAGTCAGAAGCCTGCAATCCTTCTAAATAAGGTAATGTAAAATTAGGAATTTCGATATTGAACTATGTACAAAGTGCCCCCTAAAGTAAACTGTCGTGGTGGCTCGGAGGTTTAAGACGCCTGCTTCTCATGCATGAGGGTGCGGGTTCGAAACCTACCAACGGCAAGTACCAATGTGACTTTTTCCGAGTTATATGTACTTTCTAAGATTATTTAGACACCACTGACAAACGGTGAAGTAAAAACATCGTGAGGAAACCTCGGCTTATAATTTCTAATTATAAGTTTGAAATCGCCAACCCGCATTGAGCAAGCGTGGTGATTAATGCTCAAACTTTCTCCGTGTGAGAAGAGGCTTTGCTCAGCAGTGGGCATTTATAGGCTGTTGATGATGATTGATGATGAAAGTGCCCCCAATCTCCGAATCCTCAATCCTTAATCCTTAAATCCCTAATCTCCGAAGGTTAAGTCAGGGAGAGTTTTTTTGGCACGAATGGGCCGGCTCGACCGCAGTAATACCACGGCCCCATAGAAAACCGACGTGATACTACGCATGCGTTGTATTTCTTCGTGTGAGGGAAGTTACCGGAGGCTCAATCCCGCACCCCCCTCCCCTATCTCCTCAATCTCTGAATCCTAAACAATCTTCAAATTCCTAAACCCCAAAAGGCCGTAACGCACTTGCAACGCCTCTGGTGTTCCAGGTGTCCATGGGCGACGCCAATTACTTAACATCACGTGGTCCGTCTGCTCGTTTGCTGGCTTATCTCATAAAGTAAGATCTTCCACCTGTGTTATAATCGATTGTGTGTCTAATAACCTCACTATGAGGGCGAAAAAGAAAGCCTAGGTTGTTCCATACGTACGGGCCTGAGGACGGCGAGCATGGGTAGCTCGTCGCCCGACCAGAACCAGACCCGAGAGTGCGGCGCGTCGCGTCCCGCGCGCGCGCGCGCTCAATGAGCCCTCAGACCACCACAGATGGGGCCCAATAAGGCTGATGCCGATACGGAGCCGCGGAGAACTAAACGGGTTATCAGGGCTCCGGCTCGAAGTGCAGGCGTAGGAACGGGTTGGTTTTTAGTCAGTAAGACAATCCCTCCCGCCTCGCCTAGGCGAGAGAAGTCATTCGATGATTTTCCCACCTTAAAAAAAGGTTGTGATATCACGTCCCTCATTGTACTCCCATCCTTACTTATATATATATATATATATATAATTATAAGTCGGAAAGTGAGTTTGTTTGTTTGTTTGTTTGTTCCGCTTTCACACCGTAACTACTAAACCGATTGCTTTGAAATTTTTCAGACATAAAGTTAGAAGTCTGGATTAAATAATAGGGTACTTTTTGTCCCGGAAAAATTCGATATTCCCGAGGAAAAACAAAAGTATTGGTATAGATGGCGCTGTGTGTATTGGTATAGATGGCGCTGTATGTCATTTAAAACCAATCAACGAATTACCTACTTATTGGAAAAATCTAAATAGCGCGATATGACCGAATTCAACGCGAGCGGAAAGCTATTTGTTGGTTTGCCTGTCATAAACGGCAGAACGAAGGTATTAATTAACGTGATTTTTTAACTGAAGGTTCCTTTCAACTTTTTATCCTTTTGTGACGCGAGCAAAGCTGCGGGTAAAAGCTAGTATTTAATCCGTCAAACACCAAGCGGTCACCGGTGACCGCGACCTATTGTTCTTTAATTGTGTCTATAAAACCGGTACTCGACGAGTTAAATAAAACACAAACAAAGAAAAATAATTTTGTAAAAACTATTGTGATTACAGATGAAGATCCTAGCAGTTGTATTGTTGATGTTGGTGACAATAGCAGCAGGAGTGAACAGCAATCTAGAGCAAGAAGCCAATGTATTGAATTCTAGTGAACAAGATCCCAATAAAATGGTGGAATCAGATCTAATGGCAAGTCGAACTGCTTGGGGAGTCCGGGGGCCTGATGACCGACTAATATCCACGTAAGTAAATAATATATTTTTTGTTCTGTATATATACTAGCGGACCCGACAGACCTGCATATCCACTTGACTAACCAAAACCACTTGACTAAACAAAAATTCATTCAAATTAGTTTAGCCGTTTAGGATAACTAACCTAGAAACCGACTGCAGCGCCATCTGCTGGGCTGATTTGTGAATCTAAACCATTCCCAGATCCCCTTGAACACACACAAAAAATTTCATCAAAATCGGTCCTGTCGTTTGAGAGAAGTTCAGTGACATACACATACACACTCACAGAAGAATTATATAAACATATAAAGATATTTTATACATATAATAAAATCGTAGGAAAGTGAAAACTGTACATATATTTTTTTTTAAATGCTTGGTGCGTGATCTACAGTTGATACCGAAACCAAAAATATGAATTTTAGAACTTTTGTCTGCTTGTCTGTATGCATGTCAAAAAGTTCTGCATGGATTTACTTCAGATTTTACATGAATATTACTGGCAGGTCGGGTCAACATATAGGCTACATATTATCATGCTATCAACTACGGGGGAGGAGTAGTGAATCACTATTTCACGCGGACGAAGTTGCGGGCTCAGCTAGTATATACATACATTTTGTGACCATTTTTTAATATCTTAGGTTGAATTTAGTAGAGATAATATAGCGACCTTTATTTCACTTTGGATGTACGACGTGTATCTGTGAAGTGAAATCTTATATCAAAATTTTTAAAACAGATATCTTAAATTCATTGAACTGATATTTTGTATGTAAATATATACCTACGTTTAGTTTGCATGACCATAAAGGCTGTTGCTCGTTTTTTTTTTATATTGTTACTTGCTTTTGTTGTTTATCGCTGCTGTTTTTTTTAATTATTATGTAATTATTGTTTTTTAATTTTGTATTTATTTATTTTTTTAAGTTATATTTGTATATTTGGTGGGTCATTCCCAATGACGAATAAATTATTATTCTTTCTTTCTTCCTTTCTATAAGCTTATTTTTAAAAAGAATTTACTTTAAATTTTATTTTATTTCAGGACTATTCAGTCGGCAGATGCTTTTACCTTCTTTGTTAACGACCAAGAAGTTACTTACCGGGGACACGAAACAACTAACATAACAAGAATTGATATTAGGATGCGATTCGGCGATATTACTCAAGTTGATTTACTGGACGGCGGCTTGTACCACAACTATGTGACTCTAAGGTTTACCTGTCAACGATCTTCTTCTATGTACAATGTAATCGACATCTATGCGACTATAAACTGTCATAATAATTAATTAATTAATTAATTTCCTGAAGAATGTAGAAGCCATTGACAGAATAAACGACTTTCACCTTATTTTCTCTTTTTAATTTTATTTAATATGTCGGAGAAACATTGTCATCGCCGACATCGTCATTAGTGGTTGCGGGCTTAGTGGGCGTCATGAGGGTAAAATGCGACCACAAAACACAATGATCACAATAAACACTATTTTAATTTAGATGGTAACAATAGTTTTATCTGTTTCACAATAACGCAAAAGAAAGTCGATAATTTATTAGGACTGAGCAGCGGGTTCAGGGCACCGATCTTACAGTAAATCACATAAACGATCCAATTCGACACCGATAGCTAATTCATGCTCTCCCGCCAAAACTGTCCCTCTTTTTATCCGTAAGATGGCGCCTCGACCCCGCTCGAGGTGCTCTGCGAGGTGCGCGTGCTCTGCTATGTTTGGTCATTACGTAGGAAGTCAAATTCGAATTATTAATCATTCTAATAAATCAAATTAAGAATTTTAATTGTGACAAATCAATAAAAATAAATTAATTTAGTCATTTTAAAAAGTGAATATAATGAAACAAAAATTTATGCGCGTTATGCAATGCAAGTAACAATCAACTCCCAGTTTCCTCCGACAAATATATAAATAAAAAAAATCCTTGTATAATATTTGTTGCATAAAACTAAATGTGACAATGGTAATTGCCATTTAATAACTAATTGAACATTCGGTTTCATTGGAAAAAAAGTACATCAAATTGAGACATTTTATATACGTCAAACAAAATAATCATCCTACTATATTGTACAGTGGTATTAAGTGCCGTAGTGTACACCTCTGCGTACCCCGTCGGGTATAAAAGACGTGATGTTATGTTATGTTATGGTCACTCATAGGCTGTTAATGTGATATGAGGTGAGATAAATAAACAGTTTATTTTTTTAAATTATTTATTTACATATTAGAACAGTTTACAGTAGCATAGATGCTAATGTGGCATCCGATTTGAAGTGATCTCAGACCTTTAAGACCAAGAGTCACATGGTTTCTATACAAACCGCCGTCCAGGATGGTGACGGTAGTATAATTGCTTAAGTACTCTCGAACTATAATACTGGTTATATTCGTTTTCTCACTTCCCCTATATGTCACTTCTTGGTCGTTAATCTGATATTCCATGCCGTACGCCTCGTGATAAGTGCTGAAAGAAAAAATATTCACATTAATTTCGCACATTGGTTGATTTGTTGATCAAGTCTTCGAAAACTAGGCTTACAGTTCGGTAACAGAGGAATTTCCTCCCACGGACCCTTCGATTGTGGAATGTACTGAATGAATCCGAACGGACGGAATGAAAGGGTATGATTGAGATTGACAGAAGATGGCGGACAGTTGATGAGCGACGACGTTGCTCTCTTCAATGATATTATAAAAGACGGTTATTTTTTTTTAAATACATTTATAAATACGTTTATTTTACGTTTAGTTTATTTAACTGAAATCCCTAGACCCTACAAATGCCGTGGTTTTCCTAGTGGGCTACACCATGGGGTTCTTCTAGAGGGGAGTGAATAGGTTTTTTAAGGGTCGGCAAGACGCATGTAATGCCCCAAGTGTTGCAGGCGTACATAGGCCACGGTAACCGCTTACCATCAGGTGGACCTCCGGGTAGGCTCACCCTCTATTACATGGGATTCATAACATAAATAGTGAAAAGTGGGTGTGCCTGCCTCATTGGCCGAATGGTCGTAATGTGCACCTCTGCCTACCCCTTCGGGGATAAAAGACGTGATGTTATGTATGTTATGTTTAGGTACTACATACGCGGATATAAGTCTGTCATCAGGTCCAACGGATCCCCATTGATAGTGCAATCGCCGTGACACCGATGGATCTGGTTCCTCCATATCTGGTTCCTCATAGAACACACTGGCTTCTTGCGTTTCATAGCTGTTCACTGCTGCGGCTACTGCCACGGCTACTGCCACCAACAATACGACTGCTAGGACCTTCATCTGGAATCAATTTTTTTTTTATGGCATAAACCGGTAAACGAGCAGACGGATCACCTGATGGTAAGCAATCGGCGTCGCCGTCGGCGTGGAACACCAGAGGCGTTACAAGTGCGTCACCGGCTTTTTGGGGATTAGGAGTTTGAGGATCGTTGGGGATTCAGGGATTAGGGGGATTGGGGAAGGGGAAGGTAATTGGGTCTCCGGTAACCTCACTCACACAACGAAACACAACGCAAGCGTTGTTTCACGTCGGTTTTCTGTGAGCCAGTGGTATCACTCCGGTCGAGCTGGCCCATTCGTGCCGAAGCATGGCTTCACACACACACACATTCATACGTACGTACCCACACACATTGTTAGTTAAAAGAAAAGCTTGTTCAAAGCTCACAATACAACTTACCTTTTGTGTCGAAACGAGAATACAATAGAGAGGGTTTTCTGAGGTGTTTCTTTGATTACACCTTTATAATAGATGTAGCAGTATTTATAAAGAATCAGTGACTTATTGACTAATGTTTATCTATATAATTACATGTAATCTTTTAATACGCTTAGTCTTAATGTTGTCTTTATTGATTTATCATTGCGATAACATCAGGTGGTCATTAAAATTAGTTAAGGAAATATAAGGATGTGTTAGTCACTGTGTGCGTGGAATTGATTTTATTAGTCATGGAGACAATCTACAAATGTTGGAGTTTGTTTGTTTGTTTGTTTGATCGCGCCAATTTCAGGAACTACTAGAACAAAAACTGGTACGAATTGGATTTTTCTTTGTTTGATCATCAAATTATCAGGGAAAGCTAGTGGTCGCAAGTGTTCTAAAAAAACAGTAGTAGCACGGAGTCTGAAATTGTGCTGGGTATATGGCAATAGGCTCACACCCTATTAAATGGGACTCAGAAGCTTTAAATGCCGTAATGTGCATTTCTGCCTATCCTTTCGGAGATATTGGGCGTGATAATTTTTTTTAAGGTGGGAAAATCATCCAATCACTTCTCCCGCCTGGGTGTGGCGAGAGGGAGTGTCAGACTCTTATTGATTAAATACCACCCCGTTCCTACTCCGGCACTTTGAGCCGGAGCCCCGGCAACCCGTTAAGTCTTCCGCTGGTCCGTATCGGCATCAGCCCTGCTAGGCCCCATCTGTGGTGGTCTGATGGCTCCTTGAGGCGCGCGCGGAACGCGACGCGCCGTACGCTCGGGCCTGGTTCTGGTCGGGCGGCAAGTCACCCGTGCTCGCCGTCCGCAGGCCCGTGCTTAAGGTGGCCGGAGATCGTCTCGCGATCCCCGACACCCGGATTGTCTCTCGCGATGACCAGGGCGTGAGGAGGTTCGTTCCCTCACGCGCGGGAATTGCAGTTGAGTCTCAGAACATTTTGCGGATGCTGGGGCCCGGAGACTTAAGTCCTGAAACTCCGCGTTCCGTCGCTGGGACCAGCGCGGATCTCCGTCTTTTGGAGGCGCGCCCCGCATCCACGCAACGAGGACGATAGAACCGACGTCCGTTTTCATGCCTGAGAGTATTATATATTATATTAGTATTTTATATTCGAAATCTACTAAAGGCAAATCTCAATGTGACTTTTCCGAGCTATATGTACTTTCTTAGATTATTTATACACCACTGACAAACGGTGAAGGAAAGCATCCTGTGGAAACCTGGGCTTTTAATTTCTAATCATAAGTTTGAAATCGCCAACCCACATTGGGCAAGCGTGGTGATTAATGCTCAAGCCTTCTCCATGGGAGAAAAGATCGTTGGTCAGCAGCAGTGGCGTAGCGTATCTTGGTGGGGCCCCGTATAAAAAATTGTTTGGGGATTCAAATTTCTCAGAAGCGATTTTATTTACATAATATACTAATAATTTGTGTTATAGCCGGAAATTTCTAGGTCTCCCTCCCTCTGCCCAAATTATCGAACAATGATCACTTTAGTTTTTCCAAAGTTACTGCCGTAGAATAGAACGCATGCATTTTGTGATTCCTAAAATAAAATATAAATTGAGAAGTTTTATATTTTTGCTTACACACGTTGGGGACTTTTTTTTTTTTTTAGGGTGGAAAATCATCGAATGACTGCTCCCGCCTGGGTGAGGCGGAAGGGAGTGTCAGACTCTTACTGACTAAAAACCACCCCGTTCCTTGTCCTGCACGTCGAGCCGGAGCCCCGGTTACCCGTTAGGTTCTCCGCGACTCCGAATCGGCATCGGCCCTATTGGGCCCCATCTGTGGTGGTCTGATGGCTATTTGAGGCGCGCGCGGAACGCGACGCGCCGTACGCTCGGGTCACACGTTGGGGATTACGGGGGCTCCATATAATAGATACGGCAGATACGGCGGTATCTACACCTATGGTCAGGAGTGGCTATTTATAAACTGTTGATGTGTGTTTGACGTTCTGCCCGTGTCTCTGTAGGAGGTCGCAGTTTTAGGAAATTGCTAGGAAATATCCAGGAAAACGTACAAAGAAATACAATCATTACGGATTACAGTATCACAATATATGTTTAAGACACGCGGATGAGATGAGATAAAAGATAGCAGTATTTAAATGATATTCAAATTATTTAATCTTATCTTGTTTTTGTCGCATTAATTTTATGTATAAATACTTATTTAGACAAAGCGCTTGGATTTATTAAAGGATTCAGATACTACGTTTCGAAGTTCAAGCAGCTAAGGTACCGTACAAATTAACAGACTTTAGTTAGCAGGTCAATGTACACCAGTCTAACTTATACCTTGAATAGAGATTCGATTCTAATAGTTCAGTTATAAAGTCGAAAATCTGTTGAGTAAATTGATTGATTGGTGTAAGATTGATGTGCTGGCATGTTATTTTTTTTTCTATTTGTTTTTTTCCTAATTATTTTCAGCCGTTTAGCTTTATCAATACTTTTGCTAACACTATACACTATGTGCTATTTATATGGGACAGGTCGACAAAAATGTGTGTAATATCTTGTTTTTCCTATTCATTTGACTTCCTACATTTGACTTCCTACATTTAAATGAAAAGATAATTCAATGAAAGAAAACAATAATAATTAAATTAATTATTATATTTAAGGCGTACTCACGTTACTGTTTGACGAGAAACTCGACTAGTTTACTCGCGAAATGCCGCTGATGAATATAAGCCCCTAGTATGGCTTGAAAGTAGTCGATTTCTTCGTCAAACATTTACGTGAGTAAGTCGAAAACATAAGAATTAATTTAGTATGTCTCACGAAAGTTTTAACTGAACAATCCCCAAGCGGTCACTGGCGATCGCTCTCCACTAACTCCATTATAAACCTTATTGCCGGTATTTAAAGACTACTTTTGTATGAACAAATTTTAGGGATTCATATCAGGTGATTGTGTACGAGTTAAATAAGTAATCATAAATGTTTTATGTTGTTTCAGATGAAGAGTTTCATGTTTGTTGTGTTGCTGGCAGTTACCCTTGGGTATGCCACTGTAGATGCTGCAAAGCGTCCTGAAGCTCAGTTTACTGGACCAGGAAAAACTACGTCAAAGGCACACGTGCTCTTAGCATCAAAGAATAGCGTTAATGATAGAATTTTCTCCAGGTAAGTCTCTCTATTTACCTGTTATAATTTCACAACGTCCCTGCGTGGGCTGAGCACCGCCGTGCCCTCAGGGAAGTGATCGGCGATGGCGACCTCTCGCGTCTGGGCTTAGTGCGGAGCGAGGGGGACTGGGATGCCGTCTCCTCCTTTTGCGAAGCAGTTATGCTAGGTAAGGAGGAGGCAGCACGCGTGAGGCAGCGCAGCACTGCCTCCATGCAAACAAGCCATCGCGAAGGACACTCTGAGCGTCGGGGATCGCGGGATGATCTCCGGCCACCGTAAGCGCGGGCCCGCGGACGGCGAGCATGGGTGGCTCACCGTCCGACTAGAACCAGACCCGAGCGTACGGCGCGTCGCGCTCCGCGCGCTCCTCAAAGAGCCATCAGACCACTACGGATGGGGCCCAACAGGGCTGATGCCGATTCGGAGTCGCGGAGAACCTAACGGGTTGCCGAGGCTCCGGCTCGACGTGCAGGAGAAGGAACGGGGTGGTTTTTAGTCAATAAGAGTCTGACACTCCCTCCCGCCTCACCCAGGCGGGAGCAGTCATTCGATGATTTTCCCCACTTAAAAAACAAAATACTTTCACAACGTAATAAATTTTTCATTTCAATAAGAAGTAACACAGCTAGGTTATTTCTGTAACTGTTAATTTGAAAATTGCGACTGCCGGTCGGGGAAAGAATTACTGGGTTTTTTAAGAATTCTCAATAGTAGCACGTAGTCTGGAATTGTGCCCGGTATATGGCAATAGGCTCACCCCCTATTACATGGGACTCATAACGTAAATTGTGAAAAGTGGGTGGTACATTGTACCTACAGTGGCATAATGTGCACCTCCGCCTACCCCTTCGGGGATAACAATTAGAACTTTAGAAGTGAGTTTGATCGCATTCTCATCCGTCATTGTTTTTATAATAACTATCGTTACTCACGTGAATATACTGAGAAAAGCTCAGTGAGCTGCGCGACCGCGACGCTGCTCATGAGGAAGAACCCGTCTGTGGTTCGAAACTAGAAGAGCTTTTCTCAGTATATTCACGTGAGTAATCCGTGGTTTTTGGTTAACTCATCCGTCATTGGTCGAAATTATTCTCATAGCCAATCAAATGGCGAACTGCGAACGAGTTCACTTCGATCTTCCGAATTGAAAGTTACAGTCCGACTCCTTGTTACTACTGAGAATTAATACTTTACTTTTAAAAACCTATTAATACTTTGTCTCTCTACCCGAGAATTGAACCCGAGACCCCTAGCCCGGCAATCGCACTTGCGACCATTCGGCCAACGAGGCAGTCTATAAAGTAATAGCCTATTATAAAATTCGTAACAATATGAACTTAACAGATCTTTTTGTACTTTCCAGCACATACCACAGTGTTGACAGATCGCATAGAATAGCTCACAATCAAGAAATACTCATCCGCTTGGTTGATTTCGCCAAAATCACACGGGTTGAGGGCTGGGCCGGCGCGGATTCTGTATTGAAAGTCCTAGATGGAGGCCTGGGACACAACTTCATCAAATTGGGTTATAACACCGAAGAAGATAAGTTTTTCAGTTATAGAGTGGATGTGTACGGCGTGTTAGAATGCGATGATTAATTATAATAAATATAAGTTTATAAAAAAGTAGTTTTCGTATTATTTTTACCCGAATGTAGGATGGTATGAGTGTAATCTTATTTTTAACCCCGTTTCTTCTTAACCAATTGACCGATTTAGACAAATAATGATATATAGTCTGTCAAGCGAGTCTAGTTCCATGAAAAAGGCGGCAAATTAAAAATCTTACAGGTGTCAACATTGATATAGGACGCTGTATTGATAAAAATAACATATTTGAAATAAATAAAAAAAAAAACAATCAATAAGTTTTCAGCGTGCTATATCAGTGTTGACACATGATAGATTTTTGAATTTTTGAAATTGCCGCCTTTTTCATGGGACTAAACTCGCTTGACAGATTCTACTAAATCTATAGATACGTCTTGATAACCCAAGTGTTCTTAGTTATGTGAAATTAAAAAAAAAACAACCCATAGACGAGAATATTAGAGTCAAAAATAATATTGGGTCCCGACTGTTACAGTTGTTTTAATACGGTATTTGACAACAAGTCAAATTCAATACTTTTTTCGAATTGTCAAAAACGACAGTTTTGAATTTTGTACGAGATTTGAATTGTGACGTCACGTTTTTTTAGCATCAAACAGCATACCTACTTATTTCCAGAACTGCATAAAATCAATTAATGAAATAATTTATTTTTGATTAAGAAAAATACTCAAATTATTTACTATTGGCGTTGCAAAGATTCTAACTATCGTCTCTAGTATCAACATTGTGAAACTGTTTATTGAACTCATACAGACAGTTTTCGTATATAATTTACGTCACAGAAAAAAAAATATCTATTAAATATAAATCAGATTTATGTGGTTTCTTGTATATAAATATTTAAGTAAATAGCAAAATTATTCAAATGTTATACTAAACTAGCAAATTCTACGAACTCCGTTTCGCCACCAGATGGCTTCGTTTTATGTGACATTTCGTTTGGTGAATTTTCTTTGCTATAAACCTCACGGAGTCCGAGACCTTTACAACGAATGCCAAACCGTGGAAATCGGTTCGTGCGTTCCAGAGTTATAGCGTCAGGAAGGAAAACCCGACTTATTTTTATATAGTAACTAGCGGACCCGACAGACGTTGTCCTGCATATCCACTTGGATGTATAAACAAAAATTCATTCAAATTAGTTCAGCTGTTTAGGATAAATAACCTAAACATCGACTGCAGCCCCATCTACCGGACTGATTTGTGAATCTAAACCATTCCCAGATCCCCTTGAACACACACAAAAAATTTCATCAAAATCGGTCCAGTCGTTTGAGAGAAGTTCAGTGACATACACACGCACAGCAGAATTATATATGTATACTAGCTGTGCCCGCGACTTCGTTCGCGTGGAATAGTGACTATGAGCAGCGTTTTTTTTTAAATATAATTACTCACGACGTGATTCGTTAATTAGACATAACTTTTTTATTTATGAACCGATTGACATGAAACAAACACTAAAGCATAACTGAAGCATACCACAATATATTCGTGAAAACCGCATCCAACTCGGATCAGCCGTTTCTGAGATTAGCGTGAACAGACAAACAGACAAACAGACAAAAAAAAGTTAATTACATTTTTGGGTTCGACATCGACATAACAATAACCCCTGCTATTTTTTTTATTTTTATTTTCAATGTACAGACAGCACTTTTCTACAATTTTATTATATGTATAGATAGATAGATAGAAGAAGATAGAAGATAGATATAGATAGAAGATATAGATATAGATAAAGATATCCTTAATTTACACTCGAATTCAATCCTATTATATCCTTCATCCACCGTCGATCCATCATTAAACTCGCATTTATTTAAGATTCCTGATTCATTTACAATATGTTTATCTGATGCTCGACCACCATAAGATGCACTTGTTTCAGTTATTAGGCCCGAAGGAGTTATTTCAATATTAAACTTCGCTGTATTGTATGAGAGTACGTCAAAATCCTACATTTTAAACAGCACAGTCTAATATTATCATTGTATTTTTATATTTTTGGAATGATTCAGGTAAGTTATTACGTAATAGGGGGTGAACCTATTGCCGTATACCGGGAACAATTCCAGACTCCGTGCTACTAGGTAATGGGATTTTTTTTAACCCAGTTATACTTTGCCCGACCCAGGAATCGAACCCGAGCCGTTGCCCAGCAGTCGGCACTTGCGACCACTCGGCCAATAAGGCAATTAGGCAGGTAATGTCAGAGTCACAAGTCATGTTTCGGCACAATTGGGTCGGGTCGAAACGACAGACTAATATCCAAGTGAGCACTATTATAATACAATCATACCTACTATACCTCGTGTGTTCATAAGTTTTGAGACAAATTAAAAGTTGCATATCTTTTTAAATAATAAACTTATATTTATATATTAAGTAAAATATAAGTAAAATATAATGTTATATTATAAGTAAAAATTAAATATAATTATTATTCAAAATTACCACCCCTGTTTTTAATACATGCCCTTAGACGATTTAGCCAGTCATCAATGGCGGCACGAACCTTTTCCAGAGGAATTCGCTTCGCTTCTCGGACAAGAGCTCACTTAAGTGACTCCAAGTTTGGGTGGGACTTTCGGCAGGCTCTGAGCTCTAATTCGGTCCATAGAGAATAATCCAGCGGGTTGAGGTCGGGGCTGGAGGAGGGCCATTCGTTCGCCGCAATGAAGGCCGGCACATTTTCCTTCAGCCAAGCTTGGGTGGTTTTAGCCTTATGGGATGGCGCCGAGTCTTGCTGGAAAACCCAATACTTGTTATGGAATAGGGTATTAGACAGGGGTTTCACAACAGTCTCTAGAATGTCACTTTGATAATTTTTGGCTTTCACCTTGACGCCTTGTTGGCAGAAATGAAGCTGAGTGACACCTTCGTACGAAACTCCCCACCATACCATGACACTAGCCGGATGATGAGTACGCGAGACATTCCGTGCTGAAGGTGGGACATCCTTGCTACTTTTGGCATACACTTTATTGTTTTATCGATTGAACTTTTCTTCGACGGTAAAGATTTTCTCGTCGGTGAAGAGTATCTTCCTCGCATCGTGCCTCCTAAGCAGTATTGGACAACGTTCGCGTCGCAATTGACGAAGGCGATCGTTTAAAAAGTGTACTTTTCTACGGCTATACGCCTTAACCTTGAGATCATATTTCAGTATTCTGTTGACTGAAACGCGCGAAATATTGGTCTGCAGAGCGAGTTTCTTCTGAGTGCGACATGGATTTCGGCGAAGTCGCTCTCGGATGATTTTAATGTTCGCAGGCGTCCTCACAGAGCGTGGACGTCATTATTCAATATTAACACTAGAGGTATAAAACCCTTATCTAAGCTGTTACCTAAAATAGCTTTCAGAGTACAAAATATAAGCCAAACTCAATTACTATTAGTTCACTCAATATCCACGCAATATGGATGTAATGGGCGCTTGTGTTGCAACTCAAGAGTACGTAATTCCACAATATGAATGTCGATATATCGGAATTGAATTAAAAATTCAAGGGGGCTGACCAGCGCATATAGCCTTAGCCCAGTTAGCCCCCATTCTTTTTTTAAACATTATCATCAGTTTTTCTGTTTTACTTGCAACGTGTCCAAAACATTTAAAACATGTTCTCAAGTAAGACGTGATTGTGAGCCGTGTTTTAAGCTGAATCCGAATTGGTGCATTGGTCCGGTGTTCACTACAGCGGATTCTGAGCATCTTACGCTAAGTCTGTCTTTATAGAAGCTTGCCGGCATGACCGGAGTAATAAATACTTTTGCCTCGCAGGAGACCGGCGCAAAACAAGTGAGTATGCTTGCCGTAAGCCCCACTCCCTCCCCCTCCTCCCTCATCATCAAATTCCTAATCCACGAAAGCGTGCAACACTCTGGTGTTGCGTGTGTTCATTGTCGGCGTTGATTGCTTACCATCAAGCGATCATAGTCGTGCTTGTTTCTCGCCCTATTCCAAAAATCTAGTTGTTACTGTAGGCCGTGTGAATACGTGTGGCACTAGTAAAAATACATTACCTACTTCTCTATTATTAACCCGTTGAAATTCATTCCCTAATTTTGTTCATACAAAAGTAGTCTTCAAACTTCGAAAATAAGGTCTATAATGTAGTTAGTGAAGAGCGGTCACCGGCGACCGCTTTACCGGGGATATATGAGAACGCTGGCATTATTTTATCTTTAATGAGTAACATTTATCGACTATTATTTGTTACAGTACTGATAATTGCAAGTAGTTTTTCTTCAGGCGATATGCAAAATGCAACATCTGATTTATTTGTTAAAATGATAGAGGTATACATAATCATTTAGTGTTTTAGTACCTTAAAGGAAAATGCTAAGAAACCGTAATTTATCGCAAAACAATATGTTTTAGATGATATGATTTTAATTTACCTAGTACTTCATTTATTATTTTAATATTAGGTACTGTACGTACCTACACATTTCATTAAAATTTTGCTATACATAATTATATTTAAAACACACTTTAATAACAAGTGTTATTGTGTAAAAAATTAAAAACCGTAAACATAACCATAAGATTTTTGTTCTGAATAATCTATGCTACGATTATTTTTTAGAATGGTCACCCCAAGTATCCGCCATCATTGATTGATCATTGAGAAAATCGGCGTTCAGGAAACCGCGACGCGTGGTGTGGTGTTACGATTTGAGTAATCAGATAAACTAACATGGGTGTGAACGTAGAAACTATTTCTCCCGGAGATGGTAAGTTATTAAACAAAGATTTTAAAATACTAAATCGAAATGTCATTGTAAAATGGTTAGGTAAGTACTAATCTAGTAGGCAAATTATGGTTCTTAAACGAAGATTTTTGGCTATAAAACTTATAAACTATCTCAATATTCTATTTCGAACATTACTTAGATGGTTTTTATTGTTTTAAATCTAATTGTGTTCTCTTATATATGAATATCGATGTTTTATGATATCTTTTCCTTTTGCGGTCGGACGGAGTGACGCCTGCCGACTCGTATCGGATTTACGTCGAATACATAATTTGCACAGACAATGACTAGTCTTTTTGTGTAATTACAATTATATTGATTCACATTCTTATTTGATAATTAATACATAACCTATAACTATACTTTTACGTGGTTGGTGATGATTAGGGCTCCAGCCGGCTTCTATTTTAACCGCTAAATATTACTTACCACGTGCAGTTACCGCATTATGCTAGTATTTTTCCTTGAATTCTATGACCATTTATTTGCTTAAAAATCGTTAGTAAAGGAAATGTAGTTATCTGATAAGTCTCTTACTAGATAACACTTGGATAGTAATAATTATTATTATGATAAAACAAACATTACGTGTGTTTGCATGTGTGTGTGTATTTATTTAAAGAAATACAGGTTGTTCACCTGATACTAAGATCTTTTCAAAGTTAAATAGGTCAAGGTTTGCATGAAACCCTTTTTGGTATCAGCAATTATATAAATGATTGTTATCCTTTTGTTTATGAACTGGTGTAACCTTGCTATTGACTACATTTACTACACTGTCTGATAAAGTTACTATTTAAGTGAATCAACACATTTCATAGGAAAGCCTGAAATCAGTCAATATCATCTGCTAGTTAGACAACAAATTATAAAACAAAACAAATCCTAAGTCATGTATTAATTTTGAAATTTCTACCAAATTAACTTTTAAATGTTACCTTCCTCAGAGTCCACCTACCCCAAGTCGGGCCAGACCGTAGTGGTCCACTACACTGGTACGCTGACCAACGGCAAGAAGTTTGACTCCTCCCGTGACCGTGGCAAGCCTTTCAAGTTCCGCATTGGCAAGGGAGAGGTCATCCGTGGCTGGGATGAGGGTGTTGCCAAGGTAAAAATTATTTTAATGTCAACTCTTTATGAAATATTAAGTTTCAAATCTTACAAATCAATGTATTTGCGAATTAGAGGTCAGGGTGTAGTGTTATTCTGTTTTTCAAAGATTTTATTTTTTATGGATAAAAATTAAGTCTGGAATAGTATCCACTATCCAGTATCTCATAATATTATGGATTACTACATGGGGCTAGTGAAAAGTGATGGAACATAACATAACATCAAGCCTTTTATCCCCGAAGGGGTAGGCAGAGGTGCACATTATGCCACTGTACAACGTAACACCCACTTTTCACTATTTATGTTATGAGTCCCATGATGTAATAGGTGAGCCTTTTGCCATATACCGGGCACAATTCCAGACTCCTGAGATTGCTACTACTGAGATTTTTTAAAAAACCCTGTAATACTTTGCTCGACCCGGGAATCGAACCCGAGACCCCTTGCCCGGCAGTCGCACTTGCGACCACTCGGCCAACGAGGCAATGATGTGATGGTGTATTGATGTATTAAAAAATTAGAAAAATAAAAATATTTAATTCAATGCATAATGTTAGATAGTTACCCAGTCTGTATATTGACTACCATGTTCAGTAGAATGTAAAATTCACAGTAACAGTAGCATATATCTCAGTGTTTAGGCTAAATAAGAAAATGTTTGCAATTAAAGTTCCTGTGTTTTGCAAACTGATTTACAATCATTGCTACTTAGATTTTCCCATACAAAGTAGAAGAAACAGCTCTCTTTGTTTGTTATGACATTGCCATAGTCATTCATACAATACGGTAGTTGACATCTAATCAAATTCAATACTTTTATCGAAACGTCAAAAACGATACTGAGTGCCAAGCACGAATAACTATCGCATTCGTAACGTAATAGTATCGAGCGCGTTCGGCACTCTGATTGGCCGGCTCAAGTGAACCAACCAATCAGGACGCTTAACGCGCTCGATACTGTTACGATACGAATGCGATAGTTATTCGTGCTTGGCCCTCTGTTCTATGAATTTTGTATGAAATCCCTACTTATGACGTCACTATATTTTCGCGTCAAATAGCACAATTAAACTGTCAAACACCAAGCGGTCACCGGTGACCGCGACCTATTGTTCTTTAATTGTGTCTATAAAACCGGTACTCGACGAGTTAAATCTAAAATAAAATGCTAGAATAAATCGAAAATTAAGTATATCTGCAAATCAATGAATGAAAGAGTAACTGTGTCAATATTTAATTGGACTGAAAAATCAAATTAACTTATTACCCCTTACTAACCCAGGAAACTACCCTTTTCAGTAGGCTTTTTCAATTAAAAATACGTATATTATGGTATTAACTTCTGTCAGCAGCTTATCTCGCATTCACTGGTTGAGCTTAGCTTGTTTCTCTATTTCAGATTATCTATCTTTGCTTCAAGTTCTAATTCATTTTGTAGTTTTTGTATGAAAGTGACATACTTTCACATTCATACAATATGAGTAATGAGTAAGCACAATTAATAAGGGAATAGAATCAATAACTATAATGAGACTCATAACATAAGTGGTGAAAAATGAGTGTTACATATGCATTATCTGACTATCCCTTTAGGGATTAAAAGGGGTGATGTTATGTTTGTAATACCAAGTAAATAAAAAAAACTAATGTTTGTAACAAATATTTATTTCCTTTAAAATTTGTTTGCTTATTAATGTCACCTGCCACTTTCATCGCTGCATCACCTAAAGATCGACTGTTTGACAATGCCCAAGGCATTAAGTACCTGTACGTGTTTTTGTGTTTTAACATAACATACATAACATCACGCCTTTTATCCCTGAAGGGCGTAAGCAGAGGTGCACAGAAGTAACACCCACTTTTCACTATTTATGTTATGAGTCCCATGTAATAGGGGGTGAGCCTATTGCCATATACCGGGGACATTTCCAGACTCCGTGCTACTACTGAGATTTTTTTAAAAACCCAGTAATACTTTGCCTGACCCGGGAATCGAACCCGAGATCCCTTGTCCGACAGTCCCACTTGCGACCACTCGGCCAACGAGGCTGTCTTATTATTATTTATTTATTTCCTTTAAAATTTGTTTGCTTATTAATGTCACCTGCCACTTTCATCTCTGCATCACCTAAAGGTCGACTGTCAGACAATGCCCAAGGCATTAAGTCCACCTATTCATGGTTTAGACTATAAATTTCAATTTATCCCATTACAGATGTCGGTGGGCGAACGCGCCAAGCTGACTTGCTCCCCGGACTTCGCCTACGGCCAGCAAGGTCATCCTGGAGTCATCCCGCCCAACTCCACCCTCGTCTTCGACGTAGAACTCCTGCGCCTCGAATAAAACTATAAGCAGTCATCTAACTTTAATTAATTTACATTTAGACATTGGAACTATTTCTCTTGTTTACTAAACCATTGAAAATTTTTGAAAATCATCCCCTAAATTTGTTTACACAAAGGTAGTCTATAATGTAGTTAGTGGAGAGCGGTCATCGGTGACCGCTTGGTGATATACGGGCTGAGTCCTGTGGCATCTTTATATGGCTGGAATAAATAAGAAATGTCCATTGGTTTTTGGTGTTCTCCATACAAATAATTACATTTTTACGTTAACTATTTCGATCGTTAGCGTCAGTCAGAAGGATGGCTTAATCCCAGTGAACAAGAGAATGGTTCCATGTAAGTATTTCAACTTAATGTCTTTTAAAGTAATTAATAAAACGTTAAACTTATATCGGTACATGAACTAAATGGAAAAACTGCCAACATTGAATGTCAAATTGGAAACTATGAATTTACTTGACGTAATATTTGAAGATTTTCATGTTTTTTTATGATATACTTCTTATTAAGATCGTGCACAATAATACTAAGTCCCTATGTCAAATGCAATGTGTGACATGATAACCGATTGTTTCGACGACTATATTAAACTGTCAAACACCAAGCGGTCACCGGTGACCGCGACCTATTGTTCTTTAATTGTGTCTATAAATACGGTACTCAACGAGTTAATTGTGTCTATAAATACGGTACTCGACGAGTTAAACTGTCAAACACCGCGAGGACACCGGTGACCGCAACCTATTGTTCTTTAATTGTGTCTATAAAACCGGTACTCGACGAGTTAATTGTGTCTATAAATACGGTACTCGACGAGTTAAACTGTCAAACACCGCGAGGACACCGGTGACCGCGACCTATTGTTCTTTAATTGTGTCTATAAAACCGGTACTCGACGAGTTAATTGTGTCTATAAATACGGTACTCGACGAGTTAAACTGTCAAACACCGCGAGGACACCGGTGACCGCAACCTATTGTTCTTTAATTGTGTCTATAAATATGGTACTCGACGAGTTAAACTGTCAAACACCGCGAGGACACCGGTGACCGCAACCTATTGTTCTTTAATTGTGTCTATAAATACGGTACTCGACGAGTTAAACTGTCAAACACCGCGAGGACACCGGTGACCGCAACCTATTGTTCTTTAATTGTGTCTATAATGACTGTACCTACTCAAAGGGTTAATTGTGTCTATAATGACTGTACTCAAAGGGTTAAGACTACATAACATCACAGCAACAGCCTATAAGTGGCCACTGCTGAGTAAAAGCCTTTTCACATAGAGAAGGGATGATTATTACTCATCATGTTTATTCAAGGCAGATTGGCGATTTCAAACTTAAACTGTCAAATACCGCGAGGCCACCGGTGTCCGCAATCTATTGTTCTTTAATTGTGTCTACAATGACGGTACTCAAAGGGTTTAAACTGTCAAACACCAAGCGGTCACCGGTGACCGCGACCTATTGTTCTTTAATTGTGTCTATAAAACCGGTACTCGACGAGTTAAAATGAGAAATTGTGAGTCGCAAGTACAATAACTCGGAAAAATCACACTTGTACTTGTTGCTTGAGGTGCAGGCCACCAAGATTAATGTATGTATGTGTAGATCTTTGGAGTTAGATGTTATGTATTCACGTTTATCATGTTACACATTGTATATTTTAAAAAGTATGTTTTATATTGTACACGTTTTTTTACAACTGTATCTTACAAGGATTCAACCAGATCCAATGTCAATTACAATTCAGTTCTGACTGTTTGCATATTCCTAAAGTCTATAGCATTGATGTATTAGATAAACTTAAAAAGCCTTAGCTCATTACGACATTCCTTTAGCATTTTGATTATTAGAATCGTGCAATATGTCTTAAATAGTCACTCTTAGAAGACTTTTCACTCTTGATCACAATATGATATGGATGTGTTAAGATCTGGATAGTTTAAGGGCCAAAATATGTAATGTGCTGTATTCCAAAACTGTAAATAACTTGCACAAGTATCTTGTGGACTCATTACCTGGATTTGGATGTGTGGTTGGTGAAGGTAATTTCAATGATAGCTTTATCATTTATAACTAAGATGAATAAACTTATTGTGGAATATTTAATTTGTTTTATTTGTCACATTTCCTGCTTGGACTATCATGTACCTGTACAAATTAACGCATTTGTCCCTTGGAACGTTAAGAAACTTATCCAATATACAAATCTTGTAATATCTGGAAAACTAGAGGTCCTTACACCAAAAATTTATGAAATTTTCGTCATCCTCTATGGACGCACCCCGGTAAGAGCTTTATGACAGGGTGGGAGTGTCTTGGGTAGGTAGGGTAGAGCCCCTTTATAAAACCTTTAACTCATCCCCGTCACAGTGCTGACACTTCACTCCTCGCCTCAAATGCATATAACCCCGTCCTATACAAAAACAGTCAGTCGCATTCCATCCACCCGTGCACTCGTGGGTCACGAGTGCCGGTATATGAGACAATAGAAAATATATTGTGTCTCGCATAGATCGACGTTACGGCATACCACGGGTTAATGAATATTCTACAACTCGATTATTAGGTACTCAATATTTAATTAATAATCGTCTCGGCGTGTGTGTTTTCATTACCAATATGCAAATCTTCTAATATCCCAAAATCTCTTAAAAAAATATTTCAATTTACGAACACTCAATGTCCAATATTTGATGTTCCCACATGGCGATTATGACGACTTGGGTTTGGGTGAAGTACTTTTTGTACTGCTAGCATAAGCCACGGTGGGGTGGCTGCCCCACCCAAGCTCTGACCCGATAGGTACATATCTAACCAAAAAAAACATTTATTTAAATCATCTAGGTATTAAATTATAATACTTTGTATTTGCAAGTTTCATACTTGACAGTCATTGGTTGACACCAAAAACTGATTAAAATAAGAATTGCGTAACCCTTATTTTATTGGTTCATCATCATCATCAGCCGCTAGACCGCAGCCTGCCTCACCCAGGCGAGAGAAGTCATCGGATGATTATCCCCCCTTAAAAAAAGACGTCCACCGCAGAACATAGGCCACCCGAGTTAATTCCAGATAGGCCCGGTTCGGTACGACCTGCATCCAGCTGATTCTTGCAATCTTAATTATGCTGTCTTTTGTCTACATTGAGGTTGGATATATGCTTTATGCGGTTGCTGGTATGTGCAGTTTTCATTCCCCATTAGCCATCGGTTGTACGTGCTATGTACTCCATCCACTGCAACCAGTTTGCTAATTCACTGGGCTATGTTAGCGATTATCGTTAATTTTCGGATCTTCTACTAGGTTTTTTAAGAAGGAATCATGTTCCAATCTCTGCGCCTACCTCGGATGAGGCGAAGGAGTATCAGACACTGACTAAAAACCACTCCGTTCCTACCCCTTGCCTCGGGCCGGGAACCCATTAAGTCACCGGCACCATATCGCCCAACTGGGTGCTCTTTGGTGGTCTGATGGCTACTTGAGCACGCTTGGAACGCAACTTACCCTACAATCTAGTCTGGTTCTGGTCGAGTCACCTGGCCCAGTCCTTATTTACGGTGGCCGGACATCTCACGTTCCTCGACGCCTGGAGTACCTCCCGTGACGGCTGAGGTGTGAAGAAGTTCGTTCGGTCACGCGCTCTACTTCTTCTTTAGCTAGCATGACTGCGTCACCCCGTTCCTACTACTGCTCTTCGAGCCCATTAGGCCGACCGCCCGGCAACCCATTAGGCCGACCGCGGAAGAAGGAGTACTATGGCCTGAATCAGAGCTAGACACGAGAGGTCGCTGTCGCCAATCACATCCCCGAGGATATGGCGGTGCGGTGTTCACCCTTTACAGGACACACTGCCACGGTATACTCCATCGTGTCCTCCGGGTGGTCCTCGCAATGATGACAACCGGGCGTCACCTTTCATCCGATTAGAAATAGATATCTCCCGAAACTCCAATGTTTGGGACTTACCGCTGCAATGACAGCGAGCGCAATTTCTTTACATGTGATTCAATTGTTTTTGTACAAAGTATTCAAAATCTCGATGTGATGAAAGTACCTACCGATAAATCAATATGGCACCAAGAACCGCCTTAACACTGCCTTGTTCTGTCTCATTACTAGACACCATGCCAGGGCGACATTGCCAGTTACGTATCCAAGCAATTAATATTGAAATAGACCTATATAACTTATTTGGCGATGTCTGGTCTACGTCGCCAAATTGGAAGTTTGGCTACGAGCGACGAGGCACGAGGTTACATTATAATGCACACAGGTAAATTACACATCGCTTAGCTGCTATTTTTAACGCTTTGGATGCATTTTTAAATTGTGTTGACTTGTCGAGGCGCCGTGGGCTTGCTTTGGTGACCGGTATCAGCAGAAGCTACTGGCGACAATATGGCGTTATAATGAGACAGCTCTCAAGCCTCGATCAAATCAACGGTTGTTTTACAGTCCATAAACTCTAAGCACATTATATTTTGACCCTAGGTCAAAGAAGTTTAAAAAAGACGTTATTGGACCTACGACCAGGACTATTCATGATAACCCTCAGGAACAGTTTGTAGACATGACTCAGATCAAAAGTGAGATGCTTCAGTAAAGCGTTTACACCTTTTTTAACAATAAAGATTTTTGCTCCTTGCCTGTGACGTTGCTTTGTCGAGCAAGGCGCAGTTGAAGAAGATGATCTAAAGGACTTTCAGTACCAGCTTTCCACTCGCTTCCTGAAGCTTTGATGTAACTCCTCTTCACATGGTACCTTGTTGTTAACAAGTATTTTAAGAACCATTCTAATCACTACATGGTATAAAACAAAGTCGCTATCTGCCGTGTGTCTGTCCCTATGTATGCTTAGATCTTTAAAACTACTAAGGATTATGATGCGGTTTTTTAAATAGATAGAGTGATTCTTAAGGAAGGTTTTAATGTATAATACATGTGTATTGCACCCGTGCGAAGTCGGGCGGGTTGGTAGTCTAGTATAAGCGAATGTTCGAGATATACTCGGTTTAGGGCCGGGTAAGCTTGTCTTCTGGACCTACTACTGAGGTGACAGGCTTACCGACTGATGCGTATAACTGGCTAAAAGAACTCCCCCTCAAAACTTAGGTCTTTGACGACACTATACTATGCTACCAACCTCCGCAGATCCGCAAAAGATTTACCCTTTTGAAGACTACTTGGAGCCCCAAGTATGAAGGGGTCTTGGTATCGCCTTTCATACTATTCGTGTTAAGTCATTTCGCAGAGAATGTGAAATCTGTCTATTGAGTTGCCTATGCGTCTTAGCTTCGGCGGAATTTTAGAGCGTTATCACGCGTCGCACGCTTGTCTTTCTATCAAGGTTTGAAAAATTTAGACCGACCTCTTGCTAATCTCAATTTTTTTAGTTGCGTCCACAATTTATGGTAGTCATAGAAGATTAAACTGTTTACTGTTATGCATGTACATACAGAATTACAGATGCGTAGGTACACCTTTTTTTAGGGGAGGAAATCATCCATTGACTTCTCCCACCTTGGGAAGCGAGAGGGAGTGTTAGATTCTTACTGACTAAAATCCGCCCAGTTCCTACTCCTGCTCTTCGAGTTGGAGGCCCGGCCACTCGTTAGGTCTTCCGCGGCTCCGTGTCGGGCATCAGCCCTACCGGGCCCCATATGTGGTGGTCTGATGGCTCTTTAAGGCGCGCGTGGAACTCGACGCGCCGTAGATGCCAACCTTGAGTTAGATGAGGTTATTTTAGACTCATCCTGAGCCTATGGCTGGCTACGTCCATGTATGAGGAGCATGAGAGTATCGCATACCTATGTATGGCTAATTGGCTATTTAGCACGTCTCCTAACTCCTAATACACTCAGAGGCAGACCTTAAACCTAGAGAGCGGCCGAGGCAAGCACCTCACAGGCGTCCCTAACACTTTTGGTGTCACCGTCATTCTATGGTGCGGCGCCCCTCTATAACCTGGTGCAATAAACACTTGCTTAGTTTGCCTTAGTGGTAATAGGGCTCTGAGTACACGACTTATAACGTAACTGATGGATAGTGGCCATGACATTTCAACATAACATAACATCATGCCTTTTATCCCAGAAGGGGTAGGCAGAGGTGCATAGCCACTGTAGTACAATGTAACACCCACTTTTCGAGTCCCATCTAATAGGGGGTGAGCCTATTGCCATATACTGGGCACAATTCCAGATTCCGCGCTACTACTGAGATTTTTTTTAAAACCCAGTAATATTTTCCCCGACCCGGGAATCGAACCCGAAACCCCTTGCTCGGCAGTCGCACTTGCGACCACTCGGCCAACGAGGCAGTCCAGTGACATTTCAATAGGCACCTAAATTTAATTTGGAGCATAGATATTTCTAATTATTAGGTATTGGAATGGGGCTACCGTATTTTTGCAAACGTAGGGAAAGATTTTTTGTCCAATCACTGCAGCTTTGACAGCTAATATTGAACGTCAAATAGTGTCAACCCTATTGGATGAAGGACGAGAGGTTCATACTAGTGCCCGTGGTAAGCAAAAAACGGTGGGCTCCAGTGTAGCGTGAACAAAGGGTTATAGTAATAAAACACGATAACAAATATAAACATTTTATAACAAACATCGTATCCAACCTTACATTTAACACTTAGTGCCAGGCGAAACCGAATCAATCGATAAACTAAATCATTAAACAACACTAAAAAAATAAAACATTGATAATTTTTTAATTCAACTTTTTTTTGGTTGTGTGAAGATGATTTGATTGTGTAGTCTATAGACTACACACAAAAAATAGAAATAAGTTGTGGATTAAAATAAAAGATAAAAGTACCTACATGAAATATTAATCAGGACTAATTTTTTCGATCGATTTTAGATATTTCATTAACATTATTAGAGAGGTATGTAGCTTTTATATTTGTATTTTATTTAAGAATGTTTATTTTCATGAAAATATATTTTTTGTAGTTGTAACTGGGATATTATATTATTAATAATTGAAAAATGAGCCCTGATAATATATATGTATGTACATTGAAATTAAATATGGATAAGGAATAAAAATACGAAAATATACGAACACGATTTTTTAAATCATTTGGTTTAGTTTTACTAATGATACCTACTTAATACAATGAAACATCCAAAATACATAATAAGTAACTTAAAAAAATATAAAACGATTAAATTTGTCTGTGATCTACAAATAGACAATTTATTTTTAACTTAAAAAAGACTAGAAACCAATTTATTTAAAAGCGACGTAAAAAATTACAAAAAAAAAAATACTTAAAAAAACAGAATAACATTGAGCGATGTTTCATTGTGCGTAAGTTTTGGAACTCATTGGTAGATATTTAAAGCTAGACATTATACCATCACAACACATATTTATGGTTTTGTTAATACAAAATATACTTAGATAGGTTCTAATGGCAAAAGAGGTAAGTACATGGGTAAATATTATCCATCAGATAAAAATATGAAGCAAGCAAGCAAGAAAAAAAAGATTTCCCATAATAAACGTTATTGTTACTAAATAAAAGACGTCATGTTATGTTATGTTACTATTAAAAATATATCTAAAGAAATAATCATTCTTAATTATTTATGCAAATAAAAAGTAAAACAACATAATTTACGTTATTATTTTCGCTGGCAAACTAACTCCTATTTGTAACCCACCTAACTCTTTTGCCCGCCATCCATTTAATATTTCACATTTAATATTTTTTTTATACATTTTAAAATAATACACAGAAGGCCGCTACACACAATCAGGGTATTTCACCAATAACTACTATATATTTATTTATATTTAACATCGATTTAAGCTCGAACTAGAAAAATAAAAACAAAACTTGACATTTTTAATAAGATTTCAGAATAACTCTCCTTTCTTCATCCATTTTCATGCAAGTTCCATTTTCATTTTTACTAATTACCAAGACATTTTATACAAAATACTAATTAACATCACTTTATCAGTTACAAAACCATACAATACTTAGTAAACCATTAAATTATATTACAACTTTTTACATACATTTATATTTTATAATTTAAAACCGATTTCTTTTTTTTTAATCGAACACCAAAGACAATTTTTAATGTTGCCTAATAAAAAAATCGGAAATTAAAAATGGCGGGATTATGAAAGCTGATTTATTTTGTTATTAGTAATTTACACTGAGATTTTATCACATTTTATTATTAGCTGCCTATCTACAAGGATTATAAGCGAAGACATTTAGAGAAAAATCTAAGGAGACATTTAGTAAAGCTACACCGATAATTTTAAATATTTTTGCAGCCATTTTAGACACATAATTTTTTTTTTTTATTAAGATTGAATGGACGAAGGAGTTTTGTAAGAGTAGAGAGATAGAAAATATGTATTACGATCTTAATTTTAGGCCACATTTGTTTTTAATTTGCGAATGATTTGAGCAGCCGTTGACTAATTAATGTATTTTGTGTTTGACATTAAATATTTAAGTATGACCGTGAAACGCACTGCTCTCGTCGAATTTTGGTTACGTGCTTTGTAGTGTTTAATTATTTCTGACTTTAATTAAATATCAGTATAATTGTTGTGTTCAATTATTCAGAGAATTTTCGATTGCATAAGCATAACAAAAAGTGGCTAATTTGAATTTGGCTCCTAATATCTGATTTATAATTGAGCATTTATAGTTATACATAAAAATATTGATCTGAATTTTATACATTTTTTAAAGAAATGGCAACCTTCTTTGCATCACTACGTGGTGCTACGCGGTAGACGTGTAGCGCTACGGCGTAGTCGATTGACGTAGCAGTGTTGTACTTGAAATATTGTATTAAATTTATTGTACTATTCTTGTTGTTATACAGTATATCCAAAATATTGTGTTCAACTTGACTTGAGGTGATATGTACCAAATTTATGTAAAGAGATATTTAACCAGAACTTGTATTAAAATGATTTATGAAAATAGTTTTGAAAATCTCTTGGTCAAAATGAAAAAGAGTATGTATTCAGTTATGTATCATAATCTATGACACCTAAGCTTCTACTGAGCATTATTTAGCCCTTAACCTACATGGATAATGTGCCTAAAAGTGTAAAAATTGACTTGCAAGACGAGTTACGATTGCAGTAAAGATAAATCGACTAAAGTTTTAAATCGATTATTAACATTCCACTCTTATTCATTCTCTATTCCTTACTTATCCCCACACCCTCCTTGACTTAATTAGACGGCTTGCCAATCGAGTTATTAGGAAAATCAATGTTCATATTTGATTTTGACGTTCAACATAAAAGTATATTTCAATGCCTTTAGCCAAACGCCACTTTAGCGCTTGTCTACAGAGAGAGTAGAAATCAAAATGTATGGGGATGACAATGACAAGTGTCAAAATTTACGTCAAATGCATATAATATTTTGATTTTCTATTCTTCATGTAGACAAGCGCTAAGTGGCGTTTGCTACAGCTGCAGGTCCACTCAAGACCAGGGTTACCCCGGCTTGAAGCAGGAGTTGGAACAGGGTGGTTTTTAGTCAGTACAAGTTTGATACTCCTTCCCACCTTGGATGGTGGGAGGGAATGTCAAGTGCCAAGTGGGAAAAGGTTCATACATGAAGTTCTTTAATCACTCGTCCGACCAGTTTTTTTTAAAGTTATTTACTTAAGGAGGCTGGACGCAGACGTCTAATTCTCATTTAAACCAAGAGTCGATAGAATAGCTAGTTTTAAAATATTTGGCATACGATTTGGCTTTATAATGATCATGTAAAATATATAATAATATTTGATTGATATTAATTAACATTTGCACTATAATTTACGTGTCTTATTACGTATTTGAGAAACAGAGGTTAATAAGTTAATACACCAACTAAATTAATTGAAAATAACTGTTTATACACAAGAAAGAAAAGGTCAACTGGTTTCAAGTCATAACGGGACTCTTAGTCATGAGCAGCGTGTGTGGCGCGGTGACGTCACGCACGCTGCTCAAGACTTCTTAGTCATTTACGTGAGACGGCAGTTATTTTCAATTAATTTTTTTCACAACAGTTATTACACAAAAATTAACACACAACTAAACTGTAAGCTCTTTATTAGAGATACGATAAATAGTCGAGTTAGTTTAGTCGAGTTTTTAGCTTTGCAATAGTACCTAAAGGTATACACAAATACGCATCGAACTATAAATGACCAGTATGTCCTGGTCTCGATTTGAATGCACTTTCCGTACATTTAAAGGTCGGTTTATACTGTTTTGAAAAAAAGTATTCGAGGGTGGTAATTAAAATTCAATAGTGTTAAAAGGAAGCGAATGAAAAATGTGAAAAAGCTGAAAAGAGAGATTGATTGAATTTATCTCTAATTTGTGCTTTATCTTCGACTAAATATATTGTGAAAAAATTTTTTCCTGTTAAACTATGACAATTAAAGGTAGGAAATTATATTCGACTAATACAACAATATTTTTAATAATACAACTATTTATCCCAGCCCTTAAAAAATGTTATTTTGACACATTCTACTACCATTTCATTTTAATGTTATTCTTATAGAAAACAAATGACACAAGTAGTACGTAAATATTCCAATAGATGGCGCTACATGTATATTTGTTTGATGTTAATTAAATATTGTTTTTAGAATTTGACTGATGCAGGTGTAGCACTATTGATCATGGCTGTGGATTCGATTCCCGATTGTGTTATTTGTTTTCTCGAAACACTTGTTAGTTTCTCGATACTTTTCATCATCGGTAAATTGAAAAGTATTTAAAACCAAAGATAAAAAATTACCTTTCATAAATATACTGATACAAATATGAACAAAAATAAACCGGTTTCTTTAGGAAAACTCAACAAGAAAATACTTTTTATAGAGCTTTAAACAAAATCCATTGCATCACCAACTAACAAAAAAAAAAAAAACAAACAAAAAATAAGAACACCATAAACAATTTCAATATGGCGTCGAATGTGTCAAAACGTTCGCAACGCTAGAAATTCGTTCGGATATTGGGACGGAGTGGCGTTTGCGTTCGGATATACTTATGGAGTCGCCGGTTCTTCTTCCTGATGATGCTTAGCTAGGGCTAGGAGTATCATCGTGAGTTGCTTTCTGCTTATCTTCCCTTCACTGCTGTACTCTACACCTTGGAGGATCGTTTCTTCAAACTCCAGCAGGTCTTGAGCGTCGTAATCCTGGAAAATTTGTTGAAAAAAATCAATTTTAATATTTTTAACTTATTGGTAAAATGAAAGGTGGATGATAATTATTCAGTGTTTCTTCCCAACTGGATATTGATTTTTGTACGTAATATTTTTGTCTGGAATTTGAATTCTCCATTACCATTACCATAATAGTAATAGGGTTCATTATCACGTTAAACGCCATGGGGGTTACCGGGACTGACGTTAGTGGAGGATTTCCCTTCAACAGTTTTCTATCAATAGCAGAAAAACGCTGACAGGTAACAGAAAAACACAGGTGACAGGTAACAATTGTAAAAACTATTTTTATCCACCTTTTTTAAACAGTGTTACGTTTACACCCTGTATAACACGTAAATGTTAGTGTTACAGATTAAAATACGTTATAAGAATAAGTGAATCCCCTTCAGTGAAACTAATAAATCCCCAATATTCAAATACCTAACCCTCAAAAGGCCCGGGGCGAAACTCCGCTGCCGCGCCAGATAAGTGCGTGGCGGGATGAGCTCCGGCGCGATCTCATGGCGGAATGGCAGCAACGACTGTCGCAACCGAGGGCTGGGCTCGCTGCCATTGCAGCGGTAAGTCCCCTCTTCGAGGAGTGGCTTGAGAGACGCTACGGCGTCCTCACCTACCGCCTGACGCAGGTCCTCACCGGACATGGAAGTTTCGGGAGGTACCTGTGTCTGATGGGGCGGGAGGAAACGCCCGGGTGTCATCACTGCGAGGACCGCCCTGAGGACACGGTGGAACACACAGTGGGAGAATGCCCTGCGTGGGCTGAGCACCGCCGTGCCCTCAGGGAAGTGATCGGCGATGGCGACCTCTCGCGTCCGGGCCTAGTGCAGGCCATGATGCAGAGCGAGGGGGACTGGGATGCCGTCTCCTCTTTTTGCGAAGCAGTCATGCTAGCTAAGGAGGAGGCGGGACGCGTGAGGCAGCGAAGCGCTGCCTCCTCGCAACCCAGCCATCGCGAAGGACACACCGGGCGTCGGGGATCGCGGGACGATCTCCGGCCACCGTAAGCGCGGGCCTGCGGACGGCGAGCATGGGTCCCCCGAGCCCGTCCGACCAGAAACAGACCCGAGCGTACGGCGCGCGCGGAACGCGACGCGCCGTACGCTCGGGTCTGTTCGGTCTGTCCGGTCTCAAAGAGCCATCAGACCACCACAGATGGGGCCCAATAGGGCCGATGCCGATTCGGAGTCGCGGAGAACCTAACGGGTAACCGGGGCTCCGGCTCGACGTGCAGGAGAAGGAACGGGGTGGTTTTTAGTCAGTAAGAGTCTGACACTCCCTTCCGCCTCACCCAGGCGGGAGCAGTCATTCGACGATTTTCCCCCGTTAAAAAAAAAAAAAACCCTCAAAAGGCCGATAATGTACTTGTAATTCCTCTGGTGTGCATGTCCATGACGACGACGATTGTCTACCATTAGGCTATCCATCGTTTGCCACAAACAAACAAAGGCAATTTCAAAACAATCGTGTTCCACACTACTTCACAAAAACTAAAAAAAGAAACACTAAAGTAAGTGGACTCCAGTCCAAACTTTTTTAACTCGATTCCTCAATCGAATAAGGTTAGAAGAAAATACGAACCTTTTTAACTAATTCTAATAAATCCTTCAGGAAACCCCGGAGCTCTTCGTTCTCGATCGAGCCATTGTTATCCTGAAACAGTTTTCAAAGACTTCGTTATGTAACTTGAATTGGATTTTCCTGACAAACTTTCTATTATTCGAATTTATCGTTAACTATCTGTGATGTAGGATATCGGGAAGATTTTGTATTAAAACGCAGTTAAACATTTGATATAGTTGTTGTCAAATTAATGTAAAGAATAATGAATTATAACTAACTCTATGATGACATGACTTGATATGATCAAGACAAGTAGGTACACGATCTGTAATTAGCCAATTTAACTCGTTAAGTACCGTCATTATAGACACAACTAAAGAACAATAGGTTGCGGTCACCGGTGTCCGCAACCGATATGAAAATACGACGTAGGTAGTTCAGGATTAGTAAATACTTTTTATTTTTTGTATTTATAGACATTTGAATAATATGTTCATACATAATGTATGTACATACATATAATGCAACTGTAAAATATACCCGTAGGTACTTGTTACTAAATACATACTTTTTATAAAATATTTTTTAAAGGGCAAGCCTACTAGGACATCTTAAAATCGATGTATATTATATTCTACTGTAACTTGATACAACAATGAAAACACCGAAACAATGAAGTCCGGGTTACAGGGATGAAAATGTCTTGGAAATCCAAGACATTTATTGTAACAAACAAACAAACATACAAACATACAAGTTCACATACACATGACACCCAGACCCGGAACAACAATTTGTGGATCGCACAAAGTGTTGTCCCGTGCGGGAATCGAACCCGCGACACGTTGCACGGCAGCCGGTTGCCCAGCCACCGCACCAACCGTGCAGTCGTAACGAAATAAACCAGAAATTATTTTTAGACGAGTAGATGCCTAATTTTTAATTTAATGTCAGTCTTGTAGATTATTTTAAATCATTAGACACGTATTTTTTTTTCTTACAGAAACGAATACATTCGACGATATATTGATTTGAAATATTGCGTAACGTCACTTCTATGTACATTTTATACGTAGAAATGACGTTTTAGCCCCAACTCCTAAACTTTGATTCGTTTTATCTAAGTATTGATTTATTATACGACAAAATAAAAAAATACGTGTCTAATATTTTTTCATTAACTAACTTACGGACTAATTAGATTTTTAATTTTCATATCCTGTCATCATCTCACTCGACTTCCCTCGGTGAATTAAATGCGGTGGGCTAAATAATTATATTTATAATATAGAAATGACGAATCTTACCCTATCATACAGTGAGAAGACCCTTTCGATGTCGTCTTTTGTAAGTTTTGTTGCGCCCTGATAATAGAAATGAAGATATTAGTCTCTGGTAAAACATTGATGAAAAAAGCCAAAATCAAATTCAGTGTCGATAATCGATACTATCGAATCGACATAAAACAAAATGTATGAGGTTTTCTTATTGTCATATATCTAAGCCACGTGGTTAAAAAATTTCCCATACCGTCGCATCGTTTCCGATTACCGATTTTATCGATAATCGATACTGAACTTGAACCGAATCGAAATAAAACAAAATGTTTGAGGATTTCTTATTGTCATATACTATAAGTCACGTGGTTAACAAAGTTCCATTTTGTTTCGTTTACAAAGCTTTACCGATTTTAGGTCCTTATAAAGCCCGTTTTCACCAACCTCTTTGAAATATTAGGGAAATCCTAGGCTAAAATAGGTTTACAACTTTTTGATTTCCACCTACCTTTAAATTACACTTAACTTAGGTGTTAGTTTAAGTGGTCCCTCAAGCTGAGTAAGTCTTAGTTAAGAGATAGTTTAGGAAGGGTTGGTTAAAACGGCCATTAATCAACTTAGATACCTTTGCTGGTCCCATGTTGGGCGTCATAATTCTCAAAAATTGCATTATAGAGGTATAAAGAGAAAATATATTTGAAATATGCAAATAAAAAGTTTAAATAGAAAATAAAGTATTATTAAAACAAAATCTAGTTTAGTTTTTAATGCATTGCTTCTACAACTAAGTTAGTTAAGTATTTATCTATTAGGCTAGATTTTAAGATATTTTTAAGCTGTATTTGTGTAACTGTTAAGAGAAAAGTGACGAAGCGTTTAGACGTTGGCCATGTTTACCATAGAGTAATAGAAATGTTTTAATAACCTCTTAATTGTCAAATGCGTCCTATAATGTGTAATAATAATGAAGGAATGATCTTCAATAGTTTTTTCGATAATTATAGAATAACAAATCAATAATTTCGTATTTCGAAACCATTTTTTCTTTAAAACTATCGGCATAGAATTCAAAAACCATTGCAAAAAGGTAATTTTTTTCATTGTTTTGAGGTTATGTCTTTTTTTTTAAGTTTTGGCTAACGTGTAAACGCATCGCGAGGACTCACCTCTATGCCCTCCTAGGAGTGCAAAGTGCAGAGACAAGCGTTAGTGTCAAGACAGATAGATAGACAGACAGGCAAAGTAATTACAGTAACGTGCTTTTTAGATTATTATTATTTAATTTCCATTTTTTTATCAATGTTCATTGTTCAGGCACGTGAATTTGGAGTTATTTGTTGTAAAATCTAGTAGTTTATGTCTTCTAAGGACATTAAATTGTTTTTATGGCAAGATATTCATTTTTTTAAACTGTTCTGGTACCTAGATTTTAATTTTGTTTATGAAGATTGGTTTCCTTAGGTACCCATAAACTTAAATACCTAAAAAGTTAAATAATCTATGGTTTATGACCATCTAGGGTCTACGTGCCATAAATATTTATAATCTATATTTACATGATGTATGTATGTGTGAGTGTAGAAATGTATGATTGTGTGAGTGACAGCAATTATTTTATTTATTTTTAGTCATTTTATCATTTTATTTTATTAGAAGCAAAACGAAATGGAAGGGAAATGAGTGCTTGCTAATCTAAAATAAAATCTAGTTATGGATGCTCAAGAAAATAAAGGTTCTACGAAAACTTTAGGTACAATAACTAACAAAAAAACTCGAAATAAAACTGATGTAACATGTAGATATGTAGTTGTCAATTATTAACAGATTTCATGTTATAGACACATTATAAACTTATAAAAAATATTTTCGTATAATACAAAACAAAAAAGAATTCGAGTAAAAAGACCTGATTTTAAAAAAGTATAATAATGGAACAAAAAAAAAATAACAATATGGCGGTCTCTTTGGTAGCACAATATGGCGTCGGTTGAATATTGTTGGCGGGAAATGAAACGCCACTCACCTTGAAGACTTGTCGACATAGGAAGTTCTCCTTGACAGGCAGCAGTCTGGAATATGCGAACATTATTATAAATATCTTGTTTAATTAAAATGAAAATGGCTAGAATTTTAGGCCTTTATATTGAATTGCTATTTTATGACAGTGTAGGTTATGTTGTTGCGGGGGAAAAGCATCAAATGACTTCTTCCCGCCTTGAGTGAGGCGAGAGAGAGTTTCAGTTTTAGAGATTAGCCAGTACAAACAGACAGACAGAAAAAATTGACATTATGGTATAGGTATCATATCTTTATATATATAATTCTGCTGTACGTGTGTATGCCATTGAACTCCTCCTAAACGGCTTGACCGATTTAAATGAATTTATCCGTACGCTATTGTGAGGCGCCCTGGATGGTTTAGATTCACAAATCAGCCCGGCAGATGGCGCTGCAGTTGTTGTCTAGGCACAGACTGCGCACACAGCGCCATTTAGGCCGTTTAGGATTTAGGCTTATTTAGGATTTAACCTAGGTTATTTATCCTAAACGGCTAAACGGTTAAACTAATTTGAATGAATTTTTGTTTATATATTCAATTGGATATGCAGGACAACGTCTGTCGGGTCCGCTAGTACATTATATAGCTATATTTATAGTATTCATATACATGTAGTACAAAACGGTTATTTCAATATTACAAACATACACTCCAATTTGATTTATCTGTGTAGATAAAACAGATCATCAGATTGATAATATTGCATTTGTGTCAAAGATAATAACTAATTGACAATGGATTCCACAAACTAATTTTGTCAAGGACAGTAACTTAATGATATTTGTGATTACTATGCGTGGTAAGGTCGTGTATACCGCATGGTCGCAAGTAGAAAGCTAAAAAAAGTACCTGAGCAGTAAGTAGGTACTTTTTTAAATTGATTCTCAAGGTTGCATGTTCTACTTTTTTTATAGAAGATTTTTTTAGATTGGTTTGTGATTTTGTTTATTTAAGTACTGCGCCATTATCAACTGGGACTGGTCAGCTCATAACATAACATAACATAACATCACGCCTTTTACCCCGAAGGGGTAAGCAGAGATGATAATGTGCATATTACGGCACTTAATACCACTGTACAATGTACACCCACTTTTTACTATTTATGTTACGAGTCCCATGTAATAGGGGGTGAGCCTATTGCCATATACCGGGCACATTCCAAACTTCGTGCTACTACTGAGAATTAGTCAGCTCCAGACTGTATTATTTTACTGCCTTTAAGATTATTTTCTTATCCGATCTCTTTGTCTGGATTTTGGTGTTACTTTGTTCTCACACAATTGAACCAACAAAACTATGTAACTAAAGAATTGTATTGTGAACATGATTGAAAAAAACCGATAGAGTTTCTTGCTCGTTTTTCTCCATATGATTTTAGACCTCGGAATGAGCAAATATGTAGCACCTTCCTGGTCTAATTAAAATATTGTATTGTCATATTCTATTGTAATTTGTCATGGTCATGTCATGTTTAAAAGTAAGTAAGTAAAAAAAATAATCTTAAGCCTATTTTATTTTGTTGCATTATGCACCTTATAGTACAAGAGACAAGATTGTTATTCATTCACACAATGAAATAGATTACTACAATAACATCTTGGTTTTCTAAGAAAAAATAAATACTAAATTGTTATTAGAATATCGCGTAAACATTATATTTCTGCGTCTGTGGACTTTTTATCTTTATAATAAGTTTAACTGTTATATTCGTACATAGTAGAGTTATATTATTATTATATTTTTTTTCTTTTTGGCAAAGGAGTCTCCAATACAGTGTTGTCGACTATACTGCCAGTGTCGAGTGGTGACGGTAGATTATTGGGCCTTAACTGAACTTTGTGGTAGTTTTAGTTGTTAATAAAGTTATATTTTAATATTATTTTCATTTATAAATTTAGAAAAACACTTAATTAATTTATTTTCTCAGTTAAAGACATGACAACTCTCACTACAAATCCCCCTTTAAAAGTTTTTATTTGCAAAAAGGTCTATCAAAGGAGTACCCAATCTTGAAAGGGACACGACGTAGGTACTCAAAATAAGTATAGTCAAGTTTGGACCTCCTTAAGTACCTACATGAAAGCCTTCCTAAGAAACTCTTAGCGGTCCTTCTAGTTTCGGGACAAAGAAAGATTGAATGATTTATCAATAGAAATGAATCTTTTATGTTTTTATGTAGCCATTACATTTTTTTTATTTAAACCTTTCTTATCAGGCAACTATGGCACATAGATAAGTAGCTTACAGACTAGCATAAATTTTATACTATTATATGTATAAGGCGGAAGAGTTTGTTTTTTTGTTTGGTTGTTTGAACACTCTAATCTCCATAACTACGAGTCTGCTTTGAATAATTCTTTTTGTGTTGGATAGCGCATTTAGCGAGGATGGCTGTATGCTATAATACATCATGCTACGACCAATAGGAGCTGAGCAGAGCGAGTGAAACCGCGCGTATATGGCAATAGGCTCACCCCCTATTACATGGATGATAAATAGTGAACAGTGGGTGTTACTTCTGTGTGCACCTCTGCCTACCCCTTCGGGTATAAAAAGGCGTGATGTTATGTTATGTTCAATAAATACTCTCGGACAAGGTCAGGGCAGGTCAATTTTTTCCTGGATCAACTCGTATGACGTCATAACCCAGTATCGATCAATATCCATATAGAATTTAATTTTAATCTCATCCGATCGACATAAGCTTCAGTTGATTAAAATTTATATTAAACTTTTTAGGTTTAAACCTTTTTAGATGGGGTAGTATTAATAATTAAAATTTTGATTGTTTTGAGAGCCTTTTAATAACAATGGTTTCGAATTAGTTTCGTTCGGTCGACTCGTTTAAATACTTCAGTCGAGTGGGACCAACAAAAAATATCCATTTTTTTATGACTCTTATTAAACACCGCGAGGACACCGGTGACCGCAACCTATTGTTCTTTAATTGTGTCTATAATGACGGTACTCAAAGGGGACCTTGTAATGTCGTTGTGGGCCGGAGGTTAAGACACCCGCTTATCATGTATGAGGGCGTCGTCTCGGTTCAAAACCTACCAACGGCAAGTACCAATGTAACGTTTTCCGAGTTATATATACTTTCTAAGATTATTCAGACACCACTGACAAACGGTGAAGAAAAACATCGTTTGGAAACCTGGACTTACAATTTCTAATTATAAGTTTGAATTCGCTAACCCGTTGAGCAACCGTGGTGATTAATGCTCAAACCTTTTCCCTGCGAGAAGAGACCCTTGGTCAGCAGTGGACACTTAAAGGCGATTGATGATTGATTAGAATATTATAATTTCACATGCACGTCACACCCAGGCCCGGGAAAACTTCATCATCCTAATTTTCGATGACCTAGCTGCTATCTCGAAGCCCCTTGCCAGACATGTCATGAGGTGGTTTTTAGTCAGACTCAGAACGGGAGATGCGAGAAAGCTATGGTAGATTTTTTTGTCGCGGAGAACCTAACGGGTAACCGGGGCTCCGGCTCGACGTGCAGGAGAAGGAACGGGGTGGTTTTTAGTCAGTAAGAGTCTGACACTCCCTCCCGCCTCACCCAGGCGGGAGCAGTCATTCGATGATTTTTCCCCCTTCAAAAAAAAAATGGTAGATTTTTGTAAAACCCCTCATTGTGAAAAGCCTTTGGGAGAAAGGTTTTTTTTGTTTTTTCTTTTTTGGCAACTGAGTCTCCAAAACGGTGTTGTCGACTATACTGCCAGTGTCGAGTGGTGACGGCAAAATTAGGGAGAAAGGTTAAAGGTAGTAAATATTTTTACGGTAATGAAGTGATAACCATAAGTTGACGTGGTGCACACAATCTTCACACCAAATATATGAACGATAACGGTCATTCAAAATAATAGATAGTATATTATAAATATAATCTAATCTACATTATAATACCGCGATTATTGTACAGATTCATATTGATTACTTTTTAATTGTCTTTTGTTATCTTTGATTGACATAGTTCTTCCCCCAAAACAGACTGTAGGAACACAAAATTCGACCTTCATATTTTATTATAAGTTATGTTTTTATATGCGAAAATAGATAATTGTGTTAATAGGTAATTGGGTTTCATAAAGATAAATGACAAGCACTTTTTGTAACCGCTACCTAATTTTATTTTTTAGTACAAGTATATTGTATTCAAGGACGAAACAATCGGACTATACTTTTTTTATTTTAAAAAAACGTTGCCCCACACTAGGATTTTCTCCTGTGTCGTGGGTACGTTTACAAACATACAAGTTCACATACACAATGACACCCAGACCCGAAACAACAATTTGTGGATCACACAAAGTGTTGTTCCGTGCGGGAATCGAACCCGCGACACGTTGCACGGCAGCCGGTTGCCCAGCCACCGCACCAACCGTGCAGTCTTTCTACACCGGTAACGGTAGTATTTGTGGAACTTTGTTAATTTTAAGATCTGTGTGTACCATGTACTGAGAAATAAATGACATTCATTCATTCAGATAACCGACATTTTTATTAGCTTTTGCCAGCGGCTTTGCCCGCGATCCCATGGATGTTATTTCAGACCTACCTCCGCACCAAATTTCACTTCTATCCCTTCAGCCATTTTGACGCGAAGAAGTAACAAACACACAAACAAACAAACTTTAGCATTTATAATAACAGAACACCAAGCCTTTTAACCCCGAAGGGGTAGGCAGAGGAGCACATTACGGCACTTAAATCCACTATACAATGTAGGTAACACCCATTTTTCACTATTTATGTTATGAGTCCGATGTAATAGGGGGTGAGCCTATTGTCATATACCGGGCACATTTTCAGCCTCCGAGCTATTACTGAGATTTTTTTAGTAACCCAGTATAACTTTGCCCGACGCGGAAATCGAACCCGTGACCCTTTGCTGGACAGTCGCACTTGCGACCACTCTGCCAACTGTATTTATAATATTAGTAGGATAAAGCTCTTGTTGGAATAATGCTTACGGCCTATCTGATGGTAAGCAGACACTGTAGGTTATGGACACATAACACCAGAACATAACATAAAAATAAAAATGCAGTGAATAATAGTAAAGAAAATAATATTCGATACTTACTTGGCCATTTCCGATAGTTGCAATCTCCCATCCTTGTTGGAGTCAAATACTTGTAGCTGTGAACATAGAATTATGTATTTAGATAAAGACTAGTTAAATCGTTTAATCCTATCCATTTCTTTTATTAAACCAAAATTATTTAGTAGGAATCTGCAGACAGTGCAGACTGCGAAAGTGTGACATAGAATAATTCAATAGATTTAAGTGTGGGAGAACCATGCTTCGGCACGAATGGGCCGGCTCGACCGGAGTGATACCACGGCCTCACAGAAAACCGACGTGAAACAACGCTTGCGTTGTGTTTCGTTGTGTGAGTGAGGTTACCGGAAGCCCAATTACCCCCTCCCTAGTCCCCGTCTCCCGAATCCCCGAATCCTCAAATTACCAATTCCCAAAAGGTCGGAAACGCACTTGTAACGCCTTGGTGTTTCGAGTGTCCGTGGACGGCGCCGATTGATTACCATCAGGTGATCCGTCTGTTTGTTTACCGGCTTATGCTATAAAAAAATCCACAGTTCAGTGCATTGCACCGCTTCATAATTGCGCTTCTACATCGCTCGAGCAGAACGTCACATAAGCGAGGGGGCTCCATGAAGACATCCCCCTTACAATTAAAAAATCCCATGTTTAACTTTTTTAGTAGGGATCATATTAACTGACCCCTCCCACCCTGGGTGAGGCGAGATGGAGTGGTAGATTGTCGAAAAACCACCCCTGAATGGGGTACTCCTGCTCTGAGTTGAGGCTGCAGTAACTTACTGTTTGCCATAACCGTTTAAAATCAATGTAACAATAATGTGAAGTCACCTTTCATTAGCAGTACATTATAATATATCTTCTAAGTACCTAACGCTTCAAGGTAGACAAAATTACGACGTACTGTGAAACTTAGGTTCTTCCCTAAATGCTATGACTACAAAGGTCATTATGCAACTAGGCCTAGGCCAATGAGAGTATAAAGCGATAGTTATCTCTAATTGTCACTAATTATACTAATCGTTGTGATCTGTGATGACCAATAACTTTTATCGCGGATTAAATGTCGATAGAATAAAACATTAATTTGTTTTACTAAATTACTATCTATTGTATCTGTGTTCTAATATATATTGTCTTTTGTTTTGGCCTATATCTGAAAAGAATTGTTATAACATACTATTTTTTTTTATTTACCATTTTTCATTACTCTTAACCGGCTTAATTGACAACTAATCTGTATCATTGTCATATTTAATTAAAACTCAGACACAGAATTTCAAACAAACATTTCTAAAAGCATTAAAACCGTTAATATTAGGCTATTTTTTCCAAACAGGGACTTAGTTCTTACCTGTCTCCCAATAATTCAGTGTATCAATGAACAAATATGTCTGTGTGTACGTACCATAGTGTCTGTATATTCAATGAGTTTGTCCTCTGAAACGTCATTAATTTTCTTCGCTTCCTTCAAGAGGTCCCGGAGAAAATTCTGTAAAAAAACCGTATCAGATTAAATATTAATTTTTATTGATAAGGCTTCAAAGTTGGCTTATGGTAAGCGAACAATTAAGTAAAACACATTTTTGGGGTAAAAAATCGTCCTATGACATCTACCGTTTTGGGCGAGGTGAAATGGAGTGTCAAACCATTATTTCGGTAAATAAATACATTACACCACATTAGTATGTTCTCCTGAGTGGTTGGTGCGCTGACAAATATACAAGTTGACATACACATTACACTTTTGTTTTTTAAGCGGGTAAAATCTTCGTATTACTGCTCCCGCCTGGGTGAGGCGGGAGGGAGTGTCAGACTCTTACTGACTAAAAACCACCCCGTTCCTTCTCCTGCGCTTCGAGCCGGAGCCCCGGTTACCCGTTAGGTTCTCCGCGACTCCGAATCGGCATCAGCCCTGTTGGGCCCATTCGTGGTGGTCTGATGGCTCTTTCGTACGCTCGGGATACATTCCGACCTCTAAATGTAGGAGAATCATGCTTCGGCACGAATCCGACGGCCGACCGGAGTGATACCACGGCCTCACATAAGACCGACGTAAAACAAACGCTTGTGCTGTGTTTTGTCGTGTGAGTGAGGTTACCAGAGGCCCAGTTATGTGGAGTGGTGTTTGAGTAATTGGACCTAAGTAATTCAAACTCTAACGCTCTATTACCTTAGTCCTTCAAAACCGAGGTTATAGTTAAAAATACTGATGTCAAATTTCTTTTTAATCTTTTTTTTATCTATATTAATATGAACAATACCTAGTTTCAATGAACTAATAAGAGGGGAAGCACTTAAAATGTTACCTACTTATTATTTTCCACTAATTGTTGATTTAGTAACTGATAGACAATGTATGACTGCAATTATTGATTGTAGAAAACTGTAACATATTATAACAAAAAAGTAGGAGATCTGTCTCACGATAGTTAATATTAGTGAGGCTGAATCAACTACTAGTCAAAGTCAAAGTCAAAGTCAAAGCATTTATTTCAATTAAACCATAGTTTGGTACTTTTGAAACGTCAACAAATACAAAATAAATAATAGTCTGTCAGTCAGTCCGTCAGTGAAACTAGGTGAAGCTAGGTCGAGTCATTTATTATTTTCAGTCTGTTTCTAGTGGATCGGGAAAAATAGGACGTTTTATTTACACGTCGGGTTTCACCTAGTTTTGAAAAAGCAGGTTATTATACGCGTACTTAGTTAATGGTGATATCTAGTGAGATGAAACTACATAATATCAGTATAATCATGTGCCGAATACATGTTTTTTTATGGGGGAATATCATCGAATGACTTCGCCCGCCTTGGCTTGGCGGGAGGGAGTGTCAGATTCTTACTGACTAAAAACCACCCCGTTCCTACTCCTGCACTTCGAGCTGGAACCCCGGTAAACCGTTAGGTTACGAGAATCATTTACTAAGTTTGAAAAGATGATAGTATAAATCTAGGTAGGTATTTCATTAATAATAACAATTTACCTTCAGTTCATCGGCTTCAATATATCCGCTGCCGTCCGTATCGTATTCGCGCCAGATCTGAAATGTTGTGTATGTTTGTATTAATTAATAGTTTATTCTATACATACATTTTTATAATAAGATGTGATTACGTGATTTAAGAAAAGCTTAGTACATACGTCGTCCTGTATTGAATAAATAGTGCGGTACTTTCTAACTATTCAAATTCAATATGTAGGTGAAACAACGCTTGCTTGTGTTTTGTCGTGTGAGTGAGGTTATCGGTGGCCCACTCCCCCCCCATTTGTGAATCTCCAACAATCCTCAAATTCCTAAGCCCCAAGTAACGCATTTGTAACGCCTCTGGTAGTCCAGGTGTCCATGGGCGACGCCGATTGCTTACCACCAGGTGATTCGTCTGCTCGTTTACCGGCTTATGTCATAAAAAAAGTATGCCGAAATGTCAAAAATGATAGTTTATGTACGTAATTTTAAACGATGATGATGAATAATACGTAAACTAAATCAACAGAAATAATAACTAATGTTTATAATATTATATTTTTGAATATTATGTCATTGTACTGAGAACTTGAAACATTATTTATTTAACTGATCAAGAATAATACCCAATAGTAAAACTTCCCCATCGACGTTTACCAAAATACGTACGTTTACCAAAATATTTTATACAAAATTCATACAAAAGTAGTGTCTAGACATTGGTCCGTAAAAATGGGTGAGAGGACACCGGTATTCCATCTGCATCATCTAGATTAAATATTTTGTATATTTTGTCATCTAAATATCTTTGGATTAAAATCGATTTTTAAATTACCGATATTTAATATCAAAATCAATGTCTTATCAGACATATTGGATGAAGATTGATTATTTAAATTTATTTTAATCCCTTAAAGCTTAAGAACTTACACGTAGTCTTTGGATTACTGCTTAAAATGAGTACTAATATGTATAATCACCTTCATAAATTCCACACTGGATTCCAAAGGATTGTCGAACCTAAAGAGGAGAAGGAAGTTCTCCTCCATCGGAAGCAATTGTGCCAGCTGCAACAAAAAAAGAAAATGGATTGTGGAACAATATAAAAAGGAAATAAACATAATAATACTAATTGAATTATAACTGCCTCGTTGGCCGAGTGGTCGCAATTGCGACTGCCGGGCAAGGGGTCGCGGGTTCGATTCCCGGGTCGGGTTCCCGGGTCGGGGAGTATTACTGGGTTTTTAAAAATTCTCAGTAGTAGCACGGAGTCTGGAACTGCGCCCGATATTATGGCAATAGGCTCACCCCCTATTACATGGGACTCATAACATAAATAGTGGAGAATTGGTGTCACATTGTACAGTGGTATAATGTGCACCTCTGCCTACCCCATCAAGGATAAAAGGCGTGACCTTATATTATGTTGAATTATAATTTGGCGAATTATTCCTTTTCTTACTACTACGACAATTTTCACAAAAACTGAAAAAGCATTTCTCAAATCGATAATTGAATACCGATTCGAATCGATTGAATATCGATTTATTTAACAATATTAAACCAAAATCTTTGGGTTGATACTTAAAATCAATTTTTGTATTGTACCGTATTTGTTTGGAGTTTCTGTCAAAAACCTAGATTAATTTATTTGATATACAGATTAATTTCGACTGATAAACATTAATTTCGACTGATACAGAAGTTGATGCTTTTTCGGTCGATCAATTGATAAGATTTTTATCTGATGGACATTACATTATACAATTATCACAGTAAACAACATAACAGATAGACTATGTACTGAACTATCAAAATCTGAAATACTATACATATAATAGACAAAACATTAGCCATTATCAAGATTATATTAAGAATTAAAACGGATGTTAATTGGTCAGTTTAAATTTTGATACGATTAAATTATTATTGTCTTTATCATACATCAATTTACGTTTTTATGTATTAAATAAGTTGTTTTAACATAGAAAAAAACATAATTCAACAATATGCATTTCCATTAGATTAGCAGATGTGATCAACTTTTAGTTATTTTTTTTTTAATGGGACAAGCACGCCACATCCTCCCAATACCGCTGCAACTCCTGTAAGCCTGATCTACAGTAGATACAACCATGAAAACACCGGAACACTGAAGTCCGGCGCGTCCCAGGGACATGAGTAACTGTCTTGGTTCTCGCAACGAAGTGAATCAGAAGATATTATAAGAGGAGAAGAAGAAAAAACTATAGTTTCCACTTCCCTCGATGAATTACTGCAGGAGACAGAATGAATTAAGCCTAAAGGCACAAAGAAGAGACTGTACAACTGGGTGAAGCCCAGTCGCCAAGCACCACGGAAATGACAATGACCAAATTTGTATGGAGCGTGGTGCCTTTTCATTTTTTCGCGGCAGTTGATCGGATGTGGAAAAATAGATGCAGAAGAACATTACAAATAAAAAATGTATTGGGTCTTATATCAAAAACACAGTCCAAACCGAGTTAAATCAGTTCAAAGATGTGAAAATAGTGCTATATAATTCCTTTGATTTTGTTGATGGTGACCGTACACATCGCATATTTCTTCATTTACTTGTCAGAAATATTTTGTAATAAATGTTTATAGACGATTTTAAGGAATATAATTAAGCTTATTATGGACTTTTATAATTATTATTTTTTTGTTTATTTCTTTTTTTTTTGTTTTAAGGCCACGGATTCAGAACAGAGTGATCCATTAACTGACCATTGCTGAAGAAAAAAAAACATTTCGTTTGATTGACTAGCATGTTCAATTTATATGTTTATGTATTTATAGGTACAATTTATATATTTATAGGTTTATGGCCTATGACAGATTTTCATGATCAATTTCCTCTCAGTCAAAAACCCGCAAAATACTTTACTGAGCCCTGTCATGAAATGCTATGTTTGTCAGCTGCGGCGTCGGTAGCGGATTGAGTAGTAACAGTCATCAAAACACGAAAAAATCATTTTTATGTCTACTTCTCCTGACTTACTTCCGATTAGTAACTAATCTAACTACAGTTAATACTTTAATCTACATCTAGCATAAGATTCTGTACAAAGACATCGTCATTCAGTCACAAAGTGATGCATTTCGAATGATCACATTATATGAAAAAATTATGCGCTCATCTGACGTATAGTCCATCACTTTACAAAGCCGACGGTTTGCTTTTTTCAAAAAATTATGCTAACTATAAAGTAGATGAGTCTCCCACCAGGAGTCAACGGCAAAAAAATACTTTATTAGATGTTTGGACGGCTACAACTACTCAACCCACCAACGGTACCACAGCTGACACTCATGAAACTTCATGTCACAACTCCTAGAAGCATCCCACAAGTTATCGACTGAGAGAAAATAGCTAATAAAAATTATCGACTGACAATATGGATATGTTGTGGTGTGATTTGGTGTTTCTGTGCCCGGCGTACAGTGATGCGCAATTTGAAGTTAGGAATTGTGACAGAAATATGAATAATTTGAATAAAACAACAAAAGTAAAATGTTTGATTCCAGCTTCTTTCAACGCTCATAACTCAGTCCAGACTGAGATTTCCATATATGAGCCCATAGACAATTTCGTTTGTAATGACATTCTAGATAATATTTTCCATAAATCATCGACTGCCGCCAGAAAAAAGAAAGGCACCAATTTTAGTCAATGCCCTTTGACTGATAACTTTTAGTTAGTCAAATCCATGTGCTTCATTACAATATTATGATGATCATAAAATTTCTTCACACAGAGTACAATTCCTGTCCAGGAATCAATTCCGAGAAACCTTAATAGGCAGTTACGACTCCTGTACGTGACTTGAACCTCAATGAATATTACGTAACAATCACTTTTCTTCAGTTATGTTACAAGTCTCGTATAACAAGAGAGGCAAACGCTCAAACAAAACAATAGGCGGCCTATAAATGACAAATGTCTATAAACAATGATAACTGTCCACGAAACCTGTATATGTAAGCTGCGCCTAATATTTAACTAAAAGTGACAACCCTAAGACAGTAGGCAATTATATCGCGGATTGGGAAGAAGATGGCCTACTTCCCTTTTCTTTATACTATGACGAAACGGTAACTTGAAATACACTTACTGTTTTTGACGAATGCAGGCATTAATGAAATGTCGCCACATGGACAGTACCTACTCATAACAACGAGAAAAAAAAATAAAAAATATTTCTATGTATTAAAGTATTTACCTCACGAATGTCAATTTTTCCATCTTGATTGTCATCATAGGCCTCCATGAAGCACGCTTTCAGTTCCACCAGCATTTCATCCGACACCGCCTGCGAAAGAAGAGAAAAAAGGTTTTAAGTAAATTGCAAAACCTATTTGGCAAGACTGACACAATCACAGATAAAAAAGAGCGGGAGCTTTTTGCAAAGTACAAAGTAAAGGAGGTTTTCCTAAATAGAATCTGAATAAAATACGTTTTCTTAATTTAAAAATGTATTCGGATAATATCACACTGTATAAGGCTGAGGTTGATAACACTTAACAACATTTTGGTTTTCACTAACTTACAATGGGGTTAGTTTAAGAGCTATCTTACGTTAAGTAACTCTTAGGTCTTGCACCATCTGTTAGCCGATTAATGTGAATAAATATCGATTTTGTTTTCCTATTACTCCCATAATAATAGGGGTAAGTTTATTGTAAGATATCTGGCAAGGTTAACCTGTTTTTCAAGAAAAATGCTAAAAAATATCTAGCGGTATAAATCAGTACTAAAACCCTCTGGCAATATACCACAAAAAGTGTCACAATGGAACTCTAACTCTAAATTCTGAATTTGAATTTAAATGTAGGTTTTGCTTGCGTAAGTTCCGTTTGCAGCGGTGGCCATTGTTCAGCAGCGGGAGCTTGAATGGGAAGCAATTTTAAACTTAGAACGCCAGCTCGCGTCGCCCCGGTCTGTCCGGATTTGGAATTAAATTCTGAATTTCGAATGTAACGTTTTGAAATATGAATTTTACTCTTTGTTAAAATGAATACTGGCTGAATAAGTTTTGTGCTTTGGTCTGCTTGGGTTATTATAACGATGCCATATTTTTAGTTTGTGGTAGATAAGGTTGCGGAATGTATATTACACCACAGATTAAAAATGTGTTTTACGTAGGTAGTTTGAAAATATTTTTATTGTTTTATATAATAATAATATAATGTGTCATCACGCTTTTTATTCTTGAACGGGTAAGTATAGGAAAGAACAATGACTCGGTTAGGAAGAGTACCTACAACCCCTAAGATTTTGATCAATGTCAACAATCATATTGCAAAAAATGATGAGCGTCCCTAAAATTTTTGTCAATGTTAAAAACCACATATCGCAAAAATTGATGAGCGAAACCAATATAAAAACAAATCGATATAAAATAAATCTTTTCAAATCTTCTGATAATAAATAATGGAACGATTGATGATAACTTACCTACTAATTGTATTTGTAAGATAATAATATAAGTGCCATTACAGATTTATGTACTTATAATAGGCAATAAAAAATAATATCTAATTGCGTCTCATTATTATGAAGGGAAGTAAATTCGTAAGGAATAGTGTGTTGTATTATTATGTAATTGGGATGATGACGGTATAAAAATAAAAACCTAATTAGTCCGTCCGTCAGTTAGGTAATGAAAATATAATTATTAGACACGTATTGTATATTTTGTCGAATAAGAAAACAATACTTAGATAAAACGAATCAAAGTTTTGGAATGGTTACCTTTAACTACGTAATTTTAGAGTATAAATCGTACTCAAAAGTGACGTCATGCGATATTTCAAATCAATATAATCTTCAAAACTATTCGTTTTCGTAGGTAAATAAAAAATACGGGTCTAATGTTTTTAAATAATCTAGACAGACATTAAAATAAAAATTAGTCGTCTAAATTAGCCCCATTGTGTGGGAGAATGAGTTGGTCTTTTTTATCTACGTTTGTTTACTGAAAACATAAAATAAGTAGTATATTACTGAAATATACTACTTATTTGTTATCAGAGTATTTAGCGATTATGTATTGGTAGATAATTGTACTGATAAGGAGTAATTGCTTTATAATTTCGACTGTCTATTAAAATCTTATTCCGATAACTCTTACAGTACGTATATGTCTCATTTCATACATATAATTTTGTTTTAGCTTTGTGTTGGTTAAAATTTACTGGATTATTTGAACTTGTTGTGTTCGTCATCACTGTTAAAATCGTTTTTTGGACTTTAAATAACTGGTCAAAGCTCGATTAAAGTATTTAAAAAGCAAGAATTGGAAACGACTGCCTCGTTGGCCGATTGGTCGCAATTGCGACTGCTGGGTAGAGAGTCTCGGGTTCGATTCCCGGGTCGGGCAAAGTATTACTGGGTTTTTAAAAAAAATCTCAGTAATAGCACGGAGTCTGGAACTGTGCCCGGTATATGGCAATAGGCTCACCCCCTATTACATGGGACTCATAACATAAATAGTGAAAAGTGGGTGTTACATTGTACAGTGGTATAATGTACACCTCTGCCTACCCCTTCGAGGATAAAAGGCGTGATGTTATGTTATGTGGAAACGAGTTGGCGACCCGTGGGGACCGAGTGAGTATAGTTGCAATAGTTGCTCTTGCGAGTGGTCGCCGGCAGTGCGAACGGTCAGCTATCGACTATTCGTATATGCATCTCTTTTGTTTACACGGAATAGATATACTCTATTATACGTTTCTTGAGCGAGAAAATAACCGATAGTTAGTTGTTTTTAACATAAGTGTCAAAGGGCACCCACCTTTCAACATTAGGTAAGTATGTATAGTCTTTAAAAATTGAAATAGATAAAAAATGGGGATTAATATAATGACCACCATAAAATGCTTTGATACCTTTAGTTTTGTAACCAAAAATATCTACTTAACACCAGAAAAATGAAGTCTAAAAATATAAAAGTACCAGCTATTTTAATATAATTGGTATGTTGTTCATCACTAATCTGATAAATTAGAATACAATTAAGTCATAAGCAATTCTGGGTCGATTATTATCTTATCTTTGATATCCGATTAATGCAGTTGCTATAAAAAGACATCCATTCGGCATATCACTCATTACCACACAGATTTTAAAGAAGGAAGTTCCAATATTCATATGAAAGTAAGTTTTGTTGTGTTTTTTAATTACTATTTTTTTTTACGCTTCGATCAGAGGTGAATATATACAATGTAACACACTTTTTCATCTTTCATGTTATAAGTTGCATGTTTATAGGTGGCTTAAAAGCCACTACCCGTCTAAAGTGTCTAATGACAATAAGCACAGTGGACACCATATTACCGTAATAAGTTGGTATTCTAAATTCCAACTTATTACTAAAAATTTCCGATAATATCCCTCCGATAGAGTTAAACACAACCACAAACTATATTTATTTATTTAAGTTTTACACAATTGCGTAAGGAGGATTTAATGCTAACAGCATTCTTTGCCAGTCATCCTTTGGGTAGTGCAGAAATGTATGTGGTAGGTGGTAAGCTGCAAAAATGTATATATTATATATAATGTATTTAATATCTAAAAAACTATTACAGATGAAGACCCTACTCGTTATCGTGCTCCTAGCTGCAGCATCAGCTTCAGAAGTCGTCAATGATGTACCAGCTGCAGAAGAAATAGATAACATTGAATTCGTAGAATTAGAAGAAATTCAGAAACTATTAGGCTTGGATCCGGCATACCCAGTGAAGATTCTGACAGAAAATGATGAAGATGGCGATGAATATGGTACTTTATTGTTTGATTCAATGTTAATAGATCCGTCTGAAGTTCAGGTTGATGATGATCCGTCTGAAGTCCTGGTTGGTGATGGCGAGGAGCCAAATTTAGTTATGAAGTGACCGGCCGATGCATGATTTACCATTAGATATTATGCACCATTGGACTGCAGTAAGCTAGAGGTTGCGAATTATATTTTTAATAATATTCTCTGATAGTAAAAAATGTTGTTATTACTATCAATTAATAGAACACACACACAAATACACTCACTCATACACATACACACATGAATTCACACAGACACATACTCATACACTCACATACATACACACACACATACATATATAAATACACACACACACACACACATACACACATACATACATACACACACACACATACATACATACACATACACACACACACACATACACACACACACATACACATTTATATTCCTTACATTCACGTGCAACTCATACACCAGACCATTCAAAAACCAGTCTCGTATAAATCAATAATTATGAATTCTGTGTATTTATATGTGAGAGAAGAAATAAAGTATTTGTATATTGTATCGTATTGTATTGATTGCATTTCTGGACGCAGATCTACGGAAGAAACTGATTAATTGAACTATGTTTGATATAATAATTAAGGATAGATAGTAAGCTGTTATGAATTGTGCTCATGTAAATAAATAAATATGTTATGAAATCTATTTCTTGTATTATTCACTAAGTTATCCTTATTTTGTCACTATTTATATAAGACAAAATTCAAAGACCTTTCCTCTTTGATAGAGATACCTCGTTTTAATGTAAGTATCAGATGTTTAATAAAAACAAATTTTATATAACTATTTTATCAATTAAAATAAATGCATAGAAACACCTTACATAACACAACATAACATCACGCCTTTTATCCCCGAAGGGGTAGGCAGAGGTGCACATTACGGCGCTTAATGCCACGGTACAGTGTACAATGTAACACCTACTTTTCACTATTTATGATATGAGTGCCATGTAGGGGTGTCTATTGCCATATACCGGGCATTTTTCCAGAATCCGTATTTCTGAGATTTAAAAAAAAATCCAATAATACTCTGCCCGACCCGAGTCTCACGACAGTCGCACCAGGGCCCACTCGGCCTCTGAGGCAGTCAGAAATACCTTATATGACGATAAAAATAATAAGAGTGGGCAGTATCTATACAACACATTAATTTGTGTTAAGTTTTTCTTATTTAGACATTTTAAAAAAAGTCTATGCCGTATGTGCTGCAGATGTTTAGTAAAATATCTACGAATTCTCAGCTTTCTAATAGGATACTATACGCTAGTGTATAGATAAGGAGTAACAATAGTTAGGATTCTCGGAAAAAACTATCTGATTTGCTCGATGATACACAATTAAATCTCATTTATTAGGTACATGTGGTTTCATCACGATGGTTATTCGTGCGATTCAGAGGTAGTGTCAGAGAGTGAGTGGACACTAAACATATTAATAAACGGAACGGAACGGTGGAACGGAAAAGGTGGATCACCGTAGCCAGCCAATAGTCCAGACTTGGACTTGACTACACAAATATAGCAAAAATAGAACAAAATTGAGACAAAATAAAAAAGGGGGCAATTGACAAAAATCTGGAATTTTTATAATAACTATCGTGAGACATAACATAACATAACATCACGCCTTTTTATCCCCGAAGGGGTAGGCAGAGGTGCACATTATACCACTGTACAATGTAACACCCACTTTTCACTATTTATGTTATGAGTCCCATGTAATAGGGGGTGAGCCTATTGCCATATACCGGGCACAATTCCAGACTCCGTGACGTAACTATCGTGAGACATACTAAATTAACTAAAATCGCGGGTTACTCATATGTATATACTGAGAAAAGCTCTACTAGTTTCGAACCACAGTGGGGTTCTTTCTCATGAGGAGTGGTCGCGGTCACAGCGATGTCACGCAGCTCATTTACTGGCGTTGGCGCTCACATCGCTGTTGCTACTTGCGCTGCGAGCAACCTTTTCTGAGTATATTATACGTGAGAAACCCGCGATTATAGTTAGTCTAGAATTTCCATAAAATTAATTCAAATGGGATATGCGGTTCCTTAGTCAAATCACTCGCCAAAATGGATGGGGGGATAAGGGTTGAAATTTGGAACAGGGGTAGATTATGGACTGTATTGCAGTCCATAATCTACCCACGATTTACCACGGATTTACCCACGAGAACGCGAGCGACGTCGCTGGCAGAAGCAAGTACCTATTATTTAAAGTGACTGTAGACGTATGCATAAAGGAGGTACCCCATCAGCCTTTCCTCTATACCTCTCTCGATTGTAGGGAATATCACACCCTGTTAAGTGAAAGATTAGCAAGTTGTTGTATTTGTCAAAGCTGAAGTGGTTGCATTTGTTGGAGTCTCTTGCTCGTTCTTCCCCATTTAAATCTACTTAAAACGAGCACCTAGCTTCATTGACGGACAGACTGGCAGACAGTTATATATATTTGTTCATATTTTAAAAGAACCAGTTTATGTTTTATTTGAAATGAATGCTCGACTGCCTCGTTGGTCGAGTGGTCGCAAGTGCGACTGCCGGGCAAGGGGTTTCGGGTTCGATTCCCGGGGTCTTGTCGTTGGTAGGTTTCGAACCCGTCATCTGAAACCTCCGCGCCACAACGACTGATATTGATGGCTGTTCCTTAAAATTATTGTCACTTTACAATTGTATCCTTGTATACGTCTCCGGGGAATTACACGCGTGAACTTATGGATACAAAGACTATGAGCCAAATAGATAATGATCGTAGCTGACCTTGTAATCAAGTAGTATGACGAGTGAGAATCTTTATCGTACATTAGAATTATATGAACAGCGGAGGCGGTAAAAGTGATAACATCAATGAAATATAAATGTAACCTTGGATTTTATAATTTCATGTAAAAACCGTACCAAGAATATTTTTAAAGTCAATTTAGATTATCAATGAATATACATTTTCTGTGTTATTTTCTACATTCTCTGTCTCGTGTGATATCTACTGAGAATTTCAAAGGCGTATCCACATATTCTACTACGGCGTAGAACAAGTGCTACGCCGTAGTCTGTAGTTCGTAGTTACATAGATCTAGAATGTATAAAATATTGGTAGACAGATAAATTTCGCAATATCTACTGAAAAGGACTTATTGTGGGAAAACTATATATTATTATGAATAATGAATCTGTTAGTTTACTGAGTGACTGACTGACTCACAGACAACGCAAAGCCGAAACTACTAGATGTAGGAAGCTGAAACATGTATGTTCCTTGGGAAGCGTAGAGGAGCAAATGTATAGGATTTCATTAAACTCCCACAGGTGCGGTAAAACGGGAAACTCCTATTTGTGCTTATGAAGTCGCTGACAGAACGCTAGTAAATTATAACAGGTCGAAGGAATCGCTTCCGAAAACGAAGACAGGTGAAAGTGTTTATGGATGCCTGAGTCAAAGTCAAAGCATTTATTTCAGTTAATCCTTAATTAGACAAAAAAAAAACATAAAATTGAATTGTTAGTGAAGCTAAGTGCTCGTTCTAAAGTGTAGTTTCATAAAAATGATTTTTACAATCTCACAATTTCATCCTTACCTATTGTATATTATTGTATGTATATAAGTAACAAGAATATAGCGTTAGAATTAAATAAAGTCTAAAGACGACTATCTCGAATATGCTAACAACTTGCCCATATGTGCACACTGCACATTCAATTTGAAATAATGCTTCTATATAAGTCAATATCTTTGTTTAAATCTTTCAAAACTACAGAGAAATTTTTGATGCCATAAGATATCTAGATTACATTGGAATCAATACATTAATTAATTCTTGGAGTTTACGTAACTACTGACTGTGTTTGAGTAGTTACGTGACTAGTATATAGTATATTGATTGGCTGCTGGTACGTGACTAGGCCGGTTTGGCCGCAATAACCAAGCAAAACCTGAATGCTGAAACATAACTCTCCCATGTGTGTGTAAGTTAGTCGACAACAAACTACTGCGTGCAGTTGGAGAAACGAGTCAGGCATTTTTTCCCCGTCAAGCAGGTGAAGGTTATAAAAGACAATAATATTTATGTATAACCCAATTACATTACATATTTATCATTATGCTAAATCATACTATAGGTGTAATCGCATACTATAGATACCAACTGGCATGATTGATAATCAAAATGAATCAAATAGTTATCACTGAACTACCCACTATAAATAGTGCTTCATTAAGCAGACAGTTACAGTCACAACGAACTCACTATCCTGAAAGGATCTACATTTCTTGTTTGAGAAACATTACTGAGAAATATTAAAAGGTGAGTGACATTTTAGTAAATCTAAATTTTTATTTTTCATAATATTTTGGGACTTTTCCTATTAATTTAGGGTCAACCAGATAATTCTGGTTTGATGGCTGGCAAAATATTTAAGTAAGTGTTAATATTGTACATGGAATCAAGGCCATCTGTCCTCTATAAGTCGCCGAGAGTGAGGGATATTGCTGGTAAGCACATCATTAGCTTCATGCTCATATATTGTCGTGTTTTAGATGAAGAGCCTGCTCCTCGTAGTACTGTTGGCAGCGGCAGCCTCAGCCGCCATCGTCAGCCAGGACATAGCTGAAGCACCTGAGGCAGTCGTCACGTATGAGAGCATTATGTACAGCGATGATGCTGAAGTGGCTGAAGTAGAGGCTGCTAGCAAAAGTGTAGATATCGAGACTCGTCGCAACCTCAGCGTGGGAACCATCGGCAACAGCAGGCTGCTCGCAAAGTAAGTAGCACTGGGCTGGACATTGCTCATGTCACCTACAAAATGGGGATCTTCACAGCTAACGACAATAAGGCACTTCGAGCATCTCCATCAACTAGATCCAGCAACTAATTATTTGCTTATTTGCTTGCTCTCAAATCATTACGTGATGTGATGTTTTTTTTTACTTTGCAGTACTCAACACATCAGAGGCGCCATCGCGAACACAATTCTCGTCCACAACGCTACTTTCAACTTCGCCTCCAGTATCAGAATAGCCGCGATCCGAGTGACGCGAGTGGGAGCCTCACAGAACGCGACCCCGTCCATTGTGTCTGGAGGTCTGAACCGTAACTTTGTGACAATCAGAATTACGTCCGCTAGAGGCCGCGGCTTCAACTACAGAATCCAGATCTACGGACGTTAAACTGCTGCAAGTGACGCGCTCCTAGAAGTGGGAGAAAATACTGATTAGTTTTAAGATTGATTTGTGATTTTTAATGTATATAATAAATGTTTATTACTTCACAAAGTTGCTTTTGAACTTTCTTAAATTCCGATTTCAATTATTAAAACACGCTTAAATACATTCACTCATACTCAGACACTCCCACACATATACATACACACACACACACACACACACACACACACACACACCCACACCCACACACATCCACAGTTATGTTCCTTACATTCACGTGCAACACACACCAGACCACTCAAAAACCAGTCTCGCATGAATAAATATGAGAATAGAAAGTATTGTTATATTGTATCGTATTGTATTGTATTGATTCCACTACTGGATGCAGATCTACGGAAGAAACTTAATTTTAATTGATCTATATTTTTTTAAGTGCAACAATAATTGATAAAATAATTAAGGATGTGTTGTATGAGCTGTTATGAATTGTGCTCACGTAAATAAATAAATATGTTATGAAATCTATTTCTTGTATTATTCTCAAAGTTATCCTTGTTTGTCACTATTTCATAGATCGTTTAAAGAGAAGATCTATGTTTTTTGTCTTATATTATTTCCAATATACTTATTTTATAAATATATATTTTAGGTGTTTATATATATAAACACCTAAACTGAAGATGAAAATAATCAGAGTGTGCAGTATCTATATAGGAAACTGAATCACTCCAAAACAGCTGAAGGGATTGGGGTGGATCAGGGGTACATTATGGTATGCAATAACACATACGTTTTAATCCACTGGAACGGATGCGCGTGAGCAAGGGATTAAGGACTACAACCAGAAAATGGCCATCAAACACAGGGACGCGGCGGTTGTGGTGCTCTTGTGGGCGAGGAATGTTGCTTGTGATAAAACGAACGCAACATGAGGGAATGTGTATGCACAAATATGTAGATATCGAAAATAACCCATTGACTTTCGGACTATTGTAAGCTTTATTGGAATCGACCAACGTAGCAAGGGTTGAGGCGTCATGCACACATAAATGTCCTACAGTCGGTGGCGCTGTGTGTTGGGTTGTTCCGTTCCCAATAAACACACGTCATACTCGTGAACGGGTGCCTTCTGCTGGGTCAGGTCGGCTCTCCCATCTTGTTGGTGGGCTGATTTCGTAGAGCCGTCGAAATAGATATAAATAGATAACAGCTAATTATTATGTAATTTATACTTTTAGTAATAATTAAAGATGTGGTTAACTGTAGTATGTAATTACCTACTTTACTTTATAAAACTTGATTAGACGTATTGTAATAAAAAAATAATGTATGACAAGGGCACGGGCCAAGAGTCCGTGGAGAATTAATATGTAACATTATTATAAAAACCCTCCGGAACGCAAGCGAAGCCGCTGGCAAAGACTAATGTTCATGTAAAGCGAGAGTTTAATGAACTGGTTTCGTGTTGCTCGATCTGTAGTCGTGTGTCCAATGGTAGTGGTCCTTCAGCCATGAACACGATCTCATCTGGTTTAGAATCCTTCCTTTCTCAATTTTAAGCTGAAGTGATTTAAGAAGATATTTGGTGGAGTTTCTTGTTCTTTCTTCCCCATTTAAATCTATTTGAAGCGAGCACCATGCTGCACTGATGAACAGGCTGCTATATAGACTTATAGCTTTATTATTTTCTTTATACTATTCATATTTATTTGTTGACGTTTCAAAAGAACTAGTTTATGGTTTCATTGAAATAAATGATTTGACTTTGACAAATACTGATGATCTTTGTGGTAGACGTGATCTGGAGTGGAGACTGTGTCTAAGCATACGTAGAGTAATCCTCCGGCTAGGTGGAGTAATGATATCCGCAACGAGGCTGGCAGTGGATAAATACGTGTAGGGTCTAGGGGTTTTAGTTAGTTTATTTACGTATTAAAAAAATAACCGTCTTTTACAATATCATTAAATAGAGCAACGTCTTCGCTCATCAACTGTCCGCCATCTTCTATCAAACTCAATCATACCCTTTCATTCCGTCCGTTCGGATTCATTCACACAACATCTTATATTAGTTTACCAAGTATTCGGATACACACATACAATCCTACATACGTAAGGCTGAACATTGAATTCAAAGGTCGATGCTATTTAAAAGTGGACAAAAATGGACTGAAGCCTTCGGGCCTCCACGAGTGATAATAAAGGCTGTTCCTAAAAATTATTGTTACTCTACTCCGGGGAATAACACGCGTGAACTTATGGATGCAAAGATTATGCGCCAAATGGATAATGATCGTAGCTTACCTTGTAAGCAAGTAGTATGACGAGTGAGAATCTTTATCATACATTAGAATTATTATAAACAGCGGAGGCGGTAAAAGTGAAAACATCAATCAAATAAAAATGTAACCTTGGATTTTGTAATTTCTTGTTAAAACAGTACCGAAAATATTTTTAAAGTCAATTTAGATTAGATGATCAATTAATAAAAATTTCTACTTACTGTGCTATCTGCTTAGAATATCAAAGGCGTATATATGATACTAGCTTTTACCCGCGGCTTCCCTCGCGTCACAAAAGGATAAAAGGAGCCTATGTGACATATAACAATACACACATCGCCATCTATACCAATAATTTCGTTTTCCCTCGAGAATATCAAATTTTTCCGGGATAAAAAGTACCCTATTATTTAATCCAAACTTCTAACTTTACATCTGTAAAAATTCAAAGCAATCGGTTCAGTAGTTACGGCGTGAAAGTGGAACAAACAAACAAACAAAGAAACTCACTTTTCGATTTATAATATTAGTAAGGATTCTACTACGCCGTAGTACTTGTTCTACTAAACTAAATACTAAAGCCAAAACTGCTACATCTAGGAAGTTGAAACTGAGCATGTATGTACCTTGAGAAGTGTAGAGGAGCACCTTGTATGTACTGTCGCTGACAGAAACCTAGTAAATTAATAACAAGTTGAAGGAATCGCTTCCGAAAACAAAGATAGGTGAAAATGTTTATGGATTCCGAAATATGTGAACTCACTTTTTCATATTATAGCGAACCAAAACGCAAGCGTTGTTTCAGACAGATTTTCTGTGAGGCCGTGGTGGGCTACTAGGCTGGTACGTGACTAAGCTGACCGCTGCTGACCAAAGGCCTGTTCTCTCACGGAGAAAGTTTGACCATTAATCACCACGCTTACTCAATGCGGGTTGGTGATTTCAAACTTAGAGGTATAAATAGAAATTATAAGTCTAGATTTCCTCACTATGTTTTCTTTCAACGTTTGGCAATGGTGTCTAAATATTTTTAGAAAGTACAAATAACTCAGAATAAGTCACATTGGTATTTTGCCGTTGGTAGGTTTCGAATATTCGTGCATGAGAAACGAGCGTCTGAAACCTCCGGACCACGATCACATGTGTGTGTGCTCTCCCATGTTTGAGTGATTTATATTTATTACTAGCTTTTAACCGCGGCTTTGCTCGCGTCACAAAAGGATAAAAAGTAGCCTATGTGACATATACCAATACATACAGCGCCATCTATACAAATACTTTTGTTTTCCCTCGGGAATATCAAATTGTTTCGGGATAAAAAGTACCCTATTATTTAATCCAGACTACTAACTTTACGTCTGCAAAAATTCAATGCAATCGGTTTAGTAGTTACGGCGTGAAGTCGGAACAAACAAACAAACAAACTCACTTCCCGATTTATAATATTAGTCAGGATTTATTAGTTCGACAACAAATAATTAGACTGATGCGTGCAGCTGGAATTGATGAGTCAGGCATTTTTTTTTTTTTTTTTTTTTTTTAAGGGGGGAAAATCATCGAATGACTGCTCCCGCCTGGGTGAGGCGGAAGGGAGTGTCAGACTCTTACTGACTAAAAACCACCCCGTTCCTTCTCCTGCACGTCGAGCCGGAGCCCCGGTTACCCGTTAGGTTCTCCGCGACTCCGAATCGGCATCGGCCCTATTGGGCCCCATCTGTGGTGGTCTGATGGCTCTTTGAGGCGCGCGCGGAACGCGACGCGCCGTACGCTCGGGTCTGTTTCTGGTCGGACGGGGAGCCACCCATGCTCGCCGTCCGCAGGCCCGCGCTTACGGTGGCCGGAGATCGTCCCGCGATCCCCGACGCCCGGTGTGTCCTTCGCGATGGCTGGGTTGCGAGGAGGCAGCGCTTCGCTGCCTCACGCGTCCCGCCTCCTCCTTAGCCAGCATGACTGCTTCGCAAAAGGAGGAGACGGCATCCCAGTCCCCCTCGCTCCGCATCATGGCCTGAACTAGGCCCGGACGCGAGAGGTCTCCATCGCCGATCACTTCCCTGAGGGCACGGCGGTGCTCAGCCCACGCAGGGCATTCCGCAACAGTGTGTTCCACCGTGTCCTCAGGGTGGTATGAGTCAGGCATACGTTCCCCGTCAAGCAGGTGAAGGTTATAAAAGACAATAATATTTATGTATAACCCAATTACATTAGAGGTACATATTTAACATTATGCTAAATCATACTATAGGTGTAATCGCAAATTATAGATACCAATTGGCATGATTGATAATCAAAATGAATCAAATATTATCACTCAATTGCCCACTATAAATAGTGTTTCATTCAGCAGACTGTTACAGTCACAACGAACTCACTATCCTGAAAGGATCTACATTTCTTGTTTGAAAAACATTACTGAGAAATATTAAAAGGTGAGTGACATTTTCCGATTAATTTGGGGTCATCAAGGTAATTCTGGTTTAATGGCTGGCAAAATATTTAAGTAATCGTAAGTGTTAATATTTTACATGGAATCAAGGCCATCTGCCCTCTATATGTCGCCGAGAGTGAGGGATATTGCTGGTAAGCATATCATCAGCTTCATGCTCATATAATGTTGTGTTTCAGATGAAGAGCCTGCTCGTCGTAGTACTGTTGGCAGCGGTAGCCTCAGCCGCCATCGTCAGCCAGGACATAGCTGATGCACCTGAGGCAGTCATCACGTATGAGAGCATCATGTATAGTGATGATGCTGAAGTGGCTGAAGTAGAGGCTGGGAGCAAAAGCGTAGATATCGAGACTCGTCGCAACCTCAGCGTGGGAACCATCGGCAACAGCAGGCTGCTCGCAAAGTAAGTAGCACTGGGCTGGACATTGCTCATGTCACCTACAAAACGGGGATGTTCACAGCTAACGACAATAAGGCACTTGGAGCATCTCCATCAACTACATCTAGCAACTAATTATTTGCTTACTTGCTTGCTCTCAAATAATAACGTAATGTTTTTTTTGTGTTGCAGTACTCAACACATCAGAGGCGCCATCGCGAACACAATTCTCGTCCACAACGCTACTTTCAATTTCGCCTCCAGTATCAGAATAGCCGCGATCCGAGTGACGCGAGTGGGAGCCTCACAGAACGCGACCCCGTCCATTGTATCTGGAGGTCTGAACCGTAACTTTGTGACAATCAGAATTACGTCCGCTAGAGGCCGCGGCTTCAACTACAGAATCCAGATCTACGGACGTTAAACTGCTGCAAGTGACGCGCTCCTAGAAGTGGGAGAAAATACTGATTAGTTTTAAGATTGTTTGTGATTTTAAATGTGTACAATAAATGTTTATTACTTCACAAAAGTGCTTTTGAACTTTCTAAAATTCCGAGAGTATATATCACACTGTAGTAATTTTATTATGTTACTAATATTAAACCCATCATTGAATAGCAAACAGTGTTAAAGATTCAAACAATAGTTCAAAAACTTTTGCAATACTGATCTGACTAATCGCTAGTCTGTGACTGCTTTTTTCTGGACATATCTAATCTTATACTTACTATTATATAAAGCTGAAGAGTTTGTTTGTTTGATTGAATGCGCTAATCTCAGGGCCCACGGGTCCGATTTGAAAAAATACTTCTGTTTAGGATAGTTATTTACTTGGATAGATCTATAGCCTATAAGATATCATGCTGCGATTCATAGTAATTAGTAATTAAAACGAGTAATTAGTAATTAGAACGAGCAGCTACTAATAAATATTTCGACCAAAAGTAGTCGTGTAGTGATCACTAGTGTTTCTATATCGGAGGTCCGCGGTATTTTAATACGATAATTAATTACTTAGACGACAAAGAATGCTAAAGAGATGCGTACAGACAAACTGCATGTGTTTGTCACATTACATAACGTCACGATTCTTCATCCTCGATCTGACACCAGTTGCAGTTGTTTAGTTAATCTCAACTAATTGCATGTTACAATCTACGCCGTAGCCACAGTGCTACGATGTAGCAAAAATATGTGGCGTATAGATAATGTAGATACCGTTGTGTACATGTTACTTCAATCTTTATCAAAATTTTACAAAAGAACTAAACTAAAACACTACAAGTACACGTGGAACAGACGGCATTAAGTTAGTACCTTAAATTGTCGATGTACTTAATTATACGGAGTCCGACATACCATCCTTACTTATAAATCGGAAAGCGAGTTTGTTTGTTTGTTTGTTTGTTCCGCTTTGACGCCGTAACTACTAAACCGATTGCTTTGAATTTTTGCAGACGTAAAGTAAGAAGTCTGGATTAAATAATAGGGTACTTTTTATCCCGGAAAAATTTGATATTCCCGAGGGAAAACAAAAGTATTTGTATAGATGGCGCTGTGTGTATTGATATATGTCACATAGGCTACTTTTTAGCCTTTTATGACGCGAGCGAAGCCGCGGGTGAAAGCTAGTATGTTATAATAATGTTAGATAGGCTGCATTCGTTACATGCATGTATCACCGGATTCTAAAACTTCTCAGTTACAGAAAGCCAAGTACAGTACAACTAGTGAAAGGAGGATGTCAGATATTTACACCTGTATTTGACCCTTCGGGGATGAAGAATCGTGACGTTATGTTATGTGACAAACACGTGTAGTTTGTTTGTACGCATCTCCTTGTTGCTGGCAGTGGATAAATACGTAAGGCTGAACATCGAGTTCAAAGGCCGATGCTATTTAAAAGGCGTACATCTACAAACAGTGGACAAAAATGGGCTGATTATAATCATCAAAATCATCATAACCAGCCAGTAAGTGGCCAAAGGCCTCTTCTTACGCAGAGAAGGTTAGAGCATTAATCACTACGCTTGCTCAATGCGGGTTAGCGATTACAAACTTACATATAATTAGAAATTATAAGCCCAGGTTTACTCACGATGTTGTCGTTCACCGTTTGTCAGTGGTGTCTAAATGATTTTAAAAAGTACATAGAACTCGGAAAATGTCACATTGATTTTTGCCATTGGCAGGTTTTAAGCCCGAACTCTCAAGCATGAGAAAGGGGCATCTGAAACCTCCGGGCCTCCACGACTGATTACAATGGCTGTTCCTTAAAATTATTGTTACTCTACAATTGTATTCTTGTATACTTCTCCGGGGAATTACACGCGTGAACTGATGGATACAAAGAATATGAGCTAAATAGATAATGATCGTAGCTGACCTTGTAATCAAGTAGTATGACGAGTAAAAATCTTTATCGTACATTAGAATTATTATAAACAGCGGAGGCGGTAAAAGTGAAAACATCAATTAAATAAAAATGTAACCTTGATTTTATAATTTCTTGTTAAAACAGTACCAAAAATATTTTTAAATTCAATTTAGATTAGATGATCAATGAATAACAATTTCGACTTACTGTGCTATCTGCTTAGAATATCAAAGGCGTACATAAATACATATATACACACATTCTACTACGCTGTCGTACTTGTTCTACTAAACAGTTTCGGCTTTAGTATTTACTAAAGCCGCAACTATTAGATCTACCACTCTAAGTAAATTATTACAGGTTTAGGGAATCGCTTCCGAAAACAAAGTCAGGTGAAAATGTTTATGGATGCCAAAATATGGTAACTCACTCATTCATATTATAGGGAACCAAAACGCAAGCGTTGTTTCAGACCGGTTTACTGTGAGGCCGTGGTGGGCTACTAGGCTGGTACGTGACTAAACTAGTCACAATAACTAACCAAACCTAGTCATGCTGAAGTATAGCTCTCCCATGTTATCATAATCATCATCAACAGTCTATAAGTGACCACTGCTGACCAATAGCCTCTTCTCTCAGGGTGATAGTGTGAGCAAAAATCACCACGCTTGCTCAATGCGTGCTGGCGATTCCAAAACTTATAAATAGAAATTATAAGTTCAGGTTTCTTCACGATATTTTCCTTCAATGTTTATCAGTGGTGTCTAAATACTTTCAGAAAGTACATTAACTCGGAAAAAGTCACATTGGTACTTGCTGTTGGTAGGTTTTGAACCCGCGCACTCGTGCATGAGATACGAGCGTCTTCAACGATCTGGTCACCACGACATGGGTGTGTGTGCCCTTCCATGTGTGTATTTCCTCCGAAAACAAATACTCAGACTATTGCGTGCAGTTAGAATTGACGAGTCAGTCATACTTTCCCCGTCAACCAGGTGAAGATATAAAAGACAATATTTTAAGTGTGGGCGAGCCATACTTCGGCACGAATTGGCCGGCTCGACCGGAGTGACACCACAGTCTCACAGAAAACCGACGTGAAACAACGCTTGCGTTGTGTTTCGTCGTGTGATTGAGGTTACTGGAGGCCCAATTAACCCCTTCACCAGTCTCCTCAATCCCCAATTCCCAAAAGGCCGGTAACGCACTTGTAACGCCTTGGTGTTTCATGTGTTCATGGGCAGCGCCAATTGCTTACCATCAGGCGATCCGTCTGCTCGTTTATCTGATTATGGCATCAAAATGTCCATCAATATTAATTAGGTATATATTACCCAGTTAAATTATTTATTTATCATTATTTTAAATCGTACTATAGGTGTAATCGCATACTATAGATACCAATTGGCATGCTTGATAATCAAAATTAATCAAATAGTTATCACTGAACTGCCCACTATAAATAGTGCTTCATTCAGCAGACTGTTACAGTCACAACGAACTCACTATCCTGGAAGGATCTACATTTCTTGTTTGAAAAACATTACTGAGAAATATTAAAAGGTGAGTGACATTTTAGTATATCTAAAATTTTATTTTTCACAATATTTTGTGACTTTTCCTGTCAATTTGGGGTCAACCAGGTAATTCTGGTTTGATGGCTGGCAAAATATTTAAGTAATCGTAAGTGCTAATATTTTATATGGAGTCAAGGCCATCTGCCCTCTATAAGTCGCCGAGAGTGAGGGATATTGCTGGTAAGCATATCATCAGCTTTATGCTCATATATTGCTGTGTTTCAGATGAAGAGCCTGCTCGTCGTAGTACTGTTGGCAGCGGCAGCCTCAGCCGCCATCGTCAGCCAGGACATAGCTGATGCACCTGAGGCAGTCATCACGTATGAGAGCATTATGTACAGCGATGATGCTGAAGTGGCTGAAGTAGAGGCTGGTAGCAAAAGTGTAGATATCGAGACTCGCCGCAACCTCAGCGTGGGAACTATCGGCAACAGCAGGCTGCTCGCAAAGTAAGTAGCACTGAGCTGGACATTGCTCATGTCACTTACAAAATGGGGATGTTCACAGCTAACGACAATAAGGCCCTTCGAGCATCTCCATCAACTAGATCCAGCAACTAATTATTTGCTCTCAAATCATTACGTAATGTTTTTTTTTACTTTACAGTACTCAACACATCAGAGGCGCCATCGCGAACACAATTCTCGTCCACAACGCTACTTTCAACTTCGCCTCCAGTATCAGAATAGCCGCGATCCGAGTGACGCGAGTGGGAGCCTCACAGAACGCGACCCCGTCCATTGTGTCTGGAGGTCTGAACCGTAACTTTGTGACAATCAGAATTACGTCCGCTAGAGGCCGCGGCTTCAACTACAGAATCCAGATCTACGGACGTTAAACTGCTGCAAGTGATGCGCTCCTAGAAGTGGGAGAAAATACTGATTAGTTTTAAGATTGATTTGTGATTTTAAATGTGTACAATAAATGCTTATTACTTCACAAAGTTGTTTTTGAACTTTATTGAATTCCGATTTCAATTATTAAAACACGCTTAAACATACTCACTCATACTCAGACACTCCCACACACACACATAAACACACACCCAGACATACACACGCAAAGACACACCCATATACATACACGCTTATGTTCCTTAGATTCACGTGCAACACACACCAGACCACTCACGAACCAGTCTCGAATGAATAAATATGAGAGTAGAAATAAAGTATTGTTATAATGTGTCGTTGTATTGTATTGATACTGCTACTGGACGCAGATCTATGAATACCCCACAATGTTTAAGACTCAAACAATAGTCCAAAAACTTTCGCAATACTGCATTTGTATCATCGCTAGACTATGCGCTGGTTTCACCACCCCTGATAAACTTATGTGACCGATAGTTCATTCAAATTACGTTCTTAATTCAAATTTATCCGGTAGATAACGGCTATCCAGATATTGTGAAAAAAGCCCTGTGACTGCTTTTTCTGGACATATCTAATATTATACTTACTATTATATAAAGCTGAAGAGTTTGTTTGTTTGAACGCGCTAATCTCCGGAACTACTGGTCCGATGTAATTGAGCCTCCGGTTACCTCACTCACACGACGAAACACAAGCGTTGTTTCACGTCGGGCTTCTGTGGGGCCGTGGTATCACTCCGGTCGAGCCGGCTCATTCGTGCCAAGATTATATAGGAAACTCTCTACGTAGAGGCGGTACATATTTCAGCTGCGGACTGTCACAGATTGTTAATGATGACGTTCTGCAGTGGACGTCTTGTACCAACTATGGTGATGATGATGACGATATTTAAAACTCTTATTGAACCAATACGGCGTAGCATGTTACAAGCTATGCCGTAGCTACAGTACTACGTTGTAGCAAAAAAAATGTGGCGTATAGACTATAGCGTGGCGTATGTATTATGTATATCATCCAAATTATTTTGTGCATATCGCATTTTTCTTCAATCTTCGTCTAAATTTTTGACAAAAGAACAACTAATAAAAGTGACCAAAAGTACAGGGGAACAAAAGACATTAAATTAGTACCTTAAACTGTCGATGTACTTAATTATACGGAGGCCGACATACCACATGTTATAATAATGTTAGATAGGCTGCATTCGCTAGATATATGCATCACCGGATTCTAAAACTTCTCAGTTACAGAAAGTCAAGTACAATACAACTGGTGAAAGGAGGATGTCAGATCTCTACACCTGTATTTGACCCTTTGGGGATGAAAAATTGTGACGTTATGTTATGTGACAAACACATGCAGTTTGTTTGTACGCATTTCTTTATCGTATAAGTAATTAATTCTCGTATTAAGTGACCGCGGACCTCCAATAAAGAAACAGGAACACTACAGAACTACTGTTGGTCAAAATATTCAAGGGAAAAAACAGTCACAGTCTAGCATTGTTACAATGTTTCAATCGTAAACATGGTGGGCTATTAAATGATGTATCATATCTTTCAAACTAAACTCGTCAAAACTAAATAGGGCCCACCAACGAAAATTTTGTATATTTGTCTTGAAGTAACTCATGAGGTATCACTACATAGTATAAAACAAAGTCGCTTTGTCTGTCCCTATGTCCCTTTGTATGCTTAAAACTTTGAAACTACGCAACGGATTTTGATGCGATTTTTTTAATAGATGGAGTGATTCAAGAGGAAGGTTTATATGTATAATACATGCATATTGCACCCGTGCGAAGCTGGGGCGGGTCGCTAGTTGATGACTAAAATAAAGTAGTTAACAAGTACATAAGTAATTATAATATTCCAGACAAAACATTGAGCGTTTTATTTAAGTAGGTAAGCAGAAATAGTGAAGAGATTGAAAAAACGTGATATGAAGAAATTTATGTCTTGTGTTCATGGTGTGTCTGTAAGAGTAAATGTTGAATGGAGCTTGTTTTAAGAGTTTATAATTAGGTACTAAAGTGTGTTGTTTACTCTCGGAATTCAAGAAAGTTCTAAAACAACTGTATGAAGTAATAAACATTTATTGTACACATTTAAAATCACAAATCAATCTTAAAACTAATCAGTATTTTCTCCCACTCCAAGGAGCGCATCACTTGCAGCAGTTTAACGTCCGTAGATCTGGATTCTGTAGTTGAAGCCGCGGCCTCTAGCGGACGTAATTCTGATTGTCACAAAGTTACGGTTCAGACCTCCAGACACAATGGACGGGGTCGCGTTCTGTGAGGCTCCCACTCGCGTCACTCGGATCGCGGCTATTCTGATACTGGAGGCGAAATTGAAAGTAGCGTTGAGGACGCGAATTGTGTTCGCGATGGCGCCTCTGATGTGTTGAGTACTGCAACGCAAAAAAAACATTACGTAATGATTTGAGAGCAAGCAAATAATTAGTTGCTGGATCTATTTGATGAAGTTGCTCGAAGGGCCTTATTGTCGTTAGCTGTGAACATCCCCATTTTGTAGGTGACATGAGCAATGTCCAGCTCAGTGCTACTTACTTTGCGAGCAGCCTGCTGTTGCCGATGGTTCCCACGCTGAGGTTGCGACGAGTCTCGATATCTACGCTTTTGCTACCAGCCTCTACTTCAGCCACTTCAGCATCATCGCTGTACATAATGCTCTCATACGTGATGACTGCCTCAGGTGCTTCAGCTATGTCCTGGCTGACGATGGCGGCTGAGGCTGCCGCTGCCAACAGTACTACGATGAGCAGGCTCTTCATCTGAAACACAGCAATGTATGAGCGAAATCCTGATGATGTTATATGATGGACTGGATAACCAACAATGTGCTATCACTCTTGTCCCTTATTCATAGAAAGCAGCCTGGCTCTGTGTAATATAATGACGTCATTAAAGTTGGTTGACTCGATATGAATTCTGGGTTCTAGTCAGAATAATTACATGGTGAAGAATTTGTAAAGTTATGCATGTTAAAATATTTTGTTTGTAGGAAAAAATCATGTACCTTTTTAATATTTCTTCGTAATGTTTCTCAAACAAAGAAGGTAGATCCTTTCAGGATAGTGGGTGTGTTGTGACTGTATCAGTTAACCCAATGAAGCACTATTTATAGTAGTCATATCAGTTATCATATTATTTGATTAATTTTGATTATTTAAAATTATGTCAATGCTATCTATTAGTATGAATTTATATCAGTAGTAGTAAGTAGGTTCGATAAAGTATTTACATTATAATAGATAGTAATTGACACGCTTTTAAGTAATCAAATATTATCACTGAATTGCCTACTATAAATAGTGCATCATTCAGCAGACTGTTATAGTCACGATCTACAGACGTTAAACTGCTGCAAATGATGCGCTCCTTGGAGTGTGAAAAGATACTGATAGGGATTACATTGAGGATGAATGCATTTTTCTTAATAAACGCTTAGTTATACACAAAGTGTACTTTTATTTACTACCTAGACGTTTGTGGAGAAAGTCCTCTAAACTTGAAATTTTAGGACACATAGGCAATAAACTTATTGCAAAAATTGAAAAGTCATTTTCGTTATCAGATTATTTGAGTGATATTAATTGGCTTTACTTTAACTTAAATAATAAACGATGAGACATGTAGTACAAATGCAATATTTTATCTGACTTTATCACTCTCTACTTGATAATATATCTATATACTCTTATTTGCTTTAGCTTATAAATATTATTTTGTGATTTTGTAAAAAAGAGGTTTCACCTCATTTTATGTTTGATTTATTCACCGTCCAATTGACAACCGTCAATGTCACAAGTAGACATGTGGGTCAATTATTATCGAGTCACATTGTAATATATTAAATATTCATCTGCTTAAACCTTACGTTCTTATAGTTTTCATTAAAATTCTTAGCCGTTTTCAGAGAGGAGCGAAACTGAAAAGGTGAGTTGCGTTTTCATTTTTTAAACATATTTTCAGATTTGTAGTGAGGACAAAAAGAGCTTGCGAATCCTAAAAAAGGACAAACTTGCGTTCACACCACCATCTAGTTAATGTTTCATCACCATCACCATGAGTGTAATAGCCATTGACATTATGGTAATAAATGTCTTCAAAACAGTTTCAGATGAAGGGTCTACTTCTTCTCGTACTACTTGCTGCAGCAGCGTCAGCATCTATTCTCAATTATGAGGTGACTGAAGAAGATAATCAGGAAGAAGATACTTTGTCCCCAGATCTTGACGATACACCTGATCATTATGAAGAAGAAGTGATGCTCAGAATATCACCAACACCAACGGCGACCGATATTGATGAATGGGCTGAATTATTTAGAATGGCTGTCGAAGAAGGCATGATTCATCGCAATCTTAGCATGGGGAACATCGGTGCACACGATATTTTATTATCCAAGTAAGTTATTACACAACTTTGCTACTAGCATTCGAATATACGCGATCCGAATGACATCAGTGAGAGCGTCATAAAATGTAACCCCGGTCAAGGTGTTTGATAAAAAATTCAACAAAATTCAACGTAAACATCAGTTATAGCTGGCTAGTCTATATGTAGTAGGGGTGATCCCAAAATTTTATTTTGATCTATAGTCAGTCGCAGTTTTAAATCTTTGGCATATTTGGCATTCATTGTTTTATGCCATTTAATTTTTTTAGAACCCATCATATCAAAAATGACGGCGATACAAATGTATCAGAAGATGTGTATTTTCGTTGCTGTCCTACCACTGTTATAATAACTGCGATTCGTGGGGGATCGGTTTCAGAGAACGTACGCCCATCCGTGGTGTCAGGAGGAGTCGGGCATAACCATGTGTGCATCAGACTACATTCACAGAAAGGACATGGTTATCGGTACTGCATCGAGATCTACGGAAGAAAGTAACGTTTACCTTGAAGTCTTTTGTTAAAATATTTATATAAGGACAAGTAATGTACGTATTTTTGATCAATTTGCGTTGTAGAAATAAATATATTTAAAGTTTTGTTTTTATTTTTTTATTTAAACACGTTGCCCCACACTAGAATTTTCTCCTGTGTCGTGGGTGCGTTTACAAACATACAAGTTCACATTCACATGACCCCCAGACCCAGAACAACAATCTTCGAATTGTCACAAAGAGTTTCTCTATACGAAAATCGAACCCGCACACCCGCGGTAGCCAGTTACCCAGCCACCGCACCAACCATCAAATCATCATCAGTTTGATTACTTCCCATCGACAGCTCGTTACTTACTAGTTCACTAGATTATAAGCCTTCTCCTTGATGAACCACGATCTCAATGCTTGGCAGGCTAGGTGGAGACCGCAATTGGTTTGTCCTTTCTGCCTGTTTTCCGTTATATTTTACAATAGGCAGAAGGAGCAGTAGTACAAAGTTTTGATAAGTATATACTACCATCATCACACGATGCAAGGCAAAGAGTTTGAATTACAATGATAATGGATAAAAACAAGAAAAAAAAATTAAGAAAATAACACACACATTACTTTATCGTAAGTGTGTGGTAAGAAGCTTGCTATAAATGCTAATAAGAAGAATCATCATCATCATAACATCACGCCTTTTGTCCCTGAAAGGATAGGCAGAAGTGAACATTACGGCACCTAATGCCACTGTACAATGTAACACCCACTTTTCATATTTTACGTTATGAGTTCCAATAATAATAGGTGGTGAGCGTATTGTCATATACCGGGCACAATTGCAGACACCGAGCTACTACTGAGAATTTGTAACTTTCTTTTTGATCGTATCGTTATATACACACAAAGGTAACCACGGAATATAGAATATTCCGTGAAGGTAACAATCGACTCAATTTAAAATACACAGTACGTACAAACGTTCAAGGCCACGATTGTTTTTGTTTATTAATTCACTGATAGCAGTATCATACATCAATTACTCATTTTTACGTATTTTTTTATCTTTAATAGTTTTATGCCTTTCATTAATTTATAACTAGTAATTTCGGGTGTAAATACTGATATCATTTGATTTATCCAGCTTTACTGACAGACTGACTGACGACAGACAATTCAATTTTATTGTTTCAAGTGCATTATTAAGATTTAATTGAAATAAATGCTTTGTCTTTTGACTTTAATAAATCAAAAAGAAGCCTGAACTTGTACTAACTTTTTATTTTAGTTTCAACTAGCTTCTGCCAGCGGCTTCGCCCGCTATCCCAGGGGTAAAATGCCTATGTATCACTTCAGACCATAATCTACCTCGGTTCCGAATTTCATTCCGGTCCCTTCACTCGTTTTAATATGACTGAGTAACAAACATACACATAAACTCACATATTTTCATTTATAATATCGAGTTAAGCCAAAATCAACCATTGGCCTTTCAGTTACAGCGTAAAGTCTATGAATGAGTATTGTAAACGTTAGAGTAGACAAATACAATCAGAAATCACCGAATTGCTAAGCTATCGGGAGTTTCACGTGTTATTGTGAGTCAACCATAAAAGATAGACATATGCTGTCGAGGAATATTTTTTTTTTAATTTTAAGGAGAATATTTCCGTCATACATGATTTCTATGTAGCTTTAACATATAAGCCTGCAAACGCGACAGAAGCTTAAAAAATGGAATAACTTCACCCGTTTTCCCAATATTTCCCTTCACTGCTCTGCTCCTATTGATCGTAGCGTAATGAAAAGTATACTATAACCTGCCCAAGAGTATGAAGAATAATTGTGCCAAATTTCGTTAAAATCCGTCGAGTAGTTTTTGTTTCTATAACGAACATACAGACAGACAGACAGACAGACAAAAATTTTACTGATTGCATTTTTGGCATCAGTAGCGATCCCTAACCACCCCTTGATAGTTATTTTTTAAATATATTTTATGTACAGAATTGACCTCTCTACAGATTTATTATAAGTATAGATTAATCAAACAACTGTATAACATATGGAGCTACGAGCTGCTACGCCGTAGTAGGAGAGCTACGCCGTAGCACACTGCTACGTGCCATAAGAAACTTGTGTTTGGTGTTTATTTGATTATGGTATTGCATTGTTAATTAATGAAAAGTATAGTTATGACAGTGTAATTAATGTCATTATACAGCAGATTTGAGAGATTAGTTAATGAGTATTGAAACAGAAAATGTTATCAACATCACATCAACAGCCTATAAGTGTCCACTGCTGACAAATCACGATGTCTTCCTTCACCGTATGTCAGTGGTGTCTAAATAAAATTATTTCTTTATAATTATTTCCAGGGCACATAATTTCTTCTAGTTATGATAAATTATATGTATAAATATGTTCCGTACAGGAAATACATTCTTAACCATTACATTGTTATTTTTTTGGCTTGACCTGGTTCAAAAATGTATCATTTTAAACAAGTGAAGTGGTTTTATTGACCTCTATTCTAGCAATCGAGCTCTTTCATTTAATATCTATAATGGAGGTATCTAATCAAGGTTAAGAGTGTGTTCCAAACATGAGATCAATCTGTTGGCAGGAAGGGGGTGAAATTAGAATTACTTGACTCAGTCAAACAAAGGGGCAAACTAAATAAAACCGTTTCATAGCTGTCCTGAAAGTATACCTTGATAATTATTTATTTATTTATTTATTTATTTACACATAACATACAATTAATATCCTTACAGGCTAGACCCAATGCGATATTGCAGCAAACATTAAAATAACAATAATAAACAAAATATATAAACAAGAAATATCCATATACTCTATAGAATATATAGTAAGTTCAAGAATATATAATAAGCTTTTACTACATATAGCAAATCCTATGCATGGCTGCTCGTGTAAATTCTCCTAAAGAGCAACAGAATATGTCTACGTCATTAGCAACGAGGTTCAGAGTGCGAAGCGCACACGTGAGCGGTGCCTCCCGCAGCAAGTTAGTTCGCGACCGTGGTTCTGCCAGTAACCGCGGCTGGCGACGACGACTCACGTATCCATCGGGCACGACCAGTTCAACCATTCGCAATATATCCGGATCAATTATCAATTACATTATTTGCTAATGTGGTTCATTAACCACATTAGCAAATACTGAGTTCTTATAAAAATTACTAAACTACAGACGACGTCGTAGTTCGTACTCTCCTAGAAGTTTCTTAACAACACTGTTTTGTAATATTAACAATGAATTACATTATCACAAAGATATCAGACAATAAAGTTATTAATGACAATAAAATCACAGCTATTGTTTATGTCTTAGTACGGTGGCCAGCACATAAATCTACTCCAATCTATCAATTTTTGTCATTGGATTTTGGACTTTATATATAAAAGATAGAGTTTAATAAAGAAATTTGATAGAAAAGGGTAGTTTGATCTGCTACTCATTGTACATTGATAGACGTTGTCTTATCTTTTCTACTATAAATACTAGACCCTTTTCTAAGGCAGTTATAGTTCAAAACAGCATATCCTGAAAGAATCTACCTTCGAAGGAATACAATTTTTTGGTCAAGGTTTGTCGTTTTTTATTATTTATATCAATAATTCTTAAAGATGTCTCCTGCACTTTTTATGGGACCTGGCAATATTTTTATGGCTCTCCCATATTTTAACTCTGATGTGTTTGTAAATACATCCACAAAAGATAAGAAAATTCTAGTGAGGGGTAAAATTGTTTTTGAAAAAAAAAGCGATGATATATTATCTATCTAAAAACCTTGCCTATATTTCAGATGAAGAGCCTGTTCCTCATAGTTTTGTTGGTAGTAGCAGCCTCAACAGCTGTCATCAATCAAGAAACGGCTGCTGATCCTGACTTGGTTGAAACATTTGAGGAGTTTGACTTGGGTGATGACCCTGATATTAGCTATGAACCTGACGTAGCTGACGTGACCGAAGTTCCTATCAGTGACGTCACTAGTCCGAGTATTGATGTAGCTACCTGTTGCAGTGTTGGTGCACGCAGTGGAAAACTCCTCGTCAGGTAAAATGCCCTAATCTAAACTTAGTTAAGTGTGAATACATAATCATAAGCAGAGGTGCTTACACTCAATTTAAGACCCTACTTATTCCTACTATGGAGTCTAATTTACTACTACATGTAATCTATATATATAAAAAAAAGTCGTGTTAGTTACACCACTTATAACTCAAGAACGGCAGAATAGATTTGGCTGAAAATTGGTAGGAAGGTAGATTAGAGCCAGGAGACTGACATAGAATACTTTTTAACCAACATTTTTTTTTACTTTTTACCGAAAATCACGAACGGGGATGGGAAAAAATGGGATTACGCGTACGAAGTCGCGGGCAGAAGCTAGTATAATATATTATGGGTATGAGTGTGGCAGGCCCATTTCAGGCTCAAAGCTCAATAATTCTGAACATAGGATTCAAATAAAACAATATACCTCTAAATATAGTATCATTAACTTTCGCCGGCGGTCGTGCCCATGTTCCTGTGGTACAAAAATATATCATAATTTAAACCTGAATCAAATTTCATTCCGATCCCTTTAGCAATTTTGACACGATTAAGTAATAAACATATACAAATTCACTTACATTCATAATATCAGTAAGGTTTGGTTTTAGATCCAACCACGTCAGACGCGGGAAGCTAAATGTGACTTACGTACAGAATGTAACTTTCCGGACCGGTTCGCATCTTATTACGGCTATCCGGATCACACATATTGGCCCTATGCAAGGTTCCAGAGCATCCATAATTGCTGGAGGCCTGAATCGCAACTTTGTGACCATCAGGCTGCAATCCGCTAGAGGCCGCGGCTACAAATTCAGGATTCAAATCTACGGACGCTAAACTCCAAATTACGGAGTTTTATGAGCATTTGATATGATTGTAAAATGCATCTACATAATATTTATTTATTTATTTAGTCTTTAATGTACACAATTTTAATATGGCACACAAGGCGGACTTAATGCCATATGGCATTCTCTACCAGTCAACCTTAGGGTAATATGTCACCGGTGACCTACGTTAGCGGAGGATTTGCCTTCAGCAATTTTCTGGCAGTCAAAGGCTTAAGTATATTACTAATACTATTTTAAAAACCATTGAAGATATTTTAGTAACCACACAACCATATCAGTATCAACTGTAAGATAGCTAGTGAACTATCGTCTTGCAATCATAAGATCGCCTCCTCCTTTTTTTGATAAGAAAAATCATCGCATGACTTCTCTTACCAAGGGTGAGGCGAGAGAGAGTATCAGACTCTTACTAACTAAAAACTACCCAGTTCCTACTTCTCCTTTGAGCTGGAGCATCGGCCCGAACACCCAAGGGCATTAACGCACTTGTTATTCCTCAGGTATTGTAGATGTGATTGCATGATAGCGGTGATCACTTTATTTATCATGTGATCCGTATGTTCGTTTCTTTCAAATCTCATAAAAAGCTATTTTAAATCATTCCCTAAAAACCATGGTTCTTGGTTTGTTTCACCATTTTAATATTAAGGAAAAACAAGAAAAACAAACGTATTTATATTTATAACTTTTATTTGTACTTATCATTAAAATAATTATAATATTATACCTAAAAACGCCTACATTTTAATTAAGAGCAATGGATATTTTAAGACCAGTAAACTTTTAAATTGTCATTAGGAGTTTATTTTTAATATCACAAGTATTTTTGAACTTACCCTGACTATTCACGGGTTCTAAAACCGGCAGCAAAATGCTTAAATAACCATTACGTGATCTGTGCATCTCTTGTGCATGATATGTTAACCTTTAATCGATTGTTCATGACACTGACAAATGTATATTGTAAACCGATTTCTTAAAATGTGTTGTGTACCTAAAGAGTCGTTGGCTCACTTTAAAAAAATCAAATTACATTAAATTTAAGGGCTAATAAAATTAAGGTGAAGAGCCAATGTTAACAATGGTGCTTTTTCACTATTTATATTGTAAACTAATAATATTGATAACTAATTAGAAAGAGATACCAATATTATATCATAAGTCTCGTGAGAAATATTAAATTAATTATATTTTACATGGCGTACCCACTTATCTATTTGACGAGGTACCTCAATTCATTTCTCACCGCACCGATTATCGAGCAATGCTAATAACTACGGGCTCTCATGTGGCTTGAAACAAGTCGAGATACCTCGAACAGTTACAACTTATTTAAAATGGCGAATTCAATTATTTGAGCAGTTAATCGCTGCGTAGACTAAGATTGTGTAGGAGAATGCTCGTCCTCTACCCGATTGAATTCGGATTGTGACGAATTCTGATCCAAGACCACCAGCAACTCGAGTTGCTATGGGAGTATTTGATCCAACTTGGTTAACTCTGATTGCTGTGATATTAGTTCCTCTTGTTCCACGGAAGGTTACTTCTTGATCATGTATCAATAAAGTAGTTGCAGCGACGTTATGAGTGATCCTGAAAGATAAAGTATTTTTAAATACTTTCTTATTATAAAAACATAGATCTATAACTGCAATTTTTATGGATCAGATGGTGCAAACAACAATAAATGCATCAGTAGACAGTAGTACAAGGTACAAGGACAGGAGTAGAAGGGGCCAGTAGAATTGGTCCCATTTCACGACAGATTTAGGATATGAACATGTATCCATCAGTTCTTATAAATTATAACACATCTGTACATGTCACTTGTTTTTAACGTGAAATAAAGATTGATCCACTGATGGTTAAAGCGACAACTATCGCCAATGAACAATCGCAACACGAGATGACCTAACCTAACCTAACAAATGCGTTGGCGGCCTATTCTATTGAAGGTTTGGAAGTTGTACCAGTTAATGCAGTGTTTAATTATGCAATATAACGTACCTAGACATCAACCTATCGTCAGCACCAAAAGTTCCCAAAGAGAGATTGTTACGGGCAGCTGCTAGACCAGTTTCCTCGTCCTCTTCTCCTATTTCATCCTCTGGTACATCCAGTTCAGTATTGTCTGGCCGGTCTGGTACATTTAGCTCATTTTTTTCTGGTACATCCAACTCATTATTATCTACTGTATCTGGTATATGAAGCTCTTTATTTTCTAATGCTGCTGCCTGTTCTCGGTCATTGTTAGTGACTCCTGCAGCGGCTGCAGCTGCTAATAGCACGAGTACTATAAAGATCTTCATCTGAAAATTATTACATTTTTCAATACAAATCTTCACTCATAGTTCCTCAAACTCATTTCCTTATATTGCTTGCTGACATATTGAGTGGAAAAAATGTGAGTAGCTGAAGGTTGTAATTTATTGACTACTGTCGGCAAGTCACGATATTTTTTTTTTAAATACTTAGCAAATATATGCGAAAACTTGTAATTGGCCATACTTTAATCATAGTTATATATAATTGTCAATTCCAGCTGTAGGTTTTCTAAATGTAAAAATAAAAATAAAATAAAATAGCACATATATGTATTGTTTGGAATATTTCCTGATTATCTTGCGATACTGAATGTCATCTAGTTTGCACGTGTCCTTCGATGGATCCTCAAAGTGCGACTATATTGGATGCTATATTGCTTTACTAGTATGCTTTGTGTTTTTCTATTGTATCTATGTGCGTGCCAACTGTCAAATAAATTCTTTTTCTTTGTTTGTTTTTATATTTTTTTTAACCCACTATGCAATAGGACTCGGAACATAGCTGGTGAGTGGTTCATAATTCATAGTACTTTTGTAGTATTTTAGTTTCCTAGCAGATAAAAATGATATTCTAATGATGGTGTAGCAAAAGTAAAAATTAAACCCCTCGTATGTCTAAACGTGGAACCACGCGAGACGCAATGTATTATAAAAACATAGATCTATATCTATCTATTGTGTCTTATACACGGGCATTCAAGTGGTTTAACAAAATAATGCATAAAATATTGTTATTAAGTTACCTTTAATTTCCGAATCTGGCTTCTTCTAACAGCACTGTTTACATTTGATTGTATACACAAAAGTATCTCTATTTATATCAAAATACTCGCTCAATCTATCAAGATAAGATTATCTTTTTCTCTTGAAATCATCAAGCTATATAAATATAAACTGTAAAGCCCCTAAATGTATGTCAATAACGTTTTTTAATAGAAGATTATTTGATTTTTTATGATAGGATTGGCAATTGCAATCACCTGATAATTATATGTTTATATTTGGAATATACTAGCTACTCCCGTGTGATTCACCCGCTCTGCTCGGCTCCTATTTATCGTAGTGCGATGTTTTATAGGCTAATAGCCCTTCTCGATAAAGGGATTACCCGACATAAAAAGATTTTTTGAAATCGAACTGGTAGTTCCCAAATTTAGTGCGTTCAAACAAACAGACTCTTCAGCTTCATATAATAGTTTAGGATCACACTTTTTTTAAGGGCGGAAAATATGGCCGGAGATCGCATAAGATCACACTTAATATTATAAATGTGAAAGTTTCTTTATTTGGATGTTTATTCGTCAATCACGCTGAAACTACTGAACGGTGTTTTAAAGAGATTTGGTATACGGGCAGTGTAGGGGCTGACTTAGATGATGGGATACTTTATACCGCGAATAACTGCTCAAACAGACAAACTTTCGCATTTATAATATTAGTTAGATTTCTATCGCAAATTCTTTGATTAGATTTATTATAAAAAATGTTTGTACATGTCCTTGAAAGATTACTATCTCTTGATGTTATTAATCGGCGCGTCAGATATTATTGTATTATTAGTCTTATCTTTTTTCCCACGTGCACATGCCAATATATATACAGAATCATTAAAAAACTAATCAGAAGGGTTTCGGCACGTTTAAGAACTAATTTTTGCAGGAACAAAGGTGAGACTACACATTTATTTTGACTTCGTATTCTGCCTGATATCCTACCTGATATAATTACATGAAATTGTTTTGAAAAAATGTATTTCTGTTGCATAATGTACTTCTGTCACAAAGGGACACACCACTTTTGGTGTTTTGAAGTTGCGCAAGATTTAATTCATATTTCAATTTAGTTCACGCCGGCAAACTAACAGACGATTACTTACCATCAGGTGATTACCTGATGGTAATCAATCGGCACCGCACATGGACACCTGCCACACTAGATGTGTTTCGAGTGGCTTTTCGGCCTTTAGGGGGCTTGGGGGTTTGAAATTGAGGGGGGTCACTGAGCCTTTTTGTGTCTATTTACGATAGCCTTATTTGAAGCGAAATATAACACATTCTACGCTGGTTTTGTATGAAGGTTGTTGTAATCACTTACTGGAAGTAAAATCACTCGTAAAAGCCAGTAAGTACTTAAAAGTAATTTTCTATTTCTTGCAGATGAAGAGCTTTGTCATCGTGTTGTTGGCTGGTTGCGCGATAGTGGGCTACTCATCTGCGACAGAAGTTGAACCAAGTGTGAAAAGTGAGGCACGTGGTGGATTGTCCTTAGGGACCCTTGGACCTGATGACAGACTGCTATCCAAGTGAGACTAATTTGTTTCTTGATTGCAAGATGGGTGTAGTGGCTTAACAACTAGGTTTTTTATGACGTAGATTGGCAAGAGAGCAGACGTATTACATAGTGATATTGACATCCTAAATAGGACTTAGGGGATTGGGGGAGGATTGGATTAGATGAGTTGTTAATCGGAAAGAAGAAACGACTTCTAGAACAATATTTTCTTATGAATTCGGGCAGCTGCTACTGCTGGACCCACCGAATGCGCCGCAGTTGACGTTCAGAATGCTTCGTAATACAACTCCCTAAAGCATTTTACAAATTATCAAAAGAGAGGAAATTGGTTCGGAAAATTTGTCACTGGCTAACATTTTTCTATTTTATTATTCCTCAGTACCAACCATGCAGTTGAAGCAGCAGTATACGTGGTGCAATCACAAGAGGTATTAATACGTACGGTTGAATATTCAAATATAACTTCAATTCATGTTTCTGAAGTCGGAACAACTACGAATGCAAGTGTTAGTGTTATTGACGGAGGGCTTAGGACCAATTTTGTTAAATTCCTTTTCCGATCACAGAAGGGACGAGCATACTCATATAATATAAGAATTCATGGCATAATTGAGTGTTAAAGTACTAGGGTAGATAACTTATGTTTATGTGCTAATGTTCGTCTGGTAGATTATTTAAAAAATTTAGCCTCGTATTTTTTATTTTCTCAAGGATACAACAACCATTTTCGATGATGTATTGACTTGAAATATCGCGTGACGTCACTTCTAGGTGCGTCTTATACTTAGAAATCGTTCGTTCGTATTACTAAACTTTGATTCATTTTATCCAAGTACTATTGCCTTATACGACAAAAAAATACGTGTCTAAATATTTTTTCATTACTCTGGTGAAAACAATAATATCTCGCGTTGTCGTAGAGATGATTTGCAAAAAACTTTGTAATATTATGAGACTATGTATATTATATTATATTGTTGTGCTCGTTGTTATGTGCGTTAATTGTTATGTAAATATAATAAAATTATTTAAGTACTTATATACGTTTAATTGTTTTGCCTCAATTGTGTCCTAAGTGATACTGAAGTCAGTAATTCACAATTTGCAATGTAATCTAATAAATTCAGCGTGGGAGAGCTATGCTTTTGCACGAATCGACGAAACAACGCAAGCGTTGTTTCACGTCGGTCTTCTGTGAGGACGTGGTATCATTCCAGTCGAGCCGGTCCATTCGTGACGAAGTCATATCTTAACACTTTATTTAGTTACTTACTGATAAACTTGAGATCACTCATTGGAGTTTTTATTATCAGTATTTGGTCAGTTCAACCACTTAATGATAAACATCGGATAACACAATATTAAAGTACATTTTTCACTAGATACATTGTCCAATATCAGTAGTTTGTTTGCGTAACAACTTTATCTTGAGGCGGGGTTACTGATAAGGAGTACAAATCATAGTTGCTCTTATTTGGTAACGCCTTAAAATAACGCCTTATGTAAATTATAATATATCACTTGAGATTTAACGATATTTACTTAACGCTTGTAATTTTACGTGGTACGTGCACCGGCAGCGCTCATGGCCGAGATATTAGTATGAACTTGGTGATCACGCAGACGGATCACCTGATGGTAAGCACTTGGAACACCAGAGGCGTTACCGGCCCTTTGGGGATTAAGAATTTGAAGATGGTTGGGGATTCAGTTATTGGGGTAATTGGGCATCCGGTAACCCCACTCACACGACAAAATATAACACAAGCGTTGTTTCACGTCGGTTTTCTGTGAGACAGTGTTATCACTCCGGTCGAACCGGCCGCGCGGTCCATTTGTGGTTCTCCTACGCTTGAATATACATAACTCGGCCTCTAAGAAGTTCATATATCTCGGCATGCTGTCATCGTTAGACTAAAACCAGCTAAAGAGCTTATCTTTTTGTTTGGTAAATAGACTTGCCCATATAATGTTATGTGAAATATTGATATCTAATTAGAAATGGATAGAATAAGTAAATATTTGTTTACTTTTTTATATATTTTTTTACTGTTCCCGCCTGATTCATTTTGTAATGCCTGAACTGATAATAATATAAACTCTTCAGCTACAGTATTGCTAATTAAAATGAATAGGAGTTGATATATATTTATCAGTCTAAAGATAACAAAAGTACCGAATAAAATATTACAGATCTTCCTACATACATAAATATTTTCATAAATCCTAATGAAATGTTATAAATGTAAAGTTGTCTGGTTTATAGGTAAGTTCCTAAATTATATTCAAACCACTGAACCCCCTTCAATAGCTGCGTTTCTATTCATCCATATGTTAAACGTTCGCAGTCAAGACTATCGAAGATAGTTCGAGTAATTGGCCAACAGATGGCGTACCTATCGTTGTTTGATAACATTTTATACAAGATTCGTAAACCTTACATCGTGTATATCAGATACGGTAATCAGATTGAATACAAAGGTATTGTCAATTGTGGCCCAGTTTGTCGGATATTTAGTACAATATACTTGTTGTTTCTAATTTTAGGGAACACAATAATACACTCGCTGTTCCCAAAACAAACACATAGTTAGTATGCTATGTTGTTACAGTATAAATAAATACCTATGCCACATTATACTATGTAATGCATATGTTTTTTATTCTTATTTATAAAAAAAACACCGTGAACGAAACATACCAATACTGCTACCAATTTCTGGAACTTACCTGTAATAAGAAGAAAAAAAGCAATTAATAGTATTCGTATAGAAATAATATGTTTAATGGATTCACCAGGACTATGACATGCCCTACGTAATGAAAATGTTTGTAAAAATATTTCACAACTTATGCCCGAATACTGAAACGCCACTAAAATCTTTTAAGTCGCGCTTAACTATACCTAGTTCTGTCAATACGAATTCTTTGTAAAATGACAAGGATGGCACGATATTTAAATACTTAAAATTGAGTTGAGTTGAATCACTTAAACTGTCAAACACCGTGAGGACATCGGTGTCCACACACCTATTGTTGAATACTGAAATTAATACATTACAGGTACATTTTTAATTCAAAATAAAAAAAAATCCTCCATTTGATCCCAAGCTGATATTGGCACGGTACTGGCAACTTAGGTATTTCATTTTTTTATATCCCTTATCCTATAATAATACATATTTTTAAAATATCTACAATATTATAATTGTGTAGATGACTAATTTTTTTTTAATGATCGTGCGGTAGATTATTTAAAATACTAGACAGCTAGATACGTATTTTTATTTTCTTAAGAAACGAAAACTTTCGATGATATAACATAACATCACGCCTTTTATCCCCGAGGGGGTAGGCAGAGGTGCACATTATGCCACTGCACAAGCTCACACTCACCTTTTCACTATTTATGTTATGAGTCCCATGTAATAGGGGGTGAGCCTATTGCCATTACCGGGCACAATTCCAGACTCCGTGCTACTACTGATATATTTTTTTTAAAACCCAGTAAAACTTTGCCCGACCCGGGAATCGAACCCGAAACCCCTTGCCCGGCAGTCGCACTTGTGATCACTCGGCCAACGAGGCATCAAAAACAATAAAAAAGGTTATGTTATAAGAAAATTGTCTACAATACCAATAAAACGGCAGTTTCCTTGATATTTTTCGTCACAATAAAACGTATCGAAACTTGGCAACAAGCCAAGCCAATGTCTGACAAATCAGGGTGCTTTTATTAAGAACTATATTTTTATTTTGTAGAATAGTATTACTTATTTTACAAGACTTAAAGTCTAAAATCATACGTGTTTGTATCCAACTTATCCATGCGTGATGCTTATTGCTCATAATCGGGTGATATGACAGTTCGTTTGCTAAAAAAAATCAGTGTAAAATTGTTTTTTGAGCACTTATGCATATTGTAAGAAAGAAAGAAAGAACAAATGAATGAAAGAAAAAAGATAAAAAGAAGGAAACAAAGAAAGACAGAAAGAAAGAACGAATAAAAGAAAGAAAAAAGAAAGAAAGAAATATATAATATTATGTTCTACATCTTCCAGAAATTTCGCTGAAAAGCTATGTGTTAAAATTAAATCGCAATTAAACAGCTACTATTCTCTAGAAACCTACTAGATAGTAGATAGAAACCTACTAGGTATAGGTGATTATCTTATCATACATGAAGTAGCTATTTTCCTACTAACACTTATTAAAACAGTTTTGCTATTGAGATTAGATTAGTTTAGAGAAACAAACAATATAATATAATAACATATAATCAATACATTATGGTACTGATAAAGGTGTTTCATGATAATGGTAATAAAATAGTGATTTTTATTTCTATAATATGTTTTAGTTCTGTAATATAAGTGCACCTCTACCTACCCCCTTTTTTTAAGGGGGGAATATCATCGAATGACTGCTCCCACCTGGGTGAGGCGGGAGGGAGTGTCAGAAACTTACTGATTAAAAATCACACCGGTCCTTCTCCTGCACGTCGAGCCGGAGCCCCGGTTACCCGTTAGGTTCTCCACGACTCCGAATCGGCATCGGCCCTGTTGGGCCCCATCTGTGGTGGTCTGATGGCACTATGAGGCGCGCGCGGAACGCGACGCACCGCATGCTCGAGGGCATAAAAAGCCGTGATGTTTACACCCGTATGATCATTTTAACCGACCTCTCCTAAAAAGTATCACCTAAGCTAAGACAGATGATACTTGAACACACAAACAAAATTGACGTTCCATTTTGTTTTTAACAACAGTTTATAATAAAGGGTTAGTTTAGTTTCTAGGTAACGCTAAGTGACTTTTATTTAATAATTACAATAATAAAAGTTCATTTATTTAAATAACTGAGATTAAAAATACGTTGCCCTACATTATTTTTCTTCTACGTATTAATCCTTTTTAATCCTAGGATTTTCTCCTGTGTCGTGGGTGCGTTTAAAAACATACAAGCTCACATACACAATGACACCCAGACCCGAAACAATAATTCGTGGATGACACAAAGTGTTGTTCCGTGCGGGAATCGAACCCGCGATATGTTGCACGGCAGCCGGTTGCCCAGCCACCGCACCAAACGTGCAGTCGAGTTCGAGTTGATTACAACTATTATTACATAAAGGAAACATTTCACTCCTTATTTTTATGAAAATAAATCTTGGTTTTTGGCGTTTGTCGGGAGTGTCTTACCTGTATGTGTGTATGTATGTATGTTGTAATCGATATTGATGCAGTTGTCATAAAAGTGTTTGTTACACTTTAAACCGATATCAAAAGAAAAGGGAGTTGGTTGAAGTTGGTTTTTTTAAACGTAGTTTATGAGAGAATTATAAAGGTGACTAAATTGCCTTTTATACGAAATATTATCAATTAATAAAATACTTGTATCAAAAAGTATTTATTAAGAAACTAGCTGACCCGGAAAACTTCGCACCACCTGATTCTTTTTCTCACCTTTTAACCTTTTCCTGGACTTCCACGAACATTTCAAGACCAAATTTAGCCAAATCGGCTCAGCCGTTCTAGAGGTTTAGAGAGACTTACGAACGGAAATTCATTTTTATTCCTAGACTGGCTACTTCTGCGCGGTTTCACGCGCTCTGCTCAGCTCCTATTAGTCGTAGCGTGATGTTTTATAGCCTATAACCATCCTATATAAATGCGCTATCCAACACAAAAAGAATTATTCAAATCAAGAATTATTTGTATTTACGAAGAATATCGCGTTCAAACAAACAAACAAAAAAAAATCTCTTCCGCTTTATAAAATAGTATAAGATGATAAAAGAAAAAAGTGTAATAGAATCAAAATGACTTCCACTATCAAACAGTGAAAACAAAGAAATTAATAAATAAGTACTCGGTTCGTCAGAATCAGAATGATTTCATAACAAATCGTCAAAACATGATATAGGAAACACCTGCAACGAATGAATGACCTAACTAATATCAGAAAGATAATAAACCTTTTATGCCATTGTATAGTGGCCAGCACATCACCCTACACCAATGTGTTAATTTTTGTCATTAGATTTTCAATTTCATACATAAGCGATAGAGTTTAAAATCTAATAAAGAAAATTGACAGAGTAGGTTGAATTGCTGCCAATGTACCTTCTAAATTATCTGTCACATGATAATGAATTAAAACGAACAATACTTCCTTAGAAATAATTACTAAATCCATTGATATCTGGAAATTCCATGTAGAAATAGATAATTTTGTTATTGATAAATTTTGTATTGTCTTTGGTCTTCCTGAAGTTCATAAACATTGATGGACTATTTTATTCAACGTATGTACTTTCATATTGGTTGAGTTCGATTACAACAAATTTTATTCTTGTTATAAGTGGCGAAATACTTGGCTAAGTGTAGGTATTATTCTTCAGATAGAGCTAAAAGCGTTTACATTCACAGACATCCTCCATTGAGATCGATGTTAAGCGTCACGCTTCATTTCGATTCCGCCTTCATTTCAAGTCCGCCTTATGTGCCATATTAAAATTGTGTACATTAAAGATTAAATAAATAAATAAATAAATTTCGATCCATCATTTCAATGTTCGCACCCAGATTTGATGGGGATTACCATGCATACTTTTACAAAAGAGATTTCCAGCAAAGGCCTTTCTTAAATGTGTACATGACTTTCAGCACGTGTAACTAATAATATCATCTCATGAGTAGTGATTGACCCAAACTTTTTGTTTTTATTGACAGGGCGAAACCTTCAAAACGCGCCTAGCAATTTGGGAAAAGGACTAGATTTTTACCTCATTAAAACATTCCTTGTGGCCACCATTCGTACTTGATGGAGGCACCGGGTCCTCATAGTAGACCAGCCCCGGAGCCCTTACGGTGCAACGCCTGTTACGGCACCTCCCTATGGAGACCTACGACTCTTCTTAGACCCTCTCTGTACAATGGACGGCGGCACGTGACTACTGTGCCACCGTTGAGCTCATCAGATAAGCGCCTAGATTCCCTTTAAGCGGTCATGACCTCAAAGGTTTGCCTGCCAATATTATAGGCATGGTATCAACATGTTAGATATCGGAGTGGTTGTCTCCTCGACGCCTTCGCTTGACGCAACCTACTTTCCACCAACCAACAATTTTCAGGAGCATTTTTCCTGTAGCTTTACGATGAAGAGCCAATAATTTTTGCGAATAGAAATATGGAGATCCAACCAATCCCTTCGTAGAATTAAAGGCGTGATTCGAAGTTAATGACAATTCTACACTTTCTCGTTTTATTTTAGGCTTGGAGCGTTGATTTGTTTATCTTCACCCAAATAGTCTAGTCAGATAAGTCAAAAAGGAGGGCAGCATCGATATAAGAGATATTAAAATGAAAATATCTCATATAGGCTGTTGTCATATAGGCACAAGTTGACTCGATACTTTACAATTATAAGGTATCGAGTCGGCGTCAATATTTTTTCGTGGTAACAAAATTGAATTTGCGTAATCATCTATTTTTCCGAAGTCACTGATGGAGACTGACATGCTTCAACGGAAGCTGAAAACCTAAAAAGAGAGGTCTTTGCTCAGAAGTGGACAAATTCAAGCACACATTATAATAATGATGGTGAAATAAGATTCAGTGCAATTTAGTTGCGCATACGCCACGATATGGTTGGGAAAACCAAAATGTGTTACAGCCATGTCATAAGAAACAGTTGAGGAAAAGATAGTACTAAAACAAAAGATAAAATTAAGTAATCATATCTGCAAAGTTTAATATAAATATTCCGATGACATCGTCTTCATCGATAGCTTATAATCTGGAGATTTTCATATGAATCGGTTGATTAAAGAGATACTAATTTTATGAATTATCATCAACACTATGTTATCTGATAAAAATTGGTAGCGATGAATCAGCTTTATTGTACTGTTACGTATTATCGTAATCAGTATCCATGCCAGGGACGTGTGGAGATCGAATGGAAGAAGCTACTTTGTCTCTAAGTAAAATTAAAAAAATAGCTTGTTAAAAAGTTTAAAATTAGCCTAACTATGGCATTATATAATACTCATATAATTAAGTGCAGGTGGTGCAGAGATGAATAAGGTGCAACAAGAAGAATAAGATGAATAAGGTGTTTATAACGCTACGGCGTTTCCTGATAAATTTTACCTCTTTATAAACAGAGATCTACAACCCCTATCAACAAAAATTCAGTTTGAATATATTTGGACCGAGTATCAACCCTTGGAGTACTCCATATGATATAGGCTGTTCTGTTCTCTTAATAGTCAAACTATAACAGCTACAGATAGCTGATTGATGTGGTTATTTGAGTCAGATAGTTCTCGATCATCTTTACTGTGTGATTAGTTATATAAATATATGACGTGAAAAATGAAATCCATTAAATAATAAATATAATATGTTGATAGTAGATATTTCGATTAGCAATTCTGTGAAGTTAATTATAGGTTGTTTTTCATGACTCAGTAGTGATAATAGCAATCTTATCGTTAGTTTTTGACTATAAATTATCCATCTTGCAGATTTCAATATTATACTCACCACGCCTCTTGAGGAATTAACAGTGGGTGGTTCTTAACACAAATCAAAATGGTAAGTTGGCTATTTAACATTTGATGAATTTTTGTTTTTTAATTTTTTTATTAATCAAATCACAATTAGGAAAAAAATTAACTAAAATATTATCCTCATTAATTTTTATTACTTGCCAATTTCAGATGAAGAGCCTGATTCTGGTTGCGGTGCTCGCCGCTCTGACTGTCTGCAATGACGCAGCCACTCTTCAAAACCCTGCCTACAGGGCTAACCTCTACCAGGGAGCCATCAGACCTGGTGACAGAATACTCCACAGGTATGCATCAATTTCTTTTAAATGAACTTTACTTCACGTATGTGTTCAATGTTTACTAACCTAGTATGGTTTAAAATTATTTACCTCAAAATCATCTTGATGTCAATCTATTTTTTATATTATATGCTAACTCAAAATATTCTTCTTTGCAGCAACTACTACATCAAAAATCCCATTGCCAACGCTGTGCAGTACCAGGACATCACCTACCGTGGCAACTCCAGCACCAGGATCTCTTACATCCAAGTCACTGAGGTCGGCTACACCCAGTGGGGTATCCCATCCCTCAGGTCTGGTGGTGTCAACTTCAACCACGCTACCATCAGGCTGACCTCCCAAAGAGGCTACGGTTACTACTACCGTGTTGAGATCTGGGGTCGTTAAGACAACCATGAATATGATGATCTGGTCGATAGACAACCTCAAAGACTTTTAACGGCATGAACTAAGTAATGAAGCGGGTATTATTGTGTACATTAAAAAAGTGAATCTTAAAAAGTGTAATAAAATTATGTATCGCCTAACTCATTTTTGTATTTTTCTTTCTTGTATCCTTATTTAAGTTTGAAGAACATCATGAAGTCGGAGATAATCATATTTTTGTGCGGTTTTGGCATATCCTTCGATCACAAAATAAAATTTGAGATCCACTCAATGTATTTCCACGGTTGTCGGATATCGTCACATTTAGCAGCGGGCTACTTCCCGGGCTACTAATTATGCACTCTCTTACAAACTAGAAGTTTCCAAATTAGAATTCCCAAAGTCAAAGTATTTATTGGTGTACTTTTTGGTGATACGCAAAAAGCTGCCCATTAGAAAAAGTGTACACACTAACTATAATAGGTAGTATAAATATATTCCTCATCATCAAAAATTAAATGTAAAGAATGAATAACATGTCAAAATTTAGTTAAAATAGCATTCAGAGTACGGAATATAAAACCAAACTCAATACCATTTAGTTCATTAAATAGCCACGTAATACGGATGCAACTCGAGAGTACGATACTTCATAATACCAATGTCGATCAATCGGAATTGAATTTGAGAGTAAGCCCCCAGATTCTTAATAGTATTTGGGATTTGATATATATTTTAGGGGCCATGCAAAGAACTCTTTTATACAAAAGAGCTATCTTTGAGGCTCTCAGATATGACTAGTGTCGATGTTCTGGTCTTGTCGATCTATGACGTTCTTCTAAAGCTTTTTTAAACAAAGTACTATTTTTTCTGATGAATAAGGCAGTTTCGTATATGTTCTCTACAAAAAGGTAAAGTTAGTATTCTAAGTCATTGAAAATGAGCTTTACAACTGTTCGTCACTTTGTGAGAAGGGTATCACATGTTAGGCGTTGCGGTGGTTGTCTCCTCGACGCCTTCGCATGACCTAACCTACTTTCCACCAACCAACAATTTTCAGAGCATTTTTCCTGCAGCTTAACGATGAAGAGCCAATCATTTTTGCGAATAGAAATATGGAGACTCAACTAATCCATTCGTGGAATTAAAGGCGTGATGCGAAGTTAATGACAATTCTAAACTTTCTCGTTTTATTTTAGGCAAGTCAAAAAGGAGGTCTTTAATATAAGAGATCGTAAAATGCAAATTCATAATTATAGTAATACCATCTTATATAGGCGCACGTTGACTCAATCTATATATATAAAAGAAAGTCGTATTAGTTACACCACTTATAACTCAAGAACGGCAGAATAGATTTGGCTGAAAATTGGTAGGAAGGTAGCTTAGAGCCAGGAGACCGACGTAGGATGCTTTTTAACCAACATTTTTTTTTTTTACTTTTGACCGAAAATCACGAACGGGGATGGGAACAAATGGGATTACGCGTACGAAGTCGCGGCCAGAAGCTAGTACTTTATAACTATAAGGTATCGAGTCGCCGTCAATAGATTTTCGTAGTAACAAAATTGAATTTGCGTAATCATCCAATTTTCCGAAGTCACTGATGGAGACTGACATGCTTAAATTAAAGTCGAAAACCTAAAAAGAGAGGTCTTTACTCAGAAGTGAACAAAATCAATCATATATAATAATAACGGTGAATTAAGATTCAGTACTAAATCCAACTTAGTTGCGCATAGGCCACAATATGCTGGGGAAAACCAAAATGTATTACAGCAGTGACATAAGTAATATATGAGGAAAAGATAGCTCTGAAATAAAACATTTTTTTATGGCATAAGCCGGTAAACGACCAGACGAATCATGCTAAGCAATCGGCGCCGCCCATGGACACCTGAACACCATGGCGTTACAAGTGTGTTACCGGCCTTTTGTTAAACAATCCGTTGACATCGTCTTCATTGATAGCTTAAATTCTGGGGATTTTCACATAAGTCAGTTAATTAAAGAGATACTAATTTTATGAATTATCATTAACACTATGTTATCTGACAAAGATTGGTAGTGATGAATCAGTTTTATTGTTCTGTTACGTATTATCGTAATCAGGAACCATGCCAGGGACGTGTCGAGATTGAATGGAAGACGCTACTTTGTCTCTAAGCGAAAATAACAATACGGATTGTAAAAATTTTAAAATTAGCCGTATGGCATTATAGAATACTCATATAATTAAGTGCAGGTGTTGCAAGAGATGAATGAGGTGGGACAGTAGCGATAAATTTCACCTCTGTTTAAACTGAGATCTCCAACCCCTGTTAACAAAATTCAGTTTGAATATATTTGGGCCGAGTATCAACCCTTGGGGTACTCCATGTGATATAATAATATACTGTTCTGTTCTCTAAATAGTTCTGTAAGTAACTGCTGTAGTTATTTGAGTCAGATAGCTTTCGAACAACTTTACGATGTGATTAGTTCTATAAATCTTCATGTCCGCAGGATGACATCTTAAATAATGTAAGCTAGTAAATACTAAATAAAAAATGGTGATATTTTTTTATGGATAAGCCGGTTAACAAGCTGTCGGATCACCTGATGGTAAGCAATCGGCGTCGCCCATGGACACCTGGAATACCAGAGGCATTACAACTGCGCTACCGGCCGATTAGAAATTTGAGGATTGTTGGGGATTCACAGATTGTGGTAATTAGGCCTCCAGTAACCGACAAAATATAACGCAAGCCTCATTTCACGTTGATCTTCTGTGAAGCCATGATATCTATTTAGATATCATGGTATTTAGATAAGCAATTCTATGAAGTTAATTATAGGATAATTTTCATGACTCAGTAATGATAATACCAATCTTATCGTCGGTTTTTGACTATAAATTATCCATCTTGCAGATTTCAATATTATACTTACAACACCTTCTGAAGAAGTAACAGTGGGTGGTTCTTAACAGAAATCAAAATGGTAAGTTGGCCTTTTAACATTTGATAACTTTTCTTTTATTATTTTTTTTATTATACAAATCACAATTAGGAAACAGACTAACTAAAATATTATCCTCATTAATTTTTATTATTTGACAATTTCAGATGAAGAGCCTGATTCTGGTGGCGGTGCTCGCCGCTCTGACTGTCTGCAATGACGCAGCCACTCTTCAAAACCCTGCCTACAGGGCTAACCTCTACCAGGGAGCCATTAGACCCGGTGACAGACTACTCCACAGGTATGCATAATTTTTTTTTAAATGAACTTTTCTTTCACTCCATATTTGTTCACTGTTTATTAACCTGGGTATAGTTTAAAATTATTTTTCTCGAAATCATCTTAATGTCAATCTATTTTTTATATGTATATGCTAATTCAAAATATTCTTCGTTGCAGCAACTACTACTACAAAAATCCCATTGCCAACGCTGTGCAGTACCAGGACATCACCTACCGTGGCAACTCCAGCACCAGGATCTCTTACATCCAAGTCACTGAGGTCGGCTACACCCAGTGGGGTATCCCATCCCTCAGGTCTGGTGGTGTCAACTTCAACCACGCTACCATCAGGCTGACCTCCCAAAGAGGCTACGGTTACTACTACCGTGTTGAGATCTGGGGTCGTTAAGACAACCATGAATATGATGATCTGGTCGATAGACAACCTCAAAGACTTAACGGCATGAACTAAGTAATGAAGCGGGTATTATTGTGTACATTAAAAAAGTGAATCTTAAAAAGTGTAATAATAATAAAATTATGTATGGCCTAACTCATTTTTGTATTTTTCTTACTTGTATCCTTATTTAAGTTTGAAGAACATCACGAAGTCGGAGATAATCATATTTTCATTCATCAAAATAAAATTTGAGATCCACTTAATGTATTTCCACGGTTGTCGGATATCGTCACATTTAACAGCGGGTTACTTCCCGGGCTACTAAATATGCACTCAATTACAAACTATAAGTTTCCAAATTAGAATTCGCAAAGTCAAAGTAAAGTCCAAGTATTTATTGGTGTACTTTTTGGTGATACGCAAAAAGCTGCCCATTAGAAAAAGTATACACACTAACTATAATAGGTAGTATAAATATATTCCTCATCATCAAAAATGAAATGTAAAGAATGAATAAACTGTCAAAATTTTGTTAAAATAGTATTCAGAGTACGGAATATAAAACCAAACTCAATACCATTTAGTTCATTGAATAGCCACGCAATACGGATGCAACTCGAGAGTACGATACTTCATAATACCAATGTCGATCAATCGGAATTGAATTTAAGAGTAAGCCCCCAGATTCTTAATAGTATTTGGGATTTTAAATATATTTTAGGGGCCATGCAAAGAATTATTTTATACAAAAGAGCTATTTTTGAGGCTCTCAGATATGACTAGTGTCGATGTTCTGGTCTTGTCGATCTATGACGTTCTTCTGAGGCTTTTTTAAACAAAGTACTATTTTTCCTGATGAATAGGGCTGTTTCGTATATATTCTCTACATAAAGGTAAAGTTATTGAAAATGAGGTTTACAACTGTCCGTCACTTTGTGGGTAGAGTATCACATGTTAGGCGTAGCGGTGGTTGTCTCCTCGAGGCCTTCGCTTGTCCCAACCTACTTTCCACCAACCAACAATTTTCAAAGCATTTTTCCTGCAGCTTCACGATGAATTTTGCGAATAGAAATATGGAGACTCAACTAATCCTTTCGTGGAATTAAAGACGTGATGCGGAGGTAATGACAATACTAAACTTTTCCGTTTTATTTTAAGTTCGGTACGTTGATTTGCATATCTTCACTCAATATATCAAATTTGATATAAGAGGTTGTAGAGGTAGTAGAATGAAAATTCATTTATGTAGTAATACCGTTTTATGTAGACGCAAGTTGACTTTTTTTTTATGGGACAAGCCCGCCGCAACCTCCCAAAACCGCTGCAACTCCTGTAAGCCAGGATCTACAGTAGATACAACCATGAAAACATCGGAACACTGAAGTCCGGCGCGTCCCAGGGACATGAGTAACTGTCTTGGTTCCCGCAACGAAATGAATCAGAAGATATTATAAGAGGAGAAGAAAAAACTATAGTTTCCACTGAAGGTCTTTACTAAGAAGTGAACAAAATCAATCATATATAATAATAACGGTGAAATAAAATTCAGTACTAAAACCAACTTAGTTGCACATATGCCACGATATGCTGGGGAAAACCAAAATGTACAACAGCAGTGACATAAGTAATATTTGAGGAAAAGATAGCACTGAAATAAAAGATTTTTTTATGGCCTAAGCCGGTAAACGAGCAGACGGATCATGGTAAGCAATCGGCGCCACCTATGGACACCTGAACACCATGGCGTTACAAGTGCGCTACCGGCCTTTTGGGAATTGGAAATTTGATGATTGTATTTGATAAAATTAAATAATCATATCTGCAAAATCTATATATATATATAAATGAAACCCGTTTCCCGTTGTCACGCCATAACTTGAAAATAGCTAGACAGATTTGGCAGATTTTTTTGTTGTGTTTGTTATTGTTAGGAGAAGGTTCTTATGATAGAAAAAAAATTCTGAAAATTTTATGCGAATGGGAGAAAACGGGATTGCGCGTTCGAAGTCGCGGGCAGAAGAAAATTTAATATAAATATTCTAATGACATCGTTTTCATCGATAGCTTATATTGTAGAGATTTTCATATAAGTCCGTTGATTAAAGAGATATTAATTTTATGAATTATCATTAACCACTATGTTACCTGATAAAGGTTGGTAGCGATGAATCAGTTTTATTGTTCTGTTATGTAGTATCGTAATCAGGAACCATGCCAGGGACGTGTCGAGATTGAATGGAAGACGCTACTTTGTCTCTATGTGAAATTAACAATATGGATTGTTAAAAAAATTAAAATTAGCCGTATGGCATTATAGAATACTCATATAATTAAGTGCAGATGTTGCAAGCGATGAATAAGGTGGGACAGTAGCGATAAATTTCACCTCTGTTTAAACTGAGGTCTCCAACCTCTGTTAACAAAATTCAGTTTGAATATATTTGGACCGAGTATCAACCCTTGGGGTACTCCATGTGATATATGTATGCTGTTCTGTTCTCTAAATAGTTCTGTAGCTTACTGCTGTGGTTATTTGAGTCAGATAGCTTTCAAACAACTTTACGATGTGATTAGTTCTATAAATCTTCATGTCCGCAGGATAACATCTTAAATAATGAAAGCTAGTAAATAATAAATATAATATGGTGATATTTTTTTATGGGTAAGCCGGTAAACGAGCTGTCGAATCACCTGATGATAAGCTATCGGCGTCGCTCATGGACACCTGGAATACCAGAGGCGTTACAACTGCGTTACCGGCCGACTAGAAATTTGAGGATTGTTGGGGATTCACAGATTGTGGTAATTAGGCCTCCAGTAACCGAAGAAATACAACACAAGCGTCGTTTTACGTTGGTCTTTTGTGATGTCATGGTATCTATTTAGATATCGTGGTAGATATTTAGATAAACAATTCTGTGAAGTTAATTATAGGTTAATTTTCATGACTCAGTAATGATAATAGCAATCTTATCGTCAGTTTTTTACTATAAATTATTCATCTTGCAGATTTCAATATTATACTCACAATACCTGGTGAGGAAGCAACAGTGGGTGGTTCTTAACAGAAATCAAAATGGTAAGTTGGCCTTTTAACATTTGATAACTTTTCTTTTATTATTTTTTTTATTATACAAATCACAATTAGGAAACAGACTAACTAAAATATTATCTTCATTAATTTTTATTACTTGACAATTTCAGATGAAGAGCCTGATTCTGGTGGCGGTGCTCGCCGCTCTGACTGTCTGCAATGACGCAGCCACTCTTCAAAACCCTGCCTACAGGGCTAACCTCTACCAGGGAGCCATTAGACCCGGTGACAGACTTCTCCACAGGTATGCATAATTTTTTTTAAATGAACTTTTCTTTCACTCCATATTTGTTCACTGTTTATTAACCTGGGTATAGTTTAAAATTATTTACCTCGAAATCATCTTAATGTCAATCTATTTTTTATATGTATATGCTAATTCAAAATATTCTTCGTTGCAGCAACTACTACTACAAAAATCCCATTGCCAACGCTGTGCAGTACCAGGACATCACCTACCGTGGCAACTCCAGCACCAGGATCTCTTACATCCAAGTCACTGAGGTCGGCTACACCCAGTGGGGTATCCCATCCCTCAGGTCTGGTGGTGTCAACTTTCAACACGCTACCATCAGGCTGACGTCCAAGAGGCTACGGTTACTACTACCGTGTTGAGATCTGGGGTCGTTAAGACAACCATGAATATGATGATCTGGTCGATAGACAACCTCAAAGACTTAACGGCATGAACTAAGTAATGAAGCGGGTATTATTGTGTACATTAAAATAGTGAATCTTAAAAAGTGTAATAAAATTATGTATGGCCTAACTCATTTTTGTATTTACTTTCTTGTATCCTTATTTAAGTTTGAAGAACATCTTGAAGTTGCAGATAAACATTTCATAGTTTTGTGCATATCACAAAATAAACTGCGATCTAGCAGAAAGTAGAGTGAAATTCATCATTATCTATACACCCAACACATTTCCACCGTTGTCGGATATCGTCACATTTAGTAGCGGGCTAATGTGCCCTCTCTGACAAACCAGAACATTTCAAATTGCAATTCCCAATTCACCTAATAAGCATGGAGATAATTGCAAACCTTCTTGTGGAGAGGGACCATATAGACTGCTAGTCTAGGAGAATTTATTGTAACAACGCTTTACTGTTCTTTAACAGTATCGCGTTGTTAATGATAATAATTGTTCTCCATCAAACTTTCAATAAAACAGACCATTTTTCCATTCTTGTGACGCCATAAGAAGCTGTACAACTACTTATTCATGTTGGTATTTTTCGTTAAAATAAAGTTGTATTGCAGACCGATGCCATATTGGCACTATGCCAGTCACAAATCATATAATCACACCTCTTATAGACTACATTATGTAATATTATGAACGTTGTTGGTAATATTGCCAGCTGGTAGCTTGAATTTTTAATATAAGCTTGGAAAATTTACGTAAAAATGTAAAAAATGACTTTAATTTTTGTATTATAAAACCTCTAAATTAATTTTTTTATTAATACGTCATCATCATCATAGCATCGAACCTTTAATCCCCGAAGGGGTAGGCAGAGGTGCACATTACGGCACTTAATGCTACTGTGCAATGTAACACGCACTTTTCACTATGTATGTTATGGGTTTCATGTAATAGGCGGGTGAGCCTATTGCCATATACCGGGCACATTTCCAGACTTCGTGCTACCACTGAGAATTTACAAAAAACTAAGTAATATTTTCCCTGACCCAGGAATGGAACCCGAGACCCCTTGCCCGGTCTGTATATGTGAGTATAATAAGCTTAGCTGCATGGTGGCCGCAGGGTAGAAGACATGTATTACTGCTTCTCTTGCTACAGCAGTCGTTTTTTTTGTGGTATAAGCCGGTAAACGAGCAGACGGGTCACCTGATGGTAAGCAATCGGCGTTGCCCATAGATACCTAGAACACCAGAGGCGTTACAAGTGCGTTACCGGCCAGAGGCGTTACAAGGGATTGGGGAAATCGAGGAAGGGGGCGGGGGTAGTTGGGCCTCCGGTAAACTCACTCACACGACGAAACACAACGCAAGCGTTGTTCCACGTCGGTTTTCTGCTCGTCCGTGGTATCACCCTAGTCGAGCCGAATAATGTCTCTCCCACACTTATAGTAAGAGTCGTCGTAAGAGCTGGCTGAGGGAATACACATCTTACCGTGAGTTTCAGCACTCTGTGATAAATCTAAATCTTTTAAGCGAAGTTTGCCAAGGATATTTTGAAAATCCCTCTTTTGTAGAAGAGGGTCAGAGTCCAGAAGTGGAACGGTAACAAATCTCGTACTTAGTGAGTACTCAGATATTATTTTAGTGTGCTTATCATGCTAGGTATAACCAGTATAAGCTGACCTTCGAATGTCTGAAAAATAATCATAAAACGTGAAGCTATTTTATACTGGTTTTGTTTAGCTTGATGTGTCCAAAATTAGTGTTAGTATAATGTGCATGTTCTAGTTTGTCACTCTTATGATCCGATGAATCAAATTCGAGGTTTGCAATGCGATACTCTCGAGGAGAGGCGTAAGATAACTCGCGCAAGATCAGCTCTCGTTTTTGCCGAGTTGAGGTTTTTTTATACTTTTTGGACACATACAAAAAACAAAGAGTTTAAGACGCAAGTTAAGTGTAATTGAGATTGTTTCAGTTTCTGTGATAAACCACGCTGATTGAGTCTGCCACTGTGCCCGTGTACGGCAAAAGACTTTAACCGGGGCTCCGGCTCGACGTGCAGGAGAAGGAACGGGGTGGTTTTTAGTCAGTAAGAATCTGACACTCCCTCCCGCCTCACCCAGGCGGGAACAGTCATGCGATGATTTTCCCCCCTTAAAAAAAAATACTGTCCCTGTTCCATTGAACTTATCAATCTCTCTAGCATTAAAATCGTGACTCTTAATAATCTTACCGGTGTTTCCCATAGTCCATTTTACACGATTGCACAATTAATCGTATTATCAATATCGTACGTTTTCCGATTACGATACTGTATCGGACATCTTTTTCCAAAAAACCACTATAGCTAGATACATAAACATAACATCACGCCTTTTATCCCCGAAGGGGTAGGCAGAGGTGTACCTTACGGCACTTAATGCCACTGTACAATGTAACACCCACTTTTCACTATTTATGTTATGAGTCTCATGTAATAGGGGGTGCGCCTATTGCTATATACCACATTTCCAGACTCCGTGCTACTACTAAGGTTTTTACAAACCCAGTAATACTTTGCCCGACCCGGGAATCGAACCCAAGACTCCTTGCCCGGCAGTCGCACTTGCGACCACTTGGCCAATGAAGCAGTCATTACAGTTTAGCAAGATATCACACACAAAATTATAGCACGGTATAAATGGACTATGTAATATTTGAAGTCATTGAATAACAAAGTCACTATCGTAACTATAATCCGAACTAATATTATCAATATGATACTAAGTTTGTTTGTTACGTTATCATTATCACACGTTCTTCTTGATGTCAATGGATAGTACGGTATCTAAAAAAAATGTAGCGTCATACGCCCACGGATACTGTAGTATCCAAAGTGGTGTTTCCCTCCATCTAGTTTAAAATACGATATTGTTTGGTGAGTTTTGACATTTTTCGTAGATCTTTTTTTCGTATTTTTTAAGGAAATACAGACTCTGGCAAAGAAGTCTAACTGTTCCAATATTTCCATGAAAAAACTAATTAGATTTTCCAGTGCTACGAGCAAAATAACATTTGAAATTTTAACTCTTTCGGTAGATAAGCGTTGAATAGCATTTGGCTCATAGTATTACCCAGTCAAGGAGAGAGAGTCATTTTGAGATTTTCTGTCACAGATGGCGCTACAGTATTTTAAGGTCACTACACCTTTAAACTCATACTTATGGATACTTTTCCTTTGTCTTACGAGTGAATTCAAAGCAACAATTAGTATCACACAAAGCAAAAGGTAATTTCCAGATATTGTGATAATCTATTTGGAACTTTAATAAGAAAACAGATATCAATTTATTTATAAACATAACATGATTCAGTGAGTCATTTAGACCTTCTGTTTTCCTCAAGTTTAATTATCTTTAATAATAAACATATTTATTGATAGTAATTTGATAAGGAGTTTCTATGAAATTCAGGCTGGAGTTGTTTTTTGTGAGTCAGTTCTGATATCAGTAATCTTATCACATGTCTTTGAACAGTATAAATACTATATTTTACAAATGTTAACATTATACTCACATTGACTTCTTAAGAAGCAACAGTGGTTTCTTACTTGGAATTTGCTAACATTAAATCAAAATGGTAAGTAATATTTTTATTACTTTTCTCTATTCTATTATTACTACTATAAGAGGAGTCTTTCCTCGTAATTGATTATTCTTTTAATCATTACATCAGACTTAACTGTTTGTGTTTCCTATTGATCATTGTCCAGTTTTCTATTCTCTAGAAATGTATAATGTCTATTATTATCCTTATACGGATAATGTCTTTGTTCATACATACTCGTTTGTAGAAAACTCCTTCATAAAAACATTTGTGTAAAAATCATTATCGATATCGTACCTCATTTAATTTCTTATTTTTGCAAATTTTAGATGAAGAGCCTGATTTGGTTGCGGTGCTCGCCGCTCTGACTGTCTGCAATGACGCAGCCACTCTTCAAAACGCTGCCTTCAGGGCTAACCTCTACCAGGGAGGTATCAGGCCGGGAGACAGACTGCTCCACAGGTATGTACCAACTTTATTAAAATACATTTTATAATATTTAAATTAGGGTTCATTGTCCTTTGATGAAGACTTTTTGTCTAGTAAATGTAGCAAACGTTGTCGTCAAGGACTGGTACTTACTTACTTAATTAACATCACTTTTATAACTTGAGCCTCTGGAGTAAATAAATAATTCCATTAGAACTGAATCAAACCACATATCACGATTTGCCAATCATGTAAAACTCATAATGTATGAAAAATCAATGGACTCTATCTCCATAGGGTATCAAAGACATTGTCATGGAAATATTCACAAGAGAAAATTGTCGTTATGCTATTTTTATCCTCATAAAATATTCAATTGGGAACAAGTGATTCCAAGAACCATCCATTGATAAGAATGTTAAGAAACATATTATCAACAGATAAGGTGACAAGTGGAAACCCTATCATGATAACTTATTCATTGAAGATAATGGTCATGCACTTAAGACTCAAGTGTTTTGTAAACTCATGCAGTTGCAAAAATAAAATTGCATTTACTTGCAAATAGTACTTCACTGATTTAAAAAAATGAGCCTTATTACAATCGCCAAAAGAAATACTATTGAATATTCTTTTCTCTATTCCATTTACTCCTTTGTCAGTTAAAATCAAATGTATAGTTTCTAGATTGGCGTCTATTATGTGATCAATGTCTTCGTTTACATTAGATACTACACCATTAAAAAATTCATTGACATTAGTTTTAACTAAGTTCTCTTTCTCCCATATGGACATTTTATAAGCCAGAATAAAAGCTAACAATGCAAGTCTCTACTAAACACCTATCCTTCTAACGGTTTCTTACACCAGATTTTAATGTACAATTTTCTTTCTTCCAGCAACTACTACATCAAAAATCCCATTGCCAACGCTGTGCAGTACCAGGACATCACCTACCGTGGCAACTCCAGCACCAGGATCTCTTACATCCAAGTCACTGAGGTCGGCTACACCCAGTGGGGTATCCCATCCCTCAGGTCTGGTGGTGTCAACTATAGCTACGCTACCATCAGGTTAACTTCCCAAAGAGGCTACGGTTACTACTACCGTGTTGAGATCTGGGGTCGTTAAGACAACCACTGATAGACAACCAAAACGACCTAATGATATGAAATGAATTAGTATTAAAATCCTTCGGATAGTATTATTATTAATATTGTACTTAAGAGATAAGTGAATCTTACAAAGTTCTGATTGTAATAAAATTATTTATTGTTAAATTCATTTTAGTATTTTTCTTTCTTATGACCTGTGGTGCAGAATAATAAATTACACCTTGCCTTATCTAGAGCAATTATGCTAATATGCTCTACTTCTATCTATATCTTCGTTTGTTTATAGAAGACACACTTCACTTCAAACTTTTACAAAGACATATCGTTCTTTTGGACTACAAAAGATAAAAATTGATCAGAATCATCATTATCATCATCATCATTGACAGCCTATAAGTAGCCTCTGCTAACCAAAGGCCTCTTCTTACATTATCACTATTCTAAAAACATATACTGGTGAAAAAATGCCTTCTAGTCTCTCCTATGATGTGGTTTCGTCTTCAGTTGACTCGTGATTTGGGGATCATTGCAAGTTTACCAAAATTTAGAGTATTCTGCTGTCATGGAGACTGGTAGCAGTTTTAGGACAAAACCTGAGTTCCATTACTGATTTTAAATATTAACAATACAAAATGATAAATTGCTAACTAATAGAAAACTCAAAACTAAAAGAAACTCAAAGCCATTTATTTGAATTAACCATAATTTGGTACTTTTAAAACGTCAACAAATATAAAAATAAAGAATAGTCTGTCCGTCTGTGAGCTAGGAGCTCACAGACGGACTAGGAGCTCATTCCAAAAAGTAGATTCGATTGGACGAGAAAGAAACTCCATTCGTACCTCTTTTAAATCTTGTATGTTTTACAATCTCTCTAGTACATATTCGAATATTGTACATATATGTGAGAACAATGTAAAGACACGCTTGACGCATAATGCAAATTACAGAACTTATATAATAAAAAACAAAACAAAACTTAAATATTAATATTTAAATATTTTGTTTAGACGTTCAAAAGTGCCTTCTTGGTCTAATTGAAATAAATGATTTTGACTTTGACTTTGATAAGCATATTGCACTTCAGTGTTATAATTAGCGCATGATTCATAATTACTATTGTTGGAATCTCTAGAGTGTTGAAAGATTCGACAAAGGACTACTAATACGATAGACTTGGCGTCAGCGCTCTCTGATAGACATGGACCTTTTTTAAAGTGTCAAACACCAAGCGGTCACCGGTGACCGCAACCTAATGTTCTTTAATTGTGTCTATAAATACGGTACTCGACGAGTTAAACTGCAATCTTTCTCACTTATAAAACAGAGATTATAGCAGACATATTTACGTAGGAGAGGTCCATTGTCAAACATCGGACAGTCATGGACAGTTGATGATGAGTAAAAGCACTTATGTTTCCAACTAACCCCAAACTAGGTACTAAAACAAAGAGTAGGTAGGTAAACCCAGTAAAAGTTTCCAAAGAAAGCAATCAAATAAATTGAGCAAACCGACGGTTATGTGCGCTGGATGTATTTCCCAGATTTTCGTATCTAGCGACAAAATTTTTGGCACGAGTCCAATGTCAACGAGTTAGGTAACCACACCAGCAAAGCGAAATGGTCACAACATGGCGTGTCTTTACGTAATTTTGGAAAAGTAATAAATATATTTTATATAGGATAAGTCGGTAAACGAGCAGACGAATCATCCGATGGTAAGCTATCGGCGTCGCCCATGGCCATTTGGAACACCAGAGGCGTTACAAGTGCGTTACCGACCTTTTGGGGATTAGGAATTTGAGTATTATTGGGGGTTCAGGGATTAGGGAGATTGGGGCTCCAGCAACCTCACTCACACGATGAAATACAACGCAAGCCTTGTTTCACGTTGAGTTTCTGTGAGGCCCTGGTATCACTCTGGTCGAGCCGGCCTATTCATTCATGTTCTTCTTGACATAATTATATTTTACTTTTTTTTATTCTGTTTGGTATTAAATTTGTATTTATTTTTGACATAACAATTTGGACAAAAAAGTATTATTTTTCAATGAATTTAGTTTAATGAATATAATTGTATCAATTGAAGATTATTGTAATGTCTAAGATTTGCATGGACTTAGCTTATTTAATATTTCTACACCAGAAATGGTAGTATATGTGTTTCTATGTGTAATGTAAGATCTTAGTGTACCATGTACTTAGAAATAAATGTATCTTTATCTTTTTTTCTTTTTATATAAATAGGTACCACCCCTAATCTTTCCGTGGGTGAGAGCAAACTAAGAGACAGTGATTGGACAGCAATGCTTTCTAATAAACCGAAACCTTTAAAACTAAGATCTTCAAGTGGTCTAACGAGTGTGGTGGTTATAGGAAAATATCATACCTATGTGCATTGTCGATTGTCATTGTATTACTGTCAGTGTCGATGATGTTGATAAAAGAAGTTCTTTTTAATAGGCCACCTGTGCTTGCATTTTATTTTTTCTTCTCGTTGTATCTGAGAATTATTTATCAGGTAAGTTGGCTGCAAAAACGAATACGAGTTTGCTTCATAACGCACTTATAATACAATGTATGAGCACCTTTTTACAGCGCGAGCGCTAATGTAGCATTGGGTCGGTTTGTTTGATCGTTAGCAGTAATTAGTTATTATTATTCAGTAGTTAGACTTTAACAAACTCGCTAATTGACAAAGAGACTTCTCGCAGCATTTGCGTCACTTGATGAACAGAAAATGTTATACCTCACCTCATCAAGGACGTTGAAAAAACGGCAGACACAATATCTTGAAACAACGACTGTGGCACTTGGCTACTATAGACTTACACGCAGAACATGCACACATTGACACGAAGGGCATCTGTCGTTTTCTTAAGGCTGGTAACGTAGTAGTCTATTACACACGCACACATAAACAACCCACTGACATTTCGGTGCTTCAATCATTTGTAAGCGACATTATGTCCGCTGACAATTACCGTAATATAAGCGTATTTTTCACCGTCCTTGTGCCTCATTTTATAAATTCAGGGTTTCTTGCTACTCTCTGTGAGAAAGATTGGACTAGAGTATGATAACTACAGGCTTAATTTTAACCAATTAATACGTAATAGAAGTACCATAAGAATTCTCCCTTGCACCATGTAAGAAGTAAAAAAGCACTTTCGCATTTAAATGAACGACTACCGACATCTATACCGTCGACATGAAACTACGTTGACAATTAGCTCATTAAAAATGATAATGAGGTACACTAATCTTTTCGTTCACGATTGTAGATAGCGTTGTAAGCAATTAGCGAAATTGTTAGAGTCATAAGTAGTATTTTCTCTTTATTCAGGATGGGAAGTCATCTTCCATCCTGTAAGTATGAGATGGAAAGAACAAAAGAGTAATAGACTCTTACTGACTAATAATTATTTTACAAACTACGTTGAAAAAAACCGACTGCAACTCCCTCTTTTTGAGGTCGGGTCGATTGATAGACATACTTAAACGTTCTCCTAAGTGTAACAGACACTGTCCTGACAACCACATCGGAATCGGTTCAGTTAATAGCAACATAATCGTGCACAAAGACACATCTATTATATTTTTTTTTTTTTTTTTTTTTTTTAAGGGGGGAAAATCATCGAATGACTGCTCCCGCCTGGGTGAGGCGGAAGGGAGTGTCAGACTCTTACTGACTAAAAACCACCCCGTTCCTTCTCCTGCACGTCGAGCCGGAGCCCCGGTTACCCGTTAGGTTCTCCGCGACTCCGAATCGGCATCGGCCCTATTGGGCCCCATCTGTGGTGGTCTGATGGCTCTTTGAGGCGCGCGCGGAACGCGACGCGCCGTACGCTCGGGTCTGTTTCTGGTCGGACGGGGAGCCACCCATGCTCGCCGTCCGCAGGCCCGCGCTTACGGTGGCCGGAGATCGTCCCGCGATCCCCGACGCCCGGTGTGTCCTTCGCGATGGCTGGGTTGCGAGGAGGCAGCGCTTCGCTGCCTCACGCGTCCCGCCTCCTCCTTAGCTAGCATGACTGCTTCGCAAAAGGAGGAGACGGCATCCCAGTCCCCCTCGCTCCGCACATCTATTATATAGGTCAAACTGAAAACCTTCGTTTTTTGAAGTCGGTTAAAAATGAACTCGTCCCAACTCGTGTTCTATTTCGGGGCTATGGTATATAGTATAGGTTAATAGCTGCTAGTTACACATGTAAATAATGTAGGGATTAAGTAAATACCTGCCAAAGGCTAGGAAGATGAGAAAATGTAAAGAAATTGCAAGTGTGGGAGACCCATGCTTCGGCACGAATAAGCCGTCTCGACCGGACTGATACCACGGCCTCACAGAAAACCGACGTGAAGCAACGCTTGCGTTGTGTTTCATCGTGTGAGTGAGGTTACCGGAGGCCCAATTACCCTCTCCTTCCCCAATCTCCCCAATTCCTGAATCCCCAACGATCCTCAAACTCCTAATCCCCAAAAGGCCGGTAACGCACTTGTAACGCCTCTGGTGTTCCAGGTGTCCATGGGCGACGCCGATTGCTTACCATCAGGTGATCCGTCTGCTCGTTTACCGGCTTATGCCATAAAAAAAGGTAATTGTAATTAATAAAATCGTCAGTTTTCCCCATACCAACTGTTCTTAAGGGCTCGTTCACAAAACTACGATACGACGTCGCATCGCAAAAACGTGTGAGCTCCCTCTACACATCGCAAGAACTTGCGAATTGATTCGCATAGCGCATCAAAATCTTATCTTCCTTAAAATCTTCTTTATTTCTTTTTCCTGTATCTCCTAAGCAATAACAGAAGTACACACTTCTTTTTACTATCCATGTCACGACCTAGTTTTCAATTTAAATTACGTTTAGTAACGTTGATAGTCGTCGAAGGTATGGTCAACCCAGGCCAGACGCCTTGTCATCCGAAATGGCATCGCAGCAATTCGCATCGTAATTTTCTGCGTTGCGAAATTGCATCGCATCGCATCGCAGTTTTTTATTTGTTCGCCGAGTTAGCTAGTGCAAAGAAACAAAAGACACGTAAATGACGTCAGACACGAATTGACAAGAGCAAAAAAATATCATGTTCTCTTTCTAAATCCAAAATATTGCCGCCTTTACAACATTGCAATAAAAACAAATGACATGTCAATGACGAAATATATCAATAAGGATATGATTGCTGTCAGCGCAGCAGTATTTTCCAGCTTTATTATCATGCAATTATTATTTCATTGTCAAAATATTTATAAAAATATGAACGATTGATATTATTGCCCCAATTAAAGCAAAATGGCGGTCTGACTGTAATGTATGTATAATATTGTATATCGGATACGCATCACGCAAAAACTACCGGTCTAATTGCGACGAAACTTGATGTAATTAACTGTCAGTTATTTAAAAAAATATTTACTCTAACTAATATAACTTTAAATTTCGCTTCACAGTGCTTAAAGCGAGTTGGTTTTACAATAACGCGCGTTACTCTAGTAGAAAAAATACAAGATTATGTGTTAAAAGAAAGTGTTCAAAATTAAGAAAGGTTAAGGATAAAAAGAATGACACATAGATTACATTTATCAATTGTTATACCATGTTTTTAAGGGGGTAAAATTATCCAATGTCTCTCCCGCCTTGGGTTAGGTGAGAGGGAGTGTCAGACTCTTACTGACTAAAACCCCCCCCGTTCCTACTCCTGCTCTTCGAGCCGGGCTTTCGTGGCTCCGTATCGGGTCAATTGTTATACCTTGTGATTCGATGGATAAAACATCGAGCGTCATAATCTTATCAATGATTATTAATTTATAAATAGTGTCATACATAAAGATAACATGCAATTTGAATCGGTGATTGAATTAAGTGAAGACAAGTTTAGTGTTTTAAATTAAAATATTAAGGTGAGTGTTTACAATATACAAGTATACCTAAGTGTGGACGAGCTATGTTTCGGCACAAATAGACCGACTGGATCGGGGTGATACCACGGCCTCACAGAAAACCGACGTGTGACAACGTTTGCGTTGTGTTCGTAATAATATTATGGTGATTGTCAATTAGAAGACAACATTAAAGTGTGTAAATAAATGATTAAAAGTTCTGTCTTTCATTTATATTTGTTTTGTGGCTGTATGTGATGGAACAAGAGTAATTTTATTTATATTTTATTTTTCTGGGGCAAAAGCAATTGCATGTAAAGCTTACTTCACTTGATGGTAGGACAATCGGTACCAAAGGCGTTACAAGTGCGTTACGCCTTTTGAGAATTTGAGGATTGTGAAGGATTCAGGGATAGTGAAGATTGGGGAGGGGGTGCTAATTGGGCCTCACTCAAACGACAAAACACAACGCAAGAGTTGTTTTACGTCGGTTTTCTGTGAAGCCGTGATATCACTCCGGGCGAGCCGGCCCATTCGTACCATAGAATGGCTCTCCCATACTTGAACCTTCTAACCTCAATTGTTAAGCTAGTACCAATGACATTTCAATTAGAATAATACTCTAAAAATGTACTATATAATTTTAAGTCCCAACGACGATGGAACGTTTATTAATGAGCAGCGCTTGTGCGGACGCGGCGATGTCGCGCAGCCAACTGAACGTTCAATTAATCTATAGTATTGTTATCTAATAAATTGTTTTTATTTTCTATGTCTTATGACGATAATAATAATTATCAATATATTATAGTGGTGATAGACCGACAAGTGCGCCGCACGATGATAATCGATATCACTATTCCTCATGATGAGAACCTCGTGAAAGCTGAAAAAGATAAACAAATCAAATATCTTGATTTGTCTCACGAGGTTGTCGACATGTGGAATGTAGATTCGGCTATCATTGTGCCGATAGTCGTGTCGGCCAATGTTTAATCCCTAATAGCCTCGACAACCACCTTAGGAGGCTAGGCAGTTGGGTCAAGGGCCTGATACAGAAGGCAGTTCTCCTTGAAACGGCGCGCATTGTGAGGAGGTTTCTGTCTCTGGAGCCCTAACCACCGGTAGCTTGGACCATGCCTCTACTACTGGTCGGCTCCTATTTCTATATTTTTAAATATTTTTTTTTATTCTGTATTTGAAAATGTAACTTTAGAGAAATTTTAAATAAATATATGGAAATTATCGATATAATAATATGATAATGACAAATACTTTTGATAGTTTTACAACTTATTTTATTTACCACTTATCACTTAATTAACATTATCGACATTGCGCAACATACGGAATATTGCGCAATGTCAGCGTCTCTTTTCTGATTCTTCTGTTTTAATTTTTTATCTTAATGTTTTTCTTACTTCCACTGTCACATCTTTATTGTATGTTTTATATTTTACTTATTCGGCATCGTGCCTGGTGCTGAATAAATGTTTCTTCTTTCTTCTTTCTTTCAATGTAGGAGTACGGATGCCTTAGAAAGTTTCTTCGTTTACTTAATTCCATAATCCTGCTAATATTATAAATGCAAAAGTTTGTGTGTATGTTTGTTACTCTTGTGCCAATGCTCAATCATGACAACCCCGGTTTAAGGGATCGGAATGAAATTTGGAATTGGCATAGCTGGGCACAGTTAATCGTTAATCCGCTACAAAAAATTTAGCTTCGTTAAACGTTAAAGCGTTATATTTCGGAAGAATTAACGTAAGTTAACGTTAATCGTTAATCCTTTAATATGTGTAAAATTTTTATTAAACACATTTTTATATCGTCCGTGAACTTTAAAAACTAAAAAAATATTCTTATGATGATAGGATTAAATAAAATTCGTCTTATGATGATATCAGAATTATTCTAAATGCTTTCTCATCACCGCGTCAGTCTAAGTGTTTAGTATAAAGAGTACACGTGGTTGTTACAGATGAGGAGTTTCATCATCATCACAGTGCTGTCAGCACTCGCAACCTGCTATAGTGCCGCTGTACCTCCGAGTGAGGAAGGTATGATCTCACGCTTTGCTCTGGAGCAGATGTATCCAGATTTCACCGTGGAGTACAATGAAAAAGACCAGAACAGAGTCGTGTTTTCCAAAGGAGAAGCTAGAAATGAACAAATATTGTTACTGACGTAAGTATTTTAGTTCAATTTTTTAATGGGCTAAGTCGGTAAACGAGCAGACGGATCACCTGATGGTAAGCAATCGGCGTCGCCCTTGGATACTTGGAACACCAGAGGCGTTACAAGTGCGTTACCGGCCTTCTGGGATTAGGAATTTGAGGATTGTTGGCGATTCAGGGATTGGGGAACAGGGGGGGAGAAGGGTAATTGGGTATCCGATAACCTCACTTACACGATGAAACACAACACAACGTTGTTTCACGTCGGTCTTCTGTGAGGCCATGGTAACACTCCGGTCGAGCCGGGCCATTCATGTCGAAGCATGGCTCTCCCACACAAATTGAGATCAAAATGTCGAAAAAATGGCATTTGTAGTATGGTAAGCATTTTAAAAATCAAGTTCCACACAACCAGTTCCCGTCCTTTGCTGAATAAATACCTCGATCAGATAACCTTGCAAATTAACTTCCAGCCGTGAAATACACGTGCCAGCTGTACCTGGCGAAACACAGTATGCTCACCTGATTCATCGTAGTTCATCTAATGTACGAATAACCCGAGTCGTGTGGATTCCCCTTACATGGCCACTACCTACTATCATCAGTATTAAAGGAATACCGAGCCGGGTGGTCGAAATAAGTTGTACATCATTTGTCGGCGAGAGTATCCACTTAATGTTTTATGTGTATGGTGAAGTTATTGAGAACTGAGTACGTCATCATCAGTCCATTGGCCTACCTACTGCTGGGCCCCTCCAATAGTTCACCACTGAGCTCGATCTTCAGCTCTTCGGACCTTGCGGATATCGTCACTTTACCTAACTGAAGACATAATGCTATGAAAATGGCCGACCTGGCAAGAATATTGCTTATCAGCAAACCACATGAAAGTTTTCAAATTAAAGATATCGATAAAAATTTGTTTTTTTTTTATTTAGGTATTTTATATATACCGGTTGACAAGCAACGTGTACCGGGCTCTATTCCCTCTTTGTATGATCCACAAATGGTTGTTTCGGGTCTGGGTGTCGTTTGTATGAAAAAAATATAATAATATGTTTGTGAACACACCTACATACAGCACAGAAAAAAATGCTAGTGTGGAGCGATGTATTTTAATATAAGAAACTTTTCAGTTCATAAGCTGTACACACTTATTTAAACACAATTAGTCTGATATCACATTCATTTTAATTAAAAACTGCAAGTGCGACTGCCGGGCAAGGGGTCACGGGTTCGATTCCCGGGTCGGGCAAAGTATTACTGGGTTTTTTAAAATCTCAGTAATAGCACGGAGTTACATTGTACATTGGCATTTAAGTCCTGAAACGTGCACCTCTGCCTACTCCTTCGAGGATAAAAAAAGGCGTGATGTTATGGTATGTTAAATTAAAAATTTTATGAAACAAGCTTTTATGCAGCTTAGTACAAACAAAGAAGCTTCTAGTTTTATGGTCATGTAAAATAATCGAGTAATCGCTCAATTGGTTAATGATACCTGATTAATTTACTTGCACAATTTCACATACACATGCATCATACTTAAATACACCACAAGTTACATAAAATGTTGTAAAAAACGATATAGAAAGCCATAAAAAATATTTCCTTTTATTTTATTATACAAATATATTTTATAGAAATTGTTGAGCAACAAAATTGGAGATGAATAAAATTGATACGACAATATTATCAATTAATTTTTTATTTTGAACAGTTCAAGATAATTTATTTTAATAAAAACTTAAATAAAATTAATACTAACTATTACTAAGTTAAATATATATAACAAATATAATATTATCAATTATTATATTATCAATTAATCGTGCTAATTTAAAATTACGAAGCATATCTATTAGATTATCTTATTTTTTTAATACTTGTTTCCTGTTTGTTACAATCGCTAAGGAAATTTAGTTCGAGTGCACTGAAGTTAATTTTTTTTAAGTGATTACTTCAAAAATTGTTTTATGACGTGATAGGCTGGTAAATTTTCAGATGGATTACCTGATAGTAAGCAATCGGAGCCACAGATGGACATACGCAACGCCAGAATAGTTAAAAGTACGTTGCCATCCTTCAGAGAAGGAATGAAGATTTGGAGATTGGGTATGGGGAGGGGAAGATTGATACCTGAGTTGGTAACGGATTTTTGTATTATAGACATTGCAAGACATCTTAAGTCAGTAAGTTTTACGACGTCTCACGTAACTTTTCGACGAACTCTGCCCATCACTATAGGTTCCTGTACTGACTTGAAACCAGTCGCATAACTTCATGGGACTTAATAAAAATCACAAAATAATGTAACTGCGTAAAATTATAAATATGTTTTACAAGAAATATCCTAATCTTAAAATCTTGTTAGACATGCTACTTTCAAGTACGAAAGCATGTTTCAATTGTGTATTTGTTACTCAGTAGCATATGCGTCAGAATGTTGCTCATAATTAACATGCTCATTTCTGGCATGCTTGCGAATCGATAGGTGTTCGATTTTTGAACATTTTTGAGCGTGCTCAATAGAACACTTTTTTCTTTTTTTCTCTTTATTAACATTGTAGGCAGAGTCTTTTAATCTAAGGGGATTATATCCAGACCCATCGTGACCATGAGAATTATTGGATTAGCGAGAAATATAGAACTCCTTTTAGAGATTGAGTGACAGTACCTTAGATCAACAATAACAACGACAGTATCTATATTTCTACTCTTCTATGCAAACCGCATATTTTGCACTACTTAAAAAAGGTACATATTTTTATAACGATTACTCATCACAAAAAAATTGGATTTTTGAAAACGTAAAATTATTCTTGCTCATTTAGAAAAACAAGATAAGATACCACACATGATACTCGTGATATATGGCACTGGTGATATATATTTTTTTAAAACGGATATAATTAGTAAATTATATATTAATCAGATACTTAGATAAAAATGTACAATCATTACATTAATACATCATTAAGAAAATCAAAACTTTAATGATTATTTTTAATCTTATCTTTTATATATATACTACATATAAATATAATACAACATTTGTCGTATCGATTAATGGCTAGATTTCTTTTGAGCGATTTCGTGTCGTAGCATAAAAAAGCACAGATAACAAAGGCAACAATTATTTGAAGACTTGTCTATTTATATTTCTGGTTTTTCTAAATTCAGGATCTTGAAAAAACACTAATCAGGAATGAAAGAAAGGGAAAGTTCCCTTTCAGATCACGAAACTGATGATATTTTGGTAGTATCTTTCGAGGGCTTCTTCTAATTATGATGGTGAAAAAAAACTCTACTCTATACAGGGTGGAATTTTGTAATACCACCTGAACGGAAAGTACTCTTAATACTTAACATAGAAAATTTGACTCAAGGAAAACATTCCTATAATTTTGAAAAGAAACAAAACTGCATTCAAAATTTTTTTAAATTTTTAAATTCGCTTTCCGCACACGGTAATCGAACCGACTAAAATCTGTAAAAGTTGCGCCATGTAAACGCTGAACGTTAAAAGCCTAAAAATGCTAGTTACAAGTGCATTTGCGATCGCCGGCTGTCTAGTGGTACAATTAGCTGTAAGCAAAATTATCGATTGATAAGGCTTGTGAAAAATAGGGATAGTATGAACCTGGTCTGCACCCTTGTAGTACTTTAATTTTTAGACCTGTACCAATCGGAGGGCTAAATTTTCTTAGGTTTAATAATAATATGCGGAGGTGAAAATGAAAACACTCAGTCGTGTCACGTTACATAGGAAAGGTCCCAACACCGAGCCCTGTGGAACGCCGTATGATATTGCGCGTCAGTGTGCGCCAATAACTATGGGGTTAGAAGGTACTCGTTGAGTCTTGAGTACCGTAACAAAGGCAGTATATTGAAGGTGGTAGATATTTCTGAATTATTATATTATTTATTTATTTTATACTTTATTGCACACACGGAACAAGTAATATCGAATAAATGAGATACTAAGTATACTTAATTTTACAAATTCTTTTTACATCATTTGAAACTACACTTGTATACAAATTTCAAAACGATATTTGTTTAAAAATTATTTGGCTCAGCTCTATCGACAATGCTGTACTATACTAAGAATTATTGCCGGGCAGTCGCACTTGTGACCACTCGGCCAATGAGTCGACTCGAGACAGTCTTTAAATATCTAACATCAATTATATGAGCCACTGACTACTTTTGCGCTGTTATACCCGGTCGCCGACGTAGGTAGGTCCCCTATTAAAACGTAGCGTGATGTGTCTTCTTCTAAAAATCAACTATTTATCGCAAAACTAACTATTTTATATTGTACCAGCAGTTTTGAAGATTATAACAACATAGTGTGTTCATAGGAACAAATTTTTCAGCTATAAATTAGATAGTAAGCAAATTAATCTGAATAATTTGATAAAGAGGAAATTGTCACAAACAACTCAATTTGTGATAGATAAAGATAACACAATCATTGTAAAATACCCTTCCCTTCTTATCTTCTATATATAAGTAAGAGCTGATTTAGCTCTGAATTAGTGACCAGATTTAAGTGACAGTTTGAGCAACTTTCAGAAGAAACAATATTTTTCCAAGAGTAAGTAAACATTCTAGTCTAATTTTTATTCTTTCTTATTATCTTTTTTTTTCTTTTTTGGTAACCGAGTCTCCAAAACGGTGTTGTCGACTATACTGCCGTGATACTGCCAGTGTCGAGTGGTGATTATCATTTTATAATGTGTTTCAAGGATTAGGTCGAGAGTTGTCTCTTTAAAATAGATTACGTCATCAGTGTTGACGTCATATTCTTTGTAGAACTGGTTATCCACTAAGGAATCCTTGTCCAGGATCACAGGTAAACGTTGAGATGCGTTTCACTTGCTTTATTTTATAGTACTTGTTTTTTATAGTAAACTAGCAAATCCGGCGAACTGCGTTTTGCCACCAGAAGGCTTCGTTTTATGTAACATTTCGTTTGGTGATTAGTGAATTTTCTTTGCTATAAACCTCACGGAGTCCGAGACCTTTCCAACAAATGCAAAACCGTGGAAATCAGTTCGTCCGTTCTGGCGTTACAGCGTCAGGAAGGAAATCCCGGCTTATTTTTATATAGTAGATTATAACTTTAGGCATTGTCAATCAAAACAATGCCTAAAGTTATAATTTGAATATTTTTACATTATAATATGATACCTAATTAATGAAAAAATAGGTACACAAAATTGTGATTTCTTAACTAATCTGAGGCTTATCAATTTAAATATCAATAATCAGCTAACTAATTAGCTAAGTTCCTGCGTTGATATGTGAGATTAATAATTATATAATTTTACGTAGCGTTAAAATTTGCAAGTTAAATTGTCGTTGTGTAAGACGTTGTCGAATAATCGCTGAACATAATTTTTAACCGACTTCAAAAAAAGGTGGGTCTCAGTTCGACCTGTATATATGTATATTTGATGCGGTTTTCATAAAAGTGTATGTTGCTTAGGGGAAACTTTGAATATAATAATTAACCGACTTCAAAAAACAGGGTATTGAAGTCGGTTTTTACACTGATACAATTAACTAAAAGACATGCATCAATGTCTTACAGATAATCACAACATGCATTATGGACTAAGTGGTTACAAATTACTATCACCAAACTACCGAAAACAGGCAAGTCTTTGGACTTACCCGTCTGCGGTCATGGTAATTACGTAAATCGATGTTTGCAACAAACTTACTTGTAGAATTAGTAACCGGCGACAAATTAAACATTAAAAAATACCTACTTAACAACATAATCAGAATAAAATCGTGAGTAAAATAATAAATGAATAAATGAAACCAAAAAATATAAAATCATTTTATAACCAAACAGTTACGTTTTGTTAGTACGGCGCTCCGGGAGTCCCTTTTGGAAATGACACCACAAGTGCTGCTAATAATTTCTTTAATTTAGACTTCACAACTTTTGACTTTCAATAATTACTGTGTGATATAGAATGGTGTTAGTAATTAAATAACTTTGTCTGAAGTGACTCTATACACTACTAAGACGTATATTTTATCCTATATGGCCAGTGGTGGGGGGTTATCCCTTAGTCGATAAATTTAATATTCTTGCACGTATAAGTGCCACAAGGATGTACGGATTGCTTTAATTGCAATTTACATGTATAGGGCTTTGTTACCAACAATGTAAAGATTGTTTAGATTGCAATTTACAAATATGGGGCTTTGTTAACCCGTCGAGCGTCCGCGTTCTTTATGTTCCAACGGGTGCACACGTGACATTTGGAGCATTTTTTCTTATGATCCACCGGGTAACCGGCTCATAAGGACGCTCGAGGGGTTACAACAATGTAAGGATTGATTAGATTGTAATTTACAATAAGACCTTGTTCATAACGGTTCGGACTTAATCACCAAAAGAAACATGACATATATAAAACTATAGTTTTAGTGATCATTTGCACGTGGTCATTGCAGATGAGGAGTTTCATCATCATCGTGGTGCTGTCAGCACTCGCAGCCTGCTATGGTGCTGCTGTTCTTCCGAACGAGGCGACCATGTTCTCGCCTTTCATTCAAGAGCAAATTTTAGATGGTTGGACCGTGGAGAACAATGAAGAAGATGTGGCCCAGAACAGGGTCACGCTGAGCAAAGGAGAAGCCAGGAACGATCTTATACTTTTATTTGAGTAAGTATTCACTAAGATTGTGAGTGATCTTACATTCTCAATTGTTACAATCGTAGTGACAACTCCTTCAGGGTAAGTCATCGCTGACAGGGCAATGTGGTCGTTTAAATAAGATCTTAAATTATTTCATAGTTACACTTCAAGATAATGTTAGTTTTATTCAGCACGGCAGGGTAAAGGTCTCGCTGCCCGTCTTCCACTCTTGTCTGCTCAGAGACTTTTGTGGCCAACCATTGTCGTTGGCGTCAATTCCACTGTCTCCTTCTGGGTTTACCTCGACGTCTGTTGACGTTGAGGCAGATATGTGGCGGGAATGGCGATTGCAGTGTTAGAAATTAATATTGTGAATATATTTTCAGACGAACGTGCTATGTACTAGCCATACCGAACGATGTTGCGCGCTGTGACGTAGTATACTATGGTGAACCCAATATCAGAATCAGTCGTATTTCGGTTAATTCTAACTGGCCCGTACCTGCTTATGTTCATGTAAGTGGGTTATCGACGAATGTTGGTCGTGTAAGACTAACATCCCGTATTGGTGAAGGTCTTCATGCAGTTGTCAGAATGTTTGGTATAATAAATGAGGATAATAATGAATCATAAGCTTTGAGATCACTAATATCCGAATACTGAAACGCTACTCAATTTTAAGTCGCGCTTAAGTATAGTTCTGTCTCTACAAATTCTTTGTAAAATGACAGAGATGGCACGATATTTAAGCACGACTTAAAATTGAGTAACGTTTCAGTATTCCGGCATAATATTGGTATGAATTCTTTTGTTTATTTGTTGATATTATGCTGAGCCTTAAATATTATTTAACTTAAGTATAAATTAAGAACACTGTACAATAAATTAATAAATAAATAATTGACTTACTGTGTACTTACTTTTACCAACGAACCTATGATAAAACGAGGTTAACGCGTCTGGTGGCCCTGTTGCGCAAACGTTAATACATTGAAATTAATGTGAGTGTATTGTTGACAATTTTTTTTTTAGGGGCGCTATCATCTGATTACTTTTTTTGACTAAAAGGCATCCTGTTTTGACGTATGATCCGAGCAGGGGCCACGGTAACATATTGCGCTTTATCTGCAACCCTGGCCGGGCGTCGACCTTAGTGGGCCTTATGGAATCTGAAACCTAGTGTAAAAGGTTTGGCAGTAGGCATTAACCAATGTTACTGGGCTTAGTGACACAATATCATACACGTAACTAATGCTTTTCTGGGAAAATAAAGTAAAATAAGTCATATCATAATCACATCAGCTACCAGGTTACTTCTGAACATAGGCCTCTCTTAAAATAAAAGGTAATCCTATAAAATATCTGCATATGTTACAACTGTTTCTATAGAATAGGCCGGTAAACGAGCTGACGGTCACTTGATGGTAAGCAATCGGCGTCGCCCGTGGACACCGAAATACCACAGGCGTTACAAGAGTGTGTTGTCAGCCTTTTGGCGGTTATGAATTTGAGGATTGTTAGGAATTGGAGAGTTTGGCCATTTGGATAAATACATTTTATTTCCTAAAAGAAAAGTTTGTAACAATAAACGCTACGGTTAGTTACCTTGTTGCTACGAGATTGCTACGCCGTAGCGCTACGACTAAAATAGCGTAGTATATTTAGTAATTATGCTATTAAGTCAAAGCATTTATTTCAATTAAACCATAATTTGGTACTTTTGAAACGTCAATAAATACAAAATAAATAATAGTCTGCCAGTCAGTCCGTCAGTGAAACTAGGAAAGGCTAGGTGAGGCTAGGCACTTTTGAAACGTCGTTACAAAGTTATACAATCGACTGCGAAGTTTGTGTTGACAATAAGTGTGTAAAGAAATGTAAACTGTCGCAGACCATTGCTTAGTGATCAGAGTGCCAAGCACGAAAAACTACCGCAATCGTAACGTAATAGTATCGAGTGCGTTCGGCGCTCTGATTGGCCGGCTTGAGTGAACCAACCAATCAGAACGCTTAACTCGCTCGATACTGTTACGATACGAATGCGATAGTTATTCGTGCTTGGCCCTCAGATTGTGTGTGAGTTTTTCTTCCGATAGACTTATCTTGGTAAGTTTTATGAATGTAACTCTATTTTAATATGGTTAGTTCATGTAATATAAACATACTTAACCTACGCGGAGTTTCCCATCGCCGGGGCTCAGTCAAAAAAAACGAAGTGTAATATGTTATGATGAAAATAAAGCTAAGTAAGTGAATGTTTCTATTACTAAAAAATGTTCCACCGCTTACTCTGCTCGGCTGCAGCCGGCCGCGCTCGTTTCGTTTTTCTAATTGTCGTTGTTCTTGAAATCATAATATCTCTTACAGATGAACCAAACTTATTAATTCGAATAATTAAACCTAAGGGTGCCACTGAATTGATAACATAAATTAGATAAAACTTTCTACCTCTAAAGCACTTCAAGTAAGTAATTATGCAGATTAGTTTTATAAATCTAAAGAGAAAAATAGGATACTAGCGTTTTTATAAGTTTTGTTATCGTAATCAGTAAGTTGATGAAATATTTCACAAAAACAACGAGAGATGGCACTGTTACAAACATTTGCCGAAGGACCATCATATCTTGAAATTTGTTATGTATTTACGATGAGTTTAATCATAATACAATATTATGTTGCCACCCTGTGCACGCCACTGGTTCGGGTTTGATCCTGGGCGGGCAATGAGCTTTGCTCGCCGTCCTCAGCTCAGACCCGTACTTACGGTGGCCGGAGATCGTTGTGTAATAATGCGTCTGAGGTTAAATTTGACGAAGAACTTAAAACCCGAAAGTGGTCTCGACAACTGCCAGCGGTTAAATGAATATCGGAATTAAGTTATTTCACCGTCACTTTAAGTCGCAGTTTTTAGATTTATCACAATAGATAAGTATGTACGTGATGAATGACGCACTTTCAACCATGATATCAATGCGTCCAAAGTTCGACAACATTACACAAATACAATGAGATAGAATCTGTCTGTTCATTTGTTTCAATTCCTAAAATATTATTTTATAATCAGAGTCCTGCTGGGGTAACTTTCTTTTATGTGATAAGCTGGTAAACGAACAGACAGATCACCTGATGGCAAGGAATCGGTGCCGCCCATGGAAACCTGGAACAACCGGACTTTTCTTTTAGAATTTGAGGATTGTGGAGAATTCGGGGATTCGAAAGACGAGGGCCTCCAGTAATCTCACTCACACGACGAAACACAACTCAACCGTTGTTTCACGTCTGTCAGTTTTCTGTGAGGCTGTGGTATCACTCCGGTCGAGCCGGCCCATTGTAAATGTTATTTATTTATATCTTGTTTTTATTAATTTTTAATTATTATGTTAGTATTCTATTGTCACTGTTTTGTTATACGTTGTCGTTTCTTTGTGTTTTTTCTATATCTGTATAAATAAGTGTATTTATTTGTTCTTTTCTTTTTAATTTTGTATTTTTTTGTATCTGTATGTTATATTTTATCTTTTCTATATAAGGTATAACTAAATCTGGTATGTATTATTAACAAGATTTGAGCAGCAGTCAACTGTGACTTCCAGTCATCCAGAAGAAACAAGATTAATTGCAAGTAATTGTTTTCATTATTTATTGGCCACAATATTGTAATTCTCTTGTTTTTTGTTAGATATACGTTGTCTCACTAAGATATTATAATGAGATTTAACTTAAAGCGGGATAGCCATGCTTTGGCACGAATGGGTGGGCTCGATCGGAGTGATACTACGACTTACAGAAAACCGACGTGAAATAATACTTGCGTTGTGTAAGTGAGTTTAGATCCCCCCCTTTCCCCAATCCCTGAATCCCCAACAATCCTCAAATTCCTAATCCCCAAAAGACCGGTTGTTCCAGGTGTCCATGAGCGACGCCGATTGCTTACCGATCCGTGTGCGGTCGCTTATTGGCTTATCCAACAAAAAAAAAATTCCGGCCATTCTTTGATTAAGGAGGAGGCTTATGTTATTATTTATCACATCACTCGCTTATTGCAGATGAGGAGCTTCATCATCATCACAGTGCTGTCAGCACTCGCAGCTTGCTATGGCGCTGCTGTAACGTCAAAGGTGGATGAGATGACCCCCATCTTTACTAGGACATACACCTATCCGGATTTGACCAACAAAACTATGTCACTGGATGATGAGGACTTGCCCCCAATAGTAACACTATTCGAGTAAGTATGAATAAGATTGATACTTGTTTTTTAAACCATTCAATGATTGCCATCTTGGTAAGAGGAATGTCAGAACCTTACTTATTGTAAACCGTCCCGTCCTACTCCTGTTTCGATCCGGAGTCCTGGAAACCCGTACGGGAAGCCAAGCTCCAGTAGACACTTTTTTTCAGGGGGAACATCATCGAATGGCTTCTTTCGGCCGGGCTAGTCTTACTGACTAAAAACCACCCCGTTTCTACTCCTGCACTTCGAACTGGAGCTCAGGCAACCCGTTAAATCTTCCTCGGGTCCGAATCGGCATCAGCCCTATCGGCCTTTTGGAGATTAGGAGTTTGAGGACGGTGGGGGATTCGGGAATTGGGGAGATTGGAGAAGGGGGAGGGTAGCTGGGCTGGGTTATATAGTGAGCTAAAAAGAGCGGTAATGATGGCAATGAAAGCTATTCCAACAGAATTTTCCAAGAGGGCTTTTAGCGGGAATATTTTTTGAACTTTTTTAATTCATTTATGGGACAGTAATCGTTAAAACTTATATAGGCTAGTGTCACACAAGAAATAGCTATAACGAAATACATCGGGGATGTAAACAGGTAGACATTATTTTATAAAAGACCTAAAGGTTGAATCAAGTTTTGTTGTCCAATACTTTAAAAAGTCACTGGACACCTGATTTCTAGTTTGTGAGATACCATAAAATATTTGTGAAATGGAATAGAACACAATGAAATGGGACTGATATTTGGAAATTGTTTTCAGAAAAGAACATTTCGTACCAGCTGTTCCTGGTGAAGTCCAGACACTACTAGTGATATATGAAGAGACAGAGCGCACAATTGCTATTACCCATCTCCATGTAAGCCTTTTCGCTATACCTAGACACATGCTAAGATATACTTCTGAGTTTGGAGCTAGTGTGTACATAGAGTCACAAGTCGGTGACCCGATCCGCGCTATTGTCAAAGTAAGTGGAAGGGTGTATGATTAAAGAATAAAATCAAAATGAGACTCAAATCACCTAATAACAGAAAAGCAAGCATAAAATCAATACATAGTATAAAACAAAGTCGCTTTCGCTGTATGTCCGTATGTATGCTTAGATCTTTAAAACTACGCAACGGATTTTGATGCGGTTTTTTTTAATAGATAGAGTGATTCTTAAGGAAGGTTTGTACGTATATACATATTGCACCCGTGCGAAGCCGGGGCGGGTCGCTAGTAATATATAAACCAGTTCTTTTACTAAAGTTGTACCATTCTTTATAGCACACTGTTAATATTAAAGTTTAAAATATAATGTATATTCATTATTGTTGCAATAAAATCTTTGCCATTCAGTGAATGTCTTTGATTTCCCGATATAACACCTGAATTTAATATAGAAGGTTTATAGCAGGAGATGGTAGCACAGAGGACACGCACGTCTCCCTAGGGATGTGCTGTAAGAGGCGTTGTACGCTCCGGAGCAGGTCTCTTCAGAGGACCTGGTGCACATTACAGGTGCTGGGGGTGGCTACCGGGGTGGTTTTAGGGAGGTACAAATCCCACACTCCCTAGTCCTAGTCTTTCTCCCCAAAAAGCTAGGCGTATTTTGAAGGTTTCCCCCCGACATACAAAAAATAGGATAAGCATCCTACTATTGTTATAAATTTGAAAGTTTGTGTGTTTTTGTGGTACTCCTTCACGGCCTAACGACTGAAGGGGTCAAAATGAAAGGGCATTGACTAAAATTGGTGCCTTTCTTTTATCTGGCCTTTATCCTTCCTTTATCTGGCGGCAGTCGATGTTTTATTGAAAATATTATCTAGAATGTCATTACAAGCGAAATTGTCTATGGGCTCATATATGGAAATCTCAGCCTGGACAGAGTTATGAGCGTTGAAAGGTCCTGGAGTTAAATATTTTAATAAAAAAAAAACAAAATATATATTTCTTGAAATCGTTTATAAACATTTATTACAAAATATTTCTGAAAAGTAAATGAAAAATATACATTATGTACGTACGGTCACCATCAACAAAACAACAGGAAAAATATAGCACTATTTTCACATCTTTGAACTGATTTAACTCGGTTTGGACTGTGTTTTTGATATAAGACCTCATATATTTTTTTGTTTGTAATGCTATTTTGCATCAGTTTTTCCATATCCGATCAATTGCCGCGAAAAAATGAAAAGGCACCATGCTTCATACAAATTTGGTCATTGTCATTTGGAACAGGGGTATATTATGGTACTACTTTTTATTCGTCGGGAACTTGGGCGAAGCCGGTGGTGGAGGCTAGTATGTACAAAAAGCTATCGCCGCGGACCGTGACCGCGCACGCTGCATGAATAAGGTGGAATCTTGAGTCACGGCACATCACTAAAGCGGAACCCACTACGCTCGAAACCTCGACATGTTTGAACTTGTTCGAAGTGCGAGCGGGCGCGCACACGATCCAGTGAGTATTTCTTTCGTCCGCAGTGGATTCCACTTGCGCGATGCGCCGAGACTTAGGACTCAACCGAAGAGTCGAAGAGTCCCTCTGTAACTCGAAACTGGTATTAATATGTGAATAAACTGATATTTTAGTTAACTAAACAAATTGATTCAAAGAAACTGATAAGTGACAAAAAGGCAAAGAATGATCCTTAAGTTAGAGAAACCTTTACTTGTGGTGTTGTTAGCAGTTGATCTTATTGTAAAGTCTTGTAAAGTCTTTCACGTAGATTGTCTTAGTCACCAGCTCAGAGCCCATTCGTTGACTTTTTTATTCTCTGATTCGACTAGAGTTAAGGGGGTGTCTAGGGGCCAGATTGGATCAACGAATCACAAAACGGCTTCGTCGTTTCATATCTTACAAGATAGGGGACTCTTATCTTAGCAGTCGTTATCGATGTCTAAACTTCATCCATCACTGACAACAGGAACTACATTTTTGTCATAAGTGAAAACAATCGTATTATATCTACCTCATTGCATTAAAACAATGACTACCTAATGCTAGAGGTTGACCTAATTGGCTTAACTTCTCTCCAGGGCGCTTACTCTTGAAAGCAATCTCAATGTCAATGCAATTTCAATCCAATAAAATCTCAATAATTATTCAATGTCAACACTCATCATCAACAGCCTATAAATGCCCACTGCTGAGCAAAGCCTCTTCTCCTTCGATCAACAAGTTGCTATTGTTGATCGAAGCTCTTCTCACACGGAGAAGGTTTTGAGCATTAATCACCACGCTTGCTCAATGCGGGTTGGCGATTACAAACTTATAATTAGAAATTATAAGCCCAGGTTTCCTCACGATGTTTTCCTTCACCGTTTGTCAGTGGTGTCTAGATATTCTTAGAAAATACATATAACTCGGAAAAAGTCACATTGGTACTTGCCGTTGGTAGGTTTCGAACCCGCACCCTCGTGCATGAGAAGCGGGCGTGTTAAACCTCCGGGCCACCACGACATGTCAACACTGTACATCAACAATCGTGGCTGTTAAAGTAGCATTTAGAGTACGGAATATAAAGCCAAACTCAATACCATTTAGTGCATTCAATAACCACGCAATACGGATACAATGCGCGCTAGTGTTGCAACTCAAGAGTACTAAATTTCACAATGTCAATGTCGATCAATCGGAATTGGATTCAAGAGTAAGCCCCCTGGTGGCATCAGATAAGCAAGGAATATTAATCAGTAATTATTGGCATCGAAGAAAGAATTACTAAAGATACCGGTATGTTATCAGATTTGTTGCGTATTGTTGTATTGCAGGTATTTGGTGGGTTTATCTTCTTTTGCGTCGTCATCATCCAAGCTGCAAAGATGTCGCGTAGAACCTAACGGGTAACCGGGGCTCCGGCTCGACGTGCAGGACAAGGAACAGGGTGGTTTTTAGTCAGTAAGAGTCTGACACTCCCTCCCGCCTCACCCAGGCGGGAGCAGTCAATCGATGATTTTCCCCCTTAAAAAAAGCTCTTTGCAGCTTTTTGTGAGTGAATTGATGAATCAGTTGTATTGCAGTGCAGTGTTTAATCATATCACAATAAATTCAGTGTCGTCTAGATATTAGATATAGATTTTTAGAGAAAATAATGTAGGAACTAGACCCGAGCGTACGGTGTATCACGTTCCACGCGCGCCTCTCGGAGCCATCAGACCACCACAGATGGCGCCCAATAGAGCTGATGTCGATAATGAGCCGCGGAGGACTTAATGGGTAGCCAGGGCTACGGCTCGAAGAGCAGAAGTAGGAACGGGGTGGTGTTAATTCAATAAGAGTCAGACACTCCCTCTAGTCTCACCCTAGGCAAGAGAAGTAATTAAATGATCTTTCCCCTTCAAAAAAGGCTTAATCTTTATCATGATTATGGTACGCCATAAAGCGTTTGTCATTTAAACATTTAAGATTAAATTAACTTGTAGAGGTACAATCAATTTACTACAGGTTTCAGTAAAAGTTAAGGTAACGGAGTGGCTTTTGGAAAGGGATTGTACTTACACAGAATCCCTGATCACACACATTACCTAACTGTTTAAGCTCCACATACAAAAGCAAGAACGCATTTCTCTCTCAAACGAAGAATATTTAGAAAGTAGTTGCAATTGCTAAAGTACAACTCAAACCATTTTAAAAGCGAATTTAGCCCCTTTTACACCAAATAAAAAAGCTTCAAATCAAAAATCTTCAGTCCCTCTTGTCAAATGCTTTGGTGAAATCGGCGCACCTAAACAACATCCACTTGACGACAATTATAGGTACAAGCAATTAATTAATTGTTCAGTGAACGATAACATGTTTGAATTAGGTCATCAACCCTGAAATATTCCGCACATTTCACTTGCAATTAACTCTGAATCTGATTTAAAGATATGGATATAAATGCCTAAGTCTTTATTACAAAGACCTTATTATTTAGTGTATAGAGTACAGATTACAGTAGTAAAAGGTTTCTTAGTCTTGTTATCATTTCTAAATTTTCCAGTAGCTAGGGACCTTCCCTAGTACTTCGTCGTTACATATTAAAAGATTATTATCACTGTAGACTACTGTACTATCATAGATTTTGGAAGATGATAAACTAAATCTCAAAATATAAGTAGCTGTGTTCATTGCATGAAGTATTAAACAGTGGCCAGGTGTCGGTGAGTTGGTATCAGTTGGAAGAAATCATAATTACATCAGAGTAAGTGCACATAAATTATTGTTATTTTCTAGCCTTTAGCCTCAACTTTGCTTCTGTGACTAAGCCATATTTTATTCTCAGTACTCCTAACTGTACATTATTATGTGTGCCAAGATTTCTTTCGCATTTATCATTGTTCTTGGGTACATACATAATTATGTATTACATTATGCTATAATACATACATAAATTAATGGCTTTACCTCATGATCTTCACATGAGTTACAAAAGAGTATCTCCTTCTATTATAATCCTTGTATACTTTTTAACTGCCGTCACTTTAATTAAGTTTTTTACTTATTTCATCAATTTCCTCCTTACTTTTTGTCACTAAGTGGTAAATGTTTTTGGTCCGAAAGGTCTTAAAAGGAAATAAACTTACGTGTTACAATTCTCTCTCATAATACAGTGGAATAATCTTAATCCTACGTGGTTGTTACAGATGAAGAGCTTCATCATCCTCACTGTGCTGTCAGCACTCGCAGCCTGCTATGGTGCCGCTGTCGTTCCGAGCGAAGAGATGTCTGAAGGCTACACCATGATATTCGACGAAATGTCACCTGACGGAAGGATTGTGCCCAACGCAGAGCTTAATGCCAAATCTAGCGAATGGATATTGATATCTGAGTAAGTATCCACATGCCATATACTTAATTTTCTCGTTGATCACCTATTTATTTAGGGCCGAGAGGAATTTGGATCAGGGTGGTTACTCTAGAAATCAATCTCAATGTCAATGCAATTGCAATCCAATAATAACTCAATAATTATTCAATATCAAAACTATACAACCCCTATCGTAGTTGTTAAAATAGCATTCAGAGTACGGAATATAAAGCCAACTCAATACCATTTAGTTCATTCAATATCCACGCAATACGGATGCAATGGGCGCCAGTGTTGAAACTAAAGAGTACGAAATTTCACAATATCAATGTCGATTGATCGGAATTGGATTGAAAAGTAAATCTACAAGTCTTATCGTACTTTTTATGTTACAAACTGAATAATACAACTGCTCACATTGGTGAGATAGAAGAAAAAGATTAATACTTTGATATTATTTTCAGGGGAGTAGTGAACGCCCCAGCGGTTCCCGGTCAAGTACAGCGTGTTGGCACATGGCATCAGGCCGATCTTGGAGTCCGTATAGAGAGACTGGCATTATCTTATGGCGCATTCCCTGCTGATGTCCAACACACTCCTTTGGGAAGTAATTTCTTGGAAGTGAAGATAATATCAGGTCTTGGTCAACGAGTAGCCGCAACAATTTCTGTATACAGGAGAGGGTGTTGTTAATTCTGGCTCGTGAACTGGTTTCTACTACTCCACACTCTGCATGAATACCTATTGTTATCCGAAAACAAAAGTTAATAGATAAATGATATTAATGAAATGCTCAATCTTTCCTTTATTGTATAATTGTTGTTTTATCACTTTACCCAAGGCCTTAGTACGAGTTTGTTTTACGTTAAAAGTAGGTTTTGGGGCTGTGATTGGTTGGCTCATTGGAGCCGGCCAATCAGAGCGCGGTTGTAAAGAGCGTTTCGCTACACTTTTATGCAGTTTAACGAGTTAAATCAATAAAATGCCCTAGCTGCTAAAATGAGAGCTGAAACTAATATTGATTAGAACATCCTGTGTACATGATGAGGAAAGTAGACTACCCGAATTATGATACATGCCATGTTGAAGAAGATCTGCAACATATTTTGATGGAATGTGTCAAAAATAGTCAGGAGCGGAGGGTGCTGATGGGAGCACTTAAACTAAATAAATTTGATGTAGGTATCGCGCAAACTATTTTATCAACCCCAACGTCAAAGAAAGCGAAGATGTTTTGCAGTTTACTTTCAGTGCTCCCACAGTAACTTAGTTCTTGACGTCGGCGTCGCCCTATCATCCCTTAATTTTTATAAAATGTATTAGAGTTGTAGTTATGCTAATGATGGATACAATGGGGTTGTCATGTCCAATAGCTAGGATAAAAACCCCGTCCAAAATCAATTGATTAAAAAAAAAGAACATCCTGTGAATAAACAATCATCTGATGATAGTGCCTCCTCTTTTTAAACTCAATAAAAATAACAAATGTCAGAGTCGATACCAAGTTGCCAGAGGTAAGATACTAGCGACGTCAATTACTCCAAACTCTTATCTTATTAACTCTTAATATAGTATATATTTGCCAAGCAAATATATACTATATTTGCCAACGAAGAATTCAGAGATTTTCACCGAAATTTCGAATTATCGAAATTGCACACAGAAATTTAAATCTTTAACCTACCAACAAGAAATGTTATTTATTATCGGTAATTGATAACTTAACTTACAGATCGTTATCTTGAATCACAGGTGGATGGTTACATGGACAACTTAATAGGTATTTTAATATTAACTACAATAATGTCTTTTTCATTTACGCTATTTAATATTGGGCTTCACGGATTGAGGCGGGAGAGGATTTTCTGGAGTTTTTCCCAAAATAAGGTACCGTATCTTTCCCCAGAAAATGATGAATTTATTTTAAAAAACCTAGTAAATCTTTGCCTGACCGGAAATCGAACCCGAGACCCCTTCCCCGGCAGTCGTACTTGCGACCACTCGGCAAACAAGGCAGTCCTTAGATATTCTGAGATTAAACAGCTTATGAATCTGCAGTATTTGATATGGCGCTGCGGCAGTCGCTGCCGTAGCAAGCTCGGCTTTTCACTTCGTACGTTGAGAGTCATAATTTCAAACATAATCTTATCTAAATAAGTCAGGCCATACAAGTCACGATGATGAAATAATTTTTACATCATTTATAGTGATTTAAATCATCATGTTTTTGTTATCATTCCTTATGTATTCGATATTTACAGACATCGCCTGATTCTTCGTATGAGACCTCAGATGTTATAACACTAATAATTAAAAATCAAATAAATGCAATCTTATATTGTAGATTACCGTATCATTAATTCAATCTTAATTATATAAATGACGGCGGTTATTGTATGAAATAATCAATCAGTGAGAACAAGCTGAAAGTTATAAGAAACTAGCGATGCGCCTCGGCTTCGCACGGGTGCAATATGCATGTATTATACATATAAACTTTTCTTAAGAATCAATTTATTTAATAAAAAAACCGCATCAAGATTCTTTGAGTAGTTTCAAAGATCTAAGCATACATAGGGACAGACAGACGGCGGATAGCGACTTTGTTTTATACTATGTAGTGATAAAATTACTGGTAACGCACTTGTAACGCCTCTGGTTTCTGAGCGGCACCGAATGCTTACCACCAGGACCCGTCTGCAAGTCTACTGGCTTATCTCATAAAAAATTCTTACGTACCACAAAGTATTCGCATTGCATCATTACTTATTCATTTAAATATTAGGTATATCACTATACTCTCTCGCATAAGTGGCTTAGTCTTAATTCTACGTGTTGTTACATAATTACGACAAGCTTCATCTATAGTGCTGACCTCCCGAGCGAGGCGATGTCTGAAGACTACACCATGGTATTTGACGAAATGTCACCCAACAGAAAGATTGTATCAAACGCAGAATTTCATGCCAAGTCTAATGGTTGGATACTTTTATCGCAGTCAGTAACTACTAAAGCTTACTAGCTACACCGCGTCATTAAGCGAATGGATGCAATCTACAAATGACGATAGGCGAGTTTATATGAGGAGTGGGTGACGCAACGTTACCGCTTCGTGTACAGTTTTGATTGTTTCTAAGCAACATGCAAGCATTTGTCATTTGTAGGTTGCATGCATTCGTCAAGTAAGGCGTTGTGAATAATAGGCTCAAAAATAGAGAGCTGCTCAAAGCAATGTGTCCTGAAGCCTGAAATGAAATGATATGATATTTATTTCTGCAAATAGGTAACAAAGTAACACTTTCACATGTCAATCTTTGAAATTTTAGATTAGGGATTTCCTAATTGACTACTCTGAGAAGAAACGCCGAAACAAACTCAGAGGACATTGTCTTTTTTAAAGTCGAGATTATATTTATAACTAGCAAACCCGGCGAACTCCGTTTCGCCACCAGATGGCTTCGTTTTAAGTAACATTTCGTTTGGTGATTAAAAGATGAAGTAAAATTGTTTTTCTTGAATTTTCTTTGCTATAAGCTTACTGAATTTTCACGGAGCCCGAGACCTTTCTAACGAATGCAAACCCGTGTAAATCGGGTCGTGCGTTCTGGAGTTATAGCGTCAGGAAGGAAAACCCGACTTATTTTTATTAGTAGATGTGCTAGAACCGTGCAAGTTGATCGTTATCGAAAAATGTCACAATGTGTTATCTGCTCATCGCAGCGTGATCAAATCAGGGATGTCCCCTGAAATATTTCAAGGGCATTACATAACATTATGTTTCTAATAATAAACCTGATAACATTAAAAGCCTTCATGTTATTATTGTCATTTCTTTAGCTTCCTGCGCTAATCTGATGACACTAATTAAAAATTGTAATAACGGCTAATTAAAGATTATCTTATCATTAAATCTTGAATATATAAATGGCGTGCATTGGCCGAAGTATCGCAACAATCAGTAAAAGAAAGCTGCAAGTTAGAAGAAGTACAATTGTCAGAGTAAGTAGATATAATTAATACAATTTAATCCCCAGAACGGTAGACGAATTTTGGGTGCAACAAACATACCATCCTAAATTAATTATTATGTTTTCGGCTTACTCATGTAACTGTTTGACGAGGAGCTTTCGACTCGTTTCAAGCCATGCTAGAGATTCATATTCATGAGCAGCATTCCGCAATCCACGACGCGGCGATTAGCAGCAGAGTAGCAGCGCGACAGTTGCCGCGTGAGTAAGTCGAAAACATAATTGTTAAACATACCATCCATTGTAAATTAATATTAGCTCTAGCTGGCATTCTGTCATGCCTTGTCAATTGTACGAGTTATTACAGATGAGGAGTTTCATCATCATCACAGTGCTGTCAGCACTCGCAGCCTGCTATGGTGTCGCTGTACCTCCGAGTGAGGAGGTATCCGGAGGTTACACCATATTATTTGACAACATATCGCCCGAAGGAAGGATTGTGTCTAGCGCCGAGCTTAGTGCTGGATCTGACAGATGGGTAAAACTATCTGAGTGAGTATCCATTAAGCGTACTAAATCTAACCTAACACTTCTGTGTTACTCCATAAAGTTATTATATTTTATCAATAGCCTATTTTAAAATCTCTCGATTGATTCCAATCATAGAAGCAAGTTTAAGTAGGCTAGCCCACCACGCAGGAAATATTATAGTACTTATACTACTTTTATACTTATACTTCTTTTTGTTTGTCTCTTTCTTATTTTTTCTAGATAATATAAGTATGTGCTGGTTTTTTTGTTCCTAGTAGTATAAGATATGGAGTGTACAATAGGGTAGACGACTAATTTTTATTTTAATGTCCGTCTGGTAGTTTATTTAAAAACCTAATGTTTTTAAATAAACTAGTCTGGTAGTTTATTTAAAAACCTAATGTTTTTAAATAAACTACCAGATGTTATGCTACACGTATTTTTCATTTTCTCACAGAAACGAATAGTTTCGAAGATATATTGATTTGAAATGTCGCGTGACGTCACTTCTCAGTACATTTTATACTAAGAAATGACGTTTTAGCCCCCACTCCTAAACTTTGATTCGTTTTATCTAAGTATTGTTTTATTATACGACAAAATAAAAAAATACGTGTCTAATATTTTTTCATTACCTAACTTACGGACTAATTATATTTTTAATTTTCATACCCTGTCATCATCCCCATTCCGAAATAAAGAATTTATTATTATTATTGTATGTCTTTACCATTCACGGGACCACAGGGTCCCGGTCATTTGGGAGGCGTACGAGGGCCCGAAGCCAACTGCGCAGAGGCCCTTTAGACAACATTAATCTAAATGTAATGGAGACACAAACCGGCGACTATCCCTGTATGCACTATGTATTATTATTATTATACAAATGTGTGTTTTAGAGGCACGGAGGTGAAGCACCGCTGAACTGCCTGACTCCAGGCAATAATAGTCATTTTACTCAGAATTTGAAGATGGTGTGATGATGCAGTGGTTAAGATCAAAGCATTGTTAGTAGAAAGATGTAATTTGACATTAACAAACAAATGTTAGATAAAATAGACTGCCTCGTTGGCCGAGTGGTCGCAATTGTGACGGCCGGGCAAGGGGTCTCGGGTTCAATTCCCGGGTCGGCCAAAGTATTACAGGGCTTTTTCAAAAAAGGCCGGCAACGCACTTGTAACACCTCTGGTGGTCCAGGTGTCCATGGGCGACCCCGATTGCTTAGTATCAGGTGATCGGTCGGCTCGTTTACCGGTTTATCCCATAAAAAATATACAAGACGGAGTATAGAATAACACTGTAATGTTATTTTCAGATCGATTTTGAACGTCCCAGCGGTCCCTGGGCAAGTTCAGCGGATTGGCACCAAATATCAGGGTGATGCTTCAGTCGTCATAACGCGCTGGAGTGTTACTTCTGACGTACCGACTGCGTCGTATAGTTTCAGTCCCTTTGGAAGTAATTTAATGGAAGTAACGATACAATCACATCCTGGTAATGGAATAAATTCCACTGTAAGGATATATACTGATTTATAAACCTAATTCTCTATGTTTGTTTCCAATTGTATCGGACTTGGCATAAATATTGATAGCCGAAAGCAACAGTATTGTATTAAAATTAAATCGAAATTAAAAATAGGTCAATCTTTATTTTCCTTCTATATTTTTTATTTAGTAACTCCTTCTTTTTTATATTGTAAAATTACTTTGTAACATAATCTACATGTATAAAAATGAATGCCTTTTTCCCTTGGTCACGGCATCACGCGTGAATGGCTGGACCGATTTCACTAATTCTATTTTTGTTGTATTTGTTGTTATAAGGAGAAGGTTTTTAAGACAGAAAAATCCCGGAAGCTCTACAGGAATGGGAGAAAACGGGATTGTGCATACGAAGTTGCGGGCAGAAGCTAGTATTAATATAAATATATGCAACTTAAAATTAACTAAAACTAAAACATCGAATAAAAAAAAATTATACATCAATGAAAAAATTAAATTCTGTCAGTTAGGCGTCAAAGATCTCGTCCGCGTCACTGTCACACACTGTTTGTAACTAGGTACATTCGCGCGGTTTACCCACTATCGATCGTAGCGTGATGCTTTGTAGCCTATAACCTATCTCGACAAATGGACGATCGAACACAAAAACATTTTTTCTCATCAGACCAGTAGCTCTTGAGATTTGGGCGTTTAAATTGTAGCTGAAGATTTTTGCACTGCAGCCAGTTACCCAGCCGATGCGGCAACCACGCAGTTAATTAAATAAAAATCAATGAAAGTACAAGTAACAGGAGTTGACAGGTATGACAGGTTTTATTGAAATGTGAAAAACGATACTTTTCTATGAATTTTGTATTGGATCGCAACTTATGACGTCATCATATTTCTGCGTCAAACAGCATACTGTAACGAACACCCAGCGCCATCTAGTATAATATATCCAAAACAACTACGACTACAAATAACTATTATGAAGATTGAGCACACATGCAAACCTTCTGCCTTTATAAGCAGAGTTATCTTCGAACAAATCATCATTCTACTAGCTAGAGGATCAGAGTTCGGTAGCCTAGCAGCCTTCTCTGAACCTAAGTACGACTAACTCCGCGGGACGATCTCCGGCCACCGTAAGCGCGGGCCTACGGACGGCGAGCATGGGTGGCTCCCCGTCCAGAACCAGACCCGAGCGTACGGCGCGTCGCGTTCCGCGCGCACCTCAAAGAGCCATCAGACCACCACAGATGGGGCCCAACAGGGCCGATGCCGATTCGGAGTCGCGGAGAACCTAACGGGTAACCGGGGCTCCGGCTCGAAGTGCAGGAGAAGGAACGGGGTGGTTTTTAGTCAGTAAGAGTCTGACACTCCCTCCCGCCTCACCCAGGTGGGAGCAGTCATTCGATGATTTTCCCCCCTTAAAAAAAAAGTACGGCTAACTCCAGTGTAATAGCCTAGCGGTCTTCTGGAATTGGGCAACTAGGGGAGGTCTGAAAAACAATAGCCACGCAGTCCCTTTCATCCCTCCACTTAGGGTTGCAATTATCTTGATTAGTTTACAGTAAATTGTAACAGTGAAGTTGCCAATAAATAAATAATCATCAAGAACACCGGGGCTTTAATTTCACAACCAGCAACCCTACAATACTTATTTCCTTAAAAATTGCCAGAAAAAATCCAAAAGTAGGTAAATTGTCAAATCAATGGATGGATGAGAGTATGATTATTTATTAATTATTTATTGCATTGAAAAGTTGAAACAATTTATTTTAAATCTAGGAAACTAGCTAATTATAAGGCAACGCGTGTTTTCATGTTATTATTTATTATCTTACTTAGGTTTCCTGCACTTAGGGACCTCTTCAAATGTTTTCGCCCGACCCGGGAACCGAACCGGAGACCCAATGCCCGACAGTCGCACTTGCGAGTAGAGAATGATGTCGAATGGCAGAATCCAACATCGTTGGATCTGTTCACAAATGTATTCATTCTGCACTCATGTTTCATTCTCAAGTTCAGACTATCATTTTGAGTGAAATTTGTCGAACGAAAGACAAAATGAACCGTCTGATATCACATTAATCGTTTAAAATAAAACATGATAAAAGGTATGATAACGATAAAGGTAGATAACGTTTTGTTTATCAATAAACACTTCCTTTGATTTCTTTTTCCTCTTCTTACGAATTTGCTATCGAAGTTTCAAAGTCCAGTTTTGTTATCGGGGTGTTCCAAAATAGATATCGGCTTTATGTGATAATCCTTTTATATATAGTTATGATTCATGAGACAGAAAAACATGAGTCTGTGTGATAAAATAGACACGCTGTATATCAGTTCCCTCCGACTACTTGATAGGACCAATCAGGGCGATCAGAGAAAGATCAGGCGCTGGACGCGTGGATGTTATCGTCCATAAATTTTACTAACTTTAATTAGTTAGTAAAAAGTTTTATTATATTTATTTGTCTTAACACTTCTTATACAAATGTTTATACACTGGCGGGCTTAATGCCGGACGACTTTCTCTACCAGCCAACCAAAGGGTGATGCAGAGAAGTGTTAACGCCGGGTTCATGCCGAGCGGCTATGCTGCCGGCAATACAAGGCACAAGCCGCACAAAGCCGTCAAGCATCATTCCGGTTGTGACAGTCACATAGAGCGCTAGTGAAGTGAAATTTTTTTACTTGCCGGCGGCTCCTTTGTATGCCGCCGGGTGCACGGCGGCTTGGCCGGCGGCTTACCAGGCGGCCCTGCCGCCGGCACTGTGTGTAGGAGCCTTACAGTTAGTTATAAAAAAGTTTGTATCTGTTAAAAAACGAGGGTGTTAAATGTAAGTATATTAAAAGGTATCCCAGTACATAAACTACATATCAATATGAAAGATAAATATAATATTTAAATAATTACAAATATTTATAACTATATAATGGAATTACAAATGTTATATAATTGATCTACCTATTTATTCATTTTATATCAATATCAATCAATCGATATCAATAATAATTTATATATTTATTCATTGGTTCATTTAGTTAATGGATGTTGGAGAGTAAATGTCACTAACCTTCAGTGTGGACCTGAACTTGACGTAAAAATTGATTTCACTGTCAATACCATGATGTCAAGATGCACTTGACATGATATTGCTTATTGTCTAGCTGTTTGGACGTGATATAATCATAAAATGGTTATCTTATATCTACTGTAATCCAACGAGATTGATTAAAATTTCACTATCTTTATATCTTATCAGTCAGATAAACATATAACTAGTTTCAGGAAGGTAATACGCAGTTTTGACAACGTTTACATGTGAGTGAGGTCGAGTGCTAAGTTTTCGGAAGTTTTTATTTACATTGCATTTGACTTTGATTTCTAAATATACAAAGGTACGGTTTAAATTTTCCTAACTTCCAAAAACTCTCGTCTATTGTATTCATTAATGTGGGTTTTTGTTTCTGTCGAATTTTGTTTTTCGTTGCATCTGCAGTTCAGTTGCAGATGTTTATTATGCTTTTATTTCTTCATAAACTGTTACATAATTTCCGTGTGTACCATCTTAACTTCTACATGTTTTACTCTTATTTTTGTTTGGATTGCATTGTGTTTGTGCCTAGTGTTGTACCAAATAAATTATTATTATTTCTTTCTTTCTTTTCATTTTTATGCATCTATCAGTAAGCCTCTCATAATAACAGCGTACTACCCTATACCTATCCCGTATCCTAACAGACGGCTCAGCTCGAGTTTATTTACGAATTTGTTAGTTTTAAATCGAAACGAGACGGCGTATAGCGCTCCGATTGGATGGTTCAATGGAGCGGGCCAATCAACGCGCCGAATGCAGTCTCGTTTCGATTTTGTTAAACGTGCAACAAACTAACACTAGGGAACAAACCTCCTCACGCCCCAAAGACACTCCGGGCGTCGGAGATCGCGTGACGATCTCCGGCCACCATAAATGCAGGTCTGCGGACGGTGAGAAAGGGTAGGTCGCCACCCGACCAGAACCAGACCCGCGCGGGCCTCAAAGAGCCATCAAACTACCACCGATACGGAGCTGCGAAACTCTTAACGAGTTGCCGGGGCCCCGGCTCGAAAAGCCGGAGCAGGAACGGGGTGGTTATTAGTCAGTAGGAGTTTCACAGACACTCCCTATAGCCTAAGCCAAGGCGGGAGAAGTCATTGGATGATTTTTCCCATTTAAAAATAAAAGTCAGGTCAGCAACGTACTTCGATAATGTGGAAGTCAATGAGTGTCGCTGATCGCTTACCATCAAGCAACACGCTATTTGTCTGCCTATAATAAAAACAGATACGATTTAAAGATAATTTATTTTCCATAATTCTTACTATTTCCTAAAACTTAGACAGAAACAATTGTAGAATGTAATACATGGTAAATCAAGTAAAAACGCGGGTTACTCACGTGAATATACTGAGAAAAGCTTTACTAGTTTCGAACCACAGAGGGGTTCTTCATCATGAGCAGCGTGCGCGGTCGCGGCGACGTCGCGCAGCTCACTGGCGCCGCGTTTTTACTTGATTTAGTATGTCTCACGATAGTTGTTATAAAAACGTAATACATGGTTATTACAGATGAGGAGCTTCATCATCGTCACAGTGCTGTCAGCCCTCGCAGCCAGCTATAATGCTACTGTTCTCCCAGACGCAGAGAATATGCCCTCAAACTTCATATATACTCTTTACGACGGAAACTCACCCAATGGAACCATTGTTTCTTTGAATGATATTGCAATAAAATCTTCTTTTTTGTTATCTACGTGAGTATTTACTAAGTTTAAGACTAAAACAGCATCCATAAGAAAAAGAGGGGTGGTGAATAATTACATAGCATAACATAACATCACGCCTTTTATCCCCGAAGAGGTTGGCAAAGTAACATCCACTTTTCACTATTTATGTTATGAGTCCCATGTAATAGGGGGTGAGCCTATTGCCATATATCCAATTCCAGACTCCGTGCTACTACTGAGTTTTTTTTAAAATCCAGTGATACTTTGCCTGTACCGGTAATTGAACCAGAGACCCCTTGCCCGGCAGTCGAACTTGCAACCACTCGGCCAACGCGACAGTCTATACTAATAAAAACGTGTAAATATTTTTTTTTTAATAATACATCTATTTTAATTTTTAGTTGGCGACACAACGCGCAGCCTTTCCCAGGCGAGGAACAGCGTATTGAGATGAAATATGAGGGCTTACCCGGAGACAGAATTACCACAATCATGGTGGGTCATTCCACAACCCCCGCAAACATATATCATTCTCCACTGTTTGATTATTATATAGATATGCAAATTATATCACACCGCGGGCAAGGAATTGATACATACGTTGCTATATACGGAAGATAATAGTAATACATCTTTACTTGTATCATATACAAGTATTTATCGTCCCTTGATACATCGTACCGAAAATCCCCAAAATTTGATCATACAAAAGTAGCGTCTAAACATTGGAAATAAGGTCTATAATGTAGTCAGTGGAGAGCGATTCCCGGTGACCGCTTGGGGATTGATCAGCTAGAACAAATAAAGTGTATTTTTATAAAAACCATTGTGAGACATACTGAATTACGTGGTCGTCGCGTCTGCGCATGAGTCCCTCTGTTATTCGAAAGTAGTAGAGCTTTTCTTAGTATATTTACGTGAGTTAAACATTATTTTTAGTTAATTACTAGTTGACCCGGCAAACTTCGTTCCGCCTACAATTATTTTTCTCACCTTTTAAACCTTCCCTGCACTTCCACGAACATTTCAAGACCAAAATTAGCCAAATCGGTCTAGCCGTTCTCAAGTTTTAGCGAGACTAACGAACGGAAATTCATTTTTATTTATATACCTCTAGATAAAGTGATTAAATGAATTATATCCATAGAATAGTTATTTTTTATTTATTCTGTCTTCCTTATAAGTTCAAGAAATTATTAAAAATAATAGCGAAATCAATTAGGCCTATGATCTCCAACCAAGTTCATACCAAAGAGGCTTTTACTACAGTACAATATTGAGCAGCAGTATTGATTTCCAGTGAAACCTAGCAGTAACTCAACGTGAACGCAAATTGAAAGAAAAATATACTAATACTAGCGGCCCCGGCAGACGTTGTCCTGCATATCCACTTGAATGTATAAACAAAGATTTATTCAAATTAGTTCAGCCGTTTAGTATAACTAACCTAGGAATCAACTGCAGCGCCATCTGCCAGGCTGATTTGTGAATCTAAACCATTCCCAGATCCCCTTGAACACAAAAAATTTCATCAAAACGGTCTAGTCATTTGAGAGAAGTTCAGTGACATACACACTCACAGAAGAATTTAATAAAAGATGTCAATAACGCTACATCCTGCGTGAACGATCTAAAATCGAACGCGGTGACACGCGAATTCAGTGCGACGCGGTCGTATTTCTAAAAATTGAAAAAAAATCACATCCTTTTCCAAAATATACATAAAAATGCTTCATTACCATGACAATTTATTCAAAACATACCAATACTGTAGATAGTTTTCAGGAACTTACCTGTAACCAAAAGAAAGTACAAATTAATTTGCATCCAAAAAATGTCTAACAACATAACATTTTTTTTTTTTTTTTTATAAAAACGTTGCCCCACACTAGGATTTTCTCCTGTGTCGTGGGTGCGTTTACAAACATACAAATTCACATACACAATGACACCCAGACCCGAAACAACAATTTGTGGATCACACAAAGTGTTGTCCCGTGCGGGAATCGAACCCGCGACACGTTGCACGGCAGCCGGTTACCCAGCCACCGCACCAACCGTGCAGTCATCTATATATCTATATACAAAAGATAGATAAGTTGTGGAAATGAAAATCTCATCAGGTAGAATAGAATATATTAAACTGTCAAACACCAAGCGGTCACCGGTGACCGCAACCTATTGTTCTTTAATTGTGTCTATAAATACGGTACTCAACGAGTTAATTGTGACCACGTATACATGTCTCGTGGGTATCGGAAGAGCCGACGAAGGCACTAAGTATACATTTGACAGAGACTAGACAACAGTATTCTTTGGCTCGAAAAGTCGGAGCAGGAACGGGGTGGTTTTTAGTCAGTAAGAGTTTGATACCCCTCTCGCCTAAGAGAAGTCGGTAGATGATTTATCCCCTTGTAAAAAAAGTCCTCTGGTCAGCTACGTATGTACTTCAATACTGTGGAAGTCGATTAGTGTCGCTGATCGCTTACCATCAAGCAACACGTTTATTCGTCTACCTATCATAAAAACAGATACGATTTAAAACATGAAAATCAGATAATTTATGTTCCATAATTTTTACTATGTCCTAACGCTTAGACAGTCACGTCTTAGACAGTACTCAACGAGTTAATTGTGACCACGTATACATGTCTCGTGGGTATCGGAAGAGCCAACGAAGGCACTAAGTATACATTTGACAGAGACTAGACAACAGTATACTTTGACAAACCCCTTAATATATACCAAACACCTTATAAATTACGGTCTAAAGCCTGGCCACGAAACATTCACTCTAGCGAAAATCCGCGCAAATTATTCCTTTACTTTATTGTAACAGAATCGATTAAGGAGGAACTTAAAGTTGGAAAATCACTTATTTGTATCTTCTGCATTTGACCTGGGAGGTTTACAAATACATATAATGCAGATATATTTTCTGTTTTGTTAGTTTAATACCAGAACATTATATTATAATGTATGTTTTTTTAAATACTCTAAGGTTTTGGTGTAGAACTGTGATGTGATTATGCAATAAAAAACTGTTTTAAACGAATGGTGTGGACATGATATCTGGCCTATTTTGTAGAGGTAATATACCATTCTGAGAATTATAGCCCGTCATGAAGGTTCGTTTATGTCTATCAGGATTATTGTAAAACATGATTTTTGCGCTTCCTGTATTAAAATTATAAAATAATAGCTACTACCGCCCGGTTTCACTCGCTCTGCTCGGCGCCTATTATTCACAGCGTGATATTTTCTAGCCTATAGTATTTTTCAATAAATGGGCTATCCAAAACAGAAAGAATTTTTCAAATCGTACCAGTATTTTCAGAGATTATCGCGTTCAAACAAACAAACAAAAAAACAAACTCTTCAGCTTTATAATATTAGTATAGATAGTTCCTGCAATACACTGTTTGGTGTTGTTGCCTTTGGTTTTTTCATAGGCGTTATTATTAAATTTTTATTACTATGTTGTGCTCCGAACAGCGTAGACCGTAGACGTATAATGGGAAATGCCGTATTTTTGTTAACCAGATATTGTAGGTGTGGGGAGATGTTTTTTTGTCCAATCACACAGCTGTCTAATATTGAACGTCAAATGGCTTGACACTAGCTTATTCGCTATTGGACGAAGAACGAGGGGTTTATGCTGGTGCCGTCTGATGGGCGGAAGTGCAGAAGGCCCCATGATGTAACTGTATCATACTGGCTGGTGCTGAAAATCAGCGCTGTGGATTCGAGCCTTCGTGTTCGGGCTACAGCATTAGGCTGAGCTCCACCCTTTGTGCTGCAACGCATAATTAACTTCTTTTTGTGTGTATTTATATTGTTATCTGTGTGTGTGTCGTGGCGTAATAATTGGTATTCTTTCTTTTCATAGAACTTTTTTGTCAACAATTTAACTCATTTATATATTTTTTAATTTCTGTGAAATAGTAACCGTATTTGTATAATAACTTTAGTTAGTTTTAGTTAATAGTACATCTATATTATTTATTTTACTAGTATATTTAGAGAACATTGCATGCATATATTCTAGGTATTTATTAGTATCTAAAGCATACGTGTATTCATGGATCTCATTGCAAATAACGAGTGAACGCTTTTAAATTATGTTTCTATTTAATTTTAAATTAGGAACACATAAAATAATCTTGTAATCGCGAACGTTTGTGTGTTGTCTGCGTCTAACGTATATTATTACGTACCTCGTATATCGATTTCTAATAAACCAAAATTGTAAAACTTAAAGGAATTAAACCATATTATGAGCTCCGCGCGCGCATCAAAGACCCATCAGACCACCACATATGGGGCCCAATAGGGCCGATGCCGATTCGGAGTCGCGGAAAACCTAACGGGTAACCGGGGCTCCGGCTCGACGTGCAGAAGAAGCAACGGGGTGGTTTTTAGTCAGTAAGAGTCTGACACTCCCTCCCGCCTCACCCAGGTGGGAGCAGTCGTTCGATGATTTTCCCCCCTTAAAAAAAGACCTTATTTCAGCTCCTATCACGAGCATACATCAAATTTACCCAAAAGGTCTAAGCCTAGACATTTTGGTTGCAGGGATCGGCATGAAATTTAGAACAAGAGTAGATTATGATCATGGTCTGGAATAACATAGAGGCTACTTTTTATCCCACGGGAACTCGGGCGATGATGCTGGCAGAAGCTAGTTAGGTATAAATATTAGTTCAGTCAAAAGACTGCCTCGTTGGCCAAGTGGTCGCAATTGCGACTGCCGAGCAAGGGGTCTCGGGTTCGATTCCCGGGTCGGGCAAAGTATTACTGGGTTTTAAAAAAAATCCCAGTAGTAGCACGGAGTCTGGAACTGTACCCGGTATATGGCAATAGGCTCACCCCCTATTACATTGGACTCATAACATAAATAGTGAAAAGTGGGTGTTACATTGTACGGTGGTATAATGTGCACCTCTGCCTACCCCTTTGAGGATAAAAGGCGTGATGTTATGTTATGTCAAAAGAATGTAACTAGCAAAGGTTTTTATACATTTCTGCAATGATAAAAATGCAATAAAATACCTCTTATATTTATTAATACTCCTTGTTTTCTATTGTTCTGAAGTTCAAACTTACAACTTGTAGCCAAGTGTATACAATGTTTTTTTATGGCATAAGCTGGTTAACGAGCAGACGGGTCACCTGATGGTAAGCAATCGGCGTCGCCCATGGACACCTGGAAGACCAGAGGCGTTACAAGTGCGGTACCACCGGTACCTTTAAAGATTACGAATTTGAGGATTGTTGGGGATTCAGGGATTGGTAATTGGGCCACGACGAAACACAACGCAAGCATTGTTTGACGTCAGTTTTATGTGAGGCCGTGGTATTACTCTGGTCGAGCCGGCCCATTCGTACCGAAGCGCGGCTCTCTCACGCCACACTAAAAAAAAGCTTCTAAGTTGTGTATCCGACTGTTATATAGTAATTTCTGTGATAAGATCCACGAACAGATGTAAACATTATCTTAAGGAAAAATGTATTTGTTTAGATTTTAATCAATGATATCCGGAGTAATTTACTGACAAATAATTAGGTACTTCTCATAATAATGGTGACTATTTGGGTGGGTTTACGATTTCAAACTTATATTTAGAAATTATAAGCCCAGTTTCCTCACGATGTTTTCCTTCATCGTTTATCAGTGGTGTCTAAATAATCTTAAATCTTTATTAATGCACGAAGATCAGAAACCGTTGGAAGGTTTCTGATCTTCGTGCATTAATAGCAGGTCTATACCTCCGAACCACCACGACATTATTTATTCTATTGCAAGTTTGATTGATCGACGTGCTTCATCGTAGACCGCATCATCGCTTCCCACCTGGCGAGATAGTGTCAAACATCGGCCCAACAAATATAAAAAAAATAATTCAGTGTTACTACTAAAAAAAATCTCAGTAGTAGCACGGAGTCTGGAAATGTACCCAGTATATGGCAATAAGCTCATCCCCTATTACCTACATGGGACTCATAATATAAATAGTGAAAAGTGGGTGTTACTTCTATGTGCACCTCTGCCTACCCCTTCGGGGATAAAAGGCGTGATGTTGTGTTGTGTGTTACTATAATATTCAGGTTAAGATCTAATGATAATCCTAAATAAATCGAGAGAAATTTTATGTTATAAGTACGTTTTGGGTTAAAAACCCAGCGTGTAATCTTGTTAAAGCCATCAATTTATCTTTTTAATACACGCTTCAGTCACGCATACATCAAATGGCTGTCACCAGCAACGGAAGCGATTGATAGTAATTAAATTGCAACAAATAAATACTGATAAAAGTATATTTGTTTATCAATAAATGTTGTGATTTCCTTATGAATATGTGTATGATTAATTTTAAAGTTTATCTTTGTAAATTCACTGGAAAACCGGTACAAAAATAGATATTACAGGCATGTGTTATCTGTCTATATTTAGGAATAATAATCTACCGAATGAATCGATATGGTGAATAGTGTCTAATCGGTTATCGGTTATCATCATCAAAAAGTACATAATAAAGTTTGTTCTTGACAAGGCCGTTGAAAAAAACGCGGACGTAATGTCACATAGCAACAAAATGTCAGTAGGTTATTTATGTGTGTGTGTTACCAGACTTAAGAAAATGACAGATGTCCTTCGTGTCAATGTGTGTATGTTCTGCGTGTAAGCCTATAGCAGCCAGGTTCCACAGGCGTTGTTCCAAGAGATTATGTTTGCCTATTTTTTAACGTCATGGGTTTCCGAGTTGCTTGGATCTTTTTAAAATTAAACAATGAACTTAATGTGGAATATGGTTTGCTTTGAGAAACATTAACTACTTACTCTTTTTTTAAAACCACCCCGTTCCTACTTCTGCACTTCGAGAAGAAGGAGACGGCATCCCGGTCGCCCTCGCTCCGTACCATGGTATGAACCAGAGACGGACGCGAGAGGTCGCCGTCGCCGATCACATCCCTGAGGACAGGGCGGTGCTCAGCCCACGCAGGGCACACCGCCAAATATTAACTACTCTAGTATTACGAGTATCTGTGAGCGCCGTAGGATGATCGGTCAGCTCGTTTCTTCTTCATAATATTTATAAAAAGAATATCTCAAAACGTTCAGAGACTACTAACTATGACTGCACAGTTGGTGCGGTGGCTAAGCAACCGACTGCCGCGCAACATAGCGGTTTCGATTTTCTCACGAATCAACTCTTTGTGTAATCCACAAATTGTTGTCGGGGTGTCATGTGTTACATGTGTATGTGCTATTGTATGTTTGTAAACGCAACCACAACACAGGAAAAATGGTTCGGTTTAACGTTTTTTTTTAAAAAAGGAACTTCTTTGTTGTCTGTGTCGGCACTATCATCAATTCTAAACCATTAGGTACCTCATACTTTCACTGATAACCATGACCATCATCAGCTTGTGACTACTGTTGAGAAAAAGTCACTTCTCATTCGAGTGAAAGTGCAAATAAAAAAAGGATCTTACTTTGGGTCTAAACAAAAGAGTTATTACTTTGTACATCTTTATATATATAATTAATTGTGTATGTCACTGAACTTCTCTCAAACGACTGGACCGATTATGATGAAATTTTTGTGTGTGTTCAAGGGGATCTGGGAATGGTTTAAATTCAAAAATCAGCCCGGCAGATGGCGCTGCAGTCGATGTTTAGGTTATTTATCCCAAACAGCTGAACTAATTTGAATGAATTTTTGTTTATACATTCAAGCGGATATGCAGGACAACGTCTGTTGGGTCCGCTAGTAATTATATAGTACTAAGATTTAACTAAATTTATACTTAATCGGTAGCTAACACAAATAAACAATCTTGTCATAACTTTTATATAAAAAATGTGTTGAACCAATTAAAGTCATTTCAAAAGTAAGTTTAAGTAACCAACATCAAGAGCCAATCAGAGGCCACTGCTGAGCAAAGCCTCTTCTCAGACGGAGAAAGTTTTAACATTTATCACCAATCACTAAGGGTTGGCGATTTCAAACTTATAAATTAGAAATTATAAGTCCGTGTTTCCGTCCAATTATTTCCTACCCCGATTGTCAGTAGTGTCTAAATAATCTTAGAAAGTACATATAACCCTGAAAAAGTCACATTGATAGGTTTCGACCCGCATCCTCATACAGCGGGTCAACCTCCGGGCCACCATGACACTTACTAACAGCTTGTGTTAAAACCGCTTTTCGGATAGAATTTGTTATATTCAATCAAATTTTCGTACAAAGGATGTGCAAAGATTGTTCACATTGGGTAAATGGTGTAATTCAGTTAAGGCTCAGTATCGAATCATATTGACTTGCTTAGTTACAAAGATGTATTAAATATAATTTTATAAGCTGACAAGTCGTTAGAAGTCAAAGATTATGTGGCAGTCTATACACGGCTCAAAGATCCATCAGACCACCACAGACGGAACCCAATAGGGCTGATGCCTAACAAGAGCTGCGGACGACCTAAGGGATACCGAAGCTCCAGCTCAAAGCAGGAATAGGAACGATGTGTTTTTAGTCAGTGAGAGTCTGACACTCCCTCTCGTCTCATCCTAGGCGGGAGATCTCATTGGTTTTGACTTTCTCCCTTCAAAAAAATAAGTATTAGCAAAATGAAGAATTAGACAATCGCAGTCACCCTTTTTACGATACATTATTATCTATTATTAGTTTATCACGTTTAATCCGGATGTTGCCGATTGAAATCAAAATAGACTCCTTTTCCTTAAAGATATTGTTACATCTACTGATGACACGTTGTGTCTTATCACAGAAATTACTATAAAACAGTTGGGTACACAACTCAGAAGCACATTGTATACACTTGGCTTCAAGTCGTAAGTTTCTTCTGTTGAAGTAAAATAAAAACATAAAGGGTGAGTGATATAATACCTATTTGTTGTATCTACAATAGAAACTTCGAATTTGATTCATCAATCATAATTATACTAGTATCTAAACCAGAACATACAATTAATATTGACTATGAAAAAGAAAATGTAATTTAATGACAAGGGCACTGACACTGGTCCGTGGAGAATATATTATTATTATGTATTATACATGATTTCATAAATGAAATCTTTTTTACTATTAAATATTAATTTTCTATTAGTAAAGTCTGTACTATAATACTCATTTTTCATCTTGTCTGGGCTGTTCTTAACCTAACGTTGTTGTTGCAGATGAGGAGCTTCATCATCATCACTGTGCTGTCAGCACTCGCAGCCTGCTATGGCGCCGCTGTCCTCCCGAGCGAGGAGGAGATGGTCACCATAATATACGACGACAAGTCACCCAATGGAATCATTATGTCCAGAGCAGACTTTGATGCCAGATCTCAGGGTTGGGTACTGCTATCTGAGTAAGTATCTGAGTAATATAATTGATTTAGTCAAATTAGAGCCCTGAGCTCTGCGGACGGCGAGTTAGGGTAGGTCACCGCCCGATAAGAACCAGACCCGTGCGTAAGAAGCATAGCGTTGCGCGCCCGTTAAAGAGGTATCAGACCACCACAGATGAAGCTCTTCGTAGAGCCGATGCACGACCGGGGCTACGAACGACTTTCAGGGTTACTGGAGCTCCGGCTTGAAGCAGGAGTCCCCAAGCCAATATTCATTTGACGATATTACCCATCAACAAAGTAAAATGTCGGAAGAGGGAAAAAATAGTTTGATGAAGTTTAAAAATAATTTATTAATTTTAAGACTACATTATGCTGAAGAAAGAACGAAGAAGATTTGTGTACTAAAAATTTAATTTGTATTTTTTTTTTTCAGAGCAAACGATTTAATTCCGGCCGTTGAAGGCGAAGTGCAGAGCATCAGAATGGTCTACAGAGCACAGCGCGGAGTCAAAATAAGCATGCTGTCGGTATCTGCTCGTCTCAGTGGTATTCCTGAAGTAGACAATACTCCACTTGGCAGGAATTACATAGACGTCAAAGTAACGTCACGTCTCGGTTTAGGTTTGAATTCAACCATCAGTGTATATAGATGGGATTGAAAACCGATGCTGGTTCATAAACTTAGTTCTCCACCACCATAAGTAATCTTTGATAACCTCTGCATGAATATTGTTATCCGAAAACCCGACTAAAATGGCAAATAAATCATATTTATAATAAGCTCCACCGTTTAATTTTATTTGTTATACTTTGTAATTGTACCCAGTCTTAACTCGTCGAGTACCGGTTTTATAGACACAATTAAAGAACAATAGGTCGCGGTCACCGGTGACCGCTTGGTGTTTGACAGTTTAATTCAGACTATAAAAAAAATACAATAAATCACAAACTATAAACACACATTTATAAATAACAAATAAATCATTAGTACGCCTAGTTAACGCTACAGGGTAGGCAGAAACATTATCATCATCATATCAGCTACAAGATTTTACTTAAGAACAAAGTTACTTATTAAATTTAAAACCATTTTCATTACTTTTCAAAACCAACAGCCCCCCCCCCACCTTCTCTTTTGTGTTTGCAGCTTAAAAACCTAGTCGACATATCTATATAATTATACAGTTTAACTCTTTAGTCGTCTTTCAAATGCAGCCTAGTTCATGATCCAATGACGACTTCATAATAAAAATAGGTATTCGTTCCACAATCCACGTGGATTTTCCTAGATCAGTTTGCGATATTTTGTCTCTTAAAAAAGAGGATAGAATGATTTGCTCGGCTCGTATAGTGGTAGGTATACTCTAAGTTTGATACGTACCTACACAAAAATTTGCAACTGGCTGTTTCAAAATTCTAATGTATATTATTATTCGTTTTATTTCGTATGTACCAATGACCGCGCCTGAAGGTATTTTATGATGGACACATTGAGTGGACTACTTTTGTAAGACGACTGAAAATAGGTATAGACTCATGAACACAACTCGAGAGCAATATATAACTTACGCCGTTGCGAATCTCTGAGAGAAATATTTAAAACGATAAATATTTTATCGGTGCCCTGTCAAAATGTATATGAAAATATAAAGTATGTTTACTATTTTTCCTTAATAGTCAATTGTGTGAGAAAAGAAGCGATAGACACAATTTTAATAGTAGAGGCAAAAATAAGTTAGTTATACCGCAATTCAGACTGTCCAAAGTATAGAAATCCTTTATAGGGTTAGGTATTAAATGCGATAATAAAATACCAAATAGCAAACTAGATCTCAATGAAAGTAAATTTAAAACATATATTAAACGCGAATTATGTAATCAAGTTTATTACACACTGACAGATTATCTTGAAGATAAGAATGCTTGGCAGCATGTTGGTTCGGCTCCACTGGACAATACTCAAATGTAGTCAGTAGTTAAATTCTATTAGTAGGTGATTTAATACATAATATAATACTTTCATTCTAATGTAGACAATCTAGTTTCCTCGTGGCATCGAGCATTTCTTTCTTTATTGACACAAGTTTTGTTCATTCACTATCTCCTGCCGCAACTTCGTCCACGTTCAACTTTACGGAGAATTTTTTTTGTTTCTATTTCATTCCTTTAGCTACACAAGAAATGATTTTATTTAAGTCCTTAGAGAGGACTTAAAGGATTGCTGGGGCTCCGGTTCGAAGGGCAGGAATAGGAACGGGGTGGGTTTTAGTCAGTAAGAGTCTGACACTTCCAGAGTCAGACGTTCGATCATTTTAAAAATAATCCTGTACAAACAAAGTCATTTATACTGCTTTATTCTGATATATTATGTGTTATCGGCCAAACTGAATTTTAGATCAAACCAAGTTGGTCTATGGTAAAGTAACTGAAGGTTATGAAGCCCATTGGCTCCATTTCCTTCCATTGCCTCGCATCGCCAATTCGTGTCACATCGTATCTATTTTCAATTAAAAATCCCCTCAATTTGTACCTCAGTTTTGCCTTAAAAGACGAATAAACACATAGATGCAAGCACTATTACATTTATATAATATTAGTGCACCGCACAGTTGGGGATTTTATTTAGGATTATTCCTGTGAAAGTGTTATCAACTATTCCAAAGTTCAGATTTTGTTAATTCGCTGTAAAAGCGGTACACATGCGTTATATTGTTTCACTGTATCTGGTTAGGCTCCGTGTACCAGATTTTGTGTATAGAATGTAATCTTTCATTTCTAAAATGTGGGAGAACCATGCTTCGGCACGAATGGGCTGGCTCGACCAGAGTGATACCACGGCCTCACAGAAGACCGACGTGAAACAACGCTTGCGTTATGTGTCGTCTTAGGAGTGAGGTTACCGAAGGCCCAATTACTCATCCCAGTTATGACCCTCAGTATTGAGGACAAGCGACACAAGCAGAAGAAGGACTTAATTCAGTCTTCAGCAATTGTTTTCGGTAATTCAAGTAATCATTAAATGGCTGAAATAATCTTATCTCAATCCAAAAATTGTGGATGTGGATCGATTTTTGACATTACTTGTATGGAGTTTGTGTCAAAAATCGATGTAAATACAATCATATAACTACTATCGCCACACACATAAGTAAATAGAACTCAATGGACACCCAGTACATCGAGATAATAAGAAGAATTAAGATTTTATTTCAATATCATTTATTTAGAGGCTTTCCGATAACAATATTCACGCACAGTGTCATTAAGGTATGATAACTATAAGTTTATGAATCAAAATCAGTTCTACTATGGTCTTCTGTATATTGTAATTTTTGAGGAAATGTCGTCACCGGGGTGTGAAGTTATCGACACTATCACGGAATCGCTTCCTAGTGGACTGCGGTATGAATACGCGGGAGTTTTGCTGTAAGTCACGCTGAGTCCGTTTATGATGACCCCGGGTGCAGCCTGGAACACCTTGGTAATATATTGTCTTTGACCTGCGACCGCTGGTGCCACAAGTGATGCCCTGAAAATAGTATCACAATATTTATTCCTAACCTTACAGTCCATTGTCCGTTTCGGCCCACAATTGCTCGCAATGATTTCACCATATGATCAAAAAGTTAAATAATGTAAGAACTGAGCCACCTGTCTCCTGTAGCTCTGTCGGCTCCAGGTTGAGGCCGAAGTTTGTAACTATCCTACAGTGTGCGTACTCAAAGTGTCGACGTTTAATTGGCAAAAATCAAATAGAATTGTATGGTCATTGCGCTGTTACTCATTAGCTTAGTAGATACTCACTCAGATATCGGTATCCAAAAATCAGATTTAGAATTAAGCTCTGCGCTGGACACAATCCTTCCTTCGGGCGACATGTCATCATATAATACGGTGTAGCCTCCGGACATGTCCTCGCTCGGGAGGTCGGCGGCACTATAGCAAGCTGCGAGTGCGGACAGCACTGTGATAATGATGAAGGTCCTCATCTGTAATAACTCGTAGGTCTAAGACTAGGGCGGACAAGATGGTGGCAGTGCATTGTAAGATAGAAGCTTATTTATCAACTCCTACGCGACATCGCCGCGACCGCGCACGCTGGTCATGTGGAAGAGTCCCTCTGTGATTTGGAACTAGTTAAGTATATTTCTCAGTATATAACTCGTAATTTTTAGTTACAACATGTCTCACGATAGTTATTATAAAAACATTTTTATTCATCATAATATTTGGAAACGGAAAATTGAAATTTAACACCAGGCAAATAAAGTTCAGTTCCCATTCCTGAGAAAATATGTAACTATATAATGCTATCGGCTGCTTATAGTCTTCAAATTGAAACGCTTTCTATACAACAAGAGAATATGCTCACCTTTAGTATATTTTATGTTTTCTTCGAACCGTAGGAAACGACAACTTGAAGCCAAGTGTATACAATGTGCTTCTAAGTTGTGTACCCGACTGTTTTATAGTAATGTCTGTGATAAGACACAACGTGTCATCAGTAGATGTAACAATATCTTTAAGGAAAAGGTTAAATGGGTCACGTGGCCAACACATGATTATCATCAAAGACCAGTAAGGGTCCACAAGTGGACTTTTTGAAAGGAGAAAGTCATCCTTTGACTTCTCCCGCCTTGAGTTAGGCGAGAGGGAGTGTCAGACTCATACTGACTAAAAGCAACTCCGTTCTTACTCCTGCACTTTGAGCTGGCCCAACCCGTTGGGCCTTCCGCGCGCTGACTAAGGGCCTTTTCTGCAAACAGGAATTTGGCTGAAATAAATGACTTCTCTCACCCGGGTGCGGCAAAAGGGAGTGTCAGACTCTTACTGACTAAAAACCACCCCGTTCCTACTCCTGCACGTCGAGCCGGAACCCCGGCAACTTCCGCGGCTCCGTATCGGCATCATTCTTATTGGGCTCCATCTGTGGTGGTCTGATGGCTTCTTGAGGCGCGCGCATGACGCGGCGCGCCGTACGCTCGGGTCTGGTTCTGGTTGGGCGGCGAGTTACCCGTGTTCGCCGTCCGCAGGCCCGCGCTTACGATGGCCGGAGATTGTCTCCCGACGGCTGGGGCGTGAGGAGGTTCGTTCCCTCACATCTCGCCTCCTCCTTAAGTAGCATGACTGCTTCACAAAAGGAGGAGACGGTATCCCAGTCCCCCTCATCCCGTACCAGTGCCGGTCGCGAGAGGTCACCGTCGCCGAGTGCAAAAGACCTTAGCGTACGGGAAACCACTTACTATGTCGTGAATATCATCATCAATGATAGTGATAACTGATAAACTTGAGTGAATGAGTAGATTATAATTTCTAAATATAGAAAGATAATTTAAAGCCTGTAATATCTATTTTTACACCGCTTTTCCAGTAATTTAACGAAGTTGGACTTTGGAAATTATTTATAAGGAAATCACAACATTTATTGATAAACAAATAAAGCTTTATCAGTATTTATTTTTACGAATTAATATATTCATCTCTTCCGTTATTTTTGACTGGGTCATTGAATGAATACACAACAACACAACAGACTAAATTGAAAAATTGTTTGTCCAGATTTTTTCCGGATCGATAGTTTCGGCAACAGGGAGTTCCAGCTCGAAGGATAGGAGTAGGAACGAGCTGGTTTTTAGTCAGTAAGAGACTGACACTCACCTAACCTAACCTAACCTAACCAAAGAATAGAAAAATCATTGGATCATTCAAATCCCCTCAAAAAAGAGAACAGGGAGTTACGTTCCCTAACATCGGAAAAAGAGGATCCTCCGACCATGCGAGATGATCGTGCCTGGCAGGCACGTGGGATTTCTTGTGCAACCTTCATGTGTCAACATCACTTGCACGATAGGACTTTGTGACGTCATCAGTCGATATACTGTCGAATCTTCAATATGTGTCGGTACAATAGCAAGAAATCTTACTGCCTACAATTGGGTACTGCCCTTAAAAATAAAAAAAATATTTCGACTTTTTATTACAATCAAATATTAAAAAACAAAAACACTTTCATCAATTGCTTTTATGACCAACTTTGTCGTAATATTTTTCCGCCAAATTTTTAAGAAATAAGTATGCTATTTGATGCTAAAAAAACGTGACGAAATTCATAGAAAACTGTAGTTTTTGACCCCAATTATCCTATAAATGCCAATTGCTGTGCAAAGGGCTCTCATCACATCGAGAAATATTGAACAAACAAACTTATTACTTTAATTACAAGTCGAAGTCTCCGCACGACAAGGTTCGGGCTATGGATAACCGCAAAGGTTACCGTGGCTCGAACTCGAAGCAGAAGTCGGAAGGGGGTTGGTTTTAGTTAATAAGTGTCTGGTATTTTTTTTCATTTCACCCAGGGCGGTAGAAGTATTTGATTTCCAGCCTTTAATAAAGCATGGACACTGTTTATTATTGTTGTAATAATGTAAATTTTATAATCTTAAACATCCAAATGATTCAAGTAGCTCCATCTAGTTTTTCTTGGGAAGTTAACCGCGCAGAATGCCATTTGTTAATCTGTGTTTGTTTACTTCTTTTTCTTTGCATCGCTTCATCGCATGGCATCAAAAGAAAGCACATTATAAGTTTCTATAATAAATTACGTATACATCCATCTCGTCCATCATTTATTTAAATGCAAACCAACCACTTCAACAATTGTTAATCCTTTAATATTGTGATTCGTCGTATGGTTGTGGTTACAGGAGGGCCAATTATCCATTATTATATCATGAGGATTATATTATATTAAAAGAATATTTATTTTATTATTTATAGGAATTATTAGAGGCAGATTTTTTACGATCTTAGGGAATTTTACTCTCTGTTTCTAAATGTCAATTTTTTCTATTTATTATTATGTATGTAGGTACACTTTCTACATAAAATGGAATGATGTTTGTATTGATTGTTAATTCTATTATTGTAAAGTAACAACTTACTGAAATAGAAATAGATAGGCTTGGGCATGTCTGCCACTATCACGCAGTATGTTATATTTTTATTATCTTTTTCTAGTTTAATGATTTAACTTTTTATTCTTACTCTCTTGTGTTAAACTTTTATATTGTAATTTTGTCAAATTGTACATTCTTTTTTTTCTGTTCCTTGCATTCATGCCGTATGCCGAATAAAACGCTTCATTTCATTTCATTTCACATTGTCATATTTTTGCAATACAATACTGTTTTTCCCTATACTTATTTGATTCTATTATTTCTGCTGGTTTTGGTATGTTGTGCATCGAGTCGAGCCTTTCAGTTCCTCCACAACTGCTGCCAAATCATTAAAAATACTTTGAACGCCGCTGCACCGTGTGTGTTGTTTATTACTAATAGCTGGACTTTTTTGCTGGATTTATGATCATGGCGAGTGCGACTGTGATGCAATGTCTCAACTGCTCATAAGAAAAGTAATAATAATAAATAAGATATAAGAAATAATCATTCTTTTATTCATTGTAATTGTATTGTTTTCATGTGTTTTCCTTTCCTCTGCATTTATAAAAACCATTTCATGATACCCACCTACCACATGTATGATTTGAGTAGGACCTAGATATAACACTAAGCGATGGATATATTTTGTAATCTTACAAGTCGTTCGAAGTCCAAGATTTTGTTAAGATATTAGCAGTCTACACACGGCTCAAAGAGCCCATCAGACAGCCACAGACGGAACCCAGTAGGGTTGATGCCTAACAAGAGCTGCGGACGACATAAGGGATACCGAAGCTCCAACTCAAAGCAGGAATAGGAACGGGGTGGTTTTTAGTCAGTTAGAGTCTGACCCTCCCTCTCGTCTCACCCTAGGCTGGAGATCTCATTGGTTTTGACTTTCTTTCCTCAAAAAAAAGGATTGGCACGAACAAATGAAGAATTAGACAATCGCAGTCACCCTTACTACGGTACATTATTATCTATTATTTGTTTATCACGTTTAATCCGGATGTTGCCGATTGAAATCAAAATAAACTCCTTTTCCTTAAAGATATTGTTACATCTACTGATGACACGTTGTGTCTTATCACAGAAATTACTATAAAACAGTCGGGTACACAACTTAGAAGCACATTGTATACACTTGGCTTCAAGTTGTAAGTTTCTCCTGTTGAAGTAAAATTAAAACATAAAGGGTGAGTGATATAATACCTATTTATAGTATCTACGATGGAAACTCCGAATTTGATTCAACAATCATAATTACACTAGTATTAATCTAAACCAGATCATATAATTAATATTGACAATGAAAAAGAAAATGTAATTTAATGACAAGGGCACTGACACTGGTCCGTGGAGAATAAAATATATTTTGTATTATACATGATTTCATAAATGAAATCTTTTTTACTATTAAATATTAATTTTCTATTAGTAAAGTCTGTGCTATAATACTCATTTTTCATCTTGTCTGGGCTATTCTTAACCTAACGTTGTTGTTACAGATGAGGAGCTTCATCATCATCACTGTGCTGTCAGCACTCGCAGCCTGCTATGGCGCCGCTGTCCTCCCGAGCGAGGAGGAGATGGTCACCATAATATACGACGACAAGTCACCCAATGGAATCATTATGTCCAGAGCAGACTTTGATGCCAGATCTCAGGGTTGGGTACTGCTATCTGAGTAAGTATCTGAGTAATATAATAGATTTAGTGAAATTAGAGCCCTGTGCTCTGCGGACGGTGAGTAAGGGTAGTTCACCGCCCGATAAGAACCAGACCCGTGCGTAAGAAGCATACCGTTGCGCGCCCGTTAAAGAGGTGTCAGACCACCACAGATGAAGCTCTTCGTATAGCCTCTTACGGACGACTTTCAGGGTTACTGGAGCTCCGGCTTGAAGCAGGAGTCCCCAAGCCAGTAATCATCTGACGATATTACCCATCAACAAAGTAAAATGTCGGAAGAGAAAAAAATAGTTTGATAAAGTTTAAAAATAATTTATTTATTCTTATACTACATTATGCTGAAGACAGAACGAAGAAGATTGCTGTATTAAATATTAAAATTAGAATCGTTTTTTTTTTTCAGAGCAAACGATTTAATTCCGGCCGTTGAAGGCGAAGTGCAGAGCATCAGAATGGTCTACAGAGCACAGCGCGGAGTCAAAATAAGCATGCTGTCGGTATCTGCTCGTCTAAGTGGTATTCCTGAAGTAGACAATACTCCACTTGGCAGGAATTACATAGATGTCAAAGTAACGTCACGTCTCGGTTTAGGTTTGAATTCAACCATCAGTGTATATAGATGGGATTGAAAACCGATGCTGGTTCATAAACTTAGTTCTCCACCTCCATAAGTAACCTTTGATAACCTCTGCATGAATATTGTTATCCGAAAACCCGACTAAAATGGCAAATAAATCATATTGATAATAAGCTCCATCGTTTATTTTTGTTTGTTATATATTACTTTGTAATTGTACCCAGTCTTAAATGACACTACCTCTATAAAAAAACAAATAAATAATACAATAAATCACAAACTATAAACACACATTTATAAATAACAAATAAATCATTAGTACGCCTAGTTAACGCTACAGGGTAGGCAGAAACATTATCATCATCATATATCAGCCACAAAACTTTTACTTAAGAACAAAGTTACTTATAAACCATTTTCATTACTGTTCAAGACCAACAGCCCCCCCCCACCTTCTCTTTTGTGTTTGCAGCTGAAAAACCTAGCCGACATATCTATATAATTATACAGTTTAACTCTTTAGTCGTCTTTCAAATGCAGACTAGTTCATGATCCAATGACGACTTCATAATAAAAATAGGTATTCGTTCCACAATCCACGTGGATTTTCCTAGATCAGCTTGCGATATTTTGTCTCTTAAAAAAAGAGGATAGAATGATTTGCTCGGCTCGTGTACTGGTAGGTATACTCTGAGTTTGATACGTACCTACCCAAAAATTTGCAACTGGCTGTTTCAAAATTCTAATGTATATTATTATTCGTTTTATTTCGTATGTACCAATAACCGCGCCTGAAGGTATTTTATGATGGATAGATTGAACGGACCATTTTTGTAAGACGACTGAAAATAGTTATACACTCATGAACACAACTCGAGAGCAATATATAACATACGCCGTTGCGAATCGCTGAGAAAATTGTTTAAAACGATAAATATTTTAACGGTGCCCTGTCAAAAAATATATGAAAGTATAATGTATATGTAAGGAAAAATAGTCAATTGTTTGAAAAAAGAAGCGATAGACACAATTTTAATACTAGAGGCAAAAATAAGTTAGTTATACCGCAATTCAGACTGTCCAAAGTATAGAAATCCTTTATAGGGTTAGGTATTAAATGCGATAATAAAATACCAAATAGCAAACTAGATCTCAATGAAAGTAAATTTAAAACATATATTAAACGCGAATTATGTAATCAAGTTTATTACACACTGACAGATTATCTTGAAGATAAGAATGCTTGGCAGCATGTTGGTTCGGCTCCACTGGACAATACTCAAATGTAGTCAGTAGTTAAATTCTATTAGTAGGTGATTTAATACATAATATAATACTTTCATTCTAATGTAGACAATTTAGTTTCCTCGTGGCATCGAGCATTTCTTTCTTTATTGACACAAGTTTTGTTCATTCACTATCTCCTGCCGCAACTTCGTCCACGTTCAACTTTACGGAGAATTTTTTTTGTTTCTATTTCATTCCTTTAGCTACACAAGAAATGATTTTATTTAAGTCCTTAGAGAGGACTTAAAGGATTGCTGGGGCTCCGGTTCGAAGGGCAGGAATAGGAACGGGGTGGGTTTTAGTCAGTAAGAGTCTGACACTTCCAGAGTCAGACGTTCGATCATTTTAAAAATAATCCTGTGCAAACAAAGTCTTGTGCTTTATTCTGATATATTATGTGTTATCGGCCAAACTGAATTTTAGATCAAACCAAGTTGGTCTTTGGTAAAGTAACTGAAGGTTATGGAGCCCCGCCCTTCCATTGCCTCGCATCGCCAATTCGTGTCACATCGTATCTATTTTCAATTAAAAAACCCCTCAATTTGTACCTCAGTTTTGCCTTAAAAGACGAACAAACACATATACACAAGCACTATCACATTTATATAATATTAGTGCACCCCCCACAGTTCAGGATTTTATTTAGGATTATTTTTCCTGATGAAATTATCCTGTGAAAGTGATATCAACTATTCCAATGTTCAGATTTGTTGAGTCACTGTAAAAGCGGTACACATGCGTTGTATTTCTATATTTTATGAGCTTCTGTTTCACTGTATCTGGTTAGGCTCCGTGTACTAGATTTTATTTATAGAATGTAATCTTTCATTTGTAAAATGTGGGAGAACCATGCTTCGGCACGAATGGGCTGGATCGACCGGAGTGGTACCACGGCCTTACAAAAGACCGACATGAAACAACGCTTGCGTTATGTGTCGTCTTAGGAGTGAGTTACCGGAGGCCCAATTATTCATCCCAGTTATGACCCTCAGTATTGAAGACAAGCGACACAAGCAGAAGAAGGACTTAATTCAGTCTTCAGCAATTGTTTCGGTAATTCAAGTAATCATTAAATGGCTGAAATAATCTTATCTCAATCCAAAAATTGTGGATGTGGATCGATTTTTGACATTACTTGTATGGAGTTTGTGTCAAAAATCGATGTAAATACAAACATATAACTACTATCGCCACACACATAAGTAAATAGAACTCAATGGACACCCAGTACATCGAGATAATAAGAAGAATTAAGATTTTATATCAATATCATTTATTTAGAGGGTTTCCGATAACAATATTCACGCACAGTGTTATTAAGGTATGATAACTATAAGTTTATGAATCAAAATCAGTTCTACTATGGTCTTCTGTATATTGTAATTTTTGAGGAAATTTCGTCACCGGGGTGTGAAGTTATCGACACTATCACGGAATCGCTTCCTAGTGGACTGCGGTATGAATACGCGGGAGTTTTGCTGTAAGTCACGCTGAGTCCGTTTATGATGACCCCGGGTGCAGCCTGGAACACCTTGGTAATATATTGTCTTTGACCTGCGACCGCTGGTGCCACAAGTGATGCCCTGAAAATAGTATAACAATATTTATTCCTAACCTTACAGTCCATTGCCCGTTTTGGCCCACAATTGCTCGCAATGATTTCACCGTGTGATCAAAAAGTGAAATAATGTAAGAACTGAGCCACCTGTCTCCTGTAGCTCTGTCGGCTCCAGGTTGAGGCCGAAGTTTGTACCTATCCTACAGTGCGCGTACTCAAAGTGTCGACGTTTAATTGGCAAAAATCAAATAGAATTGTATGGTCATTGCGCTGTTACTCATTAGCTTAGTAGATACTCACTCAGATATCGGTATCCAAAAATCAGATTTAGAATTAAGCTCTGCGCTGGACACAATTTTTCCTTCGGGCGACATGTCATCATATAATACGGTGTAGCCTCCGGACATGTCCTCGCTCGGGAGGTCGGCGGCACTATAGCAAGCTGCGAGTGCGGACAGCACTGTGATAATGATGAAGGTCCTCATCTGTAATAACTCGTAGGTCTAAGACTAGGGCGGACAAGATGGTGGCAGTGCATTGTAACATAGAAGCTTATTTATCAACTCCTACGCGACATCGCCGCGACCGCGCACGCTGGTCATGTGGAAGAGTCCCTCTGTGATTTGGAACTAGTTAAATATATTTCTCAGTATATAACTCGTAATTTTTTGTTACAGCATGTCTTACGATAGTTATTATAAAAACATTTTTATTCATCATAATATTTGGAAACGGAAAATTGAAATTTAACACCAGGCAAATAAAGTTCAGTTCCCATTCCTGAGAAAATATGTAACTATAAAATGCTATCGGCTGCTTATAGTCTTCAAATTTGAAACACTTTCTATACAACAAGAGAATATGCTCACCTTTAGTATATTTTATGTTTTTTTCGAACCGTTGGAAACGACAACTTGAAGCCAAGTGTATACAATGTGCTTCTAAGTTGTGTACCCGACTGTTTTATAGTAATTTCTGTGATAAGACACAACGTGTCATCAGTAGATGTAACAATATCTTTAAGGAAAAGGAGTTTATTTTGATTTCAATCATTAACATCCGGATTAAACGTGATAAACTAATAGGTAATAGATAATAATGTACCGTAATAAGGGTGACTGCGATTGTCTAATTCTTCATTTGTTCGTGGCAATACTTTTGTTTTGAAGGGCGACTACAGTAATCCATTGACTTCTCACACCTAAGGTAAGTTGAGAGGGAGTGTCAGACTCTTACTGACTAAAAACCACCCCGTTCCTACTCCTGCACTTCGAGCCGCAGCTCCGGTAACCCGTTAAGTCTTCCGCAGCTCCGTATCGGCATCAGCTCTATTGGACCCCATCTGTGGTGGTCTGATGGCTCCTTGAGGCGCGCACGTAACGCGCCGTACGCTAGGGTCTGGTTCTGGTCGGGCGGCGAGTCACCCGTGTTCGCCGTCCGCAGGCCCGTGTTTACGGCGGCCAGAGATCGCCTCCCGATCCCCGACTCAGGAAGTATCTTTCGGGACGACTGGGGCGTGAGGAGGTTCGTTCCCTCACGCGTCCCGCCTCCTCCTTAGCTAGCATGACTGCTTCGTAAAAGGAGGAGATGGCAACCCAGTCTCTGTCGCTCCGTACCATGGTCTGAACCAGTGCCTGACGCGGGAGGTCACCGTCGCCGAGTGCAAAAGACCTTAGCGTACGGGAAACCACTTACTATGTCGTGAATATCATCATCAATGATAGTGATAACTGATAAACTTGAGTGAATGAGTAGATTAATTTCTAAATATAGAAAGATAATTTAAAGCCTGTAATATCTATTTTTACACCGCATTTCCAGTAATTTAACGAAGTTGGACTTTGGAAATTATTTATAAGGAAATCACAACATTTATTGATAAACAAATAAAGCTTTATCAGTATTTATTTTTACGAATTAATATAATTATTAATCTCTTCCGTTATTTGTGACTAGGTGATTGAATGAACCCACAACAACACAATATATTAAATTGAAAAATGTTTATCCTGTTTTTTTCCGGATTGATAGTTTAGGCAACAGGGAGTTCCAGCTCGAAGGACAGCAGTAGGAACGGGCTGGTTTTTAGTCAGTAAGAGTCTGACACTCCCTCTCGCCTAACCAAAAAATAGAAAAATCATTGGATGATTCAGATCCCCTCAAAAAAAAAAAAGGGGAACAGGGAGTTACGTTCCCTAACATCGGAAAAAGAGGATCCTCCGACCATGCGAGATGATCGTACCTGGCAGGCACGTGGGATTTCTTGTGCAACCTTCATATGTCAACATCACTTGCACGATAGGACTTTGTGACGTCATCAGTCAATATACTGTCGAATCTTCAATATGTGTCGGTACAATAGCAAGAAATCTTACTGCCTACAATTGGGTACTGCCCTTAAAAATAAAAAAAATATTTCGACTTTTTATTACAATTAAATATTAAAAAATAAAAACACTTTCATCAATTGCTTTTATGACCAACTTTGTCGTAATATTTTTCCGCCAAATTTTTAAGAAATAAGTATGCTATTTGAAAAACGTGACGAAATTCATAGAAAACTGTAGTTTTTGACCCCAATTATCCTATAAATGCCAATTGCTGTGCAAAGGGCTCTCATCACACCGAGAAATATTGAACAAACAACTTATTACTTTAATTACAAGTCGAAGTCTCCGCACGACAAGGTTCGGGCTATGGATAACCGCAAAGGTTACCGTGGCTCGAACTCGAAGCAGAAGTCGGAAGGGGGTTGGTTTTAGTTAATAAGTGTCTGGTACTTTTTTTCATCTCACCCAGGGCGGTAGAAGTATTTGATTTCCAGCCTTTAATAAAGCATGGACACTATTTATTATTGTTGTAATAATGTAAATTTATAATCTTAAACATCCAAATGATTCAAGTAGCTCCATCTAGTTTTTCTTGAGAAGTTAACCGCGCAGAATGCCATTTGTTAATCTGTGTTTGTTTACTTCTTTTTCTTTGCATCGCTTCATCGCATGGCATCAAAAGAAAGCACATTATAAGTTTCTATAATAAATTACGTATACATCCATCTCGTCCATCATTTATTTAAATGCAAACCAACCACTTCAACAATTGTTAATCCTTTAATATTGTGTTTCGTCGGTTGTGGTTACAGGAGGGCCAATTATCCATTATTATATCATGAGGATTATATTATATTAAAAGAATATTTATTTTATTATTTATAGGAATTATTAGAGGCAGATTTTTTACGATCTTAGGGAATTTTACTCTCTGTTTCTAAATGTCAATTTTTTCTATTTATTATTATGTATGTAGGTACACTTTCTACATAAAATGGAATGATGTTTGTATTGATTGTTAATTCTATTATTGTAAAGTAACAACTTACTGAAATAGAAATAGATAGGCTTGGGCATGTCTGCCACTATCACGCAGTATGTTATATTTTTATTATCTTTTTCTAGTTCAATGATTTAACTTTTTATTCTTACTCTCTTGTGTTAAACTTTTATATTGTTATTTTGTCAAATTGTACATTCTTTTTTTTCTGTTCCTTGCATTCATGCCGTATGCCGAATAAAACGCTTCATTTCATTTCATTTCACATTGTCATATTTTTGCAATACAGTACTGTTTTTCCCTATACTTATTTGATTCTATTATTTCTGCTGGTTTTGGTATGTTGTGCATCGAGTCGAGCCTTTCAGTTCCTCCACAACTGCTGCCAAATCATTAAAAATACTTTGAACGCCGCTGCACCGTGTGTGTTGTTTATTACTAATAGCTGGACTTTTTTGCTGGATTTATGATCATGGCGAGTGCGACTGTGATGCAATGTCTCAACTGCTCATAAGAAAAGTAATAATAATAAATAAGATATAAGAAATAATCATTCTTTTATTCATTGTAATTGTATTGTTTTCATGTGTTTTCCTTTCCTCTGCATTTATAAAAACCATTTCATGATACCCACCTACCACATCTATGATTTGAGTAGGACCTAGATATAACACTAAGCAATTGATACAATTTTGTAATCTTACAAGTCGTTCGAAGTCCAAAATTTTGTTAAGATATTAGCAGTCTTCACACGGCTCAAAGATCCATCAGACAGCCACAGACGGAACCCAATAGGGCGATGCCTAACAAGGGCTGCGGACGACCTAAGGGATACCGAAGCTCCGGGTCAAAGCAGGAATAGGAACGGAATGATTTCTAGTCAGTTAGAGTCTGACCTTCCCTCTCGTCTCACCCAAGGCGGGAGATCTCATTGGTTTAGACTTTCTCTCCTCAAAAAAATAAGTATTAGCACGAACAAATGAAGAATTAGACAATCGCAGTCACCCTTATTACGGTACATTATTATCTATTGTTAGTTTATCACGTGTAATCCGGATGTTGCCGATTGAAATCAAAATAAACTCCTTTTCCTTAAAGATATTGTTACATCTACTGATGACACGTTGTGTCTTATCACAGACATTACTATAAAACAGTCGGGTACACAACTCAGAAGCACATTGTATACACTTGGCTTCAAGTTGTAAGTTTCTCCTGTTGAAGTAAAACAAAAACATAAAGGGTGAGTGATATAATACATATTTATTGTATCTACGATGGAAACTCCGAATTTGATTCAACAATCATAATTATACTAGCGTCTAAACCAGAACATATACTTAATATTGACTATGAAAAAGAAAATGTAATTTAATGACAAGGGCACTGACACTGGTCCGTGGAGAATAAAATATATTGTATTATACATGATTTCATAAATGAAATATTTTTTACTATTAAATATTAATTTTCTATTAGTAAAGTCTGTACTATAATACTCATTTTTCATCTTGTCTGGGCTATTCTTAACCTAACGTTGTTGTTGCAGATGAGGAGCTTCATCATCATCACAGTGCTGTCAGTACTCGCAGCCTGCTATGGCGCCGCTGTCCTCCCGAGCGAGGAGGAGATGGTCACCATAATATACGACGACAAGTCACCTAATGGAATCATTATGTCCAGAGCAGACTTTGATGCCAGATCTCAGGGTTGGGTACTGCTATCTGAGTAAGTATCTGAGTAATATAATAGATTTAGTAAAATTAGAGCCCTGTGCTCTGCGGACGGCGAGTAAGGGAACTTCACCGCCCGATAAGAACCAGACCCGTGCGTAAGAAGCATAGCGCTGCGCGCCCGTTAAAAAGGTATCAGACCACCACAGATGAAGCTCTTCGTAGAGCCGATGCGCGATCGGGGCTACAGACGACTTTCAGGGTTACTGAAGCTCCAGCTTGAAGCAGGAGTCCCCAAGCCAGTAATCATTTGAATATATTACCAATCAACAAAGTAAAATGTCGGAAGAGGGAAAAAATAGTTTGATAAAGTTTAAAAATAATTTATTAATTTTTAGACTACATTATGCTGAAGAAAAAACGAAGAAGATTGCTGTATTAAATATTAAAATTCGTATTGTTTTTTTTTTCAGAGCAAACGATTTAATTCCGGCTGTTGAAGGCCAAGTGCAGAGCATCAGAATGGTCTACAGAGCACAGCGCGGAGTCAAAATAAGCATGCTGTCGGTATCTGCTCGTCTCAGTGGTATTCCTGAAGTAGACAATACTCCACTTGGCAGGAATTACATAGACGTCAAAGTAACGTCACGTCTCGGTTTAGGTTTGAATTCAACCATCAGTGTATATAGATGGGATTGAAAACCGATGCTGGTTCATAAACTTAGTTCTCCACCTCCATAAGTAACCTTTGATAACCTCTGCATGAAAACCCGACTAAAATGGCAAATAAATAATATTGATAATAAGCTCCATCGTTTAATTTTATTTGTTATACTTTGTATTTGTACCCAGTCTTAAATGAAACTATGAAAAGAAATACAATAAATCACAAACTATAAACACACATTTATAAATAACAAATAAATCATTAGTACGCCTAGTTAACGCTACAGGGTAGGCAGAAACATTATCATCATCATATCAGCCACGAGACTTTTACTTAAGAACAAAGTTACTTATTAATTTTAAAACCATTTTCATTACTTTTCAAAACCAACCCCCCCCCCCCCCTCACCTTCTCTTTTGTGTTTGCAGCTTAAAAACCTAGCCGACATATCTATATAATTATACAGTTTAACTCTTTAGTCGTCTTTCAAATGCAGCCTAGTTCATGATCCAATGACGACTTCATTATAAAAATAGGTATTCGTTCCACAATCCACGTGGATTTTCCTAGATCAGCTTGCGATATTTTGTCTCTTAAAAAAGGAGGATAGAATCATTTGCTTTGCTCGTGTACTAGTAGGTATACTCTGAGTTTGATACGTACCTACCCAAAAATTTGCAACTGGCTGTTACAAATTTCTAATGTATTATTCGTTTTATTTCGTATGTACCAATAACCGCGCCTGAAGGTACTTTATTATGGACACATTGAGCGGACCACTTTTGTAAGACGACTGAAAATAGTTATACACTCATGAACACAACTCGAGCGCAAAATAATGGGAAACTGTAGCGCCCTTGATGACGAGGCAGTACAGTCAAAGTCATTAATAGAATAAACAATAAGTGATATGTAACAAAGTCTTTTATTTAGAGTTTTTCGGGGCTTGCATATACCGCCCAATGACAGACTCTGTGTGAACTAAGAAGTATGCAGAGGGCGCGAGGTCTTCCTTAGACCCCCCCCCCCCGCCGTTGCAAGAGATATTCTGGATGTCTGGGATTGCGCGATCTCCTCCCACCATCAGCATGGGTCAGCCGGACGGCGAGCAAGGGCAATTCGCCGTTCGACCACCATCGAGAACCAGACGCCAAGCGCATCGTATCCCGCGCACGGTTTAAAGAGCCATTAGACTACCACACATGAGACCCAGTAGGGCTGATGCCCGATCCTAATGTGCGGACAGCCTAGTGTGTTCCTGGGGCTTCGGCTCAAAACAGAAGTGGGAACCGGAGAAGGAACTGCATGGTTTTTAGTCAGTAAGAGTCGGAGACACTCGGTCGCCTCGCCCAAGGCGGGAGAAGTCATTGGATGAACTACATTATTATTAATTTATTAATTTTATTTAAAAACACAGGTAAGTATCTTATAATCTAAGCCCCGCAAAACCGTTGGAATGGTTTGACTGCGGGGTCGAGTCGCTAAACATTACAATTAAATGTACTTATATTTAAATGTTATACAGGCGTTGAAACTTATACTTACTTATTATTAGGACACTTCTAAATAATATGACTTGAATTTTCGTTTAAACCTGTTTGAATTTGTATATTTGTATATAACATTGAGGTATATAATAAAAAAAACTAAGATTTTATATGAATATCATTTATTTTGAGTTGTTCAAGTAACAATATTCACGCATAGTGTAATGTAGGTATTATATAAGTTTATGAATCGAAATTACTTCAGCTAATAACTGTATATTGAAAGTGTTGAAGAAATTTCGTCACCAGGGTGTGAAGTTATCGACACTATCATGGAATTGGTTCCAAGTGGACCTAAGTATAATTCCATGGGCTTTTCGCTATAACTAACGACGAGAGCGTTAATGACGACTCCGGGTGGCGCCTTGAACGACTTGGTAATATGTTGTACTTGACCTGCGACTGCTGGTGCCTCAAATGTAGCCCTGAAAATAATATCACAATATTAATTGCTAACACTACATTCCATTGTTAGTTTTTGATGATCTCACCGTGTGATTCTAATAATGAAATAACGCCAAATCTAAGCCACCTGTCTCCTGTAGCTCTGCTGGCTTCAGGCCGAGGCCAAGGTTTGTAACTACCCTACAGTGAGGTACCCACTGTGTCAACGTTATGTTTGCAAGAATCAAATAGAATTGTATGGTCATTGCGCTGTTACTCATTAGCTTAGTAGATACTCACTCAGTTATCGGTATCCAAATATTAGATTTAGCATTAAGCTCTGCGCTGGACACAATCCTTCCTTCGGGAGACAAGTCATCATATAATACGGTGTAGCCTCCGGACATGTCCTCGCTCGGGAGGTCGGCAGCACTATAGCAAGCTGCTAGTGCTAACAGCACTGTGATAATGATGAAGGTCCTCATCTGCAAGAACTCATAGGTGTAAGACGAGGGCAGGCAAGATGGTAGAAGTGCAGGGCGCGTTTAGGGGATAATTCTAAACGAATGTGTTACTCATAACCAATGTAAACAAATGAAATGTTTTATTATAAATTGATTTGTAGTATCTGTCTTGTTAGATTCATAAACATAACATCACGCTTTTTATCCCCGAAGGGGTAGGCAGGGGTGCACATTACGGCACTTAATGCCACTGTACAATGTAACACCTACTTTTCACTATTTATGTTATGAGTCCCATGTAACAGCGGGTGAGCCTATTGCCATATACCGGGCACATTTCCAGACTCCGTGCTACTACTGATTTTTTTTTAAACCAAGTAATTCTCTGCCCTACCTGGGAATCGAACCCGAGACCCCTCTGCCCGGCAGTCGCACTTGCGACCACTCGGCCAACGAGGCAGTTAGATTCAATTAATACTTACAATTATTCTTGTCAATTAGGTAGGTGACTGTAAGTACACGTATCAAATATGAATGTAGCGAGTGGAGTATAAAATATCAATTAATAGTGTACGCTGTGCAGTGGCGGGAACGGTAACAGCACGGCGTGGCAGGGTCGAGTATCACCCCTAGCTCTATAGCTATTACGTCCGCGCTAGACAGTGACAGAGTCACGTGTTAGAAGTGGACGGCAATGTCTTTTTTTTGAAGAGGGGAAAATCATCGAATGTCTGCTCCGGCCTGGGTGAGGCGGGAGGGAGTGTCAGACTCTTACTGACTAAAAACCACCCCATTCCTTCTCCTGCACGTCGAGCCGGAGCCCCAGTTACCCGGTAAGGTAAGGTAAGGTTTTTATCAGTCTTACTATTTGGTGACAGGAAATTTAAGTTTAACAGCAGATAAATAAAGTACAATTACTACAAAATACTATCATCCGAATATAATCCCCGAATTAAAACTCAAACTTTAAACAAAATAAAATGTCACTCACCTTTTTTTAATTATTATTTTCTCTTAGAACTGGAGGAACTTGCACTTTATAGCCAATCATGTACAATAATTATACCTCTAAATGTCATCGACTGTTATACCAAAACGTTCTGTGATAAGAAGATATCTTCAGAAACCTGATGTTTATTTAGATTTTAATGAGCGATATCTGGATTAAAAGTAAAACTGATCGATAATGAAGTTCCGTATCATGGGTGACACAAGTTTTGTTCATTCACTATCTTCTGCCGCAACTTCGTCCACGTTCAACTTTACGGAGATTTTTTTTTGTTCCGATTTCAATTGCTACACAAGAAATGGTTTTAAAGTCCATCCTGTGGATACAAAGTCATTTATACTGTTTTATTCTAATATATGTGTTACCGATCAAACTCAATTTCAGATCAAACTAGATTGGCCTATGATAAACTAACCTAAGGTGATGGAGCCCCGCTAGGCGGGGCTCGCATCGTCAATTCGCGTCACATTGCATTTATTTTCATTAAAAAAGCCCTCAATTCGTATGTCAGTTTTACCTTGAAAGACGGATAAACATATAGACACAAGCATTTATATAATATTAGTTCACCGCACATTAGGGGATTTTATTTAGGTTTGTTTGTTTATCAATAAATGCGGTGATTACCTATCTTGTGAAAGTGTTATCAACTATTCCAAAGTTCAGATTTGTTGAGTCACTGTAAAAGCGGTACACATGCGTTGTATTTCTATACCTATTTTATAAGCATTTCTATTATATTATATATTTTACACAGTTTCTGGTTAGGCTCCGTGTACCAGATTTTGTATATAGAATGTAAACTTTCATTTTTAAAGTGTCTCACGCTTTACAAATGAAAGTTTATATTGCATTGAAAGTTTACGAGCCATGCTTCGAAACGATGACCGACGTGAAACAACGCTTGCGTTATGTTTCGTCGTGTGAGTGAGTGAGGCCCAATTACTCCTCGCCCCCTTTCGTAACCCTCGAATGCCTAACAATCCTCAAATCTCTAATCCCAAAAGGCCGGTAACGCACTTGTAACACCTATGGTGTTCCAGGTGTCAAGTAGCGACGCCAATTGCTTACCATCAGGTGATCCGTCTGACCGTTTACCGGTTAACCCATAAAAAAAATTTGGAACTACGATTTTGGTTTTTGATAGTCGGCTGATACACAGAACAAATGGTCTTTATGATATGTGTTATCCACAAATTGTTCTTCTGAGTCTGGACGTCGTGTGTATATGAAATTATTTATTTATAAACCCACCCACGACACAGGACAAAATTGTAGTGTAGGACAAATTAATGAATATTTTTATAAGAACAAACAAACAGTACACCACATTTCTTTTTAAGTACAATAAGATAGTAGTCAGCAGTCACCCTTATTACCGTATACTTACCTATTGATTGATACCTTTTAATCCGGTTATCATTGATTAAAATCTAAATAAAAAGTGATTTCCGCATGAGTTTTATCGGAAAAAATACTATATAACGGTCGATGATACCACTTAGCTACAAGTTGAAAGTTAGTTAGGGTAAGTGATTTATCTGCAATAGAAATAAACGATCATACCAGAAATATTCCCAGATATATATACTTTCTACTAAATTAAATCTAGTTACCGTATTAATAGTCTGGTACCAAAAAATCTATAACAATATTTCAATACTCTCTTTCCATGTACTCTGGGCTAACTAAACCTAACGTTGTTGTTGCAGATGAGGAGCTTCATTATCATCACAGTGCTGTCAGCACTCGCAGCCTGCTATGGCGCCGCTGTCCTCCCGAGCGAAGAGGAGATGGTCACCATAATATACGACGACAAGTCACCCAATGGAATCATTATGTCCAGAGCAGACTTTAATGCCAGTTCTCAGGGTTGGGTTCTGCTATCTAAGTGAGTATCTGAGTATCATAATAGATTTTAACAAAATAACCACTCTTATAGTTTTATTACAAACCAAACGAAAGCCCATTTAGTACACTCACTATTTGAGTCTTACAAGATAGAGGAAATAAAGGCATAATCATTCATATTATGCCCTTATTTTCATACCATTCATACCTTTGCCTAGTACGGGAATGCAATAACAATACTTGGAATATTATATTATACAAAGTGGGCCCAACGTGATCAAGTTTATAGAGAAGGCATAAATTATTAGTATGTTGAAAATTATTATTGAAATATTATTTTCAGGACGAACGATTTCGTGCCAGCTGTTGAAGGCCAAGTGCAGAGCGTCGGCGTGTTCTACAGAGCAAATTTCGGGGTCCGAATTGACAGGCTTGTCATAACTACTTATGGCCATCTTATTCCTGATGTAAATCGTACTCCACTGGGCAGTAATAAAATGATAGTAATTTTAACTTCACGTCCCGGTGAATTAATCAGATCAACTATTGAAACATATAAGCGGGATGAGATTTCTTCATAAACTTAGTAATTATCCACCAGCATGATTATTGTCATCCAAACACACAACTTAAATATGTGCTTATGTTTAATTTACTGCCAGATATATTAATAACACGTTCGAGGACGCTACCACTTGAGTCGGGTTTTCAAAATGACACAGTACATGTCTATACAAAATTATACGACGTATCAGTACGTAGTGTCCCATGAAGAAATATCGTTTTAAACATATCATGACACAACCGTTTTATCACGTCAACGTGTATATGCATCTAGGTAAGGATCCGCCTCGTTGGAGATGTCGGAATCATCAAACATGCTTATCTTGTGTCTTATTTTGCGCTTATATCCATCTAAAACACACAATAACCCATTAAACATCAATTTCACACTGTAAAATCATTAATTTGCATTAAAGTAATGTACACAGTGACACAGCCGCGCTGAATGGAGCGGGGACGTATAAACACGTTGTGCGTATGTGAATACCGTAACCGCACACTATCAACGACACTTATTTTAAATAGTTCTAAACTTACCCTACGTGACAGTACAGAGTTGGGTATTTTATATGTTGTGACACAAGATACATTTAAAAGGATTTTTACTTGAACTTTCATCGGAAATGAACGTTCTGCCGTATAATTTAAATGTTATTTGAACGTCATCGTACGTTGTGCGATATTAAAATCTCGAACGATGACGTATAATCTCGTTCTGTCCTTGAACGTGATAAAATATAACAGACAAAAATAGTCAATTATCACAAAAGTTTACCCGTGTTTTAATGTTAATTCCAACCAGTTCTAACATGTCGCTAAGCAAAATGACTCAAATTAATTCATTGTTAACCCAAAAATAAATAAATGATCACTAAAATTAAAACAACATAATTATTAATGTGAAATTACCCATTACCAAAGATAAGCTAAAAGAGACCAAGGCCCCGGAGGAGACGGAGCCCCGCTATGAGGGGCTCCTATTCCTGCTCGACTGAAACTTTACAAATGGCATGCCGGTGGCTACATGATTGTTATTCTAATCTATCCGAGCATCAGATCGGGCTATCAAAAGTGATTATTTTCTACATTTGATGAATATAATTTGAAATGAAGACTAGTTTGCTGATATCCAGTATATGTCACCGGAAAATAACGATAATCGTAAATTTATTTTCCAAGTGTAAACTCAACAAGCAATTTGTATATAGACAGAATACGCACTAAGACCTCATAGCAAAATTATTTTGACCCCAAAAAGCTGAAAACAGGATTATATTTATTATTAAATTAAAGTTAGTTTAATAAATCAAACGTAATATTAATAAGATTAAATAGAATTCTATCATCTACTAGAGAAAAAACTGTTGAAATTCACATACCTATACACTTGAGCCACGTAGTACACGAACACATCGAAATTATAACACCCCTCTTCTTTAGTTGGGGTGAAGGAGCAGTGATAAACGAAATAGTCAATTGACCACCGTGGTCAACCATCACATACTCTGAAAGTGTGATCTCTGGCAATATGAATGTAACACTATGTTAAATAATTTAATTGTTTCGTCAGGTGTACCTTATTATACGGACCTTGTGGAACCTAGAACGAATTTCCGTGCGTTTAGGCGTTTTCGCCATACCTATTATTGGAAGCAAGTATAACAGCTCACACATAGGACTCACTTAGTTTTTAGTCAAATTTCCGTGGTGCTTGGTGACTGGGCTTCACCCAGTTGTACAGTCTCTTCTTTGTGCCTTTAGGCTTGATTCATTCTGTCTCCTGCAGTAATTCACCGAGGGAAGTGGACACCTTAGTTTGTTTTCTTCTCCTCTTATAATATCTTCTGATTCACTTCGTTGCGGGAACCAAGACAGTTACTCATGTCCCTGGGACGCGCCGGACTTCAGTGTTCCGGTGTTTTCATGGTTGTATCTACTGTAGATTCTGGCTTACAGGAGTTGCAGCGGCTTTGGGAGGTTGTGGAGGGTATGACCCAAAAAAAAATGACCACTGTGGTCAGAGTTCACCCTAACTAACGAATTTAATGTGTCCTCTGGGATATGCTTCATCAACTACAGCAAGGCTTCCGATTGTATAGATGGGCAGAGCCTATGCAAGGTACTCGACGAACCAGGAATGCCTCACCACTTTGTTGCAGTATCTACACCGCGATAGGACCGAAGGACAGACCAAATTACCGCCACTTGAAATACAATTGTCTGCGATGCCATTTGCGCTACCGGAGATAAGAAAAGATGACGAGCAATAGTCCGCAAGAAAGTTTTTCGTGGAGGTACCCTCAGTATTAAGGAGAAGCAACACAAGCAGAAGAAGACTTAATTCAGTCTTCAGCAATTGTTTTCGGTAATTCAAGTAATCATTAAATGCCTGAAGTAATCTTATCTCAATCCAAAAATTGTGGATGTGAATCGATTTTTGACATTACTTGTATAGAGTTTGTGGCAAAAATCGATATAAATACAAACATATAACTACTATCGCCACACACATAAGTAAATAGAACTCAATTGTCACCCTGTACGTCGAGGTAATAAGAAGAATTGAGATTTTATATCAATATCATTTATTTAGAGGGTTTCCGATAACAATATTCACGCACAGTGTTATTAAGATATGATAACTATAAGTTTATGAATCAAAATCAGTTCCACTATGGTCTTCGGTATACTGTAATTTTTGAGAAAATTTCGTCACCGGGGTGTGAAGTTATCGACACTATCACGGAATCGCTTCCTAGTGGACTGCGGTATGAATACGCGGGAGTTTTGCTGTAAGTCACGCTGAGTCCGTTTATGATGACCCCGGGTGCAGCCTGGAACACCTTGGTAATATATTGTCTTTGACCTGCGACCGCTGGTGCCACAAGTGATGCCCTGAAAATAGTATCACAATATTTATTCCTAACCTTACAGTCCATTGTCCGTTTCGGCCCACAATTGCTCGCAATGATTTCACCGTGTGATCAAAAAGTGAAATAATCTGAGAACTGAGCCACCTGTCTCCTGTCGCTCTGTCAGCTCCAGGTTAAGACCGAAGTTTGTATCTATCCTACAGTGCGCGTACTCAAAGTGTCGACGTTTAATTGGCAAAAATAAAATAGAATTGTATGGTCATTGCGCTGTTACTCATTAGCTTAGTAGATACTCACTCAGATATCGGTATCCAAAAATCAGATTTAGAATTTAGCTCTGCGCTGGACACAATCCTTCCTTCGGGCGACATGTCATCATATAATACGGTGTAGCCTCTGGACATGTCCTCGCTCGGGAGGTCGGCGGCACTATAGCAAGCTGCGAGTGCGGACAGCACTGTGATAATGATGAAGGTCCTCATCTGTAATAACTCGTAGGTCTAAGACTAGGGCAGACAAGATGGTGGCAGTGCATTGTAAGATAGAAGCTTATTTATCAACTCCTACGCGACATCGCCGCGACCGCGCACGCTGGTCATGTGGAAGAGTCCCTCTGTGATTTGAAACAAGTTAAGTATATTTCTCAGTATATAACTCGTAATTTTTAGTTACATCAAGTCTCACGAAAGTTATCATAAAAACAATACATTTTTATTCATCTTAATATTTGGAAACGGAAAATTGAAATTTAACACCAGGCAAATAAAGTTCAGTTCCCATTCCTGAGAAAATACGTAACTATAAAATACTATCGGCTGCTTATAGTCTTCAAATTGAAACACTTTCTATACAACAAGAGAATATACTCTTACTCACCTTTAGTATATTTTATGTTTTCTTCGAACCGTTGGAAACGACAACTTGAAGCCAAGTGTATACAATGTGCTTCTAAGTTGTGTACCCGACTGTTTTATAGTAATTTCTGTGATAAGACACAACGTGTCATCAGTAGATGTAACAATATCTTTAAGGAAAAGGAGTTTATTGATTTCAATCGGCAACATCCGGATTAAACGTGATAAACTAATAATAGATAATAATGTATCGTAATAAGGGTGACTGCGATTGTCTAATTTTTCATTTGTTCGTGCCTTTACTTTTTTTTGAGGGGAGAGTAAAGTAATCTCCCACCTTGGGTAAGTTGAGAGGGAGTGTCAGACTCTTACTGACTAAAAACCACCCCGTTCCTATTCCTGCACTTCGAGCCGGAGCCCCGGCAACCCGTTATTAGGCCTTCCGCAGCTCCGTATCGGCATCATCCTTATTGGGCCCCATCTGTGGTGGTCTGATGGCGCCTTAAGGCGCGCGCATAACGCGACGCGCCGTACGTTCGGGTCTGGTTCTGATCGGACGGCGAGTCACCCCTGTTTTGCCGTCCGCAGATAGTACGGTGGCCGGAGATCAACTCACGATCCCCGACGCCCGAAGTGTCTCTCGCGACGGCTGGGGCGTGAGGAGGTTCGTTCCTTCACGCGTCCACCATAAGGAGGACCTTAGCTAGCATGACTGCTTCGTAAAAGGAGGAGATAGCAACCCAGTCCCCCTCGCTTCGTGCCATGGTCTGAACCAGTGCCTGATGCGAGAGGTCACCGTCGCCGAGTGCAAAAGACCTTAGCGTAGGGGAAACCACTTACTATGTCGTGAATATCATCATCAATGATAGTGATAACTGATAAACTTGAGTCAATGAGTAGATTAATTTCTAAATATAGAAAGATAATTTAATGCCTGTAATATCTATTTTTACATTGCATTTCCAGTAATTTAACGAAGTTGGACTTTAGAAATTATTTATAAGGAAATCACAACATTTATTGATAAACAAATAAAGCTTTATCAGTATTTATTTTTACGAATTAATATATTAATTAATCTCTTCCGGTATTTGTGACTGGGTGATTGAATGACCACACAACAACACAATATATTTAGGATTTTGTGACGTCATCAACTAATCTTACGGCCCACAATTGGGTAATTTCCTTTTCTTAATCAAAAATTAATTATTTCGACTTTTCATTACAATAAAATATTAAAAAAATAATCACACTTTCATTTATTGATTTTATGACCAATTTATTTGAATATTTTCCCAGCAAATTTTTAATAAATAAGTATGCTATTTGACGCTAAAAAAAGTGACGTCTCAATACTCAATCTCTTACAAAATTCATAGAAAACTGTCGTTTTCGACTTCAATTATCCTATAAGTGCCAATTGCTGTGCAAAGGGCTCTCGTCACATCGAGAAATAATGAACTAACAAACTTATTATTTTAATTATAAGTCGAAGTCTCTAAGAAGCTGAACTCTAAACGGGGTTGCTTTTAGTTAGTAAGTGTTCGACACATTTTTTTCACCTCACCCAGGGCGGGAGGAATATTTGATTACTTTGCAGCAGTTAAAAAAAGCATGGACACTTTATTGTTGTTATAATTAGGTAAATTTTATAATTTTAAACATCCAAATATTTAAAGTAGCGCCATCTAGTTTTTGCCTGGGAAGTTAACCGCGCAGGATGTTATTTGTTATTTTCTGTCTGCTTCCTTGTCGTTGCATCGCATCATCGCATGACGCCGAGATGTGCTTTCTAAGTTTCTTTAATAAATTACGTATAAAAAGTATCTATTATTTATTTAAATGAAAACCAATCACTTCAACAATTGTTAATCCTTTAAATTGTGTTTCGTCGTATGATTTAGGTTAAAGGAGGTCAAATTATATTTTTTGGTTATTTTATTAGAAATATAAAAAAATATTTAATAACTAATTTGAAAATTACTTATAATTTAAGATTTTTTGTTATATTTAATGTGATTCATACGTAATTTATAAACTTATGGGTTAAGATATTATTTTCTTAATTTAGGTCAACATTTATTAAAAAATATTGATATAGGATGAAGAGAAATTTAACTAAAAATCACGGGTTACTCACGTGCATATACTGAGAAAAGAGTAAGCTGCGCGACATTGCCGCGACCGCGCACGCTGTTCATGAGGAAGAATCCCTCTGTGCTTCGAAACTAGTGGAGCTTTTCTCAGTATATTCAAGTGAGTAACCCGCGATTTCTAGTTAATTTAATTTGTCTCACTATAGTTATTATAATAACGGAGATAAAGTTATAAAGGATTTAGGATCATACAAGTAATACGAGCAGACGAATCGCTGTCTGCCTGTTTGGCCGCTGATCCCATAAAAAATTGTTTTAATGTAAAAAAGTTATCGAGGAAATAGTAACTATTTTTAGGAAAAGAACTAAGATATAGTCATTCCTACTACGGTAATTACTTCATTATCTGTCTGTCCATTACTTAATCCGGATATCACAGATTAAAATCTAAAGACTCGTGGATCTTATCACAGAAATTACTATATAACAGTCTGATACACAACTTAGTAGCACATTGCAAACACTTGGCTACAAGTGGTATTTTCTACGGTTCGAAGCGAAGAAATTATAGAAGGTAAGTGATTTTTGTCATAAAGTTACATCACGCCAATTATCCCCGAAGTAGACAGAGGTGCACAATACGGCACATATTGCCCCTGTTCAATGTCGCACCCACTTTTCACTAATCAACAATTTCAATACTAATTTCCTGATATTTCCTGATGTGAAACCAGTTTCATACCACAATCTGCCAACATCCAATCTAGCTAAACTTAGACCTACGTGTTATTCCAGATGAGGACCTTTATCATCATCGCGCTTCTGTCAGCACTCGCAGCCTGCTATGGTGCTGCAGTCCTCCCCAGTGAGAAGGTGATGTCCGAAGGTATCACCATTGTATATGACGAGGATTCTCCCAATGGAAGGATTATGTCCAGGTCGGACACAGTAGACAACTTATTCGTTCTACTATCTGAGTGAGTATCCACTAAACATCTTTAGTAACTGAACATTATTTTTTGTTTATGAGATATACGGTTAACGAGCAGACGGGTCACCTGATGGTCAGCAATCAGCGTCGCCCATGGACATCTAGAACACCAGCACCACCATATAAATAATATTGAACACAACACGTTAATACCGCTTAACTTGAATAATGTCGATTAAAATCCATAGATGTCGCTTACTATAAAATATGGAAGTGTCAATGAAAAATCAAACAATTACTTGATAAACTTCAACAATGTTATCCTTGTCCTATTTATCGTAGCGGTAATCAAATTGATAAATAAAGGATTCCTCCAATTAAGATAGCGAGATATTACAGATTGGCGGTTAAATGTGTGATTTTTTATGTAAGTAATAAAAATTGGAAGCAATAAAGTACACCTGCATTAGCTTCACCACAAGTATCAGAGTTGCGGTGCGAACCGTCTAAGAAACTGATTGCCTGTTACTAAAATACCAGACACTATAGTACTACAGTATTCTGTGGGAGAGTAATACTTCCTTCCGTTAGAACCAGCTCATTAAAGTTGCATAAAGCATTTACTCTATTGGATTGTGTTAAGCGCCATCTATTGGAATACGCTCAAACTATTTTGAGAAGTAGTCTGGCATTTGCTTCATTAAATTAAAATACCAGACACTGTAGCATTACAGTATTCTGTGGGAGAGTACTTCCTTCCATTAGAACTAGCTCATTAAAGTTGCACAAAGCATCTACTCTATTCGATTTTGTTAAGTGCCATCTATTGAAATACGCTCAAACTATCCTCGCAAGTAGCTTAGCATTTTTTTTTATTAATCATTTATATCAAAACAAAAGATAACACTATTCAAGCGTTTGAGGTGCCCACGCATACAAACTGCTTGTCAGTCTACTTTGTTGTTGTTATAGGACATATTATTACTATTTGTTTAAGACTTTGACTGCCAATAAAAAACTGTTGAAGGCAAATCCTCCGCTAACGCCGGTTACCGGTGACCCCCATGGCGTTCAACGTGTTAACCGTACGTTACGCTGGCACAAAAGGTAGTGAAGTTTATCAAGGCCAGAAAATAAGAAGTTAAGGAATGGAATTTAAAATACTAATATAATATTATACTCTCACTTTCAGGTCAAGCATAAACGTGCCAGCTATTCCAGGCAAGGTACAAAAAGCTGGCATAACGTATCAAGCTCCAGAAGGAGTCAGGATCAGCAGAGTTTCAATCACTCTTTACGCCAATCTTCCTGGCGATACACAAAATTCTCCATTGGGAAGCGACTACGTTGAATCACATGTGACATCACGTCCAGGAGACGCCATTAACTCGTCGAGTACCGGTTTTATAGACACAATTAAAGAACAATAGGTCGCGGTCACCGGTGACCGCTTGGTGTTTGACAGATTAATGGAAGTATTGCTGTCTACAGGTGGGCAGATTAATTGAATAGACCTGATGCTGTATACTCCGTAATACAATGACAATGTGCTAGTTACTGTTCATCACGAATTTTGCTATACAATACTGCCAGTATCATCATCGTCATCGTCAACAGTCTATAAGTGACCACTGCTAACCAAAGACATCTTGTCACACGAGGAAGTATGAGCATTAATCACCACGCTTGCTCAATATGGATTGGTGATTTCAAACTTGTAATTAGAAATTATAAGTCCAAGTTTCTTCACGATGTATTACTGCTAGTATTGTGTAAATACCTATAAATTATATTATTCAATTCAACATTTTATTCTTTTATTTATTTACTGTACTTGGAGTGCAGAACATACCTCTTTATATAGGTACTACTAACGGCTCACCCAAGCTTCACCTAGATTTTATCCTCCGAAGTTTTAGTCCTAACAGTAACCAACAACACGACAAAAGAAGAAATATCCATTTCAGTCGAGAAGTTCAAGAGTTACGCGCTTACATACATTTCGGTAATTCGTAATGATATGAATAAATTATTGTTTTCGGCTTACTCACGTTATTATTTACGACTAGTTTTAAGCCATGCTGATCTGATACTGATGATCAGTAGCAGTGACACAGTCGCCGCGTCGCAGGTCGCGAATGAATATCAGCCTCTAGCATGGCTCGAAACTAGTCGATTTCCTCGTCAAATAATTACGTGAGTAAGCCGAAAACATAATAATTTATTTAGTATGTCTCACAAAAGTTATAATACAAATATACATAATGATATGCCTCATAATGAAAAGCGAACACCATAAGATTTGCTACTGCCGATAACAATAAAACCAAATTGGATAATACTTTGTTAGACACCATCCGCACCTGAAGGAGGCATCGGGTCCTCTTAGTACACCAGCTCCGAAGCCCCCAGGGGCCAACGCCTGTTACGGCACCTCCCTATGGAGACCTATGTGTCTACCTAGAGCATTTCTGTGCAGAAGCACGTGACCACTGTGCCGCTATTTTCCTTGAGGAAATTAGGTAGATTTAGATCCATAGATTCTAATTGTGTACCTATTCCAAGATAAGATAAGACTATATATATATTTTTTTTTTATATTATAGGTTATTTCTCCACGGACTCTAGGTCCGTGCCCTTGTCATACAGTTTTTTAATTATAATACATCTAGTCAATTTTTATAAAGTAAAGAGGGAACCTAGTTACACACTACAATTAACTACATCTATAATTATTACCAAAAGTATAGGTTACATAATAATTAGGCACTATTTATTTATTTCTATTTCAAAGGCTTTATGAAACCAGCCCACCAACAAGATGGGAGAGCCGACCTGACCCAGCAGAAGGCACCCGTTCACGAGTATGACGTGTGTGTCAGCAATTGGTCCGGTCAACCTTTTCATTGGGAACGGAACAACCCAACACACAGCGCCACCGACTGTAGGACATTTATGTGTGCATGACGCCTCAACCTTTGCCACATGGGCCGATTCCAATAAAGCGTACAATAGTCCAAAGTATTAGATAAGCCTATATTGCTCACCTGTTTTTTAGCCTATTTCGTATCTTCTTATCAATTAGTAATACCGATATACCTAATAATAACTAGACGGTATTAATATTGTTTTAGGATTCCGTGCGTAAAGGGTAAAATGGGACACCATTTGCTACAAATCAGCGCCATGGACTGGGGCCTTCTTGCCCGACCCACAGCATTAAGCTGAGTAAAGGCCTTTTATGCTGCGATGCACTATATACTTCTTTTTGTCCTTGTTCACTTGTACAATATCTTTGTAAAGAAGATGTGCATTGGACCCCACGGCCCTAAAGTTTCAACCCCAAATGGTTTGAAAGCATAATTGCCAATCAGGCTATTTTTTTTTCAATGGGGGAAAATCATCGATCGACTGCTCCCGCCTGGGTGAGGCGGAAGGGAGTGTCAGACTCTTACTGACTAAACACCACCCCGTTCCTTCTCCTGCACGTCGAGCCGAAGCCCCGGTTACCCGTTAGGTTCTCCGCGACTGCCAATCAGGCTATTAAGGTACTATACTTTCACCGTTTGAGGTTCTCGACAGCAGTAGCGGCAGTACTGGCTCGACATACTGAGCTTGGAAGATGGAATGGCGCCAGAGTATCAACGTATATGGCGTCCCATACTAAAGGCCTACTCATCTTCCAAGGGAAAAAGGATATCCTGTCTCTTGCCATCGTTGCGTACCAAGCCATTAGGCTTTAAAGTAGCTGGCACGCTGACGGAGACAAGAGCCCAACGAACACTATTTTCTATCTTCTTTTTCTATATAAATAAAAATGAATTGCCGTTCGTTAGTCTCGCTAAAACTTGAGAACGGCTGGACCGATTTGGCTAATTTTGGTCTTGAAATGTTCGTGGAAGTGCAGGGAAGGTTTAAAAGGTGAGAAAATTATTTTTTAGGCGGTACGAAGTTTGCCGGGTCCGCTAGTTATATAATTTATAAAATAAAGTCGTGTTAGTTACACCATTTATAACTCAAGAACGGCAGAATAGATTTGGCTAAAAATTGGTAAGGAGGTAGCTTAGAGCCAGGAGACCGACATAGGATACTTTTAAAAACAAATTTTTTTTTTTACTTTTACCGAAAATCACGAACGGGGACGGGAAAAAATGGGATTACGCGTACGAAGTCGCGGGCAGAAGCTAGTAAATTTATAAATAAAAATAAAACCAATTACTAAAAGACAGAAAATTAAATTATTATTAGCAGGTTGTAGTTTTTTCTTGGGAGAGCATTGCTTTGCCTCACAGAAAACCGACGTGAAACTACGCTTGCCTTGCGTTTCGTCGTGTAAGCTTGGTTACCGGAAGTCCAATTACCCCAATCCTTGAATACCCAAAGATCCTCAAACTCCTAATCCCAAAAGGCCGGTGACGGACTTAGTAACTTAGTAACGCTTCTAGTGTTCCAGGTGTTCATGGGCGACGCGGGTTGCTTACAATCGGGTGATCCGTCTGCTCGTTTACCGGCTTATGTCATAAAAAATACTTTTTCTGATTTTTATAGACAACAGAACCCTGTATTCGTGACTTCGACTCAAACTTTACTGGATTTCATGAGGATAATGCGGTTATAACTATTTATTTATCTAATCATATAGATAGTGTCTTTGTTCTAATACCTCTATATTAGTTGGATACATAACTTTTTACTACTCCATGGCCCGTTGTATTGTGTTACAGTTGCATCAACAATAACAAAAAACCAAACGTAAGTCTCATTGTATTTTTGTAGCTACAGATACTTAATTGAATTTTGTAGCTTCATTTTTTTTCTTAGTTAAATTTTTAAATAAAAAAATAATAGAATAGGATCTCTTTTTTAACGTACAATTAAACTAGTGGAATTTAAGTGGAAATCGGGTAAAAATAGTATAGGAGATAGACAAATATAAGTATAATTCGGTGTGTTTTACTGATATTAGTGCATGTTAGGTATATCATTTTAGCATTATATTTATGTAATAAATAATTTAACATTATATTACGTTCGGTCATGTCATTTTGCGCCATATTTTGTTATTGTGTTGTATTATGTTTTTGTGATTATATTCTTTATACTCTTGAGGGTCCATATTAAACTGGCAAACACCAAGCGGTCACCGGTGACTGCAACCTATTGTTCTTTAATTGTGTCTATAAATACGGTACTCGACGAGTTTATTATTAAACCAGAGTCATACGAGCACGAACTTAAATGTATAAAGCTTTTTTTTATTTTTTTAACGTTGCCCTAATCTAGAAATATTTCCTGTGTCGTGGGTGGGTTTACAAACACACAAGTTTATATGCTCATGACACCCAGACCCAAACCAACAATAAAATTTGTGGTTCACACAAAGAGTTGCTCCGTGCGGGAATCAAACACGCTACACGTTGCGCGTTTCGTTTACCTCTAGTGTGGCGAGTCGTAAAGGCTGGCAAAGCACTTGTGCAAACGTGGTTTTTTATCAATTCAAGTATGAGAGAGCCATGCTACGATACCAATAGGTAGGTTCGATCGGAGTGATACCACGGGTACACAAAAAAACCGACTTGAAACAACGCTTGCATTATTGTGTTTCGTCGTGTGAGGTTACCGGAGGCCCAAATAAAAATGTCCCCAATCTCTGAATCCCAAACAATCCTCGAATTCCCAAAAGGCCGGTAACGCACTTGTAACGCCTCTGGTGTTCTGGATGTCCATGGGTGACGCCGATTGCTTAGCAACAGGTGATCCGTGCGCTTGTTAACCTGCTTATTCCATAAAAAAACCTAAATTTGGGGTTTGGAGATCTGAGGAGTCATGTGTATTGAGTAATACATGACCTTGGTAGACATATATGCAGAAGATTTTCCTTATTTTTTACGTAATCTAGAATTCACAATAATTATATTCACAAAACACGTACCTACATAGACAGATTATCTTCGTGTCGGCCAATCGAATGAATCCGATTAATGGTTCATTATCATTGTACCTTATCGATTACAATGAAACATGACGGGGGTCAGGAAGTGTATTTGGGTTGATACGGACGAGATAAATAGATTGTTTGAAGACACATATTATCCATCAGTTTCCAAGAGAAAGGAGTATGATAGGGATTTAAAAATGAATATAATTATTTGTAGGGCTTTTTATTTTTTTTAAGTGGGAAAATCATCGTATGACTGCTCCCGCTTGGGTGAGGCGGGAGGGAGTGTCAGATTTCTTACTGACTAAAAACCACCCCGTTCCTTCTTCTGCACGTCGAGCCGGAGCCCCGGTTACCCGTTACGTTCTTCGCGACTCTTTATAGGCCTTAGGGCGATCTCTTTTTTTAGGGGAGAAGTCATCGAATGACTTTTCCCGCCCTTGGTGAGGCTAGAAGGAGTGTCAAACTCTTATGGACTAAAAACCACCCCGTTCTAATTCCTGCTTCGAGCCAAAGCCCCGATAACCAACAAAGTCATCTGCTGCGCAGGTCAGACAAGAACTCTAAACATCAACTTTTATTTAGTGTCTATTTAAATACCCTCTAACCATCTAGGTTAACTTTAGTCCTAATGTTTATCTTTATCGTACACCATTAATAATTATAGTACATACAGAAAAGGTAACAAATATAAATAAATATTAATAATGAGCACAAAGGCGGTCTTATCACTTATAGGGATTTTTACCAGACAACCTTTAGGTATTGCAAAAGAAATATTTAGACGGGTTGTGTACTAAGAAAATAAATAAAGAAAATAGTAATAATACATATGTACATACACATACTTACACTTAAGTATACCATAATAGGGAAGATAGGCATCTTTAAATTTTTATTTTAATGTCCGTCTTGTAGATTATTTTAAATCATTAGACACGTATTTTTATTTTCTTACAGAAACGAATACTTTCCACGATATATTGATTTGGAATGTCGCGTGACGTCACTTTTATGTACATTTTATACGTAGAAATGATGTTTTAGCCCCCACTCCTAAACTTTGATTCGTTTTATCTAAGTATTGTTTTATTATACGACGAAATAAAAAAATACTTGTCTAATATTTTTTCATTACCTAACTTACGGCCTAATTATATCTTTAATGTCATCCCTGTCATCATCCCTATTACGGATCACATGAAAGGAAACAAAACAGCAACAGTATGAAGGTGTACCTTGTGGTTGTTGCAGATGAGGAGTTTCATCATCATCACAGTGCTGTCAGCACTCGCAGCCTGCTGTAGTGCTTCTGTACTCCCGAACGAGGAGGAGATGATCACCGTTGTATACGATGAAAACTTCCCTAATGGAACTATTGTTTCTAAAGAAGAACTTGATTCCAGATTCTCTAGAGTAGTAGCAGAATCTTCGTAAGTATCAACTACTACTACTACTGCTAACAAAAAGTTTTTGTCAATAGAAATAAATACTTCGTTGCCTCGTTGGCCGAGTGGTCGCAAGTGCGGTCGGGCAAAGTATTACTGGGTTCTTAAAAAAATTCTCAGTAGTAGCACGGTGTCCGGAATTGTGTCCGATATATGGCAATAGGCTCACCCCCTATTACATGGAACTCATAACATAAATTAGTGCAAAGTAGGTGTTACATTGTACAGTGGCTTAATGTGCACCTCTGCACCTTCGAGGATAATAGGCGTGATGTTATGTTATGTTATGTGAAAAAATACCTATATCAAATTCAAATTTATTTATTCATTGTGGATCACAGGTATTACAAGACATTATCATAATTTGGTTGAGATTAACTGTGACTATTTCATCTATTGCCCAGTTTCTGCTTTCATTGTTTTATTAGGACACTTAGAACAAATGCGTTCAGTAGTTTTTGCTAGTATCTAACAAACAATAAATGTGTATGTACACACAAACATACAAATTCAAAAAGTTTCACAACCAACATTGGTTGCTCAATCACACCAAATGGCTGAAAGGAATGAAATTTGAAATAGGGATAGATTATCGTCTAGATTATCACTTAGGCTATTATTAGCCCACGGGATCGTTGGCAAAACCGCTTGAAATTTGTATCTATATTCATATACACATATATCTTCACAAACTTTCACAATTGTCACCTAAAAATAAGAAATTAAATACACTTTGGTACTTGAGTTAGTAATACAAATTTCAGCCTAGGCCTAGAACCACCAGGGCAACAAAAAATATTACTATTAGTATGATATATTATTATGAATATACTGAGAAAAGCTCTACTAGTTTCGAACCACACAGGGGTTCTTACTTATGAAAAGCATGCGCGGTCGCGGCGACGTCGCGCAGCTCACTGTGAGCTATGCAAAATATGAAACCAGTAGAGCTTTTCTCAGTACATTCACGTGAGTAACCCGCAATTTTAGTTAATTTAGTATGTCTCACGATAGTTATTATAAAACATGATATATCATCATCATCACACATCCATTATGTATGGATATGAATCACCTGATGGGAAGCAATCTGTACGGCGTGTGGACTACCACAATACTAGAGGATGTTCAAGTGCATTGTTGGCCTTTTAGGGGTAAGAAAGAGGATGATATCCGGCTACCTCACAAAGTAAACATTGTTTCATACCGGTTTTCTCTGAGGCCGTGGTCGGTAGTGGTCGTACTCGGGCCGAACCGACCTATTTGCCAAAGCAAGGCTCCTCTTGAACGGTTTTATTAATATTGTAATGTAATTTTGTTATGTTTAGATGGGTATGTTCGGTGCCGGCGATCTCAAGACAGTCGCAGGTTATTACTATGCAATATCTCGGCGATCCGCGTGATTTGATAAGAAGAATCGTTCACAGTTATTCTGGAAACCCTACGATGAGTCATAGTCCACTTTTTTCAAATAACATGCTTGTAACAATTACGTCGCGATCCGGTCAAGGAATAAACTCAAGAATTGAGCTATATTTATAATAAAAAATATATTTGTGTGAGCTTAAATTATTTTAGGTAAATAGAAAAAGAGAAAAACCATTTATTTGGCAATTGGCACACAAAACAAACAATATAAAAATAAAAATATATAATACAGATACTTATATAAATATGTACATAATATTAATAATAAACTTAAAAAAGTAAAGAAAAGAACGAAAAACATCAAAGTATAACGAAATATATACAATTTATATCATTGTGAATATTATTATGAATGAATTAACTATAATCGCAGGTTACTCACGTGAATATTCTGAGTAAAGCTCTACGTGAGTACCCCACGATTTTAGTTAATTTAGTATGTGTAACGATAGTTATTATAAAAACATTATGAATAAATATTATAAAGATAATATAAGTTTGTAAAGATTAGCGATGAGACTCATACAATTGCTATCTTCTGGTTTGTTAGCTGTCAGTTTTTTATAGTTGTTAAATAAATACATATCTTAGCTGAATGCTGATGATAGTTTATTAACTTTGTTCTCAATTATACATACTACCTTTATGATAGTCGTCCTGAATATTGTTATTCAAAAATAACATACAAATAAATTATATTTATTAACAATCTGTTTTATTTTATTTTATATGATTTTTATTGTTGACTGAAATGGTTAACAGTTACCACTTTCATGATGATAAACAGATTTCAGAAATAGTGTCTCTATGTTTTAGTATTAAAGTGGTATACCACTTTTTACAAGATTAAAAAGAATAGGGTTAAACCTTTATTTTTATGATCATCCTTGTTACATTTATTATTACATTTTTTATGGCATAAGCCGGTAAACGAGCAGACGGATCACCTGATGGTAAGCAATCGGCGTCGCCCATGGACACCTGGAACACCAGTGGCGTTACAAGTCCGTTACCATCCTTTTGGGGATTAGGAGTTTGAGGATCGTTGGGGATTCAGGAATTGGAGAGATTGGGGAAGGGGAGGGTAATTGAGTAATTGGGACATGCACACAATAAAGGGCAAAGACTAGTATGAATTAAATGAAAGGTAATTTTTTATCAAAATTTTTAAATAAATTTATTCAGCACCTACTGTTTGCTAATAACAGTATTATGCTGAGGGGGATACAGATTACAAAGATGGAGAATTTAACATATTATGAACCAGTATCAATACTTCACGCTCTCCGGAGCAACGTTACATTTGCATTGACCTGTTGCCCAGCATGAGATCGTATAGTTACAGTCATGACATTCGTTGATAGAGGACTCCAGTCTACTGCTGCAGGTGTTACTGTATATGTTACTATGAGTCTGTTTATCCTGAGATTGGGTGCGCCTTCATAATGCACATTAACACGCTGCACCAGGCCTGCAACTGCTGGAGCGTTACATTGCCACCTAAAAATGATACCACAATATTTATTCTTCTTTGCACATATTTATCTAAAATTCTTTATAAATTACACTTTTAAATACTACTTATAAAATAAAAAATAATATTTAAAAATATAAAAAATAGGAGCCGACCAGTAGCGGGAGCATGGTCCAAGCTACCGGTGGTTAGGGCTCCAGAGACAGAAACCTCCTCACGATACGTGCCGTTTTTAGGAGAACTGCCTTCTGTATCAGGCCCTTGATCCTTCCACCTAACGCCTGCCTCCTGAGATGGATATCGAGGCTTTTATTCTCATTATTCTTAGTATTTTTTTCCTACCGTTTCCAATTTAAGATCTGGATCAACGGCTTTTTGCTCTCCCTGTTTTAAACAAAGGCCACATTCTAAACAATTATTAACTGATTAGTAAATGCTTTCACTATTCATGACAAGTTCCTGTCTTTAATCGACAAACCTAATACAACTGACAAAACGTTTATACTAATGATTTACAGTAATGCATACTGTGGAGAGCCTTTGCAAGGAAGGTAATATCTAATAGACTAAAATGATTCTTGTTCGAAACTCTTTGACTGTTTATAAATTCATGAGACAATAGGTTTTTTTTTTTAAGGGGGGAAAATCATCGAATGACTGCTCCCGCCTGGGTGAGGTGGAAGGGAGTGTCAGACTCAAAAAAACATTAGACACGTATTTTTAATTTTTTAACGGAAACGAATAGTTTCGTAGATATATTGATTTGAAATGTCGCGTGATATCAGTTCTATGTACATTTTATACGTAGAAATGACGTTTTAGCCCCCACTCCTAAACTTTGGTTCGTTGTATCTAAGTATCATTTTATTATACAACAAAAAAAAAATACGAGTCTAATATTTTTTTTTCATTACCTAACTGACGGACTAATTAGATATTTAGTTTTTATACCATGTCATCATCCTTATTAATATGTTCAAGAGTAGCTCAAGATTAAAAATGTTTAGTAAGGCATAAACCTTGTAAGTATTCAATAATTATTATGTTTTTCGACTCGCGTAACTGTTTGATAAGTAAGTCGACTAGTTTCAAGCCAGCCAGGGGTTCATATTCTATTGATAAATGCCCCGACACACGACGTGAAGATTATAAGTAGCTGCGTAACGATCGACGCGTCGTTGTGTGTCGTGAATTGCTGCTCTTGAATATGAGCCCCAGGCGTGGCTTGAAACTCATAAAACTAAACTCGAGTGCCTCGTAAAACAGTTACGTAAGTAAGACGTAAAATATAATAATTATTATTTAATTTATGTCTCAAGAAAAGTAAAAAAAAACACAATTATTTCATGAACTACGTTTAAACAAACCGACTTCAACCTCCTCTTTCTTTGAAATCGGTTAATTATATACTAAAACCTTCTCCCAAACGTAACAAATACTTTTCTGAAAATCACATTAAAATCGGTTCAGCGAATCGATAAACGCGCACAAACATAACACACAGGGTGCTTACTCTTGAAACCAATCTCAATGTCAATTCATTTCAACCCAATACAATCTCAATAATTATTCAATGTCAAAGCCTTACTATCCCTATCGTAGCTGTTAAAATAGTATTCAGAGTTCGGAATATAAAGCCAAACTTAATACCTTTTAGTTCATTCAATGTCAACGCAATACGGATGCAATGGACGCTAGTGTTGCAACTCAAGAGTACGAAATTTCACAATACTAATGTCGATCGATCGGAATTGGATTCAATAGTAAGCCTGGTCATGATGAGAACCACCTTACTTATTTGAAGTCCTTTAAAAATAGTTGATACTCACTCAGATATAACAACCCATGTTGTATTTCTTAAATTCACGTCTGCACTGGACATAGGTTTCCCGTCCATACATGTATCATCCTCATCATATACTAAGGACATCGGCTCCAAACTTGGGATATCGGCATAGCAAGCTACCAGAGCTGACAGCACCGCGATGATAATGAAGTTCTTCATCTATAACAACCACGTGACACAATCTCATACTATTCTTATAAACATCGAGACTTAGGTCTAGATGATGATGTTAAAGTATTGATAGTGTTTTTTTAAGTGGGGAAAATCATGGAATGGCTTCTCCCGCCTAGGTGAGGGGGGATGGAGTGTCAGACTCTTACTGACTAAAAAACACCCCGTTCCTATACTACTACACTTCGAGCCGGAGCCCCGGTAACCGGGATGCGTATCGGCATCAGCTCATCCGTGTTGGTCTGATGGCTCTTTGAGGAAGTATTGATAGTGTAAGACTTTATCATACGGCGATTAAACTTCATACCTCTATAATTATGCTTGATGTTAACTTTGATCTCATTTAAGGTACTTAAATTATAATAATTGATATAACAAAATGTTCAAACCTTCTCCGTGTGAGAAGAGGTTTTGCTCAGCATTGTGCACTTATAGGGTATAATATGAAAAAGTAAAATAATGACGAAATCGCATACGATAAGTTGTCATCGTCCATATCATGCTTATCAGTGACAAGAACTTTACAGCTGAACATCTTTACGCAAAGAATTTCAAATCTACAAGAAAATGGGTACTTATCCCTAACATAATTATTATCTCCAGTATAGAGGTAAATTCTGAAGTTCTTCACGATGCATGTGGACGGACCACCAGATGAACAGTTTTAATTTAAGTACTATTAATTTAGAGACACAATGGTTTCCACAAATTGACTAATTATTTTACGTCAATGTTAAGATGAATTCGTGATAGAGCGATGAATACTTCAGAAGATGATGAAAAGAGAAAAACGAACCATCACTCACTTTGATAATTCTCGTATTCCTTGCAGAACTTGGCGCTGGTCCTGAGTTTAATTAGAGCAAGACAAATAATCGCTTAATTATTGCGACACTACTTATATATATTTTAAAATATTAAAATGATAAGATTGCAGTGTTGGTACGTTTTTATCTAAGGCAAGATTAATAGACAACGTTATTTGTTTATCAAAATCACAATAAATCCGAATGCGGATGTAGGAAAACAGTTGATATAAAATATGTGGTCAATGGTGATAAAATGCTGGACAAAGGCCCCTTAGCCCTCCACGTCGAACACACAACTCGCCACTTCACAACGAGGAAAATTTAGTCATTCTTCTCAAAAAGCTAGGCCTGTTTCTGAAGAAGATGGATTCCGGAGCTGGTTTATTTCATAGACATATTGGGCCCTCTACAGGTGCTGACGGTTACCCATTTTTGATTTAGGAAAATCATACATGACTTCTTCTGCCTTGGGTAAGACGAGAGGGACTGTCAAACTCTTACTGACTAAAAACCACCCCGTTCCTACTTCTGTTTTTAACCAGAACCCCGGTAACCCGCAAGTAATACTTACCCCTATTGTGAGTTAAGTGAGGTAGGAATTATCTGCATAGGTACATTTTTACGTTAAAGGTTTTTGATCTTAGACGTTGCGTCATTAAACATATCATGTAGGACCAATCAGGTTATGAAAAGTGCAATACAAAAATTGTTTTCTATCTGCATTATCATACACAAACTGATTAAAACTCCGTAAACATGGTAATCTTATCTTCCCTAAAATTTATATCATTTCATTTGTAATTAAGTTTTAACAAAGACTGGTTTCATATATTGGATTTAATAAATGTGTGTGTATTAAACACTTTGAACATAAGTATCATGGTAAGTATAGTTATAATATTTAACCATCAGAGCTCTTACACATGAGCAGCATGCTGCCAACGGTAGAGGTAGCTGCAGCCGTTGATGCGTTTCGGCGGCAACCGTCAATGTGTCGGCGGCATCCGTTGACGCGTCGACGGTAGCTGTCGACATGACACCTTCGAAGAACTCACTGTTAGCATCGACGCATGCGTGGTTACCGCAGTTGCCTTTGCCTTTGGCGACATGCCGCTCGAGTGTAAAAGCTCTCACAGATCACAACCAGTGGTTTATTTAAGTGTAAACATATAAATCTGTCATTTGTTTACGAACAACATTTCAATAATATCTAAATGAGTGTCAGATTCCTTGATTGGCGGAATGGTTGGGTAACTAGCAATTTTATGTTATCCACAATTTGTTGTTTCGGGTTTGAACGTGATGTACATGTGTGTGAAACGGAACAACATAGAAAAATATGCTAGTGTAAAGCAATGTTTAAAAAAGTTATACAGTATGTCCTTGGAAGTGTGAATCAAACTGAACTAAAGAGGAGGTAATTTCTTCATATTTTGTCTTTTTCATATGTTTTATCAACACTGTGTAGTGTTTTCCCGTATCATCGTATTCTTTTTCTCTATCTTGTCTTATTCCCTAGCATTTCACCCAAGCAGAATGAGAGCAAAACACATGGTTGTTACAGATGAGGAGTTTCATCATCATCACAGTGCTGTCAGCACTCGCAGCCTGCTATAGTGCTACTGACCTCCCGAGCGAGGAGGAGATGTATACCATCGTATACGATGAAAAGTACCCCAATGGAACGATAGTGTCTGACGCAGAGATTGATTCCAGATTTAAAAGTGTAATACCATTAGCTGAGTGAGTATCCACCAAGTTAGGACTAACATCATTTTATTTTGCAATCACGCCATGAACAAAGGTTTTTTAATCTATTTCCAAACTTATCTTGATAACGTAGTCAACGTTATGTACGTTGCCAAGGGTCTTTTTTTAAAGGGGGGAAAATCATCGGCTCCGGTAACCCGTTGGATTCTCCGCCACTCCGAATCGGCAACAGCCCTATTGGGCCCCATCCGTGGTGGTCTGATGGCTCATTGAGGCGCGCGCGGAACGCGACGCACCGTACATCAAGTATAATTTATTTTCTACCAACCACATCTATACTATTTTATAAAGCAATGAACGCGCTAATCTCCGATACTACTGGGTCAAATCGAATCTGATTTTTTTTATGGAATTGTTAGTATCTGTTAAAATATGCATTTCAGTTGTATCAAAATAATATTACTATCATCATACTAGCTCCCTCTAGTGTCAAATGTGTGTACTAGTTTACATAGATAATAGAAGTAATAAATAAATTGTCTATTTCTCAACCTGCAATTTATTCGTTTTATTAGGTTATGGGCCCAGTGCAACATTTTTTGTAATAAAAAGTAGTCTATTCGTATCTAAATACAGCAAATTAGTCATCATGTCGTTAGGAAGTTACTTAGTGAGCGTTCCGAAATTAAGAGGACGGGAGAACTACGACGACTGGGCGTTTGCGGCAAGAAATTTTCTCATCTTGGAAGGCCTTGACATCGACGCCATTCCGGCCGATTTAAGTGATGCAGAAGACAGAAAAGCTAAAGCAAAACTCATTATGACCATTGATCCTACATTATATGTGCATATCAAAAATGAAACCAACGTCAAAAACCTATGGCAAAAACTACAGAAATTATTTGACGACAGCGGATTCACAAGGAAAATCGGTTTACTTCGAACATTGATATCCATTCGACTTGATAATTGTGAAAGCATGACAAGTTACGTGAGTCAAATAGTAGAAACTGCACAAAGACTAAAAGGTACTGGATTTGAGATTAATGAAGAATGGATAGGATCATTGCTGTTAGCGGGGCTGCCAGAAAAGTTTGCTCCAATGATAATGGCAATTGAGCATTCTGGCATAGCTATAAATTCTGATGTCATCAAAACTAAATTGCTTGATATGAGTCCTGAAATTGATGACCATGATTCGAAAGTAGCATTGTGGTCGAAACAAAAAACGGCGGGTAACTATAACACAAAAGGCGGGAAACAAACGTCAAGTAGTACGTCAAATGTCAAAAAGGTTATTAAATGCTACAAGTGCAAGAAAACTGGCCACTTTAAAAACCAGTGTCCTGAACTGAAAGAAAAACAAGTGAACGCATTCAGTGCTGCATTTTTCAATAGTGAATTTAACAAAGAAGACTGGTATATCGATTCAGGGGCGAGTGCTCATATGACATCAAGCAAAGAAAACTTAATGCAAGTGAGAAAAGTACATGATACAAAGAAAATAGTGGTTGCGAATAATCAGACTGTGCCAGTTTTGTGTGCCGGTGATACACAGATTACTACACTAGTAAATAATTCTCAGTTTGACATCAAAGTAAACAATATCTTATACATACCAAACCTAACTACTAACTTACTATCTGTAAGCCAGTTGATCGCCAAAGGAAACAAAGTTACCTTTAAAAGTGATGTTTGTTTTATACACAATCAACAGAATGAACTTATAGGTATAGCGAATTTACAGAATGGTGTGTATAAGTTGAATACTCTAAAGTCAGAGAAAGTGTTGGCAGCTGCAGTTCAAACTACTGACGCAGAACGGTGGCATAGAAGATTGGGACACCTTAACAGTAATGATTTGCAAAGAATGAGAAACGGTGCTGTAGAAGGTATGTCATTTGATACAAAGGCTGATCTTCAGAAAGCAAATTGTCAAGTATGCTGCGAGGGTAAACAGACCCGTTTACCATTTCAACTTAGCTATCATAGAAGTGCCAACATTCTAGATGTAGTTCATTCAGATCTGTGTGGACCTATGGAGGTTCGATCTATTGGACAGGCTCGATACTTTCTATTGTTTGTTGACGATGCTAGCAGGATGGCATTTGTATACTTTTTAAAGGAGAAGAATCAGACCCTACAGTGTTTCAAGGAGTTTCAAAAATTGATTGAGAATCAAAAAGGAACAAATATCAAGGTATTGAGAACCGACAATGGAGGGGAGTTCTGCTCAGATAAAATGGAAAGTTATCTCAAGGAATGTGGGATTATCCATCAAAAGACCAACCCGTATACTCCAGAGCAGAATGGTCTCAGTGAGCGCTTTAACAGGACAATTGTTGAACGTGCAAGATGTGTTGTTCGAGGCCAAACTAGAAAAACATTTTTGGGCAGAAGCTGTAAATACGGCAGTATACTTGAAAAACAGGTCGCCGGCTTCAGGTTTGGACCAAAAGACACCGATTGAAATATGGACAGGAAAAAAGCCTGATGTCAGTCATGTCAGAATATTTGGGAGCCCGGTAATGATGCATGTTCCTAAGACTAAAAGATTGAAGTGGGACAAGAAAGCAGTAAAGTATATATTGGTGGGATACGCTGATAACGTTAAAGGTTACAGACTGTACAATCCAGAAACCAGGAAAATATGTACTAGCAGAGATGTTATAATAATGGAAAAAGATACTACTCAAATAGAAATAAATGAGAGTAAGCCATCAGTGCAGACAGAAAATTCTATGACAGCAAGTGAAACAACATTAACAAATCAGGATGACTCTACTTATGTATATGATTCAGGAAAAAGTTTGTCTTCATCTGAAGAAGAGTCTTATCAGTCAATAACTGAAGATTTATCTGACAATGAAAGGCCTCAATTGGTTGAAAAACGCATCAGGAAACCTCCTGAAAGGTATGGTTTTACTAACCTTTGTATTTCAGATGAACCAGAGTCTTGGGCAGAAGATGTGAGTTACAATGAAGCTACTAACGGCCCAGATAAAGACCAGTGGCAGCAGGCAATGTCTGATGAGCTTCAGGCATTTGAGGACAACCAGGCTTGGGATATTGTGAGCCGTGAGGAAGCAGACAGAATAGTACAATGCAAGTGGGTATTCAGAAAAAAGCTAGAAGGTAATAATAGTGTAAGGTATAGAGCTAGACTAGTAGCCAAAGGTTATACTCAGCAGCATGGACTAGATTTTAATGAGACTTATTCTCCAGTTCTCAGATACTCTACACTTAGACTTCTGTTTGCATTAAGTGTAAAATTAAACTTTAAAATTACTCACCTTGATGTTGTTACAGCTTTTTTAAATGGTTTTCTCACTGAAATTGTGTATATGCAAGCTCCTCCTAATCTTAATTGTCCTAACAATTGTGTACTTAAGCTTAAAAGAGCTGTTTATGGACTGAAACAGTCTGCTAGGGCATGGAATTCTAGAATTAATGATTTTTTAATAGAATTAAATTATATAAAGTCAATTTCAGAACCATGTTTGTATAGTAAGAAGTGTAACAATGAACAGATTATCATAGCAATATTTGTGGATGATTTTTTTATTTTCTCAAATAGTAAGGCTATGACTGATAACTTGAAGGAAAAACTTATGTTAAAATTTAAAATTAAAGACTTAGGTCAGATTAAACGATGTTTAGGAATGCGCGTTAAGATATATGATAACAATTGTATTTCCATTGATCAGGAACAATTTGTAAAACAAATTCTTAAGAAATTTCATATGAATGATTGTAATCCAAAAGATACTCCTATGGAATGTAATTTAAAGTTAGATAAGGCAGAATGTGTTGACAAGCAGTTTCCCTATCAACAACTTATAGGGAACCTCATGTATTTGTCAGTATTAACACGTCCAGACATATCATATAGTGTGAGTTATTTAAGCCAATTTAATAATTGCTTTAATTCAATTCATTGGCATCATGCCAAAAGAATCTTAAAATACTTACAGAAAACTAAATCTTATGGTTTAAAATTCACTAAAGATACTTGTAACTTAGAAGGTTTTGTAGATGCTGATTGGGCTGCAAGTACTATTGATAGAAAGTCATACACAGGATTTTGTTTCAAATTGTCAGGTTGTGTAGTGTCCTATGAATGCAGGAAGCAACAAACAGTTGCATTATCAAGTACAGAAGCCGAATATATGGCTGTAGCAGAAGCGTGTAAAGAGGCAATATATTTAAAAAGTATTTTGTCAGATATTGTTGGTTGTAACTATACTGTAATAATTTACAATGATAACCAAGGAGCCCAGAAGTTGACAGAAAATCCTTTATATCACAAACGTACCAAGCATATAGATGTAAGATACCATTTCATAAGAGAAGCAGTTTCTAATAAGATTGTAAAAATAGTTTATCTGTCAACATCTGAGATGCCAGCGGATATACTAACAAAAAGTTTAAGTGGTGCAAAACATAATTATTTTGTAAAATTAATGGGACTTGAAAAAGTCTAAAATGTTAGTTATATTGTTATGTTACTGTTATTTATGTAAAAGTTATTAGACTAAAATGGTTATTAGATTATTTTGATAAGTGGTGCTGTTAAAATATGCATTTCAGTTGTATCAAAATAATATTACTATCATCATACTAGCTCCCTCTAGTGTCAAATGTGTGTACTAGTTTACATAGATAATAGAAGTAATAAATAAATTGTCTATTTCTCAACCTGCAATTTATTCGTTTTATTAGTATCTAAATCTTACAACATTAAGTAATATGAACCCCAGCGTAAGACCAGCAACAAAGAATAGTGTAAATCAACATAATTAGCTTGTAAGTAGCCACTGCTGACTGGCCTCTTCTCGCACGGAGAAGGTCTGAGCATTAATCACCACGCTTGCTCAATGCGAGTTGGCGATTTAAAACTTATAATTAGAAATTAAAATCCAACGTGTTCTCACGATGTTTCCCTTCACCGTTTGTCAGTGGTATCTAAATAATCTTAGAAAGTACATATAACTTGGAAAAGTCACATTGGTACTTGGTAGTTTTTGGTACTTTGGTATTTGGTACTTTTGAGCCTGACCCTCCATGCATGAAAAAAGAGCGTCTTAAACCTCTGGGCCACACGACATAGTGTAAATAATATTGTAACTTTTTGTTCGGATGGCGATGTCGAGCACCGGCAATCTCTCGACGGCAGCAGACGATTACTGTGGCATATCACGGTGATCCCCGCGATATAATAACCAGAACAACTTTTAGTACATCTGGAAATCCTCGAATTACCCAAACTCCATTGATGAGGAGTAGCATTTTAATAACAATTACGTCCCGATCTGGTGTGGGAATTGATTCACTAGTTCAGATATTTACATGAACTTAATTCTCCATGTTTAGGCATCGTCACACGAATTACGTATAAGCGCCGCGTCCGCCGCCGACTGTGAGTATGCTCACTATCGACCACGTAATAAGCGTATAGTCAGTTCGGCGTGAACGAGATGTCAAATATGTGGAAAAACTATAAACAGCGTAACACGCACTCACTGTCAGCGGCCGACAATACGCTTAGTATGAACGATGCCTTATACTGCACTGATACCTACAAACTTTGTTAATAAAATCAACAGCAAATAAATTATATTAATAAAAATTCTGCCTTTGATTTATTCTGCATTTTATTTATTTTATTTAAGTCTAGAAAACTCCTAACTACCTAAACAAAATTATCTAATTGGGGCCGATTTTGAAATCTATATATACCTCTACTACAGTATTATAAATGCAAAATGTGTTTGTCTGTTTATTTGTCCGTCTCTTACGGGAAAACGAAGAGACGAACTGACGTGATTTATTTAATCTTTATCTAGCCCTTTATCTATATATTCTCTACTAATATAATAACTATGTCACTACATAAGCTACTTTTCGGCTCTTTTTAACCCCCACTTCCTTAAAACATCAAGTATTATTAAGCAAGCATTAATATTATTCCTTAATTTTCATGCTACAAATTGGTATACGGATTATTTGTGACTAACAAAGAATAGTGCATATTTTTTTTTAAATCTGCACCCAACCCTTTATAAAAGCGTATAAGAAACTAGTAATGTATGAAATTGCACCCACTTGAAAATTTTTACTAAAATAATAAATGTTTCCTATCTGGGGGCACGGCAGTGCACACGCCAAGTCGAGCGCGAAGCAAACACTGCCGTACCATCCTTTACTGGGACCATTTTCGTCTAAGACAAGGACGTAGTTTTCGTCATCATCCAGTAAGCTTTAATCACATACTTAAAATACAAGTCTGTAGGTCATTTAGTTCCAAAGTTATGCTAAACAAAGTTTTGCATTTGCATCGACCTTCACTCGCTAACTCATGATCATCAAAATAGAACTGGTACTTTCCATAAACTAAGAGAGCTGAAATTGGTAAAGCTGAAGTTTAATGACCATATAAAGGGAAAACTAAAAACTAGGATAATCGAAGATCTGGAGTACCTGGTGACCCTGGTTAGAAGCCACAAGACCAAGCCCAACCAAACTATTAGAGATTGTAATGTACTTTGCCTTTACAAAAAATATTCAACTTGGGTGTTACAACAGTGGCATTTAGGTGCCGTAATGTGCACCTCTGCCTACCCTCCTGAGGATAATAGGCGTGATATTATGTTATGTTATTCAACTTGGTGGGCCGCTTCGTTTGATGTCTAAAATCGTGTGTGTTGTATGACTTGGCCGTTGAAGGGTACACAAGGGTGCAAAACCACCTGGTTTGGTGGTTAGGTGCAATACACCATTGCACCAATCTGTCGCCAGAATCGCGCTTTATTCAATTCACTTTTCCTAGTGGCAACTTTCCATCTTCTGTGGGTAGTGCTTCAACGGCCAAGTCACTCAAGATTAAACTATAATAATAAAGAAATCACAGTAGGGAACCTTAGACTTGGCACGACTTTGTCTACATTTTTACAGAATGTTTTTGGTTGGATTAATTATACCCACAGATAATTACAGATAATGAGAAGTCTTAGTGCAAAACAAAATTGCTTCATATCTGTCATCGATAAACTGATGCGTTATTATCTAATCTTTCAAATATAAGCGATGTTAATTTCTCTCTGTACATGGTCAAGTAATGGTTGTGTTTGAGTGAGCACAGGGTCCAAATATTGAACTAGTGGGAGAATAAATAAAATATTTATAAATTAAAAAGTATCACTGTACGTGAACATAGACATATTTTGTTTTTACGTCACTTTTATTATAACACGGTAAGTACCGATTATTTTCTAAAATTTTATCATGACTGGTCACAATTTTTTCACTGCGTTATCAGAATATCAAAGCATTGACGTCTTTGAATTTATTTATTTATTAAACCGTGCGATGATATCCAGTGACCTAAATCTTTTAAATAAAAAATATATTTTCCACCAAAATACACTAGAATATAGACCTTCATACGATTCTAATAATATTGACATTTCTTGTAGCAAAATTTGGATAATAATCTGGTGTACGATTTTTAGTAATTCAACAGAGAATTTACTTCTTTTGTTTTATGTTTTGTTAATTTTTGTAACTATACGTTGCGAACAGGATCAATACCAATGGCCAATATCATTTTGCTGATTATAAGCGCCAATTTTCGATTGTGAAATCAATCACAATGCCGAATCATATGAATTATCTTTGTTGCTAAACATATTTATTGTCATCATTACTGTCTTTATTATACTCTTTATTTGTTTTAATACTTTTTTTATACATATATATGTATATATATAAATGAATCCCTTTTTCAATTAGTTACGGCATCACGCGTGAATAGGTGGATCGATTTCACTAATTCTTATTAGGTTGTATTGGTTATTATTAGGAGAAGGTTCTTAAGACTGATAAAATCCTGAAAATCTTACGGGAACGGGGGAAACGGGATGGGGCGTACGAAGTCGCGGGCAGAAGCCAGTGTCCCAGGCCCTAGACCCAACTACCTTACGTTAGCCTACTCATTTAGGTACTATCTTTCTCACGGTCTTAATTATTAACACTGTTTCTTGTGGTTGTTACAGATGAGGAGCTTCATCGTCATCGCAGTACTGTCAGCACTCGCAACCTGCTATGGTGCTTCTGTCGTCCCGAGCGAGGACGAGTACATCACCACAATATACGACGAAAAGTCACCCAATGGAACGATAGTGTCTAATGGAGACATTGAATTTAGAAACGAGAGATCTAGTATATTCGCTCAGTAAGTATCCGAAAAATATGTACACACAAAATGAGTCACACACCAAGAACAATCTTACTAATAATAAAAACCATTTAATAAATGCGTATGAGTTTGTGGATATATTTGTTACTCAATAAAGTCAAAAGGGCTGACGGGATCCGGATGAAATATGAAACGGCACCCCCATCTATAGCCTTTTTTTTGAGGGGGAAAAATCATCCAATGACTTCTCCGGCCCGGGTGAGGTGAGAGGGAGTGTCAGACTCTTACTGACTAAAAACCACCCCATTCCTACGCGTGCACTTCGAGCCGGAACCTCGGCAACCCGTTAAGTTTACCGCGGCTCCGTAGCCCCCGTCTATAGTCTGTAATAACACATATGCTACTTTTTATCCCACAAGAAGGCGAGCGAAACCGCTGGCAGAAACTAGTTTAATATTACATTAATATTGCGATATTATTTTTAGGTGGGATAGCGTAATACCGTCGAGCATGGACCGACACACCATTACCTTTATGTACGTAGGCGATCCCAGAGACATCATTTCAAGACTAGAAACCGCTATTTCTGGAGAACCTGAGATAGTATACCGATCTCCTATGAATACTAACATTTTTCAAATGATCCTTATGACACGTGCTGGGCGAAGAACGAGTGCAAGAATACAAATATCGCGCTAAATAATGTATATTAAATAAAATATAATTTGTACAAAAATTATCGTGAGATTTCATTTTAAATAAGAAAGCTCTACATACATATTTCAAGTCACAGAGGCACGACATTATTAGAGCTTTTCTCAAAATTTACATTAATCAGAACTAATGTTAAATCCGATTAATCAGAACTAATGTCGAATTGATTTGTTGTCCACTGCATAAAATATAATGATTGTATTCCGAAAATAAGATTTAAGTGTAAATAAATTATATTAGTACAATTATTTGTTGTTTTATTTTTTGTGAATGACGTTTTGTAACTCTTACTGGATGCTACCATATCTGCAACTCTGCATGGAATCAGTCTAGAGGATAGTGTGTGGCTGTATTTGCCAAAATTTTGTTTTAAATGCAATCAATTATTATATATATCGGAGATACGCTACCAGTAGGTCGCGACATTGTCGAATCACACCAAATTACTGATAATCGTGAGAACGCAGGAAGATTAGCGGGGAGTAACGCTTCTAGCTGCCGCCACCGCCGCGATCCTTTCCCAAAAGTCTTTCCCGCGCTCAGGGACGTCTGTCAACGTCATTTGCTGTCAAATGTCAAAGTCTGATTAAATTTCCGGATCGATATTTCCATCGGTGTTGCCATTACTCCGCGCTAACCATTAAGTAATTACTTGACGTTCTCAAACAATAGTTGCCACATCTAAATCGATTGATATGCGTTGACGCTTCGACGTATTTGATGGGCCGACGTTTGACCATTATCTCACCTGGTGGTAAGCAATGATGTTGTCTACGATGGAGCTAAGTTTGTATGAAATTATCATGAACAAGATTAAACTTCAATTTGTGAAAACGTCCTTCTGATTGCCTGATTTTTTGCATTTAAAAAACTCTTTTACTTGTAGAGCAATTTGGATCCGTAGTTCCAGTTTCCCACACAAACATCTCTGATATTTACTTCTCATGTGCCTCGTATCTTGTCTTCATCACTAATCTTATCGTTTATCTACCATATATAAGGAATATCGAATCTCTAAGATGAAGTACAACTGGTGATAAAGTTTGAGAAAGGACAGGCTTTGATATTTGAATTAATATTGAAGTAACAGTGTTCGTGGACTTATCAACATTTTGTTTTTCAATCATCTCTAATAAGTAATATACCACAGTAAGTACCTATATATTTTCTGTCGATTCAGTAAAGGTACTGTTACGCATGCTAATTTTAAGCACGAATAAATGCTTTAATTGAGCACTTGCCAGATAGTAGCAGGTGTGTCGAAATATTACTCAAAATTAGTATGCTCTTCTTCTTTACTTCAGCAGCTGTAGCCAAATGCCATTTAGCGCTTGTCTACATGTAGAATAGAAAATTAAATTATATGGAATTGACGTAAATTTTGACACTTGTCAGTGTCATCCCCATACATTTAGTTTTCTACTCTCTCTGTAGACATGCGCTAAAGTGGCGTTTGGCTAAAGGCCCAGGCATGCTTGCGAAACGACAAGCGTTCCATTTTTGAACATTTTTGAGCATGCTAAATCGAACGCCCTTTAGTACCTTAATGATTAAGAATTCATCTCCTTTCATTACTAACTTGATAGACTGAGATGCAGTCACAAATTACTGTAACATTTCAACATTTCAACTATTGTTCTAAACACAGTCATTATATTTACACTTAGCACAACGCTGGTGAATGTCTATCTGTTCGTAGAAGTGGAACTAAAACATTTTAAGATCTTTTTTGTAAATTACTACTGTCCTTTTCCTTTGGTCCTTTTACTCTAAGTCCTAATGAGTTTAACACGTGAATGTTGCAGATGAGGAGCTTCATTATCATCACAGTGCTAGCACTTGCAGCCTGCTGTAATGCTTCTGCTCTCTCGAGACAAGAAGATCTATCCGAGGTTTACGTCACTACTACAGAGTATGAAAATGGAACGATTGTAGATGGTGCAGACTTTGCATTATCAAACGTGGCATCTTTATTATCTGAGTAAGAATCTTATAAGGCTTATGACTGGAGACTTTTGTGTCACACTATAAATATCAGTTGATTAGCAAGCCGAAGTGGCAATGGACAGGGCAGGTATTGTGTAGCTCAGAGAACCGTTGGCCGATGGGGTTGGAAGGTTTTCAAATGCAGGCTATGTACCGGCAAGCGAAGAGTAGGATGGACATCGTTTACCAGGTGTCTGTCTTCCATGTGGGTATCCACATAACTCTACGACTGGTAAAGAAAGAAAGAAAAATGTATTTGTCAGAATGTAGTTACAATAGGTGTTTTATATTAATTAATGTGTCATACATTCTACCGAATCGGTCGCAATAAGCCGGTGGATGTAGGTCGTTTCCAGCCGTCCAATCTGGAAGTCACCGGAGGAGGCATATATTAAGCAGTGAATATCTAGAAGATAATTGTAATGATGATGATGATGATGATGATGATGATAATGATGATGATGATGATGATGATGATGATGATGATTATGATGATGATGATGATGGTCGTGTTATTAATATTGCGATATTATTTTTAGGTGGCATTGTGAAGCCCCGTCTGTTGTTGGCCAGTCGCAGACGATTACCTTAAAGTATTTAGGTGATTCTAGTGAAAGAATAACAAGACGAGTTACAACTATTTACGGACAACCTCAAGTAACTCAGACTCCATTGGGAAGTAATGTCTATGAAATGACGCTTACTTCTCGACTTGGTGAAAGGATATCTGCGAGTTTTTATATATACGCGTAAGGCGGGTCTTAGAGTTTGTTCGCAAACTTTACTGTACCCGAATTCCAATTCTCCATGGATACTGTTATCCGAAAACAACATTAAATTATACAAATAAATGTTATTAAGTAAGGAATTCTGTGTTTTATTTTATTTATACACCCGAAATGCTAAAATACTTAGAAATGCCTTATCGACCTTTTAGGGTAAGGGACCCCAGTAGGGTTGATGCTGATACGGAGCCGCGCAGGACTGAACGGGCTCCGGCTCGAAGAGCAGAACGAGGAACAGGGTGGTTTTAAGTCAGTAAGAGTCTGACACTCCCTTTCAACATCAAAAAAAAAAACAAAAAAAAATCCCCCCCCCCCAAATCCAAAAAAAATCCTTAATTCCAAAAGGGTTAGGAGTTTCAGGATTAGGGATTCGGGGATTAAGGACCTTACTCACACAACGCTCTGGTTGTTTCACACCGGTTTTCTGTGAGGCTTTGGTATCACTATAGTCATGCCAAAAGTAGGGCTTATTCGATTTCCGACTTTATATCAAAACTTTAAGGTTGAAAATGGAATAAAAAAAGACAGAAAGGAATACATTGCCTTGCTGACGACTGTGCAGTGTACAGTGTAGGTATATAGGCTTTCAATAAGTTTTTGTGACAGTCAATCTTCAGTACTTCAGTAGTGACCGGCTGGTGGTTCATATGATGATAATAAATAGATAATTATAATTTAGTAAATCCATTAGATATAATAAAATAGATAAATAAAAATGGAAAAACAAAAGGTAGTCGTGTTTCGAATTGTCGCTTGACCATGAGGCGTTGACGTCATAACACCGCTGCGCAAATACTCAGTGATAGGTCTCTTATCATTGATTAGAGGCCAGCTGTAATTTTTTGATACATATTCTTATATGTGATAAAAAACAGATAAGCATGCACTAAGAAATTGATGAATGTAAATCTTTGACTGCACGGTTGGTGCGGTGGCTGGGCAACCGGCTGCCGTGCAACGCGCGCGATACCCGCATGGAACAACACTTTGTGTGATCCACAAATTGTTGTTTGTGGTCTGGGTGTCATTGTGTATGTGAACTTGTATGTTTGTAAACGCACCCACGACACAGGAGAAAATCGTAATGTGGGGCAACGTTTTAAAAAAAATTTAAAAAAATTGCAGTGAAAAAGGTAGGTAGGTACACTAAAATCAATCACTTTTCAGGAAATACAGGGTTGTGACCTACTCGAAAGAAACTGCATTTGCATGCATCATACTGATGAGAAAACTAACCTACATTAATAAATCGACTGCAATCTGAAATCTTAATAAAATTTTGATTCTATATAGATTTTGTCAAAATCTTGAATCCGTCCAGAGATTTTGAACAGAGATTGGACAACACGTAACATAACAACAAAACATCATGCGTTTTACCACCGAAGAGGCAGAAATACACATTACGGCACTTAATGTATTTTGAAATATGTAAATATAATCTTCTATTTTCTCAATTAAATCGTTGCTTGCTTCTTGCTCCTACCATTCACTCTTATCTGCATCACCCAAAGGTCACACTCGGAGAAAATGCCTGCGGCATTAAGTCCACCTTGTGTACACTTTGTGCATGAAGCGTTAATAAATAAATAATAAATAAATAAATAATGTAATACCCACTTTTCACTATTAATGTTATTAGTCCCATGTAATAGGGGGTGTATTGCCATATACCGGACAGACTCCGTGCTACTGCTAAGGAATAACTTGATTGCATTTTTATTATAACTCTCGTGAGACATAATGAATTAATTATTGTTTTTCTGCTTATTCGCGTAATTATTTGGTGATGAACTCGACTACTTTCAAACCATGCTAGAGGCTCATATTCATGAACAGCATGCGACTACTTGCATTGCTACTCTATAACATTATCTTTTGTCTTTTTAATGTTGGCTGGCAGTATATAAGACAGATAAGGGGTATCTAAGTAACTGCACTTTGTTATCACATTGCACCTACCACATAGCGGGCATTGACCGACCTTATTGGTATTAAATGTATGACTTCCTTTTCAGTCCACTAGTAATACCTACTACAATAGCCACAGAACAATTCCACTTATCTTTTTTTATGGGATAAGCCGGCAAACGACGGATGACCTACTAGTAAGCAATCGGCGTCACCCATGGACACCTCTGGAACACCAGAGGTGTTACAAGTGTGTTATCGGCCTTTTAGGGATTATACATTTGAGGATTGTTGGGGATTCAGGGATTGGGGAGATTGAGGAGGGACGGGGGAGGATAATTGGGCCTCTGGTACACTCACACGACGAAACACAACACAAGCGTTGTTTCACGTCGGTTTTCTATGAGGCCGTGGTATCGGTCCGATCGAGCAGGCCCATTCGTACCGAAACATTATTTTTTATCTAGTTGCCATACGGTGCAATTTGTCTTTTATGACCAAAGACAAATAATTATTTTATGCGTTATCATCATTAATAGCAAATAGTGTAATCGGAATGAAACACTACAGGAAAATTCCTAAAATAGTGAATCATAAGATTGTCAATATATAGGATATCACTGATAGGTATCGTACAGTATTAAGTGGCGTAATATACATTTCTGCCTATCCATTCGGGGATAAAAGGCGTGATGTTATGTTGCAATAAAAGACTACTTACTCAACCACATGCTTTTTGGCGAATTACTTTATCTAAAAATCGTGAAATTATCGCATAGAGTGCTTCCATTACATAAAACTAAGTAACAAAAAGGTTAAGGGCCTGTTTCACAATATCTGGATAGCCATTATCTACCAGATAAATTTGAATTAAGAACGTAATATGTATGAACTATCTGTCACATAAGTTTATCAGGTACTTATATAGAGGTGGTGAAACCGATGCTTAGTGTGGTCTGCAGATGATATCTAATTTATAAAATTCTTGTGTCACAGTTTTCGTTGCCATACTCCTCCGAAACGGCTTGACCGATTTTGATGAAATTTTTTGTGCTTATCCGGTATCTATAAGTATCGGCCAACATCTGTTTTTCATCCCCCTAAATGTTAGGGGTAGTCCAAATATAAATTTTTATTTTTTATTTTTTAGACAAGATTTTAATTCCTATTTTTTTATGATACCATACAAAAATACATACAATCCTCAATTTTCACCCTTTCTACGAAATAATTTATATGGCAAAACAACCTTTGTCGGGTCAGCTAGTTTTTTCTAAAATCTCTCCAATCAAGTATCAGGCATTATGATCTCCTCATCAACAGCCTATAAATGCCCACTGCTGAGCAAAGCCTCTTCTCGCACGGAGAAGGTTAGAGCATTAATCACCTCGCTTGCTCAATGCGGGTTGGCGATTTCAAACTTATAATTAGAAATTGTAAGTCCAGGTTTCCTCACGATGTTTTTCCTTCACCGTTTGTCAGTGGTGTCTAAATAATCTTAGAAAGTACATATAACTCGGAAAAAGTCACATTGGTACTTGCCGTTGGTAGGTTTCGAACCCGCACCCTCATGCATGAGAAGCGGGCGTCTTAAACCTCCGGGCCACCACGACTCTTCTTATTATGATCTCCTAAAAGCTTATAATTAAGTATCATGAGACATACTAAATTAATCATCATGTATTTTAGCTTACTCATGTAATGGTCTTACGAGGAGTTTGATTCATTAAGCCACGCCAGAGTCACATATTCATGAGCGTCATTGCGTGACATACGATGGCGTACGTGAAGAGCTGCCTGTATTGACGTTGTCCCTGAACACAAGCACAAACCACATTCTTGTCGACATCGTCAGCGTAGAAACAATATTTCCCAATGAACAACTATTTCTTCTACCATTACTTTTCAAGTGTTTGCTAGAAAAAAATGAAAATATAACAGTCGAAGTGGCAAAGATTTATATAATAAAATGAATTAGTAGCAAACTGTCGATTGTATGTACGTAAATCCGTATATAACTGCACGGTTGGTGCGGTGGCTGGGCAAGTGGCTACCGTGCAGCGTGCTGCGGGTTCGATTCCCGCACGGAACAACATTTAGTTTGATTCACAGATTGTTGTTTCTGGTCTGGGGTGTCATGTGTATGTGAATTTGTATGTTTGTAAACGTACCCACAACACAGGAGAAAATAAAAAAAGGCCACGTTTTTTTTAAGAAAAATACTAATTCGCCATTTTTTACGACCGTGCGCACACAGTTACTCCATTCGGCTAGTGAGAGCGGCTTGAACACTGAACTACCAACCACACGCGCAGACAAGTTGGTAAAGGTATGCGCATGCTATAATTTCAAGCAAGTTTAAAAACCTTCAAGCCAAGCTTTGGGGTTTGCGCGTGCTACTGTATTACCAACTACACACAGTGTTCAGTGTACAAGTGCCGATTTGTACAAGTAAAACTGTGGTCAAACATGCACGTGTGGTACTCGCATTAAATCGCTTTTGTTTAACATCTAGAATGTGCATAAAAAGCCTCAAGTAAATCTGTCATAACCATCTAATAAACCAGTGTCAAACTAAAGTCGCGATCAAACACGACGTTTGTATTTATCTTCATACTAGCTTCTGCCCGCGACTTCGTACGCGCAATCCCGTTTTTTTTCCTGTCATAAGAATCTTCTCCTAACAATAATAAACACAACAAAACAAAAATCAGCCAAATCGGTCTAGCCGTTTTCAAATTAGGGCGTGACAACTGGAAACGGGTTCCATTTTTATATATTAGACTAGCTGACCCGGCGAACTTCGTACCGCGTAATACTCTACCCTACTCTACCCTAATCTACCCTACTCTACCCTAATCTACCCTACTCTACCCTAATCTACCCTACTCTACCCCACTCTACCCTAATCTACCCTACTCTACCCTACTCTTCCCTACTCTACCCTACTCTACCCTAATCTACCCTAATCTACCCTAATCTACCCTAATCTACCCTAATCTACCCTACTCTACCCTACTCTACCCTACTCTACCCTACTCTACCCTAATCTACCCTACTCTACCCTAATCTACCCTACTCTACCCTATTCTACTGTACCCAAATGAAAAATAGACTATCCTATCTCTCAAGTTGGATTGAACTGCACATGCTGTGCGAATTGTATTATAATCGGTTAAGTGGTTTAGGAGTCCATTGAGGACAAACATTGTGACACGAGATTTATATACGAGATGTATATTATTAAGATAGACTAACAATACAGACTGTATTGTAAAACAAAAATTATGTTCATAATAAAATGCCAAGTTACAAAGTTAATATCATTTATTTCCACGCTTTAGTTTTATAAAATAAAAATAAATTAAGTATTAATTATTTATTTATTAAGCTTCAGGCACTCGATGTACAAGGTGGAGTTAACACCGCAGGCATTTTCTCCCAGTCTGACCTTTATTAGTTACTTCCAGGTACAGTCTATACAATACTATTTTAAAACAATTACGCCAATTGACTATAGCCGAAGTACATTAGAACCAGCACGAGTAAGTGAAAAGCTGGTTCGCCGAATGCTCTCCCTGCTCCGCTGCGCTGGTACATAAGAACAGTTGACGAGATCGGTTGACTGACATTTGATGTAAATCTTACTTCCATGTTGTTCGTCCCTAATGTACTGTGGTATACAGCTGCAGGTTGGACATGATTAGTTATGACTAATCTGTCTACCCTTACGTTATTTGGGCCTTGGTACGTTACGAAGGAATTCTTCACTCTGCCGATTGATGCTGACGCGGTAGCCACCACTCTGTAAAAAAACTTTAGTTATTTCTACAGCATCATTATAATTTGTTCCGAGAAATTGCTAAACATTCAATAGTCGTTTAATCTAGGAATCTAACCTATCTATACTTTATTTAATGAATAAAAATATCATTTATATTCTAATCTATGCTCGCGATAAGTTGAACGAGGAATTATGAAATTAAGCAATATACGAACTAACTACCACGTAGGCCAAGGTTCATCCTCTTCTAGAACTAGGCTTATAGGACATTACACTAATATTATAAACTAGCTTTTACCCGCGGCTTCCCTCGCGTCACAAAAGGATAAAAAGTAGCCTATGTGACCTAAACCGCCCTACATACATACATACAGCGCCATCTATACCAATACTTTTGTTTTCCCTCGGGAATATCAATTTTTTTCAGGATAAAAAGTACCCTATTATTTAATCTAGACTACTAACTTTACGTCTGCAAAATTCAATGCAATCGGTTTAGTAGTTACGGCGTGAAATCGGAACAAACAAACAAACAAACAAACTCACTTTCCGATTTATAATAATACTAGCTTTTACCCGCGGCTTCGCTCGCGTCACAAAAGGATAAAAGTAGCCTATATGACTTATACCAATACATACAGCGCCATCTATACCAATACTTTTGTTTTCCCTCGGGAATATCAAATTTTTTCGGGATAAAAAGTACCCTATTATTTAATCTAGACTACTAACTTTACGTCTGCAAAATTCAATGCAATCGGTTTAGTAGTTACGGCGTGAAATCGAAACAAATAAACAAACAAACAAACTCACTTTTCGATTTATAATAATATAGTAAGGATGTCAAAGTTTCTTTATTTGGATGTTTGTCCAAACTGCGGGAGGGATTTTGATGAAATGTATATCGATATAGATATAGATACGCGAGCAAAGCCACGGCTAAAAGCTAGTATTTATATTTCTTATGGCATTCATATATTAAAAGATACTCACTCGTATATCACTTTAAAATTTTGGTTTCTTGCATTAATTTCTGTGTTGGACATTACATTCCCGTCGGTAGTATCATCATAGACTACGCTGTAGCCCCCGGGCAACTCTCCAGAAGCTTCATAACAGGCTATGAGAGCTGACAGCACGGTGATGAGGATGAGACTCTTCATCTGCAAAAACCATTAGATGTAATCACCTATGTCAAATTTATAGGGGCATCGGGTAATGAAAGCTTATTTCTAATATCAACCTTATCATTGTGCGATAAAATCAATAATTGGGTGTGACGTGTACGTTCGTTGACACCGAAAATATGAAACTAGGAAATATCATCAATTATTTCGAAATTCCTTTCATAAAATACTTATCAAATTTTCATATACTTTTTACAAATCAATTAAAAAAGTTAACATTTAAGTTAACAAAAAAGGTGAATGCTAAACGCTACATTGATACAGAAGCGAAACGTAAGTATTAAAAAAAATCCATTAACTCACTCTGATATATTTTTGTGTTTCCAAAAAATTGAAGTCAGTCCACACTCCAATCAAATTACTGAAAAATACTGGACATAATGGATCGATCACTACTTATATATCTATTACAGTCGAAATGATAAGATTACACTATTGGTGGTTTTAATCTATAGCAGAATAGATACGAAACATATTTTTTTTTGTAACTATCAGAAAGACTATAATTATAAAAATGAGGAAAACAACGCAAGACAGCTTGACTAGCTTATTTTTCCTTAAACGTGGACAAAGTACTAAAGTCAAACAAACAAGATTTGATAGAATCATCATTTTTTTGAGGTGGGAAAATTATCCAATGACTTCTCTCGCTCTTACTGACTAAAAACCACCCACGGGGTGGTTTTACTTACTCCTGCACTTCGAGCCGGAGCCCCGGCTACCCGTTAAGTCTTCCGCGGCTCCGTATCGGCATCAACCCTGTTGGGCCTCATCTGTGGCGGTCTGTTGACTCAAGGAGTCATCGCGCGGCGGCGAGTCACCCGCATTTGTCGTCCGCAGGTCCGTGCTTACGGTGGCCGGAGATCGTCTCGCGATCCCCGACGCCCGGAGCATCTCTCGCGACGGCTGGGGCGTGAGGAGGTTCGTTCCCTCACGTGCCCCGCCTCCTAATTAGCTAACATATAGATATGTCCATGGATTTCTCCTTACCTAGGCAATCTATGGACGAAAGCCTGACGTACGTACGATGAAATCCATCCAGATGGAGCATTCACCATAGAACTTGCCGAGGATAAATTCAATTGAAGCATGCTGGGTGTATGCGTATATCCAACTTACTTCATTCACATAAAAGAAGTTTGGGAGATGACGAAGATCATTTCGCAATACGAGGCCGTATTCAATACTACATGAGAACATTGCAGCTGATCCAAGACTTCGTAGAAGACTAGGTATTCTCGATTTAAGGGACCATAGGGCATTGATATACCTATAGTTTTTGCTTTTGCACGGTATTAGAACATACTCTCACCAGTATAAGGTCCACATTTGACTCACTTGATGGAATCATAACATTAAAAGATTAAGTTTCAAAAAGACTGTCCGAGACAGTTATTGTCATGAATGCTTTGATTTTATCTTAAATCTATAAATAAATTAAATAATTATAATTATATGTTCTTCTAAAAACTCTCATATTTCTGACACCCATATATATTTTTTTCATCAATATTGATTAGTGTTGCTTTGCTAATGATAAAATTGAAAGGCAATTCTTGACTATATTATTCGATTGAAAAAAAAGTAAAATGTTATCTAGTATAGACCACCAATAACTTAAATATAACAATACCTATAAACGGTCAATATTCACGATCTTTTGAAAATGAAAGTAGGATTTAGATACAGCAGCTAATTGGAGTTTTTCAAGGATAAAAATAATAATCTGACCTGTAATCAATTGTTGGCGATAATTTAAGTAAATTGACGCACAGTATCTAATCGCATAGGCGTAAATATATAAATAATGTTGAATGTATTCTAATTAGATTAGTTTCAATCAGTGATCTGGATTGAACGGAGACGATCTTGAAGTGTTATAAAAGTGTGAAAATATTTCATTTTAAGTAAATGTAAGTGAATTATTCTCATAACCACGTTCCTAAGAACACAATTTCTCGTTTTATTTATTTATTTATTTATTTATTTATATATTTATCATTTCATGTACCTTCACCACACAGACAATATTACAAAGGACAACACATTACAAGCATGAGGTACATAGGTACTGCATATCCCTTAAGGGATTTCTTCCTGCAGACCTGCCTTTATTTTAATTTCATTTGTGCATGATTTTTCAACATCATCAATTATTACTTTTACTTTGTCTTTGCATAACGTATCCAGACGCTCGGGAGCATGTCCGTCCAAAACAAACGAACGTAGCGCACACCGTGTGTATCCCTACACCTTCGATCAACAATAGCCCCTACACGAACAATTTTAGTTCTGTCCTTGTTAGGGTTTCTGAACTATCCACATTGCATCATTTGACGAATGCATACATCCTTCACAAACAGTAGGCGGCCTACAAATGACAAATGCTTGCATCTTGCTAAGACACAATAAAAATTGTCTACGAAGCGACAATCTTAAGTCAGTCTAACGTTTTTGACGAATGCATGCATTCTTAAGCCTTTAACTGCCAACAAAAACTATTAAAGGCTAATCCTCCGCTAGCTTCGGACATCATTGTTCGACATGGCATCCAATGTGAATAGTTTTTGTTTCCATCACACGACAATGAACTCATCGTTGAGTCAGGCCAGTATGTAATTGTAAAACTGGATAATTGCAGATGAGAACCTTCATCATCATCACAGTGCTGTCGGCACTCGCAGCCTGCTGTAGTGCTTCTATACTACCGAGCGAGGAGGAGATGATCACCGTTGTATACGATGACGAGTCACCCAATGGAAGGATTTTATCTAATGCAGAACTTCATAACAGTATAATACCTAACAATTTTGTCCTATTAGCCGAGTAAGTATCCACTAAGCTAGTTCATGGTTTCTTGTATTATAACTTTTGTGAGACATACTAAATATCAGACGGATCACCTGATGGTAAGCTATCGGCGTCGCCCATGGATACCTGGAACACCAGAGGCGTTACAAGTGCATCACTGGCTTTTTGGGGATTAGGAGTTTGAGGATCGCTGGGGATTCAGGAATGGGGGGGATTGAGGAAGGGGAAGGTAATTGGGCCTCCGGTAACCTCACACACGACGAAACACAACGCAAGCGTTGCTTCACGTCGGTTTTCTGTGAGACCGTGGTATCACCCCGGTCGAGCCGGCCCATTCGTGCTCGTAATTCTTTGACGAGGAACTCGACTAGTTTCAAGCCATACAAGCCCTATTCAGTAGCTTTGTCAAAATTAAAAGCTTTGCCAAATTTGATGTGCGTAATATTTTTAAACATGGAAATACTAAAGATAATCGTAAAAAATTGTTTTGATATCATGATAAAATCTCTTTTGGTTTTATCATGATTTGATGAAGATTATTTAAAAAATATGTATTTGGCATGTCATCATTGTCATTTGGACAATCCAAGTAGAGGAGCTGCCATGATTTTTTTAAGACCTATAATACTGATAAATTATATACTGTAATTAGGTATGAATCTATTCGCATTCAATAACATTCGCTTATTTTTGACATATCATATTTTAAATATTCGCTTTCGCGAATTCGTTTTTTTGTTACAATTCTAATACCTATGTAATTTTAGAATAAAGTCCGACAGTCAGTAAAATGAGTCTCAGTGACCGCGCGCCCGTTGCAGTCAGTATGTAAGCACATAAAGTCAAATTACTTTTGGCGACTTTCACGTACTTGTAACTCTTGGCTGCAACGGTAGTTGAGCGGCTGACGATCACTGCTCATAATTATACTTAAAAAGGATAGAACTATTACTTAAAAACTTTTCAGTGGTAAGAAAATGAGTTTTTGAAACTGGCGTGACCTCCTCTACTATTTGAATTTGATTTGTTATTGGGTCTATATTTTTAAATACCTATATTTTTTTTCTATTTATACATGCAAGTTCATTTCTTTCGTGTTCAGAACTGGTTTTTGCGAGTATCTCTCGTAACAGATGCATTTTTGACACTTACTTTAACACTAATCAGAGAAAAGTGAGCGTTTACAGTTACAGTAAAGTTATGACGTCATTTAATGACGTCATAACTTTAATTATACGTACGTCATTTAATGACGTCATAACTTTAATTATAACTGTAAACGCTCAAACAATTGACAAATTGTTAAATTTTAACAATTTGTCAATTGTTTCAACATACTTTTGACCTAACCGATACTTTAACCCTTTGAGTACCGTCATTATAGACACAATTAAAGAACAATAGGTTGCCGTCTTCGCGGTGTTTGACAGTTTAAGGGGTTTTTATCTTTGATATGCTAACCCCATCATTTTGAATAGTTCATGTCAAATATTCACGTATTAACTGAAATTTGGACGTTTGTTATTGTTAAAGTAAAGTTGGTGCAATCCAGCCTTAATAGTATGGTATTATTTATAGGTGGAGATGTGACGCACCGTCGATAAACGGCCAGGTACAGCGTGTTGGCGTAAGATATGATGGAGATCCCAACGTTCAGATAAGTCAAGTTTCTGTAACTTATTACTCACCTGCTCCACGTATAGACCGAAGTCCATTGGGAAGGAATTTCATGGAAGTCAATATAACAACACCTGTGGGCAGAGAGGTCTGGTCCACTGTAAGAGTGTACTATAGAGCATAATGGAACTAATGTATACTTGGAAACTGCGACATCAATAAAAACATATGTTTTTAAGTAAAACACTTTGTGACAAAAACTAACATTGAATTATAAATAAATTTTATTAATAAAATCCTGGTCTTTTATTAAAACGCCTTGACAGCTTATAGAGTAACACTGTTTGAAGGCACGGTTGGTGCGGTAGCCGGGCAACCGGCTATCATGCGATCTGCAGCTGTAGCCAAATGCCATTTAACGCTTGTCTACATGTAGAATAGAAAACCAAATTATATGGAATTGACGTCAATTTTGACAATTGTCAGTGTCATCCCCATACATTTAGTTTTCTACTCTCTCTGTAGACAAGCGCTAAAGTGGCGTTTGGCTAAAGGCACTGGTTCGATCCCCGCAAGGAACAACTCTTTGTGTGATCCACAGATTGTTGGAGACAATCCTAATGTGGGCAGTGTTTATAATAAAAAACAGATCAATTGGTCATTTTTTAGCTTGTATCAGCCTATTATTATATATTTTTTTATGGCATAAGCCGGTAAACGAGCATACGGATCACCTGATGGTAAGCTATCGGCGTCGCCCATGGACACCTGGAACACCAGAGGCGTTACAAGTACGTCACCGGCTTTTTGGGGATTAAGAGTTTGAGGATCGTTGGGATTCAGGAATTGGGGAGATTGGGGAAGGGGAAGGTAATTGGGCCTCCGGTAACCTCACTCACACGACGAAACACAACGCAAGCGTTGCTTCACGTCGGTTTTCTGCTCGGCCGTGGTATCACTCCGGTCGAGCCGGTCCATTCGTGCCGAAGCATGGCTCTCCCACACTTTTATTACAGTATTATTATAATAGTTAATAATTAGTACCTATTATTATTACCTATAGACTGCCTCATTGGCCTTGTGGTGACTGCCTCTTTGGCCGAGTGGTCGCAAGTGCAACTGCCAAGGGCAAGGGGTCTCGGGTTCGATTCCCCGGATAAATAAAAGAAATCTCAGTGGTAGCACGAAGTCTGGAATTGTGCCCGGTATGTGGCAATAGGCTCACCCCCTATTACATGGGACTCATAACATAAATAGTGAAAAGTGGGTGTTACATTACACAGTGGCATTAAGTGCCGCAATGTGCACCTCTGCCTACCCCTTCGGGGATAAAAAGGCGTGATGTTATGTTATGTACATTATTATTATAATATTTTTCACTGGATGATTTACTAGCTAATAAATTATTGAAAAATATTTTTATTACCTTTACCTACTACATTTGCATTCAAAAAAAGTTGTAAACTATAGCAAGAATTTGAGGCTTTAAAATGTAATAGAAATATTTGAGTGGTAAGTGGTACATTATTGCTTAAATCTAAATATAATAAGTAACATTGGATGCGTTCCAAGTAGCTGTCAGTGATCGAGTCTCAACGGAGAAGAGCTACAAGCCTTAGAATAATAAATTGGGAAAGGTATTAGAGTAAGTGAAGATAATTTAAATATAGTTACTTAGAAAATAATGTCGTGGTGGCCCGGAGGTTTAAGACGCCCACTTCTCATGCATGAGGGTGCGGGTTCGAAACCTACCATCGGCAAGTACCAATGTGACTTTTTCCGAGTTATATGTACTTTCTAAGATTATTTAGACACCACTGACAAACGGTGAAGGAAAAACATCGTGAGGAAACCTGGACTTATAATTTCTAATTACAAGTTTGAAATCGCCAACCCGCATTGAGCCAGCGTGGTGATTAATGCTCTAACCTTCTCCGTGTGAGAAGAGGCTTTGCTCAGCAGTGGGCATTTATAGGCTGTTGATGATGACTTAGAAAATCTATGGAATTCAAAGAATAAATGTTAAGCATTTATGGTTGTCTATCTGTCTGTATGTTAACGCATCACGCAAAAACTACTCGTCCGATTACGATGAAACTTAGTAGGATTATACTTTAAAACCCTGTACACAACTCTGCGTATTTTTATCCCAAAAAAGTAAATACACAAAAAACAAACTTAATTATGCGGTTCAATCTCTAGACACAGTTACTGTACCAAACGCAAATATAAGTTTGTCGATTATTAGTTTGCGCGCAGTGGACTTTACGCTGTAACAGTAAGGCCGATGGTTGAAATTAGATTGAAATGGTAAATGTGAAAATATGTGAGTTTGTGTGTATGTTTGTTACTCAGTCATATCAAAACGGCTGAATAGATCGGCATGAAATTTGAAACAGAGGCAGATTATGGTTTGGAGTAACACATAGGCTATTTACCGCCGGTTTCGCAGGCGAAGCCGCTGACAGAAGTTAGTGTTTATATAAAATTAAAGGATAAGAACTTCAAACTTCATATATTTGGGCTTACAACTTCGTATAAAGGGCTAATAACTTAAGTAGGCTTCCGAGACGAAAATGGGTGTACCCCAGGGTTTGATATTGGGTCCCTTTTTTCAGTTTATATCAGTGTTTTGCAATCGATTTTTAAGTAAAGTACTGACCAATAATTTCTTGTAGGCACCCACGCTGCTCATCAGAAAGAACATCTCTGTTATTTCATTCTCATCTCCATCATCTAGTGTAGCCTTAAAACTAATTTTAAAACAGCATCAATGTGGTTATAGTAGATGAAGGCCTTCCGCATCATAACAGTGCAGTCAGCACTCGCAGGTTGCTTTAATACTGCTGACTTCTCGAGCGAAAAGGAGATGCAAGAAGTACATTGCCGTTAAGTACGACGACTAGTCACCCAATGGAAAGATTTTGTCTGACGCAGAGCATAATTCCGGTTCTTACGATTGGATACTACTAGTGTTATCTGAGTTAGTATCCACTAGGTTTATGACTGATAACAAAGCAGACAGCTACCGTAGGCGGCATTATATCCTTCGAGTGATCCCGTAAACATGTTCAGCCTGCGACCGTTTTTTCTAGCGTTTATCTTTTAATACTAAATAATGTCAATATACTTAATGGGTTCTCGAGTAGTCAACTAGAGGTTGAAGCAGAGATGTTTGTATAATAGTAGGTCTAAATAAACAAACGTGATAAGCAACAAAGATATATATTATACCAGATATAATTATACACATGACATCACGCCTTTTATCTCCGAAGGGGTAGGCAAAGGTGCACATTTCGGCACTTAATGCCACTGTACGACATAACATCCACTTTTCAATATTTATGTAATGAGTCACATGTATGGGTGAGCCTATTGCCATATACCGGGCACAATTTCAGGCTCCGTGCTACTACTGGGATTTTTTTTAAAAGCCCAGTAATATTTCGCCCAACCCGGGAATCGAGTTCGAGACCCCTTGCCCGGCAGGCGCACTTACGACCACTCGGCCAACGAGGCAGTGGATATAATAATGTACACACAATAATGACACATACCTCATAAATACATGTCTGTCAAATCGTAAAGTATAAATTCCTGTGCAAAAATTCTCGGACTTTAAATATTTTTAAATTGTTGCCTAGTAGGTTATCGCTGTAACTGAAATGTATAAATAACGTTGGATGCAATGCAAGTATTATTTATCAGTGATCAAGTTTGACGGGCGTTCGGCAGCGGGCTTCAATTCTTAGAAAAGTTAAGGAATCTATCAGTGTAAGTGAACATAATCCCATTAATATTATAAATGCGAAAGATTGTATGACTGTTTGTTGTCACTTCTTCACGTCCCAACGACTGAACGAATCGAGGTGAGGAAACAGGCCTATAATTTATCCCTAGGAATAGCATATAGGCTTTTTATCCCAAAGGAATAATACCGCGGGCTAAGCCGTTGGTAGAAGCTCGTTATTAATAAAAATCATTTCTCATCTTTTAATCTAATTTTTGCATCATCTCTACTATCATAAACCATCTTCTACTACTTCGTCCTTGCAGAATCTATAATCATTAAATCTATCGATGCATGAATTTTAAAACTAGTTTCTGATTACAAGTTTTCTTTCATATTTATTATTTTGTCTGGTAGTACTTTCTCGTAAATAGATTCTATATCTAGATCTATAAATAGCTTCACTTTTTTTTGTTGACGTTCAAAAGTGCCATTCTGGACTAAATTGAAATAAATGATTTTGATTTTGACTTTGACTCGTCATTTATTGAAAAAAAAAATCATTTTTATTAAACCATAATGATTCGTCGTTAAAACTTATGTTTAATTGGTAATACGAACATAATAATAATAATAATCTTTATTGTCGGAGGTTATACAGTTCTTTGGGTGACTTATATCTAGACACAGGCTTAAAATGTAATGTGCTATAGGTACTGATGCTGTCTCCCAAACTAAGCGAAAGCTTGTATTTTGGGTGGCAGTGTTCAGTCATTTAATGAGGTTCAACGATTACTGCTGAAGATTCAAGAGAAAAAAATAAATAAAAAATAATTAAAAAGATAATAATTTATTCTAGCCAGTATGTGAGAGTAACACGTGGTTGTTGTAGATGAGAAGTTTCATCATCATCACAGTGCTGTCAGCATTCGCAGCCTGCTATGGTGTCTCTGACCTCATGAACGAGGAGGTTCAAGAACGCTACACCATGTTGTACGACGAAAAAACACCCAATGGAAGAATAGTGTCTGACACAGAACTAAATAAAATAACTGAGGAAATCTCAATATTAGCTCAGTAAGTATCTACAAGTACTAAGCTAGTTAATGCTAATGACTACTTTTTTATAGGATAAGCTGGTAAACAAGAAGACGAAACACCGGATGGAAAGCAATCGGCGCCGTCCATGGACACCTGAAACACCAGAGGCGTTACAGGCCTCTTGGGGATTAGGAATTTGAGGATTGTTGGGAATGATTAACAGAATGTTGTGTTACGTTATTTTAGAGTTAGACAAAATATTTTGTAGGTTTATCAGTATGGTTAGCGCAGTAGCTGGGCGAATGGTTGCTGTGTAAGATGTCGTACAAAACACTCCTTTGTGTAACCCACAAATTGTTGTTAAGGGTCAATTGTATGTGTGTGAAATTATGTTTTATTAATCCCACAAGAGGGACCAATATTAAGTGACTCCTAATAGCCTGCTAGACTTAAGTTACGTGTACTCACTATTGTATGAGCACGAGCCCGAAAATTGGAATGGGAACAACTCCGCTTTACGGTTATACAATCAGAGAGAGTTGGACCATATCTTGCAGTATTTAACTTAGATTGCATACTATAGTTGGGCCATTACAAATAAATGAACTGTCACGTCAAAGAAATGTGATAATGTCGCTGAACTCTCACGTCAAAGAAATGTGATAATGTCGCTGAACTCGCTTTGTAAATTGACAAAGACGACACGATATTTAAGTACAACTGAAAATTGAGCAGCTTTTTAGTCTAACACTGACAGGACTGCATCGTTGGCCGAATGATCGCAGTTGCGACTGCTAGGCAAAGGGTCTCGGGTTTGATTCCCGGGTTGGGCAAAATATTACTGGGTTTTTAAAAAAAACTCAGTATTAGGCTTACCCGCTCACCCCCTATTACATGGGACTCGTAACATAAATAGTGAAAAGTGGGTGTTACATTCTACAGTTGCATTCAGTGCCGCAATGTGCGCCTCTGCCTACCCCTTCGGGGATAAAAGGCGTTATATTATGTCATGATAGGTCATTTCTTATTGAAGATAAATTTATTATACTCTTAGGAATTAATATTGTAATATCATTTACAGATGGTATTGTCAAGCACCCGCTCTTCCCGACAAGCAGCAGCGTGTAGGTGTTATGTATGAGGGACCTCCCGGTACTACAATGGTCGTATACCTTGTATTCTATCACCCACCTGAACCAAAAATAGAACATTCCAAATGGGGATCCAATTTTCTTTCAATAAATATAACATCACCTATCGGTATCAGTGTCGACGCCGTGGTAGCATTGTACGGAAAAATTCCTAAATAAAGCCAATATTAGGGCTTGAAAACCGTGACATCTGACACTAAAATCTTTGGATACAGTGATCTTTGTATTAACACATAATATATTAATGTTGCATTCCGAAATCAAAGTTTAAGTATCATGAAATTGTATCAATAAAAATATGGTCTTTTATTTCAAATCCTCGACCTTATACCTCGACCTTATATGTATATTATGAACTCGTTTCTCTGACACTTATAATGTCTTTAGCAAACTTTTTTTGCTAGTTCATAGCTCAATAAGAATTACAAAATACGGTGCCTCTTTTCTATATGGGTCAACTTTAACTCGTCGAGTACCGGTTTTATAGACACAATTAAAGAACAATAGGTCGCGGTCACCGGTGACCGCTTGGTGTTTGACAGTTTAAGTTTCTTTTTAATTAAGTTACGGTAAACAACGAATGGAGTTTCTTGCTCGTTCTTCTAGAGTTTCACCTAGCTTCACTGACAGACTATTTATTTTGTATTTTGTTGACGTTTCAAAAGTACCAAATTATGGTTTAATTGAAATGAATGCTTTGACTTTGACGTTGACTTTGACAAAGTCGCACAAATTTATTGCCATTTTACGCGTAAATTTGTCGCATTCGTTGTAAATGTTTCTTGAAAATATGTTGCTATTATTTCCCGTAATTTAACATGTTCTTATGACAAAAATAATTATGATGGTCTGGCCATGAAGCAAACAAGCTTTGATAATCACACTGTGAATGCAGAGACAACGGTGATATCAGTATCCAAGAACATAATTTTGGGTTATAGAACTGAGGAACTTACAAAAATTATCAAAGTATTCGCACGTTTAATACTAGACATGGAGTTCTGGAGTTCCTCAAGGTAGTATTTTAGGTCCTACTTAATTTCAAGTTCACATTAGGGATTTCTCTAACCACATAAATCATGATAGCTTTATCTCACATCAAATATTTATTTAGTTCATGTGACGCCTGTGACAAAATTATAAATAAAACACTAATGTTTTTAACAATATCATTTATTTGTTCAACAGTTTTATTAATAGCAGAGAGTACATAGAGTTTAGTTCGTATTTTCCATTTATACATGACAGACATACACGAAGGAGATATTCCTACTATATTAATAAAATTGGATTACCAAAATATACATACGTACTCTCATAGCTGTCGAATGACTGCATTGAAATGGATTGCTATTTTTGTCGATCGTTAGGGCAAAGTTTGTACAAAAGAAAGATTGATACCTTCATCGGGAACGTCGGGAAATAGGACCATGGCGAAACTAGGGCGAGCCGCTAGTTATAAATAAAAAATCCCAGTGGTAGTCACTACATACAGGGAGATTTCACACACAGTGAGAACATATAGTAGCACAATACAACCAGCTGGGAATTTAATATACAAATTCATTACAAAAGTTGCTAATGAGAAAAAAATTTGATCAGCCAAATTTTTTCTTAGCGTGTTCGAGTATGAATGAATAGTCGTTCTTCTTTTGTTTACTCCTTTAGTTTGTTTTCAAATTTCCGTGTTGTTTATAATCTACATAGTTGTGAAATTTGTGACATAAAAATTCAATTGTAATTTGTGTATCAATTATAGTTTTGATGGATTTTTTTCTACAAACATGTGTGATCAATTTGAAAAATATAACTTAGCTTAATATTTGTAGGTCTGTCCCAATTATACTTAGCTTTTATAAACCTAACTTAACCACTTCATTCGCTCTCGATTGCGAAAACAAATCAAATTACGTCAAAAAGGCACAATTTTTGGTACAATTTGATTTCTATCAAATACAACCTATACTAAAAATACATGCTATATAATTATGTAAAATTAGAAATACCGATATATATTAGAACGAAGAACATTAGATGAAAAGCGGGTTCGCCAAATACTTTCCCTGCCCCGCTCCGTTGTTGGTACAATCTGACAGTTGCCTGAATAGGCTGGCTGACATTTGATATTAACCTTACTTCCATGTTATTAGTTCCCAGTGCACTGTGGAATACATTTGCAGGGTGTATTTGTGGAGTAATAGTAATTCTGTTTATCACAGTGTTCGTTGGGCCTTGGTACGTCACGAAGGAATTTTTTACCCTGCCGACCGCTGCTGGCGCGCTGCATGACACCCTGAAAATAAGCATAACATAATTTTATCCCCGAAGGGGTAGGCAGAGGTGCTCTTTACGGCACTTAATGCCACTGTACAATACAATGTAATATCCACTTTTCACTATTTATGTTATGAGTCCCATGTAATAGGGAGTGAGCCTATTGTCATATACCGAGCGCAATTTCAGACTCCATGCTACTACTGAGTTTTTTTTTAAAACCCAGTAATACTTTGCCCGACCTTCTTGCCCGGTCGCACTTGCGACCACTCGGCCAAGTAGGCAGCCCAAAAACAAGACGGGGATCGAATTTTAATAATACTAAACGCCTGTTGCACCACATTCATATAAGTACCCTAAGTGGTTATCCTAATTTATAATACAGGCCTTATGTGTGATGGTTTATAAAGTGTCCAAGATTTATTTAGTGTATAAAACGTTTGCTTCAAACTGAGCGTCAAAACAAGCCCAAGAGAAGAAAGAATAACTTCCTTAAGATTTAACTCAACCATTACAAATTGCTCTTCTAATATAAGGGCAGTTTGGATAGCGGTTCATTCCCCACCCGAAGTGAAACTTGTAGCAATAATACTCACTCATATAACAATCTCCATCCATCATTTTTTGTTTCAACCTCAGCACTGGTCATAATTGTTCCATTGACAGCTGTATCATCATAAACTAAAGTGAAATCATCTGTCATTTGTCTGCTTGAAACAAAAGCATCATGTCTGCCAGACATCACCCGGCTTGGAAGAACAAAGGCTTCATAGGAGGCTACTAGTGCTGACAGTACCGCGATGATGATGAAACTCTTCATCTGTAAATACCATGGGATTTAGACATACACTGTTTGTGTCTAAATTTTGGTACTAAGACTTGATGATAAGATAGATTTTCCTGTATAGAATTTTATCATCGTGTGATAAACATTCATATTTCGAGATGGCTTACAGGTACAGTGATATTTTGTATCTACTTAACACAAAATTGTAATGAAATACTCAAGATAATAAAGAACAGAAAAATAAAACGTTCACAAGAATATTAGTAACTAAAAATATGAGCACGTTTTCTGAGATATAACACTGCACCATTTGTTTGACTATATCATAAAAAATATCATAAAAACTAATAAAGGGATTATTATCATATTGATGTAACTAATATACACTCAACAAATATGAAAAAAAAATTATGTAAAAAAACTTTAACTCACACTGATATTTTTAATTTATCCCAAATATAAAACTCGTGCACTCACGAATATCACCGAAAAGTACTACGCATATGAGATGTGACCAAACTTACATCATTGCCAAAATGATAAGATACAGTAAGATACAATTGACATGTTTATCTACATCATAGCAGATAGAAATCAATACTTTTACTCTCCAGCTCAAAAATTCGATACAGGAAAACGATAAATTATTTTTATCATCACTCTCTTTTGTCAGTGAATATCATTGAGGTTTGAAATCGGGTAAGTATTCTGTACCAATTTTATATTTATGTATCACAGTAATCACTTTCCTCTTAGATGCCTGCAGTGGCGTAACTACAGTGTACAACTACGGGTGGGAAGTTCACAAATTGCCACGAGTCCCAAGCTGGAAGAAGTCCTGGTTGAAACTGTAATTTATATTTGGTAGGGCCCGCTTCGATTGTCAACGGGCCTCCATCGGTAATGTTATACCATTGGACACCTATAACACCAAAGGAGTTACAAGCTGGGCTTTTGGGAGGAGAGAATTGAGCCACCGTTAACCTCACTTAGAATGCAAGTGTTGTTACACGCCGATTTTATGTATGGCAATGGTATCACTACGATTGATTGAGGCGAAAACTTATGACAATCAGATTCAACGCGAGTCAAATAAGCACTTTCTATTAAACATAAAGTGAAATATAAAAGATAAAGGGCTCATAATATTATATTTACTTTACCATTCACAGGACCACAGGGTCCCGGTCATTTGGGATGCGTACGAGGGACCGAAGCTAACTGCGCAGAGGCCCTCTAGACAACTTAAATCTAACTGTTATGGAAACACAAACCGGCGACTATCTCTGTATGCACTATGGAAATGCACCCAAGGACAGTCCCCGGTTAGTGTTTAACTATTGTGGATAATGAAAAAAAATATTTACTTATTATTATATCATCATAATCTTATCAATATTACGATCTATTACACGCGAATTATCACACATATCTCACTACAGAAGCCAGATCTAGATCAATGGCATAAACAGAGTGTCAAAGCCATGCACTGATTTATTCGATAGTTCAGTGGGCATTAAAATGCTGTGGACGACTTTTCGGGTTACCGGGGCCCCGGTTCAAAGCAGGAATAGGAACGGGATGGTTTTTAGTTACCGAAAGTTATAAATATAGTATGTCTCACACAAGGCAGGAGAATAAAATTAATGAATTCCTCCCCCTACCCCTATAAAAAAGGCAAGAAAAGTAATTCGATGATTTTCCACCCTTAAAAAAGCCCTCATAAAAAGAACTTCTTTTGCAGCCAAGTATACAAAAAAGTATTTTTGTACTTAGTAAAGTAACAACCCACTAACGCCACATAGGAAACTTAAAATACCAACTGTCAGAATTGCACTAAAACATAGAAACAGCCAATAAGACTATCAAAATAAAAGTCATCATTACTATTTGCTTTATATCTATTAATGAATAACTGTTTACAAAAAAGTTTATCAGTGATAAAAGAGACCTTTTGGATTTCCGATAGCAGTGAAGATTCATAAGGAAATAACAATGTAATTGATAAAAATTATTCAAGTATTTTATCAAATACTTTTATAAGACATATACCTCTAGATAATATTATTAGTCACTTATTATCAATGACTCAGAGGCCTAAGTTGGAGATTATGGCAGATCCTATTTCGTAAAGAAGCATCGAAATCCACAAGTGGACTATAACTGACAAGCAAAGGTCTTTTTTGATTTTCAAATTAAGTACTGTAATTCCAAGTACATTTCTGCACTACCCAAAGGATGACTGGCAGAGAATGCTGTTAGCGTTAAGTCCTCCTTACGCAAATGTGTAAAACTTAAATAAATACATTAATCAAGAAATTGACATTATTATGCATATGTGGTATTGCAAGGAACTGACTCCGGAATTATGTGTATCTGGTGTATGACAATAGGTTCATCCGTATTGTATGAGATATAAATTCAAGGCAAATTGGTGAAAGGCATATCACAATGTGCACTTCAACAGGGTTCATAATCCAAAGAGACAAATATAAAATAAAGAATCGTAAGGCAGCGCCATCTAGTTTAATTTAGAATAACTCAACTCTGACACACTAACGCCACCTAGGGAACTTCAAACGACAATGAAAACTCACTTGTCATCTTCAAAATCCGTTTATGAACATTGTTTTCCGTAAATACATATGATAGTATTATCACATTAGAGATAAGATAATATTATATGTTAAAATAACATATTAATATATTTTTAATGTTGTATTTTCTGATATTGATTAAGATTCAATAAGGAAATGTAATCTATTTGTTGATTAAAACAATATTTATCAAATCTTTTTATCATTCGGTTATTTTATCATAATTTTATGCATTAAGCGTTATTAGTTATTCACTGAAGCCGTGAAGCGCCTTGGTGCCTTTTAAATTAATATGAACTGACTTATTGATAACCTTACTAACCTAATAACCGCGTTCAATGCAGTTAGGTAGAGATGACCAATAGATTATGAGTTCGAAAGAATAATATGAGAAAAACATTGTGCTACTCACACATCGAACTAAACATAACCAGTTTAATTAAGATCTCGCTTCGTACGATCTTTCTGCACATTAGCCGATCAGCTTATACTGGTTATATATATCTTGAGGAGTAGCCAAGTACAAGGTATTAGCGTAAAAAGATGATGAAAAAAACAGGTAACAATTACATCAGTTTGTTGCATAATGCCCTAAAATACTCAAATTCGATGAATTTCCAGTAATTCAGCAACCTTATCAAAGGAATGTTAAACGTATTTAATGGATAATCATTTATCAACCAAATCAGTTCATTTTTGAGTGGCACTGTTGGAAGTCGTGATTACTAGAGGTAATTATAATTACTGTGCATTGATGTTAATTCATTTTTTAAATGTATGTAATGTATAGAACGATACCTATTTTGGATACTGCAGTGATGTGTGTCAGAAACCTATTTCTTTTACCGACTTCAAAAATAAAAGAAGGTTCTCAGCTTGGCCTGTATGTTTGTTTGCGCTTATCTCGCGATTGGCTGAATCGATTTAGATGCGGTTATCTGAAAATTGTTTATTACACTTAGGAGAAGGGTTCAGTATATTTTAATTAACCGACTTCAAACAAGATTGGGTTGAAGTCGGGTTTTGTAAACGTACTTCATAAAAGAATTTCATCAATTTTAGACAGATATTGTAATTCTAAAGATAATAAACAATTTCAATTTGAATTTGAATTATTTTCATGTGGTTAGGGAGTAAAAGTATAGTCGTATCACCTGATGGTAAGCGATCAGCTACAGATCAGATACAGCGCTCATGGACACGGCATTCCTATCAGAGTACTCCCAATTAAGTGCATTAACAAAATTAATAGCAATCTCAATTTCAGACGGTTTACTTCAAGTGAAAAAATGAAGTGTAAAGTCAGATATGTCATATAAAAATCATTTAAAACATAGTTCATAAGCTCGTCACGTTTACTCACATAATAAGACGTTGTTACAGATGAGGAGCTTCATCATCATCGCGGTGCTATCAGCACTAGCAGCCTGCTATGGTACTCCTGTCCTCCCGAGCGCAGAAGAAACCTACCCAGAGTACAAAATGATACACAAGTACAATAAGGAAGATGATGCTCAGAACCGGATCACAATGCTTAGAGAAGAAATGAGACATGATAACGATCGCCAGAATGGAGAAGTGTTATTAGACGTGTGAGTTTATGTTCTTAATAGTTGAATATTTAGTAACGCAGGTTTTAATCGGGTATATAGAATAGAGTCAGGCATTACTTTGCGGAAATCAATGCTACACTAAAAACTAAGGAAATATTCAATTTTTTTTACTGAAGGAATGAATTAGAGTATGCAGTATGCACCACCGTCCCGTAGATAAACTCTCATATAGCAGAGATGCGACAAAAACACACATACGACACGCAACAAACTCGACATATATTCAAGCCGCAGGAGCCGCTAAGTCAACAACTCCTGAAGATGCTCCGTGGACGAGCGAAACATATTCAAGTAGCGCAATAAATTGTCCTTACAGTAATTATGTCTTAATAATAGGGATGATGACAGTGTATGAAAATTAAAAATGTAATGAAAAAATATTAGACGCGTATTTTTTTATTTTGTTGTATAATAAAATGATACTTAAATAAAACGAATCAAAGTTTAGGAGTGGGGGCTAAAACGTCATTTCTACGCATAAAATGTACATAGAAGTGACGTCACGCGACATTTCGAATCAATATATCTTCGAAACTATTGGTTTCCGTAAAAAAATAAAAAATACGTGTCTAATGTTTTTAAATAATCTACTAAACGGACATTAAAATAAAAAATAGTCATCTACCATATTGGCATTAACTAATCCGAGAGCTTTAAATTTGTCTTTCATTTATAAATGTAGGTATTGTATTTTTATTTCCAGACAGCGGTTCCTAAGGACTGCGATTCCTATGTGATACAGTATGTGGATATCTTATACTATGGAATCCCACCCACGGTGATAACAACAGTCGAGATAACATCATCGCCACCCCCGTCTTTTGTGTTACCAATTTGGCACCTGGATAATTATATTTCTATTAGAATATCATCACAAAGAGGTCTTGGATTGAATGGGACAGTTCAAATCTTTGGGACATTGTAAGATCAGGCCAAAAAACAGAAAATAGTTTTTAATTGTTATACTTTTAGGTCTTAATTGGTTTAAGCTGAACAGGTGAGTGGATCATATATGTAATATTATACTTATAATCCTTATATTTAGGTAAGTTTTTGTTTGTGTCTAGTATATCTATTACAAATATCTCGTCGCAGACAGTTCTAGAGGTATTAATATATTCGACATGTACCTGAATAAATGAATAAAAATTATTTTGCATAAGTTCACGTCTTTAACTGCCTGATTTAAGATTGTAACACCCACTTATGACTATTTATGTTATGAGTCCCATGTAATAAGGAGTGAGCCTATTGCCATATACCGGGCACAATTCCAGACTCCGTGCTACTACTGAGATTTTTTTAAAAACCCAGTAATACTTTAACTGATCCGATTGATAAAACCTCTACTAGTTTCGAACCACAGAGGGGTTCTTCCCCATGAGCAGCGTGTGCGGTCGCGGCAATGTCGCGTTGGCGCTTGCTTGGTTTGAAACTAGTAGAGCTTTTCTCAGTATATTCACGCGAGTAACCCGCGATTTTAAGTTAATTTAAGATAGTAGTGATTACAGAAGTTAATATGAATTTATAAATACAATTTTTCTTAAAAAACATGCATTCCATAATTATTTTAATGGTTAAAGTCCAATTGTTACGGTTCAAGCGGAATGATATACCACGGCCCGGCTCGAAGCAGGCGTAGGAACGGATTGGTTTTTAGTCAAGAAGAGTCTGACACTCCGTCCCGCCTCATCCAGGATCAGGAGCCAACGTAATTGAAGACACAATTTTAATCAAGAATAAAAATTCACCAGGCACCAAATGAGGAGATTATCAAAGTTGATATCTATTTACTAAAAGATAGAGATATCTTTGCCCAACGGATGTCACGCATGCAGATTAGATTTTATTAATATAAAATATGAGCCATGATTACCAACTATAAATTACTTTATCCAATTGAATTTAAAAAAAAATTGGTTCTCAGTTTAACCCGAATGTATGTATGCTTGTCAAAGTCAAAGTCAAAATCATTTATTTCAATTAGACCAGGAAGGCACTTTTGAACGTCAACAATAGAAATTTGGAAGTGAAGCTAGTTGCTTATACCAAGTTGTAGATTCCTATGGAGAAGAACGAGCAAGAAACTTCATAGGTTACTCTTTTCCAATCAGGTTCACAATACAATTCTCCAGTTACACAGTTTCATTGGTTCGATTGTGCGAGAACAATGTAACACCAAACCTTGTGCGTGACAATCTCGCTTGGCTGAACCGATTTTGGCATATCATTTGGCATTTAAGTGTGGGAGAGCCATGCTTCGGCACGAATGGGCCGGCTCGACCGGAGTGATACCACGGCCGAGCAGAAAACCGACGTGAAGCAACGCTTGTGTTGTGTTTCGTCGTGTGAGTGAGGTTACCGGAGAACAAAAGAGAAAAAGAAGGGGAGGGTCCCCTTCCCCAATCTCCCCAATTCCTGAATCCCCAACGATCCTCAAACTTCTAATCCCCAAAAGGCCGGTAACGCACTTCTAACGCCTCTGGTGTTCCAGGTGTTCATGGGCGACGCCGATTGCTTACCATCAGGTGATCCGTCTGCTCGTTTACCGGCTTATGCTATAAAAAAAAATAATATTAATAACCGACTTCAAAAAAGAGGGGTTTGAAGTCGGTTTTTCTAATGTAGTTTATGAATGAATTATTCTTAAGTTGTATTGTGCGCGGCTGTGTTAAAACTGCTGTGAATTCAGGCGAATATTTTAATGTAAGCATATATTGTGCTTTTAATTTTTAAAAAAATATCAACGACGACGCCATCGCTCTTCGAGAAAACAAATAAATACTTTATTATTATTTATTTTATTTTTTAGCTTTGGTCGTCTCACTGCAGGGCAAAGGCCCACGCCTTCCTCTCGTCTCTTCTTAAAGCTTTCTGTGGCCAAATATAGAAATAAATACATAATTTCATATTTGTATGCATTGTTTTTGTCCTAGCTTCTATATACCCAGATGTTCTACTTGATTTTGTAGAAGAAAATGGCAATCAGTCTCATCTCGCATTATTTGAAGTTGACCCTATCTTGTTGTACACGAGTACGTGACAAAGAAGTTCATAAGGTTCATAGTCCCATATTTTAAATGATGAGTGCTTACAATTCGAAAAACCTAATCATATTTTATCTAACATTTAATAAATCTGAGATTTCCCCGAATATTTTTTTATAGATTTAGATAGTACGGGAATTCCCCGTGTTAGGTATCTTAATACTTATTTGATTTTTATCGGTTGTCAAGAAATACAGAAACGATTTTTAAAAAGATCATCTGCTAATTGATTTAATATTTTTAATATTTGAGTTTTTTTAAGGGGACCTCATCGAATGACTGCTCCCGCCTGAGTGAGGCGGGAGGGAGTACTGATTAAAAACCACCCCGTTCCTTCTCCTGCACGTCGAGCCGCCGGAGCCCCGGCAAACCCGTTAGATTCTCCGCGACTCCGAGGTTCTCTGCGACTCCGATAATATTTGAGTTAAGACGCACATACAGTCGAAAAGAACCTATATAGTTACAGTATAGCTACTGACGATAAGTCAACCAGATGGCAGGTCTCCTACGTACAATATTCTAATCAACACAAAGATAATAATCAGATTATCCACGATTTTTTTTATCATTTAATATCTCACTTTGGACTTTTGTACCCTTTTTTATATCAAACTGAATCAGGTCATTAAACCTAAGACTGATAAAAATACTGACCTACGCAAACAGTTGAGTCATGATTACACCTTTAATTGATAAAGATAATATCCACGTGGCATAAGGCATTAGAAACGAACACGTGCCTGCTATTAAACTGACACTGCATGCCTGCATTGTTGATACAGAATAGAATAGAATAAACTTTATTGTACACCATTAATGATAGTACATACAGAAAAGGAAATGACAAACATAAATAAAAAATAATAATGGGCACAAAGGCGGTCTTATCACTTATACTGATTTCTACAAGACAACCTTTGGGTGGATATAATGAAAAGAAATATTTAGACGGGTTGTGTAGGTACTAAGAAAATAAATGAATAATAGTAATAATACATACACATACGTACATATATACATACATACACACATTCATACATAATGACATACTTACTTACACTTAAATGTACCAAAACCGACGTGAAACAACGGTTGCGTTGTATTTCGTCGTGTCAGTGAGGTTACCGAAGGCCCAATTACTCTCCCCAGTCTCCCCAATCCCCGAATCCGCATCCCCAATTCTCAAAAAGCCGGTAACGTTTTTGTAACGCCTCTGGTGTTTCGGGTGCCCATGGATTATTCCGATAGCTTACCAACAAGTGATCCGTATGCTCGTTTACCGGCTTATCTAATAAACACACATATTTCGAAATTATACTTGAAATAACTCTCAAGACATCCTAAGGTACTAACTCACCTCACACGATCACACATTAAATGTGTAGGATTTGGTCTATTTAAACAAAATATCTATAATTTGGTACGATATTAATCACTATTTCATGACATACTTCTAAAGAAGACTGCCTCGTTGGCCGAGTGGTCGTAAGTGCGACTGCCGGACAAGGGGTCTCGGGTTCGATTCCCGGGTCGGGCAAAGTATTACTGGGTTTTTAAATATTCTCAGTAGTAGCACGGAGTCTGGAATTGTGCCCGGTATATGGCAATAGGCTCACCCCCTATTACATGGGACTCATAACATAAATAGTGAAAAGTGGGTGTTACATTGTACAGTGGTATAATGTGCACCTCTGCCTACCCCTTCGGGGATAAAAAAGGCGTGATGTTATGTATATGTATGTATGTATGTACTTCTAAAGAAAACGAACTATTTCTTCGGAGATTAAATGACCTCACAATAATTAACTTATTGCGTAGAAAATACGTAGCGTATCTACAATATCCTTTTGTTATCTATTATGACAAAGAAATGTGCGTGAAATTATCACCATATCAATGACTAATTGAATCCATTATTATCTGATAATCGTTGTGATTGGGTACGTTGCAAAACATTACGCAAACTTAATTTAATGAGCGTGTTTTAAATAGTAATATACTTGTAGCGACATCTATCGCACAGAACGAGAAGATAAACTCGTCAAATTTGAGCAATGAAGCAAGAGATGGCGCGCTTTACAAAGTTCTACATCGCTTATAATGTTTTGTAAAACATCACGCTACCTAATCCCAACGTCCGACCCTTACACACCAACCACAAACTTTTAGGGATTAATTACCTAGTATGTGTTTAAAAAACCGTTAGGCAGTAGCTCGTTAGCAAAAGTTGTTTTGTTTTCACAAATTATGAAACGCAACACCCTTTCCCAAAAAAAAAAAGAAGTTCAAGACGGAATACGAAAAAAGGATTCTGTGTATTTGGAGTACAGCAACTACATAATTAGGTACATGCGTACCAACCTGCAAGAATACGAAAAAAAAACGATAAATTATTTCTATCTTTTGAAAATCGGTTTAATTTCACTAACGAAGTTTTATGTTCTGTAATGTTTGCACAACAGACGATTATTATCATAAAGATTAATCAAAATATCAATTACTTAAGCACTATTAATTCAGTATTTCGTACACAAACAAAGCGATAAACGGTTTAATTGATAAAAATCATATCAACCCGTATCTTTAACTATGTTAGAGTAAATATATGAAATCCGACATTGTGTAGAAAGTTTTTATAATAACTATCGTGAGACATACTAAATTAACTAAAATCGCGCGTTACTCACGTGAATATACTGAGACAAGCTCGGTCGCGGCGACGTCGCTCACTGTCAGTGAGCTGCGTCACTGACAGTGAGCGCACGCTGCTCATGAGGAAGATCCCCTCTGTGGTTCGAAACTAGTAGAGCTTTTCTCAGTATATTCATGTGCAGAAAGTCTTACCTAAATATTATTTTATGTAGACTTTATTACGAGAAAAGCGAAAAGGTAAAGTAATAGACAAGGGGTTAATTTTATTGAAACGTTTTGAAATTTATTCTTTGATAATACCTATTGTCAAAAATGTATTAATTAATTTTGTACTTATTAATCTTAATCCAATTTTCGCCTGTAATATCATGTTTATTCTTTAGAAAATGGAACAATATGCTTATAATGCGACTATTAGTTTTTACCTTCTTTTTACTTAGTCGTAAGTAATCGGGTAAAAATGACAAAAATATATACAAAAATATAGACAAAAATAATATTAAAATCTGTTGCCTAACCAAAACCAACTAATGCAAATAAATATAAAAATTATATAAAAATATTTTTTATTATATTTTCTTTATCTTACTTATCTTTTATAACTACCAACATTAATAGTCCAATAAGTAAGGAGATACATATGGGGGTTACCTGGAAAGGTTTCCGGGAGTTTTGAAAGACATTAAGTGGAGAACATTGTGAGTAATTTAATTTTCTCGTAAAATGCACTGAAAAACAGTGTAATAAATCATATTTTGAATGACATTTTACCAAGATGGCGGCGCGAGCGGCCCACGAACATAGATGCAAAATGAACATCAAAATGTACAAAACTGCCAGAATCTAAACTCCACAGAAAACATCCAAGTTGGAACCATCAGTAGTACTAAACTATAACCACAAAGTTTAATAATAGCATTTACAGTAACATTTAAAAGGTAATTTGATTATTTAGAGATACGATAGTATCGCGTCATTCGACAAGCAATGTAATTAAAATGATGAAATACATTTAATATTTAAGTCAGATGTTTATATTTAAGCCATTTGGTAAAACCAATAGCGATTACAAATATTATTACAATAAATTGATTGAACACATCTATACAACCCGATTGAAAAAGAGTAACCTATGAAGTTTCTTGCTCGTTCTTCTCCATAGGAATCTACACCTTGGAATGAGTAACTAGCTTCTCTTCTAAAATTTTTTTGTTGTTGACGTTGAAAAGTGCCTTCCTGGTCTAATTGAAATAAATGATTTTGACTATTTTGACTTTGACTTTATACATTTAGAACACACCAACAATATTGAATTTTTATCATCATACAATTTAAGGGTTTTAGTTTTGAGGAAAATCATCCAATGAATCAATTATCCCGCCCAGGTGAGGCGAGAGGGAGTGTCAGACTCTTACTGACTAAAAACCACCCCGTTCCTACTCCTTCATTTCGAGCCGGAGCCCCGGTGACCCGTTAAGTCCTCCGCAGCTCCATATTGGCATCTACCGTATTGGCATCTGCCCTATTGGCCCCATCAGTGGTGGTCTGATGGCTCCTTGAGATGCGCGGAAAACGGGTTTGGTTCTGATCGGACAGCAAGTCACCCGTGCTCGCCTTCCGCAGGCCCGTGCTGACTGTGGCCGAAGAACGATTTAAAGGGTTATTGTCCACGTTGCGTCATTTCATTAATGCATGCATTCGTCAAAAAACGATAGGCTGACTTCACGTTGCCGATTCATGGACAGTGTTCATTGTTTCTAAGCAAATTGCAAGCATTTGTCGTTTGTAGGACGCTTTGTGTTTGTGAATGATGCATGATTATGACTCACGTGAGTTATAATCAAGAATTTATTGCTCTTAGGAATTAACAAAACACTTATATGATGTCTAAAATTGTGATTAGTCTAGCAATCGTTATCTGAACATCCGTAAGTATTAATATAAATCTTGTAATCGATCAAATTTATATGTAACACATGTATATACAAAAATAAATACTTGTTTTTTAGTCTATAAAATTAGGTACTAAATTACTTAGTTTGTAAGTTTGCTAACTTTCCATGATCTAGAAGCGAACGCGATTATGAAGCGGTGACACGCGAATTCAATGCGATGCGATGCGATGCGATGCGGCGGCTATGTCCTAAGTTCATATGAATCGTTTCGCTTCGTTTTTGTTTCTGACATGACAATACCGCATCCAAATATGACAGTCCGCACGAATGTATCAAACCAACTGATCACGTCCGCCTCCCAAGGGCGTATTTTCTCGTAGGACACTTAATAGGTTTCGACAGTTTGTTTCGCAAGTTCTCACGCAGGACACAGCGTTAGCAAGCTAACTGAACAGCATCGCTCTTTAATAAAACTGAACCTTTTTTTAAACTGTGGGCTCTAACCCGGTTGCCAATGATGGAAATGATGGCAAAGGCTCCTATGTAGAGAAGGATCGTCGTCATGCAGAGAACCATCACGAGCTATTGATGTTGGATGATAAAATAAATTATATTTGTTTTTTCTGTTACCGTTAACATCACATCAGATACAGTAAAATCGTTGTTGATGTGATTTGAACATTATTTCTGCTAGTTACCATCTTTTTACCGCAGAAAAGTGCCATAACTTATAGTACACGTCTTTTTCCATAGATGGCGCTTTGTACAATTTAAACGAACGATTCAATATTTTCTTTAAACACGTCATATTACACACTTTTGAACTATGAGGGACGCCAAGAGTAACAACTAGTTTCAGAAGTAGGTACCTTATGTTTATAATTCTTTAATCAATCAGTTTATTGCAGATTGATTGTGATATCTAATCTTTTAAACATATATATTTATAATCTGTTTCATAAAGGTTGGTATCAGTTTTATTCTAATTTCAACAGAGAATACTGTTTCGACACAACAAAAATCGTAAGTAATTTTATTCGTTGCTTATTTAATATAGGTACCTATAAAAGTATTTTATGGGTTAGGACGGCAAACGAACATAAGGATCAGGCCGCTTTCTCTTGAAACTAATCTCAATGTTAATGCAATTTGAATCCAATAAAATCTTAACAATTATTCAACGTCAAAGCTACAACCTCTATCGTAGGATAATCGATAATCGTAAAATAGTATTAGGACTACAAAAAATAAAGCCAAACTCAATACCATTAAGTTCATTGAATGTCCACGCAATACGAATGCAATGGGCGCTAGTGTTGCAACTCGAAAGTTTTTAATTTCACAATACCAATGTCGATCGATCGGAGTTGGATGCAAGTATAAGCCTCCAGATCACCTGACGGCAAGCAATCGGTGCCGTCCATGGACACTCGTAAGACCAGAGGAGTTACAAGTCCGTTGACGGCCTTTTGGGTGTTAGGGGTTTGAAGATTGGGGAGAGACCTCACTCACTAAGGAAGTGTTATTTCTATTAGTTCGTGATATCACACCGATAGAGCCGGTCCGGCGGTCCTCACTTTTTTTAACGTTGCCCTACACCATGATTTTCTCCTGTGTCGTGGGTGCGTTTACAAAGTAAATACAATACAAATGACAACGAGACCCGAAACAACAATAGGGTAGAGGACTAATTTTTATTTTAATGTCCGTCTGGTAGATTGTTTAAAAACATTAGACACGTATTTTTTATTTTCTTACGGAAACGAATAGTTTTGAAGATATATTGATCTGAAATGTCGCATGACGTCACTTCTCAGTACATTTTATACTAAGAAATGACGTTTTAGCCCCCACTCCTAAACTTTGATTCGTTTTATCTAAGTGTTATTTTATTATACGACAAAATAAAAAATACGTGTCTAATATTTTTTAATTATCTCACTTACGGATCAATTATATTTTTAATTTTCATACCCTGTCATCATCCCCATTTGTGAATCACACAAATAGTTGCTCTGTGCGTGAATATGTACACAAACTCCGGCGCGATACTCGGGTCGATAAAGTAGTAATAATCACCAGCCTGTAATGACTGCCTCGTTGGCCGAGTGACTGCCTCGTTGGCCGAGTGACTGCCTCGTTGGCCGAGTGGTCGCAAGTGCGACTGCCGGGCAAGAGGTCTCGGGTTCGATTCCCGGGTTGAGCAAAATATTACTGGGGTTTTTAAAATTCTCAGTAGTAGCACGGAGTCTGGAATTGTGCCCGATATATGACAATAGGCTCACCCCCTATTACATGGGACTCATAACATAAATCGTGAAAAGTGGGTTTTACATTGTACAGTGGCATAATGTTCACCTCTGCCTACCCCTTCGGGCTTCGATAAAAGGCGTGATGTTATGATGATATGTTAATCACCAGCCTATAAGTGTCCGCTATAGAGCTTCAGTTAATTTAAAATCATTTATTTTACAGATGAGGAGCTTCATTATCATCGCGGTGCTGTCAGCACTCGCAGCCTGCTATGATTGCGCTGTCATCAACAATGAGGTGGTTACCACCAGAGGAACTGCCAGGGAAGGAGATATAATCTTCTTTGAGTGAGTTCCATTTTAAATAACTGTTGTGCCCGACTTCGTTTGAATGTGAATTTATACACAACTTTATATTTGTTTCAATTTTGCAAAATAAAAATAGCCTATATTACTCCTTGATACATCAGCTACCTGCCAATAAAAGCAAAATCGGTCCAGCCATTCCAGAGATTAATCAGCACAAACAGACAGAGAGATAGACAAAAATTATATAAAAATTATATTTTTGATATGTGTATCGTATGTATATTCGTGTAGTAAAAAGCGGCCATTTTGATATTACCAACTGACACTCCAATTTCATTTATCTGTATAGATTACCTTCTGGGGAACAATATACCAATTAACAGTTAGGTTTAGCATTTTATACGTGCTTGTATATCTTTTCTCATCATCATCATCATAAAATCACGCCTTTTTATCCCCGAAGGGGTAAGCAGAGGTGCACATTTCGGCACTTAATGCCGCTGTACAATGTAACACCCACTTTTCACTATTTATGTTATGAGTCCCATGTAATAAGGGGTTAGCCTATTGCCATATACCGGGTACAATTCCAGACTCCGTGCTACTACTCAGAATTTTGTAAAAACCCAGTAATACTTTGCCCGACCCGGGAATCGAACCCGAGACCCCTTGCCCGGCAGTCACACTTGCGACCACTCGGCCAACGAGCCAGACAATAATAATAATAGATCTATATACAAGGTGTAGTTTTGAAACCGTGGCATTTCTCGGGGGCATGTCACAGAAGTCATAAAGGATCAATGTAAGATAAATTTTGGGGCCAATAGTTAAAAATACGGCTATAATAAACCGTTTAAGTTCGACGGTATTTCAGAATAAGCGACAGCAATGTTTCATATTGGAGTTTTATGGAATTAGGAATAATATCAATTACGTGTTTGAGTTTGTGTGCGTTAAGCCGCGTTATAAAACGAATTACAAGACGGCGGCGTGTTCGCACTTACGGATTTCCGTAATTTACACAAAAATGAAAAATATTTACCTACAATTTTTTTTATTGATTCGGACTCAGAATCGATAGCAGAGTTACCTCCTAGAAAATGACGCGGTTTTCTTTTATTTCCAGAAAAACATACTACGTGCCAGCTGAACCACTTTCCGTACAGCGTCTTGACGTGGCCTATTATGGAAACTCTACAACATACATTAACCAGATCCGTATCACAGAACCGAGACTAAATCCCCTTGGAAGTGTCACCTCTTCAGCATTAGGCAAAACCTTTATACAATTGAGGATATCCAGTGTCGTTGGTGGATTCCTTCATTTAACTGTTCAATTCTTAGGTTATTACACTGATTCGCCTTAAATATATTGTTGAATAGATCTTTATGGTTTAAAATAATGATTAATGATTATGGATTAAAGTCAAAATTAAAACATTTATTTCAATTAATCCTTGATAGTATTTTTTTTGTTTTTAGTACTTACTAGCTTCTGCCTGCGACTTTGTATGCGCAATCCCGTAGTTCCCGTTCCCGTTCCCGATTTTCAGGATTTTTTCTGTCATAAGAACCTTTTCCTGACAATAACAAATACAACAAAAAAAATCAGCCAAATTGGTCTAGCCGTTCTCGAGTTATGGCGTGACAACGGGGAACGGGTTTCATTTTTATATATATATAGATTTACATGATATTTAAAAATAAGGAAAGAAATATATGTAGAGGTATATGTACAACTTAAAATAAACTGATGGAGACAATGAAATAAAAGAAAACTAAAAATGATGATCTTTGCAGCTGTAGCCAAATGCCATTTAGCGCTTGTCTACATGTAGAATAGAAAACCAAATTATATGGAATTGACGCAAGTTTTGACACTTGTCAGTGTCATCCCCATACATTTTGATCTACTTTAGCGCTTGTCTACCCTCTCTGTAGACAAGCGCTAAAGTGGCGTTTGGCTAAAGGCCTATAGACACTTTTGAAACGTCAAATTGAATTGTTAGTGAAGGTACGCGCTCGTTCCAAAATGTAGTTTCGAATGAAAATGAGCAAAAATTTCCATCGTTACCTACTATTTTCAAAAAGTATTTTAAGTTCATAATACTAAGCGTCGGTTTCACCACCTCTATATAAGTACCTGATAAACTTATGTGACAGATAACATAACATAATATCACGCCTTTTATCCCCGAAGGGGTAGGCAGAGGTGCACATTATACCATTGTACAATGTAACACCCACTTTTCACTATTTATGTTATGAGTCCCATGTAATAGGGGGTGAGCCTATTGCCATATACCGGGCACAGTTCCACACTCCGTGCTACTACTGAGATTTTTAAAAACCCAGTAATACTTTGCCCGACCCGGGAATCGAACCCGAGACCTCTTGACCAGCAGTCGCACGTGCGCCCACTCGGCCAACGAGGCAGTCCCTTAGTCTTCATTCCACAAAATTGTGATAATTGCTTTTAAAATTAAGTATATTTTATAAAATTGCAAAATCGACATTAAACAACATTTTTAACCGACTTCAAAAAAGAAGGTTCTCAATTTGAACTATATGTATGTATTTATTTTGTGCGCGATTTTCTCGCGATCGGCTGAACCGATTTTGGTGGGGTTTTAGAAAAGTAGTAATTATTAATAAAACTACCTCAAAAAAGGTTGAATTCAGTTTTTTTAACGCAGTTTATAAAATTATTACCCACACTCGTTTCCAGAAACTGTACTTATGTGTTCCTTAATAAAATTCAAACACCCACCCATTTTACTGCGACTAAAACCACGGGAACCTAGTTGTAGACATAAAAACTTTAAATAATTTTAATAAACTTGCTAAACCAGAAATCATTTTTGTAATTCATAAGGTCATCAACATCATAATACAAGTCTCAAAGAACATAAGATCAAAAACGTTCATTTGATAATTTCAAATTCGTTGATTCAGTCATGAGGCAATTATTTTTTTTAATATTAGTCCTTACATTGTCAGTAATAGTAGAAAATGTACCAGTGAATAAAAATACGCTTGAACCAGTGGAAAGTGACTATAAAACGAATACAGCTTATGCGACAAGTGAAAGTGCAAACGAGAGTGACCCTTCTCATAATGTGAATAAACGTGAAAATTTCGAAGGAGGCTGCATTTTACAAACGCAGAGGTTTAACGGTTTCTGTGCTATGTTATTAGGATGATGACGTTATAGTATTGATGAACTATATATTGAGCTAGTATTGCCCAAGTGATATATAAATGAGTCTTAAGACTGTAATGTTCGGTACTAAAAATATTGTCATTCAGCGGGAGTTTGCTATGGTGATATAGAAGAACGAACCTTTCTTCACCAGTCACCTCATGCAGCTTACAGAAGATGATGCTATGTATCACATTTTGACATAATAAAACATAAGTTTAATACACCCAGTTGTGGAATAACTTTATGCAGATCGTACAAATAAAGGATAAGTGCAGGAATCTACAATATAATGTGTAGACCGTACAGCTAATGCTTCAGGACACGATGGATAAACAAAAATACTAGATAATTCAATTCTATGATGAAATCAGATAAAGAAATGCATTACTTATTCTAGAATATGACGATATCTGTGCATCCTGGAGGGTGGATATAGGAAAAAAACTGGTGATCTTCAAGGCCCTAGTAAAATGGTTGCTTATGGGCAGGTGTTTTCATCGTAGGCTACATAGTGAATTGGAAGAAATAAACACGTTGCTTGGCGGGGAAAATGGAACTGAGGACGACGCGAATGCTTACATGACCGTCCTTCAAACTAATGATGATTAACGGCCAGTCTAAATAACCAATCCGTCTGTAGATATTCGTACTATAAATAGAATTTTAACACATTTTATATGGAGCTTACCTATATCAATTTTTTTTCTATTGTAACCACATTCTCATTGTATTTAATAACGATTACTTCCATCTAAAGATTGTAAGATTATATTAATAATATTATTCTAAATGTCTATTTTGTTTTTTGAAGAAACAGGTGGTTTTATTAAAATGTTTAAAATATGTAGGTAACAACGCATGTCGTTGATTTATTAATATTGAAACTATGTAAAAAGCAAAACATGACAGTTGCTAATATCAAAATATTAAACTGGTTTCAAATGCATGCGTTAATTTGATTTCTCATTAACATTTTTATACGTTTTTTTCCTGTTTCTAAATGCAATAGGATATTTGCTTATTACTAGACACTTGTATGTTATTTAAATTAATAGCAAGAGTCACATTATTTCAATTTGATGTAATGTATTTTGTTTATACAAAAACTGTCTTCACCAGCCCGAATTCACCCACCGCTAAACAAAGACCTTTTGTAGGCTTAGGAAAGTCTTAATCAACAGCCTATAAATGCCCACTGCTCAGAAAAGCCTCTTCTCATATGGAGATGGTTTGAACACCACGCTTGCTCAATGCGGGTTGGCGATTTCAAACTTATAATTAGAAATTATAAGCCCAGGCTACCTCACTATGGTTTCCTTCATCGTTTGTCAGTAGTGTCTTGACAATATTAAGGAAAGACTTAAGGAGGGTTTATTATGGGTGTAAAATTATTGTCACTTTGACCACACGAGGAAAAGTGCAGCAGCTGTAGCTAAATGCCATTTAGCGTTTATCTACACAAGGCTCTGTTCCTTTAGCCAAACGCCACTTTAGCGCTTGTCTACAGAGAGAGTAGAAATCAAAATGTATGGGGGATGACACTGACAACTGTCAAAATTTACGTCAATTCCATATAATTTGGTTTTCTATTCTACATGTAGACAAGCGCTAAATGGCATTTGGCTACAGCTGCTGGACGGAAAGCTGGTTTAGAAAAATTAAAAGAAGTATTGTAACTAAGATCAGTATCCTTCAGTGAAACTGAATACTCATTCCAAAGTGTATATTCGAATAATCTATATATATAAAAATGAAACCCGTTTCGCGTTGTCACGGCATCACGTGTGAACGGCTGAACCGATTTCGATAATTCTTTTTTTTAAATATTTGTGGAAGTCCAAGGATGGTTCTTACGGAAAAAAATATTAAGAAAATCTCTAAGAAATATTGAAAAGTATACATTTAATTTTGCATATTTTAAAAAACGCAATTTTTTTTTTATATACGAATGTCAACGTCATTCACAGCCATAGACTATATTAAAAGAGCATCGTTTGTTCGGAAACGTGGTTACTTAATTAAGTTTGTTCGGAAACGTGGTTACTTAATTAAATTCTATTGCACTATTTTATAATTTTTTGAAAATAATACAATAATGTAAACCTATACAAATTTCGCATATCCTATTTAGTAATCTGTGGTATTATCTGTTTCCCCTATCTATGTATATAAAAATGGAACCCGTTTCCCGTTGTCACGCCATAACTTGAGAATGGCTGGACCGATTTGGCTGATTTTTTTTTTGTTGTGTTTGTTTTTGTCAGTAGAAGGTTCTTATGATAGAAAAAAAATCCTGAAAATCTTAAGGGAACGGGAGAAAACGGGATTGCGCGTACGAAGTCGCGGGCAGAAGCTAGTGATATATAATTATAGAAACTGATTATCATTACAACCTGACCTTGTAATATTTCCGTATTCAAAGAGCTTGTTGTTTATTCAGAAAACTATTGAGATTTTTTAGTGCACACTATAATAACATAAAATTACACTAGAGAAGAAACCTTGATTTTTTCCATATAGAAATACTAGATTACTTCCATTGGCTTGATTCTCAATTAATAAAAAATCTAAATATCTACCTACCCTATAACATAATTCAAGTAATAAACAGCGGGTTTTGGAAGGCGAAAAATCATCAGATCAATCGATTGTCAGATTCTTACTGACTAAAAGCCACCCCGTTTCTACTCCTTCCTTGAGCCGTGGCCCCTGTAAGGCTATCTGCAGTCGAGTGTGTCGCAGCCCTATAAAATCATTTATTTAAAAACATAAATCATAAAATGAATTTTCAAATCAGTGTGGTAGTTTCTAAGCCCATGCCATGCAAACAGACAATGAAATCTTTCCCCTACATAGTACCTATTAACTTTTCTTATATTCTATTTTCTTTTCAGCCATGGTCGTCCCAATGCAAGGCAACGGCCTCCCTACCCACCTTCCACTCCTCTCTATGTAAAGCTTTTTGCGGCCGATCCTTGTCATAGATGTCTAATTCGTCCAGCCATCTCTTTTTGGGCCTGCCGCGACGTCTACTGACGTTGAGTGGGCTCCACTCAGTAGTAAGTTTTGCTCACCGCTCGTCTGACATGCGGCAGACATGACCATTAACTTAGACTAAAATAAAACACAAAATACCAAAAATCACATTTAATCACTCACTTTTGTTTAAAAAGTCACTTATTTGATTTTGCACGTAGGACATCCAACCTGACTGTGCCCAGAAATCTTGGACAAATTTTGCATATCTCGTTATTTCACTGTCTCCATCCCTCATATTCACATCACTCCGTTTGACAGCATCATCATCATGAACTTGTTCCACTAAAATCCCATGTTCTTCTGTCACGACGTTCTTACTATCAAATCCAAAAGAATTCACAAATTCACAGTTCCATTCGCTACTCATCAAAGTCGTTGGGTACTTGAATTTAGCAGCTACACTTATTGGTATTAAAATAAATAAAACACACAGTCTCATGGTTGAGTCTACGAGTTACTATTGGCAAATGAATTTGGTCTTTAAAAATGATAGAATGTATTGGTATTGGCAACTTATTGCATCACGACTTGTCGTAAATTAGGCTGAACATATTCAGAATATTTTTTGCATAATTTAACCTTTTGCCAATAACTATAGAATGTAAACAAGTGACAGTAGTTTGTGCTATCCAGTGTAACTTGAGCTCCTGGTAATCTGAATTTTTATACTGAGTAAGATCGTTAATAAATTGGTTACCTTCATTCATAGATCTATTTTACATTTATAACAGTAGCCTTTATTTTTAGTATACGATATAGTTAACTAAGTAATAATAAAAATTCAAAATACATTAGTATCTCGCTTAGGCCCGATTTTTTAATAATCAGATAATGCTAAACAGTGGCAATAAAAAAAATTTTAAAGTTCTTAATATGGAAGTTGTTCTTCAGTTATTTATCTGGTGTTAATATTGTAATTTTCTCTAACGTGGGTTGTCATTGTTCCCAAAAAAATATTAAGACAATACAGCCGTTTTTAAGTTACATCTGGGAAAAGAAATTAACTACGCTAATAATGAAAATAACTTACTAAATGATTTTAGTAAGATATATCTCTAAAAATTAAAAAAAAAACTGGTGTCCCAGCAACACTTTTTCTCAGAATATCTACTTTTATTTGTGTTAACCTATTCTGCGATAATCTATATATCACTAGAGGCTAATTTTATCACGAAAAAAAAAACAACACAGTAAAAAATTAAACTATTTATTCCAAACTTCCAGACCACTCTAAAACTATTTTCTAAACATGGGCTGGCGTCATAATTGCTATCTTTAAGTAATTTTAATGAGGTTCAGTACATATAGTACCTACTCTTACATTGTCTCCAAGACACTTGCTTCCATCAAACGTAATACCTGATGGTAGCACGACCGACTCTTCAGTATCATCTTCCTTCTCCGTCGTGGTCTCAGTCGGATACGCATTGCAAGATAAAACTAATAGAACACAAATGAAAATCACTGAAAAGTTCATGTTGACCGGTGTTTGATCCAACCTTTACTGATTTCTCAACAATTTCTTCCCATTTTATATAATGACCGAATTTAAATGATCTTCTATAGCCTCACAAGAGTGTGAATTGTTTGTTTCTTTATTTAAAACACTGTGTCTATTTTACACAACTTTATATTGGCAATGAAGTTATTTAGAACTTATTCTGGTAACACACACTGTGAGTTTATTCTTACTTTTAGGTCTGGACAGTCACTAGCGTCCAAGCTAGACTCAAGAGGTCCATCTTCGTTATAATCAGGAAATATTTCTAAAACATCTACTTTTTGTATTTTAACTACTACTCTTGGATGACTATTGCAAGGTAAAATTAATAAAATACAAATAAACAACACTTGTAGCCTCATGCTGATTGGATCAACACTATTCATTTAATAATATCGCTTCTTCTTATATGAATCATGTACTTGCTACAGAGGTACCTACGTCATACGTACTCAAGAAATATATTTAACTAGCTTTCCGTCCGCAGCTTCGCAAGCCTATGTTATTATATACATAAATATTCCTCTTGAATCACTCTACCTATTAAAAAAACTCATCAATGTCTGTTGCGTAATTTTAAAGATCTAAGCATACAAACACACAGACGGCTAACAGCGACTTTTTTGTACTATGTAGTGATTCTGAATGTATATTATTTGTTATGCTAGGTTGCCTGGGCCACAGGTCTCCATTGGGAGTGCCGTAACAGGCGTTGTACCGTGGGGGCTCTGGGGTTGCTCTATAAAGGGAACCTGGTGCCTCCTTCAGAAGCGGTAGGTTTTAGCAAGGTAAAAATCCTACACTTTCTAGTTTTTTTCCTGAAGAGCTAGGCGCTTTCTGAAGGTTTCTCCCCGTCAACAAAAAGTAATGTTGCCGGGGCTCCGGCTCGAGGAGCAGGAGTAGGAGTGGAGTAGAGTGGTTTTTAGTCAATAAGAGTCTGACACTCCCTCCCGCCTCACCCGGGCGAAAAAAGTCATTGGAACGATTTTACCTCCTCAAAAGGACCGTAACCTACCTGTGTTGTCGCGGAGAACCTAAGGGGTTACCGGGGACCGGCTCGAAGTGCAGGAATAGATCGGAGTGGTTTTTAATCAATGAGAGTCTGACACTCCCTCTCGCCTCACCCAAAGCGGGAGAAGTCATTGGATAATTTCCCCCCTTCAAAAAAAAAACATTATCTCAAGCATTTTGCATCTAAGCTGTGTATTTGGTGCTATCATAATGATATCTCTTGTCTTGATGAATGAATAGATTTAATGTTAATTAACTCGTCGAGTACCGGTTTTATAGACACAATTAAAGAACAATAGGTCGCGGTCACCGGTGACCGCTTGGTGTTTGACAGTTTAAATCAAGTTTATATTACTCTAGAATGTTTACGAGTATTATCATTGGACTTGGCTCTGCTCTACACTTGACATGTTTTGTACTAGACTGGTGAACGGTTTTTTTTATTCCTGGTGCAAATTTTTGATATCTTGTTGAATATAGTTAATAGCTAAAACTTAAAAAGAATTGAATTAAAGAGAGAAGTTCAATATATTAACAAATATGTGTTATTAAAACGAGGGAACCCATCAGAAATACCTAGGCATAAGTATGTATGTATTGATCTCGACCGTATATTAGCAATTTCCATAACAGTTTTTCTTGCATTTTTTATACACATATAATCATTCCGTGACTGTACAAGTATCCATTAATGTATTTATTGTGAACTTGGCAACACCTTACAATAAAAAATATACGTTTTTTGAGTAAATGAGTATGTAATCACTAACCCACCTCGAACATGGCGATTAACATTACATGTTGGGGTGACCGAAGTTAGGAGAAAATTTGCTTTCAATACGTTTCTGTTGGCAGTATAAAACTTAAACGGTCAAACACCGAGCGGTCACCGATGACCGCAACCTATTGTTCTTTAATTGTGTCTATAATGACGGTACTCAACGAGTTAATACTAGTTCTTTCAAAAGATCAGAAATGTATTTTACCATGTACTATAGTATACCTAGGTCAGTTACTATAAAACAAATAAACAACAAAAATAAAACAATTTATTTATTTCATTCAGGAGAAACACATTGTGAACCTAATCTAACACTGTTTCCTGGACATTCACTGGCGTCAAATGTGAAACCGTCCCAATCTGTTACAGACTCTTCAGTATCAGCTTCCTTCTCCGTCGTGGTCTCAGTCGGATACGCATTGCAAGATAAAACTAATAGAATACAAATGAAAATCACTGAAAAGTTCATGTTGACCGGTGTTTGATCCAACCTTTACTGATTGCTCAACGATTTCATCCCATTTTATATAATAACCGAAGTTCAGTGACCTTATATAGCCTCACAAGAGTATAACTTATTTGTTTCTTTACGTAAAACACTGTGTCTATTTTACACAACTTTATATTGACAATGAAGTTATTTAGAACTTATACTGGTAACACACACTGTGAGTTTATTCTTACTTTTGGTTCTGGACAATCATTAGCGCTAAAGGTAGACATAAATACAACATTTGATTCAGGAAACACTTCAATGAGTTCAATTTTCTCTGTGTTCACTACCACTCTTGGGTATCCACTACAAGATAAGATTAATAAACTACAAATAAATATAACTTGTAGCCCCATGCTGGTCGGATTTAGTTGCAAGCGACACTAATGATCCAAAATGATCACCTTTTCTTATATGATGTACTCATAAATACCTACGTCATAACAAATTGAGTACCTACTTACACAATAATATAAAACCTAAAATAAAGTCGTATGTTTCGCTGGAACGTTTTAATTTTGCTCTAAAAGTATTTGATGCATATAAATATTTGATACGCTCTTATTTTAATATACTTCATGTGAATAAAATAAAAAAAAGTATTTATTATATTATTGCTCTTGGCTGTGCACTTTCTTTTTCGTGACGTTTTTGAAATTGTTAGAAATCATTTAAAAATAAATCTTTGTAAAAGGAATAGAATTGAGAATTAGACGGTAATAGGGTAGATGACTAATTTTTATTTTAATGTCCGTCTGGTAGATTATTTTAAAACATTATACACGTATTTTTTTTAGTTTTTTACAGAAACGATTACTTTCGAAGATATTTTGATTTGAAATGTCACGTGACGTCACTTCTATGTATATTTTATACGTAGAAATGACGTTTTAGCCCCCTCTTCTAAACTGTAATTCGTTATATCTAAGTATAATTTTATTATACAACAAAATAAAAAAATACGTGGCTAATATTTTTTCATTACCTAACTGACGGACTAATTACATTTTTAATTTTTATACCCTGTCATCATCCCTATTGGAATTATAAAATATCACAATTACTATTTGACGCAAGTGAATCCGTACGTGAAAACTAGGCTTGGATAATGATCTATTCTTAAACATAGTAACTGAGTAGTAGGTAAGTATTTTCCTTGAATGTTTTTGTACATTTAGAATCATACCGTGATTGTGTACAAGCATCCATTAAGATAGTTATAGCGATCTTAAGAGCTTGTTTCGTTCAAATATTTTAGAGAAGTGGTTCCCAAAGTTGTCTGGAATGCGAACTATCTAAATCAATTTCCCAAACTTAGGACCTACCAATATGAAAAACAAAATACAGAATACATAGTTGGTCAGTGCGTCATTCTACAGACAAGGCCCACTAAAATTTCGCTTGCAAACTACCAATAGACTGATCTCCGACCACCGTAAGCGCGGACCTGCGAACGGCGAGCATGGGTGGCTCCCCGTCCGACCAGAAACAGACCCGAGCGTACGGCGCGTCGCGTTCCTCGCGCGCCTCAACGAGCCATCAGACCACCACAGATGGGGCCCAACAGGGCTGATGCCGATTCGGAGTCGGGGAGAACATAAAGGGTTACCGGGGCTCCGGCTCAACGTGCAGGAGAAGGAACGGGGTGGTTTTTAGTTAGTAAGAGTCTGACACTCCCTCCCGCTTCACACAAGCGGGAGCAGTCATCCGATGATGTTCCCCCTAAAAATAACCCACGAATGGATCGCGACCCATAGTTTGGGAAACCCTGTTTAGAATGAACTTTGGTCTGAGCTGGGGGCACGGTAGTTGGAAGCCAAATTGAACAAAAAACAATAATGAATTAATGACTCACGAGTACTTGTTCTTTTGTCGATACTAGTGTATTATTACATAACATAACATCATGCCTTTTATCCTCGAAGGGGGTAGGCAGAGGAGCACACAGAGGTAACACCCACTTTTCACTATTTCTGTTATGAGTCCCATGTAATAGGGGGTGAGCCTATAGTGTACTATTAATTAGTTATATTTCGATTTTTTTCAAAAAAAGTTAAATTACAAATACATTTGTTTAAAATTATGTAATCCTTTTCACAGCTAAGATAAAAAAATAAAATTTTGAAGCCAGACACACATATAAATATACATTATAATACATTACAATATTAATGTTCAAGTGTAAAAAATTACTGCCTCGTTGGCCGAGTGGTCTCAAGTGCGACTGCCGGGCAAGAGGTCTCGGGTTCCATTCCCGGGTCGGGCAAAGTAATACTGGGTTTTTAAAAAATTCTCAGTAGTAGCACGGAGTCTGAAATTGTGCCCGGTATATGGCAATAGGCTCACCCCCTATTACATGGGACTCAACATAAATCGTGAGAAGTGGGTGTTACATTCTACAGCGGCATAATGTACACCTCTGCCTGCCCCTTCAGGGATAAAAGGCGTGATCTTATGTATGTAAAAAATATTAATACAACTGGCTATTAGTGAGAAGTTGGTATTTCATTTGATTAATTAGATTATGACACAACATTTGTTCATACAATAGTAGTCTCTAAACATAGAAAAGAAGGTCTATAATGGTATAAGTAGATCTTGAGCAGTTGATAATAATATATCCACTGATTACAAAAAAGTAAAATCTTCCGCTGTATAATTTAAATGTGACGTCATTTACGTCATGTCAGTAACACCTCAAAACTTAATGACAGAAGTTTAAGTATACTTCGCTCGGATCTCAAGATCGAACGCTGGCTCAGAAAAAATAATTATGTTTCTATGTACCTTCTGAAACTATATTTAGTTTTTATGCTTGTCTTTTGATATATACCTTCTCGTAATGCAATGTTTTATGGGTCAGGTGAGCAAATGAGTAGATTCCTTGATGGTAAGCAATCAGCGCCACCTAGGGACACTTCACAACACCAGAGGAGATACTAGCTAAATAGCTAGCGTTGCCGGTTTTTGAAGCAGGCAGGATTGGACCATCGATAACCTTACTTATACGGTGTCACACAATGCAGCAACTGACGCAAATTGGATTCTAATATGTTACGCATCAATGCATCAGTACATTGCACATCTATCTAATACATATGCATTGTCTTTTTTGCACTCATTTAAAGCGAAGTCAGGAAGTGAAAAAAAAACAAATCATGATTATAGCTTTAAAATTTATTTTTAATTAAACAGTCCAACATTACGTACTTATTATTACGTAGCTTAACATTAAAGGTTATTTTATTTCTATGTTTTATTTCTAAACTTAAGCACAAGACATAGACAGTACATAGGATACATGTAAGGTACTGTGTATTCCCATAGGAATCTCTTCCTGCAGTCCTTCGACAGGAAAAGCAATAAAAACCAAAACACTTTGTGTTACAAAGTATAAACAAATAACACAGAAATGACATAAACTGACACCTTAAGGGAATACTTAAATTCTATACTATTTTAAAACTAACTGACCACCTCGTTGGCCGAGTGCTCGCAAGTGCGACTGCCGGGCAAGGGCTCCGATCGAGCAAAGCAAAGTCACTGGGCTTAAAAAAAATATCAGTAGTAACACGGGGTCTGGAATTGTGCCCGGTATATGGCAATAGACTTCCCCCTATTACATGGGACTCATAACATAATAGTGAAAAGTGGGTGTTACATTGTACAATAACATTAAGTGCCGTAATGTGCACCTCAGCCTAACACTTCAGAGATGAAAAGGTGTGATGTTATGTTATGTTTAAAACTAAGTATATGGCATCTGCTTGAGAAAAGTCTTCTCTGGGGAACTTAAATTACAATCTACAACAAGTCTACCAACCGAGGACATTATGACAAATCTTCTTATACAAAGTGTTGTTTTAAAGCCGCGTCATTTTCTAGGAGGTAACTTTGCTATCGATTCTGAGTCCGAATCAATAAAAAAAATTGTAAGTAAATATTTTTCATTTTTCTGTAAATTACGGAAATCCGTAAGTGTGAACTACACACCCCCGTCTTGTAACTAGCTTTATAACGCGTCTCAACTCACAAACTCAAACACGTAATTGATATTATTCCTAATTCCATAAAACTCCAAGAAGAAACATTGCTGTCGCTTATTCTAAAATACTGTCGAACTTTAACGATTTATTATAGCCGTATTTTTAACTTTAGGCTCGAAATTTTCTCTTACACTGAACCTTTATGACTTCTGTGACATACTCCCGAGAAATGTCACGGTTTCAAAACTACACCTTGTATAGAGGAGGCTCACAATCCAGCAGTGGATTGCCACGATCTGTTATTGAATATAGAAAACTGACTTTATACAGAATACAGAGGAACAACAGAAAAATTCGAAAATCTCATCTGATTATAAAAAACTAAATTTTGTACACATATAGACGTTGTACAGTCGTCAATAGAACAACCTACTTCAAACCCCCAATTTTATGCAATATATTCTCGACTTTATATCAATACAAAAACGTTGAAAATGTACAGAACAAGTTGACCTACAGCATTCAAAACCACGGTCACATTTTCTTCTTTCTTTAGTTAATCTACGCTTTGACAATTATTTCCAAACCTCTCGGATCCAGTAGCACATCCAGCACCAAGCACAAAGGTATTGTATTGGAACCGCTTAAACACTTTATGAGACTCATAGTCAATCACTTTTGTTTGATCATCACTTTGGACATCAGTATCTTCAAGAACAATGACGTCACTCTTTCTAAAAAGTTCCGATATCACTGATTCACTACCTTCTTTGTTTAAGCCTTTTGCTTCAAAATTAACAACTTTAGCTTCAGAAACTAAGACATTAAAGCTCAATATTATTAAAATACACAGTGATTTGCACGCCTTCATCTTGTCCTAGAGGTGACACATTTGCGAATGTTGCTAAAACCGGCTATTTTAATCGGAGCTGGTATTTCAAGTCAAATGTCAGTGGTCGATTAGGATTTAATTCATAAGTGACTGACAGACCCGGAGCTGCGGATCGCTTAATGGGTTACTGGGGCACCGGTTTGAAGCAAGAGCAGGAACGGGATGGTTTTAATCAGTAAGAGTCTGACACTCTCTCGCCTCACTCTAGGTGGAAGAAGTCATTGGATGATTCCTCTCTCCCCCCTAAAAGAGACTGAAAGACAAAACACATCCGAAACTATTGTATACAAAAAACTTAAATTTGGTATCCTTGAATGTAAAGAAACAATAACAGTTGACACACACACACAGCGTCACGTCTTTTATCTCCAAAGGGGTAGGCAAAGATGCACACTGTGACACTTAGTGCCACTGTACAATGTAACACCCACTATTCACTATTTATTTTGTGAGTCCCATGTAATAGGGGGTGAGCTAGCTACTAGCTAGCTAGCTAATAGCAGTTGACTTCTCAAGATTCCACTGAATTGTAGAAAAGTCCGGGAATTGTAGACCAATATTTCAATCAAGAAAGGAAAAATAAAAACAGATTATTCAAGTCACATATCAACAGTAAACATAGATGAAAGAAATGTATTTGTGAGTTCCAAATGTCCTCTCAGTCTACTATTCGACATTCCATTCCAATCCTAACCGATCCTTTAGGACAACCCCCACCAAACACATAACCATCTCTTGGTACTCGTAACTGTTTTCTTTGATCGCCATTTGCAGCTACAATATCACTGTTTAAAACAATAACGTCAGTGTTTCTGACAAATCCGGTTGCCACTCGGTTATTATCTGCACTACTAAAAACAACATGTTTTGCTTCGAAAATTAAGATAAAACACGAAATTAGAATGTACAATGACTTGTAAGACGTCATGTTGTCGTAGAGAATATTAGCAAATGATGCTAATTTGTTAATGAAGAAACTGGTTTGTTTTAACCCCAGCTGATATTTAGGTAAATGTCAGTTGTCAGCCGGGATCGACATTAAAAATAGTACAATCTAAATTGTACTTTAGTGTAAATAAATAAGGTTATACTTTTGTCTCATACCTTTTTTATTGATTAAAGCTTTGTAAAGTACTTTTAGGACCGATTTTTCCAACGCCAGATTTTTTACGGAGGAATAACTTGAATATTTTACATTTCCTCCATACTAAAACTGTCTAATGTAAATTTTAATCTACGATTAAGAATTGACTAACGATTGAAAAATCGGCTCTTTTTTTGGTTGTAAGTTTGTCATTGAAGCATAACTTAGGATTTTAAAATAAGTAATGAGTTTTCACACTTAAAAATATGTTGCTAAGAGGAAAACGTCAAATAAGACTACATTCAAAGAGATATTGATAAGAAAGTATTTAATTTATCAAGTGTATTCAATATTTTTTTATTACATTTTGAACAGAACACTAAAATGAGATTTCACGCAATGTAGTCACACTTTCAACCATTAATTGCATGATGAAAGTGATTTAAAACTAATTTATAATCATTTAACCTCTATTTTCCCTTTACACAAACTTTACTATCATCAAAATTACAACAAACCGCAAATGTATCCACATACGCATTGCTGACTTTGCTATTATCATAAAATTAAACACGAATAGCTTTAAACATTTATTTATCCTCTTCCTGGCACTTATTATTAATACCAGCACACGATGCACCTAACACACTTCCAGGATCACCTTCTTCTTTAACAACTTCATCAGAATCGACTACTTTATCTTCTGGAAACCTTGCTTGAATATCCCATTCCTCATCCACATCCTCTGGATCTTCTGTCACAGCCATTTTATTTTTCACTACTTCTTTAGCGTCTGCTATTACTATGCCATTATCATCGATGTATTCACAAATCCATTCTTCATTGCTTGGATAAATTTCGTATGAAGATATAATAATAATAATAATAATAATAAACACTTTATTGTACACCACTTACAAAAGACACGAACAAGAAAATAGTAGGTAGGTAAAAAAAAAAAATAGTTTTGGCATGTTGCACAATGGGCGGCCTTATCGCTTACAGCAATCTCTTCCAGGCAACCTTAGGATGGATAAATAACCGTGAGAGCAGATACCATGTGGGTAGTTCATAGTGTTGAATTAAATACAATGGATATGACAGAACAGTTTAGATACATACATACAATATGTACACACATACATACATGCCTACATACTCATATATACATATATATATACATACACATACATACACAAAATCAGATACATACATACATACATACGGATATGCGGTAGCAGTTACTCTATTGAATCTGTGTTAGATAATGATCTTTTACTTGTCTTTTAAACGAATCCAAAGATTGCGCCCGTCTTATTGATAATGGAAGTGCGTTCCACAGTCGAATGGCTCCTACAACAAAGGATTTGTCATAAAAGGCAGTCGTATGTGTTGGCATCTCCAATCTCAAATTCGCAGTAGACCTCAAGTGTCTTGAATGTGCGTCATGAAGGAACTTAAAACGTTCTTTGAGATAAGAGGGCGTAGCAGGATTGTACAGAATACTGTAAAGAAGTGACAGGATATGCGTATTCCGGCGAAGACGGATAGGAAGCCACTTGAGCTTGTTACGGAAATCCGAGACATGGTCATATTTGCGCAAGCCAAATATGAATCTTATACAGAAATTTTGGAGACGCTCAAGTTTGTCCAGTTGTGCCTCTGTTAGATCAAGGTAGCAGGCATCAGCGTAGTCCAAGATGGGAAGAAGGAGAGATTGAGCAAGCGCAGTTTTAGTGGCGATTGGTAAAAAATTGCGAAGTCTTCTTAAGGACGCCGCCGATGCAAAGATTTTGCGACTCAGTTCTTGAATCTGTGGAGCCCAGGACAAAGTGCTGTCAAAGAGAATACCCAGATTTTTGACAAATTTACTGTACGGGATTGTAGTTCCATCAAACGTGACCGGTGGAATATGCGTCCAGTTAATTCTAGCTATCTGTCTGGGGCTGCCGATAACAATGAGCTGAGTCTTTGCTGGATTCACTTTTAACCCGTAAGTCGAGCTCCAGTTGGATATTGAAGTCAGGTCGGCATTTATCATTTTGACTGCTTCCAAGAGTTCTTCGAGCGGTGCCTGCGCGTAAATCTGCAAATCATCTGCATAAAGGTGGTAGGAAGATAGAAGTTGGTCAGAGATGGAATTAATAAAAGTTGCGAAAAGAAGAGGAGATAAGACGCCACCCTGCGGCACGCCAGCAGCAGTACTACGCCAAGTCGAGAAATTTGTGTCCACTCGGACACGCTGTCGACGGCCACACAGGTAACTCTGAAGCCAATCGTTTACCGCTGGAGATATGTTAAGGGAGCGCAGAATACCGAGAAGGACATCGAAATCGACAGTGTTGAATGCGTTACTGAAATCAAGTAGGGAGAGCACTGTCAGATTTCCATTCTCCATGCCGAGTCTTATGTCATCAGCAATATGTACAAGTGCTGTTGTAGTGCTATGGCCTCGACGAAAACCGGATTGGAATGGATTTAGGAGTTGATGACGGAGAAGGTAGGAGTTTAACTGGTTAGTAAAGATATCCTCAATATATTTACTATTAATAGAACAAAACACAGTTTTATTGCCATGTCTATTCTCACTGATATAGTTCACACAAATGTGATTCTTTGAGGCATCTTACATTAATTTGGTAAAGAACAAGTTTTATTTTTTTGTGATTTTATTGTCATTTCATATCTTTTCTTCTAGGGTTGTCCTAAAATATTTTAAGTCATTTATTATTATACTCGCCCACAGCATACCTTAAGTTCGGTATTTTTTATTATATTCACTCATTATATACAGCGCACTGAGAGTTGCCACATCAGAGGAAACCTAGTTGACTTCTTTTTTAAATAACTTTTCCCTGCACTAGGATTTTCTCCTGTGTCGTTGGTGCGTTTACCAACATACAAGTTCACATACATATGACACTCAGACCCGAAACAACAATTTGCGAATCACACATACCGCGACACGCTGCGCGGCAGCCGGTTGCCCAGACACAGGACCAACCGTGCAGTCAAAGTGATAGAACTGATAAAAAATCTCGCACTAGGCATTCAGCTTAGGTTGGCTAACTAAAGAGAGAAAAATTACTAAGGAAACGCATAAACTAAGTAAAATGTCAAATCACTTATAATATAATAGATCCATTAGGCGAGATGGTAGCCAAAGACCATCCTATTAATTATATAAAAAAAGAATGTATGATGATTTTTTAAATGTTTTATTGCAATGAAGATTCGAATCCATTTTGTTTTTAAATTACGAAACTTAGTGGGCAGGTATATAAATATTAAAGTTCCTTTTTTAAATGAAAAAAAGAAAAAATATTTATTTGACAGTAGGCACGCACACAGATACAAAAAAAAATACAAAATTAAAAAAGAAAAGAACATTACTTAATCTTACACACACAACTTTTTCTGTTGTTTTCGATATAGGTATTGAGTTTTTTTCAACTGAAGGTCATAGGAATAAGATAGTAAGAATAAAAAGAAACTATTTGACCTTTTTTGTATTAAAATATGCATACTACATAAAACTCTTTTTTGCCTATTAATGTATTTTGTTCATTTTTTATTAGATCGGAATTTTGTCACTTGTTTATTATTTTTCACTCTGGGTGAAGCAAAGAATTATTGAATTGGGTCATTAATATTCAAACAAATGCGGTTGGTAATGTAGTTCTTTGCGTACTTACAATTGGGTCAATTCCAACTAGTCATATTCAAAACTTTCCTCGAACTGTCAAAAACGACAGTTTTCTATGAGTTTTGTACAATATTTTGTATTGTGACGTCACATTTTTTATCGTCAAACAGCATACTTATTTCTTAAAAATGTGCTGGAAAAATACTAAAATGAAGTTGGTCATAAAATCAATTAACGAAATAGTGATTATTTTGAAATATTTTATTGTATTGAACACTCGATATAATTTATTTTTGATAAAGGCAAGTACTCAATTGTACCTAGAGAATATAGTTATACGTAAGTTATAAAATTGTACTTACCAATTACGTTTTAAAAAGTGTTCACGAAAACGCTTGAGGCAAAACCACTTCGGCTTATATAAATTCAATTATCGGCGATATTTTATTTCAATTGTTTACAGCATAAATCCTAAAGACGACGTGAAAAATAAAAAAGAAAACGTTCGTATATCTATGTTATAGAAAGATAATATTTTTAAATGAAGTTTCTGAAAATGGAAAATATTAAACATGTTTCATTGCTCACATAAAATATGAAAATAATTTTAACAAAATCGGTTCCCAAACTGTAAATATGTAAATACAGGTAGGTAGGTAAGTAGGTACCTACATATCTAGATAAAAACAACCTAATTATTTATCGATTTCACCAATAAGTAATAAATATTACGACGACACAAAACCTTGAATCGAAATAGAACTAATTATAAAAATATTTCACCCTGAAAACCAACACATACATACAAATTTCACAATCAATAAACAGCACATAAAATGACAAAATATTAGGTCATTTAAAGACTGAAATTAATGCTTAAATTTAGTACTCACGTCTGGGCTTATATCGGTGAAGTTGGCACTGGATACAAACTCCTTGAGGAAACCGTCCAGCTCAGTTCCCTCGATGTAGCCATTACCTTAAAAAAAGAAAAATTATATAGCAAGATCAATTTTCACACAATTCCACATATTGCTAAGCGCGCCATCTGTTGGTTTTTGTTTGAACTGTTTTCAGCGTTAGGTGTCGCTACAGAAATGTACAAAACAACATCAAGACTTTATTATTGAATTAAAAGGTTATACAGGGTGACTTTTAACTCGACGTATTCCTCTCGGGAGGTGATAATACAACTTATTTCCTGCAATAATATATGTATTGACAATAAATTAAAACTAAAATCACTATGGATATTTTTGTAGTTATATCGGGGTTTTTTCACTATAACAGAAAATGTTGAATATCTCAGAAACTAGCCACTTTTGGACCAGGGACCTCAGGGCTATTTTTGTAGGAAATTAGGTGTATTATCGCCTCCCGAGAGGAATACGTCGAGTTACAAATCACCTGTACAATATTAAAGATAATGTAATTATAACCAGTTATGTTACGAGTCCCACGAGTGAGTGTGTGTAATTTAATTTCGCAAATCCCCATAGCCGAATCTAAATAAAAACTCTGAGATAAATGTGAAAAGTTAAATACCCAATACTTTGGCTAACAATAAATTAGAAGCCAATTCTCTTGCTCGCAAACGAGCAGGCGTAACTCCTGATGGTAAGCAATTGGCGCCACCCATGGACAACCGCAAAACCATAGAGGCTATACATGAGTTGCGTTAACCTTTTGGAGATTAAGACAGGGGATTTTAATGAAAGGTTAGATAGAAGGCTTTTTTTTAAGGGGGGAAAATCATCGTATGACTGCTCCCGCCTGGGTGAGGCGGAAGGGAGTGTCAGACTCTTACTGACTAAAAACCACCCCGTTCCTTCTCCTGCACGTCGAGCCGGAGCCCCAGTTACCCGTTAGGTTCTCAAGGCTAGGTTTCATGGAGGCATCCCAAACATCATTCATCAATATTTATACCAACGAAATTTACAAATCCATAAAAAATATAAGCCGCCATGTGCTAAAAATAAGGTCTTAAACATCCATTATGTAATACGCATTACAATATTAGACAGTGATTACAAAAAGTCTGCAGATACGGCCAGAGCCGACATTAGGGGCGCGCCGTTTGATAGTATCGTGGTCTAAGATCCATCAGATTACACCTAAGTGTTTGATGAGAAACGCTTAGAGTGGGGCTATGAAAACAGAGGACAAAAAGTAAGATAAAGTCTTTAAAATGCTGAAAATCCTACGGGAACGAGAGAAACGGGATTGCGCGTACGAAGTCGCGGGTAGAAGCTAGTTAACTAAAATCGCGGGTTACTCACGTGAATATACTGAAAGTAGTGAAAAATGGGTGTTACATTGTACAGTGGCATAATGTGCACCTCTGCCTACCTCTTCGGGGATGTCGCGGAGAACCTAACGGGTAACCGGGGCTCCGGCTCGACGTGCAGGAGAAGGAACGGGGTGGTTTTTAGTCAGTAAGAGTCTGACACTCCCTCCCGCCTCGCCCAGACGGGAGCAGTCATTCGATAATTCCCCCCCCCCCCATTAAAAAACCCCTTCGGGGATAAAAGGCGTATTGTTATGTTATGTTCATAATATAAATAGTGAAAACTGGGTGATACATTGTACAGTGGCATTAAGTGCCGTAATGTGCACCTCCTTCTCCTCCTTTATATTATGTATTTTCTTCCAGTCTGACCCTTGTGTGAGAGAGGAGAAATGAGAGGATACAATGAATTCAAATACTGATAAGAAAATAATAATAATAGTCATTAATCATCACCCTTGATTTCAAACTTATAGCTAGAAATTATAAGCCCAAGTTTCCTCACGGTGTTTTCCTTCACCGTATATCACTGGTGTCTACATAATGTTAGAAAGTACATATAACTCGGGAAAGTACCTACATGTTTTCAATTATTTTTAATTATCTTTATTGGCCCACCAACAATTGTATAAAATAGTACATTAAACAACAAATATTTAAATAAGATAACAGTAAAATGTTAAGAAAAAAATATCAATTAATGTATACAAAATTAGAATAAATGATGTCGGTTAAAAATCAAATTAAGTTGCATTAATTTACGTGAATAAATTAGCAATAGATAAATTAGAAGAAAAGAAAACACTGCAATAGAATATGATACTAAAATGAATTAAAATCATATACATCACATTGGTAATTGCCAGGTTTCGAACCCTCCGGACCTTCGGGCCACCACGACTACCCATCGTGACCGCGACGCCATTAAAAAGATCGGGTTGTATAAAAAAAAAATTGCAATCCAAAACAGATTTTCTGAAATTCAACCAAGTTTCAGTCACTTTAGAGGCCCACAAACATCAAGGTTCAGGGAAATTGACTCGACCAAATTCCCTTTATTATCCTTAATTTGCATCCGTTTCATCTCGGGCGGCCCGTTTTAGGAGCGTTTTGAGTTACGGCTCCATTCAACAGTAAAAAATTGACCTTTAACGAGAATAAAAGTAGAAATTGGATCGACCTTCACCTATATAATATTAAGTATTTGTATCGGGAGAAGAGATTGGAAAATCGGTTGGGTACCTATCGTAGTACTCCTTATAGGGAACAGAGAGTATAGTTCCCTAAAATCGGAAAAGGAGGATCCTCCGACCAGGCAAGGTGATCGTGCCTGGCGGGCTTTCTGCCCAACAGTAGTTCGTTGGGATTTTCTATCCGTGTTTATTCGCATGTAAACTTTGCATGTGCGATGTAGGATTCTTGTGACGTCGTCTGTTGATTTTGTGAAATGTGTCGCCACACTCATTTCGCCAGTTTTACAGTTAAATTAAATAGATGATGAGTTAGCCTTACTGTCCATTCGTGAATACCTTTCATTGATTCTAATCAAGATGCAAGCATTCGTCATTTGTAGGTCGCCTATTATTTGTGAAGGATGTATGCTTTCGTCAAATGACGCAATGTGGACAGTTATCCTTAGTAATCATTTGTCTTTGCATTTCCAAATTACAATCGATTCTGAGAATTACTAAACCATTACAGCCAACTAGATTCTACCGGCACGCGGCGGCGTCACCCAAATTCCCGGTACAACAAGTGCCCCGTGTGTTATTCCAGAGTATTTTTTTAAGGGGGGAAAATCATCGAATGCCTGCTCCCGCCTGGGTGAGGCGGGAGGGAGTGTCAGACTCTTACAGACTCAAAACCACCCCGTTCCTTCTCCTGCACATCGAGCCGGAGCCCCGGTTACCCGTTAGTTACTCGTAGGTTCTCCGCGACTTATTCCAGAGTATAACCTATTTCTGTGCCAAAATCCTTAAGAGTTATTAACTAATGATTATGTTTTCGGCTTAGTCACTTAACTGTTTGACGAGGAACTTGACTAATTTCAAGCCATGCTACTGATAATAGGAGCGCTATAGTGGCCGTGTCGCGGGTCGCGGAATGCGGCTCATGATTATGAGCCTCCAGCATATCTTGAAACTAGTCGAGTCTCATGAAAGTTGATACAAACCAGTTAATATTTTTGATTACAGGTCGACCTAATAAAAGCGTTTTAATAATAAAAATATGGAATGTAATTCGTGTCCTTCTCCAGTCGGTCCCTCATGACAGCTGATCGTGATCATCCTGGTATCATTCTGGATCGGACGAATTGTCTCCATCGGCTCCTGTCTGCGGCTATTTGTATTGTAGTGTAGAACTTCGAAGCTGGTCAGACTATCTGGTTGGGGTTCGTGCGCAGGTTGGGGATGTAATTTTTTTTTTTTTAAACGTTGCCCCACTTTAGGATTTTCTCCTGTGTTGTGGGGTGGGTGCGTTTACAAACATATAAGTTCACGTTTTTTTTAATAAAAAAAAAAAAAAAAAAAAAACATACACATGACACCCAGACCCGAAACAACAATTTGTGGATCACACAAAGTGTTGTTCCGTGCGGGAATCGAACCCGCGACACGTTGCACGGCAGCCGGTTGCCCAACCACCGCACCAACCGTGCAGTCAGAATTAGTAGGTTAGGAGATTAAATGAGGTCATATAATTACAGTTAATAGTCACAATTAACGAAACCGGTAAATAAATTAACAAATCAATTAAAATTACATAACAAAGTTTGTTAGAAATTCACTCAAAACTCAGTAATTCACTGTCCACAAGCGAATGCAGCGGTCAGAATGGAATATTTAGTTGTATTCTGGTGTATTCTCATTCTGGGTAGGACGTTGGGCTACTCAAGAGGGTCATCGTTTCTAGAGAGTGTTGATTGGCCACCCATTATAAACGTGCCTCTAGTAAAAGAATCAGCATTTGTAGGTTCAGAATGTGCAACAGGTTTAGTAAAATTTAACGGAATGTGTATTGATGTTGATTGAAAACTAATGAAGTGTTTTAGTGATTTTCAACAAGAGATTTTATTGTGTGAAGTGTTTTTAGTGATTGCTTTGAAATATTCTTGATTTGAACATGACTGTATGGGAATAAAAAATTGTTCCCTTATCGCAAAGGTCTTTAAAAGTCGGTGTAATGAGGGTGCAGTGTATATCAGTTTACTTGTTCAGTGAATAAAATGTGATATGTTTCGTATATGTGTCTGTCCCTTATTTTGTGTCCCAAAAAAAGAGGTTAAAACATCACCCAAATCAATCAATTATTATTAACTTCAGGTTGCAGTGTATAGTTACTCTCTTTAACCCTTTGAGTACCGTCATTATAGACACAATTAAAGAACAATAGGTTGCGGTCACCGGTGTCCTCGCGGTGTTTAACAATTTAAGGCAAGGATACAACTAGGGGACTAATGTAGCACCACATGTATCTGTGACATGTCAAGCGAAACCGGCCGATTCCGCCTGGCATAGATGGCGACTTATGTCCACTGCGACATTGATGTTGTCAGGAATGTCGACTATAGTTCGGCAACGTCACACTACTTCACCCAACATCACTGGCGACTCGTATTGCAGGACATTTGTCACTTGGTGTAACCTTGGCTTTACAATTAAAATAGTGTGAGTCATTTCATTAATGATTATATTTTCAGTTTACTCACGTAACTGTTTGACGAGGAACTCGACTAGTTTCAAGCCATGCTAGATATCGCGGAAAACCTAACGCGTAACCGGGGCTCCGGTTCGACGTGCAGGAGAACGAACGGGGTGGTTTTTAGTCAGTAAGAGTCTGACACTCCCTTCCGACTCACCCAGGCGAGAGCGGAGCAGTAATTCGATGATTTTCCCCCCTTAAAAAAATAAAAAAAAGCCATGCTAGATGATCAAGTGCAGCATTCCGTGACTCGCGACGAGGTGACTGTCGCACTGCTACTGGCAGCAGTAGAAGCTAGTCGAGTTCCTCGTCAAGTAGTTACGTGAGTAAGCCGAAAACATAATAATTAAGTAGTATCCCAGTGGCATCCCAGTGGCATCAAGTGCCGTAATGTGCACCTCCGCCTACCCCTTGGGAATAAAAAAGCGTGATGTTATGTTATGTATGTCCCTCGAAATTTTTAATTTATCCATTTCACTTACAGAAACCTTAATATTAAATGACATTACAAAACAATTGAATAAAATAAACAAACGCGAGTATCTCACGAAAATGGTTAATATGCAAATGACTTGTCTCAGTCTCTCAGTCTCACAGACAGAAGGCAATATGTAGCTTAGAGACACAATCGTGTCAAAGACACAGGTGCGCCTGTCTCGTTCGTCTCGTTGTCTTGTCTCGTCACGGCACAGTGTCGGCGTAGTGTCGTGTCGTGTCATGACGTAGGGCTGCCATTTTAGTCACGTAATATTTTATCTATATTTGCAACTAACTTTAGCCAGCCAGTGGGATAAAAAGTATATGTTATTCCCCGAATATGTCGCGGAGAACCTAACGGGTAACCGGGGCTCCGGCTCCAAGTGCAGGAGAAGGAACGGGGTGGTTATTAGTCAGTAAGAGTCTGACACTCCCTTCCGCCTCACCCAGGCGGGAGCAGACATTCGATGAATTCCCCCCTTAAAAAAAAATCCCTTAATATACCCTTTTTGTATCCTTTCTATCGCTTTGGCCGTTTTTGGGTGATGCAATAACAAACATACACACTCACTATTAGTAAGCTTTGTCTTGTGTTTGATGCCTGAGCACTAGTAATTGTTATTGCATGTTCAGTAATTAAATGAAGTCTTCGAACCGTTCGTTTTAAGAAACCTTTTTTTTTGAGGGGGGAAAATCATCCAATGACTTCTCCCGCCCGGGTGAGGCGAGGGGAAGTTTCAGACTCTTACTGACTAAAAACCACCCTGTTCCTACTCCTACACTTCGAGCCGGAGCCCCGACAACCCGTTAATTCTTATGCGGCTCTCGTTTTAAGAAACCTATGTTTAATAGTGTACATCTTGTAACTGGCATTACATTAAACTGTCAAACACCAAGCGGTCACCGGTGACCGCGACCTATTGTTCTTTAATTGTGTCTATAAAACCGGTACTCGACGAGTTAATAATGATACAATGGAGTCTGAAATTGTGTCAACTGTGTCAACTCAATGAATACAAAAAACCTCCTTCTACACTTCTAAAAGTTATTGTTCAAAAAGTTTTCATCATCAGTACCTTTCATAATAACAAATAAATAAATCGCAGTGCTAGTAGCAACACCGATGCGAGCGCCAACGCCAGCAAGTAACCTGCGCGACATCGCCGCGACCGCGCACGCTGCTCATGAAGAAGAACCCCTCTGTGGTTCGAAACTAGTAGAGCTTTTCTCAGTATATTCACATGAATAACCCGCAATTTTAGTTAATTTAGTTAATAAACATAATCAGCCTCCTTACACAATTTCAAAAAATGCTACTTCGTTTAATTGTCTCTATTTAACAGCAGTGGCAACCCTAAGCTACTCGCGTGTAAACAGCCCTGGCTGTGTATGCGACACATACTGCTTCACATACAGCCAACACGACTCCGAAGCCAATATAGAGAAAACAATACTGAATTCACAATCAACGGGGTGGTATGTAGAGATGTATTAGATAATTAGATATCGGATCTAGCGAATCACATCACATAGTGTATCTAAAATGCATGTGGTTCACATTTTTCTTTTTTTTATGGCATAAGCCGGTAAACGAGCAGACGGACATCATGGTGGTAAACAATCGGCACCGCCCATGGACATCTGAAACACAAGAGGCGTTACAAGTGCATTACCAGCGCTTAGGGAATTCAGAATTTGAGGATTGTGGGGGATTCAGGATCCAATCCCTGTATCCCCAACATTATTGATATAACAATGCCAAAATTAATGTGAAACCCATACATTGAGTTGTGTATTGGTTTGTTATTAATCCTTCTAATATTATAAATCTGAAAGCTTCAGAGTTTGTGTGTATGTTTGTTACTTTATCCCGTCAAAATGGCTGAAGGGATCGGAATGAAATTCGAAACACGAGTAGTTTACGTAAATTAAAAATCGACTTCAATCCTCTCTTTTTCTAAACTCGGTTAATTAATATACTAAAACATCTAAAACATCACCTCTTATGTGCAACAAACACTTTACTGAAAACCGCATCGAAATCGGTTCAGCCAATCGCGAAATAATCGCGCACAAACATACAAACATACACACACACATACAGATCAAACTGAATACCTCCTTCTTTTTTTGAAGTCCATTAAAACGCGCTCTAACCTCGATGCCATGGGATGCCGTCTCCTCCTTTTGCGAAGCAGTCATGCTAGCTAAGGAGTAGGTGGGACGCGTGAGGCAGCGAAGCGCTGCCTCCTCGCAACCCAGCCATCGCGAAGGACACACCGGGCGTCGGGGATCGCGGGACGATCTCGGGCCACCGTAAGCGCGGGCCTGCGGACGGCGAGCATGGGTGGCTCCCCGTCCGACAAGAAACAGACCGGAGCGTACGGCGCGTCGCGTTCCGCGCGCGATTCAAAGAGCCATCAGACCACCATGGATGGGGGCCCAACAGGGGCTGATGCCGATTCGGAGTCGCGGAGAACCTAACGGGTTACCGGGGCTCCGGCTCGAAGTGCAGGAGAAGGAACGGGGTGGATTTTAGTCAGTAAGAGTCTGACGCTCCCTACCGCCTCACTCAGGCGGGAGCAGTCATTTGATGATATTCCCCCGTTAAAAAAAACCTCGATGCCATCGAAAATCCACCATAGAACCTTTTATTGAATCTTAAACGGTCTCAGAGATGGCAAAACTTAGGGAAATTAATGGCATAACACAATTAGGTGGTACAAAGCTAAGTGTCCCATAGAGGGCGCTTAATTGAGTCACTCGAACCTCAAGAGGTAAAGTGGCTAGCTGGTTGCATATATCCCATGTCCATATCGACCTATAGAAAACCAATTTATCATGGTCTTGTTCTGTATGATTTTTCCCAATATTCAAAGGTCAGCTTATACTGGTTTATCATAGCTTGGTTACACAGGACAGCATGTCAACCTACTCCTCTCTGTCAATTATATTTTAAACTCTAGTCTTGTGTAACAAAGTCGATAATTCTATGAAAAAGTAGACTTATGAGTTGGTTGTACAGTGTACAATCGACATATAAAAACCAGTTTATTATGGTCTGTCTTTGTATAATCTTTTGGCACATTGGACGGTCAGCTTATTCTGGTTGTATATTATTTGATGTATAGCCGCGAACGGTACTAGATTTGTCCATTATTACGCTGCAGAAAAGCAATCTTCTGAAATTTTCCGTAAAGTTAATATGGATGGCCGAGTGGTCAGAAGTGCGAATGCCGGGCAAGAGATCTCGGGTTTGATTCCCGGGTCGGGCAAAGTATTACTGGGTTTTAAAAAAAAATCTCAGTAGTAGCACGGAGTCTGGAAATGGCAATAGGCTCACCCCCTATTACATGGGACTCATAATATAAATAGTGAAAAGTGGGTGTTACTTCTGAGTGCACCTCTGCCTACCCCTTCGCGGATAAAAGGCGTGATGTTGTGTGTGTTGTGTTAATATGGATTATTATATTTTTATCCAGTAAGTCACACTGCTGCAAAAGTTAATCATTCCAGAATCTAAATTAATTATTATTTACCGGCTTATTATCTAACTGTTTCACGAGGAACTCGACTAGTTTCAAGCCACGCTTGGGGCTCATATACACATAATGCAACGCGCCGATTGTCACGCAATGCTGCTCATAAATTTGAGCCCCTAGCATGTTTCGAAACTAAACGAGTTCCTTGTCAAACAGTTACGCTACGTGAGTAAACCGACCGTTGGCCGAGTGGTCGCAAGTGTGACTGCTGGGCATGGGGTCTCGGGTTCGATTCCCGGATCGAGCAAAGTACTATTAGGTTTAATAAAAAAATCTCTGGAATTGTCCCCAATATAGCAATAGGCTCACCCAATATTACATGGGGCTCATAACATAAATAGTGAAATGTGGGTGTTACATTGTACAATGCCATTCAGTGCCGTAATGTGCACCTCTGCCTACCCCCTCAGGGGTAAAAGGCGTGATGTTATGATGATTAATATACGTTTCATGTAAGTATAGACAACTTAATTGAGACATTTGGTTATATGCATTGTCTTCACTACATAGTATAAAACAAAGTCGCTATCCGCCGTCTGTCTGTCCCTATGTATGCTTAGATCTTTGAAACTACGCAACGGATTTTGATGCGGTTTTTTTAATAGATAGAGTGATTCATAAGGTAGGTTTATATGTATAATACATGCATATTGCACCCGTGCGAAGCTGGGGCGGGTCGCTAGTACTGAATAAGAGACAGATCTCATAAATGTTGTTTTTTTTATGAAAAACTAGTTGTTGCCCGCTTCTTCATCCGCGTAGAATAAATGACTTCTGGCAGAATTTACCTAGTATAGAGCTCCTCCCCCGTCGATGATAGCGTAATAATATGTAGCCTATATGTTGACCCGACTTGTTTGTAATATTCATGCAAAACTTACTTACCTACTTTTTGAGATCATCCCGGACATACTTATAGACAAACAGAAAAAAAATCCAAAAACCATATTATTATTGGCTTCTATATCGATTGTAGATCACGCTCCAAGTATCCTTTTTAAAAAATATTCAATGTACAGTTTTGACTTTTCTACGATTTTATTTTATTTATTTATTCCACTTACATTTATCTTTATTATCTTTAAGTATTATAATTCTTCTGTGTGTATGTCATTGAACTCCTCCTAAACGGCTTAACCGATTTAAATGAATTTTTCTGTACGTGTTTGAGTGGTGCCTTGGATGGTTTAGATTCACAAATCAGCCCGGCAGATGGCGCTGCAGTTGGTGTTTAGGTTAGTTATCCTAAATAACTGAACTAATTTGAATGAATTTTAGTTTATAAATTCACGTGGATATGCAGGACAACGTCTGTCGGGTCCGCTAGTATGTATAGATAACTACTCCAAAAAGAATTCGTCAATTCAGTTTGAATACCTCTAGTTCAATTCAGCAGTTAATTAAAACACCGTATTTTTGAAAAACAGTTTATAACACACGACAATAGAATTCTTTTTCCATTGCATCTACATTTGTTTGGCCTGAATTAACGGAGTGTTCTCACGTAAGCTAGCTAAGTGTCAGCACTAGTCTAATTTGAGCTAGACAGACAGTGTCGAGTGTAGACACTAGCGACCTACTCTAAACTGTCTACTTTTTTCATAGAATTTTCGACTTTATGTCACATGAATAGAGTTTAAAATTTAATTGACAGAGAGGAGTAGGTTTACACGATGTCCCGTGTACCCACTGAAAAAACCAGTATAAACTGATCTTTGAACGTGAGGAAAGGTGATACTGAGCGAGACCAAGATAAAATGGTTTAGTATGCTTTGATAAATGTAGCCTGAAAACTCTTTGTTTAAATATACACCAGTAGAGCATTGCTTGTTAGTTTGTGAAGCTTCAGAATCAGAATTTTCATTTAATTAGTTAACTTTTTAACTGATTACTTATTCGTTCGTTTTATAAAAGGTTCGCGTCAACGGTTGCAGTATTCGAGGCTTAAAAAAATATTGTTTATTTCTTTTTAACTGACTTCAGGAAGAAAAAAAAAGAAGTTTCTTAATTTGTCCAGTCATCATCATCATCATCATCATCATCATCATCATCATCAACAGCCTATAAATGCCCACTGCTGAGCAAAGCCTCTTCTCACACGGAGAAGGTTTGAGCATCAATCACCACGCTTGCTCAATGCGGGTTGGCGATTTCAAACTTATAATCAGAAATTATAAGCCTAGATTTCCTCACGATGTTGTCCTTCACCGTTTATCAGTGGTGTTTAGATAATCTGAGAAAGTACATATAATTCGAAAAAGGCACATTGGTGCTTGCTGTTGGTAGGTTTCGAATCGGCATTCTCATGCATAAGAAGCGTGCGCCCGAAACCAACGACTAAACTGAATTATCTAACTAGAAATTAAACTAAGCACTAAGTCTATCTTGAAAACAATTTGAATATTCAATAGTTTATCACAGACTATTACATCTAGCTGTTAAAACAATGTAAGTTTCAAGTTGAGACTTGTTCTAAATTGAAAGTTCATTGTAAACCATTAAAATTAGAACAATTACGTCGATTGTTTGTTTTTGAGTCTATTAACATCTATAAATAACTGGGACGCGAGTTACTATCGATTTTGTGCCAAAACCGACTTCGAAGGTATGACAAACGCGTGGGAAAATGTTGAAGTGCCTATGGAGTACTTATTAACTATGTACTTACATAAAGTTTGGTATGCAATGTAACTGAGAATGTATTAGTAGTCACGGGTAGAAGATAGAAAGAGATAGAGTAGTCATATTCGTGGCGTGAACAAGGCTTTAACAAAGACCCTTTTTTGCGGGGGAAATCAAGTGTAAGTGAGCCATACTTCGGCACGAATGGAGTGATACACGGCGTCACCTAAAACTGACGTGAAACAACGCTTGCGTTGTGGTTCGTCATGTGGGTAAGGTTACCAGAGACTCAATTACCAAACCCCTCCTTCCCCAATCTCCCTCAATCTCCATCAATTCCCAAATTCCTAATCCCCAAATGACCGGTAATGCACTTGTAACGCCTCTGTTGTTTCAATTGTTTATGGGCGATGCTGATTGCTTATCGCATAAAAAAGAATGAAATCACTCCCTTCATCCTAGGTGAGGCGAGAGAGAATATCACACTCTTACAGACTAAAAACCACAATGTCCCGACTTCTTTTTTTTGACCTTCAAAAATCTACTAGCTTTTTGGAGAAAGATTAAGGAGTGTGAGATTTTTACTGCAGTATGTAGAAGAGGACCTAGTTAAGCAGAAGTCTGTCACAGTACATTTGACAAAAAAGAACAAAAGCAATCACTACAACACCACACCTTTTTTTAAGGGGGGAAAACATCAAATGACTTCTCCCGCCTGGGTGAGGCGGGAGGGAGTGTCAGACTCTTACTGACTAAAAACCACCCCGTTCCTACTTCCTGCACTTCGAGCCGTCGCCCTGGTAACCCGTTAATTTCTCCGCGGCTCCGAGTCGGCATCAACCCTATTGGGCCCCATCCGTGATGGTATAATGGCTCTTCAAGGCGCGGAACGCGACGCGCCGTACGCTCAGGAACACAAAACCCTATAGGTATTTTAAACTCAAAACACATACACACACATTACCAGTCACCTTGAAAGCAAATATATCTTTCCAACTCAAAGAATCATAAAGAAACTTTACACCAAACTTCGGTATGAATGTCTGTATGTGTTACATTATTCAGAAGATTCTCCGTACAGTACCAGGCAATAAATACTGCACATCAACCTTTGGAAAGGGACAATCGGCCAAGCCACGTATACTGATGATTATAAGCCGCTAAAACTAGTCAAACACTCTCCTCAAATCATTAAAAGATTGAAAAAGATAAAAATCACTCAATAGAGGTAATGACCGGTTGGTTTTATCCGTGTTATAATAGACACGCGCATTTAATAATAATATGTGATGGTAAATTAAATTAATTTAAATTTAGGAAAAGAGTCTAAAATGTACTAAATCATTACGTCACACGATATTTCAAATCAACAAATTTGTCCAAACCTTTTGGTTACGGTATAAAATAAAAAAAATAGTTAACCAATATTTTAAATCATTTATACAGACGTACATTAAAAAAAATTACGTCATGCCCATGCCTAGGTATAGTCTCTCTACAAAAGTGGATGGGCAATATCTATCGCCGGATACTGTACATATCTCCCAGTTGATATTCTTTCATTGTTACACACGTCGCCCCCGGGACTCAATGCAGGTATCCGAGCGAAATAAATTATACTTTAGGAGAACAAAGACTAGCTAGACGATTGTGTCGACTTCGCTGGTTTTGTGTGAATAAAGAGGAATTATTTTGAGATTTCTTACTTGTTGATTTGATTAAGTATTGTAAACAATTACTTACAAACTGCTTGGCGGGAGCTCGATTAGTTTCAAACCACGCCAGGGGCTCGTATTCATGATCGAGTAGCGTTGTGGGGAACATGACTGGCTGATTTAAAAAAAAAACCTTATCCACCCTAGTCCTAGTGGACTAGGGTGCGTTTTACAAACATACAAGTTTACATACATATTACACCCAAACCCGAAAGGACAATTTGTGGATCACGCAAAGAGTTGGTCCGTGCGGGAATTGAAACCGCGATACGTTGCGCGGCAATTGGTTGTCCAGCCACTGACTGTGGTGTAATTGAGCCTCCGGTAACCTCACTCACACGATGAAACACAACGTAAGCGTTGTTTCACATCGGTTTTTTGTAAAATACTTCAATCTCAATAACAATTAATAGTTTCCACGCTAGTTTCCATTTCCCTCTGTAAATTACTGCAGGAGACAGAATGAATTAAGCCTAACTACTACTAACCTAGAGAAATGGAAATTTCTTCTCCTCTTATAATATCTTCTGATTCACTTCGTTGCGGGAACCAAGACAGTTACTCATGTCCCTGGGACGCGCCGAACTTCAGTGTTCCGGTGTTTTCATGGATGTATCTACTGTAGACCCTGGCTTACAGGAGTTGCAGTGGTTTCGGGAGGTTGTGGCGGGCTTGTCCCATTAAAGTTTCCACGCTAACCAGCAAAGCAGTAATAGTTTCAAACTAATAATTGTACTTCTATTTTATAAACAAAACTAAATTCCAAATGTTCTAATAACCCTTCCGCTTATCAGATTGAAAAGGTAACAAATTGCTCGCTGTACGCGCGTCACATCAATCTATTTAAAATCCAGTTTATCATGGTCTCGATTCGTATGATCTTTTCAAACAATCAAAGGTCAACTTACACTGGTTATGCATAGCTTGATGTGTAGAAAATTACGGTGAATAGTTATTAATGCGACAGATATAGAGTTGCTATGAATATTGATTTGTAAGCGATAAGGGTACGATACTATTGTCTTTTGATTTATTAGAGATCATTTTTGGAGATACCTTGAAGGGTAAAATTGTAAGGAAACTGTGAGAGACATACATCGGCACGAAGGGGCCGGCTCGACCGGAGTGATACCACGGCTTCATAGAAAACCGACGTGAAACAGCTTGCGTTGTTTCAAGTCGTGTGAGTGTGGTTATCGGAGGCCCGATTACCCCCCTCCCCAAACTGCTCAAAGCCTGAAACCCTGACAATTCTTTATATTCTTTCTTTCTATTTCTATCTTAGATAAAATAAATAAACGTAAGTAAATAAGTGGCTCTTTTACAATACAAAACTACCCTATTTTGACTGCATGGTTGGCGTGGTGGCTTGGCAACTGGCTAGCGCGCAACGTGTCGCGAATTCGATTCCTGCACAGAACAACTCTTTGTGTGATCTACAAATTGATGTTCCGGGTCTGAATGTGATATGTATGTAAACTTGTATGTTTGTATGCGCACGCAAGACAAAGGAGAAAATCATAGTGTGGAGCAACGCTTTAAAAAAAAATTAGACCGAAAAAAAACAGAAGTTCTTAAATACATACATACATAACTTCACGCCTGTCTCCCATAGGAGTAGGCAGAGACTAGGGAACGCCAATTACTACGATTCCTACATACCTCTTTCGCTTCATCAACAGTCATCAATCTTTTCATGCATGCTCGTCGGTTAAGGGTACTTTTAATTTGGCCCTTCTTTAATATATCGCCAATCTGTCTGGTCACTATATGTCGAAAAACAGAAATTCTTATGCTACCAAAACAATATTCTACGCAAGTCTTAAAGTGAATTTATTCTCTCCACGTAGTATAACGTCTAGACCCTTGAGCATTGAAAGAGAACGGCCGTAGGATTATGTCCTACCAAATTGCTAGCTATTGTACCGCGTTCAGAGAAGGCATTGATGACCAATTGGGTATTGGGGCTCTGAATAGGTATTGCACATTACAAAAATATGTGAAACTTGAGTAACAGCGCTGTTAGTACGATGAGTAAAGAGTCAAAGGCAAAATTAATAAAATATATTTCAATTTTTAAAGGGTGGGAGAGCCATGCATCGGCGCTAATGGGCCGGCTCGACCGGAGTGATACCACGGCCTCACAGAAAACCGACGTGAAGCAACGCTTGCGTTGTGTTTCGTCGTGTGAGTGAGGTTACCGGAGGCTCAATTACCCCCCTCCCCTTCCCCAATCTCCCCAATCCCTGAATCCCCAACGATCCTCAAACTCCTAATCCCCAAAAGGCCGGTAACGCACTTGTAACGCCTCTGGTGTTCCAGGTGTCCATGGGCGACGCCGATTGCTTACCATCATCTTAAGCTTATGATCCGTTTACCGGCTTATACCATAAAAAAAATGGTACGGCAGTTTAGAAGACATTATTTTTGTAACCAGATGAATAGAGGTCTTTTCTATACGTAAAAACGGCATGGTTGACGTGGGGGTTGGGCAATTCACTGCCGCGCAACGTGCCGCGGGTTCGATTCCCGCACGGAAGAACTCTTTGTGTGATCCACAGATCGTTGTTCCGGGTCTGAGTGTCATGTGTTTGTGAACTTGTATATTTGTAAACGCACCCACGACACAGGAGAAAATGCTAGAAAATTTCTAAAAAAAATGATAGGAAAGTGAAAACTGTACATTGAATGTTTTTTTAAAAGAATACTTGAGGCGTGACCTATAATTGATACCTAATTAGAATTTGTGTCTGTTTGTCTGTATGTATGGACACAGCCCGGACGGGCTAAACTCAAAAAGTACTGCATGGATTTATTTCAAATTTTGCATGAATATTACTAACATGTCGGGCCAACATATAGGCTACATATTGTTACGCTATCGCCTACGGGGAGGAGCTGTGCACCTCTATTCCACAGACGGACACGGACGAAGTCGCAAGCACAGCTAGTTTTATATATATTTGATGGGCCGATATTTGGCCACTATCTAGGCTGCTAAGCAATGGTAGGGTCTACGATGGAGCACGTCGACCCATAAGCAACCTATTCACTCGGGCGTTGAAGATACCCAGGTGGTTCCTGTAGGAAACACAGACTCTAGCAAAGAATTCCACTCCTTAGCAGTACGCACAAGGAAAGTGCGTGTTGGTGGGACATCTACCATGAATCGGTGACGTTTCGCTGATTGCCTTGTAATACGATGATTCTATTCTATTCTTCGCGTGTTTCAAAGAGCCATCAGACCACACACTCGGTCCAGGTCGTAACTACGCCAAATGGCCTGAGTTTCAGGTTAAGCGCAATAAGATACGCAGGAATAGGCTGGTTTTTAGTCAGTCTGACACACCCTCTCAGCTCACACAGGACAGGAAGAGTTATTAGATGTAATCTCTTAGACACAAAACAAAATTATAAATTGAAATGTTGGTCAGTAACAGACAATCCCTGTCACCTCATCATTGAGAGGAATCATTCAATCATTTATTGTCCTTCAGGGTATGAGAAATCATTCGATGATTTCCCCTCGCCATTCACAAAAGCCCTACTCTCTCCATATAAAGATGTCTCAAATCTTAGACACCAAAACAAAGTTCTGAAACGTAATATCTCATTTCAACTACGAGTAACCTGAAACTTTCCTCAAAATCCGTAAACAAACAAACCTCGGGTATTATTGCTGTTATTGTATTTATTATTCATTCAGTGAAAGCCTTGAAACTGAAGTTTACAAAACAGGGAAACGCACTTATCGAAATTGTTACGAGGAGACGCGAGACAATAATATTAAGAGCAATATAAATGCAGAAGTATTGATTAGTTTCCGAAAGGAAAGTTTTAGCATAACATAACATAACGTCACGTCTTTTATCCACTAAGGGGTAGGCAGAGGTGCACATTACGGCACTTAATGCCACTGTACAATGTAACACCCACTTTTCACTATTTATGTTATGAGTCCCATGTAATAGGGAGTGAGCCAATTGCCATATGCCGGGCACAATTACAAAGTCCGTGCTACTACTGAGATTTTTTTAAAAATTCAGTATTACATGTTTTCACATGAACGTGGAATACATAGTTTCGCCTCACAAGACGTGTCCATGAGTCGGTCGAGTACCAATCTCAAACTATTTGTCTCCATCACACATACGGATGTTTCGTGTCAACTGACCTTTCTGGAACTTTTGGAAGTCGGAAACTTCTCACGTGGGCGGGTCCCGAAAGTATTTCAAGATGTATGTTACGTCATAACTGTCATCCCAAAGAGAAATATCATAGACTTTATAGTGATGTCAGACTCCGCTTATAATAAGAGAGTATTGATGCACATGACGCAATTGTGAAGTAGAAATAGTCATTTTATTTACTTTTTGTGCGGTAGGGGCAAACGAGTAGAAAATGGACACTAGCAACATCACATCAACAGCCTATAAGTGGCCAACCACTGCGGACCAAAGGCCTTATCTCACACGGAGAAGGATTAAGCATAACATAACATAACATAACATAACATAACATAATATCACGCCTTTTATCCTCGAAGAGGTAGGCAGAGGTGCACATTATACCACTGTACAATGTAACATCCACTTTTCACTATTTATGTTATGAGTCCCATGTAATAGGGGGTGAGCCTATTGCCATATACCGGGCACAGTTCCAGACTCCGTGCTACTACTGAGAATTTATTTTTTTTAAAAACCCAGTAATACTTTGCCCGACCCGGGAATCGAACCCGAGACCCCTTGCCCGGCAGTCGCAATTGCGATCACTCGGCCAATGAGGCATTCAAAGGATTAGGTAAGCATTATTTTTTTTATGGTATAACCCTGTAAACGAGCAGACGGATCACCTGATGGTAAGCAATCGGCGTCGCCCATGTTCATCCGGAACACCAGAAGCGTTACAAGTGCGTTACTGGCCTTTTGGGATCGTTGGGGATTTAAGAACTGGGGAGATTGGGGAAGGGGAGGGTAATTGGGGCTCCTGTAACGTCACTCACACGACGAAACACAACGCAAGCGTTGCTTCACGTCAGTTTTCTGTAAGGCCGTGGTATCACTCCGGTCGAACCGGCCCATTCGTGCCGAAGCATGGCTCTCCCACACTTAAAAATTAATGACGATTTCATACTTATAATTAGAAATTATAAGTCCATGTTTTCTCACGATGTTTTACTTCACCGTTTGTCAGTGGTGTCTAAATAATCTTAGAAAGTACATATAACTCGGAAAAGTCACACACACTAGTAAAGATGGCCCAAAGGTCTCAACGTAAACATGCCATTTCTCTTGGTTTATTGTTTTCTCATGAATACTTGTAAACTCATTTATAAATGGAATAAACTAATTAATTTGTTTTATATTCGTTTTAATTATTATAAAAAGTTAAAACTTACCGTCCCTGTCGTAATGGCTCCAGACTTCCATGAACTGATTTGCGGATAACTTCTTCAATTCCCGAGAATCTGGATCACGAAACTGCCTCATAAAGTTAGTGGCCCTCTCCAAATTGAACCGTTTATTAGCCGACGAATTCGAATCGATACTCATTTTAACAAATAATTATTCCAATATTCCACAAAATATCACTGTAATTATAATTTATTTTTACTTTAAAATCGATATCCGAATCGATAGAAAAATAATTATTTAATTGCAATCACTAGTTCAATTTTTAACCGTTATTTTTTAAATAAAGTAAATATGAATATTTTTTAAATAGAATCTATATTGAGACTACGATTTGGCCTAGTTTATTGTCAATGGATTTGGTTAAAAAATGTAAATATTTTATTTATTTTGGTAACACTATCTTTTAAAAGGGCTTTTATCTCATCTGAAACAAAGAGAAAATAAGGTTTTAGTTTAATACATAACAAATAATCTATATAAAAATGAAAGCCGTTTCCCATTGTCACGCCATAACTTGAGAACGGCTAGACCGATTTGGATGATTTTTTTGTTGTGTTTGTAATTGTCAGGAAAAGGTTCTTATGACAGAAGAAACTGGAATTGCGCGTACGAAATCGCGGGCAGAAGCTAGTATCTAATACCATCCAAACTTATTGCATTAGGTACTGCTTTGCCTATATTGTATCAGGTACTGCAGTTTTTTACCCTACTGAACAGAACCCACAACTAAATATTGCCCATAACGTCTTGTTCTTAATATTAAACCTCTTCCCATATTCACTACCAACCATAACGGCAAATAAAAAAAAAATAACGTGTCATTAAAGTACAGTCAACCACAAAATCTTGAACATAACAAACCAAGCAACAACCGTGAACAGTAAAGCAATTTTCCGGACGACTATACAAGAAATAAACCATTTCTTTGAAGAACAATTTGGCCTTAACATTTAATTTAACGTACTTTGTCGAATACAAACAGATCCAAAATGATTCGTCTCCATTTAAAATGAATCTCTAAGAGAACGTCTATCTAACAAAGATTGATTGAGATCGAAAATGGAAACGTCAACTGTCACTGTCATTCATAGTTTGAAATTGGAACGTTTTTGTTTTTTTATTCGGAAGCAAAGATCGTATTTCTTGTTTTTTTTGTATTTTTGCTGGTATAGCTTACATAGGTTTAAGACTTTTGGTATTGGTGCCACAATTTCAATTTGTGAGCTATAACTGAAAATTTTAGAAAAAAAAGTGTAACCACAGTTTGTATTAACCGAAGTGGTAGCTAGAGGTGTTAAATAAATTTAATCGTGGTATCCTTAATCACTGTATAGTTACATTTTTGTGGTTCAAATAATAACCAGTATATTACCTGTTATAAAAACAGCTTTAATAGCTATAACGGAGAACTGAATCAACTATTACTACTGTGAATCTCTCAAAAATCCGAATCGAAATTTGAACCAATAAGTTTATAAGCCTCTGCAGTAACTGCGTTGCAGATGTACCTAGTTTGGTTTAGCAAAAGAAGCTGCATTGCATACTGATATTTAAAGCTTGTACAGAAGAGCTATTTTTATCCAACAATTAAGTAAACTAAAATTTTTAACAGCGATTTCTTACGAAATACATTAAGTAAACGTAAAAATATAGACATCATCCGAACTTTTCGATAAAAAAGGTCAAAAGTATCAATTTCTATTTCGGTAGATAAAGTAAGAAAATAATCCCAGAAGTGGAATGATTATAGAGGTCTTTATTATGATTTATTTTCGACCTTTACAATAAATACACTTTCGGTTAAAGGAAAATTGTTACGGACATCTCTGGAACCTTTTTTTAGCAAAATATTAGGAGTTTTTTGTTTGGAAACTTATGAGTGAACTGTTTTCAGGTCAATTTATAGATTGGTAACCATTCTTATGGTAACTAATGATGGCAGAATAGTAAACATTTGTCATTATCGTTGCACTTCTAATGGGTTTTTTTAAGCGGGAAAATCATCGAATAGCTTTTCCCTTGGTAACCTTTACGTTCTCCGCGGCTCCATATCAGTTCTATTGTGCCCTATTCGTGGTGGTTTGAAACGCGAGACACCGTACGCTTGGGTCTGGTTCTGGTCGGGCGGCGAGCTACCCATGCTCGCCGTCCGTAGCACCGTGCGTCCTAAGAGGTCAAAGACCGCGCAGCATTATCTTTTCTTAGTTATTTAAGCTTTTAAACTGCGATTTGTCACCTTCCTGCCAGGCGTGGAGTTTTTATAGAAGAAATCTTTATTATGTAGAATTTACTATCAAAAGTGCTTAAGATATCAAAATTATTTCATCTCCGATTTTCGAATTTAAGAATTATCTTTTTCAAGATCTGTCTATCTTAAAGAGCCTGGGTGTCTTCAAGGCCCAAGTGAATTGGTTGCTCATGGGCAGTATTTTAGGCTGCATCATCGCTTAACACGAGGTGAAATAGTGGTTCATTGCAAATAAAAAATATCACACCCTATAAACTATATTAAAACCACACCATGTCATAATAAATATTAACACACCAATTTTGTAATATAAGAATTGGGAAACATATAGCAATGTTTAATTTTGCCCAGAAACCTGCCAGTCACCATTATGGTAGCAGGTGGTCGAACCAACTTGCGAATTCTGCCAATAACTTTTTTATTGGTTCGTAACCTATGTTCTATAATAAAAATATCCCTTACGGTACAACATTTTATTGTTCGACGAATCGTATTCGTTTGTTTTATGTTACGCGTTGCTAGATTAAATAAAGTTCAGCATGGTTAACGGTTTGGTATTAAACGATTTTTGTTCAATGATACTGCCTCGTTGGCCAAGTGGTCGCAAGTGCTACTGCCGAGCAAGGGGTCTCGGGTTCGATTTCCGGGTCGGGCAAAGTAAAACTGGTTTTAAAAATTCTCAGTAGTAGCACGGAGTCTGGAATGGAGCCCGGTATATGGCAAAAACTCACCCCCTATTACATGGGACTCGTAACACAAATAGTGAAAAGTGGGTGTTACATTGTACAGTAGCATAATGTCCACTTCTGCCTACCCCTTCGGGGATAATAGGCGTGATGTTATGTTATGTTGTTCAATGATATTTACGTTAAAGGGATGGCTCATAGAACAGTAGCCGAAAAGTGACCTGTAGAGGATCTCGAGTTTGATTCCTGGACCGTTAAAAGTAATAGTGATTGTTTCGAAAATGTATTATTTCTAAGTGTGTTCGGTATATTCCAGACTCTACTCCACATTCATGCCGAGGTATACTTCCAAACTGAAAAGAGGCTTGAGTGTGGGAGCGTCATGCTTCGGCACGAATGGGTCGGCTCGACCGGAGTGATAACGGCCTTACAGAAAACAGACGTGAAACAACGCTTGCATTGTGTTTCGTCGTGTGAATTAGGTTACTGGAGGCCCAATTACCTCCCGTTCCCCAATCTCCCCAATCCCTGAATACCCAACAATCCTCAAATTCCTAATCTCCAAACGGCCGGTAACGCACTTGTAGTGCCTCTGGTGTTCCAGATGTAAATGGGCGAAGCCGATTGCTTACCATCAGGCGATCCGTTTACCGGCTTATACCATAAAAAAATGGTGACGGCAGTTTAGAAGACATATTATTTTTGTAACCAGATGAATAGAGGTCTTTTCTATACGTAAAAACGGCATGGTTGACGTGGGGGTTGGGCAATTCACTGCCGCACAACGTGTCTGCTCTTTTACTGGATTATCCCATAAAAAATCGAATTACCCAACGATATAAATATTTGTTCCTAGATTTGAGTGTAAGTCTGTTTGTCAATAGTTTCGACGAACTGTTGGCTACATTCCAAGTTTATATGGATAAAAAGTTTTAAGCTAAATGGAGTACAGAGTTATATAACTGAACTGGACATTATAGCAGTATTATGTAACACATCTGCAAGCGAAACTTGGAAGGTTTTCTTATATTATTGTAGTTGGTCGTTTTAAATTTCCTGTTAGATAGTGTTGATATGTCTGTGTAGTTTCGTAATACAATGTAACTCCATGCCCTATTCAACATACATAATTATATCTTATATGACACTAGCGACCTGCCCCGGCTTCGCACAGGTGCAATATGCGTGTATCATACCATATAAACCTTCCTTAAGAATCGCTCTATCTATTAAAAAAACTGTATCAAAATCCGTTGCGTAGTTTTAAAGATCTAAGCATACATAGGGGCAGACGGCGGATAGTGACTTTGTTTTATACTATGTTGATAACATTAAATTTCCAAAGAAACAGGTGGGGGTGCATATTCAATAATGTAACATCCAATTTTAACCATTTATATCACAATTAACGTAACACTATAGGGTAAGTTTAGTACCACAAACCGGGCAGAATCACAGACTGCCTGAATGTTCGTATAGGAAAAAAAACTCAATAGTCTGTATTTAGATCGACCCATCGAAAGAACGCGAGCTCCTTTGCTTATCAATCACACTTACGACGACCTGACTTAGATGAAAATTTCCTTAACCATACTACCGACCGACCGCATCATCGCTTACTAACAGGCTAGAAGGCGGCCAAACTCACTAAATACAAAAATAATTAATTAAAAAGGTACCAAGTGAACTACCTTCTCATTTTATAATATAAGATGCAAACTAGTCCATGCTAAGCTTACCGCTACCCTATGTCTCCATACAAGTGATCGGTAGCTCCCAGCTTACTCCAGTAAACGCTTATTAACATGATATAAGAGCTATAGAGACTGTAATCCTCTCAGGCGTCGTGACTACGGTATTATCCCTGCCAATCGCTCGTTCAAGCGTTCCAATTTAAGCGGATTATAAGACTAAATACACGATCTAGTAAATATGTCTGGGTATGTGTGAATTTCGGACATGCTTGTACAATGATTGTGTGTAATTAAAAGCAAGTATATAGTTTTTCATAGAAATAATTAAGAACCGTTGCATGATGAATCCATATGACGAATCCATGCTAAGTGTGGGAAAGCCTTTGACACGAACAGACGGGCTCGATCGGAGTGATACCACAGCCTCACAAAAAACCGACGAGAAACAACTACTTTCGCTGGCACTAGAAGCCCAATTACCCCCCCACCCCAATCTCCCCAATCCCAGAATTCCCAAAAATCGTCAAGTTCCTAATCCCCAAAAGGCCGATAATACACGCCTCTAGTGATTCGGATGTCCATGCGCGGCGCCGATTACGTACCATGAGGTTGTTGCCTGTTTACCGGCTTATCCCATCAAAAATTTTATTTAAATAAAATCCGTGATCCTACTGTGTTGATCAGTGTTTACTAAATATATGGCTTTATTAAAACCACAACGATTTGGTATAACAAATAAAACAAGAGCCACTGCCACTGGACTGTAAAAATATTTACATTTTAACCTGCATACGAAATAACTTGACTGACTGCAGGTGTAGTATCTACTCCTCAGAAAAAGATTGAGAAAACAACCAGCCAATGTAAGAAGAATATAATTGTCAAACGGTAAGGTAAGGTATGTACAACAATGGTGTATCCACAAAACATAATGCCGACGCCACACCATGTGAACTCTAAACAAACAATTGCGCACATGTCTGGCGCTAGCATACAACTTAATACTCTGACTGCCTCGTTTGCCGAGTAGTCGCAAATGCGACTGCCGGGCAAGGGGTCTCGGGTTCGATTCCCAGGTCGGGCAAAATATTACTGGGTTTTTAAAAAACCTCAGTAGTGGCACGGAGTCTGGAAATGTGCCCGGTATATGGCAATAGGCTCATCCCCTATTACATGGGACTCATAACTATATATATATAACTATAAATAGTGAACAGTGGGTGTTACATTGTACAGTGGCATTAAGTGCCGAAATGTGCACCTCTGCCTACCCATTCGGGGATAAATAGGCGTGATGTTATGTAATGTTATACAACTTAAAATAGATTACACTATGAAGTGAAAAAAAAAAGAAAAATCTACAACAAAAACAAAACACCAAACTATTCACCCAACAGCATCAATAAATCTTTACTAATAGCTTTCAAAATATTTAGCTTAGCCATAATCGGGGGAGGCCAAAAATGGAAGGATTTACCCAACTTTACATAAAAAGTGTCACACGTTTCTATAAATGGCCAATAAATTGTAATTTATAAGAGATTTGTCTCCAGCCTAAGGTCCTTGAGATCCTTTTTGGAATATATTCCAGTCACGGCAAAACGTTATAAATTCTGCTTACTCTATACATATGTATGTACGTGATTTTGTTTTTACTGTTATGTATTCAAAAATAAATATTGGTCTGAGTTTCGGTTTCCTGCAAAAAGAACAAATTTAATGTAGCATGTCATCATCAATTGAACTTTGTCCACTAATTAACTAAATTCTGCCACAATGGGGATGATGACAGGGTATGAAAATTAAAAATATAATTAGTCCGTAAGTTAGGTAATGAAAAAATATTAGACACGTATTTTTTTATTTTGTCGTAATAAAACAATACTTAGATAAAACGAATCAAAGTTTAGGAGTGGGGGCTAAAACGTCATTTCTTAGTATAAAATGTACTGAGAAGTGACGTCACGCGACATTTCAAATCAATATATCTTCGAAACTAGTCGTTTCTGTGAGAAAAGAAAAAATACGTGTCTAATGTTTTTAAATAATCTACCAGACGGACATTAAAATAAAAATTAGTCGTCTACCCCATTGTCCACTCTTGCCAGGCAACTGTTAATCGCAGATACGTCACCAAAACTATAGAGGGTGCTGTAACCACGAGAGTTCACACTCGCTTATAGCTACTGAAATTATTTCTTATATAATAATATGGGGTTAAAGGATAATGCCTTACACGTGTCCCTTTCTTCTAACAATACTTAACCAAAAAATCTAGAAATATCCTAACAAAAATAGCTGATTCCAAGACAAAAAGATTACCCGGCCCACCGACTTGACATCTGTCAAGTCAACGACATCAGCTGGACGTCCAAGCCATCACTACAGATCAGCCAACATAACTAGACCTCTCTGAAGTTAGCAAGAAAGCGAGATAAAAATACACATTTTACAAGAGAGTGACAGAGATGAGGATAGCTTTGTAGAACAGTTCAGACGGGTCAAGATATGTTGGACGTTTTGTATTGAAACTAATGAAATTGGAAGCGTTAAGCGAAGCCTGAAATGAGACGGTAGCGACATTGCCCTGTCAAATAAGTTATTCACGATACGCCAACCTTTATATATTTATGTTCGAAGTAATTATTGGATATTTAGAAAATCGATAACCTTTCAGTGCCTCTTAGTAACTTAGTGGGTAATATTTTGGGCTCGCTGCCATTGCAGCGGTAAGTCCCCTCTTTGAGGAGTGGCTTGAGAGACGCTACGGCGTCCTCACCTACCGCCTGACGCAGGTCCTCACCGGACATGGAAGTTTCGGGAGGTACCTGTGTCTGATGGGGCGGGAGGAAACGCCCGGGTGTCATCACTGCGAGGACCGCCCTGAGGACACGGTGGAACACACAGTGGGAGAATGCCCTGCGTGGGCTGAGCACCGCCGTGCCCTCAGGGAAGTGATCGGCGATGGCGACCTCTCGCGTCCGGGCCTAGTGCAGGCCATGATGCGGAGCGAGGGGGATTGGGATGCCGTCTCCTCCTTTTGCGAAGCAGTCATGCTAGCTAAGGAGGAGGCGGGACGCGTGAGGCAGCGAAGCGCTGCCTCCTCGCAACCCAGCCATCGCGAAGGACACACCGGGCGTCGGGGATCGCGAGACGATCTCCGGCCACCGTAAGCGCGGGCCTGCGGACGGCGAGCATGGGTGGCTCCCCGACCGACCAGAAACAGACCCGAGCGTACGGCGCGTCGCGTTCCGCGCGCGCCTCAAAGAGCCATCAGACCACCACAGATGGGGCCCAATAGGGCCGATGCCGATTCGGAGTCGCGGAGAACCTAACGGGTAACCGGGGCTCCGGCTCGACGTGCAGGAGAAGGAACGGGGTGGTTTTTAGTCAGTAAGAGTCTGACACTCCCTTCCGCCTCACCCAGGCGGGAGCAGTCATTCGATGATTTTCCCCCCTTAAAAAAAAAAAAAAAAAAGTGGGTAATATTTTGTGGAAAACTTTGTTCTGAATTAGATTATGGGTTGTTCGAATGATAGAATGACGGCTTTAAATCCCCGGTCAGACAGAATAATATTGCCAGTCTCTTATACAATCTGGAGTTAGGGATTGTAAGGGATTACATCCAGTATTTTGACAACAAATAGGTCAATGTCAAAATTGGAACTTCTCATAAAAAAAAAATTTCTTATTTTTTTTTAAACGTTGCCTCACACTAGGATTTCGTCCTGTGTCGTGGGTGTATTTACAAACATACAAGTTCACATACACACGTGAATGTAACTAAACATTTAAATAACATACATTTTCAGTGGAAAACAGTCAAGAATAAAATTTCAGAATTTACTATGTCCAACTAAGGAATCAATATTCCGTAGGTACTTGACAAATTTCCGGTTATTTACACATTTTGAGTGCAGTATGTAATATTTTTAATTAAAATGAACCAAACATGACCTGATTGCAAGCCACCAATTACTTATATTGATGATATTAATTAATTTCGCTCAGCTGAAAAAATGAAACAGTACTTATTTATTAACATGCTTTTTTAACTGGCTTCAATATAATGTTGGCAATTATCTGGCGACTAGCTAAACCGAATTTGGGTTTTCAGACAATTGTTTGTTACCCTTAGAAGCAGGTTTTGGTGCATTAATGAGGACTTCAAAAAAGGAGGTGAAGTCGGTTTTTTGGAAATAGTTTATAAAAAAAATATTTATATTGAAATATAAAAAAAAATTGTAACATTTTTATTTCTCTTCATTCCGTATAGACTACGTACTCCTTAGAACACCTTCGGATCAATTTAAATACAAAATAGCGTACTCCATTTGAAAGGTCAGCAACACACCTGTCGCAACGCTGGTGCCACCGAATCCCATAAAAAATTACATCATAGACTAAAAGAGACTACTGTTGACCAAAGCCCTCTTCTCGCCCGGAGAAGGTTTAAGAATTAATCACCATATTGGCTCAAAACTATAAACAATTATAAGCCGAGGTTATCCGACACGGTTTTTCTTCGCCGTTAAATAGTGGTGTATAACTTATCTTTAAAAGTAAATAAAGCGGAAATAGTAAATAAAATTGTACTCTACCCACACAAAACTAAAAACTGAGTCCATAAAAAAACTACCGACCCAAACGTTCAGTTGACTCGACAAAAGACTTTTTTGTTCCGAAATAAATGTGTCGTACCCGACATTAGTTATAATTTGTGCTTACTTCGTCTTTCCCAGTTTTATTCTATGACTTCTCACACGTGTATATAAATACACAGTTATTTATAAAACGACTAAGGGATTAATTATTTTTTGTAATAAATGTTGCGCCTCAATAAGATTTTCTACTGTCTTGTGGGTGCATCTACAAACATACAACTTCACAGTTCACACACACATGACACCCAGACCAGGAACAACAATCTGTGGATCACAACGTGAAACTACACTTGCGTTGTGTTTCGTCGTGTGTGTCAGGTTACCGGAAGCCCAATTACCCTCCCCCCTTTCCCCTTCCCGAATCTCCCCAATCCCAGAATCCCCAACAATCTTCAAATTCTTAATCCCCACAAGGCCGGTAACGTACTTGTAATGCCCCTGATCCACTGATCCAGGCGTCTATTGGCGACGGCGGTTACTTATCATTAGGCGATCCGTCTGCTCGTTTACCGGCTTATCCGATAAAAAAAGGTTTTAAAGGTAAAATATAACATAATATACATAACATCACGCCTTTTATTCCCGAAGGGGTAGGCAGAGGTGCACACAGAAGCTTTTATGTTCTGTGGAAGTAACACCCACTTTTCACTATTTATGTTATGAGTCCCATGTAATAGGGGGTGAGCCTATTGCCATATATCGGGCACATTTCCAGACTCCGTGCTACTACTGAGATTTTTTTTAAAACCCAGTAATACTTTGCCCGACCCGGGAACCAAAACCGAGACCCCTTGTCCGGTAGTGGCACTTGCGACCACTCAGTCAGGATAAAATATAATTTTGACATAACTATCATAAATATAGCTTTGTTATTATTCTCCACAAAATACCTACAAATTGAGATATCATAACAAATTAAATCTTTCCATTACATAAACATAGTAACATTCATTACAAGATTTATTGTATATCGCAGGATATAAACAAAGACATGTATCATAAGGGAATTCAGTTAGGAAGTTATTGTTTTTACCTGGAATTTATAGATTGTAATATGTGAGACTAGATAAATGGCATACGTTCTAGAAATTATTGTTATTACGTTATTATTTTCTATTCGGAGAATTATTGTTTATATAATCGCCTGCGATACAGGATTGTCCTATTGCAGGCATTTAACGTTGTGAGGATAATTGTACGTATTTACAATAATTTTTGTATTTCGCATTTTGGAATTATGAATAAAGTTTATTATTATATTTATTGTTTTGTGTTATTTTTTTAACTAGGTGTTGTTCGCGACTTCGCCCGCGTAGCATATGAATTTTAGGACATAACATTTTTTTTGTGTCAATTTTCCAAAATAAAAGTAGTTTTAGTTACTCTTTAGTACATAAGCTAACTGCCAATAAAAGATCCATCAAAATATTATCCCGGTAATTGGGTCTTCAGAAAAGCAAGCGTTGTTTCACGTCGGTTTTCTGTGAGGCCGTGGTATCAATCCGGTCAAGCCGACCCATTCATGCCGAAGCATGGCTCTCCCACAAATAAAACACACTCCAACACTTGGTATTGAATGCCAAGTTTAAGGAAACAAACTCAAGATTGCAACCTTCCATCTATTCAATCAATTTACCGTAAACAATGGCATGTGCTGCGTGACTGCGTGAGTGACTTAATAATGAAATCTAACTTAATTAATGGAATCTATCTTTGAGACAGTATTAATGTATTTAGTAATAGTGGCCGCTACTTTAACTTCTTAAAAAGCCAAATATATTGATTATGAACAAAAAATAATATTTTTTTAACGTTAAACATAATATGGTAAACATACATACATAACATCACGCCTTTTATCCCCGAAGAGGTAGGCACAGGTACACATTATGATGCCACTGTACAGTGTAGCACCCACTTTTCACTATTTATATTATGAGTCCCATGTAATAGGGTGTGAGCCGATTGCCATATACCGGGCACATTTCTAGACTCTGTGCTCCTACTGAGGTATTTTTTTAAATTTATTTTTTACTGAGATATTTTTTAAATTCTTTTTTGCCCGATCCGGGAAGTCGCACTTGCGACCACTCGGCCAACGAGACAGTCATATAGTAAACAATCATAATATATGTATATATAAGTACAAAAAAATATTTTTTAGCAGCACTCTCACTGTTTGTACAATAACAACATACAATGTTGAATAAATATATACAACAAATTAAATATTTTACGACATAAAATATTTTCATGGCTGAAACCTATTTTTATTATTTATTTATATATCTTTAAATCACACAGTTAAGTATGTTATAAATAAACCTCACAAAACCATTGCAATAGTGTGACTGCGGGGTAATATCACTAGGCATCTATAATAAAATCGTAGAAAAGTCAAAAGTGTACATTGAATATTTTTTTAAAAGAATACTTGGAGCGTGGTCTACAATCGCACAAATAAATGTACATTATATAGGAAACTTATATATACTTGCTTGACATTTACTCTTAATATTACTATTATGCGAACTTTATGACAATATTTTTTACTCTCCTACTCGCCCACTCGCCTTAAAGCTAGCGTATCAAACGAGGCTCTAACAGATTGGCGGGTGCCTCAATAGAGAACAGACAGCTTTGGATGTATACAAGTCGTTTGCTTAACTTTTGACTGACATTAGCCACTGGCGCTATTTTATACACAAGTTTTTAGCTTTATAGAGACTAAAGATAATATTAATTACCACTGTTAATTGATGCATAGCTTTGTTACAAGAGTAGTCGCAAGAATGACTGAGAAGCAATGGGTCTCTGCTTCGATAGGTATGGGAAAATCATTATTAAGCTGTTTCCTATCTAAGAAGTAGCACAGAATTTTGAATTTTATGGGTATCGGTGTTAGGCAATAGTTTGACTTCCTATTACATGAATAAGGTAACTGCAGAAAAACTGATTTTATTTCAAATTAATTGCCATTCAAATCACGTGTCAACACAAAATGTAATGTAGGTACTACGGGGACTGGATAACCGAACAGCTGCGCGTAGCAAATTTATATGTGCTACGAGTTTCCGTAGCGGTAGCTGCTACGCCGTAGCCAAAAGAATTATTTTCTGTATTACACTTTTCTCTGGCATTTTTTACTGTTTTTATTATAATATCGTATTAAAACACTTTAATATCTTTAGAATAAAAATGTTTCTGATCTAAAGATATCGTCAACAGCCAGGTACGGGTTAAAATAATCTTTTGGCTTGGTAGGCTGGTTAGACATCATATTTAAAAACTATTCGTTTAATTATAATATAATATATTCAAGTAAGTAAGACAATTCCCAAATATGAGACTAGTGGAAATAGTAGGGGTGGAGTCGAAGATAAATATTGTACGTCACCACCATCACACAATATATCAACAGCTTAAAACTACTTATTTACAACAAACAAAAAATGTCAATAAAACAAATTATTACACAATACACATTCACACCCTTCATTTGACAAACAACCCTGAAATTAAACCCCATACATTTTTAACAATAACTCCTGAACTGTACATTAAGCAACAATTAACTTAAATAATGTACACAAACCCGGAGTATTAAGGTTCAATTCACACTGAGGCGCGCCGCGACGCGACGATACTAGAAGAGGCCAGGGATTTAGCGCGGGTTTGTGTCTATTCTAAGTGTGGGAGAGCTATGTGTAAGCAAATCATATTTATTTAAACATATAAAATGTTCACATATAATAGTTATCATTAATTCTAATTTCTTAGAATTAATTAATATTTTTCTAAAAATAAGCTTTAAATTGTTACTAAAAATTGTCTATGGTTTATGTTTTCTGTATGGTTGTCGGTAGCAACAATGAGAAAATAGCGCGAATTTATGAGAGCGGTTGAGCGTCGAAAGAATATGTTTATTGGTTTTATTGTCAAAAATTGTAAAGTCAATAACGATAAAGTGCAGTAGTGAATTAAAATCTGTGATAAAAATTAAAAAGTTTTCACACTAGCGCCTTACAGAAAATCGGTGTCAAACAATGGCGTTGTTTTGTCGTGAAATTGAGGTTACAAGAGGCCCAATTCTCTGGTGTCTCAGGTGTAATGGGTGGCACCGACTGCTTGCCTCCAGGTAATCCATTTGCTCCTTTGCTGACCTACCTTATAAAATTAGTTATGCGACTGATTTCCACCATAATTTGTGTGGAAATAAAGTTGTATTTTAGCCGTTCTTGTTCGTTCATAACATAACATCACGCCTTTTATCCCCGAAGGGGTAGGCAGAGGTGTACATTATGTCACTGTACAATGTAACACCCACTTTTCACTATTTATGTTATGAGTCCCATGTAATAGAGGGTGAGCCTAATGCCATATACCGGGCACAATTCCAGACTCCGGGCACCTACTGAGAATTTATAAAAAAAAAACCAGTAATACTTTGCCCGACCCGGGAATCGAACCCGAGACCCCTTGCCCGGCAGTCGCACTTGCGACCATTCGGCCAACGAGGCAGTCAGTGTTCGTTCTTTTTTGTAAAGTGTGCGTGTAATGTCGCGTCGCATCGCGATCGATGTGAGCTAACCCTAAAGTTGTAACGAGCTATTTCATGGGAATCATTGGAGGCTTTCATGCTCATAGCATCGATAAACTGAACTGAATTACAGGCATGTTATTCAAACGACTGTTTCCATCAGTTTTCATTACTATTCAATGCTGATGTTTACTGGTCTATAATGTACTTTATATACTGCGGAAATTCTAAGTAGTAGATATGGGAATTGTGATTAGAAGTTAAGTTTGTTTGTGTGTTATTGTGTAAATTGCTACACTGATTTTGATGAATTTTCACACAGATATGTTCTAATGGTATATGGCGGCAAACGGAGTGGAGGATCTTGCTCGATTTCTCCATAGCAATTTACACCTTAAACTGAGCAAATAAGTTACCTTTTTTTTGTCGATGTTCAAAAGGGCCTTACTAGTCTAATGGAAATAAATGATTTTTTACTTGGATTGTAAACTGATCATCCGACGAAAAATAATTGCAACCATCCGTGGCTATTAGACACCAGAGGAATAATAACAAGCACCTTGCCGGCGTTTTAACCTCACTCACACCGTGAATAATAGTTAAATAATGTGTTGAATTGATAATAATAAAACCTGTTAAACGACTGAGTCCCGTATTTGTCTCTTACGACAACTCCTGGAAGAGCAGTGGTGGTAACAAATTCTGCTGTCACATGGGCAAAATAGTCAGCGTAAGTATGCATGTAAAGGAAATAGATTTCTTTAATTTTCAATTTAAAGTTCTTCGCGCATTTGATTATAAATTGCCAAATATTTATTCAAGGGGTTAGAATTGATGTGGAGTGAGGGGGAGTGGGATGCCGTCTCCTCCTGTTGCGAAGCAGTCATGCTAACTAAGGAGGAGGCGGGACGCATGAGATGGGGCCCAATAGAGCTGATGCCGATACGGAGCCGCGGAGAACTTAACAGGTTACCGGAGCTCCGGCTCGAAGTGCAGAAGTAGGAACTGGGTGGTTTTTAGTCAGTACGGGTCTGACACTCCCTCCCGCCTCACCCAGGCGGTAGAAGCCATTCAATGATTTTCCCCCTTAAAAAAGGGGGATAGAAGGTTATTGAAATGTTGTTACAACGTCTGTGGCTAAAAAGTTAACTTAAACTGAGATATATTTTGTGAAATACCGATTATAATTGATGGAGCAATGAACTTTGAATCTTGTCCTTTTTTCGTTTTCAGGGGAGGTTCTTTACAAGTGTAGAAATTAAAAGGTTATTTTTAATAAGGAATTAACAATGATTCAATAAATCTTCGTTATTATAAGCAACAAGATGGGGCTGACAAATCTGTGATAAAAGCCCCTAAATAGTTTGTTAGAATAAAAAAAAAATTATAAGCAACACATTCGTTTATCTCATTCCTAAACCGTAAGATTTAGTCTCATCTTCTTTATATATATAATTCTGCTGTACGTGTGTATGTCATTAAACTCCTCCTAAACGGCTTTACCGATTTAAATGAATTGTTCTTTACGTGTTTGATTGGCGCCCTGGATGGTTTAGATTCACTCATTTTAAACAGCTGAACTAATTTGAATGAATTTTGGTTTATACATTCAAGTGGATATGCATGCCAACGTCTATCGGGTCTGCTAGTATTTTTTATGGGATAAACCGGTAAACGAGCAGACGGATCACCTGATGGTAAGCATTCGGCGTCGCCCATGGACACCTGGAACACCAGAGGCATTACAAGTGCGTTACCGGCCTTCTGGATTAAGAATTTGAGGATTGTTGGAGATTCAGGAATTGGGGAGATTGGGGAAGGGGAGGGTAATTGGGCCTACGATAACCTCAGTCACACGACGAAACACAACACAACGTTGTTTCACGTCGGTTTTCTGTGAGGCCGTAGTATCACTCGGGTCGAGCCGGCCCATTCATGCCGAAGCATGGCTCTCCCACACTTTAGTATGCACATAAACCTTTTTTAACATTCAAATACGTATTTAGTTCACCAAATAAATACATCCCATCTTTCCAAGTAGCTAGATATCGGTGATTCAATTCAAATAGTATCGGGAAAGCCATACATTGAATGTAATAAAGATAATATTTATTCACTAAACGGATTCCGTTTGTTTTGTTCGCTAAACAAATATTTTTGTCTGGAACATTCTCGATGCTGTATTGTTGGATATTTTCACAGCGTTGGAAAATATTTTTTATTGCTGTTTGTCTCGCTTTGCGGGCTGTAGTGAAATAGAAATATGATAGACTATGTACAATGTGTATTCTTAATTGTTGTGTAACATGATTTCACTATTTTTAACATCTATTTTGCTAGGTATGTTAGACCTATTTGTAGTAAGATATGCTTTCTGAAAGGTTGGTCATATTTCTAGACTATGTGTGCGTGTTTACTAAGAAAGATAAAAGTTCAATATTTTGACTACATTAGAATTAAAGACGAGACCTCATCTGAATGGATTTTAATAAAATTTTGTATACAGACAGGATATGGGTTGACTCAGGCGATAAGATACTTTTATCCAGATTAAATGCTCCCATGAGATAAAACAGGAATCATATTCTACGCGCACGAAATCGCAGCTAGCGACTAAAACACATAAAAATCGAAGAAACCTTTACTTAAAATAAAACTAGCAGATAAAACTGTCAACCACAGAAAACTAGGTCCATCTCGACGATGTCGACTGTTCGCTTGCAATACAAAACAAAAAGGACAAACTACTTCCTTCTTGTTCGTTCAAACTTTAATGTTTTGTTCCAAGTGGAAACAAGGTAAAGTTTTAAGATCTAACTACACGCGACTATTCGTTACAAGCAGGGGAACATGATTCTTCGAAATGTTTTTATTGTGGAAAGAGTGTTACTAGAACTTTTTTGAACGTTCTTTGCTTTAAGAGTATGAGATTTAACTATAATGAGTTTTGTAATTTGATTATTGTTTATAAGGTATGTTCACCAAAGATGGCCCGCTTCCTGAGAAGGGCAACTTAAAAAATATGCAGTTATGATTACTTTTTTCGATATCTTGATTGTTAAATAAATACATTACAACCTCTAATATATTTCTTCTCTACTATTTATCTACAAGATTATACAAGGTTTTGAAATAAGATGGGCCTTATTAGGCGACTGTACCTTAGTTTATTATTTTTTTATGAGACATTTTATTAATAATAACATCATGGTTTGTGTGTCCATTACATTTATATTAAAGTTGTCTAAAGCGCCTCTGCGCAGTTGGCTTCGGCTCCTCGTACGCCTCCCAAATGACCGGGACCCTGTGGTCCCGTGAATGGTAAAGACATCATCACGTCTTTTATCCCGCAAGGGGTAGGCAGACTGCCTCATTGGCCGAGTGGTCGCAAGTGTGACTGCCGGGCAAAGGGCCTCGGGTTCGATTCCCAGGTCGGGAAAAAAATTACTGGGTGTTTTAAAAATTTCAATTCTAGCACGGCGTCTGTAACACCCACTTTTCACTATTTATGTTATGAGTCCCATATAATAGGGAGTGAGCCAATTGCCATATACCAGACACAATTCCAGACTTCGTGCTACTACTGAGATTTTCATTATGTTAACTGGGTTGTATAGCGTAACTAATCACATAAATTGTCGTAACCACTCATAATTATAGGCCCCTTACTAACCACTTGACTTGTTTCAAGTCATGTTGGCTAACAAAGCTACTACAACTTAAGTAATTCAATAGTTTCACTGATAGAGTACTCTACTACGACATTACAAAACTACGTGATAGTGTATTGTTTTACATAACATAACATAAGATCACGCCTTTTATCCTCGAAGGGGTAGGCAGAGGTGCACATTAAACCACTGTACAATGTAACACCCACTTTTCACTATTTATGTTATGAGTCCCATGTAATAGGGGGTGATCCTATTGCCATATACCGGGCACAGTTCCAGACTCCGTGCTACTACTGAGATTTTTTTAAAAACCCAGTAATACTTTGCCCGACCCGGGAATCGAACCCGAGACTCCTTGCCCGGCAGTCGCAATTGCGACCACTCGGCGAACGAGGCAGTCTAATGTATTGTTTTAAATATCTACTTTTAAGCCGGCTCTACACTAGTGTGTGACGTCGCGCCGTGAATAACTCAGGTGATCTGCACGCAAACTGTGTCCTTTCACACTCACCAAGCTTCACAGTCTTGTTCGCGACCGTAATGGACAACGACGTGATTTCTGCTGCCGTTGTGATCTTATCTTTGTGTTAAATATAATAAATCAAAAGTAAAAAGAACATAAATTACTAGTATATAAAAAGGCATCGGCTCCGCTTAAAAAACACTGAATCCTTCATTCAGATTCTAGATCGTTCTAGATGTAACTTTCATATTTAAACACTAATAATAATAAAACGAATGCTGCGAATGTGGATGTGTTCACGTTCGTGTACCGCAAAGCCTATGTCGCGGGCCAAAAAACCGACACTCATCGGGGAACGGTGCGAAGCGCGAACAACATCTACACTCGTGATTCGCAGTTATCGCGGGCTTTCGCGGCTGTTCGCGCGCTGCAAATGTATAGCGCCGGTTTTATAAATATTGAAGTTTTTGATGTAGTCACGATATAACCAGGAAATAAATATTTTTTACCGGGAAAACGAATGACAAAGACCCGTCAATCTACAAGAACATCAAAGCGCAAGTAAAACTACTACCCTTTCATCTCCCGTCACGGTCGGCTAAAAATATATTATATTTACTAACGCCTAACAATTTGCCAGTACATAAACAGCTCCACAAACAAGCAATAATAACCTTTATTGTCGAACAACGCTGATGTTATTATTTACATTTTACCTTGGCGACTGTTTTGAAGCGGGCTGAAAATCATATGTAAATAGTGTTTGTTGCTGTTGTAATTTGAATTTTAGTAGGTGGAAGATAGGGTTGGTTTTTGTAGATGATATTCGGTGGAGAGATCGTTTTGCACGGAGGTGAATATTCTGTTTCGTGTACGGAATATAAAAACGTTTTGCCGTAGAATTGTTAATATAGTCGCAGCCGAAGTCACTGTTACATTGGTATTATATATGCTGAATGCTGATATTTATTTTTAAATGGCTGTGAAGTATTTTCCACGTCACAGGTAATTTTAGGTTTAATCATAATACAATTTATAAATTATCTTACTGTTCACTACTAAGCAAAGGCCGCTTCTCACACAGAAAAGGTTTGAACATTAATCTGGAGATTACTGCCAATCCGCCTTTTTTATGGCCTATAAGCGATAAACGAGCAGACGGATCACCTGATGGTAAGCAATCGGCATCGCCCATGGACACCTCGAACACCAGAAGCGTTACAAGTGCGTTACCGGCCTTTTGGGGATTAGAAGTTTGAGGATTGTTGGGGATTCGGGGATTGGGGAGATTGGGGAAGGGGGGAGGGAGCTGGGCCTCCGGTAACCTCACTCACACGACGAAACACAACGCAAGCGTTGCTTCACGTCGGTTTTCTGTGAGGCCGTGGTATCACTCTGGTCGAGCCGGCCCATTTGTGCCGAAGCATGGCTCTCCCACACTTAAAGCCTTAAGCAAGCGACCACGATTTCAAACTTATAACAAGAAATTACAGATCCTAAGTCCATCCTAAGTTGAGGTTTTCACAGGATGTTTTACTTCACCAAATGTCACAGTATAATCTCGGTACAATCACAATATAAATAAAAAATGCTCATGAGGAAGAACCCCTCTGTGGTTCGAAACTGGTAGAAATATTCTCAGTATATTCACGTAAGTAAAACACAAGTTTAGTTAATTTACCTACCTATATCTCTTCAGACAGAACACACATATCAGAATACATCTAGTCACACACAACCACTAATAAATTGACATTCAAAACAATCTTATCAATAATCACAATCACGTGGTGACCAGACAATACACCCGGATAAGCCGGACGTTGATATCGAGCCGGATAACCTAGTTATCGACCAGCAGTGCCCACATAACCGGGTAGTTTGTGATCTGTGATATTATGTGTTGTTTGGTTTATTCGTTTTTTTTTATTGAAGTTCTTGTTGATTTTGTCACAGGTAAGTCAAGGTTTGAGTCCAATTATCAACTAATATAACATCACCCCTTTCATGCTCGAAGGGGTAGTCAGAGGTGCACATGACTGCACTTAATGCCACTGTACAATGTAACACCCACTTTTCACTATATATGTTATGAGTCCCATGTAATAGGACGCGAGCCTATTGCCATATACCGGGCACCCGAGGCCCCTTGCTCTTGCGACCACTCGACCAACGAGGCAGTTATTAATTATTATCGAATATGGTTCGGTGCCGTTTGTACATCACACCCTAAGCATTCTTTTAAACAAATATTTAATGTACAGTTTTCACTTTCCTACGATTTTATTATACGTATAGATTGTTTTCATACGACAAAATGAAAAAATACGTGTCTAATAATTTTTCATTATCTAACTGACGGACTAATTACATTTTCAAATTTCATACACTGTCTACTACCCTATTATATTCATACGTCCAGCGCATTTAAAACGCGACACTTCTATTGACCAGTGTTAGATTTTCAAAGCTGGGTTTTGGTCGTTAAAGACTAAATTGCTTTGCATAGGTATTACAACACCGAATTTTAATGTTACATTAGAAAAATCTCGTGTGAATAGGGTCCTAAGCTTCATAAATATTGGTCAGCATTTAGCCGACCACTGTCGTAATGCCTATCCACTTATATTGACTGTAGAATTCATTTGTTTTCGTCAACTCAAATATTTTAGGTCTTTCGTTCATACGCAGTATTTTAATTTCAGCTGGGTAGACAAAAGTCTTCAACGATTGCGTCCTTCCAGTAATGACATACGGAGCCGAGACGTGGACACTGACAGTGCGACTGGTCCACCAATTAAAGGTCGCACAGCGAGCTATGGAGAGGGCTATGCTCGGAGTCTCTTTGAAGAATCGAATCCGAAATGAAGTGATCCGACAGAGAACCAAAGTTATAGACATAGCCCAAAGGATCAGTAAGCTGAAGTGGCAGTGGGCCGGTCACATGTGTCGAAGAACCGATAACCGTTGGGGTAAACGTATTCTAGAGTGGAGACCGCGTCTAGGCAAACGCAAACGCTCCAGCTAGGTGGAGTGACGACATCTGCAAGGTGGCTGGCAGTGGTTGGATGAGAAGAGCTGAAGACCGAGCTCAGTGGCGTGCCATTGGAGAGGCCTAGGTCCAGCAGTGGACGTATACAGGCTGATGATGATTAGATGATTTATTAGCATTAAAATAAGGACTTTAATTTATTAAAGCTTTTTTTTAATCTGTTTTTTATTAAGATGTTTTTATTTTTGATGTGCCAACCCCATCATACCTTTTATCAAAATGTACCCTATCAAATACATACAAAATCTTTGCTTACAATAAAAAGAAAGGAAAATTGAGTTACTCATCAAGTACCTATTGTGATTAAATTACAATTTTTTTCTGGTTTCTGAACATGGTGAAGACAGAATTGACTGTATTAAGCCTACATCTAGTTTATTAAGTTTTAATTCTCCAATGAGTAATTCACGTTCCTGTTCATTCCGGACACAATTTCATCAACAGCCTATAAATGCCCACTGCTGAGCAAAGCCTCTTCTCACACGGAGAAGGTTTGAGCATCAATCCCCACGCTTGCTCAATGCGGGTTGGCGATTACAAACTTATAATTAGCAATTATAAACCCAGGTTTCCTCACGATGTTGTCCTTCACCGTTTGTCAGTGGTGTCTTTATATGCCGTACTCTGGATGCTATTTTAACAGCTACGATTGTGGTTGTATAGTGTTGACATTGAATAATTATTGAGATTTTATTGGATTGAAATTGCATTGACAATGAGATTGGTTTCAAGAGTAAGCACCCAGGTCACAGTCTTACTAAAGACTTGTAACAATTTATAGAACTTGTTCTCATCAAAAAACACAGCCAAAACATTACACCTAAAAAATTCAAATTAGGCTTAAAAAAGCTCAACCCTACAAAATCCCTGTACCTAAGTTACGTCATGAATATTCCCTCATTAATTTAGGGCCTCTAATGTAACATAATCAGTGTTACCATACTAATCCTTAATAAATTTAGGCTTAAGAGCCATTAAACGTAACAGACGAGCCGGTTGATCCGGATAGTTGCCTTCACCCGGGCAAAACCGGGTACCAACGAGAATAACCGGATCTTTTCACTCGATATAACACGTGAAATATTATACCCCTCTTTACGTTTTAGGGTTTATGTGTAGACTAGTTTTTTAGGCGAAAATTAATGAAATGAAATGAAAATAAATATATATTTATTCGGCATAAGACATGTATGCCAGGAACAACAAGAAAATGTATAGATTATAAGAATTATAACAACAATTAAAAAAGGTTTAAAAACTGAGAGAGAGAGAGAAACAAAAAAATGAAAAAGGTAATAAGCTACATTATAAAAACTAAAAACAAGCTAATAATAGCGGGTACTACGCGATGTTGGCGGATATGTCCAATCCGAATGGGTCGCAAACTCAGCAAAAAGTTGGACTGAATTAGACTTAAAATTACGGAACCTAGAAATCCTATTACATTGAAATAAATGTTGAAAATAAGTTCATTAATTTAGGGTAGAACCAGTGCCAGTACTTGGATTTGAATGATTTCCGATGAAGTGGTGTATTTTGGATAAATATCCATTCATTTTTAACAGTGTTAATACTGGTTTTGTTGTAAAAAATAAGAAATCGTATTGCCAAATTCAATGTCATAACATTACTATATATTTTGTATTTCTAAAAGGACTTTGTATCCTCTTCTACACTTCTTCAAAAACACATTGGAACAAAGCAAAAAAAAAACACGATCGTAATTCCCAAATTATCCGTAGATCCCGCAAAGTCTCTCGGGACTTCTGAAGTGGGCAAAAGTGGAGAGCGGACTTTATCCCGACCCGGGATCATCCAGCTACCAATCGCGGCGGGATCTCGACAGTTATACAATTGAATTTTATGAGATTTGAGAAATGGCCTGCCTTGATCCCTTTAGGATTTGGCGTTGATATTTTGCTTCGGAAAACTTCGAAACTCATATTTTTCTTTTTGAGGGCTTTAATCATTATGTGAGGAAAACCGATACTTAGCTTCTTAGTATGTTTTGAGTTTTGAAATCCTGTTTTTTTTTGTTTTGAAAGGTTCTCAAAGTATGCGGTGTATTTTCTGTTCATTGAGATGATCATTCTGAATAGTCTTCTCTATCTAACTCGAATCATGGGCTATCTTCAAGTAGATTAATCTGACAAGTTCACGCTAACGCCGAATATGATAGCCCGTGTGTGGTAACTGACGCAAATATCACGTTGAGTTCGACAAGACAAAGTTAATTAGATTTTTCAATTCAATGTTTTCATAATAAGTCTTATTGTACAACAAAAGGTACGTCCATCATTTCGTAGAACGTAAACCTTAGTAAAGACGCGGGTAACTTAACGGGTAACCGGGGCTCCGGCTCGACGTGCAGGAGAAGGAACGGGGTGGTTTTTAGTCAGTAAGAGTCTAACTCCTCCCGCCTCACCCAGGCGGGAGCAGTCATTCGATGATTGTCAACAGATGAACCTATTCCAATCAGTCAAAATTCATTGAATTTTCGACTTTATGGTAATACAATAAAGTTGAATTTGCCAGAAATGGATAGGTTGACTTGCTAGCCAAGGTACCCTGGCCTGACACGTCAGAGATCAAAAGTATTTATTAGTTGCCCCAAATCAAACTGAAGTCTGAACTATAAAAGAGAACGACCTTTTCGTTTATTTCGGTATGTCTTCTTTTAGGGAATGCTGACCTAATCTAGTTTCAAAACTATTGACATGAATTCATAATAAATATGCTAATGGATGGTCTCAGCCGTGCTCAAGTCACAAAGCAATATTTTATTGGTTTATCCATTTTTTGTAGGATTGTTTAGTGGTAAGCATTGAAATTAGGAATTGGGTTAGGTATGTTAAAAGGATCTTAGGTAATGTTAGTCCTAGTTATTGAGTGTACCTTATTATCTTAGTATTGTAACTTTCGTGAGACATACTAAATTAATTATTATGTTTTTGGCTTACTCACGTAATTATTTGACGAGGAACTCGACTAGTTTCAAGCCATGCTACGACGCAGGTCGCGAAATGCTGCTAATGAATATAAGCGTATAATAATTTACCTTATTATCTCTATTAAATCCTCTAATAATATCTCCTGATTCATTTTATTGCGCACTCTAAGACAGTTATTCATGTCCCTGGGACGCGCCGTACGGAAGTTTTCCGGTGTATTCATGGTTGTATCTACTGTATGTCCTGGCTTATAGGAGTTGCAACTCCTTTTGCTTCCTGCTGTGGTTTTGACAGGTTGTGGCGGACTTGTCCCATTAAAAAAATCTATTTGCGGTATACTATTCCAAACATCTGAAAATTATAACAACGTAGCCCTGTCACCTCTATCAAACTCAGATCCAAAAAGTAAAGTCAAACTCAAACTCATAAGCATTTATTTCAATTAAACCATAGTTTGGTACTTTTGAAACGTCAACAAATATGAAATAAATAATAGTCTGTCAGTCTGTCCGTCAGTGAAGCTAGGCGCTCGTTCCAAAATGTCGATTCGAGTGGAGAAGAACGAGCAAGAAAGTCTTTGTGACACCTACAGGTCTATGCAACCGATTTCATGAAAAAGCTCTCTATAATAAATGTAATACCAGTTCCATCTCTGTCTACCCCATAATCGTTTGTAATATAATTACTTCTGAAATATTCTTTACCTTTATACCTCCCAGTGCGTTCATACGAAAATTCGTAAATTAATATTTTTACTTAATTGAGAACTTCGACCTTAATTTGAAAGCGTATCTTATATCTTCACAATTAATTAAAATCATTTTGTTCTTCATTAAATTTTCGTCAATATTTATACACATACATACTAGCGTTGAACCGCGACTTTGCCAGTGTCAAATTCAATATATATAATATCACTTTACTATCCTAACTACCTACAAAAATAAAAATCATACGAAAAGATCACTCTGTAGTGACGTAAAAACAGACAAACAAACGAGTACACTCACATTTATAATATTAGTAGAGAGTACGTTAAAAACATTTGAAAATCACAGTGAAACTCTAAAAGTAGTAGTAAAGCTTTTACATTTTTAAGTTCGTTGAAATATACCTACTTTTAAATAATGAATAAAAAACTTTCTTCAACAAAAACCCGTCCTACAGTCCGGTAAAAAGGAACCGGAGCCCTTCCCCAATCCCCAACAATCCTCAAATTTCTAATTCCCAAAAGGCTGATAACGCACTTGTAACGCCTCTGGTGTTCCGGGTGTCCATGGGCGACGCATGGATGCCGATGATCCGTCTGCTCGTTTACCGGCTTATCCCAGAAAAAACCCATGGAAAGAGTAGGGACCGATAACAGTGTAGTCCCTCAGTTGGGGCTAGTGACACCCATGGAAAGAGTCGAGGTGGTGATGATAAATATAGTGTTATCTCTGTCAAATATGAAATGTAGACAGAATTGATGTCATGATAAGAGAGGTGGTGACAAATGTATTATATTCTGCTGACCCCAGACAGCTTAATACTTAGTAGACGCATATTAAATGTGGATTAACAAAATAAACCTTAGATATCGAATACAACGCTCAATTTGATTTAATCACAACGTTTTAACGAAACGTGCTTTCCTTACGAATACCAAGTCTTATCGGCATCCTTGCTAGGATTACTCCTACAGACAACAGCAGATCAAAGTCCCCTAAACTGTCTAAACTCTTTACTGTAACTTCAACTTTAACGTAAAAGATATAAGGTTGAAAATCTTGACAGTTGCGGGTAGCTTCTTGAGCTGTCTATCTAAACGTAGTCTTCAAAAGATCTTGTCGATTCACGATCTTAGAAAATTTATTTTGAGTTCAGTTAATTAAATGTAAATTGCCTCGCCTTTCGAAAAGTTGTAGATGGTACGTTTTGTTTAGGCTTGAGGCCATTATTAGAAGCTTCAATTGTTTTTTGTTAGATTATACCTCGAAATGGAATAAGTCGTGTTACCAATTAATTTACGTTACCTCGGGCTACCGAAGTATGTGTCAACAGACTAGCCGATCATATCAATTCGAGCGACCACATTGACGTCGCTGATGCCGTCGCAGCGGCGGACTAGTAATAGAGGTATACAAGAGCACACTGATTCTAAGTGCCAAAGTGAAGTGTGGCTTAGTGATACGTCCAAAGTGAGGCGAGAATGCGTGTGACGCCGTATTTGAGAGGAAAATCGTCGTTTGGCTTACACAATCCAAAAAATTTACAATGTAACTCGGAGTAAAGTAAGGTAGCATCCTCGCATCTACATGTCAACGCTGAAAAATGTATTCAAATTCAAACTTTTATTGCATTATATCATGTGTACAAAGGTGTTACATAATGGGGTACAATTTCAACATGAAACCCGGCTGCTCATGAATATGAGCCTCTAGCATGGCTTGAAACTAGTCGAGTTCTTCGTCAAATTATTACGTGAGTATGCCGAAAACATAATAATTTATTTAATATGACGTTGTATTGAAAGACGTGACATACCAATATTCATACGTAATTATGTACATACTAGGTTCTGCGATCGGATTCGCTCGCGTTCCCGTGGGATAAAGCCACAGTCTGTTATTGCAGACCATAATCTACCCCTTGTTCTGAATTTCATCTCGATATCTTCTGTCAGCCGTGCTTGATTGAGTTACAAACATACATTCCTCTATTGCCCCGTTAAAGGAGTGGGGGGCAAATTTATACACCAGATGTTGAGTCAAAAGAATTTGAATCGGAAGAGTAGTTTTCATGTGATGCGCGCACAAACATGCAGACAAAAAAAACAAATCACATCGATTTACTAACAACTCCCATTTTTTTTAATATCTTTAAAAACTGCCTACTTGGTCGAGTGGTTGCAAATAAGTATTACTGGGTTTTTTAAATATTTCTCAGTAGTAGCACGGAGTCTGGAAATGTGCCCGGTATGTGGCAATAGGCCCACCCCCTATTACATGGGACTCATAACATACAAAGCGAAAAGTGGGTGTTACACTGCACAGTGGCATTAACTGCCATAATGTGCACCTCTGCCTACCCCTTCTAGGTTAAAAAGCATGATATTATGTTATGTTATGTGATCTTTGAAAACTAATTAGCGTGATTAGGTACAGAGAATTACCAAAAATCGTATATCTCATTCTATATAAAATGATTTCACATAGACATATGACAAGATTTGTACATCGACACATCTGTAATATATTTTTGTAGACATTATGATGTTCTTCAATATTGTTGTACATTATTTTGTTCTATCGCTAATAGTTTCGGCAGCGCATTCGACGAAAGACATTTTAAGACTCATTTTTCTACACCTTCGGTTATGTTGTTCAAATTTTACCAAGGATCCCTATTTTTTTTTCAAAATGAAATATAGCCTATGTCAAATTGGAAGGATGTAGCATTCTATTGGTAAAATATTTTTTTAAATCGGCCCAGTACTTTTTGAGCCTATTCATTACAAACATACAAAAATATGTACAAATCTTTCCTCTTTATAATATTAGTATAGATATACAAATACATGTTTATTAACAAACAGAATCAGTTGGAAACAACATGAATAGTTAATCCCTACGGCCTTGTTCCTTATATCTTGTTAACGAAAACGAGATTTCGGTTTCAAATTCGGTTAAACGCTGCGAATTTGTAATTTTATCGTAATTTATGTTTAATCTGTGTAATTGGTTCGGTTGGCAATATTATCCCCTTGAGTACCGTCATTATAGACACAAAGAACAATAGGTGTGCGGACACCGATGTCCTCGCGGTGTTTGACAGTTTAAATCTATTTTGTGTAATACTTTACCCACCCGGGAATCGAACCCGAGACCCATTGCGCGACAGTCGCACTTGCGACCACTCGGCCAACAAGGCAGTCCTAATAGTAAAAACACCAAAAAAAGAGAAAGTCTTATTCATGAAGATCACAGGCAAATTAAAGTTTTACAAAATTATAGGTCGTTAGGAAACATGAATGTACAATTTCATGGACAGTATAGACTATAATCATGTCTACTGAACAATAGTGGCTCATTATTACGTCATATCAGGCGCTCCCATGTCAATAAGGGTAACTTTCGCCTGGCAGACAACGAAAAATGGAACTAATAATTATTTCATTTCGTTCGTGAGTCGCGAAAGTTTACGTCTGGCGTTTGTTAAATGGTGTTTACGATTTGATATAGTATTTTAGGCCTTAAGTGTAATTGTATGATTTGAAGTGGGGATAATGATTGTTTTTTATTTGAGATTGTGTATTGAAAGATCTTATCAGACTAGAATGTGGTTGTAGGCACCCCTCCACCCCTCCTCCTATCGTGAGTGTTATTAAGAGACGATAGAGATCGGGCAGCAGCGCTCTCTGATAACCTGAACCATTTAAATTGCGATGGCTAACTTAACTGCCTCGTTGGCTGGGTTGGGTTCCATTCCCGGGTCCGGCAGAGTACTACTAGGTTTTTTAAAAAAAATCTCTGTAGTAGCACGGAGTCTGGAATTGTGCCTGGTATATGGCAATAGGCTCACCCCCTTCGATGGAACGCATAACATAAATAGTGAAAAGTGGGTGTTATATTGTTCAGTGGCATTAAGTGCTGTAATGTGCACCTCTGCCTACCCCTTCGGGGGTAAAAAGCGTAATGTTATGTTATGTCTAACTTGCCAAGGTGCAAAGGTCAGACTATCCGGGGCTGTGAAGAAACGCAACCGGTTACCGAGGCGCCGGCTCGATGCAGGAGTATAAATTGGGTGGTTTTTAGGCAGTAAGAGTCTGACACTCCCTCCCACCTCACCCAAGACAGGAGGAGTTATTTGATGGTTTTTGTCCCACAATAAAACCTTTTTAAAAAAGGGTAAGATTATGACAAGCCTCATGTATGCAGAGGAGGATAAATCTATCTATACATATAATAAAATCGTAGGAGAGTGTCTCCTGTACATTGAATATTTTTTAAAAAGAATGCACGGAGTATTACAAGCGATACCGAAGCGAAAAATATGGTTTTTAGAATTTTTATCTATTTGTCTGTATGTATGTCCGGACTAAATTCAAAAAGTACTTCATGGATTTGCTTCAAATTTTGTATGAATATTACTAACAGGTCGGGTCAACATATAGGCTACATATTATCACGTCATCACCTACGGGAGGAGCTGTGAATCACTATTCTACGCGGACGAAGTAGTGGGTAAGTACAGCTAGTATTAAACTGTCAAACACCGCGAGGACACCGGGGACCGCAACCTATTGTTCTTTAATTGTGTCTGACGGTACTCAAAGGGTATATTCTTAATCAATTTTTTTATGAGGCAGTCTTCATTATGAGGCATCAGTGGCCGAGTGGTCGCAAGTGCGACTGCCGGCTGGGCAAGGGGTCTCGGGTTCGATTCCGGGTCGGGCAAAGTATTACTGGGGTTTTTTAAAAATTTCAGTAGTAGCACGGAGTCTGCAAATGTGCCCGGTATATGGCAATAGGCTCACCCCCTATTACATGGGACTCATAACATAAATAGTGAAAAGTGGGTGTTACTTCTATGTGCACCTCTGCCTACCCCTTCGGGGATAAAAGGCGTGATGTTATATTATGCACAATTTTTTATTTACAATTCATTCAAAGTTAAAGCCAATGACTCCAATTGACCTCCTGAATCGATCTGCGTGCCTCTTAAAATGCTACCGTGATCATGCGTATTCCGAGTTATATGAATTTCCCACAAGAGGGCGCCTGCCTCTAAGTGGGCTTCAAACACAAAAGAGCTGCTATTCACCGTGACTAGCGATCCTCTACTGAGATTAAGACATGCGACTGCTCTTTAATATGGACTGTATTTATGTATTTCGTACTGGTGATTACCCGTGGTTTTGTCTATGTGGTCAAAGGAAAAATTAGTAGCCTATATTAGTCTCCAGTGTTCTATTTTCAGATATAAAAAAATCATACAATACTACAATATTATTGCTTCTTGCATCGATCATTGTTTTTGTCTCTGCATCACCCAAAGGTCTGGCTGGTGGAGAATGCCCATGGCATTAAGCCCACCTTGTACATTAGTGTGTGCATGAAGTCTTTTAAAATAAACAATAAAAATATTATTGATAGTAACTAAATTAGTAGACGATCATCTTCATAAGTATGCATACGTCATGAAAGAAACTTTTAGTTTCATCATCGTATCATGAAAGAAGTGTTATTTCCCCTTCCCTGTTCCTCAAACTAATAAAGAAATCAACCGTTACTTTTAGAAAGACAAAAACAACCTTTTTGTGTAAGTAACAATAAAATTGTACTGTTTATATATTATTATGCATGAATTATATAAAGAAAGAAGTATTGTACCTAATATATATTTACTAACACAAATGTGTTTCACTTGATGATAACATTAAACATTCTGTTTTAAATAAATCAAAATTGTGCGTTATTCGCTCCCATATAACCTACATATTACATTATATGCAACTTAAAATATAAATAACTAAAAACTAAATTCATTCAAATTCAAATTAATTGAATCGTTTGCAAACATGGGTACATAATATAGGAATTAACAAAATTTACAGTTTCTCCATATTTTGCCTTATAAAATAATAAATAATAATAACTAATACAAATTAGTTTCAAGTAATCGTCGATCAAAAACGCAAACCTAGTGATGCTTGTGCATAGGACAAAATCCTAAAGGGGCATCGTTTATATTATAAATCTAAAATTGGTAACGATTTACGTGGTCTCTAAAATTTATAGAAGCGTAAAGACATGAACAATAATGACGGCCTTTAGGGCTCGTACACAAAACTGCGACGCGATGCGATGCGAAATCGCAACGCAGAAATACAGGAAACGAATTGCTGCGATGCTATCTCGTGAGACGAAGCGTCTACCAGGATGACCATTCCTTCGACGACCGTCAACCGTACTAAACGCATTTTAAATTGAAAACTAATTCGTGACATGGATCTTAAAAAGAAGTGTGCACTTTTGTTATTGCTTAGGAGATACGGGAAAAGAAACAAAGAAGATTTTGGGAAGATAAGATTTTGATGCGCGATGCGAATCAATTCGCAAGTTCTTGCGATGCATAAAGGGAGCTAGAAGGAGGCCGCACATTTTTGCGAAGCGACGTCGCATCGCAGTTTTGTGTACGAGCTCTTACTATTCAAATCTAAAACCAAAATGAAAACCACACTAATATTATAAATGTGAAAGTTTCTTTGTTTGGATGTTTGTCCGTCAATCGTACTGAAACCACTGAACGGATTTCAAATATCATTTGGTATACAAGCAAGGTATGGGCTGATTTAGTCGTGGTGGCCCGGTGGTTTAAGACGCCCGCTTTTCATGGATGAGAGTGCGGGTTCGAAACCTACCAACGGCAAGTACCAATGTGATTTTTTCCGAGTTATATGTACTTTCTAAGATTATTTAGACACCACTGACAAACGATGAAGGAAAACATCGTATGGAAACCTGGGCTTATAGTTTATATTTATAAGTTTGAAATCGCCAACCCGCATTGAGCAAGCGTGGTGATTAATGCTCAAACCTTCTCCTTATGGGAAGAGCCTTTGCTCAGCAGTAAGCATTTATAGGCTGTTGATGTTGATGGGTTGATTTAAGTGATAGGATACTTAGTAATCCGATTAAATGCTCCCATAGAATAAAACAGAAATACGCGGGCAAAGCCAAAAAGTAAGCATCGTAGTCAAACATCGGCCTATCAAACATAAAAAAAGCAGCGGGTTAAAAATAGTTAAACATATTTATGTAATTTGTATACGAGCTCACTCACTCATCATGAGTATATTCTTATTGATTTTCTATTTACCTTCATAACGACACGTGTGTAGGATTATTATTATCCATAAACATACTTATATAGCTATTTATTTCATACAGATATCATGAATTTTATTGAAATGTTACCCACTTTCGGTAAGTAGCGTGAGAATACACCATTGTGCGGGATTTATGCTCGGTATTCGGCAGAAGGATATAAGATATTTCACTTTACATATAAAGCCATGTAAATTTGAAGAAAGAAATATTATTATTTTGAGCGGTTTTTTTACGGGATGCGCCGGTAAACGTGCACACGGATCACCTAAGCAATCGGCACCGCCCATGGACACCCGGAACACCAGAGGATTTACAAGTGCGTTACTGGCGTTTTGGGGATTAGGAATTTGAGGATTGTTGGAAATTCAGGGACTGGGAAATTTAGTGAAGGTGGGGGGGGGATAATTGGGCCTCCGGTAACCTCACTCACACGACTGTGGTATCACTCCGGTCGAGCCGGCCCATTCGTGCCGAAGCATGGCTCTCCCACACTTTCATGTGTTTATCTAAAACATGCAGCAAAGAAGTTTTGCTTTTCTATCTATAGGTACTACTTTTTTAATACATAAAGTTGAAGAGTTTATTTGTTTGATCGCACTAGTCTCCGAAACCAATGGTTTGAATTGGATAATAAAATTATTTTATACTGGATAGTGCATTTATTAAAACTACTTTGGGGTACGGCCTCGTGGGCCAAGTGGTCGCAAGTGCGAATGGAGCAAGGGGTCTCGGGTTCGAATCCCGGGTTGGGCAAAGTACTCGTGAGTTTTTTATAAAATTCTCCATAGTAGCACGGACCCTGGAATTTGGCCCGATATATGGCAATAGACTCACCCCATATTACATGGGACTCGTAACATACATAGGAAAAAGTGGGTGTTACATTGTACAGTGGCATTAAGTGTCGTAATCTGCACCTCTGGGGTAGGCAAGAGAAAAGGCGTGATCATGATGATGCTTTGGGGTATAAAAGATCACACGTTGATCAATAGGAGTCGCGCGAAGCAGAGTAGTTACTTTATGTATATTATTATGTTTTGCCTACCCCATCGTTGATTAAAAAGCTGGACTTTCTGTTACACGTGTTTATGTTATGTAATCTGGTCAGAACCAAGTATAAAACCTAGTCCACAAAAAGGTGAAACGTAGACACATAATATGTATCTAGACAGAACCAAACAAGCTCATAACATGTTCTACTAGACACAAACACAGAAATAAATCCTACGACCTTGCTTTCTTAATTTTGACTATGTAGGTAAACAAAATAGTAAATCAGTTGTATGTATAAGTCCTTGAATAAAGCTCAATTTTGCGAGGTTTCTTTCGAAGTGACTCAGGTCATAATGGAGGCTAGTTCACCAAGAATATTTTTGTCACTGTCATCCAAATCTTTAACTCTGTGAGTTAGAAAGAGATGAATGCTCTTAAGTATGTGCTAAACAAATAATGTTGATTTATACATGTCAGGAAAGTAGTAAATTGAAAGATTTGTCTGAGTTTTATTTTCTAGTCTATAGACTAAGCTAGATTTCTAGATTAATCTACATTAATAAGTAAATTTGGCTCAGTGTAACGAGGTTTGACATGACTTAATACGATAGTGGCGCCAACAAGTCAACACTAATCAATACAGATTTCATTATTAGCTTTAGTTCGAATGAAGTATTATATTTTTTATGTGAACAGAGTATCCTGTTTAACTCTCTAGTTAGTTAGTTATCTCGATAGTTTAAGTGTGGGAGAGCCATGCTTTGGCATGAATGGGCCGGCTCGACCGGAGTGATACTAAGGTCTCACAGAAGACCGACGTGAAACAACGCTTGCGTTGTGTTTCGTCGTGTGAGTGAGGTTACCGGAGGTCCAATTACTCCCCTTTTTCTCCAATCCTTGAATCCTCAACAATCCTCAAATTCCTAATCCCAAAAGGTCGGTAACGCACTTGTAACGCCTCTGGTGTTCCAGGTGTCCATGGGTGACGCCGATCGCTTACCATCAGGTGATCCGTCTGCTCGTTTACCGGCTTATCCCATAAAAAAAAAGTTGCACTGAATTTTTATAACCGCACAAATTCCCCACGAGGTAAGTAAAAGTATGGTCATAAATAGATGCATTCATTCTTATCCGCTAAGTTATGAATTATAACCTTTTGAGCTCCAAATATAGGAGCAAGCTTATTGTCAAAATCTGGCACAGATCCAAACTGCAAAAATTTTCAGCTCAAAAGCTGAAACTAGCATAAAAATGTCTGCTCCAAAAGAAGTCTGTAAAAACTTGAAACGGCAAGGAATATCTGAAAACGTAAAAACTTTGCAACCTTAAGACCTTAAATAAAAAAGTTTTAGGATTAAGGCCTCATTGTTGTGATCCCGAAAGTTTATGAAAGATGAAGGGGGTCGTGATTTCGGTACACTCGGTAAGACAATGGACTCTCGTCTTAATAGACTACTTGAATGCCAGGCAAAGAGTTTTGCTAAGTACTGTTTTTTAAATGATATTGGAATTTGAAGCCTCCAAAAGGCACATTGGAATGAGAATTAATATAAACTTGAGAGTATATTTGGACCGCCTTGTTGATCAAGAGACTGAACGTGCGACTGCCGAGCAAAAGAGTTTCAGGTTTGATTCCCAAGTTGGATAAAGCGTTATTAGGTCACAAGTGCGACTGCCGGGCAGAGGGTCTCGGGTTCGATTCCCGGGTCGGGCAAAGTATTACTGGGTTTTTAAAAAAAATCTCAGTAGTAGCACGGAGTCTGGAATTGTGCCGGTATATGGCAATAGGCTCACTCCCTATTACATGGGACTCTTAACATAAATAGTGAAAAGTGGATGTTACATTGTACAGTGGTATAATGTGCACCTCTGCCTACCCCTTCGGGGATAAAAGGCGTGATGTTATGTTATGTTATGTTATTAGGGTCTTTTCGGTTAACTGAAAATTTCTTAGCCTAGCTCGGAGTCTGGAACAAAGTTCTAGAATAATTTATTATGGTAATATTCTCATCCCCAATTAGGCACATGGATACAAAATGGGTGTTAAATTATATGTGCTCTATCTACTCCTCTGAGCGCTCAAAGGAGCGATCTTACACTATTATTACGTCTCACGATATTCAATTGATTATATTGTAACATTTATTTACAAGCCACATGACAGTAATAAACCATAATACCTATTTTCAACCTTAATATAACAAACAAATAAAGCTCTATTTGTTTCAATAACATTAATTCACACCAACCAATCTACCGTTGATTAACATCGAAAACTTTACTGATTTCAGTCGAAGGACAAACATAAATGTAGGTTAACACATGTTATACAACATCGATAAGTATTATTATAACCTCGGGGCTCACGAGATATAAGTATCAAATCTCGATTTTGCAAATGAGCATGCAACAAATGATGATAATTATATTTTTGACATAAAACTTTTTTAATTTTGCGATTTTTAACTGCCATGTTCGTCAGATAATCGCAAATTACAAGGTCTCAAGCAAGGAGTCTGAAGTTCGAATTTGGAATCTTTTTTTAGTAGATCGGCATAGGTCATAGACTCAATCTGATGGTAAGCAATCAATGTCACCTATGGACACCCGTACCACCCGAGTCACAAGTTCGTTGTTTGTGCATTTGTGGATTACCCAATCGTTCTAACGTATCCCCACGTTAGAACGATTGGGTCTCCGATAACCTCATTCACACATTATCAGGAGATTTATAAATTTAATTTCTACACCATTATAAAATCATGGTTTGATGTTATCATTTATCGACCAACTTACTAGGTATCTCAAAAATTACTGAATTGTAAACAATAACAATAGTTTTATAAAACCATTCTCAGTAGTAGCACGGAGCCTGTAATTGTGCCCGGCATATGGCAATAGACTCACCCTTTATTACATAGGACTCATAACATAAATAGTGAAAAGTGGGTGTCACATTGTATAGTGGCATTAAGTGGCGTAATGTACTACCTCTGTTTACTCCTTTGGGGATAAAAAGCGTGATGTTATGTAAACAAAACTGAATACTATATGCCATAAAATATGCTATATAAAAATATGCCATAAAAAATACTTTCAATTGAAAAATATATAGAATCGAAATAGGAACAAAAATGCAAGTAAAGTCTGCATTAATAAATATTTTTGTCAAAATGGCGGTTACACCATTTCAGCCCCAAGTACCGAGGTACCCATGATCAATAAATATCAAATTATTGACAAAATAATTTTCTGTACGTTTGTTCCGAAGTTGTAAGGAATTAATAGCTATTTTTATATGTAACCTTTTTACGATACTTCGAAATGACTATAACAAAATTATGGTTAAAAATAGATACGTATAAAATGTCGTATAAATTCATGGTCGCGTACAATTTTTATGTGTCGTTATATTTTAACGTTTTGTACCTAAATGATTTTGAATTTGTAGGTTATACATACAGGTATTTAAATTGATAATTCATTGAAATACATTTATGCTCGATCCAGAAAAAAGATAAATATTGAGCTTGCAATTTAATTACGTACTTTAAAAAAAGAACGTTGCCCCACACTACGATTTTTTTGTTTTATCGCGGAGAACCTATCGGGTTACCGGGGCTCCGGCTCGAGACCAGTTTAAATGGCGTACTGCCGGTTCCTTTTAGAAAATAGTTCCTAAATAGTAGGTAAAAATCTCTCAATTTATTCAGACTTCAATATACGTAATACGTATGACCCAAAAACAACTGAATTAATGAATTGGGGTCTTAACAGCACGTTTAAAAAAGTTGACCGCACTTTAAAAGTTTTAATGAAAATTCGACTATAAATCACTTTCCTTAAGGTCGGTTTACACAAACTTCTTGATTTATCTTCCAAGAATAATAACTTATTACAAGTAATTTGAGTTTCATATTTTGCCCTATGTTTTTTGACGTTAATAAGGTTCATAATAGGGTAGATGACGAATTTTTTTTTATAGTCAGTCTGGTAGATTGTTTAAAAACATTAGACACGTATTTTTTATTTTCTTACGGAAATGAATAGTTTCGAAGATTTATATTGATTTGAAAAATCGCATGACGTCACTTTTGAGTACGATTTATATTCTAAAATTACGTAGCTACCATCCCACTCGTAAACTTTGATTCGTTTTATCTAAGTATTGTATTCTTATACTCCAAATAAAAATACGTGTCTAATATTTTTTCATTACCTAACTGGCGGATTAATTAGAATTTTAATTTTCATACCCTGTCATCATCCCTATTTGGGTGTTTTCGAGATAAGTTATAGTTTAAGAGAGTCTCTATTACGAAGGTCGTTCTGTACCTGGCTATTATCATTGTAAATGTGAAAGAAGAGGCTTAAACCCCAACATAACATCACAAACAGGCAACAGCCCACAATAGTCCACTACTAGAACTTGTGACTAGACTGCCCAGGCTATGGACCTCACCTATACATAATTATAAGAGGAGATTTTTCATTATCTCCCAGTAGCTGGATACAGGGTGCTACTCATTTATTCAAATAAAAAACTTAAATTAAAAACTAACTATTACTTAAAAACTTAAAAAAAATTAAAACTAAATATTACTAAATTAAATATATACAACTTAAGATTAAAATTAATTATAAGAAAAAACAAAAACAACTATTTACATAAAGCGTCGAAAAATTCGTCCGCATCGACGTCACTGGGGAAAGTACCCAGAAGGCTGGCAGCATTGCCACGTCGTATGGCAATGCTTAACCTCTGACCGAGAAAAAGTCCAGCCCTCTGGTCACGAGATGTGTCAACCAGGCGTTTTGAAATGTTAAAATACATTGCTATAATAATAGCTGGTGGGTTAAACATCGCAGTTTATCAGAGAGCACTGTTGCCTAATCTCTTTCAAATCTATCCCTTACGAATACCCACAAGAAGAATAAGGGTGGTGGATGACAAATGTTTCTAAACCGACACGAAATAAACAAAACTATCTAATAATTATTACTATTGATCTAATAATAAAATCGACTACACGGTTGTGCGGCTGGGCAACTGGCTGCCGCGCAACGTGTCGCAGGTTCGATTCCCGCACGGAAAAATTCTTTGTGTGATCCACAGATTGTTGTTCCGGGTCTGGGTGTTATGTGTATGTGAACTTGTATGTTTGTAAACGCACCCACGACACAGGAGAAAATCCTAATACCCCACATTATCTCTCCAACGATTATTTTAAATAACACATAACATAACATCACGCCTTTTTATCCCCGAAGGGGTAGGCAGAGGTGCACATTTCGGCACTTAATGCCAGTGTACAATGTAACACCCACTTTTCACTATTTATGTTATGAGTCCCATGTAATAGGGGGTGAGCCTATTGCCATATACCGGGCACATTTGCAGATTCCGTGCTACCACTGAGATTTTTAAAAACCCAGTAATACTTTGCCCGACCCGGGAATCGAACCCGAGACCTCTTGCCCGGCAGTCGCACTTGCGACCACTCGGCCAACGAGGCAGTCTAAATAACAAAAAAAACAAAATGAATTACAAAGAAAACTGAAATAACACAAACCATATTCTCTGAAAGCCGCTTAACGCCTGAAATAGACAGTCTACAAGTAAGTTGGCAGAACACATCGAATAATAAATAAACCCCCGCCCACACATTTCCTTTATGACGTAGGAACCATATAAAAATAACGTAAGTTGCAGTTAATATGTTCTAAAGTGACAATCGTTCCTAAAGGGTATATAACCTGTCTGGGTGTATTCAAGCCCCGAGTTTGAAGAGATGGACCTCGGAGTTTGTTTCGGCATTTCTTCTAGAGTAGTCAGTTAAGAAATGTCGACCTCATCGTTCGCTTGATAAAATTGACGTGTAAAAGTACTGTCTTCTAGCCTATTTGCAGAAATAAATTCACTTGTTTCACTTGTTTCACTTGAGTGATTAGGTTGCTTATGGGTCGACATGCTCCATCGGAGACCGCATCGTCGCTTACCACACGAGGAGATAGTGGTCGGTAATCGAACAATTAAATAAAATATATCTAAATATAAAGGATTTTCTGCATGTTGATGCATGACTGCCTCGTTGGCCCAGTGGTCGCAAGTGCGACTGCCGGGCAAGGGGTCTCGGGAACGATTCCCGGGTCGGGCGAAGTATTACCGAGTTTTTTCAAAAAATCTCAGTAGTAGCACGGAGTCTGGAATTGTGCCCGGTATATGGCAATAGGCTCACCCCCTATTACATGGGACTCATAACATAAATATTGAAAAGTGGATGTTACATGGCATAATGTGCACCTCTGCCTACGCCTTCAAGGATAAAAGGCGTGATGTTATGATGAAGATAATTATTAACATTAGCAGCTCATAAATGCCCACTGCTGAACAAAGGCTCTTCTCACACGGAGAAGGTTTGAGCATTAATTACCACGATTGCTCAATGCGGGTTGGCGATTACAAACTTATAATTATAAATTATAAGCCCAGGTTTCCTCACGATGTTTTCCTCCACCGTTTGTCAGTGGTGTTTAGAATATCTTAGAAAGTACATATAACTTGGAAAATGTTACATTGGTACTTGCCGTTGGTAGATTTCGTACCCGTACCCTGAGAAGCGGGCGTCTTAAACCTTTGGGCTACCACGACACTCCTCCGGGCCACCGTGACACTTCTTTTAACGAAAATTATTAATTTAAACAACATTCTGCCATACATTGCCGTTAAAACAAAAAACTTGTGATTTGCGTTGCATTATAAATCTTCAATGTATGTGGAATTAACAATGAGCGTAGTTTGCACGCCGATATTAAAGTGCAGTGGTGCGATGTTTTTTTGTTTCGTATCGCGTGTACTGGCTTTTTATTGCTGCTATGATTTCTGTGGCTTTTTGTAAGCATTGCTTGTAGGTTTTATATGGATTCGTACGCTAATTGTACCATATAACTAGGGCACAAAACCGATTAAGCTTGAGACCTTATGATTGATTCCCTTATTTTTAGATAATCGTATTTTTAACTAAAAATCGCGGGTTACTCCCGCGAAAACGTTGAGAAAAGATCAACTAGTTTCGAGCCACAGAGGGGTTTCTTTCTCATGAGGAAGAACCACTAAAGAAACCTGTAGGCTAAAGCCACTCCGTGATAATTTGATATGCCTCACGATAGTTATTATAAAAACTAGAAAAGGTATTGTTACTTTGTTTTCAGAAGTTTTAATCGATATATGAATAGTATGAATAGTGTAGGTGGTTTGACCGATTTTCCTGTGTCACAGATCTTTTAGAAGCTTCTCAATTGGAACTCACAAATTCATTACGTTTTTCTATCTCCTTGCCAAATATTGTAATTCATACAACAGTTTTTACTACAACATGAAATATTTACACTATGGTTTAAATCACTTCTCTCCTCTTTTTCACGTGTATAAAAATATAAAGTAGGTATCTATACATATAATAAAAACTGTGGAAGTGTACATTGAATATATTAAATAAAATAGTAAAGGGTGTTACTACATAGATACTGAACCCAAAAATGTATTTAAGAACAGTTTTGTCTGACTGTCTGTCTGTCTGTCTGTATGTATGTTCACGCATCACTCAAAAACTACCGGTCCGATTACAATGAAACTTAGTAGGAATATAGGTACTTTCATATCCTGGGCACAACACTGGCTACTTTTTATCCCGAAAATGTAAATACAAATAAAAAACTTACTTAATTGAGCGGCTTAATCCCTAGACACAGTTACTGTACGAAACGCACATATAAGTTTGTCGAATGTTAAGTTAATTATTATCTTTTCGGCTTACTCACGTAATAATTTGACGAGGAACTCGACTAGTTTCAAGCCATGCTAGAGGCTCATATTCCTGAGCAGCGTTTCGCGACCCGCGACGCGGCGACTGTCACGCTGCTACTGACTTCTACTACAGCTTTATTCAGTATGTCTCACGACAGTTACAATACGAATGTTAAGTTGCCACAGTGAACTTTAAGCTGTAACTGTAGGGTTTGAAGTACCTACTACATAGGCTACTTTTTCCCCTGGGAAAGCGGGCAAAATCGCTAGCAGAAGCTAGTTATTATAAATAAATAGCTGGAAAGAGAACTTCATAAGTATCTGACAAATTAAAACTTTATAATTTAATTTTAAAAGATTTCAAGTTTTCGTCGGTACAAGATGAAGTTTGTTAAAGATTAAACCCTTTGGACCTGTGTTTATAAAGTTGAAAATTAAAATAGTTGACTTTCAAATTGTAAAAATGCTTGTAATATAATGTTGGAGCGAAAAGAACTGGATTCAAATAGAATTTTATGAAATGAAAAAATTCAATACAGAAAAATATTGAATTCTAACTCAACATAACCATAAATCATCACTAGTTCATAGTCTCTTCCTACGCCCATGGCAGACAGGCGTGTAGTTATGTATGTATGTTAAATTATTATTTTATCCTAGATAAAACATAATCCGGTATTTATCTAATAAAAAATGTAGTTACATTTTTAAACCAACTAACCATCTGTTGGATAAATGAACTTTTTATCTAATACAGTGACTTCGTTACACAATTTATCATTTTTGCAAATATTTAAATATTTCCTATTTAATGGGATAAGCCGGTAAACGAGTAGACAGATCAGCTGGTGGTAAGCAATCGGCATCGCCTATGGACACGCGGAACACCAGAGCCGTTACAGGCGCGTTACCGGCCCTTTGGGGATTAGGAATTTGAGGATTGTTGAAGATTCAGGGATTGAAGAGATTGGGGAGGGGGAGTAATTTGTAACCTCACTCACACGACGAAATACAACACATAGGTACGTTGTTTCACGTCGATTTTCTGCTCAGGCGTGGTATCACTCCGGTCGAGCCGGTCCATTCGTGCCGAAGCATGGCTCTCCCACACTTAAAACTTCCTTAGGCTATAGTAATCATATTTACACTAAAACCTTATACTTAGTAATAGTGTTTAGGACCTCTAGATCAAACAAACCAACAATCAAGTTATAGTTTATACCTAATTCATAACCGCATTACAGGTTCAAAAACCAACAAATCTTCTACAGTACAATTAAAAAAATCGTAAATAAAGTTTCCGGGAGGTCAAACGTCATGAAAAACCTTTTTTATAAGTGGTGACGGCCAAGGCTGAGACAGACACGCACACGTGACATGCTAACTTGGCATGTTCCAGCCAAGTTTAGTAAAGCCTTATAAAATTAAAGCCTTGGATTAAACATCTTTGTACCACGCATGTGGTTGACAGGTCATTGTTGGGAATTAGGCATTTAGGTTAACTGTTCAATCCTCAAGCAGTCACTGGTGACCGCTCTCCACTAACTGCATTATAGATCTTATATCCGATGTTTAGAGACTACTTTTGTATCAACGTATTAACTAAAAATCGCGAGTTACTTATCGTGAGCATGGGTCCAGTTGGCTGCGCAACTCCGCCGCAACCGCAGACACTGCTCATGAGGAAGAGCCCCTCTGTGGCTCGAAACTAGTAGAGCTTTTCTCAATATTTTCAGGTGAGTAACCCGCGATTTTTAGTTAATTTAATATGTCTGACGATAGTTATCATAAAAAATAGGCGTTTATGTGTTTAAAATACATGAAGTGTGATCACATACATAAACAAGTTAGCACCCACATTTCACCTGAGAAAATGTAATCGGTGAGACACTTACCATCTTACACAGTTCGAGACTTAAATCAATTTACTGACCCAGAGCTGCGGACAACCTAACGGGTTCCGAGGATTCGGTTCCGGTTCCAATGTGGCATGTGGGTCTGCGAACGGCGAGAAAGGGTATCTCGCCCCCGTCCAGAACCAGACCCGTGCGTATGGCGCGTCACGTTACGCGCGCGCCTCAAAGAGCCACCAACCACCACAGATCACCATTAGGGCTGATGCCCGATACGGAGTCGTAGAAGGCCTAACGGGTTGCCGGGGCTCTGAAGAGCAGGAGTAGGAACGGCGTAGTTTTTTGTCAGTAAGAGTGTGACACTCCCTCTCGCCTCACCCAAGGCGGGAGAAGGCATTGGATGTTTTTCCCAATAAAAAAAGGGCTCCGGTTCAAAGCAGGAGTAGGGCCGACTCCAATGAATTAACCAATCAGAGCGCTGGACGCGGTCTCATTACGATTACGTTAAACGTGAAACAAAATCATTCTAAGTCTTCAGTTTATCCACCCAATACTTCACACAAACACATTACGCCAGAGTTACTATACACCTAATCTAGCTAAAAGCACTTTCCAGTTTCGTTGATCCACATAAAACAGTAAATAAACAATATATTCCCCTCATTTCCAAAGTATTATGGTAATGATAAAAATTTACAACGAAGCGATGGCGGGCGGTGAAATTGAAAACGCGTAGGCGATGTGTGCTAAAGCGAGAAGTGAATGGGTTCGTTGAAAAATTATGACTTTTCAGTGTGTACTGTATGTATATGGAAGCCATTGGGGAGGCCTATGTTCAGCATTAGACGTCCTGTGGCTGATACGATGATGATGATAATAACATTATGTTATTTGGTTACAAAACGTTACGCGTCTTTTCCTCTTTAAAGGGACAAAGATATGATTCACTTTTCGCTTGTTATTTCAATCCTTACTAATATTATAAATCTGAAAGTGAGTTTGTTTGTTTGTTCCACCTTCACGCCGTAACTACTCAACCGATTGCTTTGAATTTTTGCAGATGTAAAGTTAGAAGTCCGGATTAAATAATAGGGTACTTTTTAACCCGGAAAAATTGATATTCCCGAGGAAAAACAAAAGTATTGGTATAGATGGCGCTGTGTGTATTGGTATGTCACATAGGCTACTTTTTATTCTTTTGTGACGCGAGCGAAGCCTCGGGTAAAAGCTAGTAATCAATATTTTGTAGTCTACAACAATATCTTCAGCTGTTGTCATAACTTACTAAAAAGAATTATGTTATCTATTCGCCACTATTCGGTATCTTGAAAGAGTCTGTATTTCCTAAAGAATATAAACCTGCGTGTCTTCAAGCATCATCGCTTACCACCAAGCGAGATAGTTGTCAAACGTCAGCCCATCAAATATAAAAAAAAATCTTGAATGCCAGGAATTTGTTCCAAAGTTAAAAAAAACATGATATGTATTCATTGTCACTTACCCTCATGAATACGGTAGTTGACAACTAGTCAAATTCAATACTTTTATCGAAACGTCAAAAACGATACTGTTCTATGAATTTTGTATGAAATACCATCTTATGACGTCATCATATTTTCGCGTCAAATACCACACAAATATCTAAAAAAAATGCTAGAATAAATCGAAAATTAAATATCGGCGAATCAATTAATGAAAGTTATTTATTTTTGACCCAGGATGTTAAATGTACTACTCAATTATTTTAAATCTATGTATTTTTTAAATAAAGAATCTTAAATGCAACCTCATTTCCACATGTGAACTAACATAATTCAGAAAAGAAAATAAAAATTAGAATTATTAATAAAAAGCTATAGGGCTGTCAAAGAAAGCCTATGAGACTCGCGTGAACAGAACCACAACCCTCAGGCGTTTCGCAAGTATTCAACATACACTCAAAAGAATTTCACCTCTAACCCTGAACAAATAAAGTTGAAAATGTACCAAAGGAGTTTGACAAATAAGGGTAGGTTAATGAGCTGTACAGAGTTTGTACAAAGGAAGTCATTAGCTAAGCAAACTGGGTCTTGGGCACCCCTGGGATGTGTGCATTGTGAAATTATGCTTTATTTTGCCATTCCCATTGTGTATTTAGACGGTTAGATAATGTGGTATCATGTATTTGTTTATTAATTAATTGACTAAGGATTAAGGATATCTCGTTTTCAGTTGTAAGTTCGCCTGTTGGCTGCGTAATACATAGTTAGGTGTACCATGCCTGTTTTAATCAGCCTCTCCTAAATTTTAGGGCAAAAAGCCTTAAGCTAAGATAGGTGACACTTAACGACATTTTGGTTTTCACTAACAATAAAACTATATCTAACAGTACAAGAAAGCTCAACCTGCCTAGCTGAAGACGTTGATATGTTTTATTGCACTCTGAGTGAATTCACTAAAGTAGCACTTCTTAGTTATGGTTAATTAGATATAAGAAACCTAAATATCGATTTGGATTAGTCTGTAAGGATATTGCTGGGAATAAAATAAATAAATAAATAAAAAGAAAGAGGTTAGTTTAGGTGGAACGTGTAACTAAGTGACTTTTAATTAAGAGATGGTTTAGGGGCGGTTTGTGAAAAGGACCAATACTATCTAAAATTTTCTTCGTAGAAACTTAATTATGCTCTGTTTTGCAATGATGTATGTATGTAGTTCACATTCAATTACTTTTTTTATAATATAACGTCACCAGACCCGTCCCGTTTTGAACGGGATTGTCCCTTTTATATAACTATGAGTCTGGTTGTCCCCGACATGACAACTCTGGGACGCTAAATTGTCCCGTTTTCGGATACCACGCGAAAATTTGGATAGTCGAACCTATGCGACGAAAGTTCTGACGGCTCTAGTGGCATACGAGAGCGATACAGCGTCATACATAATACTCGCTAGTTTTTGACAAGGTACTGTCAAAAAAACTTTAAGTACCTACATTTTCGTGCAGTTAGTAATGTTAACCTTTTTGTTGGCGCCACAAAGTACGTGTTTACAGATTCTATAATAAGATCTAGCGAAACTAGTAGAGCTTTTCTCAGTATATTCACGTGAGTAACCTTTTTTGCGATTTTACTTAATTTAGGATCTAGCTACTAGATGCCTAACTGAAACAAAATAAACGAAAATCTTGTTTAAAGTCAAAAAATAAATGGTCAGGTCACGGTACTCATTATATAAAAATGGTGCAAATTGGTTGTTATAATATTGGAAATCTTACTTTTCAGATCGTTACACGGGCTCATTTTGTTCGCGAATAATCGCGATACTTCTAAATATAAATCCGGGTATAATTCTACTCGAGCCAAGCCATAGCGTGTAGAACAAAATGTATTATAAAATTTCTACTCTGAGAAACGTATAAGAAACACCATATGTGTTTCTATACAATAAATAATAAATGTATTAAGACCGTGGCAGGACCTCTTAGAAGGACATCGCCTGACCTTATGATAGGCCTTCAATTATGCCGCGACTGACACGCATCATGCTCAAATATGCATGAACATGAACTGTACTACCTTGATAGTTGAATGGTCACACAGCTGTCGAACGAGTAGTATCAGGTTCGAGGGTTTTTTTTACTAACATGATTTTATTAACTACATAACATTGTTATGTTATAACATCACGCCTTTTATCCCCGAAGGGGTTGGCAGAGGTGCACAATATAGGTACCACTGCACAATATAACACCCACTTTTCACTATTTATGTTATGAGTCCCATGTAATAGGGGGTGAGCCTATCGCCATATACCGGGCACAATTCCAGATTCCGTGCTACTACTAATAATTTTTTAAAAACCCAGTAATACTTTGCCCGACCCGGGAATCGAACCCGAGACCCCTTGCCCGGCAGTCGCACTTGCGACCACTCGGCCAACGAGGCAGTCTTATTATCTATGTTTGTGTAAATTCACAAATGTTGTATAGTACGCATCACATCTAGATCTGGAACGAGAATATAATGGATTACACAACAAATACATTCTCCTTTAAAATACTAAGTAGTTGTTAAGGCCTTTAAGATAAAGTCCGAGTCAGCTATAGGCTTGGCCCTATTACCTACGTGAAATTTGCAAATTACTAACGAAAAGTTATTATTGCATTGTAAACGAAATGCTTCCAAAAAGCGAAGACAGGGGATGATAAAAACGAGTATCTATAATTTTCAAAAAGTAAAGAATCAACTGCTCGTCTAATTTTGCATAAATAACACGAAAACAAAAGCCATAAAAATTGTAAAAATAAAAAAAATTATGCGTTTCGTCAACACCCTATGTCTATACTTTTTTATGGGATAAGCCTGTAAACGAACAGACGGATCACCTTATGGTAAGCAATCGGCATCGCCCATGGACACTCGCAACACCAGAGGTGTTACAATTGCTTTACCGACCTTTTGGGGATTAGGTATTTGAGGATTGTGTTGGAGATTCAGGGATTGGGAAAATTGGAGAAGGGGGGGGCTAATTGGGCCTCCGGTAACCTTAATCACGCGACGATACTCAACGCAAGCGTTGTTTCACGTCGGTTTCCTGTGAGGCCGTGGTATCACTCCGGTCGAACCGGCCCATTCGTGCCGAAGCATGACTCTCCTACACTTACTATATATGCACAACTGCCTACCTCTTTAGGGAATGAGGCGCGATACTTTACACAGTTAATATGTGTTGTATGTTATGTAAGTATCTACATATGTACGAAAATATAAAAGTGACGTCATAAAACTTATTAATTAACTCGTCGAGTACCGGTTTTATAGACACAATTAAAGAACTATAGGTCGCGGTCACCGGTGACCGCTTGGTGTTTGACAGTTTAAATAACAAACACACTTATAATTCCCTTGGGACGAGCAGAGAGACAGGTACATTAAACGTTTTGACAGTTGGTGTTATTAATAGAATGTAAGTTTCATAACTTTACATCACTGTAGTAGTAAGCACATTGTCTTAGTTGATCTCTTCATTACTGAAGGTCGTGTCTAATCTGGTGCACGCGTTTACTTGATGCACAACCCTCCTCTAACCATCCCTGTCCCCTGCGGTCTTTATGGCACGTGGAACTGTCAGGTCGGTGAGGTTTTTTACAACATCTAGCCAACGGGTTGGTGAGAGACCACGAGGTCTTTTCTCGTTAAACTGATAAATAACCACAACCTTCTCCGGATCACCAATACTTTGCCGAAATCGAACATATGAGCCCATACTTGACAGTACAACTCACAGTTACTCAATCAAACTGTATATAGTAAAAAAATACAGTCGAATTGAGAACCTCCGCCTTTTTTGGAGTATGTTAAAAATCTTTAGTATACCATATAACCTTTACTCAAAGCGTTCTTATTTCGCCATGGTAGAAAGGGTAAGAGGCACAAGCCTTTATGGAGTGAAAATAGGCTACTGATAAAATTATATAACCTTAATTCTTGATAGCAACTGAACTAGTTTTCATGGTAAATCATTTTAGAGCTGATAGTCACGAAGAGGTACTTTTAAAGTTAACAATTTATTGTTAGAAATATATTATTTTATTGTAAATACGCACGAGGTTTCTTTCCTAACTTTTCCGACAGTTATTTCAATTTTTCTTACATAGTTGAGCAAAAAATAAAATTATCTATTTTCTACATTAACAAACATGAATGGAAAATCCCAATCCAATTCCATCCAATGCCTTCTCCCGCGTTGTTTGAGACGAGAAAGAGTGTCACACTCTTACTGACTAAAAACCACACCGTTCCTACTCCTGGCTCGAGCTGAAGCCTTGCTAACCCGCTAGGTTCTCCACAACTTCGAATCACAATTAATCTCAACACTTTTCTAAAAAGGATTGTCTAACCAACAGTTGTAGCCAAATGCCATTTAGCGCTTGTCTACTTGTAGAATAGAAAACCAAATTATATGGAATTGACGTAAATTTTGTCAGTGTCATTCCCATATATTTCGTTTTCTACTCTCTCCGTAAACCTTACTACTGAGTGTGGCCCACTGAACGTCAGTAGACGTCGCGGCAGGCCCAAAATAAGATGGCGGGACGAATTAGACATCTATGATAAGGATTGACCGCAAAAAGCTTTACATAGGGAGGAGTGGATGGAGGGTATGGGAGGCCTTTGCCCTACAGTGAGATGACCATGGCTGAAAATAAAATAAAATAAACTCTCTCGGTACACAAGCGCCAAAGCGGCGTTTGGCTAAAGGCACAGGACAAACAAATCAAACGAACGTTCGTTACTTAATTTGATTCACCTCAAAAATAAAACACTACTGTGACTATACAAATGTAGTTTCAAAGTTTACATAACATGACAATAAGCTTGACAGTATCACAATCCTATTAATCATTAACGGCACTGACAGAGCTGTCTGACATTCGAACTATTTGTCTTTATTAGTATATCAGGCGACCTTTTCAATACATTACTTATTTATAACTACGTACATGTATATGTTTTTTGACGTGAACGAAATTATGTCCTTTCATTTGTTTTGTCTTTATATCGTCCTTTATTACTTGGGACTCATGGAATGTTTAAAAATGCGTACTTATTGAAGATATATGTTATGTAATGTTTTGTATGCCATAATTATATTACGAAAATATCAGAGAGTTTAAAAAATAGGACAACTATTTGTTTTTTTTTAATGTAATTATTGTTTGATTGTTTAAAGTAATTATCAGTGGTGCTTTATATTTATTTTCATCTTATAAATTGTTTAGTACCTATATAATACATCATAACACTTTGACGTTGTTTAAAAATGGATTAATGATACGGTAAATAGTTATTTAATGGTACGTATACGTACACAACACACATATAATACAATATTCATAATATTTCTACCAAAATAACACGAAGGACGTTTTTTTAATTTTAGTAATGTAACAATCACATAATTGTTTAATTAATTACACTAATTTTATACTGTTGACAGACCTGTCATCGAAAACAAAACCAAAACAGCATGTCAAAAGATAAACAATCTAAATGCCAAAATAATTTTAACAAAAATAAGTCCTAATCTTACGAAACACGTCTCATTTTGAGAGCAACACCTAGGTTTTACTAGACAAATAATGTCACATCGAAAAACACCTCGGAAAATTCCGAAATAGAAACGAGACGGTCACATCACATCAAACTGTTTTGACAGATAGAAGCACGACAACAACACTACATTGCCGATCCGATATATAAGGAAAATATACAATAGATATTACACAAAATTTCACCACTTACCTTAGTTTATGGTGTCCAGAAATGGCGATCAACAATTTGTTTATATTTTTCCACGTAAACTCGCGAGAACGGCACGGTCACGAACACCCGACACGGGCGAGCCCCGGTTGAAGAATGAATGAATTCAGGGGTCGCAACGGTGGGCGGGGCAGCTCCGGGCAATAATAACCAACCGATTTGAAAAGTCGCACCCTCCCTCAACGTCAATACGAGAAACGACCTTCTGAAATTAGCAAGTTCATGGAAAACTCTGCGTGATTCTGCGAGAAGCCGACTCATTTGAGAGGTCGTTTGTGTTTAAGGGTTTCAGTTATGATGATATGCGTTTCAATTTGGATGGTAGTTTTATATTTATTGTCGGGGAGGGTGTCTATTGAAATAATTCGCAGAATCATGTCGACATTAAGGCGCAAATCGCAATGTCTGTCATACAGCGTCGCTTGAATTCTCGAGCGCTGAATGAGATTAAGATGTATATAATATGCAGATATATGTATGTGTGTGTGTCTGTTTCTATTTAAATACTGAAACAAAAGACAGCTAGTATACAATTTTTATGAATAGGGATGGACAAATGACTGGGGAGGTCGCGCTGAGATTTTAAGAGCGACTCTTGAAAGCTCTGTATAATACCGCGGTTGTAATAATTCATACGATGATGTCAAAAAGAAAAACTAAGGAGTTTTAAGCTGATTTTTCTTCATACAAATCTACAGTTTGTAATGAGCTAACTTCTGTCAATGCACGTGGGAGGGTCATGCTTTGAAACGAATAGGCTGGTTTGACCGGAGCGTGCGCGGTCGCAGCGATGTCGCGCAGCCTATTCCGAATTTTCACGTGAGTAACCCGCGATTTTTAGTTAATCTAGTATTTTTCACGCTTATTATTATAAAAAATAAATATCTTTATCTCATTCGCCCTCCTAAAAATGATTGTGGAACGAGCAAACACTTTTTAAATTAAAACGCGTAGTGTATGTATACTTCTATATGTAGTTTTTTTTTTTTTAAGGGGGGAAAATCATCGAATGACTGCTCCCGCCTGGGTGAGGCGGAAGGGAGTGTCAGACTCTTACTGACTAAAAACCACCCCGTTCCTTCTCCTGCACGTCGAGCAAGAGCCCCGGTTACCCGTTAGGTTCTCCGCGACTCTATATGTAGTTTATTAACTTGTAATCAGTTTATATCTTTACATAACCAAGTCAAAATGAAGTCTACAACTCTATTTACCCCTAGATATGTAATTATAGCCGTGATCTAATGACACATTACTACTCTGTAATCACGGATTAACTGTAGCTTGTTACACAAGAACTTATTACGAGTCTATTCAATAAACAAATCACGGCCCTGTCTTCAGAGGGGTCGACTCTTCATCATTTATGTTGACAACATAACATATCGTATTTTATCCCCGAAGGGATAGGCAAAGATGCACATTACGGCCACTGTACAATGTAACACCCACTTTTCACTATTTATGTTATGAGTCCCATGTAATAGAGGGTGAGCCTATTGCCAATATTGCCATATACCGTATATGTTGAGTACATTTATGTTGAGTTATATATAAAAGGAGGTAAGCCTATTTATTTTTTAGCAAGTCCACCACGACGTCCTAAAACTGCTGCATCTCCTGTAAGCCAGGATAGATATAATCAAGAAAACACCGAAACACTGTCAGTCAACAAGTCCAGCGCGTGCCATGGACATAAACATCTCTATTAAATCCTGCAGCAAAGTAAAACAGAAGATATTTTTATAGAAGAAAACTGAAGCTCTTGCAATACACAGGGCCTTACAGGGCCCAATTTCAATGTCCGTGCTATTACTGAGATATTTTGAAGTAACCGAAAAACATCATTTTTTTACAATCGGTGATATTGAAGTACATGTTCCCTCTAAAAAATAACTAAGAAAATATGTTTTGCCTAGATTTAGGTACCAACGTAATAGTCTAAAATCTGGCAGTGCTCGTGAACGTGTTAACTACAGGGGGCGTAATAAATGTTATATGCCGCGATAAGTTAAAAGTTTACTGGCTGTTTAATGCTTACAGTGAATTTTATGAACCTTGGAAGTGTTACTACGCTATTTATAACGAATAGGTGTTGTTGTGCCAACATGCTGTAGATGGTGGTAGCAAGTCTATATGTTGATGGGGAAAGAAAAATTACGGAATTGTGTGTTTTTTTATAACGTTACAGAGAAATATGTATGGATATCATAACATAACATTACGCCTTTTATCCCCGAAGAGGTAGGCAGAGGTGCACATTATACCACTGTACAATGTAACACCCACTTTTCACTATTTATGTTATGAGTCCCATGTAATAGGGGGAGAGCCTATTGCCATGTACCAGGCCCATTTCCAGACTTCATGCTACTACTGAGTTTTTTAAAAAACCCAGTAATAATTTGCCCGACCCGGGAATCGAACCCAAGACCCCTTGTCGCACTTGCGACCACTCGGCCAACGAGGCAGTCTGGATATCATCTTTATATATATAATTATGCTGTACGTGTATATTCATTGAACTCCTCCTAAACGGCTTAACCGATTTAAATGATTTTTCTGTACGCGTTTGAGTCACAAATCAGCCCGGCAGATGGCGCTGCAGTCATGTCTAGGTTAGTTATCCTAAATTATAAATCCATACCAATGTGTTTGTCACACGTGTTAGTACCTACAATTGTATTTTAAAGCCAAGTATTACAGGTTTTTCTGAGTTTTCAAAAAAATTACAATATTAGCACTAGCACAGGGTACGAAATACTCGATGTATATGTACGACGAATCTTTCCTTTGGAAAAGAAAACTTAACTTACACCACGACAGTACCATTCAAAGCCATTACAAAAAAAGGTAATAATAAGAGAAAATCTTAAAAGAAGTTTTGTCCTAAATCCCTTTATAAATATAATTTTAGGCCTTCACGTTACCGATGCCATCAACTTGTCGCTCCGCATTGCAGGGTGGCTTATGTGACTGACGAGTGACGAGATAGCATGAACAAGGCTTTACGAGTTTTATTGCTCACATATAAAGACAATTTCACCTCGCACGGAAGGTCGGTTGAATCATTTCGCAAATTAAATGAATATTTCAAAATTGTGTTGGATTTTATTGTACAATTTACTATCATCGTTGTGATCATCAACAGTCCGAGATAGGTTTATCTACTTTTTAAGGTGTAATATTTTAGTTCATAGTTGTTTATATTTTAAGTTGAATATATTTTCATTTAGTAATATTTAATATTAATTTTATTTATATCCAAAAGGGTTTCTGTAATGGAAGAGGTTCGTTAGGTATTTTCTGTATTAATGTTATTTTTTTTCGTTTTGTTGATTTTTATTTATGAAGCTAACTAGAAGACCATTTTATGGGAAAAAAACAACTTTATATCCTGGTTTTTAGGAGTTGCAGCAGTTTTGGTGTTTTTGTAAGCTTCCCGTACAATATTATCCGCGCTTGGCAGGGCAATTTACAAGGTTTCATGTAGTGAAACTGATTGGTTGATTCATTTTGTGAGCTGCATCATGAAAATTCTGGTGTATACAATAGATTTCACTGTTTTAGAGTGTAAAATTTGCTTTTGATTTTCATAATATTAGTTTTTTATTGTTAGGCTACCAAAAACGTGTGCGAGAGCCATGCTTCGGCACGAATGGGCCCGCTCGACCGGAGTGATACCACGGCCTCACAGAAAACTGACGTGAAGCAACGCTTGCATTGTGTTTCGTCGTCTGAGTGAGGTTACCGGAGGCCCTATTACCCTCCCCTTCCCCAATCTCCCCAATCCCTGAATCCCCAACGATCCTCAAACTCCTAATCCCTAAAAGGCCGGTAACGCACTTGTAACGCTTCTGGTGTTCCAAGTGTACATGGGCGACGCCGATTGCTTATCATCAGATGATCCGTCTGCACGGCGTATGCCATAAAAAAACAAAAGACTCTATACCTGCTTCAAAAAGCATAAATAAAACAGTTCCACACCATTTTTTTTATCCACACTGTATGTTAATATATTTTCTTTTAGGGTCCTTAAGATCCTTTAGAAAACCAACACAATATAACCTTTCTTTTGAGTTAAGAAACAATGAAAAAGCAACTTTAATAACATACACAAATACGGTTGAATTTCGACCACACTCATAAATCCTTAAGTACATACAAAAGTTTCCATCATCAATATGAGGTAATTAGAAGTCTAGGTAATTAGGTTGATCTTAAATCCACTCTATTTGCGGTACAAATCCAATTACATAAGGAAATGAAACGCAATTCTGAAGGGGTCTGTTTCTTATATGAATTAAATGACCCTCTCATACCCGAATTACACTCAATTAGCTCGGGTCAAGGGTAAAGGTACGATTCGCATAAGGGAGCTGATTTAAAAACCTGGCAAGTACTACTGTGATTTTTAACCCCTCGAGCGTCCTTATGAGCACCCGGTGGATCATACGAAAAAATGCTTAATGCTGCTTTCTCTGTTATAAATTCTATTATTAATGTTTCGTTTTTATTTGGACTCTATTTTTTATTTCTATTGTAATGATCCTTGTTTTCATGTGCCAATGGCCAAATAAATGCATTTTCTTTCTCCAAATGTCACGTGTGCACCCGTTGGGTCATAAGGAACGCGGACGCTCGACGGGTTAACAGACTTCAAAATAACAAATAGGGTCTCAGTTCGTCCTGTCTGTATGTATGTTTGTGCGCGACTATCTCGCGATTGGGTGAACCGATTTTGGTGCGGTTTTCAGAAAAGTTTTTGTTACACAGAATACTTTAGTATATTAATTCATCAACTTTAAAAAAAGGGTTGGAAGTCAGGTTTTTAATCGTAATTTATAAAATAATAATAATAAAGGATTCCATTCTTTCAGAGAGGTACATGGAAACATAATATCACTATTTGTTCAACATAATATCACGCTGGAGTCTATACTGGGTTCAGGACCTGTATGATAGATCTCCAGGTTCCAAAATGATTATTTAGTTTGACAAGTGGTATGTAATCTCTATTTATATAGCCACAGTAGGTGAATAAAACCATTGTGAGACACCCATGGCTTTAAATTAAATTATTATTTTAGTTTGAAACGGCCAATTTACCTTAAAAGTTCTTACTCCGATTTACAACACAATGATAAATGTAAGCAAAACAGCTAATCACTTTTTCACCTACTATTTACTATGCTTCGGCTTAGCTCAATAGCTAAGCCGAATACGATACACTAGTGTTGTGTTATTAACACTTCGCAGAAAATCAGCGTGAAACAAAACTTGAGCTGTATTTTTTTTTAACGGGGGAAAATCATCGAATGACTGCTCCCGCCTGGGTGAGGCGGGAGGGAGTTTTTTAGTCAGTAAGAGTCGTGTCAGACTCCACCCCGTTCCTTCACCTGCACGTCGAGCCGGAGCCCCGGTTACCCGTTAGGTTCTCCGCGACAACTTGCGCTGTATTGCCGGTATCCTTTAGTTATTGCAGGTTCGTCTTGCCAACGCGAAGGAATAACATGACAATATTTTCCATCTTAAAGTCAAAAAAACCTTTTTTTTGTTGACGAAGGGAAACCTTCAAAAGGCGCCTATCTTTTTTAGAAAAATACTAGGGAGTGTGGGATTTTTACCTCAATAAAACCTCCCCGGTGGCCACCATCAACACCTGAAGAAGGCACCGGGTCCTCTTAGTAGACCAGCTCTGAAAGTAAGTCAAAAAAACCTATATGAAAAGTACGATCCCAAACTCTAAATCTAAAGTTGAAAACCAAAACACCGAATTATACCTATTTAGACATGTATATATGCGCCCAAAAGGCCAAGTTCCTCGAACTTCTTCAATATGTACGAAGAAAATTGTTCGTCTGACGAACTATCGATCATGCTGACCTTATACCCTTCAATTACAGCCACTGAAACTGTATTATTCAAGGTCGGTTTGATGACTGCCTCGTTGGCCGAGTGGGTTTTTAAAAAAAATCTCAGTAGCCACACGGAGTCTGGAATTGTGCCCGGTATATCGCAGTAGGCTCACCTCCTACTACGTGGGACTAATAACATAAATAGTGAAAAGTGGGTGTTACATTGTACATTGGCATAATGTACACCTCTGCCGATCCCTTCGGGGGTAAAAGGCGTGATGTTATGTTATGTTGTGTGATTTTATGACGCCAGAATATAACATAGTCGCCATGTCTAGTCTTCCCTTGGATATCGAGCGTGCTGTATAAGGGACAAAGACTAGACAGCAGTCGTTACCCATATTTAGGTAAGCGAGAGAAAAAAGTCAAAAAAAGTCGCGGAGAACCTAACGGGTAACCGGGGCTCCGGCTCGATGTGTAGGAGAAAGAACGGGGTGGTTTTTAGCCAGTAAGAGTCTGACACTCCCTCCCGCCTTACCCAGACGGGAGCAGCCATTCGATGATTTTACCGCCTTAAAAAAAATCCTCAATAAAGCCCTCATAACACTGAGAATCACGTTTTATTGGACTCTGTAATCGATCACACATACTACCATTAGTCCGAAGATGTAATAAAATAGCAATAACAATAAATAACATTATATTTACTTGAGTAAAATAAATGGTTGATCAGAAACCACTGAATCATTTGATTATATTGCTCTGTGATCTGTAATAGACGTGCGCTGTGATACAATTAGGATTTCTGACATAAAAACGATTACGTTTTCTTTCTTTTAGTCTTTATATATTATTTTCTATATAATTGTGGAATTATACATTATATATAACGTGATTCTTATTATTTTGCAAAGAAGTTAGTAGAATTGTAAGAGGTTTTTATCCAATGTAACATCTATTGCAAATTAACACCTTTCACTAGTAAGGTATGTTATGATTCCCTGCACAAAATATGGGGTAGGTATGAGAATATAGCCATTAGCCATGCACTTGATGCATCGGGCATAATAATAAAATCCCTACTATTGCTACTATGATGAACTCAAGTGTTATTTTCAAAAAAAAATAAAAAACACTCTTATTATGCTCGACAGTTCTACTTAACCCATTTTTTTTTTTTAAAGGGGGGAAAATCATCGAATGACTGCTCCCGCCTGGGTGAGGCGGAAGGGAGTGTCAGACTCTTACTGACTAAAAACCACCCCGTTCCTTCTCCTGCACGTCGAGCCGGAGCCCCGGTTACCCGTTAGGTTCTCCGCGACTCTACTTGACCCATAAAGCAGTCAAATCGAACGATATTAGAACATATAAAATACGGTAGTTGACAACTAGTCAAATTCAATACTTTTATCGAAACGTCAAAAACGATGATGTTCTGTAAATTTTGTATGAAATACCATCTTATGACGTCATTATATTTTCGCGTCAAATAGCACACTTATATATAAAAAAATGCTATAATAAATCGAAAATTAAGTATGTCGGCAATTCAATGAATGAAAGTGTAACTTTTCAATATTTAATTGGACTGAAAAATCTAAATAATTTATTTTTGACCCAAGAAACTACCCAATTATATTTGTTTATACTGAACCCTATATTAACACCGGTTCACACATCACCGGTTCTTTTTAATATATTTTTAGCTGTTCCTGGAAACAATTTATCACGGAGGACTATATATCGATGGACAATCTATCTAACAAAAGTTGCACGTATCTCACAGATGTCGCCACTATAAATAGACGTCTTTGATCAATTTACCTTTGATGTCACACTGTCGCGATCGTGAGCAAAACATTTTTGCAACAGTTTATTTATACTGATTTTTATGTTTGTGCAAATGTTTTAATATTGAACGAAATGATTTTTATTTTTTATTTTATTAACGCTTCATGCACAAGGTGTACACAAGGTGGACTTAATGCCGCAGGCATTTTCTCCCAGTGTGACCTTTGATGATGCAGGTGATGCAGAGAAGAGTGAATGGTAGGAGCAAGAAGCAAGCAACGATTTAATAGAGAAAATAGAAGATTACACTAACATATTTCAAATATGAACATAAATAAAAATAATAATAATATATATATATATATATGCCTACACACGAGTACACTACAATATACATACATAGACTCATAGCATATAATATAAATATGAACATAATCATCATCATCATCATCAACAGCCTATAAGTGACCACTGCTGACCTTTTCTCACACGGAGAGGGATTGAGCATTAATCACCATACTTGCTCATTGCGGGTTCGCGATTTCAAACTTATAGTTAGAAATTATAAGTCCAGGTTTCCTCACGATGTTCTCCTTCACTGTTTCTCAGTAGTGTCTAAACAATCTTAGAAAGTACATATAAGTCGTTAATCTTCCACACATAAGTAGACTGCTCGGTAATAAAACGCAGTTTTAGAATTCACAGTAACGACTAACATTTTATTTCCATAGACAAGCATAGACAAAATATACTACAGACAAACAATAATAAAGCTGTCACATACTGTCGTCTGTACTACTAATGACTATTAAAAACTAATGAGCATTATTTTGTTATAATTAACACTCGGCAGATTTGGATGAAAGCTGAGGAGATTTTTAAAGAAAGAACTATAGTCGGTATACCACTAGTCAATGCTATAAATTCAAAAGTACATACAATTTATTACAACCACAAAACGGCTAAGTTTCGACCAAATAGAAACCAAATAGCAATTAAAATAAATTGTGTAGTTTTACCAAGAGGTTAGAGATTTTAATCTACAGTAATACGATTTAATTTGTTAACACTAGCGGGGTCGCCAATCACTAACCCTCAGACCGCCGACTCTTTACTGTAATTACTTTCCACTAGACGCCAGTCGCGGTTTACGGGTTAAATCGAAAAATGGCTGCCATTAAGATGTCGGTATACACGTTTTTATTTACTTACCACAAACAAATTGTGTGTGAACTCTATCGTGTTTGAATTTTTTGAGTATTTTCTGTTTACATAACATAACATAACATCACGCCTTTTATCCCCGAAGGAGTAGGCAGATGTGCACATTATGCCACTGTACAATGTAACTACCACTTTTCACTATTTATGTTATATACGAGTCCCATGTAATAGGGGATGAGCCTATTGCCATATACCGGGCACAATTCCAGGCTCCGTGCTACTACTGAGAATTTTTAAAAGCCCAGGAATACTTTGCCCTACTCGGGAATCGAACCCGAGACCCCTTGCCCGGTAGTCGCACTTGCGACCACTCGGCCAACGAGGCAGTCTATTTTCTGTTTTTTAAATATAATTTAAAGTCAAAGTAAAAACATTTATTTCAAATAATCTTTAATTAGGCATTTTTGAAACGTCAAAACTTAAATTGTCCGTCCGACTGGCTGTCAGTGAAGTAAGGTCGTTTGGCATAATAATATACATAGTTGATTTACAATTTGTTCACGTGATAGTATTGGTATATATATGAACATCATATGAACATCATGTGTGTATTTGCAGAAAAAATAATTGTGATAGTACCAACACGTTATGAAAATAAAAGGCCAAACATTTTTAGCTTAATCTATGCGAAAACCAAAACAGTTTCTTAGAAAAACCGAGCATTTTGTGAAATTAGACATAATTTTTTTATGGGATAAGCCGGTAAACGTGCAGACGTATCACCTGATGGTAAGCAATCGGCGTCGCTCGTGACACCAGAGACGGTACAAGTGCGTTAGCAGCCCTTTGGGGATTAGGAATTTGAGGATTGTTGATAATTCAGGGATTTGGAACATTGGAAAACGGTGGAAGGGGGCTAATTGGGTCTCCAGTAACCTCACTCACACTACGAAATACAATGCAAATGTTGTTTCACCTCGGTTTTCTGTGAGGACATGGTATCACTACGATCGAGCCGACCCATTCGTGGCGACCCCACACTGACTTACTTATAATTAAAAAAAAAAAAATATTAATATTCAACAAGCCAATATTTATCAAATACAAACAATAACAGTACATTTCCTATACAACTTTAATTTCTAATTAACGAACAAACTATACTAACTGAAGCAGTTGAGTTTACTAACTACGTTACCTGCGACTGACTCCAACTTTTAACTGAAACGCAACTGGAATCTTTCTCATTTAACTATTCTCAAGTTTTTTAACTTACAAGTCTTTGAAAATATTACCTTTTTATGGAAAGAAAAACTATTTTAATGAGAAAACTATGTACTACCTTTTTTTAAGTTGGAAAAGATTCAAAGACTTCTCCCGCCCGCGCGAGGAAGTGTCAGACTCTTACTGACTAAAAATTACCCCATTCCTACGCCTGCACATAGAGCCGGAGCCCCGGCAACCCGTTAAGTCCCCCACAGGTCCATATCGGCCCCATCCGTGGTGGTCTGATGGTTCCTTGAAGGGCGCGCGGAACGCGCCGCGGCGTATAGGTATACATTTTGTTGTGGCGCCACCATGGTGTCCCGGTGAGATATAGGTCTAAAAATTTCAAGCTTATCAGAGAGCGCTGCAGTCTAGTCTCCGTTCAATGTGCACTCCTTTCGTACGAACAAAGTAGGGTAGAGTAGAATCTAACTTTTGCATTACATTACAAATTCTTGCATAAACATCAAGTTTCCTAAAGTCTGTCTGTACGATGGAACTTGAAACTTAGTTAACAAAACAGAGACTCCAATTAACTACTAGTTGCTAACTGTCCGGAGTTTGGGAGACACCTAAATGTTGTTAGTAGTTCGCTCTTAAGTCTCAATACCGGCTTGGGTGCTTGAGAATCTATTGAACGAGCGATTAAGCGATATTAAGCATTGTTTATTGAGGAGTAATATTACTTCGTGGTTGTAAATAATGAAAGATATAGTATGTTACGTATCGGTGCCGACACAATATGTACCTACACCCTGATCAATGCCGTGTCACGAGGCTCAGATCTGCTGAATCAGGACATTACACCTACTTTGATGCAACGAAGATTCTACAGAGTATTGCAACATCCAAACTGCTGAGTCGTCTCCTCTTGTCGCCGCCTCGTGCCCAGCTACGAATCACTACGAATCCTCGATCACCCCACTAGATTTAACCTCAATAAAACCTTTATACGGAATAATTTTAAGATATGGAAGCAGTGTTAAATTTGTAATTTAGTACAATATCTTTTTATCAGCATATTTCGTTTACACCTTTATACTTAGGAACAGAGGGTAAAGTTACCTAAGATCGGAAAAGGGGGATCCTCCGACCAGACGAGACGTTCGTGCCTGGCGGGCTTACTGCCCATGTAGCATTGTTGTTCCAACATTGAACGCATTCGCACTTAGGTTAGTTAGATTTTAAGTGTTACCATGTAATTGATAGTAAAATGATTATAATTCATTCGCACCCTCCATCGATGGCAGAAACATGATTGGTACTTATGATAAACTAGCTTTAACCCGCGGCTTCGCTCGCGTCACAAAAGGATAAAAAGTAGCCTATGTGACATATAACAATACATACAACGCCATCTATACCAATACTTTTGTGTTCCCTCGGGAATATCAAATTTTTTCGGGATAAAAAGTACCCTATTATTTAATCCAGACTACTAACTTTACGTCTGCAAAAATTCAATACAATCGGTTTAGTAGTTACGGCGTGAAGTCGGAACAAACAAACAAACAAACAAACTCACTTTCCGATTTATAATATTATATAGTAAGGATGATTTTATTGTGTGTACATACGCGCTGTAGTGGCGTGTGTCACGCTCGCTCCATCTGCTTAGGTTACGGCCGTCATCTGCCCATAGCCTGCATGTACTATAGGCCTAAGAAAATGTGGTGATGCCGTGAAGTAAAATAGCATGAAGTAACATGGACTAAACATTTTAACTATTTAACCCGTTAAAAATTGTTGAAAATCATCCCCTAAATTTGTTCAGACAGAAGTAGTCTCTAAACATTGGAAATAAGGTCTATAATGTAGTTAGTAGTGAGCGGTCACCAGTGACCACTTGGGGATATTAATTTGAGATCAGTAATGGGGGTGGTACGAGAGTAAGTTTGTTTTTATATTTGATCGGCCGACGTTTGACAGCTATCTCGCCTGGTGGTAAGCGATGATACGATCTACGATGGAGCACGTCGTCTCATAAGCAACCTATTCACTCGGGCCTTGAAGACACCCTTCAGGAAACACAGACACTGGCAAAAAATACACTCCTTAATAGTACGCACAAGGAAGTCTGTAAAGCTTACAGCTTTACAGACTTCCTTGTACTAGTACTAGCTTATCACTTAAGCGAATAGGTTATTCTCATCTATCAACAATAAATTATACCGTTAAGTTATTTGTGTAAATTAAAACGTGAGGAATAAAAAATTGTTGTTATTCCATAAAAACATAGGATTAATTTTAAATTTCAAAGTTAAAATCAAAGTTTTATTATCTGTATGTCACGTGACCAAAAACGCCATCCGCCATGATTTTCTCGAAAGTGACATATATTATATCAAAATATTTTAGTAAACAATAGCATAAACAAAAAATAAACATTAATTTGCCTATATACCTAACACACACGTGTATTTGTTACCTGTCTTAATATATCTGTCCTTGTAAGGAAAGTATAACTTTATTCACAAACCTCCGAATTACACCAAATCGATTAACCAATGACTAATGACCTTACACTTAGTCAAATGTCACGCGATCATAATAATTACATCAAATAAAGTCGTCAAAGAAAACAAAAATAAATATGTAATTACTGTACTAACATTGAGCCTGGATCTAGTAAACAAATTAGTATTTATAGCCTTCGGAGTGACCTAATTCATAAGCGTAAAGATAAAACTTTTAGCTGTGAAGAGAAATGAAAAAAACTGTTTTGTTTGGATTGAATAAGCTCAAAAATCACCAAATTTAATAAAAGAGGAAACATTTGACTGTTCGTTTGTATTAAATAGGCACCGAAAAGGCTCGACCGATTTTAAAAACCCTTTCTTTATTCGAAAGTTGACTTTTTAAAGAATTACGTAGGCCACTTTTTGTCAATAGTTTAATTTTGATCAGTAAAAGTAATCGAATAATAAAAATAATCATTTAAAGTAATAGAACCGTGACCGCGTTTGACGCTCTGATTGGTTGGTTCTTTGGATTCGGCCAATCAGAGTGCCGAACGTGGTCTTGTTCTCGTACTAAGTCTTCTGGACCTAAACAATGATCTCCAATCCCCCTGCCAGCAAGCAAGGAGTTCTCTCTTTCTCTTCTTCTCTTAAATCCTCTTATTTAGGGAAGGCATATCACGAGCTGTTGCTAAGAATTTATTCAAGAGGAATCATCTACATTCGATACAAGTGTAGCCATGAAAAAAATGTATAGTTACTAATAAAATTGTACGAAAACTATCGGGAAAATAAACAGACAACTTCACATCAAAATACTCTAATTTGCCAAAAGCCTTCAATGAATTTTCAACTTTGAACTTTCGTGTTAAAGTTGAAATTTGATTACACAGTTTTGGTATAGTTTAATGAGCTGGTGTCTACATATTTGTGATGGTGTATTTGTGCCTTATTAGTCACATTGAGGTCTTAAGTCCGGCTGAATAAATAAAAACCGTAGTGATGTAACTCAATGTTATTTGTAGTATCGAGTTGCAGGCAGGTATGAGGAATTAAATGTTAACTTAGGCAAAAAGTTATCTTAAATATAACTTTTTTGTTACTCAAAAAGCCGAGCAAAATAAATACCGTAAAATGGGGGGACAGGTTAATAGAGACAGAAGAGGGTGTATAGATATTGGGAAATTCTTCAAAGTATCGATTCACTCCTCTTCCGTCCCTGTTCACCTCTCGATCCGCTTCACCCCATTTAACCGTATTTAACATTTATTTGCTACTTCTGCCCGCGACTCCGTGCGCGCAATCCCGTTTGCTCCCGTTCCCGTAAGATTTTCAGGATTTTTTCTGTCATAAGAACCTTCTCCTGACAATAACATACACAACAATAAAAATCAGCCAAATCGGTCTAGTTGTTCTCAAGTTATGGCGTGACAACAGGAAACGGGTTTCATTTTTATAGTACAACTTCATGCGTGCTTTTTTGCACCCGTCTGTTATTCTAGCGTACTTCTGTGATCCTAAAATAAAATTTGATCAACAAAATTAGTCTACACCACTTGTAGTTTTCAGTCTGGACCGTGATTGGCAGACAGTCAGATGTCAAAGATAGGGGGTACTGATTACGGTTGCAGATGACAGGCCACTTACAAATCAGTGACCATTATCGCGCTGTGAATTTAACAGATCATTGGTCTATTCTGTCTGTTTTCTGAACATGATTTTAATGACGATTAATTTAAAAATTAACTTGTTTTGAAATGGTGTGTTTATTTGCGCTTTTGGGCACTATAAAATGTACTAATTATTTTACTAACACGTGACTAACAACTATTGAACTATACACCGTGAATTTTATTTTGTTTTCGTTCTGAAGTAAAATGGTTCTGTCTCGGTAATACACATGGGCGTAGCCACACTGGGGCAAGCTGGGGCACTTGCCCCACCCTGGGCCCTGGCTCTGACCCATAAGGTGTCTGAATAAACAATGTTTTTTTTTACTAACTCTAACTATCAACAATCATACTACCCGTAAGTTATTGCACAAAAAAAATTGTCGGCTTTGAAAAGAGCGCGATCAAAACAAAATGCTCGCTCGAGTTCCCGAACGTGGGCGGTGCGCGCGTCATTTGAAAGTGAGCCGTATTCCCTAAACGAATAGGTAATATGTGGCGTTTTTTTTTTAAGGGTGAAAATCATCGAATGACTGCTCCCGCCTGGGTGGACGGGAGGGAGTGTCAGACTCTTCAGACTCTTAATGACTAAAAACCACCCCGTTCCTTCTCCTGCACGTCGAGCCGGAGCCCCGGTTACTCGTTAGGTTCTCCGCGACTCCGAATCGGCATCGGCCTTGTTGGGCCCCACCTATGGTGGTCTGATGGCTTTTTGAGGCGCACGCGGAACGCGATGCGCTTTACGCTCGGGTCTATTTCTGGTCGGACGGGGAGCCACCCATGCTCGCCGCCCGTAAGTGCAGGGCTTTTTTTTTAAGGTGGGAAAATCATCGAATGACTGCTCCCGCCTGGGTGAGGCGGAAGGGAGTGTCAGACTCTTACTGACTAAAAACCACCCCGTTTCTTCTCCTGCACGTCGAGCCGGAGCCCCGGTTATCCGTTAGGTTCTCCGCGACTCCGAATCGGCATCGGCCGTATTGGGCCCCATCTGTGGTGGTCTGATGGCTCTTTGGGGCGCGCGCGGAACGCTCGGCGCCATACGCTCGGGTCTGTTTCTGCTCGGACGGGGAGCCACCCATGCTCGCCGTCCGCAGGCCCGCGCTTACGGTGGCCGGAGATATCGCCTCGCTCCGCATCATGGCCTGCACTAGGACCGGACGCGAGAGGTCCATCGCCGATCACTTCCCTGAGGGCACGGCGGTGCTCAGCCCACGCAGATGTGATCAAAATTTCGGAAAGCAATTTTATCCTAGTGTAAAAACCGCGCTCGCTATTTTGCTTGCCCAGCCCTGTACAACCTGTACAATAGAACGATCGTTTAGCACATTATGGCGGGTCAAGACGTGGCTTCAACCATGAGCGAAAATTGTTTACGCGGCCTGTGTATGCTAACTGTGCACAGAACAAGGGTCTCAGAATCGAAAAATAAATTTTTAGAAGAAGTGCTTAACAGGTTCTGCCAGAACACACGCCGTCTTCTCTTGAAGTAATATTACTCATTACATATACTTAGTTAAAACTTTAATTTATAAACACCGAGTAGGTATTCATAAATAAAACTATAAAATCTGTCCTGTGTGTGATTGTTTATTTTCTGTACCTGAAAATATAAACCTCTCAAATTAAGAGATTAACAAGTTTGAGATTAACGGCTCAAGGTACAAAAAATCGGAGGGCCACCGCCCTCCCCCTGGGGATAGGTTGACTGCTGCCCCACCCTGAGCCCAAAGCTGGCTACGCCCATGGTAATACATACAGTAGTTTTACAAAGAAATAAAATGTTTAAAACCAAAAATAAGTGGTAATCCATTGCAAAAGTTAACTTCGGAAATCCATACGAAATCATAGTAGGTACATAATCAACACATCACGCCATGTACCTAATTCTCGAAGAGGTATTTCTCGTCGGGTGGCACGTGCGGTGCGAATAGTGCCTACAAATTTACATTACATTGTCTCATAATGCGAAATAAATTTCACGGTCTAAACCTCTTCTAAGTACATTACAAAGTTCAACATAATCTGTACGTTTAGCAGGTGACTTGAAGATCGCAAGAGCCGTGCTGTCAGTTCTCTATCAAATGCAATCCTATCATCAAATGCTATCATGACTACGAGTAACTAGCGTAGTAACAAATGCTCCACGACTCTGCACGACTAACAAATTCTTAAAAAACCGATACCCAAAACGAAAACTCTTAACAAAACTATGTAGTAACATCACTATATTTTGTAAGATGTCCTTCTAGCGTCGTGGCCACAAGGCAATAACTTCTAGTCTACCAGACACCGCGACACTAAAACTGTTTACAGGAAAGAAGCAGTTTTATTGGTACAATTTATTGTTTGTCTAAACTATCGGTGATTTTTGTGTCTTTACGAGATATTTTTTTAGGTTAAAACTCATTATTATTGCGTCATTATGCGTCAGTTTTTTTTTTCGATTTGCGCTTTTCAGCTCAACTATTTGTTTTATGAATGGTTGGTTAAAATGTGATTGTAGCAGATTCGCTCTTTGGCAGTACATATTTCCCTTTTTTAAATGAGCATAGTACTTAGGCATTTTTATGGCATAAGCCGGTAAACGAGCAGACGGATCACCTGATGGTAAGCAATCGGCGTCGCCCATGGACACCCGGAACACCAGAGGCGTTCAAGTGCGTTACCGGCCTTTTGGGGATTAGGAGTTTGAGGATCGTTGGGGATTCAGTGATTGGGGAAATTGGGCAAGGGGAGGGTAATTGGGCCTCCGGTAACCTCACTCTCCCACACTTTATGCATAATAGCATAAGTGTTAAAAAAATATATTTGTTAATCAGACTGAATGTTAATATGTCAATAAAAGATGCAACAATTCATGTAAATAAAATAAATCAATTAATTCTGGGTAAAAACGCTCACCTAGATCTATGTATCGGTAAAATCAGGAAATAAACAAAATAAATATAACATTCCAAACTCCCTCTACCAACACATACAAACAAAGCACTCAATAGAAATAGCAGCAAAGACTTCGTAAACCACGATTAAATATACAATTTTCCTCGCTATATATTACAAGTTACAATTACCAAAATCCGCCGCAGAAATAACAGGATTCCCGCAACCTCTTAATCCTGTAATCGTGTTTATTTCCCGTCTTACGACACACGGGTAATGAGATTATCTGGTCTTATCCGGATATATCTGCACCTGTATTAGGTACAAACACCATGTATGTTGGAGCCAGAAGTTCACGGCCATATTTTGAAAGATTACCTGAGCCTTTTTTATTATTAACTCTTTTGGAGGTCGTTACAGCTAGTCAGAAGTCCAAAAACTGGAAAAGAGGGATGGTTATAGCCATATCATTATCATCTATAGCCTGTAAATGCCCACTGCTGATCAAAGGCCTCTTCTAACACGGAGAAGATTTTAGCATTAATTACCGCGCTTGCTCAATGCGGATTGGCGATTTCAAACTTACTACAATTAGACATTATAAGCCCAGGTTTCCTCACGATGTTTTCCTTCACCGTTTGCCAGTGGTGTCTAAATAATTTTAGGAAGTACATATAATTCGGAAATGTCATATTGGCGTCTTAAACCTCCGGATCACTGGATACTGACCAACCGACTTAAATAAAGTCCAGAAAAGAAATGACAATGGCCAAATTTGTATGCCGTTGCCGTTGAGCGTGATGCCTTTTCATGAGTCTCCCACAAGGAGTCAACGGCAAAAAAAAAACGTTATTACTTGTTTGGACGGCTACCACTACACACCACTGGTACCACAGCTGATGCTTATGAAGCTTCATGACACAACTCCTAGAAGCATCCCACAAGTTACCGACTGAGAGAAAAAAGGTAATAAAAATTAGAGCCTGGTAATATGGACATATTGTGGTGTGATATGGTGTTCCTGTGCCCGGCGTACAGTGGCACGCAATTTAAAGTTAGGAATTGTGACAAAAATATGAATAATTAGAATAAAAAAATCAAAGTAAAATGTTTGACTCCAGCTCCTTTCAACGCTCATAACTCAGTCCAGACTGAGATTTCCATATATGAGGCCATGGACAATTTCGTTTGTAATGTCATTCTAGATAATATTTTCCATAAGTCATCGACTGCCGCCAGAAAAAGAAAGGCACCAATTTTAGTCAATGCCCTTTGTATGAAACTTCTGCCTTTTTTCTTAACTTATACCACCATAACAATAACACAGACCGTCATTATCATATCCGGGGGTGCGAATAATAAACACGGTCATACGTCCCCGGGACTCCGGTCTATAGTCCAAATGTAAACGGTTATTTCAGTAACTACACACGGGACAGAGGTGTGACATTGTAAATTGATACGTATGACCTTGGCATTATAGTGGATTTTGCAGCGTTGTAAGCTGTTTAGTAACAGGGTGTTTATAAGTAGTACATACTACTTAATTCTAGTGTGTGTTTCATTTTGGTGTTGCTATTAAGAATTTTAAAAACCTAACATAACATCACGCTTTCTATCGCCAAAGGGGTAGGTTGAAGTGCACATTACGGCACTTAATGGACTGTACAATGTAACACCCAGTTTTCACTATTTATGTTATGAGTCCCATTTAATAGGGGGTGAGCCTATTGCCATATACCGGGCATAATTTCAAATTTCATGCTACTGCTGAGAATTATTTAAAAAAATCCAATATTACTTTGCCCAATCCGGGATTCGAACCCGACACCCTTTGCCCAGCAGTCGTTTCAATAGACTTTGTCCACATTTTTTTAACATCCTTGGTTGCTACACGTTTTCTATCAAATGTCCATTCGCCAAATCTTACGAAACCCACAAAAAGAGGACATAGCCGTTTGCAATTAAAATCCCACAAATATAACTGCATTCAAATACGAGAAACTAAAGGCAAACAAAACTTCCGACAATTTAATCATACACAGCTATAAGAGAAACAAACAAACGTCGAGCATAAACACCGATTAATCGAGTCCGTTGCATGAATCGAGTTGTTCGAATCGATTTTATATTTAGATTGTACACTTATCAAGTTATACATAACCAATTTATCCTGGTCTCACTTTATATGATCACTCCGCATATTTAACAGTCAGTTTATACTGGTTCATCGTAACTTGATCTGTAGCCTGTTGTACCAACGAGCATGTGGTGACCGGTTGGTCGTTAATGTTACTCAACTGTTTTGAAAATAGTCACCAAATTATTAGTTAGTACTTTTTGTAATGTGTTCGACATTTGTGTGGACAATATATCGAACTAGTTTCTGACAGCAGCTTTGACTGTAGTCCCGGTGGATAAAAAGTAGGCTACGTGTTATTTTAAACCATAACCTATGCCTGTTCCAAATTTCATATGGGTTTTTTTTATTGCATAAGCCGGTAAACGAGCAGACGGATCACCTGATGGTAAGCAATCGACGTCGCCCATGGACACCTAGAACACCAGAGGCGTTCCAAGTGCGTTACCGGCCTTTTGGGGATTAGGAGTTTGAGGATCGTTGGGGATTCAGGGATTGGAGAGACTGGGAAAGGGGAGGGTAATTGGGTCTCCGGTAACCTCACTCACACGACGAAATACAACGCAAGCGTTGCTTAACGTCGGTTATCTGTGAGGCCGTGGTATCACTCCGGTCGAGCCGGCCCATTCGTGCCGAAGCATGGCTCTCCCACACTTACACACTGGGTTCCTTCAGACTTTTTACGTAGTTGAGTAACCAACATACATACAAACAAACACACAAACACAGACTTACAAAGTTTCGCATTTATTATAGTCAAGTCAAAGCATTTATTTCAATTAATCTTTAATTAGGTAATTTTTCAAACGTCAAAAAATTAATTGTCTGTCCGCTTGTCTGTCAGTGAAGCTAGGCGCTCGTTCCAAAGTGTAGTTTCGAATGGAGAAGAAAGAGTGACAAACTCAGTCGTTACTCTTTAAAAAAAAAATCAGTGTCATTGATACATTATTGTCGGAATACTGAAACGTTACTCAATTTTAAGTCGTGCTCAAATATCGTGCCATCTCTGTCATTTTACAAAGAATTTGTAGAGATAGAACTATACTTAAGCACGACTTAAAATTAAGTAACATTTCAGTATTCCGACATATATCACTTAACTCTTGTTTTAACTAAGTTTTCCTTTCTTTTTCTTTTGTTTATGTTTTATTGTTGTAAATATGTCAATTACTGTAATTGGATTTTTTGTCGTTGTGACTGTTTAAAAATAAATAAATAAATTATCTGATCCTTTACCTAATATGTGAGAACGATGTAACGACAATACTCTCTCTCTGGAATCAAATAAACAGCTATGAATGATTGTTTTAAATATGTGGGCACATATTATGTACACTTACCGACAATTTGAATTTTATATTAGTAAGATAGTTTTGAAAAAAGCAAATAGCTTTACATAGAGAGGAGTGGAAGGACGGTAGGGAGGCCTTTGCCCTGCGGTGGGACGATCATGGCTGAAAATCTATATATATAAAAATGAAACCCGTTTCCCGTTGTCACGCCATAACTTGAGAACGGCTAGACCGATTTGGCTGATTTTTTTTTTGTTGTGTTTATTACTGTCAGGAGAAGGTTCTCATTCCTACAGGAACGAGAGAAAACGGGATTGCGCGTACGAAGTCGCGGGCAGAAGCTAGTAAATAAATAAAGATAGTTGCCCTTCTTTCATGTCGCAGCTTAATTAACCATTATTCTAGGAGCCCAAAAACAAACTAATACTTAGTTGTTTATATATTATAACATTCGTGAGACATACTCAATTAATTATTATGTTTTCGGCTTACTCACGTAACTGTTGGGTCCGCATCACCACAGATCCGAGCATACAGTAGCAGCGCGACAGTCGCCATGCCGCGTGTCGCGGAATGCTGCTCATGAATATGACCTTCTAGCCTGGCTTGAAACTAGTCGAGTTCCTCGTCAAATGATTACGTATCCGAAATACATAATGATTAACCTAGTTGTTAGCTTAGATGATTGAATGCTGTTAGTTAAAGAGTGTATGAATTGTCATTTAATTAGAATCGATATGCTACTGACTCATGTGGTTCTTCTAGTAAAAACTTACTAAAAATGCATTGCTTTTTTTTCTTTCAAGTCATAACAGAGCGACTTTTTGTATGGTTTTTTGTCTATACCTAAATACTTTTTTTCTTAAAAAAACGTTGCCCCACACTAGGATTTTCTCCTGTGTCGTGGGTGCGTTTATAAACATACAAGTTCACATACACAATGACATCCAGACCCGAAACAACAAATTGTGGATCACACAAAGTGTTGTTCCGTGCGGGAATCGGACCCGCGACACATTGCACGGCAGCCGGTTGCCCAGCCACCGCACCAACCGTGCAGTCGTTAGTAGGCAGTTAAGGAGCTGTCGTTTGATATAAGCTACATTTCCCCTTGACCACGCTCACAAAACTGCTGCCAGAAAGCTAACTATTTACAAACACACGTGCCAACGATTAAAGTCAGAGAATTAATAACAATACTATACCAAGAGTAAGGTATAACCTTCAACTATTGATATAAAGGCATCAATTCTCACTCAATGGTACACACATTAAGAAATACACAACCAGTATAAGCTGACCGTCAAATGTAAGGAAAGGTCATACAAAGACAGACCAGAATAAACTGGTTTTGTATAGCTTCATGTGCCGGTACACTGACATGAAACAGACGGTATCTATGGAACTTTGTATAAGTTCCTGAAACTATTTGTATCAAAATTTACCTGAGTTGTGTATAAAATAGTGTGTACAGAAATTATTGTGTAAACGAGCTGTCATTGCGAAATTATTAGAAGGTATTGGAATATTGAAATAGATTTCATTTTGTTTACTGTTCTTGGTATTGGAATGTATATCAGTTTGTTTTGTTTTATTGTACAGTACACGACTACACGTCGGAGATTCAGGGATTGGAATATTGGGGAGTGGAGTAATTGGACCTCGGTTAACCTCACTCAGACAACGAAACACAATGCTAGCTTACTGCGGTACAACACATGCTCTAAAATAACATGCATTTTTTTAAAATAATCTATATATAAAAAAATGAAACCCGTTTCCTGTTGTCACGCCATAACTTGAGAACGGCTAGACCGATTTGGCTGATTTTTTTTTTTGTTGTGTTTGTTATAAAAATGTCCTGAAAATCCCACGGAAACGGAACAAACGGGATTGCGCGTACGAAGTAGTGGGAAGAAGCTAGTTTTTCATAAAAATTTAGAATGCCCCAAGCATTAAAGACGTTCTATTGAGCATGTTTAAAAATGTTTATAAATCGAACGCCTGTCAATATGAAACATGCTTGAAATGAGCATGCTAATTTTATGCAACATTACGACGCACGTGTTACTAAGTGACAAATATTTTATTGAAGCATGCTTTCGTGCTTTTTTATGGCATACGCCGGTAAACGAGCTGACGGATCACCTGATGGTAAGCTGATTGCTTACCATGGATACTTGAAACGCCAGAGGCGTTACAAGTGCGTTACCGGCCTTTTGGGAATGAGGGGATTTGGGATATCGAAACACCATGTAAGCTTACTGCGATACAACACATGCTATAAAATACCATGCTAAAAGGTGTTTTTTGTTCTAGCAGGCTTAAAAATGTTAATAAATCGAACGCCTGTCGATTTAAAACATGCTTGAAATGAATAAGATAATTTTACAGCTACTAAGTATAAGTGCTTAATTTAAGCATGCTCTCGTGCTTAGAATTAGAATGTGTAACAGTACCATTACTTAGAACTCGCTCGTTACATAACACAGTCTAGTCCAAAACCCGAATGAACTTAGTATTTCAGTTCATTTCAGTGCTAGTCAATTAATTCCGGCTGAGCCTCTAACACAATGCTATCAAATGGCATTAATATCGGCGAAACAATAGTCTGTCTAACTCTGATCTGATTGTTCAATTTTGATAGATTTTACTCGGATTTAAAGTCTATCTAGTACCTGGAGAGATATCGGGATATACTTATTTTTAGCACCCGGAACAACGATCTGTGGATTAAACAAAAAGTAGTTCCGTGCTGGAATCGAACCCGCGACACGTTGCGCGGCAGTCAGTTGCCCAACCACCGCGCCAACCGTGCAGTCACGCTAAAACTCGAGAACGGATAAACCGATTTGGCTAATTTAGAAAGTCCGGGGAAGGTTTAATAGGTGAAAAAAAATTATAAGTGACACTATGTTTCCCGGGTCAGCTAGTTATTTATATATGTTGTCTTATACTTTTTTTTAAACGGGGAATCGAAAGGCTGCTCCCGCCTGGGTGAGACGGGAGGGAGTGTCAGACTCTTATTGACTAAAAACCACGCCGTTCCTTCTATGCCCCGGAGCGGGAGCCCCGGTAACCCGTTAGCTTCTCCGCGACATATTGTCTTATACTGGGATTTTTATGTTGTAGATGCAATACATTCACAAACATACAAATTCACATGTATAAGTACACACATCACACTCAGACCCGAAACAACAATTTGAACATCACATAAAATATTTGTGGAAGATTAATTGAAAAAGATGAAGTGTTAGTAGAGGGACTGCAACTGCGCAGTCGCAGTTGCAGTCCCTCTACTAACAAGTCATCTTCCGGGAATCCCGGAACGCGTAAATATTATTAGGTTCAGACTATCGGCAATTTGACTGACAGCACAATAAACGAATGTATAGGAAATAAGTGACATGATTGAATAGTTATAAAACTTTTAAAATACCAATGCAAGGTAAATAATGAACAGTGATCCAATAAAATGTTTTCAAAGACGAACGTACGAATATTTTTATTGCACGATAAATAATGCGCAATGGTTCAATTAATATAACATACAAATAAAAGTATACTATAGCCCGGATCTTTATTGGCAAAAAAAAAATACTATACCACCTTCTTGAGTGGAGTTCATATGTATATAGCCCACTGTTATTACTCGTCGAGTACCGGTTTTATAGACACAATTAAAGAACAATAGGTCGCGGTCACCGGTGACCGCTTGGTGTTTGACAGTTTAAACGAAGTTGTTTTGTTTTCGACAACCACGCGAACGAACTTGCGGGCACAGCTAGTATAACATATGTAGGTACCCAAACAATTATTTATCGAAGTAAAAAAATTCTACATAATAAAAATTACAAAAGCATCCCAATTTGGTGAACAAACAAACGAATATTGAATGACCTTGACCCAGAATCAGATCAGTTTGCAAACAGTTTGCATTTAACATTTCAAGTTTACAAGTTTTTACTGACTATGTTCAATTTGTTATTAACGTCTGACTTTGACTTTGTAAGCAAAGTCAACAAAATAAACAAACCATTGTATTTAAGTATTTTGTTATCATATCATGACTGTTTAAGAAGATATCCAGGTTTGTATTTATAGTGCAGACCCAAATCGTGTTCCTATTTCCCATCTTAATTTTTTTAGGATTTTTTTAGGAGGAAAATCATCGACTTGCTGGTCCCAGCCTACTCCTACACTTCGAGCCGGAGCCCCAGTACAACGTTAAGTTCTCCGTGGCTCCGTATCGGCAACAGCCCTTTTGGGCCCCATCCGTGGTGGTCTGATAGCTCTTTGAACCGCGCGCGGAACGCGACGCGCCGTACGCTCTTGTCTGGTTCAGGTCGGGCGGAGGGCCACCCGTGCTCGCCGTCCGCAGGCACGCGCTTACGGTGGCCGGAGATTGTCTCGCGATCCCCGACGCCCGGAGTGTCCTTCGCGACGGCTGGGTTGTGAGGAGGCAACGCTTCGCTGCCTCATGCGCCCCGCCTCCTCCTTAACTTAATTTTTTTAGAGGATAAGCCGGTAAACTAGCAAACGGATCACCTGATGGTTAGCAATCGGCGTCGCCCATGGACACATGGCACACCAGAGGCGTTACAAGCGCGTTACCGGCCTCTTAGGTATTATGAATGTGAGAATTGTTAATTAACTAATCTACACATAAATTAATTGATATTTGTCAATGTTTCAATTCAATTAAAAGCACTGAACTGAAACATTGATAAAATTTGGCACAGAGACAGATTGTGTACATTCTGAAATAATTCATAGAGTACGTCGCGCGTTGTATCCCAGTAACTTGCTCATTAGAACAAGTCAGTTAAATAGAAAAATAGCAATGAATAAATAGGTACTACACATTTGTTCTAAGTTCATTTTATCTACTTTCTTAACAGAAAAACGAACGTAAAACGTGAATAAATGTTCATAATGACAAATAAGAGTATCTAAATAAAATGGGATGGCTGGAAATAATTGCATGAATTGTGATTCGGATTCCGTTCCGAGCCGTGAACTGGCAGTTTCACAGACCATTAAAATATACTGGGACTGGTCCACCAGATATTAACCGGGAAAAGGTTTCTTGTTTATTTTTTATTTTATTTTTTTATTTACTTACCTGTGAGTTATGTTTCTGCCTCCGACAGAGGGTGCAAATGGAAACTATAATCATTTTACTATATTTATTAAAATTAATTCCTAAAATCTAACTAACCTAAGAGCGAATGCGTTCGATGATGGAACAACACTGCTTTCATGTCTTAAAATTATTTCGAAAGAAGGTTTTCAATAAAACCTCATCATCATCATCATCATCAACAGCCTATAAATGCCCACTGCTGAGCAAAGCCTCTTCTCACACGGAGAAGGTTAGAGCATTAATCACCACGCTTGCTCAATGCGGGTTGGCGATTTCAAACTTATAATTAGAAATTATAAGTCCAGGTTTCCTCACGATGTTTTTCCTTCACCGTTTGTCAGTGGTGTCTAAATAATCTTAGAAAGTACATATAACTCGGAAAAAGTCACATTGGTACTTGCCGTTGGTAGGTTTCGAACCCGCACCCTCATGCATGAAAAGTGGGCGTCTTAAACCTCCGGGCCACCACGACTACGACTTCAATAAAACCTATTGAGGTTCAATTTAGTGGGATGATAGATAGGTGTATATAGTATATAAAGTAGGTGTAATGTCCTCATAGGCAAGGAGCCAAACGCTCGGTGCCATCACTGCGTCCATTGTGAGGAGGATACGGCGCAGCACACCCTTATGGAGTGCGTGGCTTGGGATGAGCCGCGTCGTGCCCTCATATTAGAGATCGGTGACGATCTGTCACTGTCGACTGTTGTCCAAAAAATGGTCGGCAGTGCAGAGTCGTGGGATGCAGTGGTGTCCTTCTGCGAAGATGTAATGTCGCGGAAGGAGGCTGCGGAGAGGGAAAGGGAAATTGCAATGTCTCTACCTTCCCGCAGTAGGCGCACCGGGCGTCGAAGGAGAGCAGAAATTACTCTCTTTCGACCCCCCTAAATGGGTCCGGGGACGGTGGACTTGGGGAAGTCCCCGTCATCCCGTTGTAAAGGACCCGAGACGGTGGCGCGCGTTGTGTCCACGCGCGCCTCCGAGACGTTGCACGGAGAAGACCAACACCTCACTTCTCCGTGCATCTTGAGGTGAGGCCTGGCAAGGCAGGCCGCCACGAGTTCGGGGGCTGCGGATGAATGTGACTCCCGCACCCTCGTACCCACGTGTGAGACGGGACACCGGGGTGGGTTTTAGTCAGTAAGAGTCTGACAGTCCCTTTCGTCCTCCCCAGGCGAGGGGGCTCCATGAGGATGTCCCACCTTGGGGTTAAAAAAAAAAAAAAAAAAAAGGTGTAATGTCCTGATTTAGCAGATCTGGGGCTGGTGACATGATGTTGATCACGGTGTAGGTACATGTGTCGGCACCAATACGTAACATGTCTATTAAAAAGCTTTGTGACTATAAAACATGGTAATGTATGGTTTACAAAACAGAATTGGATGGAGTCAGTTAGAGAGATCTTTATCTGAGGGGAGAAAATCATCTAATGACTAATCCTGCCCTTAGGTCAGACGAGGATTGTCAAACCTAAAAACCAACTCGTTCCAATTTCTGTTTCAAGGCGGACACAAATACTTTGCGGTTTTCGGTCACCTCGGAATTGGAAGAAGGCTTCGTTCATCAATGAACATCTTGTGACTGTATAATGAGAACTTGCAAATAATGTAAACTTATCTGCATACCAGAACTTATCTAACAAATAATTTACACTTCTCTACACATCTTACCAAACATAATATCATGTCATTTATTCTATGACTAGCTTTTACCCGCGGCTTCGCTCGCGTCACAAAAGAATAAAAAGTAGCTTATGTGACATATACCAATACACACAGCGCCATCTATACCAATACTTTTGTTTTTCCTCGGGAATATCAATTTTTTCCAGGTTAAAAAGTACCCTATTATTTAACTCGTCGAGTACCGGGTTTATAGACACAATTAAAGAACAATAGGTCGCGGTCACCGGTGACCGCTTGGTGTTTGACAGTTTAATCCGGACTTCTAACTTTACGTCTGCAAAAATTCAAAGCAATCGGTTGAGTAGTTACGGCGTGAAGGTGGAACAAACAAACAAACAAACAAACTCAGTTTCAGATTTATAATATTATATATATATATATATTATATTATAGTAAGGATAAGGATTTCAGCAAAATAATAAGTCTGTGGACCATGGAAAAGACTTCATTTTTCATTTTTTAGCTTTTATTTTATTTTATTGTATTTTTATTTTTAATTATGTTATGTGTTTTCTGCGCAAAAATAAATGGTTTTTCTTTCTTTCTTTCTTTCTTTCTTCATTTGCGTAACTCACAACTCAAAATAACTTACACCTCAACTCAATATTTTATCAGGAAGGAAAACATTGAAAAAGCCGTTAATATGCGCATACAAATAGAAAAATAAACCTTGCGGACCCAAATAAATCGATAAATAAGGCCTGGGCCAAAATAATGAGGGCCCAATGGGACGGTGTTAGGGTTCGGCCCGAAGCCGGCACGATTTCACAGGCCATTAAAATTTATGGGCCATCCGGCAATAAGATGGACATATATTTGTAATTGCTGTACAATTATGTGAATGGCAGACAAATGGGCTGATATAAATCTAAGTACGTGTTTATTTAGCTTTCAAGAACATTTATTCAGGTCATATTATTGATTGGTTTCTTCTTTTGGAATGGAAAGGTTATCTGAGGTTTTCTTATTAATTTTTGTTGATAATTTAGTAATTATTACTTTGTAGTCATAGTATAAAACATCTTTAAACATCAGTCTGTCTATCCCTATGTATGCTTTTTTTTAAGGGGGAAAATCATCGAATGACTGCTCCCGCCTGGGTGAGGCGGAAGGGAGTGTCAGACTCTTACTGACTAAAAACCACCCCGTTCCTTCTCCTGCACGTCGAGCCGGAGCCCCGGTTACCCGTTAGGTTCTCCGCGACCTCCCTATGTATTCCCTATGCTTAGATCTTTAAAACTACGCAACAGATTTTGATGCGGTTGTTTTAATAGATACATAGAGTGATTCTTAAGTAAGGTTATATGGTATAATACATGCATATTGCACGCTTGCGGAGCCGGGGCGAGTCGCTAGTGTTTTATGATTACTGAAATAGTATGTAAGTCATGTACGTACTTATACATATAGGTATGTAGATGTATTCAGTAGGTACCATTGTGTTCGTTTGAATAAGAGGCACAATTTTAGACTATATCTTTACCATTCACGGGAACACAGGGTCATTTGGGAGGCGTACGAGAGGCGTGCGCAGATGCCCTTTAGGCAACTTTAATCTTGTAATGGACGCAGAAACCGGCGACTATCCCTGTATGCACAACGGAAATGCACACATGGACTGTCCCCGGTTAGTGTAGAACTATTGTAGATAATGGAAAAAAGGTAGGGATATGGATGGGTTGCTGTGAATCGGTAAATTGGGAACTATGGATAACTATGGCACCTGCTGTAACAATGTAATTATAACACGTAAAGATGGCAGGCTAGGACTCGCCAACTTACCGCACCGGGAATGGTTGCTATAAAATTCTAAATCTTATAGTAAAGGGTTTTTAAAGTTATTAATCTCAATTTTTTTTGACATAGTCTTATAATCAAAGCAAAAACCTCGCAACCACTCGATCACCACAATAAAAATGTGGTACAACCTTTTTCCTATACGTCTAAAACAAACCTTTTTCAATCATCCCCCATCCATCGAGTTGACACATCTTTGACATGCATCTGCCATATGATTTTGAAATATATTTTACAAATAATTTTGTATCATGAAGACTTTGTGTTAATTCTTTTAGAATTCAATTAATCCTGTATTTGTTTGTAGGCTATAAAGCTTTATTTTGGAACTTTTTATTTGTGTTAATATTATAATTGTTCATTGAGGAAATACGTTAAAATTATTGATTAAAAGTGAATAATTTACATGGAGTGAAGAATGATATTTTGCTTTGTAATTTGAATGGTCTAATAAGGCCTTGTGACCTTCAACAGTTACTCAAGAAACGCTATACAGCTATCAATTGCTAAGAAAACCCGAAAATCAAAAGCGGTTAACCTGGAAAAACCAATAGGTGTATGTAATTTTCTGCTGCCTTCTCTAAGGTAATTTAACAATCCATACTGATATTATAAATCGGAAAAAAAATATCTGTTAGTTTGTCCGGCTTTTACAGCAAATCGGAGCGAAAAATTGATGAAAAATTGACGTGTTTTTTAATGGAGATAGTTGAAGGGATGGAGTGTGACGATCGATAGGAGCAGCGGATTAAGCCGCGTGGGAGTATCTAGTTCATTATAATTAGCTACACAATCAAATACTTATGAAGGAACTTGCTTCTTCTGCGCGGTTTCACACGCTCTGCTCAGCTCCTATTGGTCGTAGCGTGATGTTTTACAGCCTAAAGCCATCCTCGATAAATGCGCTATCCAACACAAAAATAATTATTCAAATCAGACTTGTAGTTACGGAGTATAGCGCGTTCAAACAAACAAACAAAAAAACAAACGCCGCTTTATATAATAGTATAAGATATAAGATGTAAAAGAAGCCGTAGGGAACCGAAATAGTATAAGACTGCCTAGTTGGCCGAGTGGTCGCAAGTGCGACTGCCGGGCAAGGGGTCTCGGGTTCGATTCCCGGGTCGGGTAAAGTATAACTGGGTTTTTTTTAAAAAATCTCAGTAGTAGCACGGAGTCTGGAATCGTGCCCGGTATATGGCAATAGGCTCACCCCCTATTACATAGGACTCATAACATAAATAGTGAAAAGTGGGTGTTACATTGTACGGTGGCATACATAATGTACACCTCTGCCTACCGCTTCGGGGATAAAAGGCGTGATGTTATGTTATGGAACCGATGGATTCAGGTTACTTCCAACCAGCCAATAAGGAAGTCATTAGAGGAGGCATTATGTTCAGCATTGAATGTCTTAAGGCTGATGTGATGATGAGTATGTTACAGTAAATGTGTAATAGCCTTGTGGGTGAACTGATAATGATGATGATGTTGAACAAATTTTAATCCTACCTTTTAATTAGGCACTTACATAGTTCTTCGATCATATATTAATGAGTGCACAGTTACACATTTTTCCGAGTTATATATACTTTCTAATATTAGTTAGATACCACTGACAAACGGTGAAGGAAAACACCGTGAGGAAACCTGGGCTTATACTCGTAATGTCTAATAAGTTTGAAATCGCCAACCCGCAATGAGCAAGCGTGGTGATTAATGCTCAAACCTTCTCCGTGTGGGATGAGGCCTTTGGTCAGCGGTGACGACTTATAGGCTGTTGATGATGATAACAGTTGCATACTTGTATAACATGTGGACAAGCACGTATAGCGAGTCGAATGCAATGTGCATTAGTAGATTTGCACACAAACTTTTGCTCTATTAAATATTTTCTATATGGTTAACTAAATGACTAATCCAATAGCCTTTAACCACGAAGGTCATAGCTTAGATCCCATACACACCGTCTTATCCATATATTCACGCCTTTAAAGGCACTGGTGTTAGCACACATCTCTTAACCAGGTGACATTTTGAAGAGTAAGGAGACCTATTGTGGTAATCTCCAATGATGAACGTACTCCGGTCTATGTTTGGTGTCTGCAGCAGTTCAGCTGAGAAGGGCGAGGTCCACGACACCATCAGAAGGGTCTTCGGCAATGAGATGGTGATGAAGGATAATACTGACAGGCATTTTCAGTAAGTACCAAATGAGTTGATTTTATGATATTAGTAGAGACTGCCTCGTTGGCTGAGTGGTTGCAAGTGCGACTGCTGGGCAAGGGGTCACGGGTTCAATTCCCGGGTCGAGCTATGTATTACCGGGTTTTTAAATAAATTCTCAGTAGTGGCACGGAGTCTGGCATTGTGCCCGATATATGGCAATACTGCAATAGGCTCACCCCCTATTACATGGCACTCATAACATAAATAGTGAAAAGTGGGTGTTATATAGTACAGTGGCATTAAGGTGTCATTGTGTAATGTGCACCTGTGCCTACTCCTTCGGGGATAAAAGGCGTGATGTTAAGTAAAGTAAAGGATATAAATTAGCAAGAACAGACGTATAATATTGAATACAGAGTAGAATTTTCTTCTGTATGTAGGTGGTAGGTGAATGTGTTCACATGGACATTACTCATAGACACGAAACAACAAAATGTTGATCATACAAAATCTTTCCATGCGGCAATTGAACACGCGACACGTCTAGCATTCCGTGGCTCAGAAAAATTCACGAAACGTACAGTGACAGAGAGAGAAAATAAAATAAAAATAAAATATGATTAGTACAGCTATTATAACAAATGCTAAGCTATGTCCTGCGAACGTTAAAGTTTGGCGAATTTAGATATAAGGCCACTCCTTTGGAAAATTCCTCTATAAATAATAAATAAAATAAAAAAAACTTGCCCGGGTTCCCGTGCGACAAACAATAGCATATGTGCTATTGCAGACCATAAACCTTTTAACTCAATCTCTTCAGCGATGATTGAGTAACATTGTAACAAACATACATACAAACACATAAACTGTCGCATCATTAACTAGCTGTGCCCGTGAATTCGTCCGCGTGGAATATTGATTCACAGCTCCTCTTCCGTAGCTGACAGCGTGATAATATAGTAGCCTATATGTTGAACCGACCGAGTAATATTCATACAAAATTTGAAGTAAATCCATACAGTACTTTTTGAGTTTAATCCGGACATACATACAGACAAACAGACGAAAATTCTTAAAACCTTATTTTCGATATCAATTGTAGATCACGCCTCAAGCATTCTTTTAAAAAGATATTCAATGTACAGTTTTCAGTTTCCTATATACGATTTTATTATATGTATAAATATAGATATACTATAGACAAGATATTAGTAAGATAAGATTGAATCAATGACTTCAAGGTATGTCTAGTAAACATACAGCTAGGTTCCCACACATAAAGAAACTACAATACTATATGCTCCTTATTATTATCAACTACTACGGATTTTTTTTAAGGGGGGAAAATCATCAAATGACTGCTCCTGCCTGGGTGAGGCGGGAGGGAGTGTCAGACTCTTACTGACTAAGAACCACCCCGTTCCTTCTCCTGCACGTCGAGCCGGAGCCCCGGTTACCCGTTAGGTTCTCCGCAACAACTACTACGGATAGAAAGTGGTCAATGTGATATTTAAGACCATAATCTCAACACAGATGGGGCCCAACAGGGCTGATACCAATACGGAGCCGCGGAAGACTTAACGGGTGGCCGGGGCTCCGGCTCGAAGGGCAGGAGTAGGAACGGGATGGTTTTTAGTCAGTAAGAGTCTGACACTCCCTCTCGCCTCATCCGGGCGGAAGAAGTCATTGGACGATTTTCCCCCCTCAAAAGGATCGTAATCTACCTCTGTTTCAAATTTTATCTCGATCCCTTCAGTTGTTTTGACGTAAAAGAGTAACAAACACACACATACATCCTCACATACATCCTCACATACGTCCTCACAAACTTTCGCACTTATATTATTAAGTAGGAAGTACAATGTTTAATAACACACCCGGTCTTGAGAACTAAATAACCAATATCAGCTGTCACTCATATTATAAATACGTAGTGTGGAGTTATTTTATAACTAGACTACACTCGTGACTTTGTCTGTAAACGACCAGTCTCATTGTTTTATCCAGCGCGATGATTTGACTACTTTTGTTTGAAAGAGGAAGTCATACAATGACTTGACGCCTTGGGTTAAACTAGAGGGAGTGTCACTCTCTTACTGACTAAAAACCACCCTGTTCCTACTCCTGCTCTTCGAGCCGGAGCCCCGGCAACCCGTTAAGCCTTCCGTATCGGGCATCAGCTCTATTGGGCCCCATCTGTGGTGGTCTGATGGCTCTTTGAGGCGCGCGCGGATTGCAATGCACCGTCTGCACGGGACTGGTTCCGATCGGGCGTCGCGCTACCCTTGCTCACCATCCGCAGGCCCGCGCTTACGGTTGCCGGAGATCGTCTCGCGATCCCCGACGCCCGGAGTGTCCTTCGCGATGGCTGGGTTACGAGGAGACAGCGCTTCGAATTAACAATGCTAGCGTTATGTTTCGTCGTGTGAATGAAGTTAGCAGAGGCCCAATCCACCCAAAGATCTTTGGTGTTACCACTGGTGTTACTATGAAATAAATACTTCTGCTCGTTGACCTCCTTATGCCATAAAAAAAGAAGTTAAGAATTTAAATATGGAATCTCGAAAAATTTCAAAATAAGAATCACCTAACAACAAAATTAAATACGCGTTTTTGCGAAGAACTTATCATTAAAATACTTAAATAGAATTCCAACTTTACAGTCTCTTAATAAAGTCGACAATCTATTCTAGTTAAAGTACGTAATTTTCACAGACACACACACACATTCATACAATTTTGGTACAGAAGGACCGTACACATGGCCACAAGCTACGCAACCCAGTATAATCTGACCGTCGAATGATCGATAAGTTCACACAAAGCTAGACCATGTTAAACCGGTGTTGTTTAACTCGATGTGTAACCGTGTGTACTATCCTATTAGATTTTAGACTTCATTACGTAGATATTAAGTTGAAATTGTATTTGTCTGGTGGCTACATACCAACACGAGGGCGGAACGCAAATGCTAGTAGCTGTTGTCTGTAATTTTGCACACGAGGCTATTTTCTTCGTTGTACACTTTCATTATAGCATAAACAAGCATTCTAGTCCCGTCTTTATCCGCGTGATGAAAGGGAAATAGTAGCATATTAAAACACTTTTAAGCCTCATAACTTTCTCACCAAAATTCGTATATCATCATCGTAGGCGTCCATTTTATAACAAGTTTAATTCGAATAAAAATTAAAGACAGTACTTACATATTTATATCCAAATAGCTTGTTCAGCAAAACACTATCGCCCGAACACTGAAAGGCTACTATTTAAGTTGTATTTAAATACCGTCCCGTCTCTGTCATTTTACATAGAATTTGTAGTAACACAACAACTATACTTAAACAACTTAAAATTAAGTGGTTTAAAAAAATTAAAGTATTTCAACATAATACTAACACTGACACAACTCACTGAACATAAAACATTGAATACTGAACTAATTAGACAATAATTTTTAATTAAGATATTAAAATAATTAAAAAAAAATCGCAACGCACGGACGTTGTTCCAAGCGCTTGCGAATAAACTAAAGTGGCGGGTATTAAAAAAAAGGATTGATGACATTTTTGTACCATAAATTGAATGTGTTTTTTTTTAATATACCGCTTTGCAGAAGAAAATTGTGTATTCAATGTAGTGTGCTTTGGGCGGAATGTTTTATTTGTTTGGACTGACTTATTTTTTTTTATTTTAATTGGGGAAAATCATCGAATGACTGCTCCCGCCTGGGTGAGGCAGGAGGGAGTGTCAGACTCTTAATATACCGCTTTGCAGAAGAAAATTGTACAATGTAGTATGCTTTGGGCGGAATGTTTTATTTGTTTGGACTGACTTATTTCTTTTTTTATTTTTTTTTATTTTAAGTGGGGAAAATCATCGAATGACTGCTCCCGCCTTAGTGTCAGACTCTTAATATACCGCTTTACAGAAGAAAATTGTACAATGTAGTATGCTTTGGGCGGAATCTTTTATTTGTTTGGACTGACTTATTTTTTTTTTATTTTTTTTTTTAAGTGGGGAAAATCATCAAATGACTGCTCCCGCCTGGGTGAGGCGGGAGAGAGTGTCAGACTCTTACTGACTAAAAACCACCCCGTTCCTTCTCCTGCACGTCGAGCCGGAGCCCTTTTGGACTGACTAGAGTCTAAACTTTGCACTAGCAAAATGCGATACCTTCGCCCTTTTGGGTTCGATTCCCACACGGAACAACTTCTTTATGAGTTTTATAAATTGTCGTTGTTAGTATGGATGTAATGAATACTTATGAAATTTGTTTTTTGTATCGTTATCGTTTACAGAAGGAGCAAGTACGTGACTCATATCCGTGAGAATCTGCCAAAGATGCTGGATGCGAAGGTCATGAACCATAAGACTAAGACCAAGAAACATGCCCCGCCTGTTTCAGACGTAAGATATTGTACCACTCCACAAAAAACTATGCATACCAGTATAAACTGACCTTTGAATGTTGGGAGAGATCATACAATACGAGACCATGATTAACTGGTTTATTATGTAACCGTGTGTACTATTCTTTGATATTTTAAACTTTATTACGTAAATATTAAGTTGAAATTGTATTTGTCTGGTGGCGATGGCGAAAAGTAGGTTTTGTACAGAAATTTTGCTCCTCTGTACATGTTTTTGAATATTAGGTGTGGTGTCTCACCCCCTATTACATGGGACTCATAACATAAATAGTGAAAAGTGGGTGTTACATTGTACAGTGCCATAATGTGCACCTCTGCCTACCCCTTCGGGGATAAAAGGCGTGATGTTATGGTGTTAATAAAGCTCTCAAACTTTCATAGGAATTTCACCTTTAACGCCCTGTGTTTAAAAAAAATATTTGGTTACAATCTATACACTACGTAGCGTCAAAGTATAAAGCTCAAAGGACTAGTATCCAGAGTGTATTCGGCCGCACCACAGATTAAAAAATAAAAAAAAACTTGACCCACTTTCTATCCGCGCAAACAAAATGTAACAAAACTAAAACTTCCCACAAATTGGCAGGCTTCGGTATTTTTCGAAAAATGAATATTTTCTTTACTTCGTTAGAGTAGCTCAGCTGTATATCAAATCGTTCATGATCTCTGTTGCAAATACCATTACAACCCACAAAATCGTAAGTGTTTTTAGTTTTTACAAAAATATGACAATATAACATCAAACAAAAAGTCTAAACTAAAAAGAAAAAAGTAACTATCATTAGTACCGTTAAATATATAGTATAGCGCCATCTACCAGACAAAACGAAAACACGCGAATTACGAACTATTTATTGCCAAGCTGTATAACTCTCCGTCTACCTACCATGTACCCGTTTGGAAACCAATGCAATTAACCCCTCGAGCGTCCTTATGAGCACCCGGTGGAACATAAGAAAAAATGCTCTAAATGTCAAGTGTGCACCCGTTGGATCATAAGGAACGCGGCCGCTCGACGGGTTAAAAATTTAGACATAACAATAAAACTGCACATTATAATTTGGTTCAAAGAGTTTTATAATTTTATTTTTTTAATACTTAAATATTTTTAATTTCAGACTACTGACTCGACAGACGACAGATTTGGGAGGATTGGACCAAAAATCGTGGTGTTCGATGCATCCACTGGTTAGTTTGTTTACATTAAATCAGTAAATTAGTTTTGTTTATACAATAAGCACCATAAGACTTTATAGTAACTGTTGAGACGGACGAATACGACCGATTTCCGGGTGAGTTTAAATCCAAGATTGTTTGGTTTCGTAGTTCTCAGTTATAGCTTGGAGTCTGAAATTGTAAAGTATACGCAGTCTTTTTTTATAACGGACATAACGGCGCCTAGATCAGGTTTAATGTCATTTTAAGTTTATTAGTTTAATATTAGCGGTAAGTTTCTAAAGCGGTAAGTGTGGGAGAGCCATGCTTCAGCACAAATAGGTTGGCTCGACCGGAGTGATACCACGGCCTCACAGAAAACCGACGTGAAACAACGTTTGCGTTGTGTTTCGTCGTGTGAGGCCCAATTACCCCCCTCCTCCCCAGTCTCCCCAAACCCCAAATGCCCCACAATCCTCAAATTCCCAATTCCCAAAAGGCCGGTAACGCACTTGTAACGCTCCTGGTGTTCCGGGTGTCCATGGGCGACGTCTTATAAGGTGATCCGTATGGTCGTTTAGCGGCTTTTCCCATAAAAAAATATTAACATCAATAAGTTGCAACTTTCTTGTTAATATTTGTCTTTTAGAAGTACTCATAAATATACATCCCATATATTACTAGCTCCAAATAAACCTCTCATTAGTCCCCACTTAGTATGCGTCGGCTGGCCGCCATTTCCCGCCTAGGAATGTCATCAAAAGCCCGTTTGTTGTGGCGCCACAGACTAAACTGTCACAAAGCGACACCACAATACAAGAGTAATTGGTCTAATTAGTACAGGCAGAATGTTTTCCAGACAGTTTACTAATAGGGTACATGCCTAATTTTTATTTTAATGTCCGTCTGGTAGATTATTTTAAATCATTAGACACGTATTTTTTATTTTGTAACAGAAACGAATACTTCGACGATATGTTGATTTGAAATGTCGCGTGACGTCACTTCTATGTACATTTTATATGTAGAAATGACGTTTTAGCCCCCACTCCTAAACTTTGATTCGTTTTATCTAAGTAGGTATTGTTTTATTAGACGACGAATATTTTTTCATTACCTAACTTATGGACTAATTAGATTTTTAATTTTCATACCCTGTCATCATCCCAATTAGACAGAAATGCGACTGTCGTTGGTTGTTTTGGAACATTTGGAGCGGTGAGCTCTTATAGGAAAGGGTTTTTGTTTTTCTTCACGCGAGTATAACTATACATATATATACACTTATATCATAGTTTTATTGCTACATGTTCTTTGTTGGGCACCCTATATCATCGTCCTCATCGTCATCGTCCTCATCGTCCTCCAACTCCTCATCAAGTTTTGTAAGTACTAATATTGGCTAGTAATTGTGTTCCATAGTCTCTGCCTACCCCCATGGGAGACAAGCATCAAGTTATGTATGTATGTTTGATTGATATATATGAATGATATATATGACTTCTCCGTTAATCTGAGTGAGCTTGATCTTAAAATTCGAAAAAAACGCCGATGAATTTGCCGTCAGCTGAAACTAAAATCTTACTCTGAACACAAAATACTCCTAAAGCTATTGTTAACTTTATTTCTCCAGTTCGATCGACTGGCCCATTTAAGGCAGATCGCAATCTATACATCTATACATGTAAATAAAATCGGAGTGTCTGTTTGTAATATTAAATAACATACATACATGCATATACATATACATACGATATACATACCAAAATAACATTTTTTTCGATGTTGTTACAATTTTGTCTGTCTGTTTGTACTGGCTAATCTCTAGAATGACTGGACCGATTTTGCAACACTTTTATTGACAGGTAGCTGATGTACTAAAGAGTAACATAGGCTACTTTTATTTTGGAAAATTGAAACAAAAAAGTAGTTATGGTCAAAAATTCATATTCTACACGGACGAAATTGCGGGCAACACTAATAAATATATAAAGATTGACGACGATATGACAAGGTATGTAGGTACCCATCACAATTTTCTTAATTTCAAGGTACTGGTCGTTTAGTCCTGGTCGGTGATGAGAGGGTGAGCGTCCAGGGTCTGTCCAGCTTCGCCACGATCAGAGCTACAGCATGCATCTACGGTGGCAAGTGGATGTATGAGGTGCAACTTGGAACTAAAGGTATCATGCAGGTAAGAGTCGATAGAAGGGAAGTGAGACTGTATTATTTACTGTCCTGTAAGCATTTTTTCGATCTCTTTGACTGCATTTTGGTGTTACATTGTTCTCGCACAATCCAAACAACAAAACTATGTAACTAGAGAATTGTATTGTGAACCTGGGTTTGTTTTTTTGGGTTGTTTTTGATTCCTAATTGGAACAAATAATTTCTTGTGAAAACACCAGAAAAATTACCTTGGTTTAAGACATTATTTCACTTACCATCAGGTGGTCTGTCTGCTCGTTTGCCTCCTTTTCCATAAACAAAAAAAAATACAAGGACTTTGACTTTAACTGCCTCGTTGGCCGAGCGTTACATTGTTGTGAAAAGTGGGAGTTACATTGTATAGTAGCATTAAGTGCCGTAATGTGCACCTCTGCCTACCCCTTCGCGGATAAAAGGCATTATGTTATCTTACTTTGACTTTAACTTCATTATTCTTTTCTAGATCGGCTGGTGCACAGCGTCCTGCATCTTCTCAATGGACACAGGAGTTGGCGACACGGCACACTCCTACGCCTACGATGGAGGCAGAGTCAGGAAGTGGAACGTGGCCACCTCGCCTTACGGGCAGGCGTGGTTGCCTGGTGACGTCATCGGCTCCTGTATCGATCTGGATAGAGGGATTCTGGAGTTTTATAGGTGAGAACCTTGAGTATATATTTTTACTGTTACATGAGCTGTTATTTTTGTTTAGGAAAAGTTTCATACAGATTTTAGTTACAGCAACTTTTGTACGCCAATATCCATAGTAGAAACCAGATGAAAGACAATATTGTCAAACCGCTACAACGTCGTTTAACCAGGACATACATTAAAGATCAACCAAAAACAGAACCGAAGCAATGAACTCCGAAACGTGAATGAGACTAAATAAAAAAACCGACTTCAAAAAACCAAAAACTAATAACAGACAAAAAGTCAAAACTAAAAAGCAAAAAATAACTATTATTAATACTGGTAGGTTACCAACCCACTGATAGGTTAGAAGTCGGTGCCATACCCTCCCGCCAAAACCTCCTTTTTTGAAGGCGGTAAAAAGGATCATACGTACGATATATATGATAGGCACTAAACAAATCAAGATGCACGACGATTACTAAAAATTTCGAAATCTCTAAAAAAAAAGAACATCATATAATTTAAATATTGTTCAGTATTAATAAAGCTTAGCCTGGTCTAAGTCTGTCCTTTATTAAGTGCCTTCCTAATAAAACTATATACATATTTATTATGTAAAGGTATAATCAAAAATCATATTAACCAAAAACCTAAGAGAAATCATACTAACTAAGAACCTTTGAGAAAAGCTCTACTAGTTTCGAACCACAGATCCTCATAAGCAGCGTGCGCGGTCGCGGCTATGTAGCCCAGCCTGATGAGGAAGAACTCCTTTGTGGTTCAAAACCAGTAGAGCTTTTCTTAGTATATTCACGTGAGTAGCCCGCGATTTTTAGTTAATTAATTATGTCTCACGATAGTTATTATAAAAATCATATTGTAAAAAATCATACTGTCACTGACGCAGTTTAGTATACACTCCGTCAGTAACACAATCTTTCCACCTGTTCAGTCAATTTCCAAGTGAATCAATTCAGTCGATCAGGAAATTCATCTTCGCGTCGCTCAGCGATGCAATCTCGTATCAAAATCGATTTTGCGCTATTTTTGTCAACTCGAGCAGATTTAGAATTCATAGCAATGTATTTGTGGAGCTTCGACATAATGTGCTTGAATTACCTCGTGCCTGAAATTCTTCGATGAATTTTTAGATGTTTTGAGCTGAGTTATCATGAAAGTATTGAAAGTACTGTCTTGCGTAGGACATTCTCACAGAGTTAAACTCCACTCTATGGGGTTATTTTGCTTTTACACCTATGTGAGTATCTTATGGTATATTTGTCTGAACAGGAATATCAGTGAAGGTAATTTATACCAATTATTCCAACTAAGTATGGTTGGGAAACTTAAAGCCACTCAGAACTCCATTGTTCAAAAAGGTAATGTGATCTACCTGTGCTTGCGATGATCCGGACCACACTGCTGTGGGTAAAATAAGAAATTCTGTAGAAGGCTCGTCGTATATTTCAATTGTATTAAAATTGTACAGTTTAAAAATTAAATTTAACAATTGTGATTTAACAAGTAGGTATTATTAAGATGTCTTTTTTTGATAAGTAAACTTTTTGCTGTGGTATCCTCTTCTTTGTTTATTGCATGTCGTGGTAGCCTTTAATTGGAACGATGACATGGTATGAAAATTATAAATTAGTCCGTAAGTTGGGTAATGAAAAAATATTAAACACGTATTTTTTTTACTTTGTCGTATAATAAAACAATACTTAGATAAAACGAATCAAAGTTTAGGAGTGGGGGCTAAAATTTCATTTCTACGTAAAAAATGAACATAGAAGTGACGTCACGCAACACTTCAAATCAATGTATCGTCGAAAGTATTCGTTTCTGTAAAAAAATAAAAAATACGTGTCTAATGATTTAAAATAATCTACTAGACGGACATTAAAATAAAAATTAGGCATCTACCCAATTAAGGTTACCACGTCATTGGTTGCTCTTAAATAAATAAATAAATAAAGCATATCGGATTATATTTCAGAAAAGTGTTTGTTACACTTATGAGAAGGCCTTAGTATATTAATTAACCGACTTCAAAAAAAACAGAGGCTTGAAGTCGGTTTTTTTAAACGGTGTTTATACAAAAATACATATGGTTATTCTATTCTATTCAGAAACGGTACGTCAATGGGTGTTGCGTTTGAGAAGGTCACCCACGGCGCTGGCCTGGCATACTTCCCAGCAGTGTCGCTGGCTATGCAGGAACACTTATATGCTAATTTTGGACATGTGCCATTTGTGTGAGTAGCTGTAAACCCTTTATATAGAATTATTGATTCTTCGGTCGATATTCGCTGCTGTGTTTCGTGAAGTTCAGATTTTAAGTTTTTAAAAGTATGTCAATGTACCTCTATATATACACAGGACACTCTACATTCAGGGGGCAAGTTATTTTAAACTGAATATTTAGTATTTTTCGATATTTTATGTTATATTCATTATTTTTTTAAACGTTGTCCCACACTAAGATTTTCTCCTGTGTCGTGGGTGCGTTTACAAACATACAAGTTCACATACACATGACATCCAGACCCGGAACAACAATCTGTAGATTACACAAAGAGTTGTTCCGTGCGAGAATCGAACCCGCGACACGTTGCGCGGCAGTCAGTTGCCCAACCGCCGCGCCAACCGTGCAGTCAATCAATATATAAGTTATGAACCAAATCAAATGTCAATCGACAAAGTCCGAAATATGGAGATTCGCCAAAGAACAAGAGTTACCGACATAGCTCGCAAAATCTGCAGACTGAAGTGGCAATGGGCAGGCCACGTCGCTCGAAGGACTGACGGCAGATGGGCCAGGAAAGTCCTTGAGTGGAGACCACGGACCGGAAGACGAATGGGCAGGCCTCCCGTAGGTGGCGACGACATCGCGAGTTGCGGGGAGCCAGTGGATGCGGGTGGCGAGTTGTCGTTCGACGTGGAGGGCTAAGGGGGAGGCCTTTGTCCAGCAGTGGACGTCTTCCGGCTGTTGATGAACCAAATCAAAATCGTATTTAACGAAAGTAAAAACAATATTTCCGTCTGCCATAAAATAATGTTGATTTTAATGTGAATTTGCAAATTGTTTGTATATATTTTTTATGGCATAAGCCGGTGAACAAGCAGACGGATAACCTGATGGTAAGCAATCGGCGTCGCCCATGGACACCTGGAACACCAGAGACGTTACAAGTGCGTAACCGGCTTTTTGGGGATTAGGATTGCGGAGATTGGGGAGATTGGGGAAGGGACATTTTTTAATTGTTTTTATACTTGGTAAGTGACAATTATTTCCATATTTTTTTCCTTATTTCTGTAACTACAGGTTTCCAGTAGAAGGTTACGCAGCATTGCAAGCTCCTCCCAACAGGGAATGCGCGCGCGCCGCAATACTCTTCAAGTCGCTGGAAGCACTGCTGGATGAACTGGTACGACCTTCAGATATGAAGACTTCGCTCACTGCTAAGAGTAGTAAGGTATTTTGAGATCATGCTATTCTATGCTTCAATTTTCAACTGACTTCGAAAAAGAAAAAGTTTTGTTTGGCCTGTGTGTACATAGTATCACTACATAATATAAAACAATGTCGCTATCCGCCGTCTGTCTGTCCCTATGTATGCTTAGATCTTTAAAACAACGCAACGGATTTTGATGCGGTTTTTTTAATAGATAGAGTTATTCTTAAGGAAGGTGTGAAAATCCGGGGCGGGTCGCTAGTGTGTTGTCGCGGAGAACCTGACGGGTTACCGGGGCTCCGGTTCAACGTGTAGGAGAAGAAACGGGGTGGTTTTTAGCCAGTAAGAGTCTGACCCTCCCTCCCGCCTCACCCAAGCGGGAGCAGACATTCGATAATTTTCCCCCCTTTAAAAAAGTGTATGTATGTATGTATGTATGTATATATGTATGTATGTATGTATGTATGTATGTATGTATGTGATGTATGTATGTTTGTATGTATGTATGTATGTTTGTGCACGATTATCTCGCGATTGGTTGAACCGATTTTAATGCAGTTTTCAGAGAAGTGTGACACGTAGGAGAAGGTTTTAGTGTACCTACTGAATAACCGACTTCAAAAACTAGGGGGTTGAAGTCGGTTTCTTCAAACGTTGGTTACAAAAGATTTTTCTATGTTATAGATAAAGTTTAAACAAGTAGAAATAATGAAGTTGTTTATTGTTACCAGGCCAAATCAGATACATCAAAACCTGAGGAGGAGGTGGCCCTGAGGATCCACAGTTCAGGATCTGTTTACACTCCACGTCCATCACCACACACATTAGTCGATCCACAGAATACAGAAGTTAAGAAAATGTCAAAAAAAGTAAGTATTTATGACCTACTTTTACTAGTAGCTTTGTATAATTCAAACATAACATCACGCCTTTTAGGCAGAGGTGCACATTATGCCACTGTACAGTGTAACACCCACTTTTCACGATTTATGTTATGAGTCCTATGTAATAGGGGGTGAGCCTATTGCCATATACCGGGCACAATTCTAGACTCCGTGCTACTACAGAGATTTTTTTAAAAACCTTGTAATACTTTGCCCTACTCGGGAATCGAACCCGAGACCCCTTGCCCGGCAGTCGCACTTGCGACCACTCGGCTTACGAGGCAGTCTCACTACGAATTCAATCTTTGCAAGATTTAATCTATTGACTGTAAGTCTATTGACTGTGTGATGTATCGCCGCAGCGTGAATGATTGTAAGTCCCACAGAGACTTGAAACTAGTAGGGTTTCCTCGAAATAGTACACATTCGTGATCAGAGACCACCGTCATCATATCGTTCAGTCCCTTCCTCTACTTTCATCAATACTCAATATTTTATTGCACTCTATATGTTTCATAAAACCTTGTCGGGCACGGCAACGTAGAAGAGAGGAAGAATCTTGTTTTATAAAATATAACAACCCATTATTTATCTTAACCACACACACACATACACACACATGCACAAATACACACCATTATGTAATTTATGTATCATATTGTATATTGTATATTATTTTATTTTTATTTTTTATTTTTTTTTGAGTTGTAGTTGTATTTTTGTATTATATGTATAGTATTTTATAAAGTTATTAATAATTGTACACTAGACGACCCATATCAGACTCCTATTACTGCTCCATCCAAAGGTTGTCTGTAAGAAATCGCCTTGTGCGATAAGACCGCCCATTGTACACTATTTTTGTTAATATTTATCCTATAATGTGATTGTGTGGTGTACAATAAAGCATATATTATTATTATAATTTTGTTATTTGCTATAAATTAGTTCAATTATATTATTGAACTTACTATTTTGTTATTATGTTAGACGAAATATATTAGAGTTACCATTTTAATTGTTTATCACTATAGATGGTACTCAATCTCCTCAAAGTCGTCAATAGAGGCTGCTTTTAATTTAACCATTTGTCAAAATATGGCTATGAGGAAGCTACACATTTTAATAAATTTACTTCTTCTATGTTCACAGGCATTCCTAATGTCACTATCAAGATTAGTAGTAGTGGAATTAGGTACCACTCTCCGTATGTCATATGTGGTGGTATCAGAACTGCTGCCTCGGTTCCGTGGACTCATTGGCTTGAAGTCCAGGAGCATACACGTGGACCAACACGCCGCTGATTTCTATATGAAGTGCCGGGACGAGAATTTTGTAAGCATAACTTATTTCAAAAGAAGAGCTCTTAAATCTTTTTAACACTAACGCTGAAAACCTCCAACGACAATTTAAGTCGCGCTTAAATACTTAAGTATAGGTTCTTCTTTTTTTTTAAACGTTGCCCTACACTAGTATTATCTCCTGTGTCGTGGGTGCGTTTACAAACATACAAGTTCACATACACATCCCAGACCCGAAACAACAATTTGTGGATCACACAAAGTGTTGTTCCGTACGGGAATCGAACCCGCGACAGGTTGCACGGCAGCCGGTTGCCCAGCCACCGCACCAACCATGCAGTCAAAAATAGGTAGTTCTGTCACTATAAATTCTTTGTAAAATGACAGAGATAACACGGTATTTAAGTACCTACTTAATATTGAGTAGCTTTTCAGTATTTGGACGTAATTTTGTCTAGCTGTGAATATTTGTGGGTTTTTTTTAAGGGGGGAAAATCATCGAATGCCTGCTCCCGCCTGGGTGAGGCGAGAGGGAGTGTCAGACTCTTACTGACTAAAAACCACCCCGTTCCTACTCCTGCCTTTCGAGCCGGAACCCGTTAAGTCCTCCGCGGCTCCGTATCGGCATCAGCCCTATTGGGCCCCACCCCAGGTGGTGTATGGCTCCTTGAGGCGCGCGCGGAACGCAACGCGCCGTACGCTCGGGATTGGTTCTGGTCGGGTGGCGAGCCACCCATGCTCGCCGTCCGCAGACCCGCGCTCACGGTGGTAGGGTTGTAGGTTACGTTATAACTATTATACTTTCTTCTGTCACACTTGTTTTCAGCGCACATCATGTGACTATTTACTGTTCTAAAAATTGAAAATAACAAGATTGCAAGAACAACTTAACAATGGGGATAACACATTACTAACACCACCTTCCACGGGGGATAAACTAATATTGGATTGTAGCTGACCTCTTCTCCTTAAAAAATGAACCGCTAAATCCTCGCTAAGTATTCAGTAGTCCTCCCTAAGCACTCAGCAAACATGGATTAATTGATTCAAAAACATCATCGCATATTATCATACTCTGCAAAGGTCTGCAAAACATTTCTAAATTTGTCGATGACCTTTCGTTCCCAACGACCTTTGGTCGGGTTTAAAATATTCCTCGATTTGGGCCACCTCCGGAGTGGCACTTTTGAATTAAATTAACTGGTCCACTACCTACAAATTGTTCGTAGAAATACTTGGTGAACGTGTTAATTTAATTTGTTAATGTCTATTATAAAATCACGCCTTTAATTCCACCTACCTACCTACCTAACTGCCACCTAACAGGCAGTTCGGTAGAAGTGCTCATAATAATTGTAACCCAAAATAGTCCTACGTAAATAATTATCCCAAACAAGACGCATGGATATTATGGCAAACTCTGTATGTAACAATGTATTTACAGAAAGAAAAAAGAGAGGAAGAATAATAATTTTATGGCGAATTCCATTAAGCATGCACGACGCACCAAATACACAGATAAATATAAAACAAACAAATAAAGCATTAACAAAAAATATATAAAAAAATAATTTTCAAGATAAAGATTTTACCACATTCTTATTGTGGTACTCAGCGTAGACCTTAGGCACTCGTAACACGAGTATCTACAAATGTAATCTTAGCCCAAATAGCCTTTTTTAAATTCCTATTTAAAACACCATTCTTCTATTTCCAGACGGGTCTTGCAGCAAAATTCCTGTCTCAGCCCCACCCTCGTCTGTGTACTATGCTGGACCTACTGTGGACATTTCTGGATGAATCTGCTTTGTGTGATGTTCTCGAACATTGCGTGGTCAGAGAGTGCCTGCTATTTGATTTGGTTTCTCAGGTGGGATATCTGTAAAACAGTTTTCTAAGAAAGATTTCAAAAATGTTTTGATGATGAACTACAGGTATAACGAGCATAAAGTCTTGAGTTAAGACCTATCTTATACTTATACTATACTTATACTATTATATAAAGCGGAAGAGTTTGTTTGTTTGTTTGAATGCGCTAATCTCCGTAACTACAAGTTTGATTTGAATAATTCTTTATGTGTTGGATAGCGCATTTATCGAGGATGGCTATAGGCTATAAAACATCACGCTATAACCAATAGGTGCTGAGCAGAGCGTGTGAAACCGCGCGGAAGTAGCTAGTTAAGTATAAAAAATGAGTTCAGTTTTAAGGACGGACAAAGTGTTATTGAGTTAATCAGAACGCCAAGTTTGGGCTTCTTCTTAGTCGATTTCTTTAATGCTAAGTATTGTGACTACCTCTGATTCTCACTAGATGTCGCCACTTATCTCGTTCCGTTGCTTGGTGCATTGCAACAATTATAGGTATCTCCAGCTCCTTGGATATTTGGTCAGACCACCATATGGGAATCCGGCCTCTCGGTCTCTTTCCTTCTACCATACCAGTCACTATGAGGCGTTCCAGACTGCCAGCATCTCTGCGAGCAATATGGCCAAAGTATCGCACAATCCTTTGCAAGCAAACTGTGGAGAAGCGCAAAGTTTTGTCCATTTTTAACTCTTTCAGAATAGAAACATTTGTACGGCAAGCTGTCCACGGTATCCCCAGCTTTAGTTTGTCAGTTTGGGCAATAAACTTTAAATGCTAAAAACTGGGTGAATGACCACATAAACGTTGTGAGATCTAAAAATGATGCAGCAGGGAGTCATTTGCAAAACTAAATCTTATCAAAAATGTTGGCTACTTGACAAAAATATTATATTTTGATGGCCAGGATATGTACTTCAACCAACAAATAGAAGGCGTCTTCGTACTGTGCGGTCTGATGCAGCACCGGGAGACCAGGCACCATCTCGTCAAATATGTCTTCTTCAATAAGATCACGTAAGAATTAATCCAACTGATATTCTCTGACTGAAGTAATGGGGTAGACGACTAATTTTTATTTAATGTCCGTCTGATAGATTATTTAAAAACATTAGACACGTATTTTTTATTTTCTCACAGAAACGAATAGTTTCGAAGATATATTGATTTGAAATGTCGCGTGACGTCACTTCTCAGTACATTTTATACTAAGGAATGACGTTTTAGCCCCCACTCCTAAACTTTGATTCGTTTTATCTAAGTATTGTTTTATTATACGACAAAATAAAAAAATACGTGTCTAATATTTTTTCATTACCTAACTTACGGACTAATTATATTTTTAATTTTCATACCCTGTCATCATCCCCATTGCACGGTTGGCGCTGTTGTTGGGCAACTGGCTTCCGCGCAACGTGTCGCGGGTTCGATGCCCACACAGAACAACTCTTTGTGTGATCCACAGATTGTTGTTCCGAGTCTGTGTGTCATGTCTATGTGAATTTGTATGTTTGTAAACACACCCATTTTTAAAATATTTTTTTCCATATTTAGCACACCTTGCTGCCTCGTTGGCCGAGTGGTCGCAAGTGTGACTGCCGGGCAAGGGGTCTCGGGTTCGAGTCCCGGGTCGGGCAAAGTATTACTGGGTTTTTAGAAAAATCTCAGTAGTAGCACGGAGTCTGGAAATGTGCCCGGTATATGGCAATAGGCTCACCCCCTATTACATGGGACTCATAACATAAATCGTGTAAAGTGGGTGTTACATTGTACAGTGGCATAATGTGCACCTCTGCCTACCCCTTCGGAGATAAAAGGCGTGATGTTATGTTATGTTAGCACACCTTGTTAGTTTTTCTTATGTTTACCACTACTTCCTTAATATTTTTCTCAATTAAGCAGAGATTTAAGTAGAGCTAATTACGATACTACTGATAAGTGGAGATAGCGTCGGATTATTTAACTCCTATCGCAAAGAAATAACATAAGAATAATAATATTAAATATATGGATAATAATAATAATAAAGCCTCATTTATTCCTTATTAATCGATTTACAAAGTTTTTTTTTTACAGTATCGAATTTATATAAATTTGTAGTAACAATTTAAGATTTTTAGTTTAAAGTTTAGAGAAAAAATATACAACACAAAATTTATAAATAAGTAGTTGATTTTCATGTATATAAAAATGTAATATTTATATTTATTAAGGACCTCTCTACAGAGTAAAGGCCTCTTCCATTTTTCTCCATTGATCTCTGTCTAAAGCCTTTTCTGACCAGTCACTTCCCACTGTGTTCAGTATTTCATCAAGCCACCTCTCCCTTGGTCTACCTCGCTTTCTCTTTCCTGACGGCCCCTTTCAAGTAGTTATCCATTTCGTCCATCTATAGTTATTCATACGTGCAAAACTATGATTGACAGATGCTGTCGATAATAACATAAGAATGACAAACGTTAAATGTCTAAGTTATAATACTACGTTCCAGATTCGACAACTTCTTAAACGTGAAGTGTCCAGACGACACAGTGCTTCGGACAGTCATCAGGAAGCCGTGGTGGCAACGACCGACCTCTGTCCACGGAGAAACTGATCCCAGAATAGCTGGTAACTATTGGAAGCTTTCATTGTCATTATCACCATCATCGTCAGCATCTTCAGTATTTTTTGATCCTCTAGGTATTTGGTATACACCTCTCCAATAGCGCCTTTCTGTTCTCAATCTGGAACATTTTTCATTCATCAACAGCCTATAAATGCCCACTGCTGAGCAAAGCCTCTTCTCACACAGAGAAGGTTTGAGCATTAATCACCACGCTTGCTCAATGCGGGTTGGCGATTACGAACTTATAATTAGAAATTATAAACCCAGGTTTCCTCACGATGATTTCCTTCACCGTTTTTCAGTGGTGTCTGAATAATCTTAGAAAGTACATATAACTCGGAAAAAGTCACATTGGTACTTGCCGTTGGTAGGTTTCGAACCCGCAACCTCATGCATGAGAAGCGGGCGTCTTAAACCTCCGGGCCACCATGACGACAATCTGAAACACCGTCACTTTACCTAACTGAAGAACCCCCTATATTTCGTTCTCAAAATGACGTCTATTACAGATAACTTCCCATGAATGTACAATATCTAGTTATTTCATTTCTTTGTTCTTCATCAAGTGATCGTATCTGCAATCTCCCAGAAAGATAAACAAATGAAAATCTCAATCTTTCAGTAATCTAATATAATATTAATTTAGTGTATAATTATTACCGTTGGCCGAGTGGTCGCAATTGCGACTGCCGAGCAAGGGGTCTCGGGTTCGATTCCCGGGTCGGGCAAAGTATTACTGGGTTTTTAAAAAAATCTCAGTAGTAGCACGGAGTCTGGAATTGTGCCCGGTATATGGCAATAGGCTCACCCCCTATTACATGGGACTCGTAACATAAATAGTGAAAAGTGGGTGTTACATTGTACAGTGGTATAATGTGCACCTCTGCCTACCCCTTTGAGGATAAAAGGCGTGATGTTATGTTGTGTTATGTTATGTTATGTTTGTATAATTATTATTAATAAAAACAACATAAGTATTTCTTTGAATCCTACTAATATTTTGTGTTTGTTTGTTTGTTTGTTTGTTTATGACTCGTTCACGTCAAAACGGCTGAAGGGATCGAGATAAAATTTGGGACAGGGGTAGATCTGATCTGGAATAACATAATTATATGCCACTTTTTATCCCAAGGAAACACAGGCAAAGCCGCCGGTAGAAGCTAGTAGTTACATATATAGATCTTGTGAGTTCAATCACATCGACCTTTGTTCCCAATCTAATGCGACCTTTAGACAGACATCGTTCCAATAACGATATTACCAACTATTTGGATCAAATGTTGGCTCCAATTCGGAATTTAGGCTCAAAATTAGACACAGACAAAGACGGACCTTTGCGCTAATTGTAAGCGACAATGGGTTGATTCGAAGGTATGTTTAATATAATAATTTAATATACTTTTCACAGAAATGACTGAAAAAGGGACCATTAAGAGTTCGCCATTTTCTCCAACTAGCACAGGTAAAGTCACAATCTATACATATATATAAATGAATCCATTTTTCCCTTGGTCACGGCATCACGCGTGAATGGCTGGACCGATTTCTTTATTTATTGTTATTATTAGAATTATTTGAGAATCCTACGGGAACGGGAGAACACAAGATTTCGCATACGAAGTCGTGAGCAGAATCTAGTTAATAATAATGTTGTTAACACGCCACTACTACTCATGAGAACTTTTAACTATTTTATTTATTTATTTTAGAATGTCTGTCGGTCAGTTCGTTGAGTTTTTTCTATAAAACACAGTGTTACATGATATTTTCCTTTCTGCCGCTATAACTCCAGAACGCATGAACCGATTTCCACGGTTTTGCATTCGTTGGAGCGGTCTCGGGATCCATGAGGTTTATAGCAAAGAAAATTCACTTTTAATCATCAGCCAAACCATCTGGTGGCGAAACGGACGTCGCTGGGTTTGCTAGTATATATATATATATATATATATATGATGGGCCGACGTTTGACCACTATCTCGCCTGGTGGTAAGCGATGATGCGGTTAGACTATGACCTATGGCTACCCCTTCAATGAATAAAATGTTATATGAAATGTTTTCAGATAAGATTTCAAAGTTGATGTCAGCAGCCCAGGACGACGCCGCGCTGGAGGCGCAGTATCGAGAAGACTGCAACAAGATCACCAAGGCCATCGCACCGTTAGAACAAATACAGGTTTAAAAAAACAAATTATACTATAGCAATACTACTATAGAAATTCTCAGTAGTAGTACAGAGTCTGGAACTGTGCCCGGTATATGGCAATAGGCTCACCCCTATTACATGGGGCTCATAACATAAATCGTGAAAAGTGGGTGTCACACTGTACAGTGGCATAATGTGCACCTTTGCACTCCTTTTATCCTCGAAGGGGTAGGCAGAGGTGTACATTGTAACAATGTAACATCCACTTTTCACGATTTATGTTATGAGTCCCATGTAATAGGGGGTGAGCCTATTGCCATTTACCGGGCATATTCCAGACTCCGTACTACAACTGATATTTTTTTTAAAACCCAGTAATTCTTTGCCCGACCCGGGAATCGAACCAGAGACCCCTTGCCCGGCAGTCGCACTTGCGACCACTCAGGCAACGAGGCAGTCAATATTAGTAGATAGTAGATTGTGTACTTCTATCTATCGGGGATTAGAGCCATGTTATGCTCTTTTTCAAATATCTGTATCTTTATCACAGCGACGAGCTAAACTAACCATATTTTATCTGTCTACATAATAATAATAATAAGCCTTTATTGCTAAAAACGATACAATCAGTAACATTAATCTAACTTATTAACGAACACATCAGTTATCCTAAATTAGTAATAAGCATGTCCTGTGAGACGTAGGCCTCTTTCAATTTTTTCCACTCGTCTCTGTCTCTAGCTTTTCTTATCCACGTAGCCTCTCCGACTTTAGTTAGGTACATCATCCATCCATCTTTTTGTCTGTCTGCCTCTTCTTCTTTTACCATCCTGTGGATACCACTCTGTTACGATTTTGGTCTATTTTGTTCTACTATCTCTTGACATATGTCCTGTCCAACTCTATTTTAGCAGTAAATATAATTTTAGCAGTAAATATCGTGCCATCTCTGTCATTTTACAAAGAATTTGTAGAGATAGAACTATACTTAAGCACGACTTAAAATTGAGTAGCGTTTCAGTATTCCGACATTACTTTCTTTATTATATCTTCTACCTTGGTTATGGTTCGTATATAAACTGCTGATCTTATGTGATCTCTTTTTGTAACGCTTACCATACTTCTTTCCCTACCCTTCTGACATGATCTGTCTACATACTGTGTGCCAAACCAATAACTATTAAAGCCTAAAACCTAAAGTTCATGGTTCAATACCTAGGTCACGAATATATCCGATTTTGGCAACATTCCCTCAAACTGCAGTTGTTATGCAAAGTAACTGGCTACAGTACATATTTGCTGATTTTATTTCGCTTCGTGGTAGATTGTGTCGACGTTTTCAAACTAATTTGGCAAAGGAAATGTGACTGTGTATTGAGGTATTTAAAGTTATTTATTGAATGTAAGTTTCAAGGTTAGGAAACTGACCTTTATTTTTATTTGAGTACAGTTCCCAACGTGTTGTGTATGTGCAAGGAACGTATTAGTATCTTAATGTAACAACAACGTCAGGTCATTACAGTACACTGCTGGACTGGGTGTGAACTGAGACCTGCATTTTCTGATCATTCTAAGCACTTGCCCATTCAGCCAACGAGGCAGTCATATTCATATCATTTGATTCATCAAAAGGCTGATAACGCACCTGTAACGCCTTTAGTGTTCCAGGTGTCCATGGGTGACGCCGATTGCTTACCATCAGGTGATCCGTCTGCTCGTTTACCGGCTTATCCCATAAGTCAAGTAACCGTTATATGACTTTGCGTCTATTTTCTTTTTCGATCTCTTTGACTGGATTTTGGTGTTACATAGTTCTCGCGCTATCGAACCAACAAAGCTATGTAACTAGAGAATTGTATTGTGAACCTGATTGAAAAAGAGTAACCTATGGAGTTTCTTGCTCGTTCTTCTACATAGGAATCTAAACCTTGGAATGAGCAAATGACTAGCGTCATTTTTAATTTTTTTTGACATTCAAAAGTGCCATCCTGGTCTAATCGAAATAAATTATTTTGACTTTGACTTTGACTTTGAGTACGGCGGTTAGTGCAACTTCTTTATATTAAGCAATAACTTCATCTTACCCAACAGCTAGAGTTTCTACTGCTACTCCTGGACAACACTGATGGTACAAATATGGTGCCCTCTACCAGGAAGATATTCCTGGAGAAGTTCCGAAGGTACATCATGGACAACTGCATTCTGGATATGGTAACTACCACAGATGTACTTACTTCTTTAAATGAATTTATAATTGTTATTGTTATTGTAAGTAAAGTTCATACTATCATTGTCACAATTATCAGCCTGCAACTTATCCACTACTAGACTAAAGTATCTTCTCATGCAAAGAAGGAAAGAGCATTAAATCATCACACTTCGTTTAAGGCTAATTGGCGACTTTTAACTTATAATTTGAAATTGTAAGTCTCAAATTCCCTCGTAAGGAAAATTCGTTCAATATCTATACAGATAAATAAAATTGGAGGGTCTGTTATATGGTAATTATAATAATATGGTAAGTATATGGTAATTGCGCCTCCGGTAACCTCACTCACATGACGAAACACAACGTTTCACGTCGGTTTTTTGTGAGGCCGTGGTGTCACTCCGGTCGAACCGGCCCATTCGTACCGAAGCATATACTAAATACCTTCATTGACATTTCATCATTAAATTACACCTTTACAAAACCTATTAACAAGTATCATATCAATGCCTTTAGCCAAACGCCACTTTAGCGCTTGTCTACAGAGAGAGTAGAAAACTAAATGTATGGGGATGACACTGACAAGTGTCGAAATTTACGTCAATTCCATATAATTTGGTTTTCTACTCTACAAATAGATAAGTGCTAAATGGCATTTGGCTACAGCTGCTGTTTTTATAATAATTATCGTAAGACATACTGAATTACCTAAAAAAGCGTGAGTAGGCTGCGCGACCTCGCCATGACCGCGCACGCTGTTCATGAGGAAGAGCCCTCGCGGCTCGAAGCTAGTAGAGCTTTTCTCAGTAATTTCACGTGAGTATTTGACTAACCCGAGATTTTTAGTTAAGTATCATATCTGTTTAACCCTTTGAGTACCGTCATTATATTTTATATTTCGCCATCATTAATGTCAAAGTTTGGCGAGTTTATATTTAAAGGCCATACCTATGTAAAAATGCAATGAAAAAATTTGTTTAAAAAAAAATTATAGACACAATTAAAGAACAATAGGTTGCGGTCACCGGTGTCCTCGCGGTGTTTGACAGTTTAACTCGTCGAGTACCGTATTTATAGACACAATTAAAGAACAATAGGTTGCGGTCACCGGTGTCCTCGCGGTGTTTGACAGTTTAACTCGTCGAGTACCGTATTTATAGACACAATTAAAGAACAATAGGTTGCGGTCACCGGTGTCCTCGCGGTGTTTGACAGTTTAAACTTGTATTGGGTAGTTAAAAAACGAATTTCATGATAAAAAGTTTCAGGAGGCCATATTTCAGAGGCTGTTCAACATATCGCGGAACTCGCCGGCGATATCGTGGTGCTGTCACTCTCGCCTGCTGACTGCGGTACTGAGGCTGGGGAACGAGAACCCTATTGGTAATGCAGGGTTAGTATAAGGTTTTAATATAAGATATTATTTTTTCTTTTTTGTTTTGTTTTTTTATTTTAGCATGTTTTGTAATGTGTATAATGCGTCAAGCGTGAAATTCAATTAAATAAAAAACATATTTAAATTATTAATACATAACATCACGCCTTTTATCCTCGAAGGGGTAGGCAGAGGTGCACATTATACCACTGTACAATGTAACACCCACTTTTCACTATTTATGTTATGAGTCCCATGTAATAGGGGGTGAGCCTATTAGCCTTTTTCCTGGGAAGATAAACGTACGTCTTATTATTATCAGAATAAATAAATATTGTGATAAAAAAAAATTTTAATACACGTTTGACGTTGTTGTCAATAGAGAATTCAAAACATATGTACCCCCCACCGGTGCTGCCCCTAGCGGATTTTTTTTTAATCTTCCCAGGAAAAAGGCTAATTGCCATATACCGGGCACAGTTCCAGACTCCGTGCTACTACTGAGATTTTTTTAAAAACCCAGTAATACTTTGCGCGTCCCGGGAATCGAACCCGAGACCCCTTACCCGGCAGTCGCGATTGCGACCACTCGGCCAACGAGGCAGTAAAATATTAATATTATATTTATAAAAGTTTAAATCACCTGCTACTTTCATCTCTGCACTGCTTAAAGGTTGACTGGGAGACAATGCCCAAGGCATTAAGTCCACCTGTACACACTTGTTGTATGAAGTTGAAATAAATAAACAAATTATATATAAATCTCTAAATCTATTATTTTATTCATTCATGTGTTAAAAAACATTTCATTTTGTGCACGCATCTTAACGAAAGGTCTAAATTGAAGGCTCTCAAAAAGGCCAACAGGTAAAAAAACAAGTTTTATTTCAATAAAAGTAAGGAATTAAATGTTTCTTCAATGTAATAATAGTTGTAATCAACTGCTCAAGGCTGGTGTTGCATGAATAACAAGAAAACAATAACATAGCACATCAATTTATTTTTGTCAGCATTTTGTGAGAGTTCCGTGTATATGGAAAAAAAGAAATAAAATACATTTATTTAGCACCAGGCACGATGCAGCATAAGTAAAATATAAAAAATACAAAAAAGATGTGACAGTGGAAGTAAGAAAAATATTAAGTTAAAAAAATAGAACAGAAGAATTAGAAAAGAGACGCTGATAACATGCCTATGCTAAATGGGTTACCCACTCAGTGTAAGCCAGGTATACGAAATATATATTATGTAGGAAACGTAGAGAATGCATATATTTTAATAAACACACACCCTCGTATAAATCTAGTCACGTCTGATAAGGGTATAAAGGCTCCTTATCTTTAAATAGCAATTCACACGTCTCCGCCCGGCCAGCGCCGCGCCAACAATAATGTCACGCGAAACTATTTCCATTATAAAACGTAATACTAAACGTTTCTATGGTACATTTATATTGTGTAACAGATATAATGACTGCTTATATATACAGATGTCATATAGATAATTTTCAACAGATATGTATTTATCTAGGAGTAGTAGGGAGCCTGTGAAATTACAGACTCCAGTATCCTCCGACTCCGGCTATAATAATACAATGTTTCAGTACACTTAACAAATGACAAAAAGCATATAGATACGTCTTTTCTTATTGAGTTTGTTTTTGTTAACGTTCCCTTACACTAGGATTTGCTCCTGTGTCGTTGGTGCGTTTACAAACATACAAGTTCACATACATATGATATTCAGACCAGGAACAACAATTTGTGGATCACACAAAGAATTACACCGCGCGGGAATCGACTGGCGACACGTTGCGCGGCAGCCGGTTGCCCAGCCACCGCACCAACCGTGCCATCAAGTTTATGTAGCTGATTTGAATAAATTTTTAGAGTATCTACGGTTACTTTTAATTGAATTCCTATATAGTGATCCTATTCCACTTGCAGTCTTTCGTGCTTAAGAACAACTATATAATTAATCCTTACTTAGGATACGTTACGATATATTAACATTTTTACATTTCCAGGCAGGCGCCTCCTCACCTACCTGCCAGGACATTTATAGACGGAGAGCTGGACTTCTACAATGTTGACCGTCTTGGAGGAGTCCTGCCGTTCTTAGTTAGGACATTAAGGTATTCAATTTATTCCCCATTAGACATGATGCACCATATACACAAACAGAAAGAGTGGTGAAACGAAAAAACACTAAAAACAACTACAAAAAATATAGAAAATAATAATAAAAAAATAACATGGAGGCAAAATGCCCACGCCAAAAGGAGTTCTTTCTCCTTTCTCCTCCTCTATTCCTGACCAGACCAGCCACCTAAGAAGTTAAGTAATCTTCAGCTACTATTTGGCTATAAACAAATATTTATTTCGACTGAGAGAGCTATGTAAAGGTCTGCAATTATATACCTGAAAGAAATTTGTGAAGGTGGCATTATCTCTTTGAGCGTCATAGTATAGTTAGTAGAGTCTTATGACTTCAAGTTTTACTAATTCTATTGCTATTATCAAAATATATTGTTTGCAGGCAAGATCTTGTCGGTGTCTTGGGCGAGGACAATCCCTTCATACAAAGCTTCGAACCCAACTACAATCGAGCTGGTGGCATTGATACTGGTATTTATACGTACTCTCTTCTAAGATTGCTTATGAATGTTATTGTACTACTAATTTATGCATAATTCTTATCATTCAACGTAATGCTGAATTATGCAGATTGCAGACGGGCAAACGAGCGGACTGTGTTCAGTCCTGATCGTAACCAATCAGCCAGCCCTTGGACATACGCAACACCACCGAGGAGTTCAAGTGCGTTGCTCGCCATTTTGGGACGATAACCTGACTCACACAGAAAAACACAATGCAAGCGTTGCTAATACAACCGTGGAGGATTTAACGGGGTGCCGGGGCTCCGGCTCGAAGTGCAGGAGTAGGAACGGAGTGGTTTTTAGTCAGTAAGAGTCTGACACTCGGGAGAAGTCATTAGATGATCTTCCCCCCCTTAAAAAACTGTTGCTTAAAACTGGTTTTCATTGAAGCCGTAGTATCATTCCGGTAGAGTTGATCCATTTGTAATAAGTATGGGACTCCCACGTGACGAGAGTCTTTGTTATTATTTATTTACATTTATTTATAATGTGACTAGGCGTGCAGAACTTGGCTCGCTTGGCTGGCGAGGTGAGTGCGCGACAGTTGCGGTCAGTCCACCCGAATTCACTGCGCGGTTGGTTTCCCAAACATCGACGTATTCAGGAATTCCCACTTAGAATAAGGAAGCCTCATCTCTGTTTTTTTATCATTTAGAAAGGAGGACATTAGACACAGAACAAAGAAGAAAAGAAATGATGATAAGAAAGTCTTTGTATAATAGCTATCGTGAGACATACTAAATTAATTAAAAATGCCGGTTTACTCAAGTAAAATATTGAGAACGGATAGTAGGCTGCGCGACGTCGGACGCCGCTTCATGAGTAAACTAGTATTTTTAATTGATTTAGAATTCCTTGAAATGAAGAACAATGTTGAATGAATAATCTATCGGAACTCCATCGATACACATAAAAAAAGTTGTTACCTGACAAAAAATTTCAAAAATGTTCAGGTGTCAGTGATATGGCTGCTGGATCTCCAGGGTTGGCGACTCTCCCTCAAGTCATATCCTCAATGGCCAGGTTCATGCATCCGCCTATGCCACCAGTACCAAATAGGTAATGAGAATTTTTTTAAATTTAAACCATAATGGTTAGAAAAGTTCTATACGTGGTATTTGATCTGTCTTACATGGTTAATAACTTTTTCGTAGGTATGTCTATAGAGGTATAGATTATAACATAATTATAGTACCTACAAAAATAATCATAATAAAAAAAATATACAAAATTATAAATATGCTACACCAGACTTGCTACGGCGTAGCCACGCTACGGATGCTACGCCGTAGTAGGATCTTAAAGAAAAATCAATTTCGTATCATTCAAAACGATTTAATAAGCTCATGACAGACAAGAGCCCTGCAGAGCTGTCTTATTATGTATTTTTCACCTACGTATCTTATGTAATGGTGGGTCGCGACATTGTTGAATCACACCAAATTACTTATAATAGTAAGAACGCAGTAAGTTTAGCGGGGAGTAAGTAGCTGCCGCCATCGCCGCGATCCTTTCCAAAAGTGTTTCCCGCGCTCAGTGACGTCTGTCAACGTCATTTGCTGTCAAATGTCAAAGTCTGATTAAACTTCCGGATCGATATTTCCATCGGTGTTGCCATTACTCCGCGCTAACCATCAAGTAATTACTTGACGTTCTCAAACAATAGTTGCCACATCTAAATTAATTGATATGCGTTGACGCTTCGACATATATATATATTTTAATATTATGTTCAGAACTACAGGAGAAACGGCGTTAGCTATCAAAGGCACTCGGTCTATGATGCCTGGAGCTGGGTCCATAGACATCAGGTCAGCATATCTTCGGTTGGTAGACGGACTCCTGGCACTATACCACGGTGCCGCTATCAAACATGCTGAGAAGGTAAGGCGGGACACCTTCCTACAGTTATTATATTGTAATATATGAATTTGAAAAATATATAAAATGGACTGCCTCGTTGGCCGAGTGGTCGCAAGTGCGACTGCCGAGCAAGGGGTCTCAGGTTTGATTCCCGGGTCGGGCAAAGTATTAGTAGGTTTTTAAAAAAAATCTCAGTAGTAGCACGAAGTCTGGAATTGTGTCCGGTATGTGGCAATAGGCTCACCCCCTATTACATGGGACTCGTAACATAAATAATGAAAAGTGAGTGTTACATTGTAAGTACAGTGGTATAATGTGCACCTCTGCCTACACCTTCGAGAATGAAAGGCGTGATGTTATGTATGTTATGTTATGTAAATAATTTTATTTACATAACATTTCAGACATTTTTGTTACGTACTTACTTTGATTTTTTCTTCTCATGTGCCAATATTGTTATTTGAATTAATTGATTGATTGCTAAATAATATCTGGCAAGCCCAGAAATCAATATTGGCCTATTTTGGCCCGCCTATCGTCTTTTGATTCTTAGGTTAGACAAAATATTTGTAAGTCTATTATCATCTTTCTCAGTCACTTAACAATGTCATGTATTAAGTTTTCAGTGGTATATTATGCACGTTTAATTACATATCTAATTATCTATTATTATATTTCAGTTATGTGAGCTGAGAGATAACCAATTAGACATGGCTGACTGTCTTCATGACATCGAACATCGAATATACACCGTCACTACAGAGTTGAAGGCTGCAGGTGAGACATTATATTATGACTAGCTTTTACCCGCGGCTTCACTCGCGTCACAAAAGGATAAAAAGTAGCCTATGTGACATATACCAATACACACAGCGCCATCTATATCAATACTTTTGTTTTCCCTCGGGAATATCAAACTTTTCCGGGATAAAAAGTACCCTATTATGTAATCCGGACTTCTAACTTTACGTCTGCAAAAATTCAAAGTAATCGGTTTAGTAGTTACGGCGTAAAAGCGGAACAAACAAACAAACTCACTTTCCGATTTATAATATTAGTAAAGATGACTGGCAGAGAATGCTATTAGCATTAAGTCCTCCTTCCGCAATTGGGATGATGACAAGGTGTGTAAATTTAAAATATAATTAGTCCGTAAGTTAGGTAATGAAAAAATATTAGACACGTATTTTTTTATTGTGTCGTATAATAAAACAATATTTAGATAAAACGAATCAAAGTTTAGGATTGGGGGCTGAAACGTCATTTCTTAGTATAAAATGTACCTACATAGAAGTGACGTCATACGACATTTCAAATCAATATACCATCGAAAGTATTTGTTTCTGTAAGAAAATCAAAAATACGTGTCTAATGATTTAAAATAATCTACCAGACATTTAAATAAAAATTAGTCATCTACCCTATTTTGTAAAACTCGAAATAAATAAAATTATGTCGTAATTCTCATTTTATTTTAATTTCATTTTTGAACTTTGATGATTTGTATTTAATAAATGGCTACACGTATGGTTTACTGTCGTTATTTAGGATATCAAATATATAAACGTTAAAAACCTGTTCTTCTTTTGGGTTTAAAGTCTGAGCCAGTATCTTTGAGAATAAACTCCATTATAGGATCCATTTTTTAAATACAAATGGATTTATTACTTAAATGAGTTAGGTGCCATTGAAAGAAATTGTCAGTTGTATCTTTATTATGTGAGTAGATAGTAGATACATTTCAATTCCTTATATGAAAATGTTCAGCATCTTTCCACCAGGTGGCGAGAACATGACTGAACAGGATAAGATGAAGAAACAGCTCATGGAAGGCATGCTGAAGGAATTGGAGAGATCTAAGTCTGTATATGAGGTCAGTATAGTAACATGTAACACTTTAAATTCTAACCGATCGATCGTTAATTTAAACTTAAAGTCACTTTATCTATTAAACAAATACATACATAACATCCTTTTATCCCCGAAGGTGTAGGCAGAGGTGCACATTATGCCATTGTACAATGTAACACCCACTTTTCACTATTTATGTTATGAGTCCCATGTAATAGGGGGTGAGCCTATTGCCATATACCGGGCACAATTCCAGACTCCGTGCTATTACTGAGAATTTTTTTTAAACCCAATAATACTTTGCCCGACCCGGGAATCGAACCCGGCCAACGAGGCAGTCTATTAAACAAAACCGCATCAAAATCTTGATTGCATAGTTTTAAGGATCTAAGCGTACATGGTGACAGACAGCGGAAAGTGACTTCGCTTTATACTATAGAGTGCTTCGTGTATTCCAGGAGAAACTAGAAGCCGGTGCATTACAGATGGGCTGGGTGATTGGTGCAATATGGACCAAACAAAGACAAACAGAGTTGGCGAAACATTTCTCAGGGACACTACACTCTCTGAGACTATCTTCTGACCCTGAATATGCCACCCATGTTCAAGTAAATATATTTATTTTGTAACTGAACAAACTTAATATACCTATTTTGAATAGAGTAGCTTTCTTACAACTACGAATTAGCCCTTTTCTATCTTCCTTAAAATTTCGAAAAAAATACATATATGTAACTATCTTAAAGAGAATGTTATTTTCTTGTTGTTTTGTAAATCAATAGATTGCTTAAACAAAATTGTTCTAGTATGCGCAAGTAGCCAGTAAAGAAATACTCCCTGGCAAGAGTTCCTTATTGGGAGGCACCAGCTATGCCTCTCTACAGCTGGAATACACGTCCAGTTCAGATCAGAGGTGTGGGATTTTCTTTTTATCATAAAATATAAGTAATTCTTTTTGAATCTCTCTTTTCTTTATGAAAGTAGTATTCATTACCTTTATGAGATCAGAATATCATCAAATGAGTGACCACCTCAAGTGTCAGCCTCTTATTGATTAAAAACCATCCCGTTCCATCTCCTACCCTAGGCTGGGGCCACGGCATATAACCTCGCACACGACCAGAATAATTATTCTCTTACATTAGTCAAATAACTTTCATCTGTTCTCATTATATAATCATAGATTCGAAATGACCCATCCGCTTCTCTGTTCATGCTGCTCTCTGCATTAATTTTCAAAATCTTCGTCATTTTCATTTTCAACCTAGTCAATTTTCCTTGCACCCCCTTTGTAATTTTCTTTTAACAGTCTTTAATAAAGTTAATAGATACTCAACTTACAGTCCTCAAAGTCCGACGTCGAGGGCCACTACGCCACGTACAGGATCGAACTCACAAATAGGATCATCTAATCGTAAGTGGAATAAGAAGGCCTTCTTTCTATAGTATTGAAACCCAGCATCTCTTTCATCTGCTCTAAATTCCGAATTCACTATTTTTGGAGAATGTTTTCTTGATATCCTTATAACTATAAAAGCTTTATCTTAACACTAATCAGAGTTAGCTTTCTAAATTATTCTAACCAATATTATATCCCACGAGAAACCGTTTTTTTTTCGTTGTCTGATTGAAGACGTTTTTTGGCCATAGTACAAACCAAACCAAGTACAGGCCAAACGCCTCTGAATATCACTTAATCTCCTTTGAATATCTTAAGCACCTTCAAGTTACCTTTATGAGCCTATCAGCAGCATTCAGCAAGGTGACCAGCTAAGGCTACTTCAATACACCGCCTATTATGGCTTAGATACAGGTGGTCAAGAATTTGCAGAGTCTCTATTCGCCTTCGTGCCTGAATACCATGTGGATGCCATGCTGGAGCTCTGCAATACATTGAGGCTGTACATGCATCCCACGATACCCGTCCAGCAGATACCAGGTGAGAACAGAAATAGAGAGAAGACGGTTTTTTTTAATCCGGTATAAGCCGGTAAACGAGCCGACGGATCACCTGATGGTAAGCAATCGGCGTCGCCCATGGACACCTGGAACACCAGAGGCGTTACAAGTGAGTTACCGGCCTTTTGGGAATTAGGAGTTTGAGGATCGTTGGGAATTCAGGGATTGGGGAGATTTGGGGAAGGGGAGGGTAATTGGACCTCCGGTAACCTCACTCACACGACGAAACACAACCTGCGTGCAAGCGTTGCTTCACGTCGGTTTTCTGTGAGGCCGTGGTATCAATCCGGTCGAGCTGGCCCATTCGTGCCGAAGCATGGCTCTCCCACACTTAAATTCTGTGATGATAAAGTTTAATGACAGTTGTGAAGATTGTCATTAAACTTTATGTTATATTTGCTAGCAATTGATAAATTTTTTTTTCTTCTATGGCAACCGAGTCTCCAATACGATGTTGTTGACAATTGATAGTTGAGTTTCTCTATTGATACACCATACAGTTATTTGTCAACTGGTAGTGGCATTAAAGACCAATTTTTCATCAATAATGTCATCATAAATCCTAGTCTGTACCCATATATCAAAAACAGTTCCATTGCCTTGAAAAGTCAAAATTGACTTACCTACATCAGTTTCAAAGAGATCTTCATCTTTATTTCTAACGACTAATAGACCTTCTTTCTCTCAGAATGGGAGGAGCTCGTGGTGTCTTGTGCTGCGTTCCTATGTGCAGAGTTTGCAGACCAGCGCATAGTTCTGGCCAGTACCAGAGAGTCTCTAGTACAGACGCTAGCATCGTTTGCTACTCAACCAGCCACCATGAGGGCCATCGAACGAGTGCCTATAAAACAGTAAGTAGACAGTACCACAGAAACTGCAAACTTCGACATACCTGCCTTGTGTGGATATAGCAAGCATAAGAGTTTCGAGTCGAGATGGACCATTATGCAGCAGAAGACGTTGTTATTGTTGATAGTATCAAAATAACTATACATTGTCATCACCTTGACACGTCCACTACTGAATATAAATAAACATTCCCCTTAGTCCGCCATGATGAATGGTAATCCACTTTCTTTACTTACAGACAGATGTGCATGGTAGAAGAATTGGTCCGTCCATATCAGAACCGTGCGTGGGCGCAGTCTAACTGGGTGCTCGTGCGGTTCTGGCACGGTTCTGGATTTGGATTTCGACATCGACAGTGGCCCCATTTAGCAGCTAGGTGATAATTAAGTTTATTATCTATCATGTAGTGTTGATAATTCAATGACATGTCCTCTACAAAACGCAGATTTTAAAATTATTTTAGTACTAGGGCTATCTCCATTTTTTATTTGAGTACTTACTTCTTGTACTCACGATAATTATTTGTACTTAATTAATAGATAAAGGATTTGTTAGCCTAATCAAATCTTTTTTAAATGAAGGACAAATTAAAATACAATCAAACAATTCACTAGGTACTTGCTAATCTTAATATTGTTATTACACAGATACGGTGACAGAGAACCGACAGTCAACAATCTTGGAGCCAAAGTGGATGCAGGACTCATGAGTCAATGTTTCGGTTAGTTCAATAAGCATACTGCATCAATAAACTTTTATTATTTCTAATTGACAATATTATCACTCGTCGACATAATAAAACGTACAAAATGTACATTGTATACTAAACCGTGAAATCTATTTCGTTTTCATCTCGCGGCAAAACAAGAAGTACTTTCGATGTATAAAATAAAAACAAAAAATTGAAGACGTCATATATTTATTTTAGCTTAAAAAAGATTCATGAAAATACGCACATGAAACACTAGACGAAAATTTGTAAGCACTATTCGCATCGCACATACATAAAATCCGACGAGAAATACCTCTTATGAAATTACACGGCGGGGTGATGTTTTGATAATGTACTATGAGTTCATATGCGCTTTCGAAGTGTGCTTTTTGCAATGTTTCACCAGTTATTTTTTATTTTAAACATTTCATTTCTTTGGAAACTCTGTTTTTTTACAAGACAAAACCATTCTACTTCGGGACGAAATCGAAATAGATTTCACGGCGCATATTAAGGTATTAATACTTAATTAACATTAAAAGTGCCTCATGACTTTCAATAAGTTGATGTAGATACTACACATGTATGTACAAAACCAGTTCATCATGATCTCACATTGTATGACCACTCCTCACACTTGACAGTCAGTTTATACTGGATTGCGTAGCTTGATATGTAGCTGTATGCTTCTTGTTGTGAAGGGCCCTGTCCATCAGAGGTGATTCAGGCTCGGATAAAAGAATACCTCTCTTCACATCCGACTGCAGCAGCCGCCTATCTGAATTCTTTGCTCAGTCAGCTCAACTGGGCATTCTCAGAGTTCATTACTATGATGCAAGAGGTAAGATTTTCAAGAAGAAGAAAGTCAAGAAAGTACTTCAATTTTGTAATGCAATTTTTTTGTCCATTCTTCTCTAGATGGATCGAGTAAGCGTGGACGCACATCTAGAGTCACGTCAGATCAAACTATGTGCAACATGTTTCGACCTGTACCACGGTTTGGCCAGAGCACTGGAGATGACGCTACACCTTGCTCCCTTACTGCTGACCAAACCAGAAGCGTGTGAAAACCAGAATGAGTTGCTACTCGGTAGAACTTGCCAGGTAAAGGAATAAGTATTGTTAGATTTTGTTAGTTTTTTATGTGGCTCTAGTTCAACTGTTAATGATTTTTAGTTGGATAGTCTATTAGAGCTAGCAGAACCATATTATCTCTAAGGAAAATTAGGCAAGTGTCTAGGGCGCTAGGTTACAGAGGACAGCCGCGAGACGCGCGTCCCCAACTGCCGAATAACTAGAATAGCGACGTCGCTAAACAAAATTAGGTGCTTAGGATCCTCTTTAGGTTTAATCTGCCCCTGAGGTTGTGTGGAATATTTTTCAATGTTGTCGATTTCTTGAATTTTGTATATATTATGTTACCAAAATCTTTTATATGTCTAAGAACTAAGTTAAACACATAGTAATGTTACTATCTTTTTGCTAGTGTCTTAACTATCCCGACATCTTTTGCAATCATCCATTCGATCATTGTTCGCACAAAAATTTTGATTTTACCCACTAAAGATTAATCTTTTTTCAGATCTTAATGGCAGTGGTATCAAGAGTATGTATCCGTGGTGGTGGTGGTGCCAGTTTTGCCCGTCTAGTGGCCCGAGGGTTACCTGATACGGACCGGGTACACTATTACGTGGCACTCGCCCCCGTGGCCGGCTGTCTCATCAGAATGCTTGACTCAAAATTACCACCTGAAGTAAGTAATAAAGTAGAAGGGTGTTAAATTACTTATTATAATGATGTCGTTGTTAATTTTGAAGCTTTAGTTTTATCTTTCGATCGATTTGGTTATTGTCTACGTATGTTCACGGATTACTCGATAACGTCTTAAAGGAATTCAAGAATTATTTTTGGCAAAGATTCAGTTATTTGTTTCAAATAGTTTTTATTCTAACGATCTGCCTTCCTTGCAAAGACCAGCGACATAGGTCCTTATGTCTTCTTAGTTGCACTTGGTTTTTTTTATAACAAATTGTAATTGATTTATGTACAAGTTATACGCAATATCATTTTTATTTCAGCACCTTGATCGGGTGACGAAAGCGTTGGTATTGGAACCTCTGTTCAGGATGGACGGCCTGGATCTAATGTTGGGCAAGTCCAAAGACAGTAAAGTGTTCTCATTTTACAAATGTAAGTGCAATACCTTATTTTTCTTATTACTCAATTTAACTCTCCTAGTGGCAAGCAAGCAGCGCTGTTTGTGGACAGCCGAAACACCAGAGTAGTAACAAGTGCGTTGCCGGCCTTTTTGGAAATTAGAAATTTAAGGATTGGGGTCAGAGAATCGGGATTCGCGCATGGTATAGGTATAATTGTATAGGATAACTAAAGGACTGACTGAAACTCTATATATCGCTGTTTCATGTGAAATATCAATAATAATTCATAAACTGGACTAATTAAATCAAAACTATTTTGTCTCTTTTAAAATATGGCCACACAAACTCGTCACTTTTTAATAAATTATTATTGTGTGCATTTCAGATCCAGAAGATGTAACATTTGATGAGTTGAAAGCGTTAGAAATAGTAGCAGATAGACTCCGTGTAGCTCGAGATGCGGTGGTGAGGTCGAAGTCCCCGGGCTCTAGCGGGGCGCAGTCCGACCTTTTATGTACGATCTGCTACGCAAGACCCGCAGACACAGCTTTTGTACCATGTGGACATCATTCTTGCAGGTATATTGAAACCATTTATAACTAACTTCAGTAAAGAGGAATTTCTCACTTTGTCCTGTTTGTATGCAAGCCCGCGATTATCTCGCATTTGACTGAGCCGACTTTAAAGCAGTTTTCTAAAAAGGCTTTGTTACCCGTAAGCCTGGTTTTAGCAAAATATTTGAAGTTATTATTAACCGACTTCATAAAAAGTAACTTTTGAAGTATTGCAACTTATAAATAGTTTTTTTGTTAAAAAAATACTAGCTGTAACGATTTCTTCTTTATTTCAGAGCTTGTATAATGCAGCACTTATTAAACAGTAAGCAGTGCTTCTTCTGCAAGGCAGATATTGAAACTGTCCGCGAAATAGAACCCGCGAACAATTGACGCCATCTTGTCTCATTCTCAACAATGGCGGAGGAACTTCGAAAAATTAAATCTAACGAAATCTTAGCCATCCTACATTGTTTTTATAAAATAAAGTATGGAGATAATTTCTTGTATTTAGTGACGATATGTTTTTGGTTTATTTTTATTAAATTATGTTTTTATTCTTAGTAAATTATTAATTTTATTTCAAAAAGAATACGTTTAATTATGAAAAAATAAAAAAAATAAAAATAGTAATGGCCGTTTCGAACAATTACTCCCAAACTGTCACTTAACATGACGTAGCACCTAAACTAACCCCTTATTTGTACTGCTAGGTGTCCCTTATAGGTTGGTGAAAACAAAAATAATGTTAAATGTCTTATCATAACTTAGAGGTTATTTTAACGAGAGATGGGTAAAAACGGGCATTAGGGACGCAATACAATAGTAAATGACGAAAATAACTGATATGAATGACAATGTACTTATAAAATAATAAAAACTATTCTTCAGTATTTTGAGACATTTTATTAAGTACGAGTTATTTACAGTGTTTATGGTCCTTTGTTAAGTCCTTGTGGGGAGTAAGCGTAGTATGCCATTGGACACTCGCAGGTTCCACGGAGTCCTGGGTGGCCGCGGGGACCAATTGGACCTAAAGAAACGTCAAATTTTTATATCATTACCTATAGTAAATTGCCGATTTATGTTTAAAACAGACTGACTTTATTTAAATACGTGTTACTCCGCGATTTTTATAATAAAATCGGTTATTAAATTATTAGAAGATCTTCGTACCACTTTTATATGTACATGAATTTCACATTCCTCCCTTACCTTCTCGTCCTGGGTCACCTCTGTCTCCGGTTCTGCCTGGATAACCTGGTGGGCCAACTGGACCTGAAGACAATATATTATAGATTAGAACTTTGACTGCTAATGGAAAAGATTTTTAAGGCAAATTCTTCGCTAAAGTCAGGCATCGGTTACCACCATGGCGACCAAAACTGTATTTTCAACATTTCATAGGAAACAATAAATTCTCGGACACGGCATTTCCAAACTCATTTTGTCGGAAAAGAATTCGTATGAAAACCGATACAGTCGTCTGCTAGTTTAGAGATTCCATTATTATATCAAAATAATTATAATGAAAATGTGACTAATACGGTAGACGACTAATTTCTATTTTAATGTCCGTCTGGTAGATTATTTAAAAACCTTAGACTCGTATTTTTAATTTTTTTACGGAATCGAATAGTTTCGAAGTTATATTAATTTAAAATGTCGCGTGACGTCACTTCTATATACGGTCAAAGGTCAAAAGTCCACTGCCACCGTCCATCCACCACAAGACTACTATCGGTTGTGCTGCAGCGCTTATACCCACACGCACACGCATATCTTAATCCGTGTGCGTACGCGTGCGTGTGTTTATGCGTACGCACGCGTTTTTGTGCACATTAATAAGAAATTACTTACGCATTGCCGTGTGAACATCACTCACGGTGGCGGTGGACTTTTGACCTTTGACTGTACATTTTATACGTAGAAATGACGTTTTAGCCCCCACTCCTAAACTTTTTATTCGTTATATCTAAGTATCATTTTATTATACAACAAAATAAAAAAATACGTGTCTAATATGTTTCATTACCTAATTGACGGACTAATTACATTTTAAATTTTCATACCCTGTCATCATCCCTTTTCAATACTTTTTTATAATGTACTAGCGGCCCGTCCCGGCTTCGCACGGGGGGACTTAAGATTTTTTACATAGTTTTACGTTTTATTTATATTTATTCTCAGTTTTTTTTAGCGACCTGCCCTCCGTTGTCGATGTCGCGTCTTAAGGTAACCGATTGAACAATTCAAAAGTTATCTAGAGCAAACTTTTATAAGGATTGAACCATTCATTAAAACGATTGTTATGGGTAAACTATAAAAGGTAGACATATGCTCTCGCGGACTTTTTTAAAAATAATGTTAAGATAAACAATTCATCTATAGAACATTTTTGTATAACTTTAACTATATGCTCAGCGCACGCCACGGCAGGCCTCAGAAACGATACTTTTCCCCCGTTTTTAAAACATTTTTGGTTACTGCTCCACAACTATAGGACCTAGCGTGATATTATATAGCCTATGTTACTTCTGAATAATGCAGCTTTCGAATGGTGAAAAAATTATTGCAATCGGTTCAGTAGTTTTTGAGTTTATTCATTACAAACATACAAAAATACAAAAATACTAATCTTTCCTCTTTATAATATTAGTATAGATAATTAATAATGCAAAATAAAATTTTGTCTGAGATTGCTAGTATGTATTACCAAAGAGTATACGTTACCAATTTGCCCTCGTGGTCCTTCTGGTCCCTGAACGCCGATGCCTTCTGGCCCCCTGTCGCCTTTGTCACCTTTCTGTCCAGATGGGCCCATGCTGCCAGGTTTACCCGGGTCCCCTGTTTCACCAGTGTACCCTCGGGGACCTGGGTCTCCTGAGAGGCCTGGTATTCCTATAAAGTCGAAGTCGAAATCAAAATCCTTTATTTCAATTAGACCAGAAAGGCACTTTGGAACGAGATATGATTTAATATGAATTTTAATTTAAAATAGGGCAATAAGTTGGTGAAAATAGATACGTTTATATACCTATTATGTAACATGTTTTATATGTACGTATTTACACATATGAGTGCGCAATCTCCAACAGTGGTAACTGAACGATATCTTTCGCAGTTTATTATTATGAGCCCCGGCGTGTTTTGAACCTAGTCGAGCATTTTCGAAAAGTTAACGTGAGTCAGCGATATATATTTAATTAATGTAGCTTAATTATGTAGAGGTATGACTGCCTTGTTGGCCAAGGGGTCTCGGGTTCGATTCCCGGATCGGGCAAAGTAACACTGGGTTTTTTCAAAAATCTCAGTAGTAGAACGGAGTCTGGACTTGTGCCCGGTAAATGGCAATAAGCTCACCCCCTATCACATGGGACTCATAACATAAATAGTGAAAAGTGGGTGTTACATTACACAGTGGCATTAAGGGCCGTAATGTAACTCTGGCTACCCCTTTGGGGATAAAAGGCGTGATGTTATGTTATGTAGAGGATGTAGTATCTCAGATGTTATACATAGTACACTAATTATTTAAGTTTACTTTAATTTTTTAATATTAATTAATTTATAGTTTCTTACCTGGTGGCCCCGGTGGACCCGGCCGGCCTGGATGGCCCCTCTTGCCTAATACCGTCGGAGGCAACAATATTTGATTCGAAGCAAATTCATTGAGGCGCACTGTTAAAAGAAATGTGAAATACAGATAATTTTGATATAAGGCTCTAAACAAAATGTCTCAAACTTCAAATCCAGGTAGAAAACTGGGATTGGTTACATGGAATATGTAATCGCTGCACAGAATGTTAACCAGTTCAAAAACAGACTTGACAGATACACAACATCGAATTAACCACTGATAGAAAAATACGATACAGGCATTTATCAGTTGTTTCAACTGCCTGTCTGAATTAAGTAAATGATAATGATAATGGTTGTGAGCCATTACTTTTTTTAGGGGGAAAATCATCCAATGGTTTCTCCCGCCTGGGTGAGGTGGGACGGAGCGTCAGACTCTTACTGACTAAATACCCCCCTACTCCCTTCCTACTCCTGTCCTCCGCGACTCCCTATCGGGCGTCAGCCCTATTGGGCCCCATCTCTTTGAGGCGCGGTACGCAACACGCCGTACGCTCGGTTCTGATCGGACGGCGAGCTACCCATGCTCGCCTGGTTGTGAGCCATACAGCTTAATCTTACTAAGGACTTTTGTCTACACGAATATTATTTACTTACCTTTTACAATATCTTCACAAATATTTCTTACTTCAGCTTCAGACATTGAAGGAGTCTGAAATATTTGAAAAAACAATTACAGTATTTTACAAATAACAAAAATAAATAGGTTAGACTTTCTCTCACTTTTGCATGATTATTTTATACCTAGTTATATTACCAGTAGTATTTTTAACATTACCTCTCTTACGAAAGTGGGTGGCGCTGATACTCCAGGAGGGCCAGGAAGTCCTCTCTGTCCAGGGACCCCATCCAGTCCTGCTGGACCAGGCAACCCTGGGAAACCTTGCTCACCTCTCTAGAACAATATTTAGAATAATAAATATTTCTTACAAAATGTTTTTATTATGCTATGCTTATAATTATTTAGCTTACCTCCCCTTTGGGCCCTATGGGGCCCGGCGGTCCAGGTATGGGTATTATCGGCGTTGAATCAGTGGATCCCGGCCGACCGGGAGGTCCAGGGGGACCCGGTGACCCCTGTGGACCTGCTGGCCCCTGAAAACAAATATGAATAGTTTAAGAAAATAATTGACATAAAATTATATTTTTCTGAAATATCGAAACATGTATTTCGTTAAGAAATGTAACTTTGCTGCGTTCCGAATTTTTTTGTCGTTCACAATTAAATCCATCTACAAACATTAATTCTCATACACACCTGGATCACACAAAGAGTTCTTCCATGTTGGAACCGAACCCGCGATTCGTTGCACGGCAGCCGGTTGCCTAACCGCTGTGCCAAAAAACTTGTGTCAATAAATTAATAATAATAATTACCGGTTGTCCATCAAGCCCTGATTTCCCCGATGGACCCGGTAGGCCGGGTGGGCCCATGTTGCCGGGCATACCAATAGCACCAGGGAATCCTTGCGGTCCAGGGGGGCCCTGGAAAAAATAATATTGAAATTATTAATAACTGAAGATGAAGATTTTTTCTTATACCAAATTATCACCTCAAAGTGTTGCTTTGTCATCTATAACATCTAAATATTTATTTATTGGAAAACCAACAACTAACGAAGCTAAGGAAAGGAAAACAATTAGTGGCAAAATAACATCTGAAAGTCAATTAATAATAATTAATTATCCATTTAAATTTTAGGTAGGTACTATAAATCGCAATGTATCGAAGAGGAAATCGTTCAGAACCAGATATTATTTAAGTTCCTACTATTGTGGAAAAAATTAACAAGACATTTACTATAAAAAAACTTAACTTCTTTTATTTTTCTTAATCACTGCAAATTTAGTTAGTTGAACAATATAACTTAAGGTGTCAATTATCTTTTGTATAGGTACTTAGTAATTGTAATAAATATTATTATATTTACTATAGTCCCGTCGTGTCCCGGTGGTCCAGGTGGGCCTGTGAAACCATCTCTGCCATCGCGACCCGGAGCGCCTTTCTCGCCTTTTGCACCTGAAACAAAAATATTTTTATTTGATAAATATTTGATTTTTTAGTCCAATCGCTTACTCGGTCAGCTAAAATGAAGATCTTCAATTGATTTTATAGATAAGATTAGGATTTTTTTATGGGTTAAAATCATCGAATGACTGCTCCCGCCTGGGTGAGGCGGGAGGGAGTGTCAGACTCTTTACTGACTAAAAACCACCCCGTTCCTTCTCCTGCACTTCGAGCTGGAGCCCCGGTAACCCATTAAGTTCTCCGCGACTCCGTATCGACATCAGTCCTATTGGGCCCCATCCGTGGTGGTGATGGCTATTTGAGGCGCGCGCGGAACGCGACGCGCCGTACGCTCGGGTCTGGTTCTGGTCGGACGGCGAGCCACCCATGCTCGCCGTCCGCAAGCCCACTCTTACGGTGGCCGCAGATCGTAAAATTAGGATAGGATGGCCTGATGTCTATGCATCTTAATCGTAGCAAATAATCTTCTAGAGGTATACCATCTTATCATATATCTAGTCTTCTATGCTTTTGTAAGTAAAATAAATATGTACCTAAAGAATAAGAATAACGTACCATGTACCAGCGAAGCGTTTATGTTGGTAGCAGGCCCCGGTGGACCCGGTAGTCCTCGGGTGCCAGGTGGTCCTACGGGCCCCGGGGGCCCAGGTAGACCCTGAAAAACATAATATCACTCTATATATATATTTTTTTACTGTTTTTCTATTTATTATTATTAAATGTATAATATTTTATTAGTCACGGGCAAGTGCTGAAAATCAGCGCCGCGACTCGAGCACACTCGTGTCCGGGCATTTAAGCTTAGCTCTTGCCTTTTTGCGCCGTCTTTACTGTATTGTTTTTTTATTTTATTTCTTTGTGTTATTGTACCTTGTGACGGTGTGCAAATAAACAATTTTTCTTTCTTTCTTTCTTCTATAATAAAAAAAAATATAATTTATAAGTTTAAGTTCTCTTTTTAATATCATTTGTAAGATAAGAACTCACGTCTTTCCCGTCTGTTCCCGGGACGCCGGCGAGACCAACCAACCCAACGTCTCCTGCTTCACCTGAAACATTTCAGTTGAAAACAGTAATTAATGGTTTTGTCACAACTTTAATTATAATACGTTGACCGTATGATTAATTGAAAGATCATCATAATAACATCACGCCTTTTATCCCCTAAGGGGTAGGCAGAGGTGCACATTATGCCACTGTACAATGTAACACCCACTTTTCACTATTTATGTTATGAGTCCCATGTGATAGGAGGTGAGCCTATTGCCATATACCGGGCACAATTCCAGACTCCGTGCTACTACTGAGATTTTTTTAAAAAAAAAGGGAATTATTTGAAAGACTATTCTAGTAAAAGAGTGATCAGTTCAGAATAGGGATGATGACAGGGTATGAAAATTAAAAATCTAATTAGTCCGTCAGTTAGATAATAAAAAAATATTAGACACGTATTTTTTTTATTTTGTTGTATAATAAAATGATACTTAGATATAACAAATCAAAGTTTAGGAGTGGGGGCTAAAACGTCATTTCTACGTATAAAATGTACATAGAAGTGACGTCACGCGACAATTCAAATCAATACATCGTCAAAAGTTTCTGTAAAAAAATTAAAAATACAAAATATTGTGTAATGTTTTTAAATAATGTACCTACGGACATTAAAATAAAAATTAGTCATCTACTCTATTACTATGAACGAAAAATACTTTATCATAGGTTTGTTTTTACCTTTTTGACCACTGTCTCCTTTCTCTCCCTTTAGTCCACGGCGTCCAGGTTCTCCTGGTGGTCCAACATAGCCTGGGCCTGAAGCCTTTAATCATCGACAATATATAATATTATCAGGATTCAATAACTTGTGAAAAATGTCGAACGATGGATATCCCACACTTTAAAAAAATTTTAGTTATGGGAGAGCCATGATTCGGCACGAATGGACCGGCTCGACCGGAGTGATACCACGGCCGAGCAGAAAACTGACGTGAAACAACGCTTGCGTTGTGTTTCGTCGTGTGAGCGAGGTTACCCGAGGCCAAATTACCCCTCCTCCCGTCTTCCCAATCCCAGAATTCGCCACAATCCTCAAATTCCCATTTCCCAAAATGCCTTGGTGTTCCAAGGCGTCCATGGGCGGCGCCGATTGCTTACTATCAGGTGATCAGTATGCTCGTTTACTAGCTTATGCCATAAAACAAATTTCAAACCAAGCCTGTCGTAATGAACGTTAGTGGTAACACAAGAATAACACATCCTTACACACTATAAAACAAAGTCCACTACATTTATAACTAATTAACAATTTTACAGATAAACTAAAACTACCACACAGTTCTCTCCGATTTTTCCAAGTGGATAGAATAACCCTAAAAAAATTAGTATCTATTGGATAATTTATGTTTTATTTACTCACATTAACGATGGGGCCCGGTGGCCCCGGTTCGCCCCTGTCTCCTTTCAACCCAGACAGACCTGGTACCCCGGGTTCACCTTTAACACCGCGTATGCCCTAGAAGAAAATAATTAATTTGAAACAGTACTAACAATAGAGAATAATTACTAATATGATGAACCACTCTTTCCGCGGTTGTCGTAAGATCTGACTTACGCCCGAATACTGAGGCTATTGTACGCTAGTATGAGTTTATTATACGTTTAAAGTATTCGAAACGAGACCGCGTTCGGCACACTGATTGGCCGGCTCCTATGAACCAACCAATCAGAGCGTCGAACGCGTATGCCTTCGTATCGTTTCGTAAATCAAACTCGTACTAAGGTCTCGGAAAAGCTGCTTCAATTTGAACTTAAATATCGTGCCATCTCTGTCATTTTACAAAGAATTTATAGTGACAGAAGTATAGTATGTGTAGACGCAGCTTAAAATTTAGTGACGTTTAGGTATTTGGACATAAGGGACTACATTTTTAACAGACACCTTACGTGGTGGTACGGCTTTGACAAATGTGTTCCTTTTAAAACTGCAAGCAATTATCGATTTGTGGCGATTAATAGCAAATACCTCTTTTGTCGTCGTCCATAGTCCACCAATGGAATGTCAGTGGCCATTGGTGTATGTATGTATGTTGGGACCTTTGCATATAATGTCTTACCGGTATACCAGTGTATCCTCTTGGTCCTTGTTCTCCTTTACCACCACGAGGTCCTTCTGGGCCCTATAGTAAAAATATCAAAATTAGGCTCCCAGATCTTCTCACACGTGAAATAATGGTTTTAACTGAAATATACTTAATAATAATAATCTATAAAAAAAATTTGGGATGAGAAGCGTACGTACACAAAACAAAGCAATTTTAGTTGGCGTAAAAATTATAAAATGTTTTTGAAATTAAAAAGTATTTTAACTTATTCAATAGAACAATATCCACTACCGAGTCCCCAAGCGCTCTGCACTAACTCCATTATAGACCGTATTGCCCATGTTTAAAAACTACTTTTGTATGAACAAATGCCTAAATATTTTGTCCAATGCTGTCAATGTTTGAAAATCCCTTAGGATTTTTCGTACGAAACCATCATCATCACTATCAACATCCTATAAATGCTTAAAAAGGTTTGATCATTAATCACCACGCTTGCTCAATGCGGGTTGGCGATTTCAAACTTATAATTAGAAATTATAAGCCCAGGCTTCCTCACGATGTTGCCCTTCACCGTTTGTCGTACTATACCTCTATATTCAGAATCAATTAATCAGTTTCATTTAACTTTTATTGGTCATTCGGTTCTACAATTGTTTATACTTACCGCAGGACATGTAGTATTGCAGATACTGCCTTCATTTGGATCCGCCAGTAACGCGGGGTCCACATCATACTAGAAGATAAAAGGACACTGTAACATCATAGGAATTCACAATGGCTGTGCAATGCGTTCATTCCTGCATCAGGGAAAGATGCTAATGGATTTTTGTAAATAAAATGATCATTATTTAAGGCTCGTACACAAAACTGCGATGCGATGCAATGCGAATTGCTGCGATGCGATTCTAGACCGACCCTGGGACCCTGGGAGGAGACGCCTTGTCGCACGAAGTGACAAGGCGTTTCCCAGAATGACCATTCCTTCGACGACCGTCAACCGTTCTAAACGTATTTTAAATTGAAACCTAGGTCGTGACATGGATCGTAAAATCGTGTGCCCTTCTGTTATTGCTTGGAAGGTACAGGAAAGAGAAACAAAGAAAATTTTGGGAAGATAAGATGCGCGATGCGAATCAATTCGCAAGTTCTTGCGATGCGTAGAGGGCGGTCGCACATTTTGCGATGCAACGTCGCATCGCAGTTTTGTGTACGAGTCCTATGCCGGAGTCGGAAAAAATTCCCAACCCCAATCTCGAAATGTCCAGTGGCCAATCCCCCTTAATGCCTAAAAGATAATGCACTTATAACTCATTTGGTGGAGCAAGTACATCAAATCCGAAACCTGACTACTTTTTTTATTTTTTTTTCTAACTGAAATTAGTATTTATCGTCGTTTTTACTTACTTTCGGTGATGGTGTCGCCTGTATAAATTGAGGCTTATCCTGAAATAAAATAATTTTATTTATTTACTCATTGATTACATTTTCTTTCTATTGCAAATCTGCTCTGACTGCCTCGTTGGCCGAGTGGTCGCAAGTGCGACTACCGGGCAACCGGTTCGATTCCCGGGTTGGGCATAGTATTATAGCACGGAGTCTGGAATTGTGCCCGGTATATGGCAATAGGCTCACCCCCTATTACATGGGACTCATAACATAAATAGTGAAAAGTGGGTGTTACATTGTACAGTGGCATTAAGTGCCGTAATGTACACCTCTGCCTACCCCTTATGGCTTATGGGATAAAACGCATGATGTTATGTTATGTCTTTTCGAAACCATGAATTACCTTTTCCATTAAATTTATTGTCTCTATGCTCTATTTCTTTAATTAAATAATTAAATGTTATTGTATTTACTTACAATTTCCTCGCAGGTATCTCTACTCAAATTGTACCGGTCACAACTTAACGACAGCCATTGGAGGTCTATCTAGAAGAATATAATAATTCATTATACTCATTTTTCTTTTGGCATGTGCTGAAATCAAACCCCTTGATAACCTACACTTACCATCTCTTATTATAACTCCTGTGTCGCGCAATTCTATTCTCATATATATGAGCCCTGAGTGGGCCTGAAACTGATCGAGGTAACTCGATCGGTTTCGAGAGAAAACAATTCAACACAATTAATGAAAGCTCAATAGAATTTACTGAACATTTTTATAAATGATTTTTTCTTCATTTCTATCCTGTGCTCTGGATTTAATTAAAATATTAATGTTCAATAAATATATCTGGGAAATATTTAATGTAGATAATAATACTCACAGGTGCAGATGACCCGTCGTCATTCGAAACGATGGTCACTGAAGTAGCGTTTGTGAAGTCACCAGTTGTTATCTTCTCAGGCATTAACTGAAAATCAGATACTAGTATTTGTAGGCGAAAAGATTGGGGATGATGACAGGGTATGAAAATTAAAAATCTAATTAGTCCGTAAGTTAGGTAATGAAAAAATATTAGACACGTATTTTTTTATTTTGTCGTATAATAAAACAATACTTAGATAAAACGAATCAAAGTTTAGGAGTGGGGGCTAAAACGTCATTTCTCAGTATAAAATGTACTGAGAAGTGACGTCACGCGACATTTCAAATCAATATATCTTCGAAACTATTCGTTTCCGTAAGAAAATAAAAAATACGTGTCTAATGTTTTTAAATAATCTACCAGACGGACATTAAAATAAAAATTAGTCGTCTACCCTAAAAATACCCTAAAATTTTTTCTTGTATGCGAAGAGTTTGTTTATTTTTTCAGCTTTATGTAATTAATACTGCATTGTTGGCCGAGTGTTAGCAAGTGCGACTGCCGGGTAACGGTTCTCGGGTTCGATTCCCGAGTCGGGCTACTATTACTGAGTTTTTTTTAAACTCAGTAGTAACACGGAGTCTGGAAACTAACATGGGACTCATATCATAATTTGTGAAAAGTGGGTGTTACATTGTACAGTGACATTAAGTGTCGTAATGTGCACCTCGGCCAATCCCTTGAGGATAAAAGGTGTGATTTTATTTATAAACACAAAAAGTACATAGGTATGCCGTACTATGAATGCCGTAGCATTTTCGCTCAGTCTATGAATAAGAGTCCCAATGTGCTTTGAAACTAGTAGAGCTTGTTGTCATGATAGTATTAATAAAACGAATTTTTATTTAATTTAAATCATTAAAAGTAAAATCTCACCTCAACACAGTCGACTGCTACGTGTACAGTGTTGTTGGTGATAGAAGCGTGGATCTTATGCCAACCTGGAGTGAAAATCTGGAAATATTACAAAACGGCTATAACTAAAACTTAGCATTAGCACTTAGTTCTGGTTTACCCAACCTTTTATCTGTTGAAACACCGGCTCCCGGTATAAAACACATTATACCCACAATCTTCAACAGACAAGAGGCTAAAACCCCACTTAGCTCATCAATGGGCGTCTAATTACAAATAAACAAGTTTATTGTTTTATTCAACTTTCATGTTACCTCAGACTCGGCTCAAGAATATTTCTTAATTTAGCTATTATTACATACATTTTATAACTACTTAATTTAACTAACCGCGACTTATGATTGAGGCCACTGGAGGCCTAGGACTTGGATTGAGGACGAGAGGCCCAATCCTCCAACCCTATTCCCCGAATTCACAAATCCCTAGCCTCCAAAAACCCCCAAAAAGCCACTTCTCATTTGAGTTACTTTTTAATCACTTCGATTGATACAAAGCCGTACGTAACATAATTTAACAAGCAAATAACATCTACTAAACACGCATAAATACTATTAAATGATAACAACTTACTTCCCAACTGTTAAACATGACCCTAGACCCTCCAATGAAGACGACGATCTTCTTGGTGACTGGTAGCATGGTGAGTGCGAACTGCAGACTGGACTCAGATCGAGCTCGGACCAGACTCCACGGCCGTCGCTGGCCACGAGCATTGAACGTACCGACCACGGTGAAGTGAGGAGGCAACCCTGCTGGAAATACCTCCCTACAAGATAGAAATGGTTGGACAGACCCAATAAACAATATGAACATTGAAATAAGTATTGCTATTGGTCGTTAGATTCCGCCATACTCAGAGTCATTCTATGATTATTAATCGGCAATTGATGTCGGAACAAAATCGTTACTAAAAAGGAGTAGTTTAAACTCTAAGTACAACAAATTGTATATTTCTTAATGATGTAGCAGAGAGTCCAGTGGTTTTATTTTCACAAGATCTTTGTGGCAAGATCTCTACGCATGGTTCATAGGGAAGGCTACAGGGGCGTGACCCCTAAAGTCTAATAGTTATAGTTAAAAACATTTTTTACATTTAGTCGAGATGAAATTTATGCTTAGGTTAACTTATGCTTAGGTCAACATACTGAATGAACTGAATCTCTTACAAAATATAAGACTCCCCACGACCTCGTTTAAGGATATTAAGATCGCCCTACAGATTACTTACTTCAACGGCAAAGTCAAATTCACATCAAGCCCAATTCTATAAGCTCTTTGCAGATCCTGAGAGCCTTGCACCAACGTAACGCCTTTAGTATCACGTTGGTCTAGCCGATAAACGGCTATCAGGTCCACTGTCTGAAAGTCCACGTCTCCTGGTGTGTGAGAGGAACATGGTGATGCTATGTCTGCCTGAGGTCGCTCTGATGTGGTTGTAGTTGTTGAAGAAGATAATGTTGTAGATTTGGTTGTAGTTGCAGTTGTGGTTGTGAAGTTTGCTGGAAAAGTGTTGATACATGAAACTCTTAACGTATACTGTGATGTCCCTAAAATGCTTTATTAATATTAGTAAGATTGCTGTAATGAAATGATAAGGTATATATAGGCTTAACAACAGAATTTTTAATTAACTAATAAATCTCCCACAAGACTTGTCGGTAACATTAAATACAACCGACTTAATGTGAATTAATATGAATGTGAATTAAAAACCCTTTCAAAACGTAAGTAGGTATGGAGTTTCTTGCTTGTTATATTTTGAAACAAGCACTTAGCTTCACTTAACTAAAATAATTACCTGGACGTAGTTAATCAATGTAAACATTTTTAGTGTGTTTCTCTAGAATATTTCATTGTTATAATATTCCTTAGGACTGTTTTCCTTTTATTTTGACTGTTTTTATTTGGTGATGTCTACTTATAACTTACCTATTTGTCCATTACTTGTAGAATATGATGATATCGCGACGACTAAAATAATGTACCTGAAACAAACAATTGAAAAATGAATAGGTAAACAATTAGGCTGTAATATAATAGAAACTATTCATTATGAACAACATCACTCCGTCCCTAATATTAATCACTACGCTTGTTCAAGGTCCAATTGGCAATTTTAAGGTTGAGTGTAATTTGAAATGATAGATCCCTCTATCGTTCGAATAATTTCCTTCATCATCCATAAAAACGAAGAACGAGTAAGTATTTTTCTTTCCTCTTCCATTATTTTTTTTCAGGTGTATTTCTAACGATTGTAATATTTTTAATTAATTAATGCATTGAAGTAGGTCTTAAATCATGTTTGCCTGGCAACCTGGACCTACAATTCCAAATTATAAGGTTGAAATCTTCAATTCAACTTAATTTTTTATTATTGTTGGTCGCTTTCTGCTCTATATGAGAAAAAGTCTTTTTTTTCTCAGCATTGCATTGAGACAGTTTCAGACTGATGATTATTATGTTGAATACTTAAATGATTCTTAAAACTAAGGAGGCAGTATCTGCTTAGAGAAATAACAAGATAGGTCAAGAAACTGCTAGATAGTCGAATACTCCTGACCTATTGACATACCACCCCGTTCCCAAAATGACGATGCATCAAATAAATTGAAACATCAAGAACGTCCTAGTTTGGGACATCGAATCTCGATAGCTCTTGGGTCAATAAATAATTGAACTGCGTCTATGGCCCACTTGATTTGACCTTCAACAGCCAATGAGTGGTAAGCGAGTCAATTTGATGGCTTCTTAACGGTTTGTGACGTCAAGGCAAGTGGGTCAATGTAACGACATATTGTCATCTGATAGATGGATGGAAAATATGTAAACTGTATTGAAATTTTTGAACGACAAATATTTTGTTAAGGTCACACAGACAGATTTACGCATATTGCAATTTTCGGATCATCTGATGGTAAGCCATCGGCGCCGCTCAGGATCGTAGCCGGTCTTTTGAGATTTAGGGATTTGAAAATTGGGAAAATTTAGGATGGGGAGGAAGATAGCTATCTCGCTCTCATAACATAACATAACATCACGCCTTTTATCCGCGAAGGGGTAGGCAGAGGTGCACATTATGCCACTGTACAATGTAACACCCACTTTTCACTATTTACGTTATGAGTCCCATGTAACAGGGGGTGAGCCTATTGCCATATACCGGGCACATTTCCAGACTCCGTGCTGTCTCGCTCTCAAGTTTAGAAATTTAAACAACATAAAAGTCTAATTACTAGTTATAGGAAACAGTCTACGCAGATGTGCAATGTGATTCCCCGAAGAGCTTACAGTAATGTACTTGCATAAACAGTAGATTGGGTAGCTATATCAACTTATTTTTATCAGGTATAATTTGTATTAGTGTGTTTTGGATTACTCTGCCTCGTTGCCCGAGTGGTTGCAAGTGCGACTGCCGGACCAGGGGTCTCAGGTTCAATTCCAGGGTCGGGCAAAGTATTATTAGGGTTTAAAAAAAAATCTCAGTAGTAGCACGGAGTCTGGATTTGTGCCCGGTATATGACAATAGGCTCACCCCCTATTACATGGGACTCATAACATAAACAGTGAAAAGTGGCTGTTACATTGTACTGTGACATAATGTGCACCTCTGCCTACCCCTTCGAGGATCAAAGGCGTGATGTTATGTATGTTTTGGATTAAAAAAATAATTTGTTATTCATCTCTGTAAGTTCATCACTGCTGGATAAAGGCCTCTGTAAGAACACGTCTCTGAGCTCGATGGTCAACTATAAAAGCAAAAACTTCTATATGACCTCTAAAAGACGAATCATGATGACTATTCCCTGGCTTTTTGACCACACGTCTATCAAACATTAGTCATGCATAATACAGGAGCGTCACTAATGTAATTCAAACTTTAGTTGTCATAGTAATAAGAATGTAAGTGCCGTGCCGGGTGGACTAATCACTATTCCATACACAGAAATATAAAAAATATCATAGATAGACTTTTTTATTATATCTATGGTGATGGCATGCTAGAATACATATAACATCACCCCTATACCTCCTGGTGGCTGTCGTAAGACCCAACTATATGGGACTGTATATTTAGCACGTTAACCGCCGCGTAGGTCACCGGTGACCTACGTTAGCGGAGGATTTGCCTTCAGCAGTTTTCTGTCGACATTCAAAGGCTTAACAGAGGTCGCGCAGCAGCGCTCTCTCAAGAAATTAAACCTTGAACTGATCTTCGACCCTTGCAAGCATGGAGATTACGGCAAACTCCTCTAATATAGCCAATAGACCAGCTGTTGATTGTTGATGTAATTTGAAGTACATAATATGTATGTAAGTATGTACATGGTCCATGTATTTTTAGTTTACGACCGCTTGATTCGGCAATGTGATACGATCATTTAATTCATTTGTACCGTTTAATGGAGTATCAGCGACATTCATCATTGTTGCTCTTTGTCTTTAGATCTGCAGTTTGCTTGTATGAATTTGAATTTGTTTATTTCATTATACGATTGCCAACTACGAAAGTGGTATGTTTTTTTTGTTAATATCTGTTTTTAAATCCTTGCCCTACACTAGGATTTTCTCCTGTGTCGTGGGTGCGTTTACAAACATACAATATCACATACCCATGACACCCAGACCCGGAACAACAATCTGTGGATCACACAAACAGTTGTTCCGTGTGGGAATCGAAGCCGCGACACGTTGCGCGGCAGCCTGATGCCCAGCCACCGCGCCAACCGTGCAGTCAAATTGCTATACAATTTGAGCTTGTATGCCTCTTATATACTGTCTGTACTTACTCAATAAGGACCTACTACTGAAGAGTAACAAGGGCTTAACAATTTATTGGATGTTAGCCGTTATCTATGATCATCATCATTATCATCATCAACAGCCTATAAGTGACCAAAAGCCTCTTCTTACACGGAAACGGTTTGGGCATTCATCACCACGCTTGCTCAATGCTGGATGGCGCTCAATGCGTTATTTACCAAATGTTAAATAAAGAATGCCCTATCTCTACCTCTATCTCTTGTTTAAGTACATTCACATTGATTTGAATCATGATTTTTGTATTGTTACTTGTGTAATCATTGCATGGCATCAATGCAATAATAGAAAGAATAGCGAGAATAGAAGCGCTGTAGTATTTTACCTAAGTTTGTTTTGAATGACCTTTCCAAATCTAAGATACCTAATTATGTATTGTTTTCGATATCATTAACCAACTTGGCAGAAAGAATTAGGTAAGGATGACTAAATTTATATTAAATTTAAAATTTGCTTCGTAATCTACTTTTGCATGTATTTTTTTAAACAGAAATAGGTGTAATATAATATGTACCGAAATGTTTGACGTAATTCATCTATGATTTATATACTGTTGCCATTGTACTTGGACCTCGATAATAATGTATTTATTATCGTCATAAATAATAATTGAAAGGCAGTCACACTTCTGAAAAGGTAAAGATAACACCAATTTTTTGTAAGTAAAATGAATATGATCTATTCCTTAAAAAAATAATAGCTGCTTAGTAGAAACTTTGATGAAAATTGAATTTTACATAATTTGAGAAAGAAACTTACCTAAAAACCGCCATAATACTACACTTAAAATAACGAACTCGTGCGCATACCGTGCGCGCGCAACCCCGCGCGATCCGACCGCTACGGCTAATCGAACTCTTACTGACTACTGACCACTGAGATTTGACAGCGCACGCTGATATATATCAATTAATTTGCTGATGACAGCAACGGAACCGCAATTGAGTATTGAATGCATAACTTCTTACATACTGGGATGATTCAAACTGTAAGGAGTTCTCGTCATCGCCTGAAACTGAATATGGGTGATAATACCTATACCTACTACCACGACGAGCCTATCCTAGGGTATCTAAGGACATTGATGACCTCCCTAAAGAACGTAATACGTTCCTATCATGATAAACGTAAATACTTAAGTTATAATAATAGCATTCAGTACTAAGTAAACATCATCATCATCTAACAGCAAACTAGTCAAGTTACTCGTGAAATAATTACATAAATAAGCCGAAAACCTTAATAATTAAAAAAGATTCATGTTTATGATTCCCGCGTCTCTGCCAAATAATGTGTAAGTACTTAAGTAGGTACTTCTTTACTGCTGAAATTAATAACCATAAAATCGTTCCGCAATCTCTTAATCGTTCAGTATTGGGTTTCGACAGAAATTAAATAAAACTCATTTTAGTAAGCGATCTGAATGTAGCTTAATACATACCTATCTAGTCGCGAAGATTTTCGATTGACATTGTTTATTAGTAAAGTAGTTAATATTCGAAAAGTTAACATTGTAGAAGGGTAGAAAAGAATGGCAGATGAGATGACTTACCTTATTTAGCATCTTAAAATCTGATTCAGGTTTCCAAGCCATAGTTTGTAACTACTTATTAGTCGATCTCACAAATATAGGGGAACCTGTTGTAGTCAATCAGTAGGTAGGTGTATCAAATATTTTGGTACCTATTTACTATATGCACATATGTACTTCACTTCTAGCTATGTTAGAGGCATATCACAATTATAATAACTAAATTCAAGAGATTAAATTCAAAACCAAATCTATAAACAAAACTTTTAAGCATTCTGTGAGTTAAGAAATTCGTTCCCGCTCCCGCCAAATTTTAAACGTCAAATGTTTTCTTTTTTCAATTACTTTTCTTTTTGTTCTGCCTAGCCATAAAGTACGTAGTTTATTTGTACCTTGTATACCTAATAAAAAAGTCAATAGGTTTTAATTTATCATTTTCTCTTATATTATTAAAATCACGGAACTGACCTACGAGTATGAAATGCGGAATCCATTGTTTTATTTGTGAATTCAAATGGCGGATGGCGGCACCACCAGAGGCGACCTCTTCATATTATAATGAACTCTACAACTAATGCGTATGGTGACCATGCTTTCATTTAATTGGAACGTAAGATTTGGAACTAAACCTCGATAATTAAACGTTTATTTATCAACATAATATAAATTCTTATTTCTAAGTATCTTGATTATAAGCCTTTGTAAACCTAGGTAACAAAATGATCTAGATCTTTCATTAATATCATAATGAGAAATAAGAATATCGAGACTAATCATATCGGTGACATTCCATATTTATTTGAACATTCATTCCGTTGGATCTGATTTATAACAAACACATAAAAAGTTGTGAAATGCAATAAAAAGTATAAAATGCCACCAAATAGTTGGTAACAATGTAGAATGCTCTTTGACAGAACTAATTTTGGTGACGTCATCTTAGTGCCCATTCGATTGTCTGGACTGTCTCAAGTGTCATCATTATGAGGCGCATACGCATCTACTAATGATTCTCTTCTCAGTATCAATGGTGCATTTTTATTTTTAGACTGGGATGAACAAAGAAGAATTCCAATTATGTTTGGGCCAAATACCCAGGTACAAACGGGATGTATCACGTTATCGGCTTTAATAAAGGGCATCACTGAAATTAGATGAAAATTGTGTAGGTTACCGACTTATCCCATAAAACAAATCTTTATTCTGCCATCAAGCCCTTTCGTTGACATCATTATATTAATGAAAGTAGTACCTTATTAAAATTTTATTCAAGTATGGGAAAATACCACCGTAATAATTGTCAAAAATCAAATTGTGAACAAATTGTTCACAGATTGATCATCTTGTTGCTTACGCAGTCTGCCCACATCTAGAACCCCGGAAGACTCCCATAAATTAAAAGAATGACAGAAAAATAACAGAATGATGTTCATTTTCTAAATTGCTATAAAAACACATTGTCAAGGCTCTTGCAAACTTTTAAATAGGCCATCTTCCTGGAACATTTGCGGTGCATTGCCAACTAGGAATGCGATAGATTTCATTCGTTAATAGGCTTTAATGGGCAGAAAGATAAACGCACGCAACCCGTGTTTAATTAAACATTAAATAAATGTTGGTTACAAATCATTAGACACGTTGTTGTTACTATGTGCATAAAATGTATTGACTGTACGGTTGGCAGGGACTGGATGATCGGCTGCTGCACATTCTGTCGTGGTTTCAATTCCTGCTTCGACCAAAAAGTGCTAATATATTTTTTTTACAGATGTCTAGTAAACATCTTTATTAAATAGTACCAACTTTCAAGAATTAGGTATTGTATTACCAAATAATTGACATATTCATGAAATAAATATTTACATCTTCAAATTACTTCCAACTATACCAGTGATTAAAGAAACTAAAAAATACATACTTTTCTGTTTACTGCGCGGTAAAGAGGTTTAGTTAAAAGTTTTATTACAATTATTGCAGAGAGATAAAAACAGTACTAGCTGATTTGCATGAAAAAAGTGAATGATGCCTAAAATAACAAAAGGAAACAAATTAAAAAGTTTTAATTAATGGCATCTTAAGTTTTTAATAATAGCCAGTACAAAAATAGTAAAAAGGTGTATAATAATTTTATTTAGAGACCATTTATTAAGCCAAACCTCATTTTTTTATTTTTTTTATAACAACATTCTTAAACGTTTCATTACGCTTGAACGCGATGGCATTCCTAATAAAATAAAGTAATTATTATTTTATACATAAGTATACAATTGAGGTAAAAGTTTTTTTAATTACAAATATTAAAATATTTTGCAATTTGCCGTTTCGAATAAAATTATTTTAAATAGCAAAATTTTAGTAAAGTAAAGTATGTAGCGTGAAATAGTAAAGTAACGTAACGTTTTCACCTTGTCAAAACGGAACGTAGAAGTTGTCTTCTGTCGTCAACGTGAACAAGTGGTGTATTTCATCATTCTTTTAGTTATTTTGTAAAATTAATAAATAAATAACTAATAAAACACACACAAGGTAGTAAAATAAGCCTATTGAGGGTGCTATATTGATAGAATGTAGATAAAATTGTATGGTATAGGTTATGAATTGTAAAATTATTTCAGATGCCTCTTTCGTGTCGATTTTACCAAGAAAAGTATCCGGAGGTGGAAGATGTGGTTATGGTGAACGTAAGGAGTATCGCGGAGATGGGCGCGTACGTCCACCTGCTGGAATACAACAACATTGAAGGCATGATCTTGTTGTCCGAGTTGTCGAGGCGTCGTATCAGATCCATCAACAAATTGATCAGAGTTGGCAAGACTGAGCCTGTCGTTGTCATCAGAGTCGACAAAGAAAAGGGTTAGTTCGTCAAAACCTATCATATCTTATCACTTTTAGTTAAGTGAAAAGTTGCATACAACTTTATTCACTATGTGTTAGTGACGTTAAAGTAACCTCCACTACTTAAATAGCTCAATCTCCAACCCTAAGGACACTCATTACTCACTGGGAGAATATTGATATATTTAATGTGCTATAGATTTATTCTTATCATAATTATATTTATGTTAGTTTTAACCAAAACAAATAATTAACATTATTTTCTCTGTTCCCAGGATACATAGATTTGTCAAAACGTCGTGTCTCCGCAGAAGACATAGACAAATGTACAGAGAGGTATGCTAAAGCGAAAGCAGTGAACTCTATCCTGCGTCACGTTGCTGAACTCCTTCATTATGAGAGCTCCGAACAGTTGGAGGAGCTGTACAAGAGGACAGCTTGGCTCTTTGAGGAGAAGTACAAGAAGAAAGCCTCCGCTTATGATTTCTTCAAACAGGCTGCCGTGTATGTATAGACTTCAGTTTTATTTATTTATTTATATTGCACAATGTACATATAATAAGAAGTATTACATAAAACTAATTCAGTACATTACCCTGTTAGGGCGCAGCAATTTAAAATGTTACAAAATTTAATGTCAGCTGAAATTTATAACTATTTCTAGAGCTATTCTTAAATCTTTATTTACTTCTGTATGTGTATGCCCTTTTTTTACAAAACGATAATAATAAATTTATTATTATGTTTTTTGGCGTACTCATATAATTATTTGGCAAGGAGCAAATTCGTGAGTAGTTTCAAGCCATGCTAGAGGCTCATATTCATGAGCAGAATTCCGCAACCTAAAACATAATAATTAATTTAGTATGTCTCACAAAAGTTCTAATATAAAAATTTATTTTACTACTATATTATTATAATGTACTTAATCATGCATGCAGTCGTGACAACTGATGTGTACTTTCTTTTTGTAGTCTGAACTTTTATTTCTTTGAGTTTTGTACTTGAAATTAACTTAATTGATGTGACTACTTAGCTAAACAACAAAAAACACACTGTATAAGTAGGTCAGTACAGACAGATAGAATAGAATCAAATTATTAATAGTATTTTAATGTAGTTTTTAGCACTAATGAATAGACAATACATTATAATTTTTATATCTTACTTATAATCATGATGATAACTGACTCATTGGCCAAGTGATCGCAAGTGCAACTGCCAAGCAAGGGGTCTTGGGATGGATTCCCAGGTCAAGCAAAGATTACTGGGTTTATTAAAAAAATTATCAGTAGTAGCACGGAGTCTGGAATTTGGCTTGGTATATGGCAATAGGCTCACCCCCTGTTACATGGGCCACATAACTTAAATAGTGAAAAGTGGGTGTTACATTGTACAGTGGCATTAACTGCCGTAATGTTCACCGCCGGGGATAAAAGGCGTGTGATGGATAATAAGTATGAACTTTGCAAATATTTAATATTTACAGTGACCCCTCAGTATTAAACGAGTGTGGTCTTGATGAGAAGACAAAGGAAGTCCTTCTAGCCAACATCAAGAGGAAGCTGACGTCACAAGCGGTGAAGATCCGCGCGGACATTGAGTGTGCGTGCTATGGTTACGAAGGCATTGACGCTGTACGTGCTGCGTTGAAGGCTGGACTAGCGCTGTCCACCGTGGACCTACCCATCAAGATCAATCTTATTGCTCCACCTTTGTATGGTGAGTTTTAGCAATATTTTTGCTTTTAAACTTAGGGCTAAGTGTAATCAGACTTGAATAAGTGTTTTTCGTGTGGTAAATCGTGTTATGGGAGTGTTTTGTAAACTATTCAAGCTGTAGGACAGTCAATAATTTATTTTGATTACACCAAAAGCCCAGTTTTGAATTTCAAACAGTAAACATAATTATGTACCTAGGTTTCATTGTCAGACCTTTCGAAACTACCTATTTAATAACTCGGTTTAAAATGTAAAACAAAAAGCTGTTTCATTGTAGTCTCAAAGACCTACTATCATAATTTCTAACAATAATTGTAGGTCGTAATGAAATAACAATAAAATTATTATATTCCAGTAATGACCACATCAACGCCGGAGAAGGCGGACGGTCTCAAAGCGCTGCAGGACGCCATCGACAAAATTAAAGAAACTATTGACGCTGCTGGCGGTGTCTTCAATGTGCAAATGGCGGTAAGTAAACTTGAATCTAACTGATGACACATAGAGCATTGATTGTTTAAAGATGGACCTTATTTAAACATCATTAAATTCTATTATTGAGCGACCACAAAAGTAATTTATGAACCAAGGATGTTGAAAAAAAGATGGACATAACATTTTGTTTGTGTGTGCAATGAGTTACCACATTACCATGACAGATGTCCTTTGTGTAAAAGTGTAAATGTTCGACATGGCCCGTGTAACTCTATTGTAACCAGGTGCTACAGTCGTTGTTTCAAGTTTTTTTAACATCCTTGGTATGAACCTGATCAACTTCTTAATCCCCGATTATGAAAAATCCTCAACCTTTGTTTATACAAAACCAGTCTCTTAGCATTAGAAATAAGTTCTATAATGGAGTAAGTGGAGAATGGTCACTGGTGACTCCTTGGAGAAGATCCATAGTCAGTCTTCCCAACTCAGCACTATTATAACTACCGCTGACTTCGTCTTTTTTAAAATAAAAAATTCGTGCAACAGCCTAAGGTGGTGACGGCGACAGACGAGGCCGAGCTCGCGCGGCAGATGGAGCGCGCCGAGGCCGAGAACGCAGAGGTCGCTGGAGACTCCGCCGAGGAGGACGAGGACCAGGGTAAGATTGTACTTCTACTTATCTTAATAAATATAACGCATCCCGACCCATTACGGTAAAGGTAGTAAACCAGTCTGTCTGAACTAGACCAATCGACTATGCAGGAGATATTATAGGGCAAAACACAAGTATGTGCTCAAACACAGTGCACTCTAATATTCCGATCGATAGTTCGACATTTCATGTTGTCTCAATCCATAGATTTTGGATTAAGACAAATCGATTCTTGATAGAATTAGAATCTCCGTGGAACTAATTAAATCTCTAAAATTGTCAATTAATTGGCTACTTTCGGACTACATACTGAACCCGGACTAGCATAACATCACGCCTTTTATCCCTGAAGGGGTAGGCAGAGGTGCACACAGCAGTAACACCCACTTTTCACTAATTATAAGTCCCATGTAATAGGGGGTGAGCCTATTGCCATATACCGGGCATATAATACTTTGCCCTACCCGGGAATCGTACCCGAGACCCCTTGCCCGTAATGAAAAGTATACTATAACCTGCCCAGAAGTATGAAGAATAATTGTGCCAAATTTCGTTAAAATCCGTCGAGTAGTTTTTGTTTCCATAACGAACATACAGACAGACAGACAGACAAAAATTTTACTGATTGCATTTTTGGCATCAGTAGCGATCTCTAACCACCCCTTGATAGTTATTTTTTAAATATATTTTATGTACAGAATTGACCTCTCTACAGATTTATTATAAGTATAGATAGATGTACTGAGAAGTGACGTCACGCGACATTTCAAAGCAATATATCTTCGAAACTATCCGTTTCCGTAAGAAAATAAAAAATACGTGTCTAATGTTTTTAAATAATCTACCAGACGGACATTAAAATAAAAATTAGTCGTCTACCCTATTAATAATTGACAATTCCAGGTATGGGCGACGTACGTATGGATGATGAGCCGCAGCAGAACGGAGCGTCAGATGAAGACGATGATTAGGTCCAACTATATGTCAACTCTATATACTATAATAATGGCAGTACTGCCATGTTACTAAATAATATACACACGTTTTATACATATTGCTTGGTTTTCATATTTCCCTTACGATGATGGATGAATGGATAACTCGACCTCAATAGAGCTGCTTGAGCTCCCTGTTACTTGCTGCCCGCCCGATCAACGTCGACCAACGATCGATAGGTGTAGTAACACCCTTAGAAATATTCTGTTATATTAGTACTCATGCAGAAACTAATTACAGCAGGTTCGAATACAAAATCTTAATAATATTTTTTGGCTAGGAAATTGAACCCGAGAACCCTTAACTCTGCAGTCGTAGGTACTTGAAACTTGCGCATCTATAAAAGTCAGTTTAGCTCATATTCTAACAAAAATAATTGAAACACCATATCAAAACAATAATATAACATTTATTCACATAATGATATAGCATAAAGACTAGAACTTATATACACAAACTACTCTCAATACAATAGATCTAAAATTCATTTAAAATTAATATAAAAATTTCCACCGTGTGACAGCAGACTAGAAACATCTCCGACCACCATTACTCTTCTTGGGGTATGGTATCAGCTAAGGGATTACATATTTCATTTTAACAGAGGCCAGGCTGCAGCATTCTCTTATAAACCTGGTCCTTTTATACAGTGACCTCCAATCCGCCTGCCAAGCATGCAGTCTATGGCAAATCCGTCTTTTGTTAGGGCCCTAGTTCATCAGTGGACTACCAAGGCCTGTATATAATATAAAAATATAGGAACTAATATTTACTAATACGGAGGTATATTTTATACCTTTTTGCCATTTATTTTGTTGAGTTTACTTCTATGAATCTTGTCAAAGAACAAGAGACCTGCGGCTTTCTCGATTGACTCTGGTGGCACCTGCGACAAAACAAAAGATACATTATTTTTAAAAGTACTGAATACTAGTAGTTGACAGGTAGTCAAATTCAATAAGTACTTTTATTGAAATGTTAAAAACGATACTTTTCTGTGAATTTTGTATTGCCTTATGACGTCATCATATTTCTGCGTCAAATAGCATACTTATTTCCTTAAATATAGCGAGAAAAAATAGGTAAATTGTCAAATAAATGGATGAGAGAGTATGATTATTTTTTAATTATTTATTGCATTGAAAAGTTGAAACAAATTAGTTTTTAACTTAGGAAACATCACATCAATTGGTAACATCACATGACCGCGCGGGTTGACTTTGAAATATTTCTAAAATAATTTTACACGCTAAAAAACATTCGATTATCTTCAATGCACTTCTACGTCGCTACGAAAGATACATTATTATTATTACATGACATGTAACATATTTGTATTATAACTTTCGTGATACTAAATAAATTATTATGTTCTCATGAATATAAGCCTCTAGCATGGCTTGAAACTAGTCGAGTTCCTCGTCAAATTATTGCGTGAGTAAGCCGAAAACATAATAATTGGCATGTAACATGTATTTAAATTGGAGTTGGGCCTACGGTAGCCCCACACACACAATGAAACACAACGCAAACGTTGTTCTACGTCGGTTTTTTGTGAGGCCGTGGTATCACAACCGGCCCCTTCGTGCCGAAGCATGGGTCTCCATTCACACTGTGTTATTCCAGATTCCAGACTATGATCTATCTCTGTACCAAACAATCAAAATCGGTGCAGTAGTTTTTGCATGAGAATAACTAACACATACACCGCGACAAAGCTCTACCTACTACGCTTCTAACACACTAGCTTCCATCACATTCATGCAACTTTGAAACTTACCATGAAAGCAGACACGGGTGTCTCATCAGGAATCTTCTGGTTGGGCATGACGTAAGCTTCCATGTCTAAAGTACCATCCTTGCTCTCCCCTACTACCACCTTATAGAAGTGGGTGGGCACAGCCACTGTGTTGGCACCAATCACTTGATAACGAATATATGATTTACCATCCGACTCTCTCCTGAAAATATGTATTAAGAATTTTTTATTGTTTTTGTCTAGTAAATCTCCTGTATAAATCAGGCTTGGTACAATTTAACAGATGATTAACTTTGTACTGACTGCTATGCAACATGTTTCGGGTTTGTATCCGCCACAGAACTATATTTAGTGTTGTGTGATGAATGACGCTAGAGAAATTACAAGTGCATTGCCGGCCTTATGAATTAATATTAAAAAGTTACCTAGGCAGATACAGTGGTCCCGTGCAACAATACACATTGCTGTAGACTCTGGTCAGTTTGCGCACATGTCTCTCCAAAGTATTCCATGCATGCCTGTTGAAGCCTTCTCCTACCTACAAAGAAAGGAGCATGCTGTATTGTTGTATGTAGGGATTGAAAGAAAATATAATGTAGGGATTGACCATAGAAATGGATTTACATAGACATGTTAATCGATTTTGGTGAGTTACCAACCCATTTTCTGTAGTTAATAAAGTTCAAAATCAATTAACATATTATTGTTAATAGATTTTGAACTTTATCATTTATCTTAATTAATTTATTTTCAAATTTTAGTTGTGAAATTCATTAATAGGTTTTCAACCTCATCCTTTTACAATAGAGTTTAAAATCTAATCTTTCTCATGTAACAAATTTTTATACTAATTTTACACAGACTAATATAATATGGCACTGTATATCTGTTTATTAGATTTGTATTATACCTGTGGTGCCATATTAGTGAGGAAGAATGTTTGGTCGACATGTTTCTGTGAGAGCCTGTGGTTGCCGGCGGCCGCCATATGACCGCGGTCAAACCCGGAGCCTTTATAATCTGAGTTCTGAGATCTGAAAATAAGCATTAGGTAGGTATTGTTGTATATCATTTTGCAAGTTTGATGATAGCAATAGCACATAGAATATGAAATGCAGTACTTTTACTTTCATTGGGGCATGCCAGCCACAACCTCTCGAAACTGTTGCAACTCATTTAGTAGTCAGGATCGACAGTAGGTGCGTCCCAGGGACGTGAATAACTGTCTTGGATCCCGCCACAAAATAAATCAGAAGATATTATATGAGAAGAAGAATAAAACGATAGTTTCCACATAACTTGGTGAATTAATGAAATGAGGTACTAATGACATTTGTGTTTAAAATGACTTTGTTGGTCAAATCATCAGACGAAAGAGTCAGTTTTAATCCCAGTTTAAGCAAAGTATTACTTTATTTTAGATTTAAAAAAAAATCTCAGTAATAGTAAGGAGTTTCGAATTGTACCTGTGAAGTAGCAATAGACTCACTCGACGATGGTGAAAAGTGAGTGTTACATATGACACTGTGTTTACATATGACACAAAATGAGTTATATTTTAATATTGTAAAACCAATTACCTGAAGAATGGATGTATACTCTCATCAGGTCGGAATTCACATTTACTTCTGTCCACCTGGTCATTCTTAGCTATGTGCTCTGCGGTAATGTGCTCAAACACCCAGTTTGGTACTCGGTTTCTACGATCATAAGACAAGATGAAGTCGTCATACGATCTGATGTTGTCCAGACTAGGAAAGCCAAACTTCATTATTTGTGATACCTGGAATATTTTAATAGTGCTTTAGCTGTGACTGAAAGGATGTATTATATTATTATGCTAACATTTTCTCTTCATGTTGGTTGGTAGTGGTAGCGATTTGTTTGCAATTTGCTTGTAATATAAGTAATAATGGATGTATTTTTTATGGCATAAGCCAGTTAACGAACAGATGGATCACCTGATGGTAAGCAATTGCCGTCGCCCATGGACACCTGGAACACCAGAGGCGTTACAAGTGTGTAACTATTGTTGGAGATTCAGGAATTGGGGAAAGGGAGGGTAATTGGGTCTCCGGTAACCTCACTCACACGACGAAACACAACGCAGGCGTTGCTTCAAGTCGGTTTTCTGTGAGGCCGTGGTATCACTCCGGTCGAGCCGGCCCATTCGTGCCGAAGCATGGCTCTCCCACACTCAACTACTGCTACTTATTTAGTTTCGAAATTTATTGAAACATTTAAAAGCCCACTAGCCAAACGCTACAGTTTACAGATCGTCACAAATCTTACCCGATCTTTACTGCTGCCAGCAGAATCTGTATATGGAGTTGCAGCCGACACCGTACCGAAGACAGGAAGCCCAGGCATACTCCTTAACCGTTTCCCATCAATAATAATCGTATCGTCATTGTAGAAAATACTAAATTGATCTTTATTTTGTCCTAAGTAAAATCCCGTCAGTCCAACAGCGCTTAACTGCGCGATTTGCAAAAGCCGGCTACGAAACATATTGTGTATAGGGTGCCAACCATTAATTATTGAGATTTAATACTTTTTAAATACTTATTTGTGTCAGTATTATTCAAATTCTTGCTTTTCAAAGGACGTAATCAGAAACCAACCAGTTACCAGATGAAATTATTTTAGGTTATGTACCTAAGTAAGAAAGTAACATTGACATTGACATGACATGATATGAAGTTAGGATAGGAACTATGAAAACAGCTGAATTATTTTTCTTTTTACAATACATTTTAAATCAATTTCAATTTATTTTCAAACTACTTGATAAAATTGTATGAACGATTAGCTAAAAAATATTGTTTACTCAATATTGTCCTAATTAGTTTTCAGTTTCTTATTTATTTATTCATAAAACGTCAAAATTTCGATATTTTCCAAATCAAACTTCACAAACGCCACACTGATTGTCATTTGCTGCGTTCCGAACCCAAATACTGCTGTCGATGGAAAAGAATTCTTCTACATGTCCTATCCTTTTTTAACTTTGTGGAAAAAAGGGAGATCGCACGAATTTTAGCTTTATTTATGTAGTAGTTTTTTAAATAGTGGTACTGGAACGTAATGAGGAACGTGAACAAAAAATAATGAAAATAATTTTAATTTTCTTCAGAAAAAGAATAAATACGCGGAATAAATAATTCACTATTACCGATTGTAATCGCAAGTCTAATATTAGTAGTTTCAGTTATTTCCTGAAAGAATTAAACGGCAATAATGACGAGAATATTAATAAAAACAAACCGGATAATTTCCGCTGTTTTATCAAAATATAAATTTAGCACTGCAGCCAAATCTGTAGCGTCCGTGCAAATAAAAGGGAAAGAATTCGTGGCCGACGATTATACAAATGTTACGCCTAAAATAATATCGTATTTGGACAAGAACCTGCACTTGCAGAAAAATAACCCTCTATCGATAGTCCGGCAGAGAATTGTAAATTATTTTTACTCTTCATTTACTCACAGAGGTCACCCAGCATTCAGCGTTTACGACAACTTACCGCCAATAGTGACTACAAAGCAAAACTTTGAAGATTTGTTGATTCCGGCTGATCATCCGAGTAGGGCGAAGTCCGACTGTTATTATATAAACAGAGACACTCTCCTGAGGGCTCATATGACTGCACATCAAAGTGAGCTGCTCCGCTCTGGACTGGACAACTTCCTGATGATAGGAGATGTGTATCGGAGGGATGAAATTGATTCAACACATTTTCCTGTGTTCCATCAGGTAGGGTGCACGACTTGACCTTGTAATAATCAGGCTAAATACTTATTATACTCTCTTTAACAGGATTGACAATGAATTAATACATTACATTTCAATATTTTTTTTTATTGAGACAACTTTTTTATTTAACTTCCAGAATAGATGTCTATTATAAAATGAAATCTGTTATAGTTGAGTCTTAGTAGTTTTAAAGCCAAAATCTTTATTTCAGGTAGACGCAGTGCGTTCACAACGTAAAGAAGAGTTGTTCCCAGACAAACCAGAATTACAAATATTTGAGCCAACATTTGATAAAACAAACCCACACACCAACCACATAAATGACCCAATGAAACAAAGCTGCCATACTCTAGAAGCCACAAAATTAATGGAGACACAATTGAAAACGCACCTTATCGGTCTAACACAGGCTCTGTTTGGCGACGATATTAAGTACCGATGGGTTGACGCATACTTTCCTTTCACCCATCCATCATGGGAGCTTGAAATATTCTACGAAAATGATTGGATGGAGGTCTTAGGCTGTGGCATAGTAAGAAATGAGATTTTAGTTAACGCAGGACCATCAAACACTATTGCATATGCCTTCGGACTTGGACTGGAAAGATTAGCAATGGCATTGTACAAGATTCCAGACATAAGATTAATGTGGAGTACGGATTCTGGGTTTTTGACACAGTTTGAGAATGTGGACTTGAATGCTAGTATCACATATAAGCCTGTATCTTCGTATCCACAATGTACGAATGACATGTCCTTCTGGTTGCCTCCCACGTACACTATTGACACGTTCATAAGCAATGATTTCTATGATCTAGTCAGAGATATTGGTGGCGATATTATTGAACAGGTTTGTTAAGTGTTTATCTGATGTTAAAGATCTTAGGGATTCGGTTATTATATACATTTCTTTTATTTCTTGATCCCTCAAGAAACAGAGGCACTGAGGTACACATAATAAACCTTCTTTGTTAGTTATGTTATGACCTCTCTTCTAAATCCTCATCACTTGTGCTAATAAGATTTCAAGATCTGGCAAAAAACGAAAAATAATAAGTAATACATTCGAAACCTGAAACCACTTAGAAGTTGCGCTTACAACTATTCAAACTACTAGATATTATATCTGTGAATTTGGGACTTTTTTCTGAGATGTAAAAAATATACCTAATTCCGAATTTAGATTATTAATTAATCAAAAATATCTTTTTTCAGGTAAAACTCAAAGACAAATTCGTTCATCCGAAGTCGAAGAAGCACAGTATGTGCTACAGTATTGTATACAGGCATTTGGAACGAACCCTCACCCAAGCCGAAGTCAACCAGGTTCACAAGGAGATTGAGAAAGCCGTGGTTGACGCTTACGGAGTAGTTATTAGATAAATTAATGTTATTTACTAATTATAATATAGTATGTTGAATTTTATGTGACTTTTTTTGTGACTAACAATTGGGATAATGACAGGGTATGAAAATTAAAAATCTAATTAGTCCGTAAGTTAGGTAATGAAAAAATATAAGACACGTATTTTTCTATTTTGTCGAATAATAAACCAATACTTAGATAAAACTAATCAAAGTTTAGGAGTGGGGGCTAAAACGTCATTTCTACGTATAAAATGTACACAGAAGTGACGTCGCGCGACATTTCAAATCAATGTCGTCGAAAGTATTCGTTTCTCTTAAGAAAATAAAAAATACGTGTCAAATGATTTAAAATAAAAATTAGGCATCTACCCTATTGACTGTGGTTTATAACTAACATACCCCGTTAATCATAAATACAGTACGTTTGGAAAATAACAAACGATCAAGTAGCGTATCTGCTCATGAATATGAGCCTGTAACTAGTCGAGGGCTCCCCTCGAGTAATCTAAAGATTATAAGTTTTAGTAGGCAATAAATGACTAATTTTACATAACATAACATCACGCCTTTTATCTCCGAAGGGGTAGGCAGAGGTGCACATTATGCCACTGTATAATATAACACCCACTTTTCACTATTTATGTTATGAGTCCAATGTAATAGGGGGTGAGCCTATTGCCATATACCGGACACCATTCCAGACTCCGTGCTACTACTGAGATTTTTTTTAAAACCCAGTAATACTTTGCCCGACCCGGGAATCGAACCCGAGACCCCTTGCCTGGCAGTCGCACTTGCGACCACTCGGCCAAGGAGGCAGTCAAGTAAATGACTAATTTTATCACATAAAATTATCTCTACTAAAAGCCGATGTGCAATAAGAGAATGGAAAAGTTTTGTACTTACAAGTAAATTTATTTGAATAGATTATGATGGTAATTCTCTTTCCAAAAGTCAATATTATCCTCGGGTAAGCATTGCGGAATTGATCATCTATCCAGATACGTGTCGTATCTTTTCATGGAACCCTATTCCATTGCAATTGAGCAGACGGATAAGCTGACGGTAAGCAATCAGCGCTGCTCATGGGCACTAGCAGCACCCGAGAACTGCGTTGCCGGATTTGGGGGAAAGGCTGATTGGGCCTTTAGGTTTTAACATGTTTAAGAAAGAAAATAGATACTTTAGTAGTGTTTAAAATTCTTTAATAATATTAACACTAAGTCACACTTGTTTCCAAATAAACCAGCCGGCCTGCCAGTCTGATTTAAGTCCAAAGGATGTTCAACCAATATTTATATAGACACACTATAATTTGCTGATTTTACTAGGTACTTAAATATAAGAACTTAATATACAGTAACAAAAGAGGTTGAACATCACATTTCTTACAATTAGAAAACACGATGAGTTAGATATAAAAACTACCGAAATAAGAATAAAATACAACTAATAAAAATATACAGTCATAATATTACATCATGAAAACATAATATCTGTAATCAAGTCGATGAAAGAATATTTTTTCTATAAGTACCTAAGTATTTTTAACACATAATTTTATTTCGGCATTAATCCAAATATCCACAAATAAAAATATTATCAACAATCTACATGCTTAATTAGAATGAACAGAATATAAATAAGAAGGTAGGTATATGGAATGTAGTAGGCAGCATATCTCGCTAGCCAAAGAAACAAAATACCACTGTATTTTGTTTACTTATTAGCACAAAGAAACAAAATACCACAATACCACTGTATTTTGTTTCTTACTGGTAAAATGACTTTGCTCTATTTTATCAAAATTCTTAAATGTCAAGTTTAAAAAAAAGGAACTGAATATAACGCCTATTAACATTATTCTCAAATAATGAGCAAATTAAGAAATGAATATAAGTACAGAGATTGACACTTGCTAATTATATAAAAATGATGTATCTATTAATTAAATGACATGCACACAATTTGCAATTAAAAAACGAAACATCCATTATATCCCTTTAAAGACAGTTGGCGTAAAGTTGGTTGGTTTGAAGGCAGTTGCATAAATCCACGACACAGAAGAAAGTCCTAGTGGGCCAAAGTTTGAAGAAGAAAATAAAAACAAGATTGTTTTTTTTTCTATTTTTTAGAAAAAACGTTTCCCACACTAGGATTTTCTCCTGTGTCGTGGGTGCGTTTACAAACATACAAGTTCACTTTCACAATGACACCCAGACCCGAAACAACAATTTGTGGATCACACATTGGATGTGCAAATTAAGATGCAAGGTTGTGATACTGGTTGTTGTGATGAACTTAATTGTCATGAAATAAAATAATACGATTATGGATCAAGCCATATCCTAATGCTAAATGGCTAGAAATACAGAGTATGTTATCTGAATTAAATTAAAATTTCTAATCTTCTCAAGTATTCCCAACACCAATTACACAAAAAAATGGGAATCCCACAAATTCTAGACCTATCTTATCTATTAGATTTGAAAAACATCCCCGTAATATTTTAAAATCCTTAAATAATATCACAGTTATAATCCACGGGATTCGATCGCAATGGATTGTTTTTTTGTAATTGATACACTTAGTTTTACTATACAATACAATACTGTATCAACATATAATCACCGGTACGAATCATGATTAGATTTCTTGTTATGGGGGACGCATTGTGTCATTATTTCTCGTTACCTACATAACTAAATGATTTTTCATATAACTATGTTTATAAAAGAATGTATGAATGAAAGTTAACTTTAGAATAGGCAAAGGAATTAATTTTGAAAGTTAACATGACCAATAATAAGAAAACAAAAATACAAAATGTGCTATCTACAAATCTTGCCATAATTCGTGCCAGGCATTATACATTTTCATAATATACCATACGTTCTACTACTTAAACAAATGAAATCTAAAAATACGTCCTATGAATAAGATATTTACAACTCTTTGTTAAATTATCATTTAAACACGTACCTACTGAGATTTGACAGGTAACGTTAGAGGTATTAAAACTACAGTCATGTCATACACATACTGGTCAGCCACGAAACTTATAAAATAATTATTTAACTTAAAACTCACTTTTAAACACACTCACGACTTGGCAATGGATTCGCTCCCTATTACAACGGCGCTGCTAAAGTTACCGATGAAAAGTTTCTAGTAAAAGATGTTGTGAGTAATATTTGAAGAAATATGGATACTATCATCGTGTGGTACAATTAATAAGTTAATTCTAAAAAGCCTCAGAATTTAAATTGTATTACAGTACAGATCTTATCCAGTCGAAATAGAATATTCAAACTCCTAATATACAATTTTCTTCATCGTCATCAGAACTATGACTTTGGTCGAATTCCGGTATATTTTCATGTATATTACCATCCATATTATCATCTAGCTGTTCCTCCTGTTCCACTGTTGGCAAATCGATTACAATTCGTGTTGTTCGCTTATTCTCCTCTTCTCTTTTTAATTTAGCTACTTTAGATAAAGGTTCGTCATCTGAGGAATCGTATAGAGTGGTTACATCATCTTTCTGGATACGGGACGTTGACGCAGTCGGCTCCTGGGAGTCGGTACTTTTGTGTCTCTTAGTGGCCTTCTTAGACGAAGGTAGAACAATATTATATCCGGTGTCATTCAAGTCGTACTGTTGCAAAAGCTGTTTCCGTTTCTGCTTGTGAACCTTGTGACCACGCTCCTTAATCCATGTGTTAATATTTTCTTGACATTTATAATCTGCATTTAACCGACGTAATATGGAAGGAATTTTGACTTTCATCAATGAACAAGGTTTAACTACACTAGGTCCCGCCTCGGTAGGTTCCGATGTAACAGTTGCAGGTGTAAGTAACCCTTTTCTGGGTGAAAGCAACGATATGTTTCTCTTGTGGTTTGGTTGCGGTTGATTCGATTGTCCTTCGCTCGTTAGATCGATTACTGCCTTTTCAGTAACCACTTTAGTTTGTTGTTTCACAGGTGCTTTTAGACAAACGTTAATGGGAACGAGATATCCTGTATCAAAATCTAATTTAAAGAATATTCCTTTATTCGCACAAGCGTACTTTAGTTCATAGAGCGACGTAATTGGGGAGAGATCTCCAAGGGGTGTTTTTATAAGAGGTTGGCAAGAAAGATAATTATTGGGTATGGGACCCAGTATTGTGCCCTGCAGCTTTGCCGCCGGTTGGATGACAGGTTGTGCTACAGATCCAACCATTTGCGAAAGTATAGATAGAGGTGGAGGTGCAGGTGTAGGCAACGTTTCTTGTTGAGCAGGTACAGGCAACGTTTCTTGCTGAGCAGGTATAGGCAACGTTTCTTGAGGAGCTGGTGCCACATCGTCATCAAATATACCAGACATTTCCATCAAGTCCGAAAGTATGTTTTTAGTTTTCTTCGGTCGATGTGTGCTCTGTTCAAGATTTACAGTGTTCTCTGTTGGTAGTTTTTGGATTAGTACGTCAGGCTGGGTTTGTACTTCAGTTGGTATACTTTCATGGACTTGAGTTTGATTTGGTTGTCCAGGACTTGTTGGTGAATTGAATTCCTGTGTAACTGTTATACTCTTCACCTGACTTGAAGGGTCAGGTTGAGCTTGTACTGTACGTTGCTCTACTAATAATTCTTTCTCGGCTTTAGCTTCATTTTCCTTAGGTTGTCCAGGCTGTGTTGGTAATTCTTTTACAGCTTCTATACTTTCAGACTGATTTGTAGGAACAAGTTTAATTTGATCCTCTGTGGAAATTAACGTGGGCTGTAGTTTAGACTTTGAAGCAAAGTTTGGTGGATCAGACAGGGTCGACTCCATTTCGATTGTTTCTTCTTGCGATTGTGATGCATCAGTCCTGCTAAAATCAGTTTGAACCAATTGTGCTTCTGATACGAGCATTTCATCCTGACTTATCACTTGTGCGTTATCCTGAATACAAGTGGTTTCAGTCGAATTCATTACATTTCCAATGTCATTAGTATCGGTACTATTATTTGTGTCAAGCTGCTTTTCTGTTTTATTATGGTCTTCATCTTCATCGTCAACTAGATCAATCACTTCATTTGATTTAGCTGTCGGCTGGACATTTTGTTCGGATTGCGATTGCTGTTGCAGTAGGGCATTGTTCATGTGCATTTGTACTGTTGCTATAATAGACGGCATTAATGCCAAATCTAATGCTTTTACGTGAACATTATCTATGCTATATGATACTGTTCCGTCAGGTAGACATACTAAGCTTACTCCGGCCGGCAACTTCAATGTAGGTGCCAAAGCTTGTTTAGTTTCTTCAAATAATTTCAGGTTCCAAGGAAATTTGACTGTGGTCATCAATACTTTATTCTTTCCTAAATATATTGGATTCTTTGTAGGCTTTTCAGAAATATGCTTGCTGTTTAGGAATATCAACTTTTCTTTCAAAAACTTCGGTGGTTTGAATGGTTTACCAGATTTTGTTTGTATTGGCTGATTGGATGTCTTAACAAATGAGTTAGTATATGTTTTTATACTTTCAGATGCCAAGTTCAAATCTGATGTAAATAGTGGTTGTGCTTCAATCATTGGCCTAACTAAAGTATCAACTAACGGTACTGTTATCGTCGGATTCCCTGGTGCTGACACATTTTGTACGACTGGTGTAGTTGTCATGACTGTCGTTGCCTTTACATCACTTCCCAAGCCTACAGAACTTACATGAGGACGAATCTCAGTTTGAGCACCACCATCAATTGTAACTTTTGGAACAAGTGGTAGATTAACTTGTGAAGCTGAAACTTTAGTTACCGCTGGACCTACCATTTTGTCTTCGTTCCGGGAATCGTCTTTATTAAGGTTTTTACAAGCACTAGCCGTTTCGGCACACGCTGAAGCAAGCTTTTGTGCCGATTGTAATCTCCTTTCTTGCGCTATATAACACCACAACAACTGACGACAGCAGCAAATACAATTACCCTCGTGGCAATCGTGCTCCGGTATGCTTTTCTTAGAAAAAAGTAACTGTAACATTCGTTGTCGACTCCAGCAACAGTGCAGGCGTTTTTTTGGTTGTGCCTGTCCGTTGGTTGAATCCGTTGTGGCTGCTGTATCTTGTTCCCGTTTCTTCCTTGGTTTAAATGCACGCGGGCCATTCTCCGCAGATCTGACATTAATTCGGAGCTTAGAGACACCCGTATCAATTTTATTTTCAGCTTGTGTTTCATTATTTGCCATCTGATTGCCTTTATCCATTTTCTTTTCATTTTTATCACCCTTCTGTTTCTTCTGTGTTTCGTTCGGTAAATCTTTGTCACCTAATATATTTAACATTTTGTTTAGGGTATCCAGAGTTAAGAGTGTGGTTTCTTGTTCCTTGCTAATGAGAACTGGATCATTAGACTTTGATAACCAACTTATTGCCGTATAAGATTTAAAAGCTCTCGACTTGGGTTTTGGCTGTGTCACTTTTCTACCATTATAGGACCCGCGTCCATGACCTCTTAGGAAACCGACCTGCCCGCGAGTGCTTGATTCAGGTAGCGAGTTAATTATGTGACCCGAAAGATTTTCAGACGCTGCTGTGTGTACCACGGTTACGTCTGCAGTAGGAGTACTGGTTACAACGGGACTCCGAGCAGGCTCATTTGAGATAAGAGTTACGGGTGCTTGGAACGTTTTATTTTGTATTTGTATTGGTGTTATTTCTGCAGTGAGAAGACGTTGGTTAATTCGACGAATCTCTGATATGTCTGGCAGATTAATTCTTGTATTTCTCTCATGTTCTGCAGGTTTCGGTGGCATTTCTACTTCACGTATTAGGGGTAAAATATCAGTTGTTTTCGTATTGTCTATAAGACTTTGAGCGATCATAGCCGAGGGAACTACTGAAGCGTTTTGAACGATTTCTGAGTCATCGGTTATTTCAATTGCAAGCTTATCGTCTGTGGACTCGGGTTTGAGGTATAAAGTGCCGTTAATAAGTTTCGTTTCGAATGCTTTAGACATATCGATTGTTAAGGGTTTACAATGTTTGATTAGTGCTCGGTTACGATGTGATTTGAAGAATCCTACGGTCAATCTTTTTAATCGTGTATTGAAATCTGGGTTTTTACAAAGTTGTATAGGATTGTAGCTGCGACTGCGTGGCTTCTGTAACAAATAGCTGGTCGGTTTGACTTTTACGTTTTCCGGTATCACGCTATCATTGGAATCTTCATCAGTAGACATACTTTCGACATTATCATCAGCTGGTGTGATTGGTGTATCTTCGATTATGTCTTCTACTTCTTGTTTACAGATCTTTTCTTGTTTGATTGGTAGATTATTAATGATGACAGCATCTATTAGATCTTTATTTCGGATCTGATCTAAAGGTTCGTTACGACATATATTTAAATCGTCTAACCTTGTGACGTACACGACGGGGACCATCAGTAGCTTTGGATCTATTTTCGGCTCTTCCGTTTCAGGCTCAGTTTTGATTTCTGTAATAAAATTTTAATGATTTTACATAAAATCAAAGTCCATTTTAGAAAAATATTCACTTGTTAAAGCCCTAATTGCTATTAAAAAAAAATTAAATGGCAAGTTTATCATTGAACCCTTCTTTAATACCGAACTTGCACAAGGCCAGCAACGCACTTGTAACTCTGGTGTTGCGGGTGTCCATAGGCATCGCCGATTGCATACAATGATAGTAAGTGATCTCATAAAAAATAAATTTAACATAACTTACCAATATGATCATCGTAGTCATCAAACGCGATTCCATCATCAGCCAACTCAATGCCATCATCAACGAAACTAAATTCCTGAGGAAGCTCTCCAAACGAGAACTTTAATGCATCAATTTTAACATTAGCTTTACTATCTTCTTCATTCATAGCTTCATCATCTTCTGTAACCTTAGCAGTTGTGTCTTCAGTTATTTCCATTGCATGTTCTGGATTGTCATCAAGTGTAGTGTCCATCGGTTTTTCTATAGGATCACTGTGAGGTTCGTCTTCGGAATCAGTAATTACAACAGGCTTCATACTTCCTACATCTTCTATAACTTCTACGTCATTCTCAATTTCCTTTTCAGTCTGATCTAGAATTGTTTTGAGCATAGAGTTCTTATTAATGGTTTCATTGTGACTTCTTATTGGAGCTACTACATCTGTTGTTTGATCTTCAAAGACTTTATTATTTTTGTTTTGAGTATTTTCTTCTTCAACTAGTTCTGGTACATTCGTTTCGTCGTTACTTATAGGTGTACTAGTAAGATTATCTTTATCAAATTCAACTGTATCGTTGTCGTTTTGTACTGTCACAGTTTTACTGTAAATTTTAACTATATCAGTTACTTTATCAACTTTTTCAGTTAAATCATCAACTTGATCAGTTAAATCATGTACTTTATCAAGTTTATCAGTTAAATCATCAACTTTTTCAGGTACATTGTCACCTTTGGGAACATTACAGTCTTTGTCACTTTTATCAAGTTGAATTACACCATTTTCTTCCTCAACAGTTTTAACTTGACCATCAACATCAACTGTAGGAGTTTCATTATCAACTGTGACAGGTTCAACATCACCTTCTGTTGTAACTGTAGCTGTATCGTCAAGTTTAGCTATATCTTTATTAATGTCTTCATCTGTAGGTAGAGTATTCTTATCCGTACCACTGTACATATCAAGATTACCTTCACTAACATTACTGAAAACACAAGTTATTTGAGGCATCATCATTTCTTGTTTTTCTTCTAAATCCACTGCCTCTATCTCATCACTTTTCTCAGTGTAAGCATCGAAGTATCCTTTAGTAAGCATTGCATCTATTACTTGATTCTCTTTCAGCGTTGATTCTAGGACTTCTTCGTATATTGATTTTTTTGGTACTTCCACTCGAGGTTCAGGCTCTAAGTCAGGGTCTAGTGGTTCTTGCTTAACTCTTACCATTCGTGGTAAGGTGGTTTCCTCCTTCTTACTTTCACCTCGTGCCTCATCAGATTCCTGTCTGAGGTCTATTGTTTCTATTTTAGGTTCTACCAGCACTAAATCTGATGCGTCTGTGAATTTTAAATTTGGTTATTTTTAACATGGTTACTTTCGACAGATTTAAGTAACTCATACAAGGAAGCATTTCAATGTAAAATTATACTCAGTGTATGGAACCTTAGTGAAAATAAAATGTTAACATTTAAATAACTTTAGTACTTGTATGTTTTTATTTTATCTTCAAAGTCTAGTAGTAGGTAGTTCTAGTCGGTAAATTATAGTTATATAGTCTATAGTTGCGTTAAATATTGCAATGTACAGTCATCATTTATGTATATACTCACCGTCATACGAGGCCCTCCGCAAATGCATAGAAAAACCTGCACGTTCCATCATTTTCCTTTCCTGAAAAATAAAATCAATAGTTTTTAAAACATCAATAAAAAGTTGAAAGGTGATACGAAACTGAGTGATCATTACATCGGACTGGATGTCTATGCGAAATAATGTTTTTTTTTTAAACAAAATAATCGTTGTCTCACACTGACATTTTCTCCTGTGTCGTGGGTGCGTTTACAAACATACAAGTTCACATACACATGACACCAAGACCCGGAACAACAATCTATGGTCATCCACAGATTGTCACACACAAACACGTTAACACAAAGAGTTGCCCCGTCAGCTCCGTGCAGAAGTCGAACCCGCGACACGTTGCGCGGTAGCTAACTGGCTGGTTGGCTGGTGTAATTGGTCATGCAGTCGCACGTTTTTGTGTTTGAAAAAGCACGCACGACACGAGGGATCATCATCATCATCATCATCATCAACAGCCTATACGTGGTCACTGCTAAAGCCTATTCTCACACGGATAAAGATTCAGCATTAACCACCACGCTTGCTCAATGCAGGTTGGCGATTTCAAACTAATAATTAGAAATTACAAGCCTAGGTTTCCTTACGACGTTTTCCTTCACCGTTTGTCAGAAGTCTCTAAATAATTTTTAACACGAGGATGTTATGTCTAAAAATGAGTAAAGTACTTACAAACTCGTCAGGTAACGTAACTAATCTCTGCTCTATTAGCTCTTCCCAGCTAAGGTGTGGACTTGTTATCAAACTTTTGTACCTAAAACAAAGAATATTTTATCAATCAAATGTAACATAACATCAAAAGCTCAAGCCTTTTATCCCTGAAGGTATAGGCACACCTGTCAATATGGCACCACTGTACAATGTAACACCCACTTTTTATTTGTTATGAGTCCCATGTAAAAGAAGGTTAGCCTATTGCCATTTACCGTGCTAATACTGGGAATTACCAAATGTAACTTATATAATAACTAGCTTTTACCCGCGGCTTCGCTCGCGTCACAAAAGAATAAAAAGTAGACTATGTGACATATACCAATACACACAGCGCCATCTATACCAATACTTTTGTTTTTCCTCGGGAATATCAATTTTTTCTGGGTTAAAAAGTACCCTATTATTTAATCCGGACTTCTAACTTTACGTCTGCAAAAATTCAAAGCAATCGATTGAGTAGTTACGGCGTGAAGGTGGAACAAACAAACAAACAAACTCACTTTCAGATTTATAATATTAGTAAGGATATAACGCCATTTAATACTCGAAGATATAGGCCCATCCTACTAATATTGCATTTTCAACACTGGACTTTAGGTGTTAAAGACTAAATTGCAATTTTTTTTCGAATTTATGTCAGAACAATAAAGTTGAAAACCAAATAATTAAAACAAAACTTACTTCCTAGCAATGGCATGTTCCAACGGTGTAGGTTTGTATGGATCAGCGACGTGCAACCGCTTGATGCACCCTTTGTAGGCGTACCAGAAGTTATAGAATTTACTTCTCGTGATGGCCTTGATCTGATACCATCGCTTCTGCAGCAACAACGGGGAGCATTGGTGGCCACTGGCATGGAATTAATTACAAAGGACTATTTAGTTTTGTATGTTGAAATACCAACCCAATATATTTAAGATTACCCTCGACTACTCAAAGTAATTTTATTGTGTATGTTTTAAGTATGTACCTAATGTAATATTTTGGTTGTTCATAAATACGGATATATTGTTTCGGGCACTGATTCGCATTCTGTACCTACTTATGTATATTTTGTATTTCTCAGTCAAGTCAATGTAAATTGTTTTTGAAAAATACATGTCTTAAGCCGTAAATACTATCATAACTTTATGCCTCCTAATTATTCTGAAAGGGGAAGACAGAGGGGCATTTCTATGCACGATTTATCTACACACAATAGTATATGTCCCTTACCCCCTTACAATTATGTTTAAAATCCCATATAATAGGGAGTTCCTATTATTGGTATGTACAAATTACAAAAACTGCAATAATACTTCACCCGTCTTGGGAATGTTGCTTTACATAAACATAACATCACGCCTTTTATTCCCGAAGGGGTAGGCAGAGGTGCACATTATACCACTGTACAATGTAACACCCACTTTTCACAATTTATGTTATGAGTCCCATGTAATAGGGGGTAAATAATTAGTTTATATGTCGATATTAGAGAACTCCTGCTCCGAGTCCGGGCTATTGCTCTTAATCCCCAGCCCCAGTCGGATATCACTAAAAGTGGTGACCAAAGTTGACCAGAGGCTCCAGATGTTCCAATTTAATTTTTTATTTCATACATTCATTTGTACTATAGGTGTTACATAATTGGGTACAACAGTTTCAACATGAAACCCGGTTAACACATTACATAACAATTTTTTATATAGGTAAATTAAGTTTAAAAAAACGGACTTCAACCCCTTCTTTTTTTGAAGTCGGTAAATTTATACAGTAAAACCTTCTCCTAAGTGTAACAAACGCTTTTCTGAAAACTGCATCAAAATCAGTTAAGCCAATCGTGAGATAATCGTACACAAACATACATTACTCCTTTTTTCTTTTTGAAGTCGGTTTAAAAGAATAGAATCTAATTTATTTACTCATTTCATTATCATCATCATCATTATCATCAGTAGCCTATAAATACCCACTGCTGAGCAAAGCCTCTTCTCACACGGAGAAGGTTTAAGCATTAATCACCACGCTTGCTCAATGCGGGTTGGCGATTACAGACTTATAATTATAAATTGTAAGCCCAGGTTTCCTCACGATGTTTTCCTTCACCGTTTGTCAGTGGTGTCTAGATATTCTTAGAAAGGACATATAACTCGGAAAAAGTCACATTGGTACTTGCCGTTGGTAGGTTTCGAACCCGCACCCTCATGCAAGAGAAGTGGGCGTCTTAAACCTCCGGGCCACCACGACGACCACAAAAGGAGTCGATCCTCCGACCAGGCGAGTTGATCGTGCCTGGCGGGCTATGTGCCCGCCCATTTCATTATCACATTAAATATATTTCCATTAACATTAATAACCCGTGATCAACAAAGAGCAAGGAATAGAATAGCTGAACTTACTTGGTATTATAATGCAGAGTAGCTGATGACCACGCCTCAGCCAGGGCCTCACCCTTTAGCCCTTCAATCTCGAACATATTAACGAGGCTGAACAGCTCATCGAAAGCCGAAAAGTTTTCAGGTAAATTTAATTCCTGGAACAATATTTATCAATATTTTAATAATCAATCTTTTCATTAATGCCGATCGTCGATAAAAAACTGTTTTTTTTATGGCATAAGCCGGTAAACGAGCATACGGATCACCTGACGGTAAGTAATCGGCGTCGCCCATGGTCACCTGGAACACTAGAGGCATTACAAGTGCGTCACCGGCCTTTTGGGGATTAGGAGTTTGAGGATCGTTGGGAATTCAGGAATTGGGGAGATTGGGGAAGGGGAGGGTAATTGGGCCTCCGGTAACCTCACTCACACGACGAAACACAACGAAAGCGTTGCTTCACGTCGGTTTTCTGTGAGGCCGTGGTATCACTCCGGTCGACTTGGCTCATTCCTGCCGGAGCATGGCTCTCCCACACTTGGATTAATTAAATCAGGGTTGTTTTCATGTGGCCCGCGACACAAATTTTAATCGTTGAGATCTTCATCTTATGTGCAACAACAAAAATAAAATTCAGTGTATGTTTTTTTAGTAAAAACGTTGACCCCACACTAGGCTTTTCTTCCAGTGTCGTGGGTGCGTTTACAAACATACAAGTTATACATGACACCCAGACCCGGAACAACATTCTGTGAATCACACAAAGAGTTGTTCTGTGCGGGAATCGAACCCGCGACACGTTGCGCGGCACCCAGCTGCCCGGCCATCGCGCCAACCGTGCAGTCCAGTTTCGATCTAGGTAAACGTAAAACGAACGTTATAAGCCCTCTGATTGCTTAGCATTAGGTGTACCGTTTGTCGCCCAATGGCATAAAAAAAAAAAAAAAAAACAAGTGTACCTGTCCAATGAAGTCGAGGTCCTGATGGACAAGCACGTGGTCTACCATCATCCAGTCTATGATGTTCATCCTGGCTCTGCTTGGTACGCGGTCGACATGATCCTCCGCTATCAAGTGACGCTCCAGCTTCTTCAATGTCAACGCTCGCATACGCGACCTGGATATAAGAAATTCATCGTCATCGTCAGCTTATAGCTATCCACTCTTGGACATAGGCTTAATATTTTTTGTGGATAACGTGAGTCATACAAAATTAATTAAAACTAATGGCTTCCTCACGTAAACTGTTTGAGAAACGCATCGCACACAGTAACGGCCCGGACACGGTAGGGTTTCGGCACGGTGTTTTTGCTGTATGTCATGTCATATAAATAATAATAAATAATAAATTTATTAATAATTCGAAAATTGCGACATAGAAAAACATATGACATAAGATTTAAAGTTCAACTGGGTTGGAGCAGTGCCGTTCACGTATGTACGTTATGAGTTATGACCTAACAGCTCTATTAGTTTCAAGTCACAACGGGAGTCATATTCATGAGCAGCACGCATCACCGCATGCGTTCACTAGCTTTTCTCAAACACTTCACTTGAGTAATCCGTTATTTTAATTAAGACTTAATATTCCTCGTTGACTGGCTCGTTGGCCGAGTGGTCGCAATTGCGACTGCCGGGCAAGGGGTCTCGGGTTCGATTCCCGGGTCGGGCAAAGTATTAATGGGTTTTAAATTGTCAGTAGTAGCACCTAGTCTGGAACTGTGCCCGGTATATGGCAATAGGCTCACCCCCTATTACATGGGACTCATAACATAAATAGTGAAAAGTGGGTGTGACATTGTACAGTGGTATAATGTGCACCTCTGCCTACCCCTTCGAGGATAAAAGGCGTGATGTTATGTTACTTAATATTCCATCAAAAGAGGTCGACATGTTATTAAAAAGCACATTATAGAATATGTTTACCCACCATAGCAGCTTGCAGTTGCAGCCGGTGTCTCTCTTCAAAATTTCCCATACTTCTTGTTCCGGTTTCTTGTCACGCACCAACAGACGACCCACAGAAAGGATCAAACGTCGTTTGAACCGATCCAATTCAAGCACAGCCTTTTTTCCTTTGAGCTTGTGATCATCTGCAAATAAAATTGATATTGCAAATTCTGATCTAATATGTTTATTCTGATCTAACCCTTACTAATATTATAAATCGGAAAGTGAGTTTGTTTGTTTGTTTGTTTGTTCCGCTTTCACGCCGTAACTGCTAAACCGATTGCTTTGTTTTTTTGTAGACGTAAAGTTAGAAGTCCTGATTAAATAATATGGTACTTTTTATCCCGGAAAAATTTTATATTCTCGAGAAAAACCAAGTATTGGTATAGGTGGCGCTGTGTACATCGGTATACCTGTCACATAGGCTACTTTTTATCCTTTTGTGACGCGAGCGAAGCCGCAGGTAAAAGCTAGAATGTTAAAAAACGGTATGAATTGGCCGGTTCAACCGGTGGAAAACCACGACCTTTCAGGAAACCAGTGTTAAACAACACTTGTGATCTTTATGCTGTGTGACTGGGGTTACCGGTGACCCAATCCTCTCACTGTCTCCAGATCCTCAATCCCTAAAAGGCTGCCAATGCACTCATAACTCCTTTGTATGTGGGAGTCCCATAGGCAGCACCTATTAACTCTTAATACTTTTCTCCACAGAACATTAAATGTGATTGAAAATAAACTACAGTACTAACCGTACTTAGTGAGACGAGGTTAAATGAGGAGTTAGTAAGTCCACATAAGTCATATAGTCCACATAAGAAGGTTTGCTGAAATATCTACACTGATTAGATTTACAGTTAATGGGAAACAGTTAGTAATAATAAAGAACTAGTACTATAATTTAAAATATTCAAAGTCAAAGTCAAAATCATTTATTTCAATTAGACCAGAAAGGCACTTTTGAACGTCAACAATAAGAAAAGTGAAGCTATTTGCTCATTCCAAGGTGTAGATTCCTATGGAGAAGAACGAGCAAGAAACTCCATAAGTTACTCTTTTCAATCAGGTTCACGATACAATTCTCTAGTTACGTAGTTTGCTGTTTGGATTGTGCGAGAACAATGTAACACTAAAATCTAGTTATAAAATATTTAAAATCATACTTCTTACTAATATTATAAATGAAAAAGTTTGTGTTTGTTTGTGTGTATGTTCATTACTCAATCACGACAAAACGGATGAAGGGATCGGGATTAAAATTTGGAATAAGGATAGATTATGGTCTGAAATACCATGTTGTGCTTCTTTTAATCCAACGGGAACAAGGGTGAAGCCATCTACCTCTATAAAAAAACCTATGACAGAAAATTATTTACACTTGCAATAATAATGCTACAAACGTACAAACCTTTGTTTTTCTCTTCATTTCCCAATCACCAATTATATTTGGCAATAATTCGCAAAATATTGAATTGAGTTAAGACAAAGTAAATGTATGACGAAAATTCCCATTTTCCCCCATGTGGGAGAAAGGAATTCAGAACCTTCCTAACTTCTGATTGGGGGCCGTTCAAATATTACGTAAGCAGATTTTTTACAATGATCGACCCCCCCATCCCCCTTGTCAGCAAAAGTAAGTACGTAATCAACTTCTACACTTCCCTACCCCCCATATCATCCAAAATAAGCGAAACGGAACCCCCCCCCCCCATGGTGCTTACGTAATACTTGAATGGCCCTTGCGCGCCGGCGCCAGTTCTTCCCGAATGCCTGGCACTGATGAACCGCACCGCAATAGGCGGTCTAGTCTAGTATCCCGTAATGTAGGTACTAATTTTGGCAGTAATTAAGTCGCGGGCAGAAGCTAGTTAAGTAATTTAAACAAGAAGTATTATCACCTTAATAATGTAGTCAACAATTTGAATGTAATGTAATGCAAAAATGCATGTAATGTAAATGTCAACAATTTCAACTACTTTTTCCTTTAATTTCTATAAGCTTATATTTCTGTTTATCCTCATATTGTTTAATTTCCATTTGCATATATTTTCGACTTTACCTATAAATGACTTTGTTAACTCAGTAGTAGTGGTATGCATACATTTATATAAACTCATGGTATTGATTGTAACTTTATGGGAGAGTTGAGTACCTATACTGTTTTTTTTAAACATTGACCCACACTAGGAATTTCACCTGTATCGTGGGTGCGTTTACAAACATACAAGTTCACATACACATGACAGCTGGTTGTCCAGCCACCTCACATCCGTTTACTTCCCTTTTGAATATTTTAATTATATCACTCAACTAATATTAGTTTACATTAACCAGCTCAAAAAAAATCCTTACTATATAATATTATAAATCGGAAAGTGAGTTTGTTTGTTTGTTTGTTTGTTCCGCTTTCCCGCCATAACTACTAAACCGATTGCTTTGAATTTTTGCAGACGTAAAGTTAGAAGTCCGGATTAAATAATAGGGTACTTTTTATCCCGGAAAAATTTGATATTCCCGAGGGAAAACAAAAGTATTGGTATAGATGGTGCTATATGTATGTATTGGTATATGTCACATAAGCTACTTTTTCCTTTTGTGACGCGAGCGAAGTCACGGGTAAAAGCTAGTATAAACTAAATAAAAATAATAACTATAATATAAACAACTTAAACTGTCAAACACCGAGCAGTCACTGAACTGCAACTTATTGTAATTGTGTCTATAATGACTGTACTCAACGAGTTAAATTATCATACGCAAATCTTATTACTATTACTTATATAAAGCTGAAGAGTTAGTTTGTTTGAATGCACTCATCACAGGAACTACTAGTCTGATTTGAGCAAATATTATAATATGTGGTGTATAGTCCAGTTATCGAAGAAGGATAATAATATAGGCTATAAAGCATCACATCAAGCATCAATAGGCGCTGAGTAGAACGAGAAAAATCGCGCGAAAGTAGCTAGTCTTATATAAAAAGTTTTTTGTTTTAACGCGCTAATCTCCCTAACTACAGGTCTGATTTGGATAATTCTTTTTGTCTTGGATAGCGCATTTATCGAGGATGGCTATGGCTATTTTATACTAGCTACTTTCTCACTGTTTCACACGCTCTGCTCAGCTCCTATTGGTCGTAGCGTGATGTTTTATGGCCTATAGATATCCTCGATAAATGCGCTATTCAACACAAAAAGAATAATTCAAAACAGGCTTGTCGTTATGGAGATTAGCACGTTCAAACAAACAAAAAAACAAACTTCCGCTTTATATAATAGTATAAGATTAGGATTGTAGGATGTAGGATATCAGTCAGGAGGTGAAGCTATTTCACATACCGAAATTTTTTCACATCTTATCTTTGGTAGGTAGGTACTGAGTCAACTGTCAAACTTAATCCAAATTTTAAATAAACACATTTAACCTGTTGATGTTATTATTTCAACAGGTTAACTAGTAGCAATAATAGATAAGTAGTAGTAATAGATACCTAGTTTTTTAAATACAATAATTGAAAATCAATAATCTTTCGAAAATTGAATTCTAACTTTTGGAGCTTGTTACCACATCATCAAGACTTCGTTGCAACATCCCAATTCAAAAATTATAATATTGTAATAAATTATACATTGAAAATATACATTACTTACTAAAGATTACTTCATAAAACTAAGGAATAATGAATAAAATATATTATAAATTACTTAACTTTCAGAAAGAGGTTCATTTCTTCCAATTAAAACTGCTAACGAAAACTGAAACCAATTGAACAGTTTCGCAGGTTTAATAAAATAATGCATACTTTTATTGCGATTTTAAAATGTTTAAATAAGAAATGTATTATTTCCAGTATTATTGGAAGCAAATAAATAAAAGTAAACACATGTTCACTCTTCAAACTAAAACTTTACTTCGATTTTGACAGTTCACAACTTGGTCATTCAATGTCAAATATCAAATTGTATTGTGCCTTCATTCATTGGTCGGTTCTATTACGTTCCGTTCTTCCTTTTCGTTCACACAGTTCTGATGTCAACAAAAAATAATAAATTAAAACAGTAAAAACAATCGTATTTTTATTCAAACCAAAACTAGTGGCGCGTCCTGGCGTCACTGGGGTACTATCTAACTTTCACGATGAATTTTTTACAAGATTGCTTTATTAGATTTTAATATATTGTAAACGCCTTTTGCTGTAACGACTGTGCTGTCCGTAATATTAGTAAGCTTGTTAGACTCAGTTATATGGTCTTAGTGTCATGCAAGGGGTAAGTTGCCACCAAATTTTAGGAACCAGATTGCCAGGAACCTTTTAAGAAGTTCCTAACCTACTGATCCATAAAACGAGCCATTCTTTGTGTTATTTTAGTTCACCTGAGTTTTAATTATTCTCGACTACTTATTATGTGAGTTTTTAAAAATAACCTCGTCGAAATAATTTAATAGAAAATATGTAATAAAAAAAACACCCGTTAATCGTCATCCAGCTATAAATAAAGTGATGGTAAAAATAAAGTTAAAAATAAATAAAATACAGTGTATGTATCTCGAATCTTTTCATATTTATTTGTACTGATCGTACAAATAAATATGAAAAAATTGTGCGCCTCAATAACTTCATTTTTATTGAAAATTTGATTGAAAATTATTGCAGTATTTAGTATGTAATGTAGTACCTATTTAGTAAGGCACAGTATTTTCCAGTTTTTTGCGTCCAGCTGTCATATTGTCCATCACGTTTTAACCAGCTGACGATTTCTTTTCTTCAGAATATTATGCTTTGCCTCTAACTATGAATTAGACGAGTTTTTATCAAGAGTAAATGTCTACAAAAATATTTTATTATATGTTTTCTGAGCAGCTGCCACTACTCAACCCCCCACCGGTGCCGCAGTTGACATTCGCAAAAATATAATACAACTCTCCGAAACATTTACGAGTTAAATCGCTTGAGAGGAAATAACTGTTAAAAAATACTGCTTGGCTTACTGAATTCTAGACAAGATCACCTATTGCGGTGCGGTTTATCGGTGCCAGGCATTCGGGAAGCACATTGGCACCGGCGCGCAATCTGAAGTTAAAAAGGTCCTGAATAAAATGTCCATCTCCACATATGGGAAAATGGGAATTTTCGCAATACATATTTATTTATTTTGTTCAATTCAATTCAATATTTTGTAAATTATTGCCAAATAATTGGTGATTGGGAAATGAAGAGAGAGAGTACGTAGCGTTATTACTTATTTGGAGTGTAAATAATTTTTGGACATATTTTTTTCTCTATAAAAAAATTAATTTTTTAAAAAGATTAACGAATGGAGTTTCTTGCTCGTTCTTCTCCATTCGAATCTACATTTTGGAATGAGCACCTAGCTTCACCTAGTTTCACTGACGGACTGACTGACAGACTATTATTTATTTTGTACAAATAAAAGTGATTTGATTTGATGTGTATTTGTTGACGTTTCAAAAGTACCAAACTACGGTTTAATTGAAATAAATGCTTTGACTTTGACCATATTGTGTAAATTACGTCAATTTTAATAGATATGTAGTTTCCGCTCATATAAAAACACTATTATTTACTTTATATAGTAACTACTAGTATTACATAAATGAAAACGAAGAAATGTAACTATGCATGCGCATTTCTCTTGAACGACTGCACCAAATGGGATATAAATATTTGACAAAAGTACCCGTGTGATGTCGGGTTGAGTCGCTAATAAACTTAAATAACACATATTAAATTTTAAAAAACTTGATTTTTCTGTCAAATCAATACAAAAAATGGGCTAAATCCTTACTAATATTATAAATCTGAAAGTGAGTTTGTTTGTTTGTTTGTTTGTTCCACCTTCACGCCGTAACTACTCAACCGATTGCTTTGAAATTTTGTAGACGTAAAGTTAGAAGTCCAGATTAAATAATAGGGTACTTTCTAACCCGGAAAAAATTGATATTCCCGAGGAAAAACAAAAGTATTGGTATAGATGGCGCTGTGTGTATTGGTATATGTCACATAGACTACTTTTTATCCTTTTGTGACGCGAGCGAAGCCGCGGGTAAAAGCTAGTAATAAAATAAAGGGTAGTTGTGACTCTATGATGCTCGACTGTAAAAATAAAGACGCGTGCTTGGTACAGTTACTACACAGAAACACCGATTACCTACAGGTAGACGGGCCGCTAAAATAAAACATAACACAACGTTGCCCGAAGGTTAACATACCCAAATAAAAAAGGAAGAATTGATATTCCAATAAAGTTCTTGCAAAATATAATAAAAAAAATATCACCGTAAGCCTCTTAAGTTGCACGAATAGATTTTCATCATTTTTTCCGGAAACTTGTTCTAGGCTTTTTAGTAAAAAATAAAATACTAATGATAAAATTAAAATATAGAACGATAAATAAGTAGACAGACAATTAAAAATCTAATAACTTTGAATAAACCACTGACACTACAAGACTTGTAAGTACCTAAGAAAAACAGTAGGCACTTAATAATTCATTATCTGGTTTTTAATATCCTAAATCAAAGTATATAGTGAATGATAATTCTCAATTTTTAATTATAGATTGTATTTACCTAACTTTTTTATTGCTTTATGTTTATTTATTACATAATTAAATAAAAGAGATACATTTCAGACCAGAGAAATAAAATTAAAAATAACTGTGTAGCAATTACAAAGTTAAATCGAATATATATAAAAATATGAAGATAAGTTATTGATGACATCAATACAATCTTAAACATTCATAATGCAATAATAGTGCATGCATAAATTCGGGCCCACAATACCACTCTACCGACCGCCCGGCCGGCCGGCCGCCGCACCGCACCGCTCCCTAACACACGTCATGCAAGTGCGAGCAGCTTGTTTGAAATGAATGCGAGCCCTAAAATAGACCATAGAGATAGACTAGGAAGAACTTTCCTCCAAATAAATATTATTATTGTTATCACGATTTCAAACATGCCGTGAAATTAACTTATCGAGCGAAAATAATCTTTAATTCATTAAATATTGCTTTTTTCCTTGTCTTAGTTTTTACAATAATTTAGGTATACCTACTTACGAAAATAATGTAACAGTCGTTTACTACACGTCAGTAAATTGAATAATTCTTTAATATTCAAATAATCTTTCAATTAAATGAAAATTAAACCTTTAAATTAAATTTACAGTTTCGTTTTATTTATATTTCTTCAAAATAAATAAATATTTTTTACTTTAATTTAAATATTTTAAATGATTGTAATAACAATATTTGCACGACAAATCAATCATAAAAAATAAGTAATACATGACAGAAAAACTGTCAAAAATACTTCCATACCTACAACAAGCACGTCCGCGCAGTTCCAATGCAACGACAAGAATGAATTCAATGAACAATTTCGTGGAAATTAGATAGAAGAATATTGAAATTTTTATTTACCCATTGAGAACAGATACTCCGTACACTATTTTTATAACACATTCACCGTATGTTATCACTATAAAGTATCACATGGACCAAAATAATTTACTTTCACAGTTTACATTTTCATCCACACTTGTGAACACGTCGACGTTTCAGAACAAAATGGCGAAAGCGGCAAGCGCGGCCACGACTCTGTTCAATGATTAGTTACCGTCCCGCGGCGCTGCGTCGATCGGCTTGGGAACGGTGTACAAGTGTGACACAAATAGACTATCGTGCTATCCTTATCGCGCATTCTACGGGATTCACAGCGAGGACATTGCGTAAGCGAGATAAAACATTTTCGAACATTCATAGCATTTTGTTTGAAACAGCCGAACGGGTAGAACGTCTGCTTGGTTACGGTGATCGGTATTATGTTATGAAAAGTATGAAATTTTGTTATTTTAGTTAATTTGCACTTTGAATCAGCAATAGTCTTTATCTGAAATTTATTTAGGTAAGTATTTTGATTTCAAAACAATGAATATTATAAATATCCAAAAATCGATAAAGTGAGTAGGTAGCTAGATAAGTAAGTGGGTGGTAGGAATTTTAATTTTGTACAGACGGAAAAATACCTACAATAAAGTCACAATCTTATTTTCCCGTCCCTAACTATCGTTATATTTTTTCCTCGATATTAATTCAATACTTCATTTAAAATAAAGTTCAAGTCGGTACGTTGCATCATTTTAAATGCGTTTGTCGTCATAAGTTCCCAAAGACAATTACCTATTTCGTCTTTATCTTCTGAAAAAAAAGGAAAAAAAATATCGTTTGGTCAGTGCTCCCTTATTCTAACATCTACAAAAAAAAACAGTTAAGAGGTTGCAATGACACAATGAATTACAAAAACTAAACCTTAATTTATGAACTTAATGTTGATATAATTTAATATTCTAATCATTCAATCAAAACATAATAAAATAACTCCGTAAACAATGAGAATGTCGTAAAAGAGAACTCGAGTGCAAATAGTAGGGGAACATTTTCGTAAACAGGGATTTTGTTTGTTTTCATAGTCAAACAGATTCACGTGTACCTACATTAAGCGTAGATATTAATTTATTACGACACATGTTTTATTAAAAGATAATTATTGTATTGTTCGAAAGAATGATTTGCTGACTACCTCTCTACTGCTACAAACCAGTTATTTAGATGGCCTCTTTCATCTTTGATGTAGCCTAATAGCTTTTTCAATATTGACCTTTTGTGTCGTACAATTGCCGCACGATTTTTTTTAATTTCTAATCAACGGCACGGTAAACGTCCGGTAGCCGCACGACATGAAACCGATAAAACGTCCAAATTGAAAGAGCCTTAAAATTGATGTTAGGTATATTTTTTTCTATTTCTCTATTTACGTATTTTCTGAGAACACGCTATAATTTGTTTTTTACAAAACTTTATTCATGGAACATGCCTTCTCGTGTCGTATGATAATGGATCCCTGTCGAGAGCATCGAGTTCTTAGGTAGGTAGGTAGATACATGAGAGTAAATATTTTACCTGGATGCTTTATTTTCTACTAGCTACTTTCGCGCGATTTCACACGCTCTGTTCAGCTCCTTTTGGTCGTAGCGTGATGTTTTATAGCCTATAGCCATTCTCGATTAATGCGCTAGCCAACACCAAAAGAATTATTCAAATCAGACTTGTAGTTACGGAGATTAGCGCGTTCAAACAAACCAAAAAAAAAACAAACTCCGCTTTATAATAATAGTTTAAGTATATATTTTTAATTTTTATAATAACTATCGTGAGACATACTAAATTAAGTAAAAACGCGGGTTACTCACGTGCATATACTGAGAAAAGCTCTGCTAGTTTCGAACCACAGAGGGATTCTTCTTCATGAGCAGCGTCAGGGAGCTGCGCGACGTCGTCGCGACCGTGCACGCTTACTCGCGTGCACACGAGTACCTAACCCGCGTTTTTACTTAATTTATAAAAGGTATATAGTTTTTTTTAAGGGGGAAAATCATCGAATGCCTGCTCCCACCTGGGTGAGGCGGGAGGGAGTGTCAGACTCTTACTGACTAAAAACCACCCCGTTCCTTCTCCTGCACGTCGACCCGGAGCCCCGGTACCCGTTAGGCTCTCCGCGACAAGTATATAGTATAAGATAAGATAAAAAATTATATTGCTCTGCAATGTTGAGTTACTGGTAGATAAATGGGATACTATAGGTAAGAGAGAGGAGGTAATCAAGCAGACGTATCACTCGACGACGCCCTTGACTCCAATCAGTGCCATCTATGGACAAGGACAACCATCACACCCCCAACAACGAAGGGAGCTAGTACTATGTTGCCGATGGGAAATTCATCATTGTTGATCGAGTTTCAAGTTCGAACCTTGGATATCGGAAATAACGGATCCTATATCCAAAATCTATGGACCGATCTCTGTTTTTAAGTAATATCAAAATCAATTTTAATTCACAAATAGATTGAGATAAGTCATGAATTTCGGCCGTTTATCGACTTTATTAGAATGTTTTACTTACTTAACATCCATGTTTTGCATCCCATAAAAAGATACTTATGTGATCGATTCGATCGATTTTTTACTTTGCCCCACACTATATTTTCCCCTGTATCATGGGTGCGTTTACAAACATACAAGTCCACATGCATATGACACCCAGACCCGGAACAACAATTTGTGGAGCACACAAAGATTTGCTCCGTGCGGGCATCGAACCCGCTAAAAGCATGTGTCCGTCGTAGAAATTGTCGGTCCTTTAGGGCCGCCTGAGAGTGGGGCCCTGGGCACGAGCGTCGAGTGCCCTTATGGTAAAGACGGTACTGAAGATAGGTACGGCATAAAGGTGCACGTAAATATACGTGTGTGATAGCTACAAAGAAGCGCAAGGAGTTACTGTGGCTCCAGCTCGAATTAGGAGCAGGAACACAATAGTGTGTTTTTTGTCAGCAACAGTCGGACACTCCCTCTCGCAGTCTCGCCTCACCCTGGGTGGTAGGAGGAGGAGGCATTCGATGATTTCCCTATCAAAACAATATTAACTCGTCGAGTACCGGTTTTATAGACACAATTAACCTTTTGAACGCCAGAGCAAAAACGCATGAACTTGCCCTCAACGCCAGGCCACAAATTCACCGCAAATACCTACGAAAAAAATAGGGATTCCAAAACTTCATCGATAATCAATTTTATTTTCATTTTCGTCTTTAATTTCGAAATATAATGTCCTTATAACATTGAAATTTAATTCAACATTACATTTCTTCCTATTAAAGTAATAGTTATACACTATTTACAGACTTGTATAATACCGTAATAACAGATATAAGACTACAATATATTTAAATATAATAACTGTAGGTACAACACTATTCTTGATCTGCTGTCTTCATATTGTGACCATGGCGTGGACGGCCCGCCATTTTAATAACTACTACTCGCGCTTCCGAAATAAGGATGTGGCAACGTAATATCTCGTTTATCGATGTTCTAGTACAATATTATTTTATAATAAATGAAACACGTTTTTTAAATCAGATTTATAATTCCGAATGTAACAGGTACTTAAAAATATATGATTGAAATAGGTTAAGAAGGTAAAAAAAACTATGAAAAAATAGAAAATTTTATTAAAATGTTATACAGTATGTACTATGTATACATGTTTTTAAATATTAAGTTCTATAAACCTGGTATAAAAAGTAACAAATTAAAACAATTAACGATTATATAAAATTATCACAATTACCAATCAGTCTTATACTAATAAATCTTTTGAATAATAGAACAAAATTATACAAAATCTACAATGCAACCTGCATTCTGATCATCTAATTCGCTGGGTGCAAAGTGGGTGGTGGGGACAGTGAAATCGATCTCAGCGCGCACCGTGGCTAAAAAAGGAACTTTTGGCAGACTTTATTCCACGAAGTTATAGGTAAATATGGAGCCCACACTTAGAATAAAAGTTTCGAGTCAAATACTCTCGCTCTTCTTCCGTAGTCATTAAATTCCCACTCATTATAATAGTCACTTAACCCTTCGGGGATAAAAGGCGTGATGTTATGTCTGCATTAAATTATTTTGTCCCGATCGTTGCCACTGTGGTATATTTACTATTCCATTAAGTTGCGTTGTACCTGAAACATCCCTAATGCCTTGTTCGCACTATGCTAGTATTTTAGTCAAGTAGCGAGTATTTAGTAACTCTCTCTCGCTTTGATTTTGGGACAGAAGCGAAAGGGATATAGTAAACACTCGCTACTCGACTAAAATACTAGCATAGTGCAAACAAGGCATTACTCTCACGAGGCCGGTGCGGCACTGGTAACTCCCCTGGTGTTGCGGATGTCTATGGGCGACGCAGATTGCTTACCATACGATCTTTGTTTGCCGGATTAATAAGATTTATTTCCAGTGTCAATCATCAACATCATCAACAGCCTGTTCTCGTCCGCAGCTGGACATAAGTCTCTCCAATAGCACGCCACGGAGTTCGACGCATCCAACCATTACCATACCAGCCACTGGATATATCGTCACTCCACCTAGCTGGGCTGGAGAGCGCCTTACACTACATTTGCCTAGACGTCTCGTGGACGCGTTCGGCGCTCTGATTGGCTGGCTCCAATGAACCAACCAATCAGAGTGCCGAAACGGTCTCATTTCGATAACTTTAAACGTAAAACAGACTCATACTAAAGCCTCAGAACACGGTCTACTCCAACGGTCATTGGTTTGTCGACAAATGTGACCAATCGGATTTGGGCTACGTCGGTAACTTTAGTTCTCTATCTAATCGGATCATCTCGTTACGGATCCTATAATTCAGAGAGACTCTGAACATAGCTCTCTCCATAGCTCGTAGCACAAACCAACTTATTACTGTATGCGCTAGTACCTACCCATAATAATAAAGAGCGTCGTTATATTGCGATCTCACTCACTCTAAAGTAATCAATAATATTGAAACTGCGCTGCAGATTCGCTCGTATAGGTATGTACATATTTGTATTTATGCAAATCCTCGGTATACAAATATGATCTCTGTTGCACAGGGATTAAACTTTAGTATGCTTGTGAAGGATGTATCTGTACTTTAAAAGTATGTATGAACTTGTATATCATCGTATTTTGATGTTTACGTGAACTATTTGCCCCAAGTATATGGTAATGATTATGTAACATTATGGAAGATTAGTGTAAATGAGAATAAATTATAAAACAAACACCAACTTCAGGAGAAAATTATATTTCAAAGAGACATCATTTCAATTCTACATCAGCAACTTAAACATACATTTATAATGACTAGAAATACTACAGAATCAATAAATAAACTTAAAATCTAAAAACTGCGGGAATGTCATAATACTGATACATAACAATCGATTTCAAACCTTCCAGTCTATCTCTACTCCCTGTACTAAGTTGTTATCACTTACCACTTAATCTGTCAAACACCAAGCGGTCACCGGTGACCGCGACCTATTGTTCTTTAATTGTGTCTATAAAACCGGTACTCGACGAGTTAAATTCAACCTCCTTTGTAAAATTCTGATGTTCTCTCCTTGGTACCATAGAGGTACAAGGATGAATTTCCATAGACAAAAATCCATAACAATAACTCCTGCTTACTGCCATACCGATGGTATACCTAACAAGTGCACCCATCACAATCCAAATACATATATATATTATATATATATATTATATAAAAAGCAGATCTTACTAACACTACTACTGAAGATTACTGCTCCAAATAGATTAGATAGTTAAATATTGACATTACATTTTGGTAAAATAATATTGGTGGGTAATGTCATGATGATCGGAAATTGATCTAACTGTCAATCTGCATGTGGTACAGATCCTTAGTATCAATCTCTGAAACAAAAAAAAAAATTAACATACAGCCTGTAAGAGGTCACTGCTGGACTGTGGGCGTTCTCTACATAATTATGAGGGTGTTGCCATAATCTCCACACCAGACAGGCATTGGAAAATGTTTATTAAAGAAATTCATAATGTTGTGATGTGTATATAATATTTTATGTTCATAAACACACCCATGACATAGGACAATATTCTAGAGATGGCAATTTATGTTTTAAATGGTTAAGGGTTAGGTTTACCTGGCTCCTCAATGCCATTCTTCTTGTCAATGGCCTTCTGCAGGGTGGCGATGCAGGAGGCTAAGTTGTTGACTCCCATCATGAGGTCCCATGCCTGCACGAAGTTGTTGTCCGACTCTATAAAACAAACATGTCTACTGTAGACCAGCTACTTCCCTACGGTTCTACTTCTATTGGTTGAAGCAGGATGTTTTAGCTGAGAGACTAGAGTTGAAGTTGCGGAAAACCAGTCAATTAGTTACTAATAATTTTGGTCCTAATAAGTAGGTATATAAGTGAGTATCCTAAGCTCATAGGTGCCTCTTACGAATAAAAAATCAATCACTAAATCCCAAAAAGCAAAATGAAAAAAAAATTGATTGGTTTTTTTTTTATATTAACTATTTTAGTGATCACCTTGCACAACAGGCATTTAACAAAGATGTAAAAGGAACATATTATATGAAATGTAAATGTATTATTTACTTACTGTCATGAATGAGATATTCATAGTAGTTGCTCGACAAAGCGGGCGTCAACTTAGCCATTTTATAGGGCCCAGTATATTTGGGCTCCTTGTCCTTAACAGTCATTATGATAGCAATCTTGCCGGTTTTATGGAAACGGTTTAAATGTGAAAATTTCGGATATCTATCCGAAGCGCAAAAATCGCAATTTTGCAAACAACAGACCCGATATCAATACAGCAGAAAATTGACAGTATGTATGGAGTTGACAGTGCTGCCAGCAGCAGTTGTAATTCGTATTGATTTTCGCGTTTCGTTTTACCTACTTATTATCACCACGGGTACAGTTTACATCCTGAATGGATACTGTGGTTTCACCATACAGCCAGTGCCATATCCATTTCGTATCAATCATTTTGACTAGGCCAGAAGTTTCAACTTGGCAAAACGTTAGAAACAAAACTAGCTTTTTATCGGTTGGCAACATTTATAATAAACAATACTGTACAGTTAGTCTAGCTTGTAGTTTTAAATGTTATTAAAAGATGATACGATTCATTACCATTTTGTGATAGCACTACCTAATTAATATAAAAATATTCTATCACACATTACCGGTTGTTTTATTTTTAATATTTTTTCAGATATGAAGTCTGAAAACACGGTAAAGCGTACTGTTTCGTGTGGTAATAAAACTGAAAATGTGAAAACTATATTTATTAATTTACGCTAATAGTTAAGCAGCAAAAGTCGTAAATAGTTATATATTACTTAACCCCTCTAGTACATTTAAGTGAGATATTGTAACTATTTTCTATCGAGTATCTTTGATAGTGGCAGACGAGAGGTTAATCCACTAGAACTTTGAACTTACCTACATTCTTTGTGTAGGTAGTAAATACATACTAAAAGGCGTTACCCGTATAACTAACTAAAGTAAGACCATCGCTGGCAAAAGAACTTACGTCATAAACAAGACAAACGGTACAGCTGGCAGAAAAAACTAGTAGGCTCAGAAGTTACTAAAGATCGTACCATACCACACAGTCACCTGATGTGACTGTAAACAATACTTTTAATCTAAATTTATGAAATTTAAATAATAAATAATTGATCAGTCTTATGCTTTCAAGGTTACGAAGATAATATTTATTGCTTGCACGCTATGATGTGTACGCAATTTGCCTTGGTTATGGTAGTAGCTTATATAAATAAATAGGAATAAATAAAACAAACAATAGCATTTTATGCTATTTAGTTTTTAATAACGCTTTACGTCATAATTATACCCTTACTTTCATAAGCTATCGATCATCAGCATATTTCTTGAGCTCTTCGGTAAAAATCGATCTTATTGAAAAATACAGGGGTCATGAGTTTGTGTAGAAGTAGCTTACCCCTTATCTTTCTTCTGTTATCGCCTCTCTTTTCTGTACACAGGTTTATAAGGATCATTTCTGTCGTTCAAAAAACAATCTAATTGTAGATTCTTAGGTAGCCTTAGATGTCGAAGGTGATCTTCTAAGCTAGTCGCGAACTGATGACTTCGTAAAAATGATGTAGCCCTGAGTACCTCATTTAGTGATGACATATCCTTTTTTTCAGTATGTGTTTCGATCGTTTGCGTTTCTTTAGTACAAAATAGTTTTGAAGTTTGAGCTTTCAATTTAGCACTTGATTGTTTAGAGAAAGTTTCAATTGCATTAAAAATCATATCTAAAATTAGTAATTCTTTTGTAGTTAAACTATCCATATCTATCTTTTCAATAGCAACTGCATACGGAAAATGTGACGTGTTAATAATAAAATTCACAAATTTGTCCAATTTATGTTCTTTAGTTGGTCGTTTTTTCATAATTAAATTTAAAATTTCTTCAAGAGGAGCTTCTTTTTTGTGTTGTAGCATATATTGAAATGCAGTTAGAGAAATTGAAAACGTAACTAGGCAAATGTCGTTATTTTTCTTTGAATTTGTTTCATGTTTGGAATTGCTCGATTTGATGAAATCGGGTATGTTCACGTTGACGATATTGGATGTGTTCACATTGACAATGTCGCGTCTGATCACATTGACGGTGTTGGGTTGAGTCACATTGACGGTGTTGGGTTGAGTCACATTGGCAATGCTGGGTCTGGTCACATTGGCGATGTTAGGTCTGATCACATTGGCGATGCTGGGTCTGGTCACATTGACGATGTTAGGTCTAGTCACATTGGCAATGCTGGGTCTGGTCACATTGGCGATGTTAGGTCTGATCACATTGGCGATGCTGGGTCTGGTCACATTGACGATGTTAGGTCTAGTCACATTGGCAATGCTGGGTCTGGTCACATTGACGATGTTAGGTCTAGTCACATTGGCAATGCTGGGTCTGGTCACATTGACGATGTTAGGTCTAGTCACATTGGCAATGCTGGGTCTGGTCACATTGACGATGTTAGGTCTGGTCACATTGGCAATGCTGGGTCTGGTCACATTGACGATGTTAGGTCTGGTCACATTGGCAATGCTGGGTCTGGTCACATTGACGATGTTAGGTCTAGTCACATTGGCAATGCTGGGTCTGGTCACATTGACGATGTTAGGTCTGGTCACATTGGCAATGTTGGGTCTGGTCACATTGGCAATGTTAGGTCTGGTCACATTGGCGATGTTGGGTCTGGTCACATTGGCAATGTTGGGTCTGGTCACATTGGCAATGTTGGGTCTGGTCACATTGGCAATGTTGGGTCTGGTCACATTGGCGATGTTGGGTCCAGCCACATTGGTGATGCTGGGTCTGTTTACATTGATTATGTTGGGTCTGCTCTCAGTCACGAGATTAGATCTGCTTACATTGACGAAATTGGAAATTCTTGTATCAGTAGGATTAGGCTTGCTTGCACCGACGGGTTCTGGTTTACTTTTATCGACGAAACTAGATCTATAGGCGTTTGGTTTGGTCCCTCGTGTGTTGAGAGGTTTGGTCTGATTGTTTAAAAATTTAACATCAATGTATTTGGTAAAATTATTGGTATGTCTAACAGGTATATCAAAATGCGACAATTTAGTCATTTGAGTTTTTTTAGGTTTACAACAGCACTTACAGTCCATAATGGAACAAAGATGGGGTCGTCTCATGAAATTGATTATACCCTTAAAACCACCATCTGCTAAGAAACGACCAGCAACTTCTTCCTGTTTATACCAACAACATAAGTTTTGTAATAAGTTTGTTGGTAGTTGGTTTTTAGAATTTATATGAATGTTTTCTGAATTACAAGATGATGATGATTCATGTTTAATGTTCCAATTAATATTTGACGTTCCTAAACTTGTATTATTGTTTTTAAAAGATTTTACTATAGGTGTATTCATTAAATCTGTTCTTTCTGTCATTTTGTTGTACCAATCGCGGGGGTTTTCCGACCGGTTTACTTTGTTCTTTGTATAGTTTTCATTTGATAAAACTAATTTAGTAGAACAGCAACAAAGGCAATTATTAATGGAGCACTTGTGTGTTTTTCTCATAAAGTTTAGAGCATCATTATTTCTTGGAGTTTCGAGGCCATGACTGTGTCGAAATCTATCTAACCAGTTTTTTCTTGCATACCAGCAACAAAAATACCTTGTCAAAATATTTTCATGTGATCTCGCTAATTCTTTGAGTGCACTTTTAAAAGATTGTATGTTTTGAAGCCTGACATATTCCTTCAAGGACAAGAAACTATCCAGAAAATAAACATCGATTTCGTTATTTTGCAGATCATATAGTATGTTAATTTTATGCCTGGTGTTTATTCTGAAAAATGGTATAAGTGTTCGATATTTTGTGTTTTCTGTTATATCCTTATTTGAGATTATTTTTAATTTTTCAACCACAACTCTTACAGGTTTACATAACCGTAGAAGATTTTTATCATGTCGATTTACACGAGCTTTTTTATTCACAAAATTTATACGTAATGATAAATCTTCATATGCTGAGAGTCGTTCATTGGCATCCATTGAATTACTTCTTACCCGTTTTCTGTTTATATTGGGTTTACTCTCTTTAATTATGGCTTCAAATACCGCATCAGTATCCTTGGTGCTTCTAACTTTACTAAAAATATTCATTTCATCCAATCTTGTCGTATACACAATCGAGTGTAAGATTTTGAACTTCTCTTCATCATCGACCTTTACTGCCGCCTATAACAAATAAGAAACAATAAGTATATCTTCTTTTGATTCCGATTGTAGTTTGACCAAAACTACAAAACCAAAACAAACTAACTGAGAGTTTCTTTCAGAAACTAACTAGTTGAATAAAAGCTAAAATCGCCACTTCTCTGAATATAAAGAACTTTTATATAAAGAACCATGGATTAGGCCTAGAATGTAAATAGACCATTTTGGCAATTTACTAAAGATCTAATAAAATCAGGGAAACAGATTTTATATTATAGATATAAAATATATATAGATTTTATTTTATTTATGATTTTAGATGCAATAAACAAAATGCTATAGGTAATTCACTTCAAGAAGGAAACTGCAGAGAGAGATCGAGAGAGGATAGACCCAACTCGGAGACAAAAGCGGCGCCGTAGGAATCGCCGTAGAATTTAACTCCAAAAAGATAGGAGGTAGCAACATAATTTGAGTGTCGCAGGTGAGTTCGTTCATTCGAGTACCCAGTGACTGTCATATTGTTTTCTGGGATTGAGTGTGTGGTTTTAGTCGGTAAGAGTCCGACATAATCTGCTGTCTGACGCTCATGACACGTTAAAAAAGGTTAATTCACTTTTACTACTAGTGTAAAATAATACGCTAGTATCAATATTACTCTAGTCGCGTTGTAAGGGTTGCCATGTGATGTGAACAACTGTGGCGCCCTCATTTATTTTAATGATAAAATAGATAAACTGTACAAGTAATAAGTATATAATAGGTAAATCCCAAATAATTTTAAAGGGTTTATTTACTAACGCAAAACTTAATCAATCATCTGTGGCAATATCTTGAGCTGTTTGTACACTATGTATCCTTACTAATATTATAAATCGGAAAGTGAGTTTGTTTGTTTGTTCCACTATCACGCCGTAACTACTGAACCGATTGCTTTGAATTTTTGCAGACATGAAGTTACAAGTCTGGATTAAATAATAGGGTACTTTTTATCCCGGAAAAATTTGATATTCTCGAGGGAAAACGAAATTATTGGTATAGATGGCGCTGTGTGTATTGGTATATGTCACATAGGCTACTTTTTATCCTTTTGTGACGCGTGCGAAGCCGCGGGTAAAAGCTAGTATAGTATAATTATAGGCATGTATATAGAAACATTGATAGATTACATTTCAGAAAGGCAGGGTGACGCTTGGTATTTGAACTTATGAGTATCGTTAGTCTTAGTAGTGATGAAAATCGAATCGAATCAGCTAACTAAGCGATACAGTCTACCTTATAAAAATTAAAAATAATTTAATTTTTTTTTGCACACTGTAGGTAGGGTGCTGACAGCGGCCATAGTTTTTTTTGCCTTTCTGATTTTCAATCATATTTGAACTCTATGTCTCAACGCCTACGTGCCAAAATGCCACGTGCTGTCGCCAACTGTCACTAGATCACTGCGCGGCGCAGCGCCGAGTAATGGAACGCATGAAAAACAATAAACAGGTTATAGATTACCTATACTACGACTACGTACCATTTCATCCATGTTTTTCTTTTGCTAGCACTATTAAACTAAAAATCACTACAATTTGTTAGCACACAAATGATATATCGTCATTTTACGAGAGAGAAACGAAATAACAACAACGACGCGAATGATACGTTCCGAAGGAGTGCCACTGCCAGTCAGTGTACTACGTACGTGGTGCATATCGCGGCGCGGGGGGGACGGCCGCCGCCGAATGCCGACCGCCGACCGGCGTTCGTCGGGTCACGCGGGGAGCGGGGAGGTGCCCCCTTCCCGCGCAATGTTACTCGCAAACGTTTCAAGTTGGGTTATTTCCTATTGATTGTTCACTACCACCTGCTACGCTTAGTAGGTATTTGTACCTACTTATGTTCTGTTTGACTATACAATGCGCGCGCGCGCAAGATGTCAACTCGTCATGCGATACTCGAACATTAATGTATTAAATAAACTATTGTGTTTTCGGCTTAGGTACTCACGTAATTATTTGACGAAGAACTCGACTCGAGTCGAGTTTATTTAGTATGTCTCACGAAAGTTATAATAATACAAACATTAATGTATTGTAAGTATATTACACATTGCGGTGAATCCGCAAGGGCGTCCCGGGTCACGGCCACAGGCAGAGGAGGAACACCGCGGTGGTTTTAGCCGGTAAGAGTTCGGCACACCCCCCCGTCGTCCCCACGGCGTGGGAAGTCCATGAGGATTTCCATCGCGTTATAAAAAAAAAAAAATATTACACATTATCGACTGTGACAGAAGAAGGTTACGTTTTTGTTATTGTTTGTAAATAAAAAATATCTTATATAATTTGCTTATTATGTAAGTGGGTGCCTACGATACTTAATTACAGCTGTACTTAACGAAGTTCTTAGTGGTCTACCTTAAACATAAAAACATCTAAATTGATTTAATTCCTATGTCTGAATAAGAAGAAAGAAAGAAAAAAAAACTTTATTTCATTAGGTACCTGTATTGAATAATTTCTCCTTATATGTATTATACAGAAGAAAAAAGAAACCAGCATTAACTAGGTACATACCTACTCTACTAGTACCTAACTTAACTACCTACCTACCATATTAGATTAGCTATCTAGGTAGGTACCTACCTTATTTCCAACAGTCAATTGCCACAGACAGAATATGTAGAACTATACAGGGTGTGAATGGAATGGTTACGAAAACGCAAACAATTCTTTTTTTTTTATTTAATTCGTTTTTTTTTCGTGTTATTCGTGCAATATCAGCCATGAGCAGTTAATCACAACTATTATTACATAAAAGAAACATTTAATTCCTTACTTTCTTTGAAAATTAAACTCGTTTTTTACCATTACCTGTCTTCGTTTTTTTTTGAAGCGTTCCGTTTACACTCTGTATAAGGCACACTGTTATCTTATAAGTCAATACAGTCAAGACAAGACAGTACCTATGCACCTGCATAGGTACTGTCTATCTACCTAATATAGGTGCATAGCTTTGTAATTCTATTTCATCGACAGGTACTTTCCCGAGATCCGAGATTACCTAAAACACGGGTAAAGTCGCGGCAACGCGTTAGTATCTTTCTAGATTCTAGATAGATTTTGTATTGAATTATTTTTTTTATTATTATCAAATGTCTACAAAAATAATTAACTGAAATGAAGATAAAAAAATATAATAAACCCGACAAAACAAGTAATTTTCATAGAGTTCAAGATAATGCGAAATAATACGACCGCCGACAGCCATCTTGGCGTTACCATAGCAACCGCGCTTATTTATTTCCGTGAAGATGTAATACAGTTCCGAAGTTTTTATACACAAAATTGTTTAGAGAAATAACACGGCAAACGGTTTCTTTAATGATTTTGAATTAATTTTATTCGTGATTGTATTAGTATTATTAATAGTGATGTGTTTGAATCTAATAATTTGCAGTAGGTAACTATCGATGAAATAAATTGTTTTCTTTTGTTACAAAAACAATTGCAATCGCAATATTCGTTGATTATTTTTTTATTAAATTAACTGTTTTTAAGTACCTAATTAGATTTGTACTGTTTTGACGTGACATAAATTATAAGTACTTAAATAAAATGTACTTAGTTACGATTATGGATGTACCGCGATCTAGATTGGGGTCAATTTATTAAATGAAGTGGTTGGTTATCTATGTAAACGTAATGAAGTGACTTGTAAAGTAGTGACGCATTTAAATTAAGTAGGTGGTACCTGCGGATAATTTGAGCATAATCAATAATATGGTGTGATAATAAAACATTAAATATGGGTCAGTCAAAAACAGTTCGTGCTGACAATATGTATAACTTTCAAGATGTGAAGAAATTGAGTAGGATATCGACTTTGTGTCATGTAAGTACCTCTACGAATATATTAACGTGGGTATCCTTACTAATACATATTATAAACCTGAAAGTGAGTTTGTTTGTTTGTTCCGCTTTCACGCCGTAACTACTAAATTGATTGCTTTGAACTTTTATAGACGTGAAGTTAGAAGTCCGGATTAAATAATATAGTATTTTTTATCCCGGAAAAATGTGACATTCCCGAGGGGAAACCAAAGTATTGGTATAGATGGCGCTGTGTGTACTGGTATATGTCACATAGGCTACTTTTTATCCTTTTGTGAAGAGAGTGAAGCCGCGGGTAAAAGCTAGTTATGAATAAATTCATCCCTCAAAGCCTTAAGTAGGGCTTTGATTTAATTTGATGAATTTATTCTAGGATTCCTATGGTATTCTTGTTTTTAGAAACATTGCCCCACTCTACTCTAGATTTTCTTTTTTTTTTCTATTCGGAGTCGCGAAGAACCTAACGGGTAACCGGGGCTCCGGCACGACGTGCAGGAGAAGGAACGGGGTGGTTTTTAGTCAGTAAGAGTCTGACACTCCCTCCCGCCTCACCCAGGCGGGAGCGGTCATTCGATGATTTTCCCCTCTTAAAAAAAAAGCGTGTATGTGATTAAACTGTAAAGTTATCGGTGCATTGGTGCTCGGTTATGCTTGTCGGTTTTGCATGCACATAACCATCATGCAAACCCTAGCGTGTGTGGCCGCCTTTACTCAATAATTTTTAATAAACATTCCATTCAAATTATTTTATCTTACCTATAAACTTTTATTAATTATTTTTATTCTGGGTACACAAATACCAATTATAAACATAGAACATAACATAACTTCACGCCTTTTATCCCTGAAGGGATAGACAGAGGTGCACATTACGGCTCTTAATGTCACTGTACAATGTAACACCTACTTTTCACTATTTCATGTTATGAGTCCCATTTAATAGGGCCATGCCATATACCGGGCACATCCGCACATTTCTAGACTCCGTGCTACTGAGATTTTTTTTTAAACCCAGTAATATATATGTCCGATCCGGGATTGGAACCCGAGATTTCGTGCCCGGCAGTCGCGCTTGCGACCACTCGGCCAATGAAGCAGTAAGTACATACATAGATAGGTACTTAAATATTTCCAACCTTCATTGCAAAGTTGTTAAAAAATGTCTTTATTTTACAGATGCAATATCGACATCGTAAGTTAAACTCTTAAGAGTGTAGTTACCATGGGAGAGGCGCTAAGTAAGTTAGTGTCGGCGGGCGGCGTGCAAGGCGGGGGTTCCGTTCTGGACCGAGTCATTTCCCAGCCTAGTAGCGAAGACCACACGGTACTTTATAAACTCGCCGATTATAAAAAAGGTATTTGTATTTTGTATGTTTTTTTATGACATAAGCCGGTAAACGAGCAGACGGATCACCTGATGGTAAGCAATCGGCGCCGCCCATGGACACCTGGAACACCAAAGGCGTTACAAGTGCGTTACCGGCCTTTTGGGGATTAGGTTTTTGAGGATTGTTGGGGATTCAGGGATTGGGGAGATTGGGGAAAGGCAGGGTAATTGGGCCTCCGGTACTTCACTCACACGACGAAACACAACGCAAGCGTTGTTTCACGTCGGTTTTCTGTGAGGCCGTGGTATCACTCCGGTCTCGCCGGCCCATTCGTGCTGAAGCATGGCTCTCCCATATTTAAAACATTTTTCCCAGACATAAAATAAGTTTATTCTTTAATAATACCTAAATACCTATTTAGTAAAGTACTGGATATAATATACATTAAATATGTTTAGGACATCGATTATCATCTACTGAACGACTAAGTACCCATGACATCAATCAAGGAATGTTGTTAATGTTACTTTAATTAATTTCTTGCCGTCGTCGTGAAAAACTGCCTCGTTGGCCGATTAATCGCAAGTGCGACTGCCAGGCGAGGGGTCTCGGGTTCAATTCCCGGGTTGGACAATGTATTACAGTGTTTTTAAAAATTCTCGATAGTAGAACGGAGTTTGGAATTGTGGACGATATATGGCAATGGAACCACCCCCTATTACATGGGATGGGACTCCTAACATAAATATGTGTAAAAATATAAATATGATACCTGTTATGTTATGTGAAAAATATGGTTGTCGCCGTTTAGGTACACTACCGGCGTGTTATCTGTATTATTTTTCATTCTATGCATACATCAATGTTTATGGTCTGTATCTGTAGTCTATTGAGTACTTTATTCATAGAGAAACTACTACTAACTGCCTACTTTATTGTATGTATTAATTCAGGCGGTCTGCTCCTCGAGACGTATGCTAAAGGTGGAATGATGGCTGCAGAGAAGTTGATCCGGGATGAGTTTGCATCATACATGTATGCTGGCGGCAGGGGACGCGTCATCAACCGCGCGGAGTACTTGCGGTGGAAGTTCAGGGATCAGGAGCAGGTCAGTCAATAAGGAACAACAGATTCGAACAATCATTTCACATTTTGTCACGATCTATGTACATAGTAGAATGTTTACGATCCTACTTACTTAAACTTTAATGACAATATTTTGTTTATTTTTCTCCTAAATTACTTTGTCTTGATAAATTGTACAATAAAATTATTTTAAATGTGCCTGTATTTCTCTATTTGTTAATTTTTAGAATAAAAATATATCTATTGTGAAAACTAAACTCGAAAACGACTTCAAACTAAGAATACGTAAAAAAACGATTGACGGGAGATGTTGTAGTCGCGAGGTCATTGCCCCTGCGCCTTTCAGTCAGCTGATATAATGATGTCATGCGCGAGGGACTACTTACAATGTTCGCTTACCATTATGTGTATTGTATTGAACAATTAAGTATTATTTAGATCAGTGTATTTATTACATTATAGAGAGAAATTGACATTAATTTTAAATCTTAGATTTCAGACACACGAAATACAATTTTTGCGTGATTCACAAAAAATATAATAAATACCCAAGTAGTAAGTTTAAGGACGACGTAGAGCAGTTTAAAAAAAATGTTGTTTGGTCAGGTGGTGTTACCTATCGAAGCGTCCCTGTCTCCTCACGACCCTCTCGCGAAGTGGGAGGATCACACGGCTTGTTGGCAAATGTGCTACCGAGGCGCTCTGGGAGAGTCACTACTACATGTTCTCATCATTTGTGATACTAAGGTGAGATTATCAGATTTTTCTCAGTTTTGTGTTTGAATGAATGAGTTTTGGGCAATTGGTATAATGGCTGTTTTTTCTTTGCTCTTTAGGTTCATGAAATAATAAAGCGTTTTCTTTCTTTCAGATTCACACAAGATTAGCCAGAACGCTAGTGAAATGTTTTCCAAGACTGTCACTAGATGTCGTGGAGGGTGAGGAATATTTAGGTAAATTAATGAATTCATAGACCTATTACTTCAAAAGTAGGATTTTTTTTTCTTTATACGTTTTCTAATATCTAAGCACTTTTTTGTCAACATTTCGCAGTATTTGCGTTTGTACGAAAGCGATAATTAACCTGTTTTTCTAATTTTGTTACAGGAGCCAGTTCTCTGCACCTGGCTATAGCCTACAGCAACAATGAACTTGTTCAAGACTTAGTGGAGGCAGGAGCTGACGTCAACCAGAGAGCTATTGGTAAGTCATTACAACAACTGATATTTTTTTATAAAATTCGTAATTAATCTACCTATAATTGTTTTGCACCATTTGTTTGAGAGATTCATTAATATTTAGAAGAATGTAAAATGTTCCTTCCACAGGCAGTTTTTTTTTACCTCGCGACCAACAACGCGTGCCTCCAGCGAGACAGACAAACTATGAAGGTCTGGCGTATTTAGGCGAGTACCCCTTAGCCTGGGCCGCTTGCTGTGCTAACGAGGGGGTGTACAACCTACTTTGTGATTCTGGCGCAGATCCTGACGCGCAGGATTCGTTCGGAAACATGATATTGCATATGGTGGTCGTTTGCGATAAATTGGTGAGTTTCAGTAATACGGGACATTGGAAAGCAAATGCTCTCTTGGCCCTTATGTTCTGCTAGACAGTGGAATAGTTTAACCATCAAAGTATTTGTCGATATTAAAAAACAGATATGAGCTTGCCTGATATGACATCAAACCTTTCTCATTATATTGTTTAACTAAGCAGATTTTAAGCTATACCTACTAATGTATAAAACTGTAATCCATCGTCTTGTAACTTACCATTTTCTCTAAGGACATGTTTGGATATGCGCTCCGTCACCCGAAAGTGCCAGCTAGTAATGGTCGGATGAACCTGGCTGGCTTCACTCCATTGACCTTGGCCTGCCAACTGGGCCGAGCATCGGTCTTCAGGGAGATGTTAGAACTATCTGCAAAGGAGTTCTGGCGATACTCTAATATCACCTGCTCTGCTTACCCTCTTAACGCACTGGATACTTTATTGCCTGATGGAAGAACCAGTAAGTAATATATTAGTTAAATTAGGTTTTTGTCAAAAATATCACATCAGTTAATAGCTACGTCAGAAATGGCCACCGTTCTGAAGTTAGTTGCACTGTGCACATCATGACAGAGATGCGACTTTGTACGAAAACAAAGATGGCGGCTTTTTTCTGTAACTAACTTCGGTGCATAAATTTAAAAGATAACGTTTTTGTTACAACTAGGTACATAAAGTTAAATCCAGTTTGTTTTTCTTTTTCCACAAAGTACTCGTAAATATACTCTACCTACCTAGAGTTATATTAAAATCATATTCAATAAATGCACGAAAAATCTTACCTCCCTTCCAATTTACGAACAGCACATTATAATGTTTTATCCACAGCAGTTTACTCTCGCCGCGCAGACATTGAGTGAATCGCGCGACCAAGTAGCTTAAGCTAGCGCGACGCAATGAACAGCCAGCGATAGAGAGCGCCGCGCGAGGAATGCGCGACGCGAAGTGACGCGACGAGGGGGGGGGGGCAGACGAGCAGAGTGCGACGCGCGCGATATGTAGTCCACAGTGTAGAGAACATACCTCTACAGTACTTACCTCGACGCTCGACCACAGTGTAAATCCACAGTCTATCTATACAGTCGTCCAACGAAGACGTCTAGACAGGGCAATCGTGCGGCGTGTGAGGGGCGAGACGCGGGTAGTTCGATCCCGAGCTGCGAACAAAACGATGTTAGCATAGTATAAAGAAAAGGGAAGTAGGCCATCTTCTTCCCAATCCGCGATATAATTGCCTACTGTCTTAGGGTTGTCACTTTTAGTTAAATGTTAGACGCACCAAGATTGTTTACCTTTAGTTAACCACATAAATCGATAGACCATAGTCAACTAATTATTTTGAATTACGATTTTATAACGGTAAGTAGGTAGGTGCTTAGTTACTATACCTTGATACCTACCTATAATACTGAGAAATCGACAACCATAACTAAACGTAAACAAAACAATAGCGGCAAATCAATTGCCAGATCAAAAGTACCTACTTAATACATTCTAGTAGGAAATTGGCCTACCTATTTCCTATGTGATACTGATAGAAAACTAACACAAACAAAAAATATGTAAGTAGGTATCTCATCATCAAGTGCAAATTATATTATGCTAGAATAATATATGACTAGCTTATCTTTCATGTTCAATACGTTCTTCTACGATTATTAGACATTTTTTATTCATTTAACAATGCCGAAAAGCCGTGATGCGCGCGCGAATCTCGTGCAGTGTTAGCCCCGCCCGACTGGCGCACTGAGAAACGGGTCGAGATTTTGTTAAAGTGTGCATGCGTCGACGCATAGATACTATGGCGCACCCATATAAGCCGCGCGCGCTGCATTTGTATGAAGATAACCTACTTCCCTTTTCTTTATACTATGATGTTAGCAGCTCGGGATATATTATTCAGGGCTAGTGCGTGTTTGTTTTTACCGACTTCTAAAAAAGGAGTAGGCACTATGTTCGAATGATATTTTGAGTTTGTATAATTTGTATTGATTAGAACTTTGGACCTATGTGGATTATAAGTGGCAAAACGGGTCTATCTTTGCCACTTACACTAAAAATAAAAAAATAAAAACTGCGTTTAAAAAACCGACTTCTCAAAAAACCTAAAAACTAAAACAAAAAGAAAATTAAAACGCAAAAAAATAACTATATTAGTATTGATGAGTTACTAACACACTGACCGACTTCTAATCGGTGCCATAAGCTCATATTTTTGACAACCCTGGCCGATGCTGTCTAGTCTAGACGATGTCGGTATTTTACACGAGATCAAAGGCGTCGTCCTACTGTATGTTTTTTATACTGTGGTAAAACTATACTACAATCTCACTGGGCTAGGTACTAGCCTTGAGATCCCCGTGTCGCCCCGCCCCCCGCTTCATTCCTTCGCCCCTCACGCGTCTCGCGCTCTGCTATCGAGAAAGTGTAAGCAGTCTTGTCTGAGCAGCTGAGTTCATAATTATTTTGAATGATTATTGTATCTTAGGTAGGTTACTAGGTACTTGATAAATCATGCTCCACACTAGGATTTTTGACTCTAATATCGCGTGCGCGTTCACAAACATGCTTTCAGACAACAACAACCCGTCCGCAATAAAAATTAAAAAAATCTTAAAGGTGTTCCGTGTAAGTATCGAACCTGCGAAGCGTTGCGCAGCAGCCGTTAGATGATTCATCTACGCACATCAATCTGAACAAAGCCAGTTTATCCTGGTATTGCGTCGCATCATCTTTCCGCACATTTAACGTTCAGTTTATACTGGTTATATAAAGCTGTACATACCGTAGATACATCTAATGAACAGCACACAAATAGCGTTTAGGTTTAGGTAACTTAACTTTAACTTTAGGACTTTCTTTATATGTTCTGTGGTTTAGGTATTGGGCACTCGGTTAAATAACAATGCGTTACGGGTACGATTTCTTGCACGAGTTTATGAGTTTCATCTTAAGAAATCTAACTTATTAACTTCGATAACTACAGTAGGTGCTTAAGTCATGACTAAACATATTGTGAAATATTTACAGATTGGAACTCGGCGTTGTTTATAATCCTGAACGGTACGAAACAAGAGCATCTGAACATGTTGGACGGAGGTATCATACAGAGGCTGCTAGAAGAGAAATGGAAGACATTTGCCAGGGTGAGTTTCATTTTATCATCATCATCGTCAGCCTATAGGTGTCTGCTGCTCTGCAGCTGCTGAGCAAGGGTGAAAATTAATCATGCGCTTGCTCAAGGCGAATTTATTTTATAATCTACTAACGACCCACCCCGGCTTCGGACGGGTGCAAAATGCATGTATTATACATATAAACCTTCCTTAAGAATAACTCTATCTATTAAAAAAAAACTGCATCAAAATCCGTTGCGTAGTTTTAAAGATCTAAGCATATACATAAGGACAGACAGACGGCGGATAGCGACTTTGTTTTATACTATGTAGTGAAGATTTTGTACAAACTTTAACTCAAAATTACGAGAGAATCTGGACAGCATCCGACTTCTCAGCGAAATGTTAGGCTACTTTTTATTAGTTTCAATACTTACGTCTATCAGACGACCTTCTAACCATCGACATAACATAAATTTTTTATTCCAGAACAAATTCCTTAAACGTCTCCTAATCTTGATGCTGCACCTCCTCTTGCTATCACTCTCGGTATACCTTCGCCACAGCAGTGCGGAAGCCGATGCTCATCCAGATTGGGGGCTGGAGATAGCTGATGCTAGGAGTGGGATTCGACTGGCGAGTGAATTAGGTACTATCGCCAGTACGCTCTGCTATATCATACTGCAACAAGGTGATGAGCTGAAGAACCAAGGCGTGGTGGCTTATTTTAAACAGTTGGTGAGTTAATAAACATTTTATATTTTACTAGCTGATGCCCGCGGTTTCGCTCGTGTGTATTACGGACCTTTGCGTTTCTAGTTTTTTGCGCAACAACTTTCAGCGTGGAGTACATTTTAGAACTTTTTTGTTATATAATATTCTAAAATTAAAGTAGGCTATGTTACGTAATTAAAGTAGGCTATGTCAAATATCATCAGCTATTCTAGAGATTAGCCAGTACAAACAGACGGATAGACAGACAAAAATTCTAAAAGGTGTTATTTTGGTATACCTATGTATTGTGTATTGTGTTCATATGCATGTAGTAAAAAACGGTTATTTCAATATTACAAATAGACATAACATAACAGGGGTAGGCAGAGGTGTACATTACGGCACTTAATGCCACTGTACAATGTAACACCCACTTTTCACTATTTATGTTATGAGTCCCATGTAATAGGGGGTGAGCTTATTGCCTATATTAAAAATTAGTCATCTATCCTATTTAGACGTCGCGGAGAACCTAACGGGTAACCGGGGCTCCGGCTCGACGTGCAGGATAAGGAACAGGGTGGTTTTTAGTCAGTAAGAGTCTGTCTGACACTCCCTTCCGCCTCACCCAGGCGGGAGCACTCATTCGATGATCCTATTTAGACGTTTTGTTTTTGTATCATACTAACAACAATATTTTACTTGTTTTAAACTTCCTATTGCTAACAAGGGTTATGTATTATTATTTTTATTTAGATCCACGAACCAGCAAAGTTCATCTTCCTGATATCGAACCTGTTGCTCCTAGCGTGCATACCAGCGCGTCTGATGAGGCAAACGATGCTAGAGGAAGCGTTACTCATATTTCTACTGCCTGGCTTCTGGTTTCTACTCATGTTCTTTGCTGGGTACGTTACAAAAATGGAAAAGAAATAAGATATTTTGAGCAGAGATTCTTGCAATTAGGAAAATAAAGTTTTTAATTGATAACTTTTGATTACTAGAGCAGTCAAGCTGACGGGTCCATTCGTGACGATGATCTACAGCATGATCACCGGCGACATGTTCACCTTCGGGATCATCTACTCCATTGTGTTGTTTGGATTCTCACAGTCCTTCTACTTCTTGTACAAAGGTAATGCTTACTTTGTCTTCTTTTAGGCGCCCTAAATTAGGCCTATATTATTGTTGTTTAATGGGGCAAGCCCACCACAACCTCACAAAACCGCTACAACTCCTGTAAGCCATGATCTACAGTAGATACAACCATGAAAACACCGGAATACTGATGGCGCGTCTCAGGGACGTGAATAACTGTCTTGGTTCCCGCAACGAAATAAATCAAAAGATTAACATACCCTTGTTAGATCCATCATGGTATATAAATCACCTCCACAAACCCTCTTAGAAATTGTTTCGAATAATATACAGAAAATATACCTACCCAATATAAAACCGGGCCTGAATTGGGTACCGAGGATATCTATATACCGGATGAATAAACTTTCTCTTTCATCATCATCAAGTCAGCCATAGGACATCCACTGCTGAACTTCCCCCTTACTCTTAAAAATTAAACTTAGGTATTTACCTACCTATCTAATATATAAAATTCTCGTGTCAGTTTTCGTTGCCATACTCCTCCGAAACGGCTTGACCGATTTTGATGAAAATTTTTGTTCTTATCCGGTATCTATGAGAATCGGCCAACATCTATTTTTCATCCCCCTAAATGTTAGGGGTAGTCCGCCCTTAAATTTTTTTCGAGATTGCGCGTACGTAGTGGCGGGCAGAAGCTAGTACAGTATATAAAATTATCAAGGCTACCTGCAAAATGTAGTCGGTATTGATTGTTCAATAGGTACTGTCGCACTTATACTACCTACCTATGGTCAAATTTTAAAAATCTGCCGTGGCTTCCCAGGCCGTACCTACCGACTTTCATGACGATGCTATGAAAATTAAAGGATAGATCAATTTTCCAGGTTTCCCTAACGTGCAGTCCACGTTGTTCTCAAGCTACCCCAGCACTTGGATGGCCCTGTTCCAAATTACGTTGGGAGACTACAGTGTAAGTACCAACTTATGTATTTTTATTCTGAGCATAAGTAGACCCACCTCTTCAATCACATCAACAGTCTATAAATGCCCACTGCTGAGCAAAGCCCCTACTCACATAGAGATGATTTGAGCATTAATCACCACGCTTGCTCAATGCGGGTTGGCGATTTCAAACCTATAATTAGAAATTATAAGCCCAGGTTTCCTCACGATGTTTTCCTTCGCCGTTTGTCAGTAGGTAGTGTTTAAATAATCTTAGAAAGTAACTTGGAAAATGTCACATTGGTATTTGCCGTTGGTAGGTTTCAAACCCTCATGCATGAGAAGCGGGCGTCTTAAACCTCCGGACCAACATGTCATATTTCAATATTATATTCTAACCCTCACAATATTTCAGTACACAGACCTCAGTATGACAACATACCCGAATTTGTCAAAGACGGTGTTTGCGATCTTCATGGTGTTTGTACCCATTCTACTGCTGAACATGTTGATAGCTATGATGGGGAACACGTACGCTCATGTCATTGAACAGTCCGAGAAGGAGTGGGTCAAACAGGTCAGTATTCAAAAACTATACTTAGTAGGCACTAGTCAGTCAGATGACTACATACTTAGAAGAAGTAACAAATATCGTGATTTAGCTATATGTAGGTAGGTATGTAAGGTATGCCTCAATCATATTCACCTTGCGGAGAGGGTAAGGGAAATTCCCTAAAAGAAACGTACCCACTGGAAGATTAAGTGTTCTGTATTAGTTCAACTCTTAAAAAAAAACTTGATTTTACCTTACCTTGCCTGTCTGTACTAGTTGTGTCGACTAAAACCTACTTTTCGTAACAGTGGGCGAAGATAGTGGTGTCTCTAGAAAGGTCAGTAGCCCAGGAAGATGCCCACAAGTACTTGCAGGAGTACTCCATAGGTCTAGGACCGTCTGATGATCCTCGGTACGAAGTCAGAGCTGTTATGGTGATTAAGAGCGCCGCCAAGACTAGAGCCAAGCAGAGAAAAGGTGCATTGACGAATTGGAAGGTAAGGGGCAGAAGTATTTCTAACACGTTTTTATTAGATCGCCCTGTAACGAACTACTTATGTAATAAAATCCAAAAATCTGAATTACGTAGTTTTTAATAAAAAAACGTTGCCCCCACTAGGATTTTGTCCTACTGTGTCGTGGGTGCGTTTATAAACATACATCCAGAAAGCTACCGCGCCAACCGTGCAGTCAAAGTTTTAATTGTTCTATCATCATGAAACTAGGCAATAGTATGTGGATTAGATATTCATACAATATACAGTTAATGAAATATTTTGTCCCAGCGCGTGGGTAAAGTAACGATAGCTGAGCTGCGTCGTCGCGGCATCAGTGGCGAGGAACTCCGCCGACTGATGTGGGGTCGAGTGTCCATCTCTACGCCTACTAAGGCTCCTTTAGGGTGAGTCGTATGAAATTGTTCTAGGAACAAGTCTCCCCTGATCATTTGTCGACGTGTCGTGTCTCCAAACCGATACGGCCAATACGGCGGGTGGCCATAGACTACTTTGATTACCTCCTCATCTCGCTCTGCTGGTTTGCCTTCTAATCCATAAAAAAGGGCTTAGTTCGCCCCGATGCTCTTCTACATGAAACTCCACAATTGTAAATACAATTTATATATTTTTTAATTTTATTTAGACGTAGAACAGCAGCCCCGCCGCCCGACGTGACTTCAGCAGGAGTACCACTGGCGCCTGGTGCAGGCGCTGAGGGAGGGGGAGTGGCACCCGCACTTTCATCTGCACTCAACGTCATGGCCTTCACCCAGGAAATGAACCTAGGGACTGCCGGAACTCCAGGTACGCAGTTACTTAAAAGCTAAAGCAAAAGCTTTAAAAAATACTACTGACTGACTTACCCCTTGAAAAAATCGCACTGGTACTTAGGTACACGTAATAAAATCAATGACTGTTTCTTTTCAGGTCAGGAGCACAAGCAACCAACTCCAGACTTGTTAGTCAATGGCAAAACAGCCCCAATAGTGCCCATATCAGCGATTCCTTCGCAACCCTTTGTAACCACTCCTAATCAACTCAGCGTACCATCAGCTTTTCCACAAAATAAAACAAGCTTAGAAGCTCCAATGATGGGTGCACTACCAATCCCTACGACCACAACTCAAATGCCAACAATGGGAGTTCAAACGATGTATACTGGCGTTCAAACGCCGTTGCCAGGAGCTCACATGCCAGTACCTGGCTCTCAAACGCCATTAGTTGGTGGACAAATGGCATATACTGGTGTACCGACAACACAACAAAGTGGAATGATGCCTTATGCTAGTACTCCGATGCCTCTACCGAGTACCCAGATGTCAATGCCACTACCTGGTGTCCAAGTCCCAATAGGTAATCAAATGCCGATGGGTAGTGCTCAAATGCCGATGGGAAGTGTCCAAATGTCGATGGGTAGTGGACAAATACCAATGGTTACTGGACAAATACCAATGGTTACTGGACAAATGCCAATGAGTAGTGGACACATCCCGATGGGTAGTGGACAAATGCCAATGAGTGGTGGACAAATGCCATTGAGCGGTGGACAAATGCCAATGAGCGGTGGACAAATGCCATTGAGCGGTGGACAAATGCCAATGAGCGGTGGACAAATGCCAATGGGTAGTGCTCAAATGCCAATGATAGGTGGTCCAATGCAAGTTCCCGGTGGTCAGATTGCAGTTACAATGCAAGGGCCTTACGGAGCTATGGGACAAATGTATCCGATACACGGTCAAATGTACGGTCCAGGAATGCAACACATGATTGAAATACAAGTACAGAAACCGGGTAAGAGTTTCACCTGTATTATCTATTTTTTTACACTTGAATAACTTTAACACTATTTAATCATTATCTCCAGTTTCCGACGAGGTGTTCCCGGACTATTTGTTCGAGTTGATAAAGCTGGCGGAGGACCCGGGCTCTGACAAGTCTGAGATCAAGGCGCTCGCTGAGAAAGCTGCGGACTTAGACGCTGTGCCTGAGATAGACATCAATGTTTCAGTAAGTGCAATAATCATTTCTTGTGAATGTTTCTTTGATCAAGTAACTAATGTCAACGAACGGAACACCAGTGCAAAGCACGGAGAAATGTGGTTAGGGACTGTAAGGTTGGAAACACTAAAATCGAAAATCGGACACAGAATATTTTTAGTGCGTTTGGTTTCTCAGGTAGTCTTGCATGTTCCGTATATTAAACTGATTCGTAAAATGATTTTGATTTTAACCGGTTTAACATTTTGCCTGTATACTTGAATCAAGTATCAGTAACTTGGAGAAAATGGTAAACAACAAAAATACATAAATAGTGATAAATCTACTGGCAATTTGATGGTGATGTAGACGGCAGCGAGATCAGCTCGGCGAGTAGTAGCGGGTGCAGTATCGGGACTGTTCGGAGTGGCGGCCGACGCGCCCACCGCCGACACTGGATGGAGGCGGGAGAGGAACGAGAACAGTGACAGCGACCCTATATCAGGTAACTTGAAGTAGCAACTCATCATCATTCATTGTCATCATCTTCAACCACCTATAAAGTATGTAGTTAGTGTAGTCAACGGTTGAGGTTGGTAGAAAAGTAACTTCTATAATCGATTTACCAACGTTAAAATTAAAAATGTTAAAATCCTAATGTGGGGCAACGTTTTTTTTAAAAAGAAAAAAAAGCAAAAAAAAGAATTAGATAAGTTTGACCATAGTTTAAAAATGTCGGTGTCTGCACCTCTGCACGTCTGCTAAATATCTTTAAAATTAATTTTATTAACCAAAATACCTATATTATGAGATTGATAGGATTGCTTTTCGTTGTCACTCGTATTAGCAGATGGTTTATTAAAATATTTAATTTTGACGTGTTGTGCAGAATCAGTGTTGCTGGGGCGAGCGTCACGAGCTCGTCGTGCGCGTTCCGCGTCGCGACGCGCGGCACCACCGCCTCCTCATCTATACGTCCCTGCCAGGTACGTACAAATACATAATTATCTCTAATACTTTACAGGTAATAAATAATATTTTACAGTACAAGTACCTAATTTGCATCATTTTTAACAACAAACTACACACTAAACATTATAACTGATAGACATCTAAATTAAGATTTGCATTACATATTCATGCCGATGTCAGTCAATGCCATCAATCATGCAGTCAAGGACATTCGACTGTCAGTCAGGCTGATCGTCAGTGGTCAGTCAAATACATGGCTATATAGCAGTTATATTTTCTTTGCTCACGGCCAAGATCCACGGCTTGTACTCATGGTTATAAATATTCATAAATTGCTTTTCAGCAGTTAAGTATGTTATGAGTGCTGAGTAATAAAACGTAATATTTCCTCAGATCTATGTACCTGGTAGCATCTGAAAGCAGTGCTGTAGAAAGTGATGTACCACTAGAAGAAACTGCCAGTTCCGGAAATAATTCGTAAGTTTTTGAATTTCATATTGATTGCACAAAATAGGTAAGATCAAATAACGATTATATTAAAGTAAGTTTATTATCACAGTTTTATCCTTATAGCAACAATGTTTATGTAATTTGTATTGATGTACTTACACTATTACATCTATTCTGAATCAGTTTTAATTATTATATGACAAGAAAACGAAATATTTTTGCGTCACTTTGAAATTAACAAACAAAAATAGAGGTAACACAGGATTCAACAATATTTTATGAAAATAATCAACATTGTTACCTATTGCGTAAACTAATGTAAATAGGTACCTTACCTATATATACATATGTAATGGATGTAAAACGAATGATAGACGCGCTCTTTGTAACAGTAATCCCACTGCATGGAACTCACTTCTAAATTCCTTGTGTGTAAGTTAAGGTCTATAAATGTCAGTCAAGTCCGTATCATCAGTTAAATTGTTCTTCAAGCCAGATATTAAAACTTTATTAATTAACAATTCTGCATGATATCTTTGCAGCGGATTCATTCTCTTTAGTTTACAAGTCACATTGGCTCCTATGGCTTCAAGTTCTCTGTCAATCAAATCCTGGTCTACCTCTTCTATATTACGATACTCATTAGTGTCTACTTCTTCAATCTTTACGCAATTCGTCATCTTTTTGCTTTTACGTCTTTTTGTCGCTGGTTCATTAGTTGTAGCCAAAACATCGCTAACAGGAGACGAACTAATCTCATGTCCAAAAGCCAATTCTTCGGCACTAACCTCCTATAAAAATACAATAAGTTAGCTTACACAAACATTATGAAACATATATTGTAAAAATAAATAATCCAAAGAAAAAACATTCAAAAGTAAGTTAATGGTTATATTTCACGCTGTCAGGCAGAGTGGCTGACCATTATTCAATGACATTAGTGTCAAGTTCAATCAAAGACGTTATAAGACGTTTTATTAAAATGTTTCATTATTTCTATTTATCGTTATCCTTGCTATCAAATAAAAAACATCAAACCTTCGTCAAACTTACTAGAAATGCGCTGTCATCCATTTTAACTTCAGCAAAACTGTTATCATTACTATCTTCCTCTCTTTCAAGAAATCTGAGTTCGTAAAACTTCCAATTAGTAGGTTTATATTCATAAATTACTTCACCATTTTCATTAATACGCTTCGAAGACAAATGTTTAATTAAGTCTTTTCTAAAAGAACACCTTAAACTGTTGATTTTTTTTCGTACGCTGTATCTATTTGCAGACAGATTTGATTTCTTCATGACATCTAGTAACACATCTAGAGCTTCATTCCGTTTGTATTTATTGGTATAATAGTTATTTTTGGTATCCCAAAGTACAGGTAAATTCTTATAAGTTTTAATAAAATCTTCTTCTATGCGTTGAGACTCAGTATCACTCGGTGGTATAGAGTCTTCTTCACTCATGATGAGTTTTAAGGAATATTCACAATAATGTAGGAAAACTGATGAACTTACATTGGTTTTACGAGCTTTGAACTCGACGATTGATGTTGTTTGCACAGTATCTACCGACTGACCAACCACCAACCAACAATCATCCAAGCAAAAAAGATGTAATACGTGCGTGACTGACAGTAATCACTAATGTTTGACAATTTATTTGACAGTTAGTCGAGTTCCCGACTGACGGTTTGCTAGTGTGGCAAGTGCTAAAATAACGCAGTTTATTTTAGCACGCAACACTTTGTACCGGAAGTGAATAACATTTTTAATTGCCGTTGTCGTTTCTTTCTGCTTCTGATCGATAAAATTACTAATTATTAACCTTTTGAGCGCCAGGGTCACAAATACGTGACAAGCGAAAACTGTCCCTGAGCGCCAACGACACAAATATGTGACAAAAACAGCGGTACATTAAAACACGAAATAAACTATTTAAACATTACTTTAATGCCTATTTATTTATATACCTGTAAAATAGAAGGTCCAAAATTTATTTATTTCCATAAAACTAATTAAATTGCATTATAAATATTGAGAAATTTTACGTTAAAAAGAAAGAAATAAACTCTGAAAAAAGAATGTCCTCACACGCCAGAGTCATAACTGCGTGACCGCTAGTGATGTAGCGCATGTTGGATAATATCATTATTTCAAATCAAAGATCGATTCGAAACTTTCCTCTGGAATATATTATTTTAGGTATAATTTGGTACTAGGATAAAGCAGCATTAATTTTATAAAACCAGTCTTAAAAATCATTCAATAAGCTACATAGTCAAAAATAAATTTGGTTGGGTCGAATTTCGATATTCACTAATCCAACTCAAGCGCATCCCTAACGCAACCCGAATTATCAGTACCCTGTACGCCATGGTCACGACTAGACGACAATATCGTGTCGTCACAAGCGCGGCGACCAGAAATTAGTGAAGTGAATGAATAATATTTATGATTAATTTACTTGTGATATCGAGTTCAAGATTTATATTAAGTGACTATTATAATGAGTGGGAATTTAATGACTACGGAAGAACTTCGTGGAATAAAGTCTGCCAAAAGTTCCTTTTTTAGCCACGGTGTGCGCTGAGATCGATTTCACTGTCCCCACCACCTACTTTGCACCCAGCGAATTAGATGATCAGAATGCAGGTTGCATTGCAGATTTTGTATAATTTTGTTCTATTATTCAAAAGATTTATTAATATAAGACTGATTGGTAATTGTGATAATTATATATAATCGTTAATTGTTTTAATTTGTTACTTTTTATGCCAGGTTTATAGAACTTAATATTTAAAAACATGTATACATAGTACATACTGTTAGTTTTTATTTACCTTCTTAACCTATTTCAATCATATATTTTTAAGTACCTGTTACATTCGGAATTATAAATCTGATTTAAAAAACGTGTTTCATTTATTATAAAACAATATTGTACTAGAACATCGATAAACGAGATATTACGTTGCCACATCCTTATTTCGGAAGCGAAGTAGTTATTAAAATGGCGGGCCGTCCACGCCATGGTCACAATATGAAGACAGCAGATCAAGAATAGTGTTGTACCTACAGTTATTATATTTAAATATATTGTAGTCTCATATCTGTTATTACGGTATTATACAAGTCTGTAAATAGTGTATAACTATTACTTTAATAGGAAGAAATGTAATGTTGAATTAAATTTCAATGTTATAAGGACATTATATTTCGAAATTAAAGACGAAAATGAAAATAAAATTGATTATCGATGAAGTTTTGGAATCCCTATTTTTTTCGTAGGTATTTGCGGTGAATTTGTGGCCTGGCGTTGAGGGCAAGTTCATGCGTTTTTGCTCTGGCGTTCAAAAGGTTAATCATAGAATTATAACGCCTTAATGTATATAGTAACAGTGACATTTTTCGTCATTGAAATGAAGCATAGTTTTTAATTTGATGTGCATTGTTATATAGACACTGAATTATACATTTTTTTAATCCCCTGTGGGTAGGCAGAGGCATATGAACAAACCCCATTCACTTTCTACTAGACTGAGGAAGGGTATTGTTTTCACCAGATGATACCAGTTTCATATTCAAAAGAAGCTTACGTTATAACGCTATTTAGCTTTACCCTATTTGAAAATGCGCCTATCGATACTGACTCATGAACAAGTACCTAGGTATTTTCCTCGGTTTTGGTCACTTTTATTTAGATAACGGAACCTAAGTGTTATTTTATGATTAACATTAGTAGCTAAATCTAGGACCAACTCTACTAGGTACTCCTCTTTTACCGTACCTATTGTCTATTTTATTAAATCTTGATTGTGACAAAACGAAGGTACCGACTTCAAACCACTTGTAGGACCTTCGTTCACTGTTTTGTCTCGTAATACTGACTTTAACTTTATTGTTTACCAGAGCGGTAGCTGATGTAGCTCGTATAAGAGCAGCTCGACCGCTGTGCATCCTGTCAGCAACTGGATTGCCTGCACCCGGACAAGTGGAACATTCCATGTTTGTTGTGGGTACGTATAATTTCATTCCTTATATTTTTTACCCCATTCCATTACTATTTATTTCTGTTTACTAACAACGAAACTACACAGCGACCAGCGACTCCTTCTGGGTAGGAGACTTGAACTAGTGACACTATGGTCAGCAATAGAATGTTTACAATCTTTTTCTCATACCTACCTACTACAGGACTGGATAAGAGACGAACCTCAGAGTTCAGCATTTCTTTTCATAGTAGTCAGTTAGGAAATGACCTCATCGTTCGCTTTAAAATTTGACCTGTAAACCTGCAGCCTTGTAGCCTATTTGCAGAAATAAATTCACTTGTTACAGGAGCTGGCAGTGGGGCTGATGTTGAAAGTGCGGCCCCAGCCTCAGCCCATACAGCAAATAAACTCAAAAACAAGAGACCGAAAACTGCACGTCCCAGAAGAAATAGGTAAGTTCGCTTGGGAGTTGAACCAAAGCCGGCACGACTTCATTGCATAGATATGAAAGTATAGAAAGCCATTCACCATTTTGCATCAAACATTTATTTTATCCATGGATGAATCGATTTTCGGCTGTAGTTACCCTAGAAGTATCAGTTGCGGTACCTACTACAGGCATCAGTACCAATTCAAGACTGATACACATTGGGACGCTTTACGTACCTACCTAAATGTGTCAATATACATTTGCAGGGTATCTCCTTCACCAGTGATCGAGGCAGGGAGTCCTCTCCAACCTTGGGCGACTGCGCCGCTGTCTAGACTGTCACAGCTCATCAGAACATCGAGTGCATCAACTACGTCCCTAAACTCTCCCGTCTCAGCTGATGAATCAGACTGTCCACCTCAGAAAAGATACTAAACCTTTGAAGTATGGGTACTTATCTACACTGCCATTTTACTTGTAGCATTTCCTCTTTACCGGTATACAGCACATTCCAATTAAATTCAGAGTGTAGTTAATTTTCAGCGATTTCTAGTCTATCTAAAGTGTACCTTTAATATATTAGGAGTTAATGTGTTATATTAGCTTTAATTTTACAGTGATACCTAACGAGTACAAACAAAGTTTATTTATTGTTAGTCTGTAAGTAAAGCAGGTCCTAATCCTAAGTGCATAACTATGTTTTCTCATATCTATGTGTGAAATAAAACAAAACATAGTTTTAATATAATTAATTTATTGTTTGCCCCTAACTCGCCGCTGTGGAAACCAATATAATGTATTCAAATTTATAAAAAAATGTGTAGATGTTTACATGAAAACAAAATAATTTTGAAAAAGAAAAGTTCTATGATATCTACGTAAGAACTAAAATGTGAAATGATAATGGTTGAACATAGACAAAACTAATACAAAATTAAAATCAATGATCATGACTAGACATACTATTCGTTCAACACACAAGCAATGGACGCATTACACCGCAATAAGTTTGTCATTTTACATTTAATTACCACATGGAAACAATAACAAAACATTTCCGTGAAGTGCGTCCAATTGCGTTAAAATCTGCACACTCTTAGCCAGCTATAAGTGTGCAGGCAAATTCACGTATAAAAATATAACTGTAGGAGACTACTATTCAATAATAATTAATTATGCGAATTTTATGCAAACATGAACATTTCCCATTAGAAAATATCAATTTTGATCCTTCACTACGCCGAAAGTGACCCTAAGCCCATTAAAATTTGTACTTTTTGTAAAATCGTAATTCACCACATTGAACTTTATGTTAATATCCCTCTGTATTCGTAAATGGTTCATACACGTACTCTCAGTAATAACTACTATAGTAATTGATTAATTATAGTATAACGTGAGACCACGGCTAATCTTACGGAGGTATGCTGTTTCATGACAAAATGTTTATCTACTCTAACAGTAGTAATTACCTAACAAGACTTTAGAGAATAACCAGATAATAGTGTATTCCATCCTTTCATTTTATAATAAGACTTACCAAGACAATCTCAGTAATACCACCTTTATCTCAGCATTCGTGCTCGTTCCGCCATAATCCAATTATTATTTGTATCATTTTTGTGTCTGTTTCAATGATATTAACGAGTGGCAGTACTTCTCCCACCTTTAACAGATCGACAACAATGAGGGTAGTGATGTTATCACATGATGAGATGCAGATATAGCATACACATAAGATCATTATCAAAATAAACATAGCAAGTAAACAGCGATGTAAAAATACAAGTATAAGATATAGAGTACAGACAAACATGGAAATGTTACATCGAGTAACGCAGAATGCATAATATTAAAAGTATCGGTCATCATGTCAAGACGTCCCGCCATTGTGGTGAAGTATGCTCGTCTGTATTGGAAAAGAGTGATGTCATATCTCTGGATATGCGATTCTGTGAAAAGCACATTTAAAATATGCAAACATCATAAAACGAATACGGTAAAATAATGAACAGTGAGATTAGTGTCTACGAGATGTCAACGTAAGAATTACACCTAATCAGATAGGAAACAATGTGGTCACTCAAAATACACACGACTATATGTGATCTTTAACGTATGACAAAACAATTGACGAGTACATCAGACTGCGTTCAGTGAATTATTACTGTAATCGGTCCTAATAATAATATCATTTCACCATACGTCAAATATCGCGTACTAATAAACAGTAAGGATCCTATTACAACTAAACATCCTCAAGAAAAAATAAAAATTCAATAATTTTAAATACGATATATAACACAACGTCAAAAAATTTCAGAATAATATAGAGACAGAGAGAGTAAGCACAACGATGAATATATTGTTTAGAGTTAGGGTCACTTACCTCCAGGGACTGTGGACAGAAACCATGATTATAAATAAAATGAACACTCTAGTGAATCAATATACACTTTATATGCTTAAAAATTAATACAAGTCTGTGGAGAGCTGTCGCCCTCGGTGCCGTGTCGCGCGAGAGTACCGCGTCGAACTATAATTGAACAGTGTCGAGAGGAATGTAGATAGCGTTACATTACCTTTATCTCATTTATTTCTCATATAGACTAACACCTAATTAAACTGAGCCTATATATAACCGTACATCACTGACATCAGCATTACAACCTACGAGCTGTCCAGAGAGAGGTGACGCCAAACATATAACCTAACTTATGCTAAACATAGTTCATTACATGAATTGGGAGTTCTGTTTCATGATTTCTTACTGATTTCTGGAAAAATAATTAGCTGATCTCCAAATTCACGTGGATATTACACATGTATTTATAAGACAATATGCGTGTGTCAACTAGTCACTCAGCACAGTGCATTTACCTCGGCTCCTCGCGGCGTGAAGTCCGCTTTTCGTTCATTCTCTCTATAGCTCCGTGGTAGGTCGGATCATTCTGTTACATCTTTTAAGGCAGTGTGGCTTTCTAACTTATACCTGGACAGACTGGCATGTCAAATTATCAATATTGGCACATAAGCAATCATAACATTTCAGTATAAATAGAACATGATATAACACAGTTAAAGAATAAACCACACAGCCGTAAGTTAAAATAATAAGTGTTCGTAAAATAATCTCATCATATACGTTTTGTTGACAATATTTAAGTGTTAGTTACCCACAAGAAATAAATACGTGATATGTGCCTATGTACTGTCTGATCGTGATTACGTGAATTTAGATATGAGTGGACCACGAAATGGATGCCGAAAATTCTATTAGAGTTTATTTACAATCATAAATAATAATTAAAATGTTAATCAGATCACACTGTTGAAACATCTGTCTGAAGCAATATATAATATAATATCCACTAGAAGTCGACTCAGATCTAAAACCGCGCGCCAACTGAAACTTATTTATTGTGGGTCGTCAGCTAGGCTTTGAAGAAGTTGTATGATGCGGTCTTTTTCCAAGTTATAATCTATTTCATCATAATGTACAACGGGGGTGTCAGGCGCCGGCAGGTCTCCTGGCCCTCCGTCGGCTCTCTGCAATCACACAAACAAACAACATGGCAACACTTGCTACGGAACAAACATTTGCGCTCTCGAGCAGGCAACCCCGGCACTGGCCTACATCTGCAACACTACACACGCTATACATCGGACCCACGGCACGACTCACACACAGTTACTACTCCACACGTCAATATAGCATTAAAATATCTTTTACACCGAGTTTGTATGACATGCAAACTGAAATAGAATATATCATAAATTAAGTCATGCATTTCGTCAATATGATATGTGATTGTAACGGAAAATGCCTGTAAAATAAAGATTAATTTGCAATGTAAAAATAACCAATCACCTATGATAATAGTACACAAAATATACCATAACATGCTGGATGTATTGTCCGAATTCATAAAACACAACAATATATTTATCATCAGTGGATACAAACAGTTGAAACAACTACATAAATAACATTGCTCCAAGTGCTGTTTGTCCAACAAAATACCAATCAGTGATAAGCAATAATAACATACATAGATAGTACATAATATAATATCATTACATAATTCTTGCACAACCTTGTTATGTGTAAGTTTATTTATTGATTCATTTCAATTTGCGTAATTTAATAGTTTACATTTGCTACATTGCAGGTAAACAAAGTTAAGGTTACCTACGTAATATTATTTGGTACTATTGACATGTCATGAATAAATGAAAACTAAAAACAAAATACAGAAATAAAATCACGTATTTGTAAATGTTACAAGAAAACGAATTTAAAAAAATGGATTGAAATAAAAATACACAACAAAATAATACACATAATGGGCATAATATAATAGTAAGATACATGAACACTGTCCTACGTGTGACAGCTGGCATACAAGTAAGCACGATCAACTAGCGGTCAGATACAACAACCATCTGTCGGGAGACTCGGCTGTTAAACATGGAATTATTGATTGAACAATTCGATGTTTAGTGGCCGACATCACTGACGGGTGGGTGAGTGAGAATCGGTGTTGTGTGTGACTTACGGCCTATTGATGATGGTCGGGCGCGGGCTGCGCGGCGTAGGGGTAGGGCTGGTACGCGGGGTACACCTGCGGCGCGTACACCCCGTACTGCGCGTACTGGCCGGCCGCGCCCCCGCCCGCACCGCCGCCCGCGCCGCCGCCCGCACTGCTGCCCGCAGAGCCCGCGCTACTACCGCCACCACTCGACTGCACGAATAAAAATCATGCGTATAAAACCGACGTACACAAGGTAATTATTGTACTGTCCACAAATAAGTTTACAAGTATGTTACCTTAAGTTTGATTTGTGCCTCTATGGCCTCGGCCTCCTTGAGCTTTCCGATGCTGCGGTAGTATTCGGCCCACTGCGCGCTGTAGTCGGGCTGCGCCCCGGCGGCGGGGGCTGCGGGGGCGGCGCCCGGGCCTGCCGCCGCTACGCTGCCGCTCGCGCTTGATGCGGGAGGGGTGCCACCACCTCCACTACCTGTAAATACATACGAGTTAATTCTCAAGCCTTTTCATTTTAAACTTGGTTTAAAAAAAAAGTAATATTGAAACTGGAAACAAACCTACTAGAATAACAAAAACGGAAGTAATTAAAGCTGTGATGACTTACCATCCATGCCGCCTCCCTGCTTCTGTTGCTTGGCCTGTTGTTCGATGGCCTCAGCCTCGTGCACGAGTCCCAGTGAGCGGTAGTAGTCGATCCACTGCTGGGAGTAGTCCGGCTGACCAGTCGCAGGGTTGATCTGAACCTGTTGCTACGCAATACAAACAAAGTTATTTCAATACTACAATGCTAAATATTGGAAGTTATAGGAGAATGTTTAGAAGAAATAGTTAAGTGAGGTTTTATTTATTTTATGGCCTATTTCAAGTCTATCAGTGATAATCCCTAAAGACAAAGAGGAAGAGAGAGATACCTAAAGCTTGCTACCAAAATGTAAGACACATTTTGTTTGGAGTATATTGTCTGTGTAGACAAATAATGGAATGGCATAGTAATGTGTGGTATGTGGTACCTGTGGAGTCTGTTGTTGTTGTGGTTGGTGCCAGTGCGGGTTGTACCCCCAGGCCGGCGGCCCGGCCGCGCCGCCGCCGTAGTATTCGCCGCCATTGCCGCCATTCCCATTGCCGTTACCATTACCACTGTTGCCATTGCCACCGTTGCCCTCGTTTATGAAGTTCACCGGCTTTGACAAAGAAGATAGAATTTTATAACAAGAAAGACAAAGGAAGGTATCACTTGAAGCTGTTTAATTGGTTTTTAATTGTAGTTTACTAATATTGGTAAGTAAAAGTCAAATTATTTTATGGTAGAAAAAGGTTTATCTAACACAGTACATATTGCCTTTACTCTAGAGTCTAGCTAGAGTAAAGTCGAATAAGGGAATATTTTTGTTGTTCATCATCAACAGCCTATAAATGCCCACTGCTGAGCAAAGCCTCTTCTCACACGGAGAAGGTTAGAGCATTAATCACCACGCTTGCTCAATGCGGGTTGGCGATTTCAAACTTATAATCCTTACTTAATATTATAATTCTGAAAGTGAGTTTGTTTGTTTGTTTGTTTGTTCCACCATCACGCCGTAACTACTCAACCGATTGCTTTGAATTTTTGCAGACGTAAAGTTAGAAGTCCAGATTAAATAATAGGGTACTTTTTAACCCGGAAAAAAATTATATTCCCGAGGAAAAACAAAAGTATTGATATAGATGGCGCTGTGTGTATTGGTATATGTCACGTAGGCTACTTTTTATTTTTTTGTGACGCGAGCGAAGCCGCGGGTAAAAGCTAGTTAGAAATAATTATAAGTCCAGGTTTCCTCACGATGTTTTTCCTTCACCGTTTGTCAGTGGTGTCTAAATAATCTTAGAAAGTACATATAACTCGGAAAAAGTCACATTGGTACTTGCCGTTGCTAGGTTTCGAACCCGCACCCTCATGCATGAGAAGTGGACGTCTTAAACCTCCGGGCCACCACGACATTTTTTGTTGTTAAATAACTATTATTGTTTTAATAACTACTTGAATGCATACCATGCCAACTTTTTCCATAATGATCCTCTTGCAGTGCTCGACTGCCTCGGGATGTCCCCTGATGTAGAAGGTCCTGTTGTTTCTGTCGGAGCCCTGCGCGCGACGGTCCAACTCGCAGTGTGCGCCAGACGCCGCGTTAATCTGTTTGATTACTTCGCCACCTGGGTGACAATATTGTAGGATTAATATTTTTATCACTGGCTCTTGTGACCATGACAAAATGTTTCTTGATGCAGCACATAACACTTCTTATGTAGCAAAACAAGCCAATGATGTCCTAATAATGATGTGATGCACTATGCCATTGTAAAAGTCATCACCATTATCACAATATAAAGCCATTCATAACAAACATAATGATTGTTTACAGTATCATACATAACAGTTATACTTCATAATTATGTGTACTTTTTTTCTCAATGAAACTTATGGGTAGTCTATATAAATAAAAATGAATTTACGTTCGTTAATCTCGCTAAAACTCGAGAACGGCTCAACAGATTTAGCTAATTTTGGTCTTAAAATGTTTATGGTAGTCCAAGGAAGGTTAAAACGGTGAAAAAAAAAATCAAGCGGCGGGAAGTTAACCGGGTCAGCTAGTTTAAATATAAATAACGCTTACCTCTGCCAATAATGAGTCCGCACTTGACGTTGGAGACGGTGAATGTGACCCGTATCTCCTGTCCGTCCTGCCACTGCGCATAGTCCCCGCCGGCTCGGTCTCCATTCCTCTGTCCCGAGCCCCCGCGGCCGCGCCCACTGCGTACTTCTTGCTCACGACGCTATATAGTGCATATAGACAAACATACATAAAATACACTTATACAGCTTACAGATTATGAATCTCGGTGTGGCATGAAAGTTATCCAAGACCCTCAATAACAAAAATAAACAAAATTTCCTTTCAATCCTTAGTAGGGTAGTAAATAACAATTATTAGTATATACCATAAAAAAATGTATATCAAAAAGAAACACAAGAATCAACTGGTTTATAACTGTACATGTTAAACAGTGTGTTTAAACTTCAAACAAATCTATGGATTATAATCAAAATAGAAGAATACAATATAACATTCCTTTTTCAAACACTCATTTATACCATAAGCAACAAGTCTGATAATAATAAAAAGTAACACTATTACTCACGTTAACACTAGAAATGAGATCTTCAATCATTTGCCTCGCCTGGTCCACTTGGTGCGGCTTGCCTTGCAGATAACATCTGTATAACAAACACACACTTAAATTCAAGTTACAGCCTACAAATAATTTGTGTTCTTAATAAAACCTGCTATGTTATGGGTTTCATCAACTAGCCGGCAATATTTTTGTGTAAAATGTACCATTGTAGCTGAAACTCTGCTTGAATTTGAATTACAAAGTTAAAAAAACCTACTTTAATAAATACTTAGTTAAATTTTTTATTCGGAGGAAGTAGGAATTTAATGTATGGGCTTCACAAACTATGAAATAAAATAATCACCTTTTATCTCCTGGGCCGTCATCTCTCTCCTGATGGAATTGCACCCTGCACCCAGTCTCAGCTTGGATCTTTTTAATCATGTCTCCGCCGCGACCAATCACGATACCCACAGCTATTTTTGGTACAAGTACCTGTTATAAAAAAAATATTATTCTTAGTAGACCGAGGCCGTTGGCCGAGTGGTCGCAACTGCGACTGCCGGGCAAGGGGTCTCCGGTTCGATTCCCGGGTTGGGCAAAGTATTACTGGATTTTTTTAAATCCCAGTAGTAGCACGGAGTCTGGAATTGTGCCCGGTATATGGTAATAGGCTCACAATATTACATTGGACTCATAACATAAAATAGTGAAAAGTAGGTGTTACATGGTACACTGGCATTAAGGGCCGTAATGTGCACCTCTACCTACCCCTTCGGGGATAAAAGGCGTGATGTATCTTCGTAAAAATAGCAGTTTGTATATTTCATTTCATTTATAAACAGACTGTCTCCCAACGGCAGACAGACTATAATGATTTGTAAGTACGTAATTTTTTTTATGGAATGGAAATAATTTATTAACTTCTCCCGCCCGAGTGAGGCGAGAGGGAGTGTCAGATTTTTACTGACTGAAGACCACCCCGTACCTTCTTCTGCTCTTCGAACCGGAGATCTGGCAACCCGTTAAGTTTTCGCGGCTCCGTATAAGTATGTATGTGTGTAGAGTGGCAAAACTAAGTGTCAGTCTTATAATCAAGTGGCAAGTTTACAACATTGAAGTGCCACTTATGAAGCTCACTGCTTGTTAAGTGTGTAGTGAAAGCTATAGCTTAGAACTTTCAGTTTTTACATAATCAAGAATGTAGAAGGTTAATATAAATATAATTTTTGAGTCAGAGTTTGATTTTAACATTAGAGCTACATTATGCTTTATCAACGATTTTGTATCCTTTTTGTCGCGGCGAATGATATTAAACATAATTATTTATTCAATGTCTCGAATACACCAAAAGCTCTCAGAATGCATGCCTTTAATTTTAAACTTCTTGGCAAATGTTCAACTTGAGCACACATTATCTTAACAATATGCATAAGATGTCCTTATATCTTACCTCAGTGGAGTTGGTAGCGAGTCCATTTCCTTGATCATGTCCCTGGTACTGGTCGTCGTACTGCGGCGGTCGTGGTCCGCCGCCTCCCTGCTGCATGTCCTTGTCGGCGAGCAGCTCGTACACAAGCTGCTTCGCGTGCTCCACCTTAGCCGGGTCGCCCGATATACGCAGTGGCTTCTCCTAAACACATTGCGTGATTATTGATTAAAGACCGGAGTGATATCACTGCCTGACAGAAAACTGGCGTTAAACAACGTTGTGTTTTGCCGTGTGAGTGAAGCGACCGAAGGCTAAGCCATCGCCCCAATCTCTAAACCTCAAATTCGTAATCCCTAAAAAATCTGCAACACACTTGTAACTCTAGTGTAGCAGAAATGTTAGTTTTGTTGTTCATTCAGGAAGTTTTCAATTATCAACTCTTAATTGAATAATTAATTGGAACCTTCGAACAAGTTCATGAAAAGAAAACAATAATATAAAACTATTTATAACATTAGTGAAGATATACTTACATATTCTGTGTTAGGTCCATCTTGAATGACTACCATTTTTGCTCCTGACTGTTCCTGCAGTTGTTTGATGGTTTTGCCATTCTTGCCAATAATGAGACCCACTTTGGGACCGGGCAGCATAATTTCGTCCTATTATTGTAAATCATTATGTTAAAAACCGCTATAAACATATATTTTGTACATAGATGTGCAGTTTGCTAATTATGTGGGTGCATAATACGTATTTATTCACATATTTTATGTTTTCCTATATTGAATGTATGACAGTTGCAATAGGGCCATATTCAGCTCGGTTTGTAACTGTGTTGTAACAATACCAACCTGATTCTGTAGGTAGTGCAAAAAGTGGCGTTATACCAAATTATTATTTTTTCGACTTACTCACGTAATTATTCGAGTATAGTATGTGTACGCCGAAAAACAATAACTTAGTAAGTTTTCTGAATTTAGACGTGCCAAATACGACCCTGGATTATCTAACTATCAAATAATGCTAACTAAACAACGTCTTCTATCCTAAATGACCATCATAACAACTAAATATGAATGATTACCTATGAAACTAACTAAAAAATGTCTGCCTTCAAAAACCTACCTGAATTTTCCTATTAAAGGTAAAAGTGACATCACTATAATTATTTCAAGCCTTTGTAGGGAAAATGTATCAGATTGGTGATTGAAAACAGTTAGTAAAGTGTACTATACTACTAAAAGCACATTCCTTATACTACATGTGCATTCTTATCGAATAACATACATATTCTACAGTGTGTTTGTGCCTACAGATGATAATTAACTATGAAATTGGTTACTCACGTCACAATTTTGCACCCAATCCGCTCGTCCGATCGGTACGTTGCCCTGCGGATTCAGACAACTTGGAATCACTATTGCCTGCTACGTTTTATACTACTGGTCGACTATATATTTTTTTATCTGCACAGTACCCTATTATGAGTTGATAACTTGTGGTAAAGATATGGGTTCAAATTCCTAATGCATTTCCTAAGGGTCATTTGCCTACTTAAGTAAACAAACGTTGAATTATTGTGACGACTGCGTCGTATGTTTGTTCCGTATGTATGTTGTTAGTGTAAATCTGTTGATTGCGCAGATTTTGTAGCATTTTTCATAATTTGTGGATCTATGTTTCTTTGAGAAGAATGTATACACAAACATGGACAGAGATAAAAAATAGACTATTTATCTCGTGTTTTTGCTTTATAACCAACTGCACAGTATTAGTGGGTCGACTCAGCAGATTGGGTGCGAAGTCGTGACGTATGTACAGAATACATACATAAATCACGCTCTCTACCGCCGTGTGATAGTGTATTATTCAATTGCCGGCTGAAAACTTGTTAGTAAATGTTATTAATAAATATAACAATACTTAACACAACCCTTGCCTTCAAACTTAGAAGATGTACTTCAAAGAAGTGAGTAACATAAGCTGAAAGTGTCCAAAACTCGTCCGTAACACATTTTTAACACAAATCCTCGAATTTCCTCATTTTTATACAGATGTTAGACACATGGATCTTAGCTCAAATATGAAACCTAGTAATTTAGTCGCACACGTACCTAATAGAAGTATAATACAGCCTATAGTTTCCAACCGCATGAGATGTGATGGTCCCGCCACCGTGTAGTTAGTTGTGTGAGAGTACGTACCGTCATGGCGCCGCCGCCGCCGCCGCCACCGCCGCCGGCTCCTCGCTGCATGGGCGGCATGCCACCGCCGCCTCCCTGGCTCTCAGGGTGCTGGGGAGCGTTCTCACGTCCACGGTGGTTTACGATTTGGTTCACCAATTCCCTGTTAGAAAGATACTCTTATGTTAATACTTCAACATATAATAATTTACACAGCATTGGTGACTCGCGAGTCCTATTAGCAAACGACTGCACGGAGCAACTCTTTGTGTGATCCACAGATTGTTGTTTCGGGTGTGGGTGGCGTGTGTATGTAAACTTGTATGTTTGTAAACGCATCCACGACACAGGAGAAAACCCTAGTGTGGGGCAATATTTTTTTTAAACTCGTAGTTAAGCGTGGCCTTTTCTTTAAAATGTGTATCTGCACAATCTTAACTTTACGCAGCGAGAGTCTGGATGACTAAACGCTAGGAATATTGTCGCCATTAACATTCTCTAATGAAATGTTTGTTTTTCCGATCCAATAGTTGTTCTGAATGTGATATTAATATTAATGTTTGAACACCCACGTCATAGGTACAAAAATGCGTGCATTGAATTTATCTAATACTGAAACTTGAAACAATACTGCGGTCATTCACCCGTGCGAATAAAAATACGTTTATTGATAAATTAATAACCAACAGAGTTAAAGTGATTACAAAATGTGTGAGTCAGTAATTTTATGCGAAGTTAGTCATATATAGTATAGAATTGTTTCAAATTTCAATAAATAAAACTTATATTCTTTGGTAAAAATAAGGTTAAAAATGTTTGAATGTCAATATTGATGGTCACGATCATTCAACTTTCTATAAGATAATCTTATCAGTCGCGATGATGTTATCTTGCGGTATTATGTAATACGACGGGTACGTATTGAAGGCGGTTTTGACCCCACCATAACATTACGTTGCAATAAATACACAAGGGGCTGAAATGAGTATCTTTGCAATTGTATTTGGTGTCTATTGTTTTGATGTTTTTTTTTATTTTATTTTTTTTTAAACGTCCCACATTCGAACTTTCTCCTGTGTCGTGGGTGCGTTTACAAACATACAAGTTCACATACACAATGACACCCAGACCCGAAACAACAATTTGTGGATCACAGTGTTGTTTCGTGCGGGAATCGAACCCGCGACACGTTGTACGGTAGCCGCTTGCCCAGCCACCGCACCAACCGTGCGGTGGCTGGGCAAGCGGCGTCCACGTAGATAACACGCTTCCACGACTGGTTCTAATAATAAAAGAGTGTAAGGGAACGACTGACTGCCAGGCAGTCAGCTGCCATATTTTTGATGGGTATTAATAATTTAACTTTTAAGTAATTAGGTAGGAACATCAAAATAATGAAATCATTTAAACATTTAAGTTAATAAGTTAGCAAACTTGAGTAAAAAAAAGGAAAAGAAGAGGAAGGGAAAAAAATTCCCACATTGCTTCATAATTTATAAAGAACTTGTTAACTTTTAGCTTACACAATCTTGTTACATTTTTTTTCTGGGTACATAAAGGAAAAATAATAAAATTTCTTACTTGGCCCTCTGTATTGCCTCGCGTGATCCAGTGAGGGTGCAAAGCCTGTCGGGCTGGCCGCCAGAGTCTGGCGCCATCTGTATCTTGCATCCTGACTCTGCCTGTAGGCGTGTGATCTGCTCACCGCCGCGCCCAATTACTGGGTACAAAGGATAAATTGTTGATTTATAAACGAATTACGTAATTCTAGATGCTATCAATCTGTAGACAGGTAAGAAGGGATCTGTTAGTAGCATGTTTTAGAACACATAGCCTTATTAGCTTAAATTATTTCCAGAGTTTTGCCTTTGGTACTTGGTACTCAAACATTTAAGTGAAAGATGCATAAAAACTGTTCAATAGGTTTTAATTTTACACCAAGCAAATATACAGAAACCTCGTAAAGAGCTGAAGTTTCTGTTCATATAATTATCATTACTGCTGATGATGATGATGATGACAAAGTTACTTACTGAGTCCAACCATCTTGTCTGGTACTCGGATGTATTCGTTGAGGGTTTGGTCGGGCATAAGGTTGCCAGCCGCGCTGGGAGGCGGCGGGGGAGCGGCCGCGGCCGCTGGGGCTGCTCGGCTTACCGCCGGGGCTGCACTTGGTGCACTACACAAACATAAATAAAATATCTTTATTTACATATCATACATTATTTTCAGTTACAAGAGTACTTGAGTTGGGATCGTCTCATAACTTCCCATAAAATATACATCTCTTGTAGCGCTGGTGCACTACATATAAATTAATATTGACGTAAGGGCATGCTATGTAGAATAAGACCACGAATGTACAGTACAGACTGTAACTTTAAACAATGTTGTATTATCAAGTTTATAAGCATGAAGGTGTCACTATTGATTGTCATTTCATTGATTGTTTAACAAACATAAGTTTAGTTCAACAGCATATGAAATGGAATAAATACTTTGCAGTAAGATACTCCTAACTAATTAACTGTGGATAAAGCTTACATGTAGCAATTTTAAACTAAGTGCTACTACTAACAATTTTATTTGTGAATGTTTACCGGGTTTAGTTGCTCGAACCACTGTTCCCAGTAGCCACGCTAGTGACCCGCTAGGTATTGTAATCTATATATCGCACCTATGGTGCAATATCATCACTTATGTAATTTTTGTCAAAACTTAACTGAATAGATTATGAAAGAATACTCCAAATTCACCTCTTTACTTGGTGCATTATTGTCATTTGTGTAGTACACAAACTGTCCTCATGAGGGCATTACTGTTGTTACGGTTTTGGAACTAATCTGGACGGGACTAGGAGAAACAATGTTTCATTGTTCAGTTGCGCGTGGGCCCCCGCAATGCATTAGTGACGTTATAGCACCGGAGGTACGATATTTTTTAATAATTTCAAATATTATTTCTCTCACTTACCTCATTTGCTGTGGTTGTTGATAAGGTACTTCCACAGACGCAACTTTCTTCGCATTCGGTTCGGGACCTTCTTCCAAGGGCCTCTTGCTACCACCTCCTTCTAGTTTCGCCGCAACCTGTCAACATTGGTATACAATTAAATACTCTATCAATATTAACTACATGGTACATTCACTAGTAGTAATTATTACCAATATTTGCAAGATTTTATAAATACCAAACAATGCTTGCAGACTGTCTTGTTGAACACTTCAAACACAAATGATAAAATGAAGGGACTTTGCTTAATGAAGTAATTTAGCAGTCATTATAAAACAATTAGATGTAATAAATAAATATAAAAATCCTAACCTTAGTCACTTGTTTAATACTAAGTAAATGTAGGACCAGTATAGACCACCCTTCCACAGCTACTTTAGACCCAAACTGACACAGGTAACTTTAAAAACAATACCCTTCTTGCATTCAAATAAAAAGTTTTATATTTGCAACATACAATAAAAACCTTTTTGGTATAACTGTCATTAGCAATCACCCAAATAAGTAAATAAATTTTAATTTCTACTATTAACCTAATAAGGTAGTAATTGTGAAATGGCATTGATCATACACATTACTTAATGCCTGATTTACAATATCCTGTTTAAACACCTTTACAGGGCTGGCAGTAGTTGGGGGGCGGGGTAAAAACACCACACTTTAGTTAGGGTTTGGTATTTTTCTCTCCAAAAACTATAGCACACAGGTGTTATTAAAACCTCCCTAATTTCAAAAAAGATATAATGAAACTATAAACCACTTTAGAAAGACTTATTTGTCAACATTTTAATTAATTTTAAGCTTTATTTTATTACTTAGAAGACTCAGATCTTACAAACTTTTTGTGGCAGAAAAACTGAGTTTACTGGTTTTGTTTTTATTTTACTACTTATTTATAAAAATGATTATGATAATGGATAATATTATGTGGTTATTACTCACTGTTATAATGAATAATGGTCAAAAGTTTGTTTTTACCTTCTATCTTTAGTGACACACCAGGAGAAAGAGCAACTAAACCTTCTAAGTACACCCACTGACTAAAATGACCACTGACAAAAATTACTTGAAAAAATATTCATTCAGAAATCATGTGGTATTTAAATTCCCTCGTTTTTTACTTGCAACCCAGATCAATTGATATAAATTAGAAAATTATTTCAATTGATTGATTTTAGGAGAGTGATTGTAATATCTATTACTTATTACTGTTTTACAAAAGTATTTTATATGGAGACATCAAAGAGACAATCATAGGTACACTAATATAGTTATTCAAATCGAATGCTGGTGTCGTGGTATTTATTTTAACAGCAAAAACTTGTGCTTCTCCTTATACAACCAGTCCAGGACCCGATTGATTTGTATGATGCATAATTCGCGCCTATTATGAGCAACAACGTAGTTTTACCGCGAGTGAACACCTCACCGTGTACGTTAGAAAAACATCCGTACAAAACACATGTAACCAAGCGCAACCATCACAACAGAACAGCTGCATTGTATTTGATAGCCACATACGTCCATCATCATGAAAAAATACAATCAATAAGTAGGTTAGGTAAAAGTATCTTACCAATGATTCTTCAATAAAAGATCACTAGTCCGAGCAGAAAGTGGCAGGTTGTAGTAAAAACCACTTACAATGAATAATATTTTATGTTTAGAAGGTATAAACACAAAATTTTAACGGTAAATAACACGTAAATGTCAATAGACGCGATTTTTGTAAAGAGAAGATGCGCTTACCAATCTAGCACGTTGTACCGCAGCCGCAAATCCTGCCGTTTGGCTATTGTTTTGAAGCGTAGCCATAGAAGAATAATCACTCATATTTGAACCCAATTTCACATTCAACCGCGTAATACCGCAGCCATTAAAAAGGATCAAAATGACCCAAAAACTTTATGAAAGGTTTCTCTCGCAACGCGAGTTCGTTGCGAGAAAGACGCGGACCATAGACAAAAAGATGAATGTTTTAAATGTCGCTTACCAATAAATATTATTTCTTTTTATACTAATTATCTACCAACTTGAGTGCCCTAATGAGTTCCCAAATAAAACTAACACATTATCAGTTAAAATAGAACTGTGTCAGTGCTATATTTCATTCTGAAAAAATACAGTTGAGATTTTATGAAAGTCAAAATTGTTGTCTTTGGTTAGAGCAAAAATACGTTTTGTTATTTCCTTCAAGCAATATAGCTAAGGAGGATTTACCGGTTCTTATTTCTTTTTTATTTTTAATCTTAAAGCAATAATATTTATTATAATTTTTCAGTTTATTTACTGAGAAGTTTAATGAAACTAGACGATAATTTATTATATTTAATTACACGATAATTATTTTATCCCAAGGTTAGATACGTTTAAAAAGTTGTTGTACAATAAAATTTCATTATTAAATGTTTTAATTAGTATTTTATAGTTATAGCAATAAATTAAATATTTATTTGTTAAAGAACTTTTAGTGAAACGTACTTATTAAACTGAAAAAAGAGGTATTCATACTAATTTTTCACTTGGATTTTTAATGCCTTTAAATTTTTCCATGATATTGATTTCGTAAATAAACAATATTAACAAAATAAATATTTTTAAGCATAATATCTGTAATTCGAACCTAATTTCAGCACTATAAACTTATTTTAGATGAATGCACTGAGAATAATAAAACGTACTAATTTTTTTTCTATGTTATGGGTGCGTGCATTTGTGTTGTCCGGTGTTTGAAGACGCTTGGAATTCGCTTTCAATTTCTTCGTAGGAAAAATGTCGGGTGATACCGATAAAGCGAAAATCAGTGACAATCAGGTATAGTTGTGAAATATGTTTTTGTTTTAATTTTCTTAGTACTAGTGCGCGTCTAATAAGATAGATTTCACTTGTGCAGTGGTGTTATTTCCGTGTTATATCACTAATGTTTGCCTGCGTCTCAACATGGCTGACAGAACGTTTGCTTCCCGCTAAAAGCGGGAACTACGCCACGGAGGGTTGTGATACAAGTCAATATTTCGCAATAAAAACTGTGAATGCCATCTTGATCAGTTATCGAAACTGACTCTAATGAGATATATTTCAGGATTTCGCATATTTTGGCCACCCCCGCCCCTTTGCATTTCGTTGCAGGGCCTTTGTTAATGTGCACGATGTTATATGACATTGATATGAAATCCGCATGACCTTGGTATTTGGTTTCTTGCGATTATTCAATTTTAGAGGCAGCGTGATATGTTGTTGTTCCACTGAGTCGCGGCCTCGCGACTCATTATTTACGCTCTGAACTCTGCCGGCGATGTAAATAAAACATAAGTATCCTTTCGGGGGCCTTTATTACTGACCTCTTTAGTTTTTTTCCGGTTTATTTTTTGTGTTAGTATACGATTATGGCGCGAATGCAAATTAATCATCTCTCAATAAGTTGAATGTACATTAGATGTGATAGAGAGTTGTAGAATATTCCTTTATAGAGTAATCCATACGTAGATATTGTATGTATACAGCTGTATACGTCTTTCTATAGTGCTAGAAGAGGAGGCATTGAAATATGTGACTTGCGTCTATTTACATAAGGTTTATAATTGAATGATGGCTCGCGGAAGTGACGCCGACTTCACCAATAGAATGGTGTTCGACATGCAGATTTGGCAATGAATGATTGCAAAATTTTTGTTTTTATTGTAATTCATTGACATTTTAAACAATGCATGTTGCACTAGGCGGTGAGAAAAAAATTACAGAAAATATTGAATATTTTTCAGTAAAATGTCATGTGGTTTCACAATATCAAGCAGGAATTGTTTCATTATCTTAGAATTAATTAGTTTCGTTTATAGAGCAGCCTCAAGTTGTATGAATGTGTTCGAGTCATGCTTACTAAGTAGTCCGTTCACTATACTATGAAAATCTTCATGCTATATTATATTTGTTCTTCATGGTTACTGTAAATTTAACAATCCATTGCATAAAATATTAAAATTGCCATCCTAAGCTTAATAAAATTACTGTGAAATGTACATAATTATGAAAAAAATCAAAATTAATAATTACTCTAATTAGAAATAGACTTATAAGAATTTCTGTTATAGTTCCTAATAACATTAGATTAATTAAGTACTAGATCCATATTAATTTGTTGTTCACATTCTTATGTACTAAGATTCATAGTAATTAAATTATTAAGTAGTTACTACATACTGAAATACTGACAACAAGCCAAAGATAGAAAAATAATATAAAAATGTACTTAATTAAACCTTTCAAGAAAAATACTTATCAACCATCTTAATATTAAAATTCATAATATTTATGTGACAGGATGAAGACAAGAAGTCTGGAACAGGTGACGGCCAGACTACAGAAGACGAGTCCTCCCAGGACTCGAAGGGTGAGTCGCAGGTGTCTCAGAACCCTGCCCAAGCCCCAGGTAACGCCGATGTAGATCAACCAGACACCACCAAAGAGGAGAATAAGTCTATAGAAGGTCAGGTCCTTACTCCAATCCCCTTGTCTGGTCTGTGTTCACAAGTCGGAGTTCATCTACATGGCAACTAACCTTTTGGGGCTGATTTTTGTCTCCTTTTACTTGTTAAGTTGAAAAAAGTGTTTTAAAATTAAGTGTTTGATTAAGTATCTGTTAGTCATAACCTCATAACTGATGGGTAATTTTGATGCCTTTGATTTTTTTTTCATATAAAAAATGTCAAAATATCAGTTAAGCTAATGAAAACTTATTTATTTATTTTACACTTTATATTGTACACCATAAAAACATACAAAGAAAAATAAACATAAAAAGAATGTGTATAATGATTATTAATGATACTTAATCAGATATGACGGTAAAAACCCTAAGCGTTGTTTTTTGGGATAAATGTAAATATAAATAGTTTTTTCAAAGTTAACAAGCAAAAGGAGATGTGTGACACATTTTGTAAACACAACATTCCACACATCACCTTACATCTACTAACTAAATCCACTAAATTGTATGAAAACCTTCATTTGGAATGCCAATCATAGCACACATTCTCTAAACATCTAAGTGCCAGTTTCTAGGGACCCATACGTTTTTGTCTGTAAAATCTTGTAAAAGTGTAAAACAAAATTAAAATATTTTTGTTGAAAGTTTGTAAAAGAATTAAGTTTTGACCCTTTTGGGCAGTAATTTGTAAAGACCTATTTTCTGTTAATATTCAAATGTTGAAAGTGTGCATAAAAAATCAAGTTCTTTACACAAAGATGTATAAAATGCACACATTAGTAATGAAAAAATTAACGCCAACTCAAATTAGCTGAGCACCTGTCGTTGTTAACTTTAATTCATACTTTCACCCAGAATGTACTTACAATAACTTTACGAAGGAACCCTACTAGTTTCAAGCCACGCAAGGGTCCATAAAACTACTCGATGTACGTCGTCGAACAATTACGTAATTAAGATATGGAACATAATTTATTCTTGTTTTAAAATGCATTATGAACAGTAAAGTTCACACTAAACATTTTTACAATACACACTGTGATGCATTGTTTTTGAGTAAATTTTATGTTTTGTGATGTCCAAATTGTGCTGTCTTAACTTTAACACATCGTAAGGTAAGTGAGGTCAAACAATAAACAACCTTATTATAATTATTTATCAGAAAATACTACTAAAAATGTAATTTCTTACTGTTTTTCGAGTTTATGATACACGAAAGGTACAAAAGAAACGATTGAAGTAGTTATTGTTGAATAAATTACATCAGTTGAAGTTGGAACGTTATAAAGTAATGAAATATTCAAGACTTCTATCTACGCAACCGAGTTTTTGAAACGCACCTTCCGCACTTATGCGTGCCTGCTTAATTCAGTTTTTGCCGCCGTTAAGAATTGTGTAGACAGACACGTGTACCTTATGTACTCTATTTATGAGGACTAAACTAAAAATAATGTGGACAATCCCTTCCACCTTCTTTGCGGATGCTTCGATCGTCCAAATATAAGCAAAAATCCATAATTTTTTTTTTGTTAATGTTCTTGTACTAGGCAAACGTCTTTAAAAGACCTTATTTCAGAGAAATGTTGAAATAGCACTTGTAAGTGCTTCTTAGGTTTCACCCAAAACTACCCCAAAGAACGTTTCCTATTTAAAACAGTGTAACAAGTGAACTAAATCCCATAGACACTCAATAAATTGTCGAAAGCGTTGCTAGTAAACTTACAACCTTGTCACTAGTTATTATCGATTTCCGTGCATCGAACTTAACCAAGGCATAAATGGCGCCGTAGTTGTGCGTACTTCACTCCGTTGGGACAGTAACAGGTATTCAAAGATTTAGGAAACAAAATTACCTATTTAAAAGGTCTTTGAATCTTTGAAAAACATGTTCTTAAACCCTTAAAATGGTGTGCAAAACGCTCCATATATTAGTTCTTGTGTTACCAATAGAGCTCTATACATTTTGAACTCGCAAACTGGTCCCAATAAATCTAAGCACTATAATTTTGAATGCCTTACGTGTACAATGTTTATTTATGTAGTGTACATGACTTTCCCGCGCAATGCAAACGCAAACCTGTTGGATAAGCATAATGGCGACCGTTTCAGATATTGTTTTTCTCTTCGCGAGCCAATTTGCACATGCATTGCTTTATACTCGAGGCTCTTGAAAAATGTCTGTCCAATTAACCAACTTTTCAATGATTCGAGGATATGATAGTCCGACTTTATTGTTCCTATCCCAGTAATGAAATAACTGCTTGTGAAAAATGCGTAAATAAATAAAACGGCCATGCGTAATTAATATTTCAGCATTTCTTAAACAGTAAGACACCCATGCAACATTTTTAAGGACGAACACCGTCTGCGAAATTGCGCAAAACACGTCTGAAGAAGTTTTTGGAATTGTATTTTTTAAAGGACTAATGAAACTTAAATTACTATAAAACGATTACTCCACGCCAAACTACATCATGATATAAAAGTCGATGATATTTTGTAATTACGAATTCAGACTGTGTAATCTCTGACTCACACTAACAATAAATATGTAGACCTCTTAAATTGTTAAAACATTGAGAAACCAGAGCTCTTCTTACAATTGGTGTGATTATTTCGGCCAGACTTCTAATGCATACCGGTTTTAGAACAAAATTATATTTAGCTTTTTTTGTTCCGTGGTACTATTTTCAAATGTTGATTTCACTGATTCAAGTATAATTCTCACATCGTTCTTAACTACTATAATTTAATTTACGAAAATTTGTGATCCTACTAGAAATTTGAGTACCTGTTACATTTACGTAAGTATATGAAGTTCAAAAAATATTCTACGTCGTAGATTAATGGACTTAAGCACAGTTGTATTGTATTCGCGGACCTACAGATAAACAGTTGTTTATTGAATATAGGCCCCAAAGGCTTAGCTTGCAAGACGATTGTAAAGCTAACAGAGATTCAGAACACCATTTTTTTCGATCATATTCATCAATGCAAAAAGAGTTCATGATGCATCGTGCATGTACAAGAGATCAATGAATCACCTCACTTCAATAAAACGAGCATTTCGTTCACTTACTAACAATCTCGCTATCATAAGTACTAACGACCGCTTACTTTTATCCGGCGAGATTCAGTTAGCATCAAGAGCAATTTAGACAATCGTGTTGAAGCTGGGACACTTTTATACTCGTGTGTGTTGCACTTTGAAAACGTTTGCTTTATTACAATTAAGTAGATGGATAAAGAGAGGGAGGAGTTAGGAGGCTCAAAAGTGAGATAGGTCACATTTTTACCTTTCTCCACGTAGAAGGTAGCTAGCATTCTTACACAATTTGCAACTTCTGTTGACAAGTTAAACCAAAACATGCTAACTTTACATAACATTTAAAAAGTTAAGAAAGTGTTATCACTCAAAGTTCATGTTTCCGTGATTCCACGGGCGAAATGTTATCGTCGAGCTACTTATTCAGTGTTGAGGTAGTACACGTTATGATAAATTGCGCAATTTACTCTGCAAAATGGTCGTTACAGTAGGGCACGGCCAGACGACACGGACGAGGGTGTGATAAACAAATATTAAATTAAGGAAAGGATTGCAAAGATCATAACAGAAGAAAATAATTGTGTAAGAACATTAATTATGTAAAACAAATAGTCATGTCAAAGTTATAAAGATCCATGAAATTAAGGATTTTTTTTTTATGTAAACTTTACAGTTTTGTTACGCTTAAACAGTGGCACCGATTTAATGTTGTATATTACATACAAAAAGCCTTCACATGCTTAGATAGAAAGCCAAAAGAACTTTCTTACAAAATGCCTTTTAATATACCTTAGCGTTAGTGTATCCTACTCCTAATATGTACAAGAGAAATGGATCAATCATTTATAATTCAATGACCGCAAGAATCAGTTTGCACAGTCAAATCGTTTTGTTACTAGAAATAAAGGGCATTGACACGTGTTGATGCCTGATATCGCGCTGAGATTCATCTAGTGGTCAAGTTAGAATGAGGGCCCTACCCTACTTTCACGGTCTTATCGACCTGTGCGTTTATGACCTAAGAACAAAGTAAATAGAAAATAGGTGCAAAGTTGTATATGTGCAGAAGACATAGTGGAAAGCAAGTCAATTGATATGTACCTTTCTAGCTTTTTTGCATTAAACATCTTCTGATTGGCTAAATATCTAGATTTATCCCATTATCTTTGTTATCAAATATACGCATTTATTTACACTCAATGTTGCAGAGTGATCGGAACCGTTTTAAGGACATAAATAATGCTATTTTGTGTATTATCTATATCACTACTCCTTATCATTGATGTTATCGCGTTTAGACATCGTTTTTGCCTCTCATTCTCTCTACTGGTTGTTATAATTAAAGTTTTTATAGAAAAATAGTCATACTAAATCGGTAGCATTAATCTAATTAGGATAAAAATAAGAATTTTCAAGCTAACGAAAATAGTTGTTAATGTAGATTAAATAGCGAATTTTCGATCGTGTCAAGACTCGAGTAGTAGATACTGTAGAATGTAGCTGATAGCAATTCAATGATAAGCGACGGTAATAAGAAATTAAACACACATTGCAGACATCACAGTACTAAATACTGATACGTACCTAATTATCTGTATACTAGATCTACATTTAATATTAATCTATTTACTTCTAGGGACGTTGAAAAAGTGAAATATTCGCACAATATTATGACTACGCGGTCGGTGTATGATATCGCAGTATTTGTATGTAATCATTACCGTCGCATTGTGCCTATGATAACTGTTGCTTTGCAAAATACTCTACATGACATGGCGATTATAATGCAAAGAGAAAAGTTTAATAATTACCCTGCTAATTTTAGGGTCAAAACACTTTAGTATGTAAATATGAGACTGGGACCAACTATAAGATTTAACAAAGACAAAATAAATCATAGTTCGCATTTATTTAACGAGAATTATATAATATAGTTTTCACGTTATTATATTGGTTTCTATAGTTACTAAAATCTTTTTGTAAGTACATGAGTACATTGACCTTTGAAGATAATGATAAGATCTGTAACATGTAGTATGTACACAAAGACGTTTATTTGTTTTTAAACAACGTTGTAGAAGAAAGTAGGAATGATTTTCCATTAGAAAGCACAATTTACTTTAAAATAAATAGATTAACTTGCGCGTATCGTAAAGTTGTTATAATCGTACAGATTACAAAGTTTTTAACTACACAAAGTTTTAAAAAAATATGTATTTAGAATATTTGTTTATATTAAAGGCATTTTTTGTTTTGCACAGGCGATTCAAAATCAACGACGGCCAACGGAAAGGACGATGACGGCGCAGGGGACGACTCAAAAGATGACAAGGACGTAAAGTCAGAAGCGGATTCTAAAAAGGTCAGTATTAATGACATATTTTTGTTATTATTACATTGAGCCATCGAAGACAGTGGTTAAAATATCCTTAAAATTAGTAAGCAGTATTACCTGTCGACAAACTTGAAGACACCTTCAAGTTTGTCACTACTGACACCAGCAGTGTCAGAATAAAAATATATGATCATTTACATGAGCTTACAGTCCAAATGTATCAAACATTACGAAAATACCCGTGTCACTTATTCGTACTTAAATATTCTGCGACATTTTTTGTCAAGTAACAATCTAGTAAAAGTCTTATTTCATTCAACCATTTTTGTTGAATTACCTTTCACCTGTTAGTATGTGTATGGAAGTATATTCACCATTTTATTATCTTTAAACCTGAAAGCAAAATCTTGTGTAACACCATACAAGATATGTCGTGATAATAAATCACCCCAGTACATATGACCCGAGTATTTGTTAACAAAACGTCAAAAACCTGAATAATCTCGCAGGAGGTCAAGGTGAATGCATTTATGTATGCAAATTAGGTTCTCCCCCATTGCACTCTGCGTCTCTAATGTAGAATATTTAATTCTGGGCAGTTGCGTCCCAACTGCGCTTGCTGATGTGATTGCAAACTTTTTTGTAAGTGTGTAATGTGGATTTTTTGTTACTATGATTTTAATCGACTGAGTTTCAGCTTGTTAAAGGTATTATTGATTACATTACGGACGATTTATGATATATCTAGTTTTACAGGACAGAGTTCTTGAAAATGTTTTGCTCTCATTTTTTATTTAGAAAAATTGTTTTCAACCCATAACGACAAGGTTAGTTTAGTCACTGAATCCAAATCAGGTGAACTAGCTAACACGAATAAGTAGGATTATTATTCATGTTTCTCAAGACTGTTTTATTGGGTATTTGGAAATTGAAATAAAATATGATTTGTGAGTATATGGACGCATCTCGTGTGCTGTTCACCCAGTTACCGAGGAGAGCGTGACCAACACGGATATCAATACTTAATTACGTAAATTACATTCTGTGCATGTTGATAATGTTAGTGATTATTGTCTCGTTAGTAAGTGCGACTGTCGAACACGCGGGTCGCGATTTCTGAGAGTCTGGGAGTCTCGGGTTCGATCTTTATGGTCGAATCGAGAAGTATTGCTTTACTATTTCAATTCTTTAACTTAGAATTGCTTGCTACCAATTTTGATTACGAGCGGCTTTATTATTACGAAGAGATCAAATTCTGGCAAAAAGTAGTTGTACCTATTACATTAAGAAAAGAAAACAGACCCGGAACAATTGTTTATAGATTACTAGCGACCCGCCCCGGCTTCGCACGGGTGCAATTTGCATGTATTATACATATAAACCTTCTTTATCAAAATCCATTGCGTAGTTTTAAAGATCTAAGCATACACAGAGACAGACAAACGGCGGATAGCGACATTGTTTTATACTATGTAGTGATAAAAATAATTCCTCCATACAGCAATCGAATTCGCAACATGTAGCGCAGTAGTCGGTTACCCAACCACTATGCACAACGTACAGTATAAAGTAATTAATGTAGAATGTGACCTAATAAGAAGCTTTATGATCGGAATTCAAATACTTCAAGAAATGACATGCCACAGACGAGGCTTGCTCGACAAGTTTAGCCAGTTGTCCATCTAGGTAGTTATGCGTCGTTTCCAATTCCAAACCACAACCACGTGCATTTAATACCATTCTTAATTACGTCGTTCGACGCCCTGGATTATTGGCGGTAGACGATTTTCAGGGAATACTCTGATTTTTATGAGGAATTTAAAAAGTTAACAGGATGTGGGAGACAAAAATAAGGAAATACCAATCCATCCATCAAATCAAATAAATCTCAAAGGAATGCCTCGTTGGCCGAGTGGTCGCAAGTGTGACTGCCGAGCAAGGAGTCTCGAATTCGATTCCCGGGTAGGGTAAAGTAATACTGGATTTTTAAAAATATCTCAGTAGTAGCACGGAGTGTGGAATCGAGCCCGGTATATGGCAATAGGCTCACCCCTATTACATGGAACTCATAACACAAACAGTGAAAAGTGGTACCGTAATGTGCACCTCTGCTTAACCCTTCGGGGATAAAAGGCATGATGTTATGTTATGTTATGTGAAAAGTGGGTGTCACATTGTACATTGGCATTAAGTGCCGTAATGTGCACCTCTGCCTATCCCTTCGGGCATAAAGTACGTGATGATGTGATGTTCCATTAAATCTCTGTAGGTTGCCATAGGTATACTTACTGTCCATTGCCATTCCAAAAGACCGTCAGCAGCCGGATTCAAAATCCTTTCACGGGTCGTAATTTGCCCGGGATTAAATCATTTTACGTGCCTCAGTTTTCCTAAATCCATAGCCCATCCAATCCAATGGTACGCGTACGCGACTGCGAATTACATAAGTCTTGGGTACAATTTCTGGTATAGACAATTTATGGTATAGATAAAAAAAAATTAAATCCAGTTTTACATCCGTCTTCATCATCGCATCATCAAAGTCGCCTAAATAGATGGTGGTGCATCTTAATAATAAAATAATGATAATAAATTAAATAATGTTAGAAATACAATGTTTTATTTAGTTAAATGAACTGGTATTATTAGAACATTATAGTTTTTGTGTCTGCATGGAAACACGTGGAAGCTTGTTTTTCTTGAATTAATTCATTCACGTGATAATACGACGTTTTCGACAAACAAGCCGAAAGTTTGCTTAGCCTTGATCCTTTGTAGCGTTTTGTATTTCGTTTTCGTAAACTCTTGATAGAATCAAAGGGTGATATAATCGCTTCATTCATTGGTTGTTTGAGTGTGACGTCCTTGTAAGGTGGTGGTGCCCTGGTCGTGTTAAATACTATTTGGGTTTCCGTTATCGTAGTTCTAAGTAATACATCACCTGCACGGTTGGTTGTAGCGGGTTCGATTCCCACACGGAGCAACTCTGTGTGATCCACAAATTGTTGTTTCGGGTCTGGATGTCATTGTGTATGCGAACTTGTATGTTTGTAAACGCACCCACGACACAGGAGAAAATCCTAGTGTGATGATTTGGGTTTGTGACGAATGTTTGATAATAACAAATAAATGGAATAATTTTACGAAGGGGTTCTAAGTAGCGTTAACGATACTTCCCGCTAGTTATGTTCAGAAGCCATAAAAAGTGAAAATATTTTTTAATAACTCACTCGTAACTTATGAATGTCTAATAATATAATTTTGAAGTTCTAGAATACATCATTAAATACATACCTACGCAGCTATTCTCAGAAATAAAGTGAAAACATTGTCCTTTTATTGAAATGTATCGGAGAGGTTAAAAATATCTCGGCCTCAGATGTCAAGGACGCGTCCCTCTCACGAATAGCTTTTATTTTGAACTCACAGAGTTATCATCGATTTTCATTAGTTACCGTGCCTAAAGTAATACCACATTATTTGCTCCTTAATAATTATTAATCTTTAAAAGGCAAATAGGATTTTTTGTTTAGTAAAAGTTTTTTTTATTACGTTCTTTAAACAGTTTTATTTTTACGTAATTAATACGTTAATTTCGTTCAATATCTGAAATAATTTAGGTTCAAAGCTCTTACTACGTCTTGTTTGTCCTTACCTGTGGTCCTTACTATAAGACACTAGCTGAACACCTGAACCGACAAACTTCGTACCTACCGCCATTTTTTCTCACCAAAGGTTTAAAGAATAACGAACGGAAATATTTTTTTTATTTATATAGATTCTATATTCTAAATTTTTCAAAATTAAAGTTTTTAAACCAAAAATATAATTCGATTTTGATTAAAATAAAACTTCTAAATTATTATTGGGAGAGGACTATTCGCCTTAGAAAGAAATATAAATATTGCTCCCTTCAGCACCCCAGGTCATGTGTACCTTTTTTAGTCATGATATTTTGAAGAATTTTTAAACTTATTTAAGTATTTAATTTATTTATTTATAGGAAGAAAATGGCGAGACCCATGATGAAGATGAGAAGGATGACGTGAAGGCGAACGACAAAGGTGCGAAGAAGGCCGCACCTAAAAAGAAACCTAAGAAGGAGGTAAGCAGACATGTTAATTTTTTTAACGGTTGTAGAAAGTGTACGTCAGCTATTGAATTAAGCTATCAGTATAACTATCAATTAAATTCGTACTTCGATCTTCAGGGTCTGTCGAAAGATTATTGAATTTTTAACTACCATTTTCTTAATAGTCCTAGTAGAACAACAATTTAATGCAAAAGGATATTTTTTGCCTTGAATTTTAATACAAGTTGTAAATGTTCTATAGGATACTGAAGAAGAAGATGAAGAGGAAGAGGAGGAGGAGGAAGAAGAAGAGGAGGAGGAGGGAGATGAGGGTGACGAGGAAGAAACAAAGAAACCTGCTAAAGAGAAGTAAGTCACATCTTCTATTATGATTAGTAACAGACTGACCTCACACTTTGTTGTATATTTGTTTGCATAGCTTTATTATGTCTTAAAAAATAATTAAACAAATTAATTACCTGGATTATTTCAGTTATTTCGAGTTTAGTTTAACAAATGATAATTATAGTACTTTTGCTTTTCTTGAAGGTTTCCTAACATATTCAATAATGTGGCAATAGTAACTGCAGAAAGTGGGCATTTATTTCGTAAAGGGTGATATTTAGTTGCCAAAATAATAAGATGAGAAATAATAATAATGTGGAAACCGGAACAGATGGCGATTTTGGAATCAGACGTGCTTAATAAAATAAAGTTCACTTTATAATTTAAAAATATTTTTTTCTCGGAGTTTATTCCACAATAATGTTATGTTAACATAGTGTTACATAGTATACTCAATCTGAATATTGTTACAGGGCAAAGAAACCTGCAAAGAAAGCTAAAGATGATGACGAAGGTGAAGATGAGGAGGAAGGAGAAGAGGAGGAGGAGGAGGAAGAAGAGGAAGAGGAGGAGGAAGCTCCTAAACCTAAGCCCAAGAAAGAGGTAAAATTGTCATTGTCTTAATACCACTACAAAATTCACGGTTTTTTTTTGTTACTGAACGACAAAGGAGATCTACACAATTGGGAATACCCAATTGTGTTACTATGCTTCTAGTACTTCTAGTAGTAGTTCTTCTTCTAGTGCTTCTAGTAGTAGTTGTTGTTGTACTATGCTTCTTTAGTGTTTACAATAATTTGTTTTATTAAGGGATAAGAAGGTAAACAATCAAGCGTATCAGCTGATAGTATGCAATCGGCGTTGTTTGGAGAGTCTCAACACAAGTGGAGTTACAAATTGACGCCGTCATTTTAGGAATTAGGCCTACGGTAACCGCCGAAACAATGCAAGCCTAATTCCACCCATGTTTTCTATGAAGCCGCGGTACGGTCGTACCGTGCTTCTTCCATGCAGTTAGTTATTTACTATTTTATTAATATTAATGTTTTTACTTCAGCCAACAGAGCCGCCCGTCCCAGTGCCAGCCGGTAAAGGCATCCCACTGGGCCACATTAGCAACGTGGAAGTATCACTGTCGCGGTTCAAGACGCAAGATCAAAAACTTTTGCATCAATATCTATATGGGGTGAGTTTACTTTTAATTTGTTTTTTTCGTAAAAGGCACTTTAAACTAAATTACATAAGGTATTAATGTCCTATCTGACTATGAGACGAAATGTCAAAACAATAACCGTGCATAGAAACATTGATATGAACTGCTAAGATTTTTGGCATACTTAGTGCAAGACAGTTTAAGATGGTAAGGAGTATTAGATATTTTCGTAATGGCCACCTGTCTCGACTTTCTGTCGATAAATTTGGTCATGAAAGTTACAATTTTGTAACTGTGTCAAAATTTTATTTATTGTAGCTAAATCTTCCTATTGCGATACACAGTTAACGGAACATACATAACAACTAGGACTTTTTTGACTTTACCCATGTCTCCGGAGAGCATAAATTCCCAGCCTCTTATGTTTTTTCTCATTTTTAGTTTCTTAAATATACTAAGGTTCATTTATTTTGCAGCAACTATGCTTGGACCGTAATGTGAAGCGCAACATCAAGAAGTTCAGAGGTTACGAGTGGGCCATCGGTTCATCAGACTACAAAGCCAAGCTGGAAGAAACCACCAAGATGGAGCCTAAAGCATTGCGGACTATGTGCGAGATGCTTGATCTTGACAAGAAAGGTATGAGATAAACATAAGAGTTTAAATTGTTTTTGGTAGGAGAGCAAACTGAAACGTGACAACGGAAATGAATGATTTGAAGTCAAATGTTGTTGTTGTGATTTTTGATAGAAAAATAATAATTTTCCTCTCTCATTCAGACATTGTTCTCGTAGCTCTCGTAGCTCGTAGCTTTTTTATTTTAAGAGGGGAAAATCATCTAATAACTTCACCCTCCTGGGCGAGGCGGGAAGGAGTGTCAGACTTACTGACAAAAACCACCCCGTTCCTACTTTTGCACTTCGAGCCGGAGCCCCGGTATCCTTTATGTGGTGGTCTGACGGCTCTTGAGACGCGCGCGGAACGCGACACACCGTACGCTGTTCTGGTAGCTTGGGATTAGAATAGAATGATGATAATTTTGTTATCTCTATAGTTCTTAAGAATTGATATCGAAACCCTTGATGGAACTACCACCAGCTCAAAAGTGGTTTCCCATTTAGCTACAAATCCTTTTGCCGTGTTTAAGTTGTGTCACAGAATGTGGTAGTAGATATTACCGTTTAGTCTTTTATCGCAATGTTATGATGTTTATTTAGGGTCTGCGTCGGAGCTATCATCGCGCCTAGTAGGGTTCCTGCAGCAACCAGGTCCGAACTCGCCACACGCGCGTGGCGTGGCCCGCGCTCCGCCTGCCGTGCCGCCCGCCACGCCCGGCGGACGACCACGACGATCCACTGCCGTCAAGGTCACCAACAGAGGTAGGCACCAATATATTACATCTTCACTTTTGAAATAAATAAAACTTTTCTAATTGACCATTAAACTTGTTTGCATAGTCTGGAATAATTCTTTCATATTTTCTTTTTTCGTCATTTTAAAGGCTACTCTGATGAAGAGTATGATACAGATCAAGAAACAAAAGTCAAAGGACCAAAACCACCAAAAGATGGCTCGGAAGATTCAGATGTAAGTACGACATAGCAAACACTATGACCGACCACCAATTGCCGTTATTACCAGTTACCTACCCTTAAACCGTCTCTTAAAAAGTTAACTTAGCGTCACTTAGCACCTAAACAAACCCGAAATGTCGTTAAACATCACCTGTCATAGCTTAAGGGTTCCTTAAATATTATTATATCAAGTTTTGGAGAATCGTACATAATTATTTACAATTAATTTATTGTCTAATCTAAATTGAAAAGTTAATTTGTAATGTAATAGACTGTGTTTTTATTTTTCTCTGGATAGTTGGGCTACACTACCACTTATTGAATTTATATAAGAAGCAATAGTAAGTTAGATGTTGTATTGTACCAGGGTTCGTTCAACCCGAGTGGGTCTGAGGAGGCGGACTCAGACTTCGACCCCGAGGCGGGCGAGAGCGCGGCCGGCGCCGGACGGAAACGTAAACCGTCTGGACGACGCCGGTCTTCAGGCAAGGCCACTGGCAAGCGAGGACGCAAGCCTAAAGGGAAGAAGGGACGGGTATGTGCACCATATTTATTATATTTCTTCACGGTTTGCTTTTGAATACTTAAGCCATTGGCACCGTCTACAATAAATGGTAAAGGCTAATCACCTTCACCATTATCCGCCATGGTGTTTAATATGATAAAATGTTTTTTCTTTATAAAATTAATTAATTAATGACTAGGTGATCTGTCTGGACCATATTGGTGATTACTTTTGAAGCTAACTTTTAGTGTCTACTAAATGTGTAAATTATTTATGAAGCTAAATCCTGATTGGCCTGGACCAGGCAACGAATATGCCAGCAACGTTAGTAAAATATAACTAATGAACTATTATTTTTATAGCCAAGTAAAGGAGGTCGCGGACGGCGGGCGAAGTCAGATAGTGAAGAAGAAAGTGAAAAGTCAGAGAGTGAGAGTGAGAACGAGTCAGGAAGCGAGGGAGAAGAGTCTGATGTGAGTATATTCTAACTATATAGTTAATTAACTTAATACAAAACTATGAGTTTAGTTGCAGCTAAGAGCTGGGTTCAGTATATAATCTCTCATTTGTTGCTTACAACCCGAATCTGCTTTAGAACATTATAGAGATTATAAGAATTTTAAGACTAAATATGGTTAATTTTATTAGTCAACTAAGATAGTTATAGAAAAAACCTTTTAATTTCTGTTTCGTCATTCATATTGCACTTGTTTAATATTTTATTTCCCTTCAACAGGAGCCTAAGTCTAAGCGCGGTCGGCCGGCGGCAGTGGCGAAGGGTCGTAAAGGCGCCGTAGCTAAGAATGCGTCCGCTAAGGCGACGCCAGTCAAACGGAAAGCACCCACTCCACCCGGTATGTATCACACTACTATCAAATATTCCATTTTTAGAAGTAATCAGTCACCTCTCTTCTGTAATAACTCCGTTTTGCTATTTTTAACACAACATAGGAATACTGAGCAAAATGCGTGTTCCACTTAATGATTTCTCTGTTTATACAGCTAAAAAGAAGGCACAAGCCGGTAAAGGCGCTGGTCGGCCAGCCAAGAAGGGCAAGAAGGCGTCTTCAGATGAGGAGTCCGGCGAGGGCAGTGAGGAAGAGGAGGAGGATGAGGCCAGCGAGGAGGAGGAGGACTCCGGGGATGAGTCTGATACACCTGCTGATAAGAAGGCCAAGCGGCCGCCCACGGTATGTTAACATGAAATATTTTGTATGATACTCAATTGTTAGAAAAATGACGGGAAAATCATAAAAAGAACCTACAAAAACCGAGGAGTTTCATAGATAACTAGGAATCGGTGATCCCAGACTTTTAATGAGATAACGAAAATTTTAAGATAGATTGTTAAAACTTGTTCAACACACTAAAAATCGTCTTTCAACACACTAAAAATCGTCTCGATTGAAGCAGCTATTGCAGCTAACTATTGAACTGACTGAAGCAGCTAACTATTGCCCGGCAACATTGTGTGTAAATTAAATCAACACACCAAACCCAAAGTCGAATGTTAATAATGAAATTTAATTTATTTTAAGACTAAGCAATGGTAAAGCGTTAACTACAATAACAAGTAACCTTGTATGTTTAGGACGAGGAGATCAAGAAGTACGTGAAACAGATCCTGGAGGGCGCGAACTTGGAGCAGATCACGATGAAGACAGTGTGCAAGCAGGTCTACAGCCACTACCCAGACTTCGACCTCGCGCACAAGAAGGACTTCATCAAGGCTACAGTCAAGTCGGTAAGTCACACGAAAATTTATCTTATTATCTCAGTAGTAATGATTTCGTTTTAGTTATCTTGTTTATGAGTCAATAAAGAATGAAGAAATTGATTTTATAGTCACATTAAAGACTACATATCAGTGTCTTGTCATGAGTCAATATTGAATTGATAAATGGACTCTCTCATATTTTGAATGTAACTAATGTTTGATTAGTTTTCATTGTTATCTCTTCAGGATTATTCCTGTCCTAATACTTAAATACATACATAATATTTAAGTATTATTAAACAATAAACAATCACAATAAAAAATCGAAGGATTAACAAACATTAATCCGATTTAGTGATTCCTATAAGAGTAAAACACATGACGTATTGTTATTTTTGTTTATCATTTTAGACAAATACATATCGTAAACTGCAAAGAATAATGTTTCACTTTAATAAGTCTTTTTAATATTTTAAAAGATGGATTGATTTATTCCAATGCCAATACTTATACACTAAATACATACTCCTGTCAATCTTTATCACCATATTATACCATACCATAGTGTGGGGCAACGTTTTTTTAAGAAAAAAAAAAAATATTATCCCAACAGTGAACTAGGTAAACTAGTTTCAGAGGGCTTAGTACAAGAAGAGATTGACGCGTTGCCACGTTTACCTCTCTGATTGGTCGGTTCATTGGGGCAGGCCAATCAGAGCGCCGAACGTCATATACTTGTCGATCAATTTAACTCGTCGAGTACCGGTTTTATAGACACAATTAAAGAACAATAGGTCGCGGTCACCGGTGACCGCTTGGTGTTTGACAGTTTAAACGTAAACCATACTCGTACTAAGCCCTCAATATATTTTTTATTTTATTTTGCTATTTAGTATTATGTGGACCATGAGTGCTGTTTTAACGTTTCCATGATTCAATTTTCATATTACGCACTTTATTTCATGTATTTTGGTTGCAGTATTTAAAAATAGTAACTTGGAATTAATACTGGAATTGTTAAAAAAAATGTAGATAACTTTTCCTAATTAAGGATCTAAAGTAGAATAGCACTTGAAGATTTAAAAAGAACTCTTGTAATTATTATAATTTAATTTGCAAATCGATTGTTTTATAATTATATTTTTTGTTATTTATTTGTTATTATTTTCCTTTGTTACAGTGTATTTAAGATATAGGAGTTAGCGGAGTGTAGATGTCTACATAGTATACCTATAGATTATAAAAGGACATAGCTATATATTATTACAATAATAATATATTATGAATAATAAAAAATAATATGAATGAAGTGGAACGGATAAACACCCGCTTTACTTTACAAGGTAGATTTTTGCTTATTTATTATTGTTTGCATGTAGAATTATGTCATTCAAATGTATGTAACATTTTCAGCATATTTTTGTTACGAAAATATCAAAATATTATATTTTATCAATTATTTTCCATAATTAGTTTTAATTACAATGTTACATACATTTGATGTGGATTTTATTTTGTTTTTTATTGAAAGCTTGTTTTTTATTTGCTTATATTTTTGTCATGTGTATTTTACTGTTTTACAAAACTTATCATGATGGGTTTGGCTGGTTGTCATTGTGGTTTGAGTTAGGTGTGAAGATAGATTATTATACAGTCAGTACACTCATTATACACAGGAGTTAAGAACATTTGACACTTTTAGTGGGAATGGATTGAAATGTTTGTTTTACAGAATGTCTAGTATAATCGAGATAGTTATGTAGTAATAAAAGTTTTGTGTTTGCAGCTCATATCATCGTGAGCAGGTGACTGTTCGGCCACAACACATACATAGTCGAGTAAGCACCACTTTACATACTTAGACTAATGCCCCCGGCGTCGCCCGGCCCCCCTACAACTACTAACTGACACGCGTCACGTTGACCAGCGCCGCCGAGTGGGCCTATGTAATTTTATGTTGTAGGAATAATTCCCATTAGACTAAGGATAACCCAAGTAAAACAGCTCTATTGTAAGATCGTATTATTTTAACTGTGCCTGTATTAGTAGTTACGATCACGTTTGTTGATTATGTTATGAGGCATACGGCTCGGTGTTAGCTCGTAACTGATATATTTCCATTATATACGCTAGAGTTATCTATGTTATAAGTTGTAGTTTGATAATTGCATATTTTTTTGACATAATCAGTTACATATTTGTATGGATTTGTATGGCATAAAGCTGAGGCGCGATCGTCGGCGGTTTAAATTGTAAAGTTTATATTTAACTTGTTGTTTTGTTCGTATTTTGGCTTATGTTATTGTATTTACATTGGAGCTCCGGCCGACCGTGGGCAGCAGCTTTATGTACCGCGACTATAGTAATGTTCTAAGTTTGAAAGTACTTTAACGTTATGTAAGTTTGTACTAACTCGAGCCGTATCCAGTTCGCTGACAAGTCATGTTAATCCCTTTTATATACACTGATATGTACAAAGTTCAGGAACATTGGCACTGTGTGTTATATATAACTTTATTTTACTAAATCCAAAATTACTATAAATTGTATCACTTGTAATAATCCGTATATTATAATAAGGATTTAATACTAGTGTTGTAAAATCCAAAATTATTTTTTTATTGGGATCGGAGAAGACATTGCATTTGGCATTCATTAACTTGAGTTACGTTTTGTTGGTACATGTTCGCAAGGAAACTAGGGACGCTGGGAATTGGTACATTGTAAACTCTTTATAACAAATCCTGTAATTCTATTTTCTATTACATTATCTCTACTTTGTAACTGTCCTATTGACTACTGAATGACTTACAGGGTGTATGGGGAATGTTTCCGAAAACGCAGACAAACAGTTTCTATTTTTACAATTGTAATTGTTTTGTTTTCGTTTTACTCATGCAATATCAGCCTTGAGCAATTGATTGTAACTATTATTACATAAAAGAAACATTAAATTCCTTACTTTTTTAAAAATAATACTCCTGTTTAACATCTGTCGTCGTATTTTCGAAGCGTTCTGTTTACACTTTGTGTAATATGAAGTAAGACCTTCCTTTACTTTTCTCCCTCTGTGTCTTATCTCTTGTATAATCTGTGAAAACTATCACGTTCTGCGTTATAAAGAGTTCACATACACCACATGTTTAAAGTATGTACTTGTATATTGTTTCCTATTTGTTTTCAACGATGTATCGTTGTAAGTTAATTTTCTTAATGCGGACGTAGTTTGGAAAGTTTCTCGCAGTTGGCACTATCGCAAAATATAATATTCGATTTAGGGTTGTTTAAGTGTACTTTAAGAAGTGTAAATACTACACAGGTGTTGCAATTTGGGGATGGTGCGTGTGAAATGTTTGACACAATTTTTATTGCACGGAGCTGTTGTAGTCGCATTGTTTCTTGATGCTTATACAAATGTAAGAAGCGACGCGCACTAGATGGCTCGGTGCGAGGGCGTGCTCTCACTGTATGCGTGTGCACGTCCCGCGATGTAAATGACTTTGTTTCGATAAGTTAGCGTAACGTTCAGTACATACGATGTGTTCAAGTCCGCGGCGGGCGGAGGCCAGCACGTGACTCCCAACCCGACAGGATCCCCTTACTGCAATATTCTAACGCGTAACAATTTACATCAAACTTTTTCCAATCATATCAATGTTTTATGTTATCCGAGCTTAGCTTGCATTATAGTAGACAGGCAATTTTCTCACTACACGGAATAGTGTATAAGTTTTATTTTTCTCGAAGGATCAAGCGCTTCTTATAATTTTAGGTGCTGCTATAGCATTTGATATTGTTTTAATGTAACTTGTGGCCGATGTCGCAAAGTCCCGTGGGTGAAGCTAACGTAGGTGCGGGATCGGTCGAGCGGAGACACGGCGCAATGCGTTCCCCCATAGAGGCGACCTGTTTTTGTCTATATTCGATAGTCTCTATTCGCGAACAGCATTGCAGACACCGACCCTACACTTTAAACTACGGTTTATGGCCTAGGGTTGTAGATTCGTATGTTCTGTTTGGTTCAGTTGGCAGCCGTCTCCCCGCGCGCTCGACTCCCCTAGCTCGTAAGATAGGTTTAATCAACATTAAATGTGTATTTGTGAATTTTTAACCTTATTTCGGTTGATGTTTCTTTATAAATGTGTAAATGGCTGAGATCTGTAGCGATGTAGTGACCTGGAGTGATAGCGAGTGACTGGTTCCCCTTTTACAATTGGATAATAGATAATAAAGTAAATAAAAGTTTGACAAGTATCGTTTTATTTCCACTCTCCCCTTTCACAGTCTATTAATTTATTATACACTATTATACAATAATACAAGAGTATAATACATTTATTAATTTATCCTAAGTGTTTACAATTAAGTCAGAGTTCATGAATAATTAACCTATTCAACTAAAATCGAGATCCATATCGGACGGACATAAAAGTTAGTATGTACAATATTTGACTAATTGAATATACAAATATAACTTTGTTGTTAGTAAAATACCTATTTATTTCCAGCCCAATACAACAGGGCTGGCTTTATCAGGTCCAAGAATAACATAATCAATACAAATATGAATACAATGTTAATTTCAAAATTCCTCAAAGGTACCTGAAGCTGATCGACTATTTCTCTTACAAAGAGTTAATGGAGATAGTTCTGACCACTTCTACCGATGTCTCTACACTTCATAATCATCAATAGATTTTAGACTTGATTACAAGACTACTAAAGTTGAAAATATACTATAGCTTGGTCTCTGGCTTCGCGGGTTGTTTCCGGAAGGCGTGTATCCTGCGCGGGCGTCTGTCTGCGCAAGCGTATACATCGTCGCGCGGCAACATGTCCGTCTGTCTGTAGTACGCCTCGTACGTCGGACTCTGTAGCTGGGACGCCGCCGAGCAGTTTGAGCGGTGCTCACTGTCGTTGTCGTCTGCACTGTCCACGTCACCTGGAAATTCGACCAAAACAAATATAATTTCATTTCATTACCTATTTTTATTATAGTCAGAATCATATTAGCTACAAGAAATCCGCACTGTTTACAAAAAAACAGGGTTTTACTCGTGTGCTTTGATTTTGTAATTCAACAACAGATGTAATAGCACACCAAACGAACTGTTGTTAATTATAATCTGTAACATTATATAGTAGCTTACCATCACTGCTGTTGTTGCTGGGAACGTGTGCGTCTCTCAGTCGTGGTCTTCGTCGCCAGTAGCGGAACTCTCTCGGTAGCGTGTAAGATCGAGGTAGCGAGATCTGAACACAAAAAAAGTACAATAAGTATGTCATTCCAAAATGATTTTAATTATGATTTCATTAAATAGTCTGGGAGGAGAAAATATAGGTAAAGCTTACATTTATTCATTGCAAAACTGTTCGACAGACATACATTTTTATGTTGTTACTAATTAAAAAAAAGAAATTATTAACTTATCTGCCTACTCCGGACAGAGACACGAGTTATACTAACTACAATATTTTTGCATGACACGTACCTGGCTATCAATATCGCTGGGAGGCCGTGGAGTCTCACGCGCCGGTCCATCCGGACTGGATTCCTCACCACTACTGCCTGCTCCTTCCTCTTTTTTCCTGTTTCTAGACAAAAGTACGTTTTTAATAACGATTTGCAAAGATCTAACTCAGTTCGATTGAATTTATATGCTAAATGGGGAAAAAGAATTATTGTAGAGTGGATTGTTTTGGCATAATAGGATCGTAGGCCTCATCATCGCTTACCACCAGGCGAGTCAGCGGCCAAACGTCGGCCCATCAAATTATATAAAAAAGGATCAAACTGACAAATTACCCGAATTAAAAAATGTGAGTGACTTACGTGTACGGTGGTCCCCAATGACAGCAGACCTGTCTGTTACACCCGTCCAAGTAGTGCGGCGCGAGTAGTATCTCAGGCGTGCGACATCGCTGCATCTTCCTCATCTGCTCCATCTTCTTCCCCGCCAGCCCCGGGTACTGGAACCGCTCACAATTCTGATTGTAACCACAACCTACCTCATTGTAGTTATTCCTAATATTGTCTATATTCTGCACATTCAATGCGTTATGCAAGGCTGACACGTATTCGTCTTTACTTTCATATTTTGGATATTGGTTCCCTTCGCAGTATCCTGAATACTCTCCTATTTGCCTGTGGTCTTCTGAGTAAATAGAATTCTGTGCTATTCTAGGTTTGTCTAGCCCAGCTGTTTCGTAGTTGTTGCTTACGTCTGGCATGTAGGTCCGAGGACTGTTACTGAGGGCGTTCCTTGCACTTGTACAGGCATTCGCATCGTAATTTCTATTCTCATTGAGTGCTAAATAGTTTGGTGAGCGTAGTGGAGTGCGTGTTACGTCGTTTCTCATATTTGCTGGGTTTTCGTAAAAGGTTCGGGTGTTATCGTATCTATTCGGTAATCTTCGCATTTTGAGAGGATCGTTGATATCTGAAGGTGGGTTTTCATTGTTTTGGAAGTTTATATTGATGTTGAAATCTGGTTTTATTTCTGTGTAGGTGGGGTAGATGTTGCAGATGGGGTAGTTTTGGTAGGAGTGTGCCATTTCTATACTGGGCCAGGCGGGGGGTTCTGCGTGAGTCTTGGCGCGGGGTATGGGCTGTCGCTGTAGACTGCTGTATATCTCCTCGGCGGCGACAGGCGTTGTCTTGGCTAGCTTGCCTTGCTTGATCTCCTCCTCTATGACGCGCAGTTCTGCGAGCTGTTTCTGTTTCTTCTCTTGTAATTTTTGTTGGATGTTCACTCTTGAACCGACGCTTGACCCTTCGTTTTCAGATGACCCACCCTGGAATTTGGTAAAAATTTAAAATAAACTTACTAAATTAACACATATTTCTTCGTCAATTTTATAAAGATGCTCTAGTTATATTTCAGTTTATAAGTTTTACATGATGATTATGAGCGGCAGGCAGTGGTCTCCTCCAGAAGGCAGCGGCAGGCGCGGCTGGTGGAGGCACGAAAGAAGTCGGCTTCTTCTTTTTACGACCATTCGCTGCACTGTAAGGAAACAATAAAGTATCTGTATAATAAAATTCACATTTGTATGGTAGGGTTTGGAGTGCCACAGGGTTCTATATTAGGTCTTGCGTTGTTATTCTTATTGTTTTTAGACGTACCTGTTACTGACTGGATTTGAGAACCGACAGTTGAACACGCCCGGTATCGTTGGGTTCTCAACTTGATTAGATGTTTTACCTAAAATAAAAAAGAAATCTTTAATTTTTGGTTGCAACAATATTTACTAATAATAATAACATTTTTATTCCATTGTAGAGGAATAACTGAACTCTTGGGATATGAGACATACCATCTTTATTCTGCGATGATGTGTTGGTACTGTTCGTTCCTTGTTGATGTTCCCCCAGCATATAGCCCAGTCGTCTCACGTGGAAGTATCTGTAAAACATTGATATTTTTAAACTTTGGTATACAGATGTCGTGGTGGCCCGGAGGTAAACCTCCGGGCTTAAAAACTCTTACTTAGGTCTTAAAAGACGCACACATCTTATGCATGAGGGCGCGGGTTCCGAATGAACCTACCAACGGAAAGTACCAATTTGACTTTTCCGGAATTATATGTATTTTCTAAGATTATTTAGATACCACTGACAAACGGTGAAGGAAAACATCGTGGGGAAACGTAATTTGTATTATTAGTTTTAAATCACCAACTCCCAGAATAAGCGTGGCGATTAATGTTCAAACCACCTTCTCCGTGGGAGAAGAGGCCTTAGTCAGCAGTGGCCACTTATAGGCTCGAACTGAAAACTAGTTTCCTTATAAATATTCGACTTCATTCTGGAGTGGTTTGTATGTTTGGTGATGTTAACCTGTAATAAAGCAGCATGAAGGCGATGCCGGCGGCGAATGCAGCGGCGGCGGCGGCGGCCAGCGGCGCGGGCCGGGCGGCGCGCCCCGACCACCACCACGCCGTCACCAACAACCAGTTCTCCACACACATCACGCAGTAGAACGTCACCTGGAACACAAGTATTCGTCATTTACTAACATGTGGCGGCATAAAGGTTAAGGCACTTGTTTCGAGACCTGAGGCCTTAGTACGAGTTCTCGGGCCTGCGGACGGCGAGCACGGGTGACTCGCCGCCCGATCAGAACCAGGCCCGAGCGTACCAAGGAGCCATCAGACCACCATAGAAGGGGCCCAACAGGGCAGGATACGGAGCCTCTTCCGCGGCCCCGTATCGGCATCAGCCAATATAGCCATCTTAACGGGTTGCCAGGGCTTCAGCTCGAAGTGCAGAAGTAGGAACGGGGTGGTTTTTAGTCAGTAAGAGTCTGACATTCCCTCCCGCCTCACCCAGGCGGGAGAAGTCATTGGATGATTTTCCCCCCTCAAAAAAAGGCCTTAGTACGAGTTAGATCAACGTTTAAAGTAATCGACACGAGACTGCGATTGGTACTTTAAGACTAAGGGCTTAGGGCGCGATTTTATCCCGTGCCCGGGGCGGTTGCTGGCCCGCTTTGTGGAATACAGATATGTATGTAAAAAATCAAAGCAATTTTCACTGCGTGTTTTACGCCAGCGACTACGGGTTCGCAGAAAACTACGGTCTTGAGTTTTGAAAATTCCGCCTCCTTACTGCGTACATGTTTCGATTACTTACATAACATCACGCCTTTTATCCCCGAAGGGGTAGGCAGAGGTGCACACAGAAGTAACACCCACTTTCCATTATTTATGTTATGAGTCCCATGTAATAGGGGGTGAGCCTATTGCCATATACCTACCGGGCACAATTTCAGACTCCGTGCTACTACTGAGATTTTTTTTTAAAAACCTTGTAATACTTTGCACGACACGGGAATCGAACCCGAGACCCCTTGCCCGGCAGTCGCACTTGCGACTACTCGGCCAACGAGGCAGTTAGATTTCGATTACTTTAAAGTTATGATACGTAGGTACTATCTAAGTTTATCTACACTACATCATCGTGAAGAAATCTGGACTTATATCATTTCAAATTAATTATAGCTAAGGTTGAAATCGCCAATCCGCTTTGAGTAAACATGGTGATTAATGCTCTTACCTTCTCCGTGTGAGAAGAAGCCTTTACTTATCAGTGAACGCTTATAGGCTGAAGATAAGGGAGCACACATACAGAAGCAATTTTTTTGCTCCCTAAATCGCTACATCATCAGAAATATCGCAAGTAATTAGAATAATACTGCTTACCATCTTCTGCCTATGATTAAGTTCCTGAAGGTTGACGTAAGCGAAGACGTATACGAATGCAATGAGTGCTGAGAGGTACGCCTTGCGCGGCCGACTGATGCGTTCTCCGTGGAACACGTTCTTAGGAGATATCAGCCACAGAAACATTGACAGCCAGTGAAGACCTGAGACAGTAAAACATAATTATATATATGGCTTTCGTAAACTACGAAAATGTTCAACTACTTTCAAGCTATATGAGGACTCATAATTACAAGGCGTGTTTGTCAAAGATAGATTGTTTTTACTATTACTTACCTATAACTAAGAAGACCCAATATTCGTAGACTAGAGCGTAGACGGTAAGCGCGCAAATACGCGCCGATATTGTACCCAGGCGCCACAGGAACTGTAAACAAACACGAACAAATGTTTAGACAAGTTTAGGTATATGAAGAACTCGATAACATATAAAGAGTCAAAATATTTGATGAGGGTAGGGCATTGTCGTACCGTCATCAGAGTGGTTTTTTTAAGGGGCGAAATTATCGAATGGCTTCTCCCGCCTGGGTGAAAGGGAGAGAGAGTGTCAGACTTTTACTGACTAAGAACCACCCCGTTCCTACTTTTGCCCTTCGAGCCGAAGCCTCGATAACCCGTTAAGTTCTCCGCTGAGCGGGTGACATATTGATGTTAGAAATATTTTATATCTATGATGAAAAAGTCAGCCAGAAGAGAAATCAAAATTGCTAATTGTTTTGTGGCCCCTTAAAAATATATGGCATTTACTTTGGTATACTATCAAGTTATTTTTTGCGTGTTACTTTGTTAAACTACCTGGAATATAACTCCCAGCCAGGTGAGTACGAGTCTGTGCACGTTCTGTAGTCTAACATTCTTGCTGAAGCTGGCGAGCGCCCAGCACACAGAGAACAGGGACAAAGACGCTGAGATCACGTTCAGCTCCGCGAACGCTTTGTTTTCTGAAATATAGAAATAGAATAGAATAAAATTAGCCTAGTATAATTGGCAGAAGAATCAGGTGTTATTCATATACCCAATATTGTTACATTGTCTTTAATTTTAAGTTGTTGAACGAACATTTAGAGGATGATACATGTAAAGTAATATCGTTGTGCAAAATAATTTATTACTAAGTACCTATATAAATTTTTATCTTAGTACTTTCGCAAGATTTCATCTGCTGCTCGGTTCCTATTGTCGTAGTGTGATGTTCTATGGTAAATAACAATTCTCGATAAATGGACTATCTAACAAAAAAATCGGGTTTTAGTTCCATAGATGTAGTATATTTCATTAAAAAAACGAACTTTTTAGCTTGCTTTTGTAGACAATATAGGTAGATAGATGATGGTCAAACCTGAGGGCTCATCGATGCTGGGTTCGGGAGTGACGGTGAGGTCGCTGGTGGGTTCCCTGCTGGTGTCCTTGAACAGTATGTGCAACTGTAGCAGTAACATGGGCGCGGCCTCGCAGAACGCGTGGACTAGGCGGAGCATACCTGCATTAAGAAATATATGTTATAAATTTCATTTTTACTTAATTAAGGCAAGGCAGATTTAACTTCCATACTAATTAACACGTTGAACGCCATGGCGGACAGCAATGGGTGACGATAGCGGAGGATTTGCCCTCAACAATTTTCTGTCGGTAGTCTAAGGCTTGTTGGTTGGGTTGGCGACAGGCTGCAACGCAGTGTTAAACTTACATAGATCTCGAACTTGGTGCTTGACTCTCCTCAGCTCGACAGGTACGAGTAGCCGGGCATATCTCCAGAGTACGCCTAGCTGAAGGCAGTGCAGCAGTATTGGGAGCCATGGCGGCCTGCCCTTGCGACCCTCTCCGGCCCACCATACGTGAAGGTACCAGCGGAGCGAGAGCACCTGGGAAGTATAATTCAGATTTAAAATATCGAAGTATTTATCAGAAACTATTACATATCTGATTTTAAATATATTATAACAAATATCTGCAAATATCCTCTTTTTTAAAAAAAAAATTGTGTGGAGCTCAATGACCAGGTTCTCAAATCACAAACCTCATAATATTCAAAGAAATAAAAAAAAATATGTTTACATTCCGTTCCACATAAGTAAAAACATTTTTGTAACTTGCCTGTGATATGACTAGCGAGGTGATAACAATAGATATAGCAGCAGCAAAAGTGCCTTTATATCCTCGTTCGAGTAACGCGTATCCCATCACGACGTCGAACACCACGTCGCAGAAGTACCCGGCCAGCGATATCACGTTGAACAGCACGTCGCACAGCGGCAGAAATTCCGCCATTTCCAAACATTTCTTTCAACTAGTTAGTTTTGATAAAATGTTTTTCGAAATTTCGTCATTTGCTGTGAAGGAAAAAATAAAGTTTCATATCGCATTAAAAAAATTGTGTCGGTAAAACGGAACGTTGATGAAAAACGTTTCGTTTCACTGATTTAGTTATTGCTTATTTTAAGTTTATCAATAATTGAATAAAATGTAATTAAAAGAATACATTTTAATTTAAATCACTTTAATTTAAACTTGTTAATTATATTTTATACATAAAAACATGCAAGAATTAAAAAAAAAACTGCATTTTACGTTTCATAGGCTACGTTTGCTGCAGCAAACTAAACGATGAAACGGAACGCATTTGTTTGTTGACGTTTCACGTCTCGTCTGGAGTTTACTAGAAATTGTGGTATTTTCATTAGTGGTTTGTTATTTTATTCGCATTTCGTGACAATAATGTCTAACTATCCAGATTTAGTGAATAAGTTCGGCAAGGAGACGGCCCGGGCTGCTTGTAAAAAGTGTGGTTATGCTGGGCATCTTACGTTTCAATGCAGAAACTTTATAAAGGTAAAAATCTTTGATTTTGTTGTTAATTACACAAACTATTAAGGTATCTATTTATTAATTAGCTTTATTATACTCAATTACAGTAAAACTATCGATTAAATGGCAAAAAGATCATTGTTTTATTTAGATAAATTGCCATTTCACTTAAATTTTTAAGTCTACTAAAGTACATATTAGAACCACTTCTAATATCATTAGCAAAGTAAATAAGGAGCAAAATAACTGACCAAAATATCTTCATCTACAAATAACACTACTTAACACAGTTTTCATTCATAGCTTTAACCACAATAATTCTGATCACTCCAGGTGGATCCCAATAAAGAAATAGTGCTTGATGTGAGCAGCACAAGCAGTGACTCTGAGGAGGAGTACGCTACACCACTACAACGGCTCCGAGAAGCAGAACTAAGGCAGAAGTTACAAGAGAAGCTACAGAAAGCCAAGGAGAAGAAGAAGAGTAAAAGTAAAAAGAGAAAGAGATCTCGGTAAGTGACAGTATTCTTTCTTTCATAATATTGTGACAATTTTAACTATAGGAATATGTAGAGATGTGTTTATTTTGTCTACCAGTTACATTATGGCTCTAATCTTGTTCTAAAATACAGTTTACGAGTCATTGCCTAGGTATAAATAGAGAAAACTTATTAAGGTCCCTTTGGTGTTGGTTTAATAGATTATTCATCTAAGAATATTAACTTCATATGCATTGACTGTGAATTGCATGATTGGAATGAGTTGGCAAAAATCTGAAACATGGTTTACAGTCAAACCCTGTCACAAGTCTTGTCTTAGCAACAATATCTATAACTCCTCATTATGTTCACAGGTCATCAAGCACCTCGTCCACAACTAGTACCTCTTCATCATCATCAACATCCAGCAGTGATTCAGACAGTAAGAGCAGGAAGAGGAAACATAAGAAGAAATCAAAGAAGTCCCACTCAAAGAAGTCTCATAGCGAAAAGAAAAAGAGTCGGAAATGACGTTTGCCATTCTCTTTTCGATTGTAGTTAAGATGCCATAGTTAGCCATTATTTAAATTCTCATTTTCACCTTTTATAATATTATGATGCAATATAATGGGTATGTTATGTCAAGTGTGTATCGTTCTTAGTTCACCATAATTAATTCCCTTTTTATATACACCATAAGTACTAAGTTATATTTGATTTTATATTTTTTTAATATTGACCTAATTTTAATTTTAGTAAAAGACAATTAAGATTAATATAAAACTGTCTTGACATTTGTTAATGTTAATTATATTTGGCATGATTAACTTGCTTTGACTTTGAAATAATAATAGGGTATCTTCCTAAATTTTATTTTAAAGTCCTGGTAGATTTATTTAAAACATAAACACATATTTTTTCTTATTTCACAAAATGTAATACTTTTGACGATACATTATTCTGAAATATCTCGTGTGAAGACCTTCCACTCCTAAACTTAACACCATTTTATTTAAGTATTGACACTTTATACGAGAAAATAAGAAATAAGTCTAATATTTTTTAATTATTTAACTGACAGACTAATCAGATTTTTAAATTTCATACCCTGGCAACTACTCTATCTAGATAAAAGTTGGTATTACTTTTGCCATTGGTTATAAATTAATTATTATCGTTAGCTTAACATATTATTCGGTTAAATGTCACATAAAATTATCGGCTAATTAAACAGCCTGTCTTTTTATACAGAAGTAATATACTACTTTAGAATTACTACAATAGTAACAATAAAACCCTACCCTTATATAATTTTGTATTTGTAGTTTATGGGTTAAAACAAGATCATTGAGAAAAGGCCGGACACAGTATTTTGACACAACAACTGTGACACCTGGTTACTATATATCTTAAGTCTGGTAATGTGGTAACCCATTACACACACATACACATAAATATACCACTGACATTTTGGCGCTACAATCATTTCTAAGTGACATTATGTCCGTCTTTTTCAACGTCCTTGGGTTAAAAAACATATAACTTGTAAGACTGGCCTATTGTTAATCTTATGTTATATTTCCATTAATTTACATTAGGATCATCACCAAGACAAAATATTTTGCATTGATTACTGTAGTCTTTATACCTATAATAATAAGGCTGATAATATTGTAAAATTATAATTAAGTTTTAATTAGTTAAATTTTATTATGTAGTGTATTATAATGAAATCGAATAAAAATGTATTAAGATTAAGCTGTGTTTTTGTACTTACATTCATTGTTGGTTTTTCACGAAATCTGTTTCTATTGTGTCTCATTCATAATATAGTGGATGTAAGGAGGTTAACACCAAGTATACAATACTATATCTCATTCAGCCTATTGTTATTCAATGCACTCCGACAGCTTTACTATACCAATTCAAATTCAAAAATTATTTGCGTAAATAAGGTACAGATAGTTTGTAATTTTATAATAATATAATTATAATTTAGGCTTCAACGTCGGCATGCAAAAATATTTGGTTTTCCGTATTAATTTACCATCGGCTTTACCGGACGATTAGTTTGACTTGAGATAAAGTAACTTTTATTATTACCTGGTACTAAGGCTGCATAGTAGTTACAGAAATAACACATTTTGAGAGATTTGTATTCAATTGTTTCATCATTGATAGTGGATCGTTGCTATTGCACTTGTAACAGGCAACCTTTACCGTTACGACTTAATTATTTTATTGATAAACAAGTTACAAACAGTATACACACAATAACTACAAACTAGAACATTATCCTTACCTAATAAGACTACTGAGTTTAGATGGCAGGTTGTCCATTTTGTAAAAACAAAGCTCGTACATAGATCAGACATATAACTAAACCCTGTCCATCTAAGAAAGAATTAATGAATGAAACAGACAATTAACAATGTTAATTGAGCATTACACACTAATATAGCACCTCATTGGTACAATATTTACATGTTTACAATGCAATACTTAGCCAACAACAGGAATGTCAAGTTACAAACAAGTTTACAAAAGTTTTAAGAATTTATAAAGAGTATTAGTTATCAGATGCTTTTATTACGTAGGAATATTAATCTTATATATTTCAAGATAGAGTTTGACTTTGAACACGTATAAAATAATGCTGTAATTACACCTTGCTTAGCCGTAAGTTGATACGCGCGTGAAAGTGGGCTAATATAACTTTCGCCTACTAATAAAGTAATAAAACTAACCTTATAAATACAATAACTGTTGATATTTGAACTGGAAATTACCCAGTTACATAGCAGTTAATGATTATTTTATTAGTAAATAACATAACATACCTTATCATTGGAATTTGGCCAAAGTTTTAAGTGAAGGAACCAGGATGTCGTATTCTAAGAATTAAATCACACATGTGCATTTCTCACGCATTGTACTATAAACGTTGTTATTTATTAATATATTCCCACGGTTATCACTATTCACATCACATAAAAAGCTTAGAATATTTTGGTTAAGTTATTCTAAGTTTCAATCAAGTTCACGTCAAAAGTTCATTGATCCTAGCGACATCTAGCGTATGGCACGCGAAGTTCAACAAAGCTCGATCAATCGTAGCGGGTGCGTTCATTGGCGATGAATGCTCGGAATGCATCCAGTTTACCAACGCTGCATTCTTTTATCTTTACACATACTTATGGGTGTCGTTTAAAAGTTGCACGTAATTTTTTCTCGTAAGGAAATGTCTAACAACTAGATCTTGATCGGTCAGTTGTCGCAGTCTAGGACGGCGGTCTGGTGGCGGTTGTCTGCAAAATTACCGTAATGTTGAAAAATTAATTACCTATTGAATTTTAATTTAATGTTAATTTTGTGAATATTCACTTACTTTGTACAATAAACAGTACAACCGCCAAGTAGTCGCAAAAAGGCGGGCAATGCAAATTCTAAAGACGCTTCGTCCATAGCTAAGACTTTTATTAATTGAATAGGATCAGTTTTCATTGATGTCATGTTGCATATTGTATCCTAGAAAGAAAAAACTTCATGATTTTGTGTAATATAACGTTCTTTCTTGAGGGGCGACCAGATGTTGTCACTGGGCTAAAATGAATGTAGGTAAACAGGTAGATGAGGTAGGTATATGTTAAAGAAAAAAGATAAAATAGGTTTTTATGAAAGATGGTAGGAGTAGGTCGATAAGAGAACTCGGTGCCCCTTATAGGTAACGATAGTAGCCACTGAGGTGGCATTAGTGTTGTTGGAATCTCACACGCCTTAGACTTTCTCCCTAAAACGCGACACCTTTAAATTGTTCCCCCCGTAGTAGAAAGGTTACCTCAGTCAAGGCTATGACTTGAGCTTGTTGACGTTCCAGGGACTGGACCAGGTCCTTGGTGATGGTGACACATTTCCTTTTGACTTGTTTCACACATTCCTTGTATAATGATTTGCCTTTACCATGACACTTCTTTTCCACAGCCACCGTCGCTCTAGTAGCCTGAAATAGATTTCTTTTTGTTAGTAGTTAACCCGTCGTGTGTCTAAACGTGGATCCACACGAGACGAAATGTATTTTCTATTGTGTCTCATATCGGTGCATTCAAGTGGTTAAGTCCTTGCTTAGCTGTCCTATTGCGTCACCGACTATGTAATAAACTTTTGATGCCTATTTTAAAATATCCAACCCTGACTCTACCATATTACTTCCCACCTTCCTACGACCGACAACTCACCTCCTTAATATCCTTAAGTAAGAGCAGAGTCTTTTCATGGTAACTGCGGAACATCTTTAGTAAAGTCCTCTGTGTGAAGAGCACCAAGTCCAGTTCTGTCGGTATCACGTAAGGTCCAACACTCGTAGGCCGTTCGTTCACCGAACATTTTTTAACCAATTTTTTCATCTGGAATTTTGTTTTCTTTGGTATTTCAGATTTGACAGTGACCTGTGAAAATAGAGTTAAGCATGTTTTGTTATTAGGTACCTTGCCGGAGTTTTTCACCATTTAATACTAAATAGATACAGGAAGTGGTCTTGGTGGCCACCAAGACTACGAAGACGTAGGTTTAAGACGTCTGCTTCTTATGTACGAGCGTGTGGTTCGAAACCTACTAACAGCAAGTAATAATGTAACTTTTACTTTCTAAGAATATTTAGACACCACTGGCAAGAGCTGAAGGAAAACATCGTGAGGAAACCTGGGCTTAAAATGTCTAATTAACTATAAGTTTGAAATCGCCAAGCGTGGTGCTTAATGTTCAAACCTTCACCGTGTGAGAAGACGCTTTGCTACGCAGTGGGCTTTTATAAGCTGTTGATGGGAGAAACATGAATCGTCATTCAGTAGGTAACTACACTCCCATTTACACAACGAAATGCAAAGCAAGCGTTGTTGCACGCTGCTTTTCTGTGAGTCCATGGTATCACGTATCGAAACGGTCGAACGCGAGAATGGGTCATTATTTTTTACAATGGTGTTTACCTTTTATATCAGTCTCAGAATCATATCAGTCTGATTAACTGCCGTACTAAGAGACATTTAAACGGTCAAACACCAAGCGGTCACCGGTGACCGCGACCTATTGTTCTTTAATTGTGTCTATAAAACCGGTACTCGACGAGTTAAGTAATGATTATTGAAACTTATTCAAACTTTTCCTTTTTTTTCAAAATAAATGTTGCCCCGCAGTAGGATTTTCTCCCGTGTCGTGGGTGCGCTTACAAACATATAAGTTCACATACACATGACACTCAGACCAGAAACAACAATTTGTGGATCACACAAAGAGTTGCTCCGTGCTTGAGTTGAGCCGCTACACGTTGCGCGGAAGCCGGTTGGCCACCTATCGCGCCAAGCGTGCAGCCTTAAATGACTGAGTAGTCTAAGTACGGCGCTAAGTCGGGTAAAATAAGGACTACCGAGGGGCTTACGATATGATATTATTATGTTGGTCACACTTACTTCGATGCTCATAGATGAATTATCCAATTGGTTAGTATTTTCTGCAATTCCTTGGATTTTTGGCTGCCACTTTGAAATATTCTTCACATTGGGAATGTCATCAAAACCATTAAACTGTTCGTAGTTTACGTAGCACTGGCAGATAGTGATGGTCATCGAGACGATTATTAGATCTGTTCACAAAATTCACAGATAGTTAAGTAACTAATGTAGAATAGAACATTTTTAAAAATTTATTTCTCTCATCATCATTTACAAAATAATATACAGCAAACAATTTTACAATTAAACCTGAGACTGGTGTCTGTTGTAGGTCAATAGCACATAACACTCCTTTGCTGAACCTCAGGTCACCGTTACATAAGAGGGGTTGCCAAAATTTCTACGCATTTTAATATTTAGACATCGAACAAACCGACATTGGTTTCTACGTACATATTTAAAAAATGTTATCGAGGGGTAACTGACTATTTGGTTTAACCGACATTTTGGTCGATATTGAGTTATATATATATTCGGAATCAGCGAAGTTTTCTCCGTCGAATATATAATTATAATAACTCAATATCGCCCAAAATGTTGTTTAAACCAAATAGTCCGTTACCCCTCGTAATTATTTCTAGGTAGGTATATAATAAACTAACTACAGTACCTAATTAAAGATATAGAAAAATAAACCCAAGACTACAAATGAAAAATGTGATTTCTGAAAATTCTTTTTAGAATAATTACCCACATAAAATATTACGAAAAAACATTGCGCAATATTTACAAACAAGATTTTTATTTTATTAGCCACAAAGTAAGTAAATTCGATATGCTAGACTGTCGTACAACAAGTGATTTCACTGTTTACACTTTAAAAATCCGTGTGGTGAAAACAGTTGATTAATCGCGAATGTTTTCAGAATACAGCATAAGTTGATTGTATAACAATAACGGTTTATGCCAGTGGTTCTTAAACTTTTACTTGTACCTGTCCGGATATTGTAGGTAATAACAGATAACATTAGGTATTTAGGAGTTATTCTAGATGAAACCCTTTCCTTTAAACAACATATCGCTGCTTTAACATCTAGAGTTCGGAAACTGATATTTGTTTTTAAAAAATTGCAGTTTATTGGTGATCACAAGTTAAATATTCAAATTTATAAAGCCCTGTGTCAATCGATAATCCAATACTGCGTTACTTCTTGAGGCGGAAGTGGAAAAACATTGATACTTCCAATCGAACGAGCCCAAAGAGCCATCTTGAAAGTCGCCACGCACAGACCGTACCGCTACCCCACAGGCTTAGGCCCTGGCCACAGCTTCTAGCGGTGCGGCGCAAGCATAAAGTTAGTGTTTCCTAACCTATGTATGTATAATTGTATACATGTGTTGGTTTTGTAATATTGGTGAGTGTAAAAAATAATATTGTTAAGGCTTAGTTATATTATCCTAATGTATAATGCACGCGACCACAAAGCCTGTGGTACAGATTTTATTCTATACAGGCATTGTATTGTTACCTACCTAGAATAGTTAAATAATAAGCTTAGATTAAGTGTATGTGAACAAAATGGAAATAAATATATTTGTTTGTTTGTTTGTTTGTTTTCAGCTGTACCCAACTAGTGAACTAAGTAAGAGTTTAATAATAATTTAGTCATAATGCACATTTTCACGTCTATCTATCCATATCTATATCTTGTATACGTATAATAAAACTGTTGTAGTGTAAATTCTGTATATTGAGTATGTAAAAAGTAAAATAGGGGATGTTACTAGATATACCTACCGAACCCAAAAGTATGACTTAAAAAGTTCAATATTTTTTATGGATTAGGAGGCAAACGAGCAGATGGATCACCCGATGGTAAGCGATCAGCTCCGCCCATGAACACCCGCAATACCAGAGGAGTCACACGTTGTCGGCCTTTGTCGTAATTACCTTAACTTTTAATATAGTGAATGTAATATTTAAATATACAGCCACTAGGGATATAAAGCTAAATAAATTATGCTAGAAATTATTTGAGGACAGCCATAAATTTTCCACAGAACTTTGAGTACCTCTGTCAACCGGTGAAAAGGTTTTTCTTGAAACCGGTTATTTTGTCGTCATTTTTTGGACTGATTAAGCTTTATTAGGTGGCGAGTCCGATTTTGGCCGTGGGAGTTGGACCTGTCAATAAATATAATGCCATCTGTAATCATTTATATATAGATGGATCTGCTGCCCATCATATAGATAGATGGGCAGCGGAGTCTTAGTAATAGGGTCCTTCTTAGGTAATTTAGCCGTACCCTTTTGGTGTAAAAACTTGAACAAGAAAGAAGGGCAATTTTGACTTAGTACTAGGTAGGTACTACATTGAGTTTGTATTTTTAAAGTGAGATGTAAGTACGTAATAAACTTACGAATTTTCCAGTCGAGCGTTGCTAAAATCCGCCTTGCGGTTTCTTGGTCACGTTTTGTTGTCATACTCGTATAGCGTGATTAGTACTACATTTCTGACACTCGAAGTAATTCTTTTTCGTTTTCCTGCAATTTTTTCTTAATACGTTGCCCCACCTTAGGATTTTCTCCTGTGTCGTAGGTGCGTCTACAAACATACAAGTTACAACACATCACACCCAGACCCAGAACAATAATTATTGTACTCTTATTAGGTACTTGAAGACTTAATATTCCTATTTTTCAGTAGTTTAGTAGGGAATACGCGCCTCGTTGATTGACCGTCCAACTGCCAAGCAAGATGACTTAGGTTCCATCCCTTAATGCCAAAGCACTACCTAGAATTGAAGATTTTCATGTTGTATACAAGAAATAAAGCTGGTGGAAAGTGGATATTACATTTTATAATTATCTGCATATCTGCCTAAGTAGCCTATGTTACTCGTTGCGGAGAACCGAACGGGTTACCGGGGCTCTGGCTCGAAGTGCAGGAGTACGAACAGGGTGGTTTTTAGTCAGTAAGAGTCTGAGACTCCCTTCCGCCTCACCCAGGCTGGAGAAGTCATTCGATGATTTTCGTCGTCGTATCTGTCGCATCGATCGTATTTGTCGTGTCGGTCGTATTTGTCGTGTCGGTCGTATCTGTCGCATTTATCGTATCTGTCGTATTTGTCGTGTCGGTCGTATCTGTCGTGTCTGTCGTATTTGTCGTATCTGTCGTGTCGGTCGTATCTGTCGTATTTGTCGTGTCGGTCGCATTGGTCGTATTTGTCGTGTCGGTCGTATCGGTCGCATCTGTCGTATCTGTCGTGTCGGTCGTATCGGTCGCATCTGTCGTATCTGTCGTGTCGGTCGTATCTGTCGTGTCGGTCGTATCGGTCGTATCTGACGAATAGGTCGCATCAGTCGCATCTGTTGAATAGGTCGCATCTGTCGCATCTGTCGTATCTGTCGCATCGGTCGTATTTGTCGCATCTGTCGTGTCGGTCGCATCGGTCGTATTTGTCGTGTCGGTCGCACCGGTCGTATTTGTCGTGTCGGTCGTATTTGTCGTATCTGTAGTGTTGGTCGTATCTGTCGCATCTGTCGTATCTGTCGTGTCGGTCGTATTTGTCGTATCTGTCGTGTCGGTCGTATCGGTCGCATCTGTCGTATCTGTCGTGTCGGTCGTATCGGTCGCATCTGTCGTATCTGTCGTGTCGGTCGTATCTGTCGTGTCGGTCGTATCGGTCGTATCTGACGAATAGGTCGCATCAGTCGCATCTGTCGTATCTGTCGCATCGGTCGTATTTGTCGCATCTGTCGTATCGGTCGCATCTGTTGTATCGGTCGCATCTGTCGCATCTGTCGTATCTGTCGCAACGGTCGTATTTGTCGTGTCGGTCGTATTAGTTGTGTCGGTCGTATTAGTCGTGTCGGTCGTATCTGTCGTGTCGGTCGTATCTGTCGCATCTGTCGTGTCGGTCGTATTTGTCGCATCTGTCGTATCTGTCGCAACGGTCGTATTTGTCGTGTCGGTCGTATTAGTTGTGTCGGTCGTATTAGTCGTGTCGGTCGTATTTGTCGTATCTGTAGTGTTGGTCGTATCTGTCGCATCTGTCGTATCTGTCGTGTCGGTCGTATTTGTCGTATCTGTCGTGTCGGTCGTATCTGACGAATAGGTCGCATCAGTCGCATCTGTCGTATCTGTCGCATCGGTCGTATTTGTCGCATCTGTCGCATCGGTCGTATTTGTCGCATCTGTCGTATCGGTCGCATCTGTCGTATCTGTCGCAACGGTCGTATTTGTCGTGTCGGTCGTATTAGTTGTGTCGGTCGTATTAGTCGTGTCGGTCGTATCTGTCGTGTCGGTCGTATCTGTCGCATCTGTCGTGTCGGTCGTATTTGTCGCATCTGTCGTATCTGTCGCAACGGTCGTATTTGTCGTGTCGGTCGTATTAGTTGTGTCGGTCGTATTAGTCGTGTCGGTCGTATCTGTCGTGTCGGTCGTATCTGTCGCATCTGTCGTGTCGGTCGTATTTGTCGCATCTGTCGTATCTGTCGCAACGGTCGCATCTGTTGTGTCGGTTGTGTCTCTCGTATCTGTCGTGTCCATCGTGTCGGTCGTGTTTATATTTTCGGTCTTGTTAGCCGTGCCCTAATGAAAGTTCAAAATTGGTTGTCATTAAATAACTTAGTACTAAACGATAAAAGGCAAAATGTATCAGATTTGTTTTGCCAAACGTTGAAAGCAATGAATGTGATATATTACTGATCCAAATGTGGACGTACCCTTAAATAGTATGACGTTAAGTGAGTGCAAGTGAGTGTTACTATCAAATTAAAACTGCATGTAGTATTCCCACCAAAGAGGGAGACAAAAACATTTTCCAGGCAACGAATAACATTATGGATCACAATAAAAAACAACAACATTGCCATGGCAACCGCCCAGTTTTATCAATAACATCATCTGTGACCCTGTACTTACCTACTTACCTATTAAACTCTTTGGACACCGCTGATAGTAAGGTATCCTTCAAAATGACGTTTATACACAAAAATTAAAATTATTTGCCCGCAAAACCAGTAAAATTACCTATCAAAATAACTGGAATGCTATCGTTTATGGTCATTAAACAAATTTTGAAACAGCCAATTATATTCTCTTCGTCTAACAAACCGTTCCCTTCTTACTTCGAATTCATCCTGAAAAATGACTTTCCAGGGTCATTTGCAGACTTTCAAGAGATTTCCAGGAGTTGGAAGGCTTTGATATGGATAAACCGTTGAGTGCTGGTGACTTTGCCGCCATGGAGGACCAGCTGAAGGCCTGTGTGGAGAAAGACAGGCAGTACTGGAGGGTTAACGACGTCAAATGTGATGCTATACACACCGCCAAAACTTATGAGGAGTTTGCGTGAGTACCTAAGTATATATATTCTACACATATAATAAAACTGAAGAAGTGTAAATTCTGTACATTGAAAATATTAGTGTTGACAGAAGCTATGATAGTTGTTAGTATTTTTCTTCATTTTTACTTTACTGAGGTAAAATTGTAGCTCTTTCCATCGATTTATGATTATTGCGTCTTTATTGTAATAAAATAAATAAAATAACCACCCTTGTAGCAGTAAAAATATGTCTAATGCCGGAATACTGAAATGTTACTCAATTTTAAGTCGTGCTTAAATATCGTGCCATCTCTGTCATTTTTCAAAGAATTTGTGGAGACAGAACTATACTTAAGCGCGACTTAAAATTGAGTAGCGTTTCAGTATTCCGACATACATCATAAAATGTACGTAAACCAGTCCTTAATTAAGGATCTTTATGTACTATACTTTGTGTATTGAACGTACATTCCCTGTAGTAGTTGGATATTCCGCTTTGAATACAAGGAGGAGGCGACCTTATACATCGGTCACATTTTCATTTCCAAAACCTATAATATGTAACTTATGTCACCATGTAGGGACCTGACAGACTCGAGACTTACTCGTAGATATATGCTTGTGACTATCTCGCAAAAACCCCCCTATTACATGGGACTCATAACATAAATAGTGAAAAGTGGGTGTTACACTGTACAGTGGTATAACGTGCACCTCTACCCCTTCGAGGATAAAAGGCGTGATGTTATGTTATCTCGCAATAACTACTCTATCACTTTGTATTATAAAACAGATGAGACTTGTGTTAATGTAACATTCGCTTGTCGCAGAGACCGCGTGGCTGCTGCTCACCTGCAACCTTTAGACCAGAAAGACTTTAAGAAGAAATATAATCGCAAATGGAATCAGTACGCTACTGAGGACAAACAATCTACTGAATAAATTATTGACTATTTAATAACATAAATTGTGTTTTTATTTACATCGAGGAAGAGGTGTCAAACGCTGGACATTTCGTGCCGGAAAAAAATGCGACATTTTATTAAATACGGATATATTGATCTTAATTCTGTTACAATATAGGTCATAAAAATAATAATAGTTTACCTAGCTACACTTTACTATAAAATAAAAATTACATTTCTAAAAATAAAACTATTAACAAAATGATTATTTTATAGAGTAGAGACGATTGAGGAGCTTCGATTGTATTTAGAACATCATTCTATTAACCTAGAAGTACCAGCAATATTGTGACGCGATTGCAATGTAAATATGAACTGGTTTACTATTTTTATAACTTCTGTCTTTGGCGTGTCCGGTGAAGCACAACGCAAACGTTGTATCACGCTGGTTTTCTATATCGCCGTGGTATCACTCCGGCCTAACCTGCTTATTCGTGTGCAAGCATTACCCTGTTCTGGAACACATTTGTTTATAGTTCAAGTACTATTTCTATTTATCCTTCTTTTTATGTTTGGGATTGGACATTAGAATGACGATTTCTATCTTAGTATGTTTGCTCTCCCTCTTCGGATGGTAGAACCGACGGTCGCTGCGGTTCATTGGTACCAGGGGTTTGTGGTACCAGCCGTAGCTGTAATAAGAAGGTTTGTTGAATATGGAGAGAGTGGTATAGTATGGTGAGACTTATATAGATCTCTCTCAGACTAACATAGGTAGAATTAAGTGGCGTGTCAGGTTGTATCCAACCACAGGTTAAACGAACCATCAACCTGTGGACATTATTGTAACATATGAACTACGGAAATAAACATCTTTTTATTCTATTTTACTCTACTCTATTCTACTCTACTCTATTCCTCTGTACTCTATGCTATTCTATTTTACTCTACTCTATTCCTCTGTACTATATACCATGCTATTCTATTCTATTCTATTCTATTCTATTCTATTCTGTTCTATTCTATTCTATTCTGTTCTGTTCTATTCTATTCTATTCTATTCTGTTCTGTTCTATTCTGTTCTATTCTATTCTATTCTGTTCTATTCTATTCTATTCTGTTCTGTTCTGTTCTGTTCTATTCTATTCTATTCTATTCCATTCTATTCTATTCTATTCTATTCTATTCTATTCTATTCTATTCTATTCTATTCTATTCTATTCTATTCTATTCTATTCTATTCTATTCTATTCTATTCTATTCTATTCTATTCTATTCTATTCTATTCTATTCTATTCTATTCTATTCTATTCTATTCTATTCTATTCTATTCTATTCTATTCTATTCTATTCTATTCTATTCTATAGTATGGTGAGAACTGTTGCTGCGAATGCATGTACAATAAAGTGTAACTTCAGTATCTTTTAACTAATATCGCACTTTAGGCTTCCTACTATGGAATGGTAAGGCGATCTGCTAAGTAGATATAGGGTTAATATATTCTTAACCTAGAAAAAAACAAGGTTTGGTTTTGTATTTACTGTAGGTACATTTGAGATATAATCTCCTGAATTAACTAAAAATTACGAGATACTTACAAACTTAAATATGTATACTGAAAAAAGTTCTACTAGTTTCGAGTCACAGAGGGACTCTTGCTCAAGAGCAACGTGCGCGGTCGCGGCGTTGTCGCGCAGCCTACTGGCTGGCGTTGCTGCTATTGTACTTTCCACATGGTAAAATACTTTTGAAATCGAAATTCTATGGTCTGTAAGACATGACTCACGTGTTGTTGTTGATCCTATAAAATTATTTTGAAAAACGACCCTTACCATTGGTTCTCAGTAGCTGGCGCTTCGTATTTACTGCGAGGTCCCTTGGCTCTAGTCTGTGCCACATTGCTGTGGTAATCTTCTACCTTCTTCGTCTCTTCTATAGATTCAGCTTTGAGCTGGTCGTGAGCAGCGTAGAACTTACCGGTAACGGGTATAGCTGGATAAGGTTATGTGTTACTTTTTACTAGCGACCCGCCCCGGCTTCGCACGGGTGCAATATGCATGTATTATACATATAAACCTTTTTTAAGATACACTCTATGTATTTAAAAAACCGCATCAAAATCCATTGCGCAGTTTTAAAAATCTAAGCATATATAGGGAAAGACAGACGGCGGATAGCGACTCTGTTTTATACTATGTAGTGATATTGGAAATGGGTCTACGTTTGGCCACTATCTCGCCTGGTGGTAAGCGATGATGCAGCCAACGATGGAACACACCTGCCCATAAGCAACTTAATCTCTGTTATTGTTCTGATGACTTAAAGGTGGCAATTTAGGAGTGGACGTATTGTGTCTGATTCCCTTTTTAGTTTATCACTAGTTTCTTCTCACGGCTATGCCCGCTTTCCCGCGGTGTATAAAGTACCCTATATTATGTTATTCCAGACCACACAAACTGTCACATTCCTTCTTATTATCTAGATTTAAAAAAGAATAAAAATTAATGCGTTATATATCTTACATCCGAAGTTAGGCCGGTATATCTTGTAGTTCCTGAAGTTCTTCACCTCTCGGTAAATGATTTCGTTCAGCATGTGGATGTCTATTGGCATCCGCGTGCCAAACGTGCATTTTCCTTCAGTCATCCTGTCTGTGATTTAGCGGAGATTAAACTCTATGTTAGAGACGGTAAGGAGGAGTTTTGAAATCATTGCAATTCGTATTTTAAATAAACTAGGCATACTAGTGAATTTTATGAGAAATTCTTTTGCAACGAATAGGAAATCCATCATAGCGTGTGTAGTGCAGGCATATAATATAATACTGTCCTCGACTGTACTGTGTTTGATCATATAGTCTGATAGAGAAGATTGTTGTTGTATCGATTTGTACCCAATGTATCTCATCCAGTTCTTTTGATAACAGAATAGCCACAGTAATAACGGGACTGATAACAGGTAAAAGGTAAGAACACTATTAACAGGTACGTCTATAAAGTATTTTGGGGTAAAGCAGGCAGGTATATTATAATGCACGAATTTACCTATCAATGTTATTTAATATTTTAAGATTAGCATACCAAATTATGTTTAGATATTCGACCTATCTATATATATAAAATTCAAAGGTGATTGACTGACTGACTGACTGACATAGTGATCTATCAACGCACAGCCCAAACCGCTGGACAGATTGGGCTAAAATTTGGCATACAGATAGATGTTATGAAGTAGGCATCCGCTAAGAAAGGATTTTGATAATTTCCACCCCCAAGGGGGTAAAAAAGGGGATGAAAGTTTGTATGAAACTTTGTCAGTTTTTAACTGATCGGGTTAAAATTTGGCATGCAGATAGATGTTATGACGTAAGCATCCGCTGTGAAAGGATTTTGATAATTTCCACCCCCAAGGGGGTAAAAAGGGGATGAAATTTTGTATGAGACTTTGTCAGTTTTAAACCGATCGGGTTGTAATTTGGCATGCAGATAGATGTTATGACGTAAGCATTCGATGTGAAAGGATTTTGATAATTTCCACCCCCAATGGGGGTAAAATAGGGGATGAAAGTTTGTATGAGACTTTGTCAGTTTTAAACCGATCGGGTTGTAATTTGGCATGCAGATAGATGTTATGACGTAAGCATCCGATGTGAAAGGATTTTGATAATTTCCACCCCCAATGGGGGTAAAATAGGGGATGAAAGTTTGTATGAGACTTTGTCAGTTTTAAACCGATCGGGTTGAAATTTGGCATGCAGATAGATGTTATAACGTAAGCATCCACTTTGAAAGGATTTTGATAATTTCCACCCCCAAGGGGGTAAAATAGGGGATGAAAGTTTGTATGAGACATTGTCAGTTTTAAATCGATCGGGTTGAAATTTGGCATGCAGATAGATGTTATGACGTAGGCATCCGCTGTGAAAGGATTTTGATAATTTCCACCCCAAGTGGGTAAAATAGGGGATGAAAGTTTGTATGAGACATTGTCAGTTTTAAATCGATCGGGTTGAAATTTGGCATGCAGATAGATGTTTATGACGTAGGTATCTGCTGTGAAAGGATTTTGATAATTTCCACCCCCAAGTGGGTAAAATAGGGGATGAAAGTTTATATGAGCCTTTGTCAGTTTTAAACCGATCAGGTTGAAAGGATTTTGATAATTTCCACCCCCAAGGGAGTAAAATAGGGGATGAAAGTTTGTATGGGACTTTGTCAGTTTTAAATCGATCGGATTGAAATTTGACATGCAGGAAGACGTTATGACGTAGGCATCCCAAGTAAGGATTTTTAATTTTCACCACCTCCAATGTGGTAATGTAGGGGATGAACGTTTGTATGAAGCTTTGTCAGTTTTACACCGATCGGGTTGAAATTCGGCGTGCAGATGGATATTATGACGTAAACGTCCCTTTAGAAAGGTTTTTGAACATACTCACCCCAAGGTGGGTAAAATAGGGGGTGAAAGTTTGTATGATACTTTGCCAGTTTTAAACCGATTGGGCTAAGACTTTGCATGCATAAAGTTACTATGACATAGGTATCTTTAGAAAGGATATGATAAATTCCACCCCTAAAGGGGATAAAATAGGGAATTAGAGTTTGTATAAATCTTCTTAGCCATTGAATGTAGAATCATTGAATCTTTTGAATTACATTCGGTAAAACGATGATTTGGGACCTGGGTAACGTTTGATAGTTTTATCACAGATGTCCCACGGGAACGGGAACTATGCGTCAATGCCCCAGGGCTCTCTAACTCTTAACCACTGAACTTATTTTAGAGAGATTCGGTACAACAATAGTCGATAGAATAGTTTTTATTACCCAAACCTTACGTGATCGGGCACTGTACTGGTAAGATCCCTGCGGGATTATTTATTTATTGAAACTACGATAAATCATTTCAAAATAGGTAAATCTTACTTGGGCACTGAATTGATTCTGGTTAATTCTGTCAGAAGTCATTAATCTACGCGGACGAAGTCGCGGGCAACAGCTAGTTACTATATAAGACTGACTTACTTGATTTTTTATAAACTTCTAAAAAGTAAAACAATAAAAAATAAACTCAAGTTTTTATACAAATACTTTTAGACAACTTTCAAAAGATTTTTTTTAATTGACACTTTTGTCTTGTGACATGTGACATTTCAATGGATTTGATTAAAAGAGGCCTTAATACTAATAATTTACAGCTTGTGGTACTAACAAACAGAGAATTAAAATCGGTTACTGCTTTCGGCCGTAACTTAGTCTAAGAGGCGTAAGAAGGAAATAGGTGTGAGTTTTAAATATTTGGTTGTCACAGAGACCGCGTGACCGCTCTGCTCAGTTACAACCTCTAGACCAGAAAGACTTCACCGATGAGGCTCCGGCTCGAACTGCAGGAGAACGGGTAGTTTTTAGTCAGTAAGAGTCTGACACTCCCGTCTCACCCAGGCTTAAGAAGACATTAGATAATTTTTCCCCCTTAAAAAACAAGACCAGAAAGACTTCAAGAAGAAGTATAATCACCATTGGACCAGTACGCCACTGAGGAGATAAGACCTATTGAATAAATTTTAATGTAAGTTCAGCAAAGATGACTTCCTAAGATGGCACACTTTATAAAAAATTGCAATGATTATTACTTTTTTAGGTATCTTGATTGTCAAATAAACATATTGGAGGTTGTAATACCTGCAATATGTTTCTTCTCTACTTTATTTATCTACAAGATTAGACGAGGTTTTGAAATAAGGTGGGCCTTATTAGGCGACTGTACCTATTTATGTAACTGAAATTATGTTTTAATTTACAGTACTATGGCGTAATTTTTTTTTAAACGAAAGAAAATCAATATTTTGTTAAGTACGGTTTTATTGATTTTAATTCTGTTACAATATAGTTTTGGTAAAAAAATAATGGTTAACTTAGCTAGCTACTCATTACTAAAATAAAAAGTATATTTCCAAAAATATAACTTTCAAAAATCCAGTTCAAAAAAGGATTATTTTATAGAGTGTATAACAGAACAGAAAAAAATTTAGGACCGTTGATTGAATATTTGTGATTAACTTCCTTCGGTGAATTTGGTCAACTTCGTAATTAACCAAGAAGTAGCTGCAATATTGTGACACAATTGTAAAGATTGGCGGAAATTCTGTGCCCTGGTTCACCAATTTTGTAACTCAACTTGGGGCCTCCAGTACTTTCCTCATCTTGTTTCACGTCAGTTTTCTGTGAGGGGGTAATATCACTTCGGTTAAGCAGGTCGATTCATATTGGAGTATGGCTCTTCCAATGGGTAACCAGGATCCATAGAATGTACCTGTTTTTTTGGAAAATATTTTTGTGTTGTTTTCTATTTATTTTCCGTCTTTTTATGTTTGGGATTGGCCATGAGTATAATGATTTCTATCTTGGTCTGTTTGCTCTCTCTTAACGGATGGTAGAACCGACGGTCGCTGCGGTTCATTGGTACCAGGGGTTTGTGGTACCAGCCGTAACTGTAATAAGAAGGTTTATTGAATAAAGGTAGGTAATAAGAAGGAAAAAAGAAGGGAGGGAAGATGAATGATTTTAATCAATGAGTTCATGTCCAGTCAAAGCACAATGCCCAAAAATGTATGGAGGAAAATCCCTGAACCTATTTAATTAATTTATATGTGGGAAGGTATATACATAGTATATCTTAAATTCAATAATTGTTTTCTATGAAACCATTACCAAGTAATAAAAAAATAAGACCAGTTTATCATGGACTCCCTTTGTAGACCTTTTCGTAGATTTAACAGTCAATTTATATTAGTTGTTACAAAATCTCATCCTATTATGATGATGTTCGGAGTCGCGGAGAATCTAACGGGTTACCGGGGCTCCAGCTCAAAGTGCAGGAGAAGGAACGGGGTGATTTTTAGTCAGTAAGAGTCTGACACTCCCTCCTCCCTCATCCAGGCGAGAGCAATCATTCGGTGATTACTCCCCTTAAAAAAAAAGATGCTGTTGTGTTTAATCTTGGAAAACCTTTAGTTTGGAAGGTTTGCAGGCAATTGTTGTAATTGTAATTCGTTACCTGAATTCTTCATCACTTTCATTAGTAACAAACATCGAAACAAAAAAATACTATTATTCTGGCTCGTTCGGATATATTTTTGGCCAAAACTAATAGTGTATTTGTGGCCTATGGTATGTTAGACCCCAGCAGATGCTTTGCTCTGAATCGCCACAGGCATCATCCACGTGATGTTAATGTTAAAGAAGCTCCTTACGATTGGTTCTCAGTAGCTGGCGCGCTGTATTTGCTGCGAGGTCCCTTGGCCCTGGCCTGCGCCACGTTCATGTGGTAGTCTTCCACCTTCTTGGCGTGTTCTTCACTTTCGGCCTTGTGCTGGTCGTGAGCAGCGTAGAACTTACCAGTTATGGGGATAGCTGGGGAAGATATAGTTACTTATTACTTTAATATAAATAGCCGTTGATATTTCATAGTCGAACTATGAGCCTGTTAAATTGTATTAGAAGAATTCAAATATTATTACTGATTCCTTTGATTTTAAATTAGGCTTTTATTTCCAACTAGCTGTTGCCCGCGACTTCGTCCGCGTAGATTAATGACTTCTGACAGAATTAACCAGAATCAATTCAGTGCCCAAGTAAGATTTACCTATTTTGAAATGATTTATCGTAGTTTCAATAAATAAATAATCCCGCAGGGATCTTACCAGTACAGTGCCCGATCACGTAAGGTTTGAGTAATAAAAACTATTCTATCGACTATTGTTGTACCGAATCTCTCTAGAATAAGTTCAGTGGTTAAGAGTTAGAGAGTCCTGGGGCATTGACGCATAGTTCCCGTTCTCGTGAGACATCTGTGAAAAAACTATCATACGTTACCCAGGTCCTAAATCATCGTTTTACCGAATGTAATTCAAAAAGATTCAATGATTCTAAATTCAACGGCTAAGAAGATTTATACAAACTCTCATTCCCTATTTTATCCCCTTAGGGGTGGAATTTATCAAATCCTTTCTAAAGAGATACCTATGTCATAGTAACTTTATGCATGCATGCAAGTCTCAGCCAAATCAATTTAAAACTGGCAATATCATACAAACTTTCACCCCCTATTTTACCCACTTTGGGGTGAGAATGTTCAAAAACCTTTCTAAAGGGACGTTTACGTCATAATATCCATCTGCACGCCAAATTTCAACCCGATCGGTGTAAAACTGACAAAGCTTCATACAAACGTTCATCCCTATTTTACCCTTAGTGGTGAAAATTATCAAAATCCTTTCTTAGCGGATGCCTATGTGATAACATCTATCTGCATGTCAAATTTCAATCCGATCGATTTTAAACTGACAAAGTCTCATACAAACTTTCATCCCCTATTTTATTCCCTTGGGGGTGGAAATTATTAAAATCCTTTCAAAGCGGATGCTTACGTCATAACCAAATTTCAACCTGATCGGTTTAAAACTGACAAAGGCTCATATAAACTTTCATCCCCTATTTTACCCACTTGGGGGTGGAAATTATCAAAATCCTTTCACAGCGATGCCTACGTCATAACATCTATCTGCATGCCAAATTTCAACCCGATCGATTTAAAACTGACAATGTCTCATATAAACTTTCATCCCCTATTTTACCCTCTTGGGGGTGGAAATTATCAAAATCCTTTCAAAGCGGATGCTTACGTCATAACATCTATCTGCATGCCAAATTTCAACCTGATCGGTTTAAAACTGACAAAGGCTCATATAAACTTTCATCCCCTATTTTACCCACTTGGGGGTGGAAATTATCAAAATCCTTTCACAGCGGATGCCTACGTCATAACATCTATCTGCATGCCAAATTTCAACCCGATCGATTTAAAACTGACAAAGTCTCATACAAACTTTCATCCCCTATTTTACCCCCTTGGGGGTGGAAATTATCAAAATCCTTTCACAGCGGATGCTTACGTCATAACATCTATCTGCATGCCAAATTTTAACCCGATCAGTTAAGAACTGACAAAGTTTCATACAAACTTTCATCCCCTTTTTTACCCCCTTGGGGGTGGAAATTATCAAAATCCTTTCAAAGCGGATGTTTAAGTCATAACATCTATCTGCATGCCAAATCCCAACCCGATCGGTTTAAAACTGACAAAGTCTCATACAAACTTTCATCCCCTATTTTACCCCCTTGGGGGTGGAAATTATCAAAATCCTTTCACAGCGGATGCTTACGTCATAACATCTATCTGCATGCCAAATTTTAACCCGATCAGTTAAAAACTGACAAAGTTTCATACAAACTTTCATCCCCTTTTTTACCCCCTTGGGGGTGGAAATTATCAAAATCCTTTCTTAGCGGATGCCTACTTCATAACATCTATCTGTATGCCAAATTTTAGCCCAATCTGTCCAGCGGTTTGGGCTGTGCGTTGATAGATCACTATGTCAGTCAGTCAGTCAGTCAATCACCTTTGAATTTTATATATATAGATAGAAGATAGATGTAATGAATAACAAAACTGGTAAAAAGTGACTTAAGTAATTCCGAGTTTTTCTCCCTTCTTTTAATGCTACAATGGTTTTCTAATATTATCCAAAATGCGAACTTAAGTTGGTTAACGGTGGTTGGTTGACTGCCTCATTGGCCGAGTGGACGCAAGTGCGACAGCTGGGCAAGGAGTCTCGGGTTCGATTTCCGAGTCGGGTAAGTATTATTGGGTATCTGAAATTGTGCCCGGTATATGGCAATAGGCTTCCCCTTATTACATGGGACTTATAACATAAAATAGTGAACTATTTCTTGCCGATTCATCTACTCAACCTTCCTTTTGAAATTTTGCGTACAGAGGCCTTAGTACGAGTTTGTTTTACGTTTAAAGTATTCGAAACGAGTACGCGTTCAGCACTCTGATTGGTCGGCACCAATGAAGCAACCAATCAGAGTGCCGAATGCGTACTCGTTACGGTTACTTTAAACACAGTTGAGAATACGGAGAAAGACATTGGCTATGATGTTAAAGCCAGTAATTACACTATGCAATAAATGTATATAATTAAATACAACGTCTTACATCCGAAGTTAGGGCGGTATGTCTTGTAGTTCTTGAAGTGCTTCACCTCTCGGTATATGATTTCGTTCAGCATGTGGATGTCTACTGGCATCCGCGTGCCAAACGTGCATTTTGCTTCTGTCATCCTGTCTGTGAATGCAATTATAAACACCATGTTAAAGACAGTAAGGAGGAGTTTTGAACTCATTGCTATTTATATATTTTATTAGATAATTTAAAACTGCCCCGTTGGCCGAGTGGTCGCAAGTGCGACTGCCGGGCAAGGTGTCTCTAGTTCGAAATCCCGGGTCGGACAATGTATTACAGGGTTTTAAAAAAACTCTCACAACTTTGTGCTACTACACAGAGTCTGGAATTGTGCCCGATATATGGCAATAGGCTCACCCCCTATTACATGTGACTAATAATATAAAAAGTGAAAAGTGGGTGTTACATTGTACAGTGGCATACTGTGCACCTCTGCCTACCCCTTCGGGGATAAAAGGCGTGATGTTATGTTATAATTTAATAGTGAACATTGTGCGGATTTCTTTCTTATGCTACGAATTGGAAATTCATCGTTGCATTAGTTGTGCAGTCATGCATAACGTTGTAAGTTTGAGGAGTTAGTGGAGTCAGGAGTCTAGAATGGGGTGTTGTGTTTGATCGAGTCGAATAAGGAAGAAATAAAGAATTAATGATGCCTAATATGCACTCATTCTGACAAATGCGCTAGTGTCTGTAACATGGCAATAACTTATTTGGTAAACATTTGAAATACTACATGTAAAGTATTTTGGTGAATTGTACAAGCAGATAATATTATAAGTAAGTACGGTAAAATGGAGTGAATAGGGTTTGAACGGTGAAAAGGGACAGAAGAGGGGTGAATCGATACTATGAAGAATTTCCTTATATCTATTCACCCCTCTTCTGTCCTTATTCACCTCTCGATCCCTATTCACCCCATTTTACGTTATAGAACATTAGAGGTATACTCATTTTCTATTTAGTACCCACTGCAATATTTATTGACGAATTCTGTAACCAAAACTCACTCACCTAATTTATAAACACTCTAAAAATGTAAAATAATAAAAAAATAAACAAGTTTTTAACTTTCAAAAGGGTTTTTGATTGATGTCTTATTTGACGTGTTAGTATTTGACAGGTTAATTTACACAACCTTACGTTGGTTACGGATATAATAGAAAGAGGTATTAATACTAATTGATTAGCTTGTGATACTATCAGACACCAGGTAAAAGCGCTTTCTGATACACACAGTCACAGTCAGGACACAGTCTTTTTTTTGGGACAAGACCGCTACAACCTCCCAAAACCGCTGCAACTCCTGTAAGCCAGGATCTACAGTAGATACAATCACGAAAACACCGGAACACTGAAGTCCGGCGCGTCCCAGGGACATAAGCAACTGTCTTGGTTCCCGCAACGAAGTGAATCAGAAGATATTATGCGAGGAGAAGAAAAAAAAACACACCGTCCCTTGAAACAAAGACTGTGGCGCCTGGTTACTACAGACTTACACGCAGAATATACACACACGAAGGACATCTGTCATTTTCTTAACTCCGTGGTACACACACACGCACACATAAATAACCCACTGACATTTTGGTGCTTCAATCAATTGTAAGTGACATTAAATCCGTATATTTTTCAACGTCCTTGACACCCAGGTAAAAGCGCTTTCTTATAAACCTGAACCTTTTAAAATGCAATCTTTGATCCATCTTTTTTTTATAGCATAAGCCGGTAAACGAGCAGACGGATCACCTGATGGTAAGCAATCGGCGTCGCCCATGGACACCTGAAACACCAGAGGCGTTACAAGGGCGTTATCATCCTTTTGGGGATTAGGAGTTTGTGGATTATTGGGGATTCAGAAATTAGGAAGATTGGGGAAGGGGACGGGGTAATTGGGCTTCCTGTAACCTTACTCACACGACGAAACACGTTGGTTTTCTGTGAACCCGAGGTATCACTCCTGTCGAGCCGGCCCATTCGTGCCGAAGCATGGCTCTCCCACACTTGAGAACCACTCTCTCACCTGCCGAATATGTAGATTATGGCAAACCCATTTAAGTAGGGGAGGCCTATAGTCCGCCAGTGAACGGGCCAGGCTGTTGTTGTTGTGAATATGTTAATTAACGAGTTAAAGAAATGTAGACTGAAGTAGTGCAGTCTCCATTCACTGTATGCAAAAAATCCAACGTTATCAATGATCATTAACAATTGTTTGTTTCTACACTTGATGGGCCGACCTTTGACCACATACTCGCCTGGTGGTAAGCGATGATGCGGTCTACGATGGAGCACGTCCACCCATAAGCAACCTATTCACTCGGGCCTTGAAGACGCCTAGGTTTAGACTCTTCAGGAAACACTGAATCTTCCAAAGAATTCCACTCTTTAGCAGTACGCACAAGGAAGCTTGATGCGAAACGCTTCGTGCGTATGGGTAGGACATCTACCATGAATCGGTGACGCTTCGCCGATTGTCTTGTGGTACGATGATGGAAAGAATTTGGGGGAATCAAGTTGTACAAATCCACCGCACACCGGCTTTGAAGCCGGGCCTACTTTTATTTTTTTTGTCACTTATTGTCGAAATTGTCACTTCTTAACATAAGTCACTTATTTTTTAAAAGCAGTAATGTCCAAATACTCATACGCTACTCAAGTTTAAGTCGCACTTAAGTATACTTCTGTCACTTCTGTCGAAATTCTTTGTAAAACGACAGAGACAGCACGATGTAATTACAACTTCAAATTTAGTAGTGTTTCAGTATTCGGCCGCGAGTGACATAAATATTTTGTTTGTTTCAGCTATTTAACCCAAGGATTTCTCATCCACCATGACGTATCTAAAACTAGAAGATAGCCAAGCTGAGCTAAGGGGTTGTAATCTACAGATAGGGATGTTAATTTTAATGGGGAAGGTTAACAAGATCAGAGCTGGCCTTCCCGCCTTAATCTTAAGGATAGATTGCTACCGGCGGCTGTTCGCAACGCCCTGTGTTATACGTATATGTACATTCTGTATATGACAGTCCTTGGAGTAGGTCTATCTAGCTGAGTCTTGATATTTAGGTAATGGGAGTTTCGTAAATTCGTGTGGTGTAGTTGGATAAATAATTGGACCTAATAGTACTTAGTAATACCTAATCTATGAATTTTTGAGTGTGTCTTTGTGTGAAATATTGTGGCGTTGTTGCTTCAGTTACTCTTACACATATGTAACACATACGTGTTTTAGGTAGTTAATTTTGAGATAATTATTATAATCAATCTTTCTACAGTAAAGAAAACTAGTTTTACCTGAAATTATGATCGAATTCAGGGTTTCTTAACTCAAAAGGGAAGTTAAGTAGTTCGAGAGGCAGATGTAAAACATTTTCATCCTTAAAAGAATCTACCACAAAGACTTAAACACAAAGTAGGCACTTAAAAAACGATCCGGCGAATTTTTATTTGGTAAATTTTTTAGCTTTCATCGCAGGCATCGGAAACGGGAATAATTCCCAATCAATGGGGGCTATAATTTTCAAAAGAAATACCAATAAGAAATGAAAAATTCTCATTTATGATCCGTCCTTCCGCCGCGCGCCGCGCCGGGTGTCCCTGGACTGAATTTAAAAGCTTCAGCGTCGCTATATCTCTCATTCTTCGTGAGATCGGGCGCGTGAGGTGCCTTTGGTAGCTGGTATGGTCATGGGCGGAGCGATAGCGGGTTTTAAGGGTAAAATAATTGCAATAAGTACCATGTTACTGGTGAAATGTTAGTGTTAAGCTAAACATGTGGACTTCTGCCTAAGTCTTCACAATCAAAGATATGAATTTGTGTTCAATTACTCATAATTTAATTTCATATTCATAGTAATAGTTTCTGGTATTAGACGTTAGTTTAATTTGTTTGATACTCGTAAAGAAGAAACACTTCCCCTGCTTTTCTAATGGGTTTCATCCTACTGTATTTTTTTTCATTTTTTACCATTTTTGTAGGCTTTGACCCTGGTCTATAATGTTAGCTGTTTAATTGAACTTATGATAAAATTTTGAGTGGAGTATTATCGGCTCTGACTTCATGTTCCGTGTTTAAATTAGATGTCATTGTTGTCTCACCCTCTATTATTTTTTTATTTTATTATCATGAAACTATAATAACACTTAACATAAAAAACAGGCAAAAACAAGACATATATGTTTATCGTTTAAGTTAAAAACATGATTGACGTTATGCAGTTTAAGTACACAAACGTAAAACAACACTTATCTTAAGTTTAATTGGATATGCATAGTAATAAAGTGGTGTCTTGAAACACAGGTTGCATAAACCTAGTTCAAGCAAATCGCTACAAATATTAGTACTAGTCCTATTATTTTTCTGTTCACAGTTTTAAGCATAATGATGTATTATATTAGGTCTCCTTCTCGGGGTTGACCCGGTGAAAATGGGCACTGCGTCCCGCAACCCGCAGGCAAAACGATGCTCATAGCCCCCTTCTAAATCTGAATTCCAAATCTCCTTCTTCCTCTTCTGCTGACTACTTGACTACTGACACTGTTTGTGTCAGTAGTCTATGCTGTTCTGAATTTTGTGTAAGTGTAACTTGTATGCCAGTTGCGGATTTTGAGCTTTAGATGCATAATGTATATTATTATCTAGTTAATTGTTTACCCAGTGTCAGACTGCGCCTGACAATCCACAAACAGAGAGAGAGAGAGAGAGATGGCGGGAGATCGTGAGGAAAGCTGTATCGGCCACCAACACAAATACAACCGCCTCAACGTGACCATAACCACTCTGCCAAGAGCGAAACGACAGAGAAAAAGAAGAATTGTCTATCATAATTAAACTTTATTTTAACTTTTAACAACTTTAATTATGGTTTTTGTTCCTAATTATTTCTATAATAAAGTAATATCATTACCATACACAAACTTTTACACACACACACACACATTCTCACACATGCCCCTTCTTCCATTCCCCCTGTATTTCCAAATTGCACTATTATAGCCAGAAAAAAAGGTTTTATTGATATATTTTTTTTAACTTTTTTAATTGTATTGTAACCTACTGTTATTGTTAATTTTGTAAAAATGTCTAAGGAGGAGTGGGGTTTCCTAACACAGGCAAATCTTGCTTAAAAGGAATCCCCAAGCAATGGGTGATCCATTGTAATCACAAATAACAATAATAAAAGTATTTTTCATTTTCATATTACCCGCTCCGCTCATAACATGATGATTTCAAACAAAAATTCCGATCGGCGATAGCATCGGTGATATTGCGAGCACTGGCGAAAGCGACACCGTGCGCGCTATTTCATAAGGCGTATAATTGAAATAGCCGCAACATACCCGCGCGCCGCGGCCGCACCCGACGCGCGCGATCTTGAGCGCCCGGTTGGCGGCTACAACGCTGCGTTTGTATTCATGGCATTACTTTTAACCGCTTGAATGCCTGTATATAAGACACAATATAAAATACATTGTGTCTCGCGTGGATCCACGTTTAGACACACGACGGGTTAATAAGGTATTGGAGTCTTACTATCTAATAATAGAGAGTCATGCAGTTATTTGCAGCTTCTACAAACTTAGATGAATTACCGGTAGTGCATGCCTGTATTTTTTTATTGAATGGAGTAATATAGTTCCTTAAATCCTTCAAAACGTATACCTCAATAAGACACAGCAATATGACTACTTCTTTGTCTTTATTTCTGATGAATGTACAGGGTCGTAAAAATCTAGATGCTCCAGACGACTTCCATATTAAGGTCGACATTGCATTTGTAATACTTGGGGTGTCTGTTTTTGAGATGTCAACCATAATTTTATGTAAAATAAAGAGATTCCAAATTCTTCCCAGGTTCTAAGTAGCTCAAATTCAAACAAATTAAGAAAACTGTCGGTTCATGGCCCTCTGTCGTCAAAAACGCAGCGTTCGACCCGCTCGCTGGTACGACTAAGTCGAGCCCGTCGATGAATTCCCAAGATGTCTGCGGCGCGTGACAATAGTCCACTTGTAATGACTGCCTGACGGAGCGCCGCCGTAATCTGATAGCTTCATACACTTGCTTAACCTTCAATACGGTTCTTCTAATATTGACTGAAATCCTAATATTGTGAATCGTAATAGGCCAAAGGGTTGCTTAAAAGGTATTTAGTTAGTAAGCTACTTTTTCAGCGCTTATGTTATTGGGTCCTTATTTGTATATGATAAGAGCATATTTTTCAATGTCAAATATCATTCCAAATTCAGTGCTATTAAATCGACTGCCATTTTAATATGTTGTGTTTTTTGTTTTTATGGCATAGGCCGTTAAACGAGTAGACGGATCACCCGATGGTAAGCAATCGGCGTCGCCCATGGACACCTGGAACACCAGAGGCGTTACAAGTCCGTTACCGGGTTTTTGGGGATTAGGAGTTTGAGGATCATTGGGGATTCAGGGATTGGGGAGATTGGGGAACACAACGCAAGCGTGGTTTCACGTCGGTTTTCTGCTCGGTCGTGGTATCACTCCGGTCGAGCCAGCCCATTCGTGCCGAAGCATGGCTCTCCAACACTTAAAAAGATTCTGTACTTACAGTGGCGTGCAGTCCATATAGGCAAAAAGATTTTGCCTACCTTATAAATATCGTGAATATAACATACATAAAATATACAAACCTGAAAATCTTATGGGAACGAGAGAAAACGGGATTGCGCGTACGAAGTCGCGGGCAGAAGCTTGCAGCATAATTTAAAAGAGTCACTCAGAGCCAGATTTTGGTCTACTACTTAATACACCTTGAAAACCAACAAATCATTTATCCATGCCCGTGATTGAACCTTTAAAACATTACGATAATGTAATCAACAAGTTAGTCAATATAAAAAGCTACAAAACCTTATTTAATCATTATTATTTTCCAAATCAACATAAAAACCTTTACTCATTAGTTGCAGGTGTTCGACGGAGGTGCAATTCCCTTGATTTCGTTTGGTTTCAATACAAATTGAAGACGCTCGCGATGCGACGCCGGGATTTATCAGCAAGCCATTAAATGTCGTTCATTTATTTTCCACTGAGGCGCTGGTGTTTAAAGACTGTAAAGGTGTTAATGGAGGTGAATCTAAATCTTTAGATGCAATAGGTACTGAGACAATCTTTCATTTGAGAAAAGTATAATTGAGTTTTTAAATGCGCTTAATAATTATATTGACATGTAACGACCTATGTAGCAAAATCTGACAATCTGAATAGGGTTGATGCCTAATTTTTATTTTAATGTCCGTCTCGGAGACATTTTTAAATCATTAGACAAGTTGTTATAGTAATAAAGTTCACTTTTGCTTGCGGGGATTTTAGGTGAGAGAAATACGTGGTTGCATTGCACTGATTTATTTACGACTGGTTTAACATTATGGATTCTTAATTCTTATGATGACACACACACATGCATTCGTACTTAATGAACATACCTACATATACAACAGATTCTAACACAACATACCGCCCACCAAAGGGCCTATTTGCCCTTTAACGGAACGCAATCATAATAAGGCAAATCTAATTATATTATAATACATAGGTACAACTACAGGTTATGCCGTTAGTAATTTAGCAGTTACATTTGATAATGAGGCAAATTAACACAAACTCGAAAATAGTCAATCAGTGTCTATTGGTAAATAACATAACTTGTTAAATGGTCTTTGCACAACACTATCACCACTTTTCACACTATACACACGTGTCACACCGTCTTTGCCCGGATGCTTGTCAACAATTCGTCCCATCATCCATTTAGCTGGAGGCAAGTTATCTGCCTTTATTAAAACAATGTGTCCTATCTCAAACTCCTTGACCTTGTTGTGCCATTTCGAACGTTGCTGCATCCGTGACAGGTATTCTTGTTGCCACCTGTGCCAGAACTCAGTCATTAACCTCTGCTGATGATGCCATCGTGACAAATGACTTACTGGGATATTTTGCAAGTTGGGGGTCGGCACAGTAATAGGTGTTTCACCGATCAGAAAATGACCAGGGGTTAGTGGTTGAACGTTGTCGGTACTCGTGTCGTCTATTATTCCTAGAGGTCTTGAATTGAGGCAAGCCTCCACTTGGCATAGCAGGGTGATCATCTCTTCATAGGTCACGTGTTTTGTTAAGATTCGTTTTAGGTGATGTTTCATCGATTTCACCCCAGCCTCCCATAATCCACCCATGTGTGGGCTATACGCTGGGATAAAATGCCACTTCGTGCCATCCAAGGCTAATTTCTCAGCGACTGGACCTTCGAATTGTAGTTTTGCTTCTGCCCAGTCTCCGGCCAGAAGCTTGTTAGCTCCGACAAAGTTGCGTCCTTGGTCGCTCCATATATGGGCACATCTTCCACGTCTAGCTACAAATCTTCGAAAGGCTCCAATGAACGCGTCTGACGTGAGATCTCCGACAAGTTCCAGATGAATCGCCTTTGTGGACATACAGACAAAGAGGGCGATGTATGCCTTGTTCGTCTTTGCTCCTCTGCCTTTTGACATCAGAACCTGATACGGGCCTGCGAAGTCTATGCCGGTATTCAAGAAAGGTTTTGCAGGTGTAACTCGAGCACGAGGTAAGTCGCCCATCTGTTGTGACCTCGCAGTAGCGTTTAGTTTTGCACAAATAAGACATTTTCTTATCTTTGATTTAACCAAAGTCTTTACTTTCAGGATCCAGAATCTAGTTCGCAGAAAGCATAGCGTTAGTTGAACTCCACCGTGCAGGGTTTTCAGGTGAGCGTCAGCGACGAGGAGCGCCGTAAGATTGTTATCACGATCAAGAATGATCGGGTGTTTACCGTCTTCGTTTAGGTCCGAGTGACGCAGCCTTCCGCCCACCCTGAGGATTCCATCATCGTCCAGGTAAGGTTTCAAATTGTTTAGTTTACTCTGTCTTTTAATAGGTCTCTTTGTTTTCAGGTGATCAATTTCTTCTTCGAAGCTGTCTTTTTGTGTCATTCTCAAACAGGTTTTTTGTTTTCAATTATTCTGCCTTTTAAGAATCTTTTGCAATACACGATTACTCTTAGCAGTTCTTGTAAAGTGTCACAATTTTCAAATCTTGAGGTTATGCTGTTCTCATTTTTAAGTTTTAAATTAACTTGTATTATTTCCTTTCTTTCCAGATCAGTCACCATCGCTTTCGGTCTACTGTATTGAATTTCTCCTTCCTTCAACCACTTTGGACCTGTCCACCACAGTTCGTCGTCTTTAAGGTCCAGCAGGGATTGTCCTCGGGAACCAGCGTCAGCTGGGTTTTCTGGTGACTTGACATGGTACCAATTATGGTTTCCGATGTTATCGAGTATTGCAACAACTCTATTTCTAACGTACACAAAGCACCGCTAATTAGTTAGCGGCGCTACACATCGACACAACTATCATTTACACAATATACATGTGTGGGTAATTTCATATCAATAGATATGTATAGAAACATTCGTCTATCACACACATCTTGGTATTTAAAAATCATTTTTGTGTCGGTATACGCAATAATTTAGTAAATAAGTTTAAATAAAAACGAGGGTAAAGATAAAATTACTCATAACAAACTTTGAATAAATCGAAATCAAAAATAATGAACGATCGAGCTATACAATACCCATATAAATATAGTGCTTTCTCATTGTAATTTTATGTTACTAAATGATATAAAATATTTCGATGATCTCATCTACAGCGCGCTTGGCGCAATGGTTATCGCCTCCAATTGTCAAGTAAAGTGCCGCCGGATCGATTCCAACATTCACATGTTGTTTTAGAATTAATTTATCAAATATTTGAAATTTGAAATTAGAAACAATTAAATCTTTTCTTTTTTTTCCTTTCCTATTGTTCTAAATCTTATGTTAATTTTAATAGTAAATACTTTAGATTTATTTATACCTATAATATCTTTTATTTATATTTTAGTTCTAGTTATTTATTATTTAGAATAATCTCATTTGCTTCATGCATTTCAACCAACTTAAATAAGATAAAAACAGTAAAAAAGTAATTAACTGTGATTTCTTAATGGTTCGATACCTGAGTATATTTGCAATGTTTGTGGCGACCATAGAAATCTCGAGTCATTTTATTTTACACGCTTATGAAGTAACTACCGACTATTTAAAACATGTTTTTCAAATCACCCGACTTACAAAATAATTGCGTTCTTAGTTGTCAATTTATGAGGATTTCATAGTTTATTGCTACACTACTTATATTCGTGTGCAAAGTTATTTTTATTTTTACAAGATGTTCCAACACCTATCAACATTTAAAAAGGCTGAAACCATTGTTTTGCATGAGCAAAACATAACTAACAATAACTGAAATAGCAAGGCGTTTAATGATATCGGTGAGTAAATAAGATACTACGTTGATATTCTAAATAATATTTATTTCATTTTGTAACTCGACACACCTATCAATTTTTGCACTAGAATAAAATAATTATTGCAACTTATTATGAAGTTCAATATTATAAAGATATATTAATAATTTATTATTAATTGTATTGTAACTTGACTTGTTTTTGTTAGGAGTGTTTCTTTAAAACATATCTGGTTAGGGATTTTTATTCCTTACGCCACTACTTAATTATAAATTATTATTCTAACATTGTGTTTACTTATATTTATTATTATTTTTAAGTAACTTTAATTCCTGTAAAGTATTTCCTGGTATTTTAAATACTTATTTGTTTGGTATCAACAGAGGAGATCCATGCAGTTATGGGTGCACAGATATGCGGAGACCGGTGACGTTAAACATCGTCGACGTGGGCCTAAACCAAAGGCAAATTCATCGGCTCGGCACTACGACATCGTAGCCAGGCACATGGCTGATCCGTTCCTGCCAACCCGCACTACAGCGACAGCACTGAATGTTTTAATACAAACTGTACGGAGACACCTGCATTCTGGTTTAAGGTGCAGGAAGCCAGAGAAGAAAATATTGTTATCTGTGGTTCACCAGCAAAAGCGCTAAGAATTTGCTAAGGACTTTATTAATTTTGATTGGGCGAACAGTGTAATCATATTGAGCGACGAAAAGACTTTCAAGTCGGATAAGGATGGGCGTAAAATATTGTGAAGAAAAGATGGAGAAAGGTATACGAATTGCAACCTTCTGCCTTGTAGGATCAGTGATTGTATTGATTTCGGAATCAATTATTGAGCCTGTCAAACTCTGCCTTTATTAAAATTAACATAAAATAATGTTTAATTTTTTTAAGAATATTAAAATGCTGTCTAGAACATACGGTGAAGTGATGTTATTGTTTTGTGGTTAGAAATTGTCATAATTTCTTTCTATTCAACATGTTTATTCACTTCACTTTAATTTTTCATTAACAAATTTATTTAACTGCTTTCGAACTTGATTGACATATTATATTTACGCCCATCTTCAATTAATTTAAAGTTTCCCTGATTCTAAAGGTCATGAAAGTTAAAATCGTTCCATAGCATTCGTCACATTCTTTTTACTATCATACAGCCCACTGAATATTGAACCTTATAACAACCGTCGTAAAATAGATAATTAATGGAAGTTCAAACGACAAAAAGTCGCCCATTTCAAGAAATATTATGTTGACAGTGTAATTTTTTACATGTTTTACTTGTTTATTACTGTAAAACTGTAATTTAATAATACATTATATTATTAAATTACAAAACAAGAATGTTGTATATTTGTTTATTACCTACTTAATAAAAAATGTTGCTGCCATCGTATTACCGCTGTACCGCATGATATTTCCCGATTCGACTATGAGGTTTATTGTCATATCTATTAATTATGATTTAAAGAACTTTAAACTTAACATGTGGTATATAATTAATTATTAGATATAAATATTGAATATAAAACAACATATTTGTATAATAAATAAATTAATTGTAATAAAAAATAGTATTGTTTTATTTACCAACTCATTTGCTTCTTTTATAGCCTGATATTTATATTTTAAGACAAAAAACAAAAAAAAAAATAAGAAAAATAACAAGGTAAAATAAAATTAACTTTTAGCTGGAATAGAACCCACATCATTGATCCTTGAAAGACGATAAAAGCGTGCTCATTAACCAATCGACCACGAGCACTACGATAATGACAGTGAAAATGTCGGGTCATATCAATGATTGTAAATAGTTTTAACCTTACCTATGCATTAAATTATAAAAATACGTATACCGACACAAGAATGAAAATACCAATGTGAACGTGGTGGACGAATATTTTTATATACAGTTATATGAAATTACGCACACATGTACACTGTGTAAATGACAGTTGTGTCGATGTGTAGCGCTGCAACTAATTAGCGGTGCTTTGTGTACGTGTTCCATCTCGTAGGATCGTAGGATAGTGGAATCAGTCCATGCGTATATCTGACTAGAGGGTATATTCATTGCTTCCTTTATTTGCTTCAGGAGTCCGGCAAGCAGCACCGCACCACTGAGTTCTAGACGAGGTAAGGACTGGGGTTTAGTAGGTGCTACCCTCGTTTTTGCTGCGAGGATTGATGTCCTTACTTCACCACTATCTGTTCTGACCCTTAGATAGGCCACTGCAGCATAAGCTCGGTTCGACGCGTCACAGAAGCCGTGGATAGTTATGTTGTCCATGTTACTTTCAGAAGTATGGAGCCATCTATCTATTTCAATCTCAGGTAAGTGAAGATGAAACGATTCTCGTAAGCTGTTCCATTCAGTGGCAATGTCTTCGTCTATTTCTTCATCCCATGTTACTCCTTGCAGCCATAATCTTTGGATAAGCAGCTTTGCTGGCAAAACAGAAGGCGCCAACCAGCCTAATGGGTCAAACAATCTCTGCAAATCAGCTAAGATTGTTCTCTTCGTAAGAGTCCTGGATTTAGCAGGTAAGTTTAGGCTGTATTGAAATTGGTCCTTGCCCATATTCCAATAAATCCTAAAGCTCGAGTGATTCCGTCTAATGTTATGTCTAGGTTTACATGTGCGCTTCTTTCAGATTCTTCAAATGCTTTAAGAAAGTCAGCATTATTAGAACACCATTTCTTCAGTTTAAAACCACCTTTCTGGAGTATGACGTCTATTTCCTTCGCCACTTTAATTGCATCTGTGACGTTGTCTTTACCAGACATCATGTCATCCATAAAAAAGTCGCGACTTATTATTTTTGCAGCTTCGGGATAGTTTTGTCCTTCATCTATGGCTACTTGATGCAAGGTCCTTACTGCCAGGTAAGGAGCAGAAGCAGTCCCGAACGTGACTCTGGTAAGACGATAGTCTTTGACAGGTTCTTGTTTATCATATCTCCACAGTATTCGTTGCAGATCTCTGTCTTCTTCCTTAACGATGACTTGCAGGTACATTTTTTGGATATCAGCTACGAAACAAACTTTCTTCATACGCCATCTCATGATGAGACTTCTCATGTCATCCTGTATCTGTGGTCCGACCATCAATTCGTCGTTCAGTGATACATTGTTACTTCCCCTCTGAGAAGCATTAAAAACAGTTCTTAATTTGGTCGTTTCTTTCTCTTCTTTAACTACGGCGTGGTGTGGTAAATACACAGATGGATTGGCAATTTCTTGTTTTGGTACTTCTTCCATGTAGTTTAATTCGTAATCTTTCATGACTGTAGCATAGTCGCTCTTCAATTTTGGATTGTTCTTGAATCTTTGCTCTAATTGATATAATCTCTTCAATGCTATTGTTCTTGTATCTCCTTGAGTTGATAATAGCATGTTAGTTTTCTTGGGTAGCCTCACAATATAACGTCCGTCTTTATTTCTCATAGTTGTGGTTTCGTAAAATTCTTCGCACTTTCGTTCTTCTGGTGTGGGTTCTGGTTTGTCATATGGATCTTGTTCCCACATTCGTTTCAGCATATCATTCAGATCAAGATTGAGGTGCATGACGATAATATCATCTCCCGGTAGTTTGGTTTCCACGTTCCCAAATAGAATCCATCCCAGGCTGGTGTTTTGAGCACATGGTGTTCCTGGGGGGCCTTTGATAACTTCACCCTTAATGATTTGGGCATACACATCAACACCCAGTAATAAATCGATTCTTCCTGATTTATTGAAGCTTGGATCCGCTAGAGAGAGTCCTTGGAGATGCGGCCAGGTGTTGGTGGAGATGGTTTGTGATGGTAGCTTGGCAGTGAGACGGGTTGATATGATGTACGTTTTGACTGTAAAGTTGAAACTAGCGTCGTGTCTTGATAGTAATTGGATTTCTGCAGAATGTTTCACATTTGTTTTGGTTGAGCCGACTCCAGTGATGGTGCCATTAACAGGCGTTCTCTTCAATCGTAACATCTGGGCCGCTCTCTCACTCATGAAGGAAGCTTGGGAGCCGTGGTCAATCAAAGCACGTAGTACTGTCACTTGTCCCGATTCAAGTTCTCTTACAGGCACGAGGGCTGTGGCCAGTATTGCAGTGGACGAAGTAGCAGTGACATGCGATGAAAGTAAAACGTTAGTTTTGGCGGAATCTTGCTGAGTTTCAATGTCTTTATCTTCTTCTTTCTTGTTGCCTGGTTGGTTTGATGACGTCATAGGCGTAGAATGGTGCGTAAGTGTGTGATGACGTTTGTGACATTTTCGACAGGACATCTTCAGGCGACATCTATAAGCTGAATGTCCAGGGCCAGGCAATTATAGCATAGATTGTGTTGTTTAATGTACTCACACCTCTCTGTTGGGCTGAGTTTGATGAATCCCTCACAATGACACAATGTGTGATCTTCCTTGCACATAGCGCAGCTTCTTTGTTTCGACGGGGTCGTACTTGAGGTTGACATGTGAACTGCGTATTCTTTTCCTTTAGATTTTTTTTCTCTCTGGTCGGGGGCGTGACAAGCTCCAACGTGCGGAATTTCGCTTGCAGAAACATCTTAAGTGCGTCCCAGTCCGGTAACTCTTCGGCGTTATCCTTGTAAGCAACTTCTTCCCATTCACGATGCGTCTCTGGGTCTAATTTTTGAACAACTAAAAATATTATGAGTGGATCCCAAGAGCTCGTTGTCAATTCTAGATTTTTTAGTGCATTCAGACATTCTGTAGTTGTGTCCAATATAGATTTAATGTTACTTGCGGTTTGTACAGATATCTTCCTTTGTGTAAATAATCTCTTCAATATTGAATTGACAATAATGGGCTTGTTACCGAATCGCGCCTTAAGCATTCTAAACGATTCTTCATAGTTAACCTCTGTAACTTGCACGTGCTTCAAGAGTGACAAGGCTTCGCCGGTAAGGCTGCTTTTCAAATAGTGCAGCTTTTGTACTTTAGTTAATGTTGATTATCGTGCACTAATGATGTAAACAAGTCTTGATAAGCAGGCCACTCATCGTAAATACCTGAGAAGGTTGGGAGTTGAATCCTCGGTAATTTAACATGCACTTCCCTTGATAGGCCAGAATCACTGTTATAGTTAGCTTGCATCGATACCGGCGACGATTTGATGTATGTACTCAATAAATCATTTAGATCGGCTAATAAAGATACATACAAATCTTCGTGAACAAAGTAATCTTCGTTAGTAAAGTATGGAATGTCGAGTCGTTGCGGTTTCGGTACACACTTCACTAATTCTATATGTGTATTTTTGTACGTAGACCAATACTCTTCGATGTCTTTAATCCGTGTTTCTATGTATCCTTTTGTAAGACGTTGTTTCGGACATTTCTTGAGATTTATTTGTGCTTTTGATAATTTCATAGCCGTATCTTCCAGCACACTTAATAATTGTTCGGGAGTATTAGCCATTTTTGATGTATTTTCCTTCAATTTGTCGTTAAAATAGAACGTTTCTATGTTTCTTCGTAGTTAATATCTTGTTATGATCACGTCAACTAACTAGGCTCAAATTGACCATTTATTTTTTACAACAAATCCTTTCTTTTGTTCTTCGCTCGCCTCTCGACCCGTCCTTTTGTATTGCGCTCAATGTGTGAAACGTCGTAAGTCCAATAGTGTCCGGCTCGATGTCGACCAAAATGTTATAGTAATAAAGTTCACTTTTGCTTGCGGGGATTTTAGGTGAGAGAAATACGTGGTTGCATTGCACTGATTTATTTACGACTGGTTTAACATTATGGATTCTTAATTCTTATGATGACACACACACATGCATTCGTACTTAATGAACATACCTACATATACAACAGATTCTAACACAACACAAGTATTTTAAATTTTCTGACAGAAACGAATACTTTCGACGATATATTGATTTGAAATGTCGCGTGACGTCACTTCTATGTACATTTTATACGTAGAAATGACGTTTTAGCCCCCACTCCTAAACTTTGATTCGTTTTATCTAAGTATTGTTTTGTTATACGACAAAATAAAAAGAATACGTGTCAAATATTTTTTCATTACCGAACTGATCCTCATCCCAATTACACACATTTCTAATTGTTGTATCATGTTGAAACTTTACAATTATACGACCAATTGTATAGTCAATACAATATCCTGGTGTAAGTAAACGAGCTACTGGTCTGATGATGAAATGGACATTCACAGTCAATGTGTAGGTAAGTACTTTAATTTTTAGCAAAAATCGTGAGCTAATTTGAACATGTAGCAAAAATTTTTTAACTTAGTACCTAAGTACTTAAGAAGAAACCTTTCTGAAGGAGTATTTTAATCGATCTAAAAATCGTAAAATAATCAATTGGTACTCTCTCAATCCAGAAAATTGATCGCAATATACCTTTATGATATCAATGAGATATTAAAATAGTTCCAACACTTTTAAAGTATAAAAGAACAAAAACAAAGATTTCATTGAAGAGAAAATTAATCTATTATTCAAATATGGTGATTAAGACCGGTGATTATCGCGAACGTCGCCGGCGTTCTCAACGGACATTCGCCTGCGATGGGCATTAATAACGCGCTACTCTTTTGTCTATGGTAATCGTCTGTTCGCGTAGAATTGTCACAATTTATGGTCGATTTTGTTGAAGGTTTTTGTAAAATGGTATAATCAAGTAGTTGTAAGATTTTGAAAAGTTAAGAGGTATTGGTTTGTGGTTATAGGAATAAATATGTAAATAAAACATACACGTCATAATGCCTTTTGATACCTGAAGGGGCAGGCAGGTGGACTTAACATCGAATATTCAGCAGTTTTATAAGTTATAATGTAACTGCTGAATAAATGTAATTTAATTTTGATAAACTATACGCTTTCTTTATAAATTTTTTTTGTAAAGTTCATAATATTATTTCGTATTTAACATTTTTTGCTATATTTCTTACGACTTAAGAAATAGTCAATAGAAAGTTTCTGTAACAACGAAACGAATGAATAAGTAACAAAATTGTATACTTACAATCTAGAGTTTTGTAATCGAAGTTAGATTTCAATTATCCTAGTTATAGTTAGATAAATAAAAGCCTAGCAAAACTAACCTAAACAGACTATGATAAAGATAAATTCTCTATCACAATAAATAAAAAACAACAAAATCACCAATAAAAATTGAAATCCTACAAGCTTTCAATCCCTACTACACAAATTAATGTGCAACTCAATAATTGAAGAGGAAAAATATATTTTTTACTCTTTCAGAACTCGAGTATCATCCAAAAAGGATTTAAATAAAGAAAAATACTGGCTGATCATAAAATGGTTTGCTTGCTACTTTCATATTCCTTTTGGAATACAAAATCGTTGACCTGTGAAGGGGTCTGATATATTGTTTTAATTTTATTACGTAACCAAGATGTGAAGTAGCTGATATTACGATTAGGCATAATTTTGTGGTGTTTCATGATTTTATATATAATAATATAAATAATATAAGAAACAAATACTTTCGACGATATATTAATTTGAAATGTCGCGTGACGTCACTTCTATGTACACTTTATACGTAGAAATGACGTTTTAGCCCCACTTCTGAACTTTGATTCGTTTTATCTAAGTATTGTTTTATTATACGACAAAATAAAAAAATACGTGTCTAATATTTTTTCATTATCTGACTTACGGACTAATTACATTTTTAATGTTCATACCCTGTCATCATCCCAATTACTAATCAGTCGATTGTTTCTCAACTATTCTGTACTACCACACCTTACACATCATCTAATCAATAGATGGTACTGATGGACTTTTGATAGGTGACAAGTGGCCATTGTTGACCAAAGGCTTCTTCTCATAACGGAGAAGGTTTGAGCATTAATCACCACCTAGGTTTCCTCACGATGTTTTCTTTCACCGTTTGTCAGTGGTGTCTAGATAATTTTAGAAACTAATGAATGAAAATAAAAAAATGACGCATTTCGCACTTTCATGCATGAGAAGCTTCCAGGTCACCACGACATTCAATGTCTTAAAATCCAGTAATATTACATCAGTTTCACAAATAGAAGCTCATCCCAGTAAGTGATAGCAGTAACATGATCGCCGGCGTCACCGAACAGCTCCAGTGATCTATCACAGCACACACGTCTTTGTTGTCACGTGGCTGTCGCGGTGTGAAATGACTATATATAAACAAACATACATACTTCATTGTCCAATATATGCTTATTAGGTCTGTCATTTATTGAAGTCAGTGGTCATGAGACCATTAGAACACGAGAAAAATAAATCGCATACGCACTCTTGTATGATAGACTACTAGTGATTGCTCTGTATCCTCGTATGAGTATAGAAATGTTGCAAATTTGTCTATTGCATCGTTTTAGTTCACTACTAGGATTATAGATCTCATCTACATACATGAGACTTGTATACTATGATCGCCATGCATAAGCTTGGCTGGAGTTCACTGTTTAAAAGGTTCAGTTTAAGTGAGTGCTGCTCCCAGGTCTCTGTCATTTGACAGAGAGACTACATACGAGAAGAATAGGGTGAATGAATTCCATTCAACCATCACTACATCACTACATGGTTTAATTAAATTTCAAATACTTGCACAAACAGAACACTAATTAGCAAGAAGATGCATCCCTATTTTAAAGTTTGGCGTAAGAAGTGTTCAGACGCCAAAACCATGCACTCACTATAGTCAACTAATTGAGGCAACTAGTTCGATTAAGTGGCGAGCTCTGGTGCCACAGCGTGGGTAGGAGTAGTGGGTCAATTAAATGTTACTATAGGCTAATGGTGACAGAAGTTGTGTTTCTACGTGTGTGTGTAGATGGAGGTATACTTTTCAGAATGTTAAAAAAAACAGATATTTTTTTATAGCATAAGCTGTTAAACTAGCAGATGAATCACCTGACGGTAAGCAATCGGCGCCGCCCATGGACACCCGAAACACCAAGGCGTTAGAAGTGCGTTACCGGCCTTTTGAGAATTAGGAATTTTAGGATTGTGGGGGATTCAGGGATTCGGAAGACTAGGGAGGGGGTAATTGGGCCTCCGGTAACCTCACTCACACGACAAAACACAACGTAAGCGTTATTTCACGTCGGTTTTCTGTGAGGCCGTGGTATCACTCCGGTCGAGCCGACCCATTCGTGCCGAAGCATGGCTCTCCCACACTTAAAGGATATGGTCAGAAGTTGATAACAATTTCTAAATAGGTTATATGATAGAATCTGCATGGTCTACAGTTTATAAGAGCTGCGTTTACTACGCCTGTACGTAGTCAATCGCTGTGAAAGGAAAAATATTGCACGTCTTTCAAATTTTACTATTGACTGATCTTCCCATAACATTGGAACGCTATAAGAATCTATATTTCCTTATCCTCATAAGTATAAACTATTTTTGTAAGTACTCGCCTGACTCGTTGGTCGAGTGGTCGCAAATGCGACTGGCCGGAAAGGGGTCTTGGGTCCGATTCCCAAGTCGGGTGAGTACTGGGTTTTAAAAACATCGTAGTAGTAGCACGGATTCTGAAATTGTGCTCGGTGTATGGACAATAGGCTCACTCCTTATTACATGGGACTCATAACATAAATAGTGAAATGTAGGTGTTACATTGCGCATTAAGTGCCGTAATGTGCACTTTTGCCTACCCTGTATAGGTATGTTTTTTTATTTGCAGCAGTACGGTATTTGACAACTAGTCAAATTCAATACTTTTTTCGAACTGTCAAAAACGACAGTTTTCTATGAATTTTGTATGGGATTGTGAATTCACAATCCGCTGACGTGACATCACACAATTGTGTGATGTCACGTTTTTTTAGCGTGAAATAGCGTATCTTAAAAATCTTAAAAATTTGCTGGAAAAACATTAAGTTGGTCATAAAATCAATTAATGAAAGTGTGATTACTTTTTAATATTTTATTGCATTGAACAGTCGAAATAATTTATTTTTGACTAAGGAAAGTACTCAATTGTATATTCTTTAAGGAGTAAAATAGTTGATCTACTTTTATTAACGTACATTATGTCATATCATTCCCGGACTTCAAGTAAATTAATTAGACATTAAAGTTTTTCCCTTCGTCCTTCAACAATGAATAAATGTGTTATAAGTACGTCAGCTGGTTTTGTGTTCTAATGCATTTTTAAAGCATTATTGCTTCATCAATTCACATTTCATCATCATCATCATCATCATCATCAACATCATCACATTTCATCAGCATCATTACTCACATTTAGTTTTTGCCGGTGAAAGAGGCAAATTTTAACTGTTTAAATAATGACAGCTTTGTAGAGTTTTGTGTATTTAAAGTTATCTGTCAGTTTGACAGCAGGCTGTATAGTCCCAAGAACGATAGCTAGACAGAAGATATTTTCGCAGATAATGTATTTCAAACCAAAAATAAACACTTTGTTAAGACAACGAAGCGCTTTGTCGAAGTACTAGCCCGCGACGCGCCCGCGATTAGCGATGGGTTAAAATGTAGCCTATGTGTTTTATCACACTATAATGTACCCCTTCATTCAAAATAACATCCCGATTCCTTTAGCCATCTCGACGTGATTGAGTAACAAGTACTTGTCAACATAATAATAATTTGTATCAACATAATAATATTTTGTATTTTTGTAACTGATGTGATAACGCATATTATTTTGTATTGTGTTGTGCTACCTTTTAATCTTCCCTTACATTACTTTCTGGTTAAGTTAGTCTTACAAATGTCGTGAAACTCTGTAATTGGCTTAAGTAATAATTGTCATCATCTCGTTATCACTGTGCAGCGTGTGTCGACGTCACTTTTCCAAGATACTATATATTAATGTATTCTTTCATGAAACTGCATAAAGCTGCCGTGCATTGATAGTGTGATGTGTATTCCCAATTCATGTAACTAAATTAATAAGCTGTTGAGTTTCCAAATAAACAAAATAAAATAAATAACTAGTCAAATTCAATACTTTTTTCGAACTGTCAAAAACGATAGTTTTCAATGAATTTTGTACGAGATTGTGTATTGTAACGTCACGTTAGCGTCAAACAGCTTATTTACTTCGTAAAATTTTGCTGGAAAAATACTTAAATTAAGTTGGTAATAAAATCAATTAATGAAAGTGTGATTATTTTTTAACATTTTATTGTACCCAATTAGAATACTTAAACATACAAACAATAAGATATGAGCAGGCTTAAAACCTTCTTTTAATGCATGACTACAGTCATACACAATCCCAAACTCCACACAATTCATACAAAGCTTCAAACGTTCAAATATCAAGAGAACAGCTTTAAACAATTAAGAGGATAATTCTTACAAATGAAAATAGCGTACAACTTAACCTAGTTTTCTGCTCACCGCAAAACGTAAGCAAGGATGTACATACTAGATCCCACCAGTACAAAAACAAAAGAACGTATCTCCACTGAAAGCACAAGCGATTTTAAACTTTAGCGACTGAAGTATAGAATTGAAATTAGCGTCTTTGGAAAGGAATGCAACAGATAGTAATTATTGTTTTTCAATAAAATGGTTTAAACACTAATGAAGGAAGTATAATTAAGGAATTAATATTGGAGACAGTTTGTTATGTACTTTCTAGGGTAATTTAGACACCACTGACAAATGGTGAACAGCCTATAAATGCCCACTGCTGAGCAAAGCCTCTTCTCACACGGAGAAGGTTTGAGCATTAATCACCACGCTTGCTCAATGCGGGTTAGCGATTTCAAACTTATAATTAGAAATTATAAGCCCAGGTTTCCTCACGATGTTTCGAGTGTCTAAATAATCTTAGAAAGTACATATAACTCGGAAAAAGTCACATTGGTACTTGCCGTTGGTAGGTTCCGAACCCGCACCCTCATGCATGAGGAGTGGGCGTCTTAAATCTCCGGGCCACCACGACATATGAATGAATGAAAATATCGTGATCAATTTGAGGAGGAGGAGTTTGTAACTGTCAATCCCCTTTGAGCAAGTGTGGTGATCAATGCTGAAGAAACTAAAATTGTCCATCAGTGAGCACTTGTAGGCTGATGATGCATGACATTTTGAAGAGAGTTAATGACTGCTTCGTCGGTCGAACAATCGTGAATGAGACTTGTGAGCAAAACGATTGGGTTTCTAGTTGGATAAAATATAAAGATATCAATAAAAGCTGAAAGATCACGTACAACAATCGTGGGTTTCTAGTTAGGTAAAATATTAAGATATCAATAAAATAATAGATTACATACGACAATCTGTCAAGGTCACAATTATAATGAAATTCTGTGTCGAAAAGCAATACATGTACATTGTAGAATTCACAAAGATCCACCAAACACTTGATAGTCGATCCCATTTTATCGCTCATATCAGCACCAAATTCCTTATATTTTGTTACAAAATCTACCTTCAGAATGTACTAAACAGTAATAGCTTGTAAAATGTACTGAAACGTCCCACCTTTCTCGTAAAATATTATTATTATTCATTATGGTGCTACATTCAATTTTTACTACGACGTTCGTAGCTCGTAGCCGTTTCGTAGCAGCTACTACGCCGTAGCCATTGAGCTTTGTACGGACTTGAGATTGAGTTGACTTGAAAATGGTGAATTATAATAGAAGATTTTTTCATTAAAGTGCATTTCTTTTACTTGTATAATATGGAACTCGGGTATGTCCTAAAATTGCGACCAGGCACCGAGGGAGGAACTGTAGCATCCTGTAAATTTTTGGTGATTTAAACTGTCTGGCTATGTTGAAATTATACTATGGTTACCGGGGCTCCGGCTCGACGTGCAGGAGAAGGGACGGGGTGGTTTTTAGTCAGTAAGAGTCTCCCACGCCTCAACAAGGCGGGAGCAGTAATTCGATGATTTCCCCCCTTAAAAAAAATACCCTATCTTAAAATATAGACTTAGGTTTTTAAGAGAACATATTAAAACTGATGACAATGAAGTATGTAATATTATATAAGATTTTTTGAACCCCCATGATTCTTTTTCGAGAGAACTAGAATGGGTAAAGACTTTTGGTTTGTAGTACTCGCACATTTTTTTATTAATTCGGCACAAGTTTTACTTTACCAAATAAATACACTAGTATAATATACACATTGAAAATTCATAATAAACTTTCACTCTATTTATTTACTGAATAAGATTAACAATCCATTGATTTCAACACATTCATTTCAAACAAACAAATTCAAGCATTACATAAATTGCAATTCCATTTAAAGAAACAAAACGTAATCAACTAGAAACCATATAATTTAATGCATGCAACCAAGACAAGCCATTAACTGACACTAACAAATTGAACAGTTAAAAAACCACTAAAAACAATTGAAGAATGAAATCACACGAAATCAATCCCTTAATAGTGAAAAGCGAGTTACAACGCAATGACAATATTTTAGAAAGAATATAATGCTACATTTTTAATGATAATAATTACATTACGGAGACCCAACCCCCAATCCCCCAAAACGCCTAAATCTAAATTCCCTAAAAGGTCGGTACTTGTAACGACTTTAGTGTTGCGAATGTCCATAGGCGACGCCGATTGCTTACCAGCAAGTGATCCGTCTGCTCGATTTACAGCCCTATACCAGAAAAAAAACATGGCTACACCTGTCTCTCCAGCCAGTACGCATTGTGTTGTGTACCTCTGTGGTCTTATCCCTCAGTCGCGTTCGAGCTGTCGTCACCGACGCACCTCTCTCGCCGCGCTCCGCAAAACTTTGACGTAACTTCAAGTCGAGTGAATTATAAACACTTTTTCATTGAGTGCCCTCAAACTTCTGAAACCAATAAAATCGGAACTTATTAAAATTTATGGCAGGTAAGTCCTTTTCGAGTACTTTACAGTTTTGTATTTGGGTTTTCCTGGAAGATTTTCAACTTTGTTTAATGTTAATTGGGCTTTTTCTTTGTATTTTGGCCGATTACTTGAATAATTTTTGTATTTTCATTTCGTATTAATGTGTGGTTGATTATTGTTTTCCTTATAACATGGAATCGTAAATATCGTAAAGTTAGAACAAATTTTATTGAAATTCCCATACTACATTTTTATTTCTTATCATTAATTTTTTTTTTAAAAACATCTTGTTAGTAAAGGAACTTCTTTTCCAATTTAAATATAATAGTGAATAGTTCTATGAATTTTATACGGAAATATTAACTTTGATACTTTTTTAGACATTTTATTATTAGTAAAATTATAAATTTTAAAATATTTCGAATAAAATTTACATATGAGTTCTATCTAAGATTAAGTGCACTAGGTAAGTGGTCTGTTTCGGTAATGTAGATATATATCGGTATTTTGTTGATTTAATTTTAATTCAAAACATACTACTGCGTAGTGATGGTTTTAAAGATAATAGCCATCGACTGGTGTTCGACATTTGATCGTAGATGAAGCTTACCCCATTCATAGCGTGTTTTTATTTGTATTCTATGGCTGGTATTAGGTCAATATTCGAAGTTAAATAATGACTTCAGTCTATGTTTTTGTAATTGGAACGATTATGACTCCCATGAGATATTTTGACATTTGTATCTAGCCATTAAGGGTCGTTTTTCAATCATCAGTTAATACTTAACTGTAGAATAAAATTCACATCGGACATTCTTTTGAATTTATTTTTCCTATTATATATTTCTCTGATACTTAACATTTATTTTTATTTTATTTTAAAAGGCTTCATGTACACACTAATTGTACAAGGTGGGCTTAATGCCATGGGCATTCTCCTCCAGCTAGATTTATCTGGCGATGGAAAAATCGGCACTAAATGTATTAAAGATAAAGACGTAGTACCCAACTATTTTAGGTTTTCTCTTTTATTATTGTTTCAATTGTAACAATATTAAATAAAATTTAGTTCAAATTGTAAATACAATTCATCATCACGCAGCCACATGACGTCAACTGCTAACTTTCCTTTCCTTGTAACTTTACAAAAATGCGATGCGATTAGGGAAAAAATATGTCTTCGTTTCTAGAGAAACATAAATTCTTTGATATTTAGTGCAATGAAATCGGATAGAATCACAGTGAAACTAAGAAAAATATAACTATAATTGCTTAATTTTTAAATTCTTTATACGTATTTGTACATGGTTTCTAGTTGATTACGTTATGTTTCTTTAAATGGAATTGCAATTTTTGTAAAATTAAATTGTTTGTTTGAAATGAATGTGTTGTAATCAATGGATTGTTAATCTTAACCAAATCGGTCTAGCCGTTCTCGAGTTTTAGCGAGACTAACAAACTGAAATTCATTTTTATTTTAAGTTACAGGGTGTAAACGGAACGCTACCGAAAAACGTTGATAATAAAATTGGTTTTACAATTTTAATCGTTTTAGTTTTCGTGTTATTCGTACAACATCAGCCTTGAGCAATCGATTACAACTATTAATTAATAAAAGAAACATTTCATTCCTTCATCATCATAATCATCATATCAGCCACAGGACGTCCACTGCTAAACATACGCCTCCCCCAATGACTTCCAGAGGCTTTAGTACGAGTTTGATTTACGTTTAAAGTATTCGAAACGAGTACGCGTTCGGCACTCTGATTGGCCGGCGCCGATGAACCAACCAATCACAGCGCCGAATACGTACTCGTTTCGAATACTTTAAACGTAAAACAAACTCGTACTAAGGCCGCAGATAGGCCGGTTGGAAGCGACCTGCATCCAGCGGTTCCCTGCGACCTTAATGAGATCGTCTGTCCACCTTGGCGGATGGACGTCCTACGCTGCGCTTGCCAGTACGTGGCCTCCACTCGGGAACCTTTCTGCCCCAGCGGCATTCCATACTTAAATAAAATAAAACTTGTTTTTTCTATCACCTGGTCGGCGTTTTTCTAAAGTGTTCCGTTTACACTCTGTATAGATGAAAACTAAGGGAGCTGAAAAGAAAACAGAATAATTATGTCATTGACCCAGGAGTTACAAAGTTTCAGTAATAGGTGTGTGTTTTTAAATTAGTAAGATATCATAAAATTGTGATTTCAAAGTTATGAGTAATCTAACTTCGAAATCACAATTTTCGATGTATAGGGTCGCCCACTCTTACATGGAACTTATAACATAACTTATGAAACCGTGGGAGTACCATAAACCGACCATTAATTCTACCTACACTTTCTTGGAAAAAATGGTATCATATTTGACTCATCAAATCAAGAAATAATTCTACTTAAACCCTAAGGTTGACTGGTAGAGAATACCATATGGCTTTAAGTTCGCCTTGTGTGCCATAATCAAATTGTATACATAAAAGACTAAATAAAATTAAATCTTCTATATCTGTATAAATGAAACCCGTTTCCCGTTGTCACGCCATAACTTGAGAATGGCTAGACCGAATTGGTTGTTTTTTTTTTGTTGTGTTTATTATTGTCAGGAGGAGGTTCTTATGACAGAAAAAAGTCCTGAAAATCACACGGGAATGGGGGAAAACGGGATTGCGCGTACGAAGGTGGTAGAAGCTAGTAAAAAAATATTAATACTTACTTAACTCCCATTTCTTTTCAAAATATTGTTAATTGAATATAATATATAATGAGGTAGCTACTGTATAAAGTCTGCCAAGTCTGTCTGCTACTACTTTCTAGTCCTCAAGGTTATTTTTCCTTTTCCTTGACTAAATATTGGTGTTACATTGTTCTCACATAATTGAACCAACGAAACAATGTAGCCAAGAATTGTATTGTGAACCTGATTGAAAAAGAGTATCTAAACTATGGAGTTTCTTGGTTATTCTTCTCCATAGGAATCTTCACTTTAGAACGAGCAAATAGCTTCACAAGAGGACTGACCTACAGACTGACATTTTTTCTTTAATATTTAAATATTTGTTTTGACGTTCAAAAGTGCTTTCTTGGTCTAATTGAAATAAATGATTTTGACTTTGACTTTAGTCTGGGCTCGATCCAATACTTAGGTTTCCACTTTTTTGATGCAAAGGTAGAAAATCCTCTTGGAGGCTCAGCTGGGGCTCGTATAGTCACTACTGAAAACTGATTTTACATTTATTTATAAGTAAAATAATTGAGATTAAAAAACATGAATGATACAAATACTGCACGGTTGGTGCGGTGGCTGGGCAACTGCCTGCCGCGCAACGTGTCACGGGTTCGATTCCAGCACGGAGCAACTCTTTGTGTGATTCACAGATTGTTGTTCCGGGTCTGGGTGTCATGTGTATGTCGGCGCCCGCGCGAAACTGTAAACAACACGTGCACCGATCACGCCACCGAGCGCGTCATTTGATGCCCCCACTCTCCCCACTACTAGCTTTGCCGGTATAAAAGACGTGCAACGATCATTTTAAAGGCAGTCTTGGCTCTGGCGTGGCTCGGTGCACTAGTTGTACTTCGCTTGCTTAACCTAGACGCTCTGGATAATTAATTTGTGGAATCGAATTAATTATTATTCCGGTATTATAATTTGGTCCCTAGACTAATTATACCCGGGTATTATTTAAGGCTATTGTTGGATTTATAACATTGTTTAGTTTAATGATTAATTAACCTGTGATTGCTGTTTCTCTGTATTTGGTTGAATAAACTATTATCAAGGAACTTCATTCTTTTTTTAACTATGGCCGATCCTCTTCCTACATCAGAAGTGGGATCGGATCCACCTCCATCTCATGAGCAAACCAACTCAACCAACTGCATGGATCAACAAATGTCTCTTTTTTCTTCCGGAATGGAAGCAATTTTATTAAAATTATCAAATAGTTTAAACCAGAATCCCGTCAATCCACCTACCCCCTTTAAATTGGTGGCATTCGATCCCGATGACGCGAATTCCGACGTAAAAGACTGGTGTACCTTAAGCGAAATGATTATCAAAAAAAAGAACTTGGAGGATGTTGACCTCATTATTGCACTCACTCACGCTCTTAAAGGTCGCGCCGCGACCTGTCTTACAAAAATACGGCCAGATAACATGTCCTGGCATGCTATTAAGGAAATATTAATCTCAAAATTTTCAAAACCAATGATGATGCAAGACTATTTTGATCAGATTATTAAGTTTCACCTTGGTAACAAAGAAAACCCAGCTGAAGCAGGAACACGCTTATGGCAGCTTATAGAAAAAATCCCCAACGCAAACTTACCTGAAAATGTTACAACGGGTTTTGCAATTTCGATTTTATCTCAAGTGATGATAAAACGTCGTGAGTTAAACTCTGTAATTATTAATGATAAGCATCAACTCTTTCGTACTTTAAGAAGCTTCACACTTAAGAGGTATAACGATGACTCTGTCACGTCGGAAATAGAACAAAAAAAGTTCCGCCCTTCTATGCCATTTAAAGGTTCCTGTCATTTTTGTGGCAAAACAGGACATCGGGGAAGCGAGTGTCGAAATAAAAATCGCTCAATCGGTAAAAATACTTCTATGTCAGCTAAACCAGATTCTTCGAAGACTAAGTCCTACTGCTACGTATGCCTGGACACCAGCCACATAGCCAGCGCCTGCCCCAAGCGGTACACGAAAAAAGAAGACGACGCTTCAAGCAGCAAGCAAGTGAACCTGTGCAGCAAGCCATCTCGTGGGACTCTAGAAACTAGTGGTATGAAACTGTCATTTATTTTTGATTCTGGATCAGAATGCAGTCTTATAAAACAAAGTAAAAGCAACTTACTGACCGGTGAAAGATTTCATGAACAAGTAATTTTAAAAGGAATAGGTGGCAACAACGTTATCTCTTCTTTACAACTAAAATGTGAGGTTTACGTTCAAACGCTTCTTCTAGAAATTTTCTTTCACATATTACCAGACGAATGTTTAAGCGAAGAGGTTTTATTAGGCCGTGATATACTGAAAAATGGAATATCCGTTGAAATTAACAATGAGAAACTGACTTTCTTTAAAACCAAAATCAGTAACGTTTGTTCTAAATATAATTTTGACTCGCAATATATAGATACTGACTTAATAGGTCACGATAAAGAAATCTTGATAAATATTTTAAATAAATACGCTGACCACTTTATAAATAAATTGCCAACTACACAAGTCAGCACTGGTGTCTTAAAGATAGATTTAATTGATCCCAGCAAAATAGTTCATAGGCGTCCCTACAGATTATCTCCTGCCGAACTAAATATCGTTAATGTCAAAATTAAGGAACTACTAGACGCTAAAATTATCCGGGAAAGCTCGTCACCATTCGCAAGTCCTATTTTACTAGTGAAAAAGAAAGATGGCAGTGATCGTATGTGTGTCGATTATAGGGAATTAAATAAAAATACACGACCTGATAGCTATCCCCTACCACTTATTAGTGACCAAATAAATAAATTATATAGAGCGAATTTTTTCTCCACCATTGATATGGCCTCTGGTTTTCACCAGATTAAAGTTGACGAAGACTCCATAGAAAAGACTGCATTTGTTACCCCCACTGGTCAATTTGAGTATCTGAGAATGCCATTTGGACTTCGAAATGCTCCACAGGTTTTCCAAAGAGCTATAAATAAATCTCTCAAAGAACTCAACGACGAAAAATCCTTGTCTATATGGATGACGTACTTTCTGCATCAGAAACAATCGAAAAAGGCTTAGCCAGACTCGATAAATTATTGGAAACTCTTTCCAAAACAGGTTTTTCTTTTAACTTAAAAAAATGTTCATTTATGAAAACTAAAATTGAATATCTAGGGTTTATTATATCTTCTGGACAAATAAGACCAAACCCACGCAAAATTGAAGCTCTGAAATCGTTGCCGGCTCCCAACACTGTAACGCAAGTGAGACAATTAATCGGGTTAGCATCTTATTTCCGTCAATTTATTCCAAATTTCTCAAAATTATTGAAGCCCTTATATCCGTTAACTGCTGCAGGCAAAGGAAAAATTACATGGACACCTGAACATGATAAAATTCTTAAAATTATAAGTGATTGCTTAACAACCGAACCTGTTCTCAAAATTTTTGATCCTTCCTTACCAATCGAACTTCATACACACGCAAGTAGTGATGGTTACGGAGCAGTGCTAATACAAAAGGTTGACAACTTACCACACGTAGTAGCTTATTTCAGTCATCGAACGAATGATGCAGAAAGTCGTTATCACTCGTATGAACTCGAAACTTTGGCAGTAGTCAAAGCTGTGGAACATTTTAGGCATTATCTCTATGGCCGCAAATTTACAGTCTTTACTGACTGCAATTCCTTAAAAGCATCCCATTCAAAAAAAGACTTAACACCAAGAGTGCACCGTTGGTGGGCTATTCTCCAATCTTACGATTTTGATGTAGTCTATAAAGAAGGAAAAAATATGGCTCATGCCGATTTCTTATCCCGTAACTTTGCATTGGGAAATCAATCTCCAAAAGTCAAACAAGTGCCCAAAATTGTTAACTTCTCAGAATTGGAGAGGGGATGGCTATTGGTAGAACAACAACGGGATTCCGAAATTAAGGATATCTTATTAAAACTTAGAACGAATGATTTTCCAATAGAAATATCGCACACATACGATTTACGACAAGGTATTCTTTACCGTAAAATTGAACGAGGCAAGCATTCCAAATGGCTGCCTATGATTCCTAGATCCCTGACATGGACTCTAATCGGTCACGTTCACAATGAAATAAAACATCTCGGGTATGAAAAAACTCTCGATAAGCTTTATGACCTTTACTGGTTCCCCAATATGGCAAAATTTGTAAAGAAATATGTCGATTCTTGTGTTATTTGTAAGGCATCTAAGGGTCCTTCTGTTGCTCAACAGGTCCGATTACATCCAATCCCAAAACCGGCTATCCCTTGGCAAACTGTTCATTTGGATCTAACAGGCAAGCTAAGCGGAAAGAGCGCACGAAAAGAATATTGCTCTGTGGCAATAGATGCCTTTACAAAATTCGTAGTTCTAGAACACGTTACTACTTTAAATTCATTTCATGCCATTAAAGCAGTCAAAAATATAGTTAACCTATTTGGCACACCTAAACGTATAATTGCTGATCGCGGTCGGTCATATGATAACTCTGACTTTAAGAAATTTTGTAAAGAGCACAACATCCAGTTACACCTCATTGCCACGGGAACCAGTAGGGCTAATGGTCAGGTCGAGAGAGTAATGCGTACCTTAAAAAATTTGTTGACTATAATTGAATGTGATTCCGATAGTACATGGCAGGATCAGGGGTGAGATTCAATTAGCCCTTAATAGTACCCGTTCAAGAGTCACTAAATTTACCCCTCTCGAACTAATGTTTGGTATACAGGGAAATTCCTTAGGAATATCTAAAGTAGCTTCTAGTTCACATAACGATGATACATCCAGACTAAACTTGGACGATATTAGATCTAGTGCCTCCAGCAATATCATTAAGTCCTCAGAAGCAGATTCTCTCCGATTTAATAGAGGCAAAGCTAAAGTACGACCTTTTTCACTAGGTGATTTCGTGTTTGTCAAATCTGAAGAAAGGCACCAAACGAAATTAGACAGAAAATTTAAAGGTCCATTTAAAATAACGGCTATATTAGATAACGATCGCTATGAATTAAGACATATTGATGGTTCAAATCGAGTTTATAAATATTCCCACGAAAATTTACGTGAGGTGCCCCGGGGTCCAACTGAATTTCTTGAAATGGCTGACTATTGTAGTGATGATGACGAGATGACGGATCAATCAAATAACATTGTTCATGAGATCGAGTACCCGTTAGATAATATAGGATTTAATAATCAACCTGATGATGGTTCAGATACTATCTCGATTAGTAGTGACCACACCATGACTGCAAATTCTGATACCTTATCGGCACAATCTGATATAATGTCGGCTAGCTCTAATGTAACATCTGTATATTCTGAACCTTTAAATATAGTGGTTCAAGCTGAAGTACATAGACCTAATGAATGTAATTGAAATTTTGTTGAAGGGCTTACGCCGGTCCAACAATCTGGCTGTAGGGAATCATAATTCCGGTCCAGCATGAATGCTACAGGGAACGACAATTCCGGTCTAGCAAAGACTATAGGGAATACTAATTCCGGTCTAGCAAAGGCTACAGGGAATAATCATTCCGGCCTAGCCCCTCTATAGAATCTACTAACGAAAGTTTTGCAGGACCTCAGGTCGGACCAAAACTAACTACCGTAACTCTGAAGGGTCAATTTGGACCGGACCAGATACTATAGTATTGTCAGGATAATCGAACGATGTTTTTCCTTTGTTCAGATGTATAAAATAGGGCGCGTGCGAGGGCGCACGCACGTCAGCATGGCCGTGTCGGCGCCCGCGCGAAACTGTAAACAACACGTGCACCGATCACGCCACCGAGCGCGTCATTTGATGCCCCCACTCTCCCCACTACTAGCTTTGCCGGTATAAAAGACGTGCAACGATCATTTTAAAGGCAGTCTTGGCTCTGGCGTGGCTCGGTGCACTAGTTGTACTTCGCTTGCTTAACCTAGACGCTCTGGATAATTAATTTGTGGAATCGAATTAATTATTATTCCGGTATTATAATTTGGTCCCTAGACTAATTATACCCGGGTATTATTTAAGGCTATTGTTGGATTTATAACATTGTTTAGTTTAATGATTAATTAACCTGTGATTGCTGTTTCTCTGTATTTGGTTGAATAAACTATTATCAAGGAACTTCATTCTTTTTTTAACTATGGCCGATCCTCTTCCTACATGTATGTGAACTTGTATGTTTGTAAACGCACCCACGATAGTAGGCAATCCTAGTGTGGGGCAACGTTTAAATCAACACATAAAAATAAAAAATGGCCACTTACAAGAGTAAAAAAAGTTCTTGAACTATGTCGTTACAAAACATAATCAAACTATTAACCAATTAACAGGTAATTAGTTTAAAAATGTTCCTCGTTTTGTATAAGGCGTGTGCTAATTACTGCTACACTGTAATAACTCCACGTCTAGGGAGTTGGAGGTCTAATCCGACCCCTAACTATTAACTTGCTATATTATTTTAATGTACCTTACAGTAGCAGGTTGGATGGTGTTTCTGTCTGTTTGTTGACGCTTCTGTCTTGACAAAACTGTCAGCTGACTACCAATTTTTTTAATAAAATGGCAATGTACTTGTGATTCTGCGTCGCCCATGGACTGGAATACCAGAGACGTTACAAGTGCGTTGTCAGCATTTTGGGGATTATGAATTTGAGGATTGTTGGGGATTCAAGGACTGGGAAGATTTGGGAAGGGGGAGGGGTAATTCGTACTCCAGTAACCTCACTCACATCGTGTCTGTTCTGCTCGGCCGTGGTATCACTCCAGTCGAGCCGGCGCATTCGTGCCAAAGCATGACTCTCCCACACTTCTTAATTTTACAAGAGAATCATAACATAACATAACAGATTCGGATTCGGGAATCAAATAATGTATGTATGATAGATATTACACGAACGCAGTCGGGAGTATTCCTAGTGGGTTATAATTGTTGGGCCGTCGACAATATCACTTAGCAAAGTTTTCAACTACACCAGTGTGGGGCTATGATACCAAACAATCATCGTAAACTTAACTTAATTATTCAATACGTAATTTCATTAACATACTGCGTCTTAGGCTTAAAAAGATATAAAAAGGAGGCTTTTTTTGATAGGGAAAATCACAGAACATAAGAAGGTTAAAAAGGAAATAGTTCCTGATTTGTATCAGAACACGCGTCGCCGCTTGTCCCCCACTCTTTAACTTTACTACAAGCAAGATACCAATACCTATGTGGCAAATGCACACAAATAAACAACACGCACTAGGTTGAAAGATTTGCTATTAGTCGTTACACTGACGCAATCACTTCGTTTGACATATACTCATACAGGCGTAAAAAACTCATGTATGGTAGGGGGAGCGAAAGATCGATTATTGATATCGATAAGACTAAACACCAACCTGTTAAGTCCTCCTCGGCTCCGTAAAGAAAACAGGCTTAGGTTCAATGTCTATGTTGGGTCAAGTCACTAGGTGCACATCAGGACTTCGTATCACTACTGAACATTTCGCAAATACAAATAACCAAACAAGAGATCGAACTGGGGACTTCTATCTTCAAGGTCTGATATCAAAATTTGGATTGATATTTCAAGGACTGAAACGCTCTGAAACAACGGAAACTTTCCAAAAAAGTTTTTTCGATAGGTGTTTATTTGTGATGAATTATTTATGTGTTTTTAGATGAGACTCTAAGACAAATGATTGTTGGAAGTTACTGAAATAGCTGAGCCATATACCTTCCTTTCATCTGACTGAGCGCTCATCATCATCATCATCATCGTCAGCTCGTGATTGTCCACTGCTGGACTTATAAACCTCCTTCTAAATCAAATATTTGTTTACTCTAAATTTCTCTCGACTGCCTCGTTGGCCGAGTGGTTGCAACTGCGACTGGTAAGGGGTCTCGGGTTCGATTCCCAGGTCGGGCAAAGTATTACGGCGATTTTTACACAATCTCGTACAAAATTCATATAAAACTGTCGTTTTTGACAGTTCGAAAAAAGTATTGAATTTGACTAGTTGGCAAGTACCCAATTCAGTTATCACAAAACAACTCAACCAGAAATGTCCAACAGAATAAGAAAAAAAATCGAAAGCTGATGTTAGGTAAAAATTACGAAAGAAATCATTAAACAAATTATAATTCGAAAACGCAAAATCGTAGAACATACATACATGGGGGTGATTTGAATACTCCACATCATAAAGTATCTTTTTAAGCTTAACTCCCCGGCCATCCTGTATTTAGTAGAGTCCTTATTACCTCTCAACTAACGGGACATTCTATCTATTTTGTAATTATGTACACACATACTACATTGGGAGTCGATTCATCTTGGTAATATTTCTCACTAAGTGCAGCCACTTCATTCGGTAATGGTGTCAATATTACAAGCAAGATATATTACTTGTAAGTGAGCCTCGTCAGTATTTAAGTGTGGGAGAGCCATGCTTCGGCACAAATGGGCCGGCTCGACCGGAGTGATACCACGGCCGAGCAGAAAACCGACGTGAAGCAACGCTTGCGTTGTGTTTCGTCGTGTGAGTGAGGTTACCGGAGGCCCTTCCTCTTCCCCAATCTCCCCAATTCCTGAATCCCCAACGATCCTCAAACTCCTAATCCCCAAAAGGCCGGTAACGCACCTGTAACGCCTCCGGTGTTTCAGGTGTACATGGGCGACGCCGATTGCTTACTATCTGAGTGCCAAGCACGAATAACTATCGCGTTCGTAACGTAATAGTATCGAGCGCGTTCGGCGCTCTGATTGGCGAGCTCAAGTAAACCAACCAATCAGAACGCTTAATTCGCTCGATACTGTTACGATACGAATGCTATAGTTATTCGTGCTTGGCACTCAGGTGGTCCGTCTGCACGTTTACCAGATTAAGCCATAAAAAAAATCTTCGTACTGTGTAAGGTTCATCATATGGGCTGGGTAACTGGCTGCCGCGCGACGAGTTGCGGGTTTGATGCCCGCACGGAACAACTCTTTGTGTGATTCACAGATTGTTGTTTCAAGTCTGGGTGGCATGTGTATGTGAACTTGTATGTTTGTAAACGCACCCATGACACACGAGAAAATCCTAGTGTGCGACACCAACGTTATTTTAAAAAACAAACAAACTGGTTAAATCACTTTTGATGTGATTAACGAGAAAGGGACTTCAATTTAGTTTAGCCATCTTTATATTACCTTTTTTCATTTTCCATTTTTTTTTTCCCAACAGTACCCTTTGAATCACGAGTAATTTAATTGTGATATCATAGTGGCCTGCCAAGCATGGCGATTATAAGAATCCCCTTCCAAAGAAGTGGCAGATGATGGTGATAAACTCATTTTAAAAGTATATTAAAAACGCTTATAAATAAAAAGTAACATTCCATAAATAAATAGTATTCATAAAGAGACAAAAACTAATTTCTGCTAAAACGCGGTTAAACCAACAGCGGTTGGTTAAAGACGGGGCTAACTGCGGTGCGGGGGGGAAGGGGGGGTAAACAAAACAGGTGCACTCTCCTGCATTACTGAGGACAAATTTAATAAAACAAGTCGCTGCGTTTTTATTAAATCGTTTCTATTTTAATGACTTTATTTGTTTGGTTGACGTCTTTGTTTTTTTTGAGAAATTTATTTTATGTTTTTGATGGTTTTGGATGAGATTGATCAGGTTAATAAACTGTCTGCCTGCCTCGTTGGCCGAGCAACTCTGGTTCGATTTCCGAAAGCACTACTGGGTTTATAAAAAAAATCTCAGTAGTAGCATGGAGTTTGCCTGGAATTGTGACCGGTGTATGAAAATAGGGTTACCCCCTTGTGAAAAGAGGCTTTGCTCAGCAGTGGGCATTTATAAGCTGTTGATGATAATGATGATGATGAAAGCCTTAAGTAAAATCTTGGATTACAAAAATAATCAAAGAGGTCGTCATCATTTGCAGATTACTATGTAAGTTTAATCAGGCGTAACTAAACAAATAGATATTGTGTTTACTCGACTATTGGATGAGTATGTATGTATGTACTTATTCTAATACAAGTAAGTGCAGTGCTAGACTTGTTCAATGTTGTGGCAAGTGTAATCAACGCTATAGTACCTATATTGTATTGAGTTTTTATTTAGAACAAAATTAAATGGAGTTTTTAACCGACTTAAAAAAAAGGAGGAGGTTCTCAATTCGACCGTATATATGTTTATTTTATTAGTCCTTGTTTGTAAAGGAATATTAAATCGAGGTTTTTAATACAAAGACAGGCCAAGTAACGGTCCCGAGCGTACGGCGTGTCGCGTTCCGCGCGCGCCTCAAAGAGCCATCAGACCACCACAGATGGGGCTCAATAGGGCCGATGCCGATTCGGAGTCGCGGAGAACCTTACGGGTAACCGGGGCTCCGGCTCGACGTGCAGGAGAAGGAACGGGGTGGTTTTTAGTCAGTAAGAGTCTGACACTCCCTTCCGCCTCACCCAGGCGAGAGCAGTCATTCGATGATTTTCCCCCTTAAAAAAAAAAAAACAAAGTTGCTGTTAATAACTTACATAGACAGACATTGCCAATTTGGGAGACAAACGTTGAACAGCAGCGATCTCTTTGACCTTTTTGAACTGTTTTTGGAGATTCGTCTGCCAAGCATATAGATTATGATAAGCTGTTTTATGAAGAGGATGTTCATAGTCCCACTAGTCCCACAGTGTTAGCCCTTACGACATCAATGGGAAAAGTCATCTACTCTTACACGGCATAAAACGTATTTTATTTTGCCGTCACCATACTGCAATGCATTTTATGAGCCGTCAATTCAAATATCTAGATTGTAGAGAGAATTTTCTATTGGAAAAACCAGATTAATAGTTACCAGATTAATTCGATCGCTCCCTTCAAGCGTGTATGTGGTCCGTTTTGCTCTTATTCTGGAGTCGATAATTTCATACCGAAGCTAGGTGCATACTTTCTTCTGTATGTATGAATTGAATGTCTGCTTGAACAGGTTTGATTCCAAATTCCTGTCTTGTATTTCGAAATAAAAACGCAATTGTATATTGGGGTTAAAAATTAGACCTTACTACACTTGTTTTTACAGTCCATTTATGAAATGAAATGATATTTATTTCTGCAAACAAAGTAACACGTTCACACTACGCAATTGTATATTGGGGTTAAAAATTAGACCTTACTACACTTGTTTTTACAGTCCATTTATGAAATGAAATGATATTTATTTCTGCAAACAAAGTAACACGTTCACACTAATCGCGATTCTTACTGAAAAGTATCAATTTTTGAATCGATACTTTTATATCTTTTTAATCGATTCAATGTATAGAATCGATAAAAAAGATAGATTTTTTACCCCGAACGATCGATTCTTCGATTAATCAATGTCCGACCGCCATCCCTAGTTCACACGTCAGTCTTTAAATTACTCGATGAGAGCCGGCATTTTTTAACTGACTACTCTGAGAAGAAATGCCGAAACTAACTTAAAAGCGAACTATGATCGGTTTATTAACTAACATAGTTAAAAACACCGAGTCTTGTATGAATATGGTCGTGAACGCGTCTCATTTAATACCTAATTGCTGTAATCAGTACATCACTGATTAAATTAAGAGCACAACTGTTGGCCCCTTCTTTGAAGAACAAATGTTTCATGTGATTTTTCAACATTTACGATAAGAAATTAAGGCTTAAACATTTAATATTTGAAGAAAAAAGATTATATTTAAATACTTATAATAAGTATTTTCAAAGGCTTTACTCGAGCCTGTTGCGATTTAATATTTTGGATCAAAACAATCGAATCGAATATTATCTATTTGTCAATGCTATGATTTTAATACATTTTCACTTATATGGCCAACAATGTATTGAATGTACTCGATATATCATATATACTTACAATGTCTGCAATCGTTACGATCTAGCCAGCCAGTCAATGTACGCGACTAATTTCCGTTACAATATTTTATATTTTGCGCGGGAACGCGTTCGCCGCCATATTGCTATTTTGTATTTTTGAGCAGATATAATCTGTGGTATGTCTATGTTTTTGATGTATGATTGCATTTTTTTTATTTGAGTAAATTATTTTTCTACTGCACCGATGTATATCTAATGTACCTACTTTAAAAAAAAACTTATTTCAAAAATTTCGACCATTTCAAAACTAAAATTAGCCAATTCAGTTCAACCGTCATTTTTATTTATAAGTATAGCTTTATTTATTTGTAATCATGACAGTTGTTTTCTAGAACACGCTGATCTTGTGCGATAGTTATAAATTAAATAACTCTAGTTATTAAATACCTATGAAGGTTAAGGCCAAACATTGAACTTTTGCTGTAGTATTTTATAAAGCTGAAACTTTCAGTTATTTACTAAACAGATACTAGTGGTACACCGATGATTGTTCTGGTTGGAACAAAATACAAAACTTTCAAAACAGAAAGTGATGGATGGATAGTGCTATCTCTTTTATGTATGGTACGTCATTTGGTCCGCAGTTCAGAAAATATAAATTATTTCTGTACAGAGATAAAAAACTTCTCATTAACTCTCAACAAATCTCACATCTTTTCTATTTACTCATAATAATTTATTATTTTGTATTAATTATTGACAAAAGTTTGATACGATATCCAAAGAAATCTCAAACTAGAATGTCGGAAATCGAACTATTCTCAAAACACTTGCTCCAGAAGACACCTTATCTTTATAAGGTAACAAGAATCGATCGTAATGTAAGGACGTCAGTTCATATAGAGATAAGCCTACCCCCATAATGACCTTGCTTTTATAGTAAAACATCACGACTGCCTCGTTGACCGAGTGGTCGTAAGTGCGACTGCCGGGCAAGGGGTCTCGGGTTCGATTCCCGGGTCGGGTAAAGTATTACTGGGTTTTTAAAAAAATCTCAGTAGTAGCACGGAGTCTGGAATTGTGCCCGGTATATGGCAATAGGCTCACCCCCCTATTACATGAGAATTATAACATAAATTGTGAAAAGTGGGTGTTACATTGTACAGTGGCATAATGTGCACCTCTGCCCACCCATTCGGGGATAAAAGGCGTGATGTTATGTTATATTATGTCATCACGCCTTTTATATTGAAAGGAAAAAGAAGTATACTTGTTAAATAAGTGCAAATTATCCAGATACAGTGATATAGCATTAACATTTATGAGAGTCGTCTGCTAGTTTGCCTCTTATCCCTTGAAGGGGGAAAATCATTCAATGATTCTCCCATCTTGGGTGAGGCGAAAGGGAGTGTCAGACTCTTACTGACTAAAACCACCCCGCTCTTACTCCTACTCTTCGAACCGAAGCCCCGGCAACCTGTTTGGCCTTCCGCGGCTCCGTATCAGGCATTAGCCTTACCGAACTTCATCTGGTGGTGGTGATCTGATGGCTCTTTAAGGCGCGCGGGGTACGCGATACGCCGTATGCCTCCTATCCCTTAAAAACATAATTGGTTGTACTTTTAAGTAACTACTTACCACCCATACTCTTAAATAAATAACGAATACTTTAATACTAAATCACTTTCTACCAGTTGTATAACTTACCAGTTGATATATTTTTTTAAATACAAAGTTTATCTTACATTGTTGTGTAATGGAAGCTAAACAATATCGTTCTATACATACAGAAACACATACTAGTAAGATCAGTTCATACACCCCTTACAAGTTCAACTTTAACACTTCGATATAGCTCGGTAATTGTACAAAGGGAATTCATACACTTTGTGTATGTGTACAGTTGGCAAAATTATTGGTGTCCTAGAAGATAATTTCTTGAGATTTTTTCTTTTTAACGATTTGATATTTTATTTACAGTATTCTATCCTATCAAGTCTTTGATTCTGTATTTAGATCAGACCAAAATAGTTGAATTGATAATTTATGATGAAGTCTAAAACTACTTCTGTAAGGCAAAGAAAATGTAATCTTAGTATGTCAATAAACAAGACTCAACTCTAAAAAGCCCGAAGCTGGTTAAATCTCAGTGCCGACCTTAACCACGGTAGGAAAAACAAAAAAGGATACCTCCTTTCTCAATAAACGCTTACATTAAAAAAACCTACAGATAAATTTAAAACTTCCTTCATTTTTTCAAACAAAACATTTAAAGCAAAATTAGTAGGTAGGTGGTAATCCGTCTATTTTGTCAATAGTACTAACATTAGTTATGTATTTTCTAGTTATCGTTATACAGAATTGTGTTGTTTTAACACAAAGATGAAAGGGATCTCCTTAGAGAACTATAAAACAAGCTGTTTGTGAGAAACTTTGCAGTCACTTCGGAGACATGTTTTAATGCAGTCACTTGTTTTCCAATAAGTTCCATCAAACTTTCAGTCGTATTCTGTTTGTAGAGGCTTTGTTTGGCTAGGTTTTTGAACCCCTGCGTAGTGAGTTCTGGTAGAGGCTATCCTCTACTGCAATATTGGTTTTTATGAAGATAAGATCAAATCTTTAATAGTTTTTCAAATTTATTCTTTAATAGCTTTTTACCGACTTTTCTTTTTTATTTAAAAACGTGGCCCCACACTAGGATTATCTCCTGTGTCGTGGGTGCGTTAACAAACATACAAGTTCACATACACATGACACCCAGACCCGAAACAACAATTTGTGGATCACACAAAGTGTTGTTCCGTGCGGGAATCGAACCCGCGACACGTTGCACGGCAGCCGGTTGCCCAGCCACCGCACCAACCGTGCAGTCTTCAAAAAAAGGAGGAGAGTACTATGTTCGGCTGATTGTTTTTTTCTGTTTGTCCGCGCTGTACTCCGCCATTTGTGAACCGATTTCCAAAATTCTTGTTTTGTTTGAAAGGGTGTACTCCTGAGATGGTCCCGTTTTCATGAGGTCAGGATCTGATGATGGGATCCTAGGGAAAAAGAGGGGAACTTTCGAAAATTGCGAAAGGCGAGTAATTTCGTGACACAAAGACACAGGCGAAAACCTAATGTGAGACAGTTTTATAAAAGATATGAGATTCCACCTTCTTTATTGTCTCCTAATAATTTTACATAAACAAGAGTAAAACCAAATTAAACAGGGAATCTAACCAAGATCCAATATTCATTAAGACAGGTATAAAAAATGCAATACTTATATCCTAAATCATTACACTTCTTTTCTAAACAGTCGAGTTAAAACAACGAATGTCATTGCACCCTTTCCAAGGCCAAATATAGAAGATTAGTCCAGAAGGGCTTCATATTCAGTACCTACATGTACAGAGGTTTTGTCATATGATCCTCGAGGGATACTCATGTTGAGAGCCGTCTTGTCTGCTCCCGTGCAAACAACTCAAGTTGCTCATTGATCGCACTGCGTTCAAGATCTTTCTAAAATGTACGTTTTTACCCAACTGCCAAAATGAGGGTTATTGTCCAATTACAGAAGAGATTTTGCATGCTCTCAGACTTTGCATTTGAAATATGTCAAAATTACGCAGAAATATCTCATGCGTAGAGCTAAAGATCGAGTTTAGTGGCGTGCTATGTCCAGCAGTGGACGAGAACCAGCTGTTATACGCTGGCATACGTTTCTGAACAACCTACTGAGAATTAAAAATCATTACAAAATTTTAGGACTCCAAAAGTCTTCTTTAAAGTTTACAAGCAACGTAAATAAAGTTATAAATATTAATCACACTAATTCTATCTAAATGTAGGTACTTCCAAATTTGTTAACTATAAACCTGCCAATGTTGTCACTTGGAGACGCACGTATTATATGTTATGCTCTGTTCTTGACACGTCCGATGCAAGTCGGGATTAATGTCTGTCTGTCCGTAATGGTCTGTGTAGGTGGTTCTCCGATCTTGACAGACTAGACTTGGTTATTGTGTACTGCAATTGATTGGGGGAAGATATATACTAGGATTTAGAATTTGTCGAACTATTGGCGCCCAAAGTGGGACTGATAATTTTGTTTTTTTTTATTATGAAATCATAATAGTTAAGTATACATTTTATTTATTAATTACCTTCAAAACCATAACGTCATGTTTTATAATTCCCCAAGGGTGTATTTATAGGTGCAAATTAACTATTGGACACACTCTCAATTTTTTATCATTATGTTATGCGTTAAGCAACGTACCTTTTTCATAAACCAATTCACTTGCTTTTCTTGATACATATGTATAAATGACCGAAGAATAATCTATTTTAATTCATGTAAGATACAAGTACATGTAATAGTTTAAACTGCATTATCATTTTAATTTAATCATTAACGTATACGCAATAGGGCGCAATTTAGAACATCATGGTCTACACTCCTTTTGAATAATGATGAATACGAATGAACAAAACCTTTAAGTTTGGTATCGTTAGCAGTTTGCAATAAGTACCAGTTAAGTGCGTTAGTTATGCAGTTCACAGACAGAGCTTAGACAAGTTGTCGTGACTTTGGTATGCGGTTTTCTGTCTTTAAGTATGTATTCACTGCAGTGCTAGTAGATGTAGATTATAGCTTTCAGTTTTGGCAGATAGAATAGGGTAGTTTCCGAAATTTTATTTTAATGTCCGTCTGGTATATTAATTTAAAACTTTAGAAGCGTATTTTTTTTACTCACAGAATTAAATACTTTCGACGGTATATTAATTTGAAATTTTGACTGCACGGTTGGTGCGGTGGCTGGGCAACCGGCTGCCGTGCAACGTGTCGCGGGTTCGATTCCCGCACGGAACAACACTTTGTGTGATCCACAAATTGTTGTTTCAGGTCTGGGTTTCATTTGTATGTGAACTTGTATGTTTGTAAACGCACCCACGACACAGGAGAACATAGGATGTTCTCCTGTGTGGGGCAACGTTTTTATAAAAAAAAGAAGAAAAAAAGAAGAAAGAAGAAATATCGTGTGACGTCACAGCGTGCCACATTTTGTAACACGTTATGACGTAACGACCTCCCACTCCTAAACTTAGCGCCATTTTATCTAAGTATTGCAACTTAATGCGAGAAAATAAAAAAATACGTTATAATATTTTTTCATTATCTAACTGACGGACTAATTAGATTTTTGATTTTGATACCCTTGAAACTACCTAATTCGGTTTTACTTTCGGTTTTTGATAATCATTTGTAACTAGCTGGTAGGCAAGAATTTAATTTCTTTAAACAATATCACATTTTCAATACACAAATTGAAAATTTTATGAGATGATTATAAAAAAAATGATTATAAAAAGAAAAGCTACTGTGAATGCTCAAAGGAACATTAGCACATCGTACTTATATTGTATCGTGCGATAATATAATCGACCAATATCGTACATATCTCTTGACTGCACGGTTGGCGCGGTGGCTGGGCAACTGGCTGCCCCGTAACGTGTTGCGGTTTCGATTCCCGCACGGAACAACTGTTTGTGTGATTCACAGATTGTTCCGGGTCTGGGTGTCATGTGTATGTGATATTGTATGTTTGTAAAACGCACCCACGACACAGCAGAAAATCCTAGTGTAAAAAAAAGAAAAGAGATATCAGATAGTCTAGTAACTGCGTTACAGTATACAAGGTGTTGTTTTAAAGCCGCGTCATTTTCTAGGAGGTAACTTGGCTATCGATTCTGAGTCCGAATCAATAAAAAAAATGTAGGTAAATATTTTTCATTTTTCTGTAATTTACGGAAATCTGTAACTGCGAACTACACGCCGCCGTCTTGTAACTAGTTTTATAACGCGGCTTTACACACACAAACTCAAACACGTAATTGATATTATTCCTAATTCCATAAAACTCTAATAAGAACCATTGCTGTCGCTTATTCCGAACGATTTATTATAGCCGTATTTTTAACTATTGGCCCGAAATTTTCTCTTACATTGAACCTTTATGACTTCTGTGACATGCCCCCGAGATATGACACGGCTTTAACACTACACCTTGTATAGCTTGATTCATCTTATTCTTTATAGCTTAGACTGGACACCGAGCCTAACACAAAATATTCTACGCAGATTGTTACGTAAGCAGTCAAAGGCCAGTAATGAGTTTCTCATATTTAGGTCTGTACAGAGAGATATTGTTGTCCTCGTTATAAAACAGCTGAGTAAGGCACCGTGTTCAATTGCCGGACAATTCAATTTAAAGCTTCGCTGCTATACAGGTTCCATTTTAACGTATTTTTGATTTTTTTGTCGTTCCTCTTTGTATCTACGTTTTAGAAATTTTTATTAACTTTTTAATTAATTGGTTTATTAATGTCTTGTGTCTTGTGTGGTAACTAATATGACATGACCAGAATACTTGATTTTATGATATAAGTATTTTTTATTTTAGAATTTTTTAGTAATTGCTTATAGGTTAAAACTGTGACTGATGTAGACAATAGACTTTTGAAAAATAGGCTGTCACAATTAGTGAGTGCATCTCTGCCGGCCCTTGAACCATGGGATATAAAAAAAACTGTTGACGAATAAAAAACGTATTGCTACTAGAAACTATGTACTTAATTTACTAAAAATCACACTAATATGAAAGTTTCTTTGTTTGGATGTTTGTGTCCGTTAATCTCCCTGAAACTACTGAACAGATTTTGATGAAATTTTGTATACAGGCCGGGACTTGGACGGGCAGCAGGGCAACTGACTTAGGAAATAGGACTTTTTCATTTTATTAAATCCTCCCATGGCATAAAACAGGAATAATATTCTACGCGGACGAATTCGCGGGCAACAGCTAGTTTTAACATTAAACCTACCTAATAACGAAGGTTGTAATAAATACTTTTAATTACTTGAAGCCGTTTGGTAACAAATTTTATCTTCGTATTTACTGGTACTATCATAATATTAATCGAGTTTCAATGTTCAATGCTATCTGCCGTACATAAGTATGGATGGCGAAATACGTTTTGAATTTTGAGTAGAGATCTGAGATACGTAAGAAGGTATAGAAATCAAATGATCAAAGCTTAGTCGCGGATCATGATCAGATTAATACTTCTACCGACATTTTGGGGCAAGCTTAAAGGTCTCTGCACAAAGCGGTCGCGGCGCGTTGACGGTTACCGTCGCGTCGAGCGGGACGGCTCTGTGTGGCGTCGTCCGTGATACTTAGTACATTACAACTGAGTGCCTAGCACGAATAACTATCGCATTCGTATCGTAATAGTATCGAGCGCGTTCAGCGCTCTGATTGGCCGGCTCAAGTGAAACAACTAATCAGAGGCCTTAGTATGAGTTTCATTTACGTTTAAAGTAATCGAAACGAGTACGCGTTCGGCACTCTGATTGGCCGGCGCCAATGAACTAACCAATTAGAGCGCCGAACGCGTACTCGTTACGATTACTTTATACGTAAGACAAACTTGTACTAAGGCCTCAGAACGCTTAACTCGCTCGATACTGTTACGATACGAATGCGTTAGTTATTCGTGCTTGGCCCTCTGCTCAGTGTCGCGTCGCCGTCCCGTCGCGCCCGCTGTGTGCAAAAACCTTAATAATTTTTGTGGTCGTCAGCCTTTGAAGATTTCTTTGGTAGTTGCGTATTGAATTATATTCACTTCGTTTGTGAATTCTTTGGGTTAGTTGCCGCGGTCGTGGTAGTTCAGAACTTGTACCGCGTTACATTCTGGGTACAGTGCATCATTATTATTAGCTCGTTTGCATCCACTGCTGGTATAAGCTTCTCTAATAGCTCGCAGTTTTAGATAGAAATTTCAAGTTCCATTAATAAGGAAATGTAAAGTTAATGGTATAAATCTGTACTTAGAATGATTGAGTCGTGTAATTCTTTCTAGGATTACATTACAAAGGTGATGGTAGGTAGTAAGTATAGTCATAATTATAATACCTTGCAATCATTAGGCAAATCAAACAATCTTTACACACGTAATTTCCGCATTAGAGCATTTGTTTAACAACCAACCAAATTATCAAAAAAAGTCTTAAATACCCAAACTCAAAATCTGAAAAAGGAATCCTAACCCTATAATAATAGGGTAGAAAAATGTAAAGTGATCAAAAATGTATATTTTCTGCTCCATAGCCCACAATCGTGGAAGCTAAGGTCAGGCGTGGCGTGGTTAATGTAGCATAGGTCTAATTTACACGCTATGTACCGCTGATAAAGTCATACAAAGAGATTTGGGCCACGAAAACCAAGAATCGCAGGAAATTGAAAGTACTAGCAGTTAACCGCGGCTTCGTCTTCATGGCAAAGGGAAGAGTAGCCAACGTAATGTTGGCTACTCTTCAACTAAAACTTTTAAAAACTCAGTAGTAGCACGGAGTCTGGAATTGTACCCAGTATATGGCAATAGGCTTACCCCCTATTACATGGGACACATAACATAAATAGTGAAAAGTGGGTGTTACATTGTACAGTGGCATTAAGTGTCATAATATACACCTCTGCTTACCCATTGTGTTATGTTATGTATGTCCTATACGACACCCGTATGAAGATTTGAGTTGGTGACACTGAATGTCACCATTATCAATGGTATGAATAAGATTTCTACGTCCTGTCGATCATAATAAGCCACAGTTACGACAACCATAGAATAAATCTTCAACCTTTTCATATTTCATGGCCCGAAGCTATAAAGGCGAGGTGAGACTAGCAGAAAGCAGTGATTCGCTTGTTGATAAGGGACGCTTTTGTCATGCAGTGTCCACGACGCTTAATTGTGTGTGAAGTGAGACTTTTGACCCGGGTCACATAACCCGGTTATAAGATCCGATTTCATTTTTCAATTATTGTTTTGTTTGTTTGTGCAGGTGTTGGTGTGTTTTGGGTGGGATGTATTTATAGATCATGCAGTTTTGGAGTGTTGTTTATATTTTTGGTTGTTTTAGGTTAAAGTAACTAAACAATCATGAAGTTTTATTGATGTATTTAGCATACAAATTTTCTTGAGCAATGGCGTATCACAAGGAGTAATCAATATGTTTTTCTATTTATAAAAAGAACATATTTAGGTTCTCGTTGTTGATAATATAAGTTTCTGTTTCTTCTATCTATCGTATCAAAATTATACGTTACATCATTGTATTTATGTTTAAATTCTTACCCGAAAATTAAGATAACTTTAAAATAAAATCTATTGCAAATCAATCTACTCCTGTTGGAGTTAAAAACTATGTTATAAAACCACAGGAGTAAAAATGGTACAGGAGGTACTGGTACAGGAATAGAACTGGTAATACCTTTTATTTTGTCTCATTTATTGTAAGGGATTTTTGTACACCAGTGGTAATACCTGACTTCAAAAACCCTCACTGACTGACTAACTGTCACAGACATTTGATTTACAGCCAAAGCAATACAAAGCAGTATATTTGTATATTTATTTACGGTTTAAACAAACCCAGTGGGCCGTGAACCGATATCCGATTCATACTTTGTTTGGGATTATCTTATGAGCGTTTATTACGTGTATTCACGAGACTAGACGCGAATTTGTTTGGTTCAGGGAGCTTTAAATACAAATAAAATAAAATACAAATATTTGGATTGAATATTGTTTAAAATCTTAGGATTAAGTTAATTGGTTGCAAACATGACAGCACTATGCTTTTTTATTAATTGACAAGTAACTATTACAGATATACATATCTATCTACCATTTACTTTAATGACAACCATGATTTATGTGCGCACAGCGAGCACGGGTAACTTGTCGCCTAGCCAGAACCAGACCCGAGCGTAAGGTGCGTTGTCGTTTAAAGATGGAAAATTATCGAATGACTTCTCCCGCTTGGGTGAGGCGGGAGGCAGTGTCAGTCAGACTCTTACTGACTAAAAACCACCCCATTCCTACTCCTGCACTGCGAGCTGGAGCCCCGTCAATCCATTAAGGTCTCCGCGGCTCCATATCGGCATTAGCCCTATTGGCTTTGACTTTGGACCCCATCCGTGGTGGCTCTTTGAGGCGCGCGCGGTACACGACGCGCCCTACGCTCGGGTGTAATTCTGGTCGGGCGGCGAGATACCCATGCACACAGTGCCGGAGATCGTCTCACGATCTCTGACGGCCGGAGTGTCCTTCGTGACGGCTGGGTTGTGAGGAGGTAGCGCTTTGCTGCCTCACGCGATGATAGCTAGCATGACTGCTTCGCAAAAGGAGGAGGTGGCATTCCAGTCGTCCTCGCTCCGCATCATGGCCCGGAATAGGGCCGGACGCGAGAGGTCGCCGTCGAAATGTGTAGGTATACCCATACAATACCCACGGAAAGAGTTGAGGTAGTGATAAATTCGACGCTGCCGTCACCACTATATTGAACAAAAACTAAGGAAAATATAATGCTCCACTTATAGTTTACTTAACTACACTTCCATAGGTAGGTATTAAGTCGTTTCCCAGAAACAGTCGGCAAACATCACAATTTTTTTTCTCAGAACTTGGAAATCTGAAGGTTATTGACATTAGTAAATCGGCTTGTCTCTACTAATGCTATCTAGTCGCGTGTGAACTGTGTGAAGTTATAAAGGTTCCGTAGTTTTTATAGACTGAAGACATAGGCAAGGTGCGCGTATTCGAATTCAATCAACTAATTTCCACTAGGAATGTTACGAGTTCCATGTATTAAGATGATAAGTAGATTTCTATACTTCGTAATATTACTTCGTGTTGAATACAAGATCGGGTTGTAAACCAAAGAAGTTAAAGCTATGTTACAGTGAAAACTTAAACTAATTACACATGCGACCAGCTTCTCATCATCATCATCATCATCTTTACGTCATTCCGAGAGATTGAGATATGGAATATTCTAAGGGCTCGTACACAAAACTGCGATGCGATGCGAGTTCGCCACGCAAAAAATTACGATGCGAATAGCTGCGATGCGATTTCGTGCGACTAAACGTATTTTAAATTGAAAACTAGGTCGTGACATAGATCATAAAAAGAAGTGTGCACTTCTATTATTGATTTTGAGATATTGGAAAAAGAAACAAAGAAGATTTTGGGAAGATAGGATTTTGATGCGCGATGCGAATCAATTCGTAAGTTCTTGCGATGCGTAGAGGGAGCTCGACCATTTTTGCGATGCGATGTCGCATCGCAGTTTTGTGTACGAACCTTAAATCCAAAAAACTTATATATATACAATAATAGATACCCCTTCCTCTCCATTCATAAACAAAGTGCAAAAATCTAACCCATCCCACGTCGCGTAATAAGAGGCGTGGACTTGGACTAATATTTACCCCCTAATTTATCTTGATACACCACAAGGTACCCTAACAAACTCGGTGAAACTAACGAACGATATTACAAAGAGTAAGTGCTTCTGGAAAGTTCTTCGGTTGATTTCTTGTGATAATTCTTATATCCTATTATGTAAAACGTTAATGGACGAGCCGTGTGCGAGGACTCCATGAGACTTCAGTAAGCCGCGTGACGGAGTCGTCAAAATCTGTCAATAATTTGCTTGATCAGGGTTCAAGTAAATGTATTTATTATACACAATTTCTCACATGGCTTTTCTTCCTTTGTCAGTACGTGCACCATGCTTTTGGTCTATTGGTCTATTCTGTATTAGTATTTAGAAAGCGATAAAATTAAGCATTGGTAGGTTTTTTCCTATTTACTATTTTCTGTCGCATGCAAAAATGTTTATCGTGTGCGTGCACAATATAAAGGTCTGGTCGATAAATAGGTAGCGCATTAAGTGCTGATTTTTCAATGCTCAATTAAATTTTATCAGAGGAATAAGTTTGAATATTTGACAATTCTTCCATACTAATAACTGTCAAATGTTAATTTTATTCTACAGTTAAGAATTAACTGATGATTGAAAAATGGGCCCTAAGTATTAAGCTTTTGTCAGTTTTGTTAATACCAGAATATACAAATGTTATGCGTAATGATTGCATTTATCTTACTGCGGAACAATGAGTTTCCCATTTTGTATGACTTGAAACTGCCTCGTTGGTTGCAAGGGCTAAATTGTGAACAAGATGTCTTTTAGGTTTTATAAAAAGTGTTTCGTATTTTGTTGCGGAGTCCAAAAAAGTGCTCAATATATCTTGTCGGCTAATCTAAAAAATTACATGGAACTCGTCACATGACTAGCTGATTGTGAATGTTTAGTTTTTGTACACGTCCAAGTCCATTTACTTCAACTTCGAAAATAAAAGTTACAAAGCCGATTACGTTAAGAACGCTTTGGCTGTTCTATAAAAAAACTTTTCTACACAACATGTGTCTCATAAATATGTCAGTTATACTACCAAAACTGAATTAGACATTCTCAAACCTTTCCTTTCCCTAATAATCACCTGAACGATGAAAGACCAGTGCTACTAACTGCATTGATTTGAATGCGTGCGTCACAGCCGACTGAGTGCATTTGGAGGTGCATTACCGATAACTCTGTTACTGACATCTCTCGCTATGCCCCGTGAATTAGGAACAGGGTACATTGCTGGATGTTTAACTGTGATATTATAAGAGATTGTGTAAAGATTGCTTCGATTTCTGTATCTGCTTTGATGTTTTCATTTCATGTCATTTATTTTTCACTAGTTGTTGCCGACGACTTCGTCCGCGTAGAATATGATTCCTGTTTTATCTCATGGGAACATGTAATCGGGAGAAAAAGTATCCTTTAACCTAAGTTAGCCCATACCCTGCCTGCATACGAAATTTAATCAAAAATTCGTTCTGTAGATTCAGCGTGATTGACGGACAAACATCCAAACAAAGAAACTTATAATATTAGTGTGATGCAACAGAACCAGATAGGCCGGTTTAATTTAGTCATTCTTTGGGCGAAACAGATAGTGTAGAGTAAATTGTAACGATGTCAATTCATCATGATCATCGTCAACAGCCCATAAGTACCTACTCACTGCTGAACCAAGACCAAAGCCTCTTCTCACACGGCGAAGGTTTTACGGATATATTTATTAGTAATCGTCAGTTTCATCATCATAATCATCACCAGCCCGAAGACGTACACTGTTCGATAAAGGCCTCCCCCTTAATCCGCCATATTGAACGACAAATCGCCACCTGCAACCACTGGCTCCCCGCGACTAGTAACTAATCTTATCTTATACTATCTCATATCTTATACTATTTGTATAAAGCGGAAGAGTTTGTTTTTTTGTTTGAACGCGCTAATCTCCGTAACTGCAAGTATGATTTGAATAATTCTTTTTGTGTTGGAAAGCGCATTTATTGAGGATGGCTATACGCTATAAAATATCACGCTACGACTAATAGGAGCTGAGCAGAGCGTGTGAAACCGCGCGGAAGTAGCTAGTTAGTAATATACGATAAACCAATCTGTTCAAAATCTGTATCTATATCTATCTACATCACAAGCCGCCCAAAACATAAAAAGTCAAAATTAATCTATAACATATAATTTTTATTTGCCATCAAATTCCATCTGCTGTAGTTATAAACCTTCACAGTTCTCTCATAAAATGACGTGCTATAGAGTCCATATATGTGAGGGACATCTACCCTGTAATATGATGATGTAATGTATAATTGTGACTGTGCAAATAAATGCATTATTTTGTACAAAATAACACATCTAGGAACTGATAGAAGTGTTTAATGGTTGATATATTATTAAAATTTGGTACTTTCCTTAATTAAACATAAATTATTTCGACTGTGCAATACAATAAAATATTAAAAAACCAGTCACACTTTCATTAATTGATTTTATGACCAACTGAATTTTAAAAAAATTCCATCTTTTTAAGAAATAAGTACGCCGTTTGACGCTAAAAAAACGTGACGTCATAATTCACAAACTCGTACAAAATTCATAGAAAACTGTCGTTTTTGACAGTTCGAAAAAAGTATTGAATTATTCGTTGTCAAGTACCCGATTGTTGGTTTGTTTAACGACAAAACATCAACATAGAAAAATCTAATAACAACAAATGGATACTAACACATTAAGTGTTGTAGTAATAGATTCTGTTGTGACCATTTGAATACGAAGTAAAATTGCAGTAATTACCAGCTAATAGAGTAACTACTATTCAATAATAACAACAACAAATTGTTCCTAATACATTTACAAAATACTACCCCAATATAGTAACCACTTCCCTAAGATTCCTCGCAAAATATTCGTGTCTGTGGTGACGGACGTTATTTGAGGTATGCAACCCAACTGTCGGCTCTGTTGAGTGTTACCGGCTGATTTGACACCGACGTCTACACTACTTCACAGATTATACACTGCTCTATGTTTGTGTATAAACATGCATACGCTCGTATGCATGTTTATACAAGTAATCTGCCGTCATTACGTCTCTTGATCCCTTTTGGGATAGGTAGAAGTGCACATATACAAGGTATTGTTTTAAAGCCGCGTCATTTTCTAGGAGATAACTCGGCTATCGATTCTGAGTCCGAATCAATAAAAAAAATTGTAGGTAAATATTTTTAATTTTTCTGTAAATTACGGAAATCCGTAGTGCGAACTACACGCCGCCGTCTTGTAACTAGCTTTATAACGCGGCTTAATACAGACAAACTCAAACACGTAATTGATATTATTAATAATTCCATAAAACTCCAATGAGAAACATTGCTGTCGCTTATTCTGAAATACTGTAGAACTTAAACGATTTATTATAGCCGTATTTTTAATTATTGGCCCGAAATTTTCTTTTACATTAAATAAATGACACGTTTTAAAAACTACACCTTGTATAATATAAAATTCATTTTTTTATTACATGTGAGGGCCTACCTACCATTGTATACACAAATGCTTCAAATATGATTTGCCCTGGAATATTGTGATTTCCTAGTAAAATATTACATATTTGCTATAAAGTGATGTCTAAAACTACAAAATATTTTATAGGTAACTAGCTTCAGCCCGCGACTTCATACGCGCAATCCCGTTCTTCCCGTTCCCGTTCGTGATTTTCGGTGAAAAAAAAAAATTAAAAAAAAATCGATGAAAAAGTATCCTATGTCCGTCTCCTAGTTCTAATTTACCTCCCCACCAATTGTCATCCACATCGATGTAGCCGTTCTTGAGTTATAAGTAGTGTAACTAACACGACTTTCTTTTATATATATAGATATAAATTAATTGTTACAGTCTACTCGATTGTAAACTTTATACTTTGCTCGGCGTACTCTCGTACACGTACAAACACATTCTCATATACACATTCATTCACACACACACACACACACTCTTACATTCCTACTCACTTTTTAATGATGTTAACGATAAGAATAGTCTTAAGGAAAAGGCCGTATTATGACAGAAGCAACACAAGCTGTGCCTAGTGCGGTTGTTATTGTATACTGGATAAATACGTATGCATTGGGCTTGTATTAAGAATTTTTATTTTTATGTATTTATGTTGGATTAATAGTAAAAGTATCATAGAATCAACATGGCTTGACTGGTAAACAATGGTAATGCCATTAATCCAATACCTTCGTGCTCTTTAGAACGACACAAAGCATTTTACCTAAATAAATGAGAATTTATATGAGAATAACGTCGTGGTGGCCCAGAGGTTTATGACGCACTTCTCATACATGAGGGTTCTGGTTCGAAACCTACCAACGGCAAGTACCAATGTGACTTTTTCCGAGTCATATATACTTTCTAAGATTATTTAGACACTGACAAACGGTGAAGGAAAACATCGTAAGGAAACCTGGGCTTATAATTTCTAATTATAAGTTTGAAATCGCCAACTCGCATTGAGCAAGCGTGGTGATTAATGCTCATACCTTCTCCGTGTGAGAAGAGGCTTTGCTCAGCAGTGGGCATTTACCTCTATAGGTTGTTGGTGATGATGATGAAATGAGAATTAATTCATTAAATATTATTAAAATTTTCAGTACAACAATTATGTATTGTTAAAAACCCACAAAACTATGAAAGAAATCCTAAAACTACTTCCGTATAATAAATACGAGTGCGTGTCGCTGGGTCCGCGCGAGGTAAGTTTTTAATTTTATTTAATTGACTGCACAATGTCAGAGGTGAGCCAGGGCTGGCACAGATACAAAACTGTGTTTTAATATAATATTAATTGACCAATTCATGTCATATTCTGATTCATCGCTTTGTAGGTTGAGTTGGTTGAGTGCAACCATCAACTGCAACCTCATGTGTTTTTCTTGAAACGAAATTATAAAGTATTAATAATATTTTTGATTTTCAAAAGCTGACATTGGTAGATTTTTTTGAGGAGGAAAATCGTCCAATGCCTCCTTCGTCTTTGGGTTATGCGAAAGGGAGTGTCAAACTCTTACTGACTAAAAACCACCCCATTCTTACTTCTGCTTTCCGAGCCGGAGCCCTGGCAATCCGTTAGGCCTTCCGCGGCTCAACATTGGTAGCATAAGGTTTAGAATTGTGGTCAGTTCAATACTATATTTACAATAAATGCACTCCTGCTTACCTCTTTATTTAAAAGGTTATTATGTTAAATATTCTTAAAAATCATATTTTTAAGGTAAATGAAACCAATAACCACCTGTAAACACTGTCTTGGCTTCCTAACTCTAACTGAAACTCAGTTAGGTTGCAATCTCTTGAAGATTTAAATTGATCTGAAAGCTAGTCATCTTAGTCATCTCATTCTAAGGTAAAGGCGAAACTAAGGCAAGTACGTAGCTCGTTGAAAATTGTTGAAAATCATCCCCTAAATTTGTTCATACAAAAGTAGTCTCTAAACATTGGAAATAAGGTCTATAATGTAGTTAGTGGAAAGCGGCAACCGGTGACCGCTTGGGGATATACGGGGTAGAGCAACTTATTGCCTAAGTGACAATGTGACATATTAATCATTCCTAAATAAACTACATTTAAAAAACTGACTTCAACCCGCATTTATTTTTTAATTCGTTAATTAATATACTAAAACTTGTTCCTAAGAGCCGATTTTTTAATCATCAGTTAATTCTTAACTGTGGAATAAAATTGATAGTTAACAGTTTTTAGTATGGAAGAATTGTCAAATATTTTTTTTAAGGGCGGAAAATCATCGAATGACTGAGGGAATGTCAGACTCTTACTGACTAAAAACCACCCTGTTCCTTCTCCTGCACGTCGAGCCGGAGCCCCGGTTACCCGTTAGGTTCTCCGCGACTCCGAATCGGCATCGGCCCTATTGGGCCCTATTGTCAAATATTGAACGTTATTCCTCAGTTAAAATTTAACTGAGCATTGGTAAAAGTGTAACAAAAACTTTTCTGATAACCGCATCAAAATTGGTTCAGGCAATCGCGAGATAATTGCGCACATACGCGAGATAATTGCGCACTTACTTTTTTCTTTTTGAATTCGGTTAAAAAAGATGAGTATTTGACTGAACACTTGACGTAATACACTGGTGTAATCGAAAACATATTGAGGCATTATTACCAAACTAAAAAAAAGATTAGTTATCAAATCGTCTTACAAGTGAGGTATTTACTAAAATTTGTTAAAAAATACACACAATTACGTCTAGTGACAACCCTACAAATCGACAGGGTGTGAACATAATTAATTACTCTCTAAGTGAGAGTACGCGAGGGTTGTCACATAGCTGTAGATTGCGCCAGCCAGTAATTGTCATCGAGGCCTTCAACCCTGCCACGTCATACGTGTTCAAATTTATCTTCATATTCAATTGAATTAACCCGAGTGACGAGTGACATCATTTACTTACTTACATTCTCTTTCTTTTGGTATTTTTGTACTAAGTTCTAACATGTCCCTTCTGCTAGTGACAACTTCGCCCACGTAGTTATAGATAATAGCTTACATATCACTCTCCAGCTTCCATCATACCATAAAGTTGGTCTACCCAATACGATTTTACATTTATAATGTCAAATATTAATAATAGTAATACGTTTTGTTATTTATCTTCATAAAAAATATTTACAAAAAACTAAATGAAGGCCCGTTAAATATTTGATCATTAACACTCATTAAAGATCTTAAAGAATCTAGTAATTAAGTTTTATTAGAGGTCGCGTAATAAAATATTCGTATAGATTCTACAAGTAATACGCCGCAGTCGTAGCCGCGTAGTACTCCGCTACGAGGCTACGTGCTACGGCTACAAGCTACACCGCTACAGCGCTACGAAGCTTAATTAAGAAATATTAGTTTGTGCAAATTATCGTTGCAAGTGTTTGCTTAGAAAGTCAACTAAGTTATTTATATTTTTTCTAGAAATGCTTCTCTTTGGTATTAGGTATGGAGAACTAGGTTCAGGTGGCGGCTTCGTCTATGTTGTCGGAATAAAAGTAGCCTGTGTGTTATTCTAACTTGATTATTATTTCAATATTAGTTCTTAGAACAAGGCTAGATTATGGGTGTAGAATAGGCTTCTTTTTATCACATGGGAACGTATTCAGTTCAGATCTCGACTATTTAAATAAAAAAATAAAAATATTACAGCTATTGCAAAGTACAATGGAATTGTGGTTTAAATAGAAAATTGACCGGCTCTCTCTTAATGAAACTTTAATCACAATGCTCTGGACAACATTATGAAATATTTCAGCGAATAGTTTTCAGGCACTGTAATTCAGTCGCAACTGAATAACTGTTGAGGAATGCAACAGGTATTGTATAGCTATTTGCTTCATTATTGTCTGTTATTATGAAACTTGGTATTTTATACATATAAATACAGGTAACATTATAAATTAGGTTCTTAATATGTTGTTTTGTATTGTATAGATGACATGGAGGAGCGGGTAGCGTAGCGGGCGGTATGGCGGGCATGCCCGTGCTGGGTAACAGCGTGGGCGCCGGCGAGCTGCGAGACAACAGCCGCGGTGAGTTGAAAACTATACTTTCATTCATCAACAGCCTATAAATGCCCACTGCTGAGCAAAGCCTCTTCTCACACGGAGAAGGTTTGAGCATTAATCACCACGCTTTCTCAATGCGGGTTGGCGATTACAAACTTATAATTAGAAATTATAAGCCCAGGTTTCCTCACGATGTTTTCCTTCACCGTTTGTCAGTGGTGTCTGAATAATCTTAGAACGTACATATAGCTCGGAAAAAGTCACATTGGTACTTGCCGTTGGCAGGTTTCGAACCCTCACCCTCATGCATGAGAAGCGGGCGTCTTTAACCTCCGGGCCACCACGACATTACTTACTGTTATTGTAATTCTTGCTGATTTTGTAAAAGTTAATTAGATACATTTTTAGCCATTCTCTGATCAACCTGATTCTTTAAAACGGTAATCTCCATTCGCGCTTGCGAAGTGTGGGGTTTATGTCATAAACTTATTTATGTGGAAGAGACCAATAGTCCAACATTGGCTTCTTTCGGCTTGTTGATAAAATGAATAATATAGAAAAAAATATTTAATGGTTATTTCGAAAGTCTTTCTCTCTATTACAGCAAAATAGTTTTAAATATATAAAAAACAGAATGCCCAAATTTAAACTCATTCTAGAAGGTCATAATAAAGGTTTTGTTAATTAACAGTCGACATGTTGGCAATTTCTGTAGTCAATTAAATCTATTCTGATTAATTTTTTAACAATTGCAACGATATTTAGTATATTATTGTTCCTAAAAAATTTGAGTTTATGAAGTTTCATATTACGTTAACTTTTTAGTACTTATTTATTTGGTTTTCCAATTAAGATGGACGTCGGGAAATAATGAGACTTAATTTATGAAGCGCTTCTGCAGTGGTTGGAGACTTATTCTTCGTTTTAAGAATATTATCTTGCACACAATTAGTTAAGTTAGTCGTTAACTGCTAATATATAAAGATGAGTTTACTTTGTTACTTTCTTCAGGTTATTTTAACTATTTTATTATAAGCAAACTAAATGCCGAAATTTATTTTTAGAAAAAGGTTGTAAACTAAAGCGTTTTAATTATTCGTCTTAGATTTTGAATTTGAAACCAAATGAATCGATATATATCAATAGTTTTGGTATTATAGAAAGAAGATGCGTGGTTCCGTACTCAGTAATTTGTAATAGTAGAGGATTGAAGAAGAATATCTTGCAAGAATGTTTCGATCAACTATGAGAGTGCTCGATCCTGGTCTATTCCTGTTATCCTGTAGGTACGATTTAACTGTGCACTTTTAACTGTACAACCGGACTATATAGACAAAAGTGCATAATTAGAACGAAAGGTGTGTAGGTGCATTATACCAAGCTGCCATTGTCATTAGACAAATGAAGCATGTAAGTCTAGAATAGAGTTTTCCTAATTGAACTCCCAAGAGTCAGTCTGTCTATTGACATTGTTGTCCTAATCGATTACACACTAATCGATGTCCGAATACGAACATCACGTAGTTGCAAACAAACGTGGAAGTATTTATTTAGGAACCAAATTACTGAACTAGTGAACACGACTTTTTTATTGATGTTGCGATTACGAAGGTTTGATTGGCGTAGTGGTGGGGTTTTCTTACAACATAATCGATTATAGTTCCTAATTGATTAGCAATAATCGCTTGCCTCCTATTCTATGAAAAAACTAAAATCGATTATGTATTAAGTTTTAATTTTATTTTTTCAGGTATCAACATTTAAATTCTACTGAATAACAGCATTAAAGAGGAAATACTTACGGTGTTTGGATTCTGAAATTTAAAATGAAGGCTAATTGATTTATCTTAAAATCATTTAGGAAACTTACTGATAATATACTTATTTACATTTTGATAGGTCATACAGTAATTTAAATGAAATCAATAAATTAAGGAATACGTTCGTAATCTACATTTATAACAAAATTCATAATCATAAAACCTTAAAACTTAACACAAACGTGTGCATAGATATTCCAAAACATTAAATTTAAAAATCCAAAACATATTCCATACAAACCTCAATTTATTTTTATTCACCACTTGTTACGACAGATCGATTTCGAGGTTTCCACTCGTAGACATATGCATCGCTTACTCGATTAATAATCGAGTGTTTACATGTCATGTGTACCTCACTATTTCCTGGAGATTGCGGCCGATTGGAGGACTCTCGATTGATATGTCGCACACATCTAACTATCTACAGGTCTATTTGATTGGTAGACGATATTACTTTATAGTTCAAAGTAACTGTGAAAATATGTATGATTATTCTTAACAACCCTTTTTGATTTGTATTGTAAGTTTCGTGAGAAATTATTATGTTTTCGGCTTACTAACGTAATAATACGAGTGCTACTGGTAGCAGCGCGACAGTTGCCGCGTCGCGGGTGGTCGCGAAATACTGCTCATGAATATGAGCCTCCAGCATGGCTTGAAACTAGTCGAGTTCCTCGTCAAATTATTACGTGAGTAAGCCGAAAACATAATAACCCTTTTTGATTACTATGGATTGATTCGATTGGGTGGAAATATAGCTTTTATTTTAAATTCTTGACTGAACTGTTGATCCTTGGTTTAATTTTCAGAATAAGCAAGACATAATATTGAATTTTTTTTTATTATGTCATTCTTAAGAACTGTAGAGCGTTAGAGTTAGGGACAGTGATTACATAGTACACCATAAACGGTTCAAAATTTACTAACTAGCTAATGTTGTTGACCTCTTATTACCCCTTCGTTCTGTCGCGGAGAACCTAACGAGTTACCGGGGCTCCGGCTTGAAGTGCAGGAGAAGGAACGGGGTGGTTTTTAGTCAGTAAGAGTCTGACATTCCCTCCCGCCTCACCCAGGCGGGAGCAGTCATTCGATGAATATACCACCTTAAAAAAGTACCCCTTCGTTCTTAGATATATACGTACTTACTTGTATATAACTACTTCGTAGATACATGTATATATCTGGCGATGAGCCCAACATCGGCATGAATCGTCTACTAACACGTTTTGTTTGTTTGTACAGAGGCCAGCAACAGGTCATCGAGTAGCGGGTCTCGTCGCGGCTCCTCCCCACGCCAGGCACAGGTAAATTTTGTTTCACAAACTTCTATTGTACCGAATCAAGGTTAAAAACGTTTGTAGCCACGTAACGAATGTTACTCGGCTTTCGTGGCTATTTATTTTTACACATTTATTTTTTTATGCAGTTAATGTAAATGTGAAAAGTTACAAAATTGTCGGGATTGAAAACAGCTGGGGTTTAACCATAGCTAGTGCATAAGCCTATGGAATGTCGCGGAGAACCTAACGGGTAACCGGGGCTCCGGCTCGACGTGCAGGAGAAGGAACGGGGTGGTTTTTAGTCAGTAAGAGTCTGACACTCCCTTCCGCCTCACCCAGGCGGGAGCAGTCATTCGATGATTTTCCCCCCTTAAAAAAAAAGCCTATGAAATACTTGAGAATTTTTTAGCTTATTTTTAAATAGAGATGATCAAATAATTTAGTTTCGTGTCTGTACCAGGAGCATGAAACGTGTGACGCGACTGTGCACAAGTCGGACCTGACGCGCACGCGCCCCAACAGCTATGAACGAGAGTATCATGACAAGGTTCCAACCATGGTGGGTATAAACAGTACAATATGCATCTATAGAGACATTTATTTATCAAAATAATATTACATGTTGAACTGGTCTCATTTCACGGTAGACTTGAGACATGAACATGTATCCATCGTATCCATCAGTGCCTACTAATAGAATAACACATGTGTACATGTCACTTGTTTTTAGCATGTGAAATAACTTTTTAAAATTATTTCTGTCTTATTGTGCAAAAAAGATTATCGTGCATCATAATATTTAGTCAATTATATTTGAAGATGTCCTCCACTTTAAATTATTATTAATGGTTTTTAGTGATTTGGAGACATAACTGATTGAAACTGACCAAATTGATTGAGAAATGTTGATTGATTGCTAGAATTATTATTAACAGTGCCGTAGCTACTAAGTCTACCACCTAATACAACACATTTCTACTCAGGCCACGCTCAGCGGCACCGGCGTAGTTACACACACAGCTCCATCGTACGAGGAACAGCGCGCTAACCCGGCGCTGCTGAGTCGAGGCGCGAGTGGCACGCCAGGGGGCAGGAGTGTGCGGGATGATGGATACTGCTCAGCAAGCAGCACGCCTAGAGCATTCGGTATGATTATATAGTCATTTATTAGCGTTTTTTAAGTCTTCTGTTTCGTAAAAGCTTAATGTCGTCTCAAATCCCTCAATTGTCAACGTTCAAAACAGAAGGTTACGTAGAAAGAAAATCTCTCCCTCATATTATATGTATTTCATTGTGGTTTGTGATTTAAGATATTAAGTTCGAATTTCGATCAAATAATCGAAGTTGTCAAAAGACTATTGAAATTTTCATTAATAGCGCGTAGATTTAAATTGTGAAAGGCAACGGTGAAGAATGTATTAATCATCTTGTCGAAATATAGGTGTTACGAATATTATACATTAGTTTGATTAGGATAAGGCAATGATCAATGTTATTATTTAAATTAGTCTGTCAACCTGCACAGGTTATAAAGCAATCATAGAAGAAAATATCTCATAATGAACACTGAGTATCATCTGCAATATTGTCCCACATTATTGCCAATATTTCTTCATTAAACTAATTTAAAAAGTGATTGTAGTCCAATAAATATTGTACCTAGTATCGCAACTGAGCTAGGGAAGGGAAATATATTAAAAACTCTAAGTCCAGTCAGGTGGCGTCCGTTGGACTTGAACGGAATCTTATTGCCACTTCACTATTTATTCCGCCATTCTTGTTTGAGTTGGCGGGAAACTTTATTTAGCGGCCATCTTGAAGTGTCTGTCTATTAATTTTTATTGGCTCAATAGCATATTGTCGTAATGAACTGTTTTGTTGATTTAGCGAACGAGTGAACTTGAATAGTGAGGCTTTAGGTTTTACGAAATTTTCAGCTCATGAATATCCGTTGTTTGCCATACATTCTAGGGTCGATTTTTCCACCTTCATCGGAGGAATAATATTGTCATTTTTGACAATTCTTCCATACTTAAAAAAAGGATGTCAATTGTATTCTTTGATTCTTAAATTCTATCTCTTTTTTTATTTACTGTATTTAACTAAAATTATAGTTAATTTTAAGTTGTTTAAGTAATTTATTCGTAATTGTGTAACTCAATTGTCGCATTTAATTTGAATAAAATTATTTTGATTATAAAAATTATCTGTTGATTCAAAAATCGACCCTATATAAATTCCACAATTTCATTTGTCAAAGTCAAAGTCAAAATCATTTATTTCAATTAGACCTTTTGAACGTCAACAATATAAATTTAGAAGTGAAGCTATTTGCTCATTCCAAGCATTTGGTTTAAATTCTGCTAACACATTCCTAGACAAGGCGCGTGAAGGCATACTTACGAAGATTTTTATTTCATATTAAAAGATCAAACAGTACTCAGTGATTGGTAATCTGAATGCGGTCAGACGGAATACATCCAAACATCTCTCGAGACCAAAGTCTTTTAAGATAGCTATACGAATGATCTATCTATCTTACCTTTTGATTATTTTTATTTAAGTAATACTAGCTTGTACACGCAGCTTTGTCCGCGTTTCCGGTGTATAAAAAGTATCAAGTAGTAAACAATTATCGTCATCATAGTCGGGAACTGAATCTAGTATATAACCAACCATCGCAACTGATTACATATCCAAACTTACTTCTAACTTCATCTCAAATATTAATATAACGTACAAAATTAAAAAAGAACATCAGCATACACCGCGCTGCATCTAATTCACTGAAACTTTAAATTAAAACCTTATCTAGATATAAATAGTGTCTAGATTTAATCAGAGTAGTAGATTAAAAGAAGGTTTCTTCAGATTGCAAACTTTATGCATGTTATTGCTTTGCCAGACTTCATGGGGTCTTCGGACTTTGCTTCGTGTATTAGGATATTAAAATACGTATTCGAAACTGAAAGTTAAACATAGTTTTTAAGTTTTAAATATTACTAATATGGATATCAATAAACATCTTTCTTTCCCCACTGACGTCGATGCGGACGAATTTTTCGACGCTTTATGTAAATAGTTGTTTTTGTTTTTTCTTATAATTAATTTTAATCTTTAGTTGTACCTCAGGTATTTAATTTAGTAATATTTAGTTTTAATTTTTTTTAAGTAATAGTTAGTTTTTAATTTAAGTTTTTTATTTGAATAAATGAATTTATGTTTCTCAATAAATATAATCTTTCAAAATTGAATAGAGAAACTTAGAAAACTTTTGTTATATCTTTTCTTTATAGAGAAGGGTTAGGTACAACAAAACATAACATTTATTTATTTATTAAGGGTTCCCAACATTACGCTTTTTTATCCCCGAACGGGTAGCCAGAGGTGCACATTAGGGCCCTTAAAGCCACTATACAATGTAACACCCACTTTTCACTATTTATGTTATGAGTCCCAAGTAATAGGGGGTGAGTCTAATTGTCATATACTGGGTATGATTCCAGACAACATGTAGCATGGTGTCTGGAATCTGTATCTGTATCTGTATCTGTATCTGTCCTGAGATTTTTTAAAAAAGCCCAGTTATACCGAGAGTTATACTCGTTACCGAGAGTTATACCAGTTATACTCGGCCAACGAGGCAGTCATACTTGATGATTAACAATTATTACTATACAATTTGTTGATTATAAATTGGTATGTTCTAAGATTACAAAGTTACGATTACCCTTTAACTACTACTAGAAATTTTGGGTTTCATTTTCAGGAATTCCAAGGCTTTCGATTCTTATAATTTTCAAATAATATTGTCTGGATTGCACCCGGTCCCCGACAAAAGATACTGTTAACAGTAACAGTATCTTTTGCACAGCCACCTGCCTACCTAGCATTTTAATAAGGGCAGTATTTTTCTCCCATATTTAATTTCAATATTGACTTCGACACATGTCATTGGAATGGACATACAAAACAATAAAGCATATTTTATTACATGCAATACAGAGTCGACCTTGAAATCGTGAACAATCCGATCGCATTTCTCTTTAATTAAATGTTTCGCATCCCACTGCGTTGCATAACCAGTGAAATCGAAATCAATATTAAACAGAATAGTTAACTGAAAAAAATACCACTCATTGTATGAAAATATACGCTTTTTGTGTTTCGAAAAGTGCATTATTATTATTATATGTTGAATATAATTCGCACTTATCGCCAATGTTTTTTGCGTCCCCTGTTTATATTTATTTATTTATTACTGCCTCATTGGCCGAGTGATCGCAAGTTCGATTACCGAGCAAGGGGTCTCGAATTCGATTTCCGGATCGAGCAAAGTATTACTGGATTTTAATAAAAATCTCAGTATTAGCACGGAGTCTGGAATTGCGCCCAGTATATGGCATTAGGCTCACCCCCTATTACATGGAACTCATAAAATAAATAGTGAAAAGTGAATGTTACATTGTACAGTTTGGCATTAAGTGCTGTATGTAATGCGCACTTCTGCCTACCCCTTTAGAAATGAAAGGCGTGATGCGTGTATTTATTGGTTAAAATCCTAGTTTGAGTGATGTTACTAAGAAGTTTACGAACCAAAGAACAATGCCCACCCAACAAAACAATTTGCCCTACCCCAGAAACGAACCAAACATACCTTCAAAGTCACACTAGGAAATCTTCCAACCACTCAACTAAGGCAGTCACCTAACACATTTTAATATCAGAATACCGGTTCATTTCGAACGCACCGTTTTTGAATTCCGATAGAATCCTACCTTGGGATTATTGCGTAAATTTTTCCGCGTCGGCATGCTATTATGGGATACCGATCGGCATGCCAGGACATTATTAAGACCCGCGGTAGGTGTAAGAATGAATGCTATGAGGACAGTATAGCTTCATCTATATGCAAGGCTAAGTGCTTGAATATTGATGAGGTTAAAGTGAAGTTTCAAATACAGACTTTGTGTTCAACTTCTTAGGACTCAATGAGACGGACTAGTAAGGTCAAACGCAGGATTACGAAATATGTATTTGTGCATCGTTTTTGACCTCTAAACACAGTAACTTAGTTCTATTCTATATTACCCTACAAATAGGGTAGATGACTCATTTTTATTTTAATGTCCGTCTGGTAGATTATTTTAAATCATTAGACACGTATTTTTTATTTTCTTACTGAAACGAATACTTTCGACGATATATTGATTTGAAATGTCTCGTGACGTCACTTCTATGTACATTTTATACGTAGAAATGACGTTTTGACCCACTCCTAAACTTTGATTCGTGTTATCTAAGTATCATTTTATTATACAACAAAATAAAGAAATACGTGTCTAATATTTTTTCATTACCTAATTGACGGACTAATTAGATTTTTAATTTTCATGCCCTGTCATCATCCCTATTGCGTAGAAATAAATAAAAGCAGTAGATAACGTTTGTGCATGACTTTTGATTCATTATAAGTATTTCTCATTTCAGACAATAAATCAACGAAAGGCTCAGTTGTCACTTTATCGTGTTACAAGAGTAAGTATGATGAATTAATATTTAAACTATGTAATTAAAAATATGTATCATGTGATAGCAATAGTTTCTGGGCGATCAGTAAACTAACGTGACACGGCTTAAATTTCAGCACAGAAAACAATTTTTATGATTTATTATTATGTTTTCGGCTTACTTCCGTAATAATTTGACGAGGAAGTCGACTAGTTTCAAGCCATACTAGAGGCTTATATTCATGAGCAGCATTTCGCGACCCGCGACGCGGCGACTGTCGTGCTGCTACTTTATATATTTATTTAGTATACTCTTACAAATGTAGAAGATATATAGAAAACATAATAATTTATTTAGTATATCTCACGAAAGTTACAATACAATTTTTTATGATATTATCAAAAGTTAACTACGGCCTACGCCGTAGAGCGCGTAGCGCTTGTTCGTAGCAATATTTAGTAGGCACAATTATTGAAATGTTTCACATGTTTTCATTGTATTAGTATTTCTGCCTTAAAACTGTTTATAAATGATGTTGTTAAAAAGTGTTTTCTCTACAAAATTTAAAAGTGAAGTGTTGGTGTCGGTATTCGCAACCCCTTGAAATATCTTAAAGGGTCGCAACTTTTTACAAGTTTAGATATCTGGCAATCGTTTGTTCTTGTAAATTAACTTAATTTTCACTTTCAGAGGAGCCTAAGATACAAATAGAAGAAGAATGTTTTTATAGTGAGCCGTCGAAAAAACTCAGAACGAATAGTATTAAACCGGGTGAGTTTATTTTATACACATTTACGTCTACATTATTTACGTATGTAGAGGTTCCGTATATCGTTATGTGTAATAATAGAATTGCAAATAAATTCTGGTTTGATTCCAGAAAATAACTTGTAGGGCCTTTTCGCTATTATTAAACTCTTCAATAATCGGATGCTGAAGTTGTATCAGTTGTAAGGACTTTACACATGGTTGTTACTTTCGGTAGTAAATAACTTGATATATTAATAGCATGCACAGTTTAGGTGTATTGATTATCTAGTGACGTCCAGTTCCGTAGTCACTTAGAAGACAAGGCCAATCTGGCATCTAAAAAACTCGGTGTGCTAAACAGAGCGAAGCGGTACTTCACGCCGGGACAAAGACTGCTTATAAATAAATCGCAAGTTCGCCCCCATATGGAGTACTGCTCTCATCTCTGGGCAGGAGCGCCAGCATACCAGCTTGGACCTTTTGACGTGGTCCAAAGGAGAGCTGTAAGACTTGTTGACGATCCTATACTTACGAGCGGTATCGAGCACTTAAGTCTAAGGAGAGATTTTGCCTCCCTGTGCGTGTTCTACCGCTTGTATAATGGGTTATGTTCTGCGGAATTATTTGATATGATGCCCACGGCCACTTTTTATCATCGCACCGCTCGCCATCAACAGGGGGCTCACGCTCACTCATTGGAGCCAAAATGGTCCCGTACAGTTCGGTTTCAGAGGAATTTTCTCCCACGGACCCTCCGATGGTGGAATGAGCTTCCTGCCGTGGTTTTCCCAGTGGGCTACAACATGAGGTTCTTCAAGAGGGCAGTGAATAGGTTTTTTAAGGGTCGGCAAGACGCATGTAATGCCCCAAGTGTTGCAGGCGTACATAGGCCACGGTAACCACTTACCATCAGGTGGGCCGTGTGCGTTTTTGCCACCGTCGTGGTATAAAAAAAAAACTCGTATGTTTTAAATTTTACTGTTCCTTGTTTCCGTATAAAATTAATTCGTTATAGCCGCGGAGAACGTAAAAGGTTACCGGGGCTTCGGCTCGAAGTGCAGGAGTGGGTAGTTTTTAGTCACCCAAGACGGAGAAGCCATTCGATGATTTTGCTCCCTTTACAAAAACGTAATATAATGTTACATTAATATACAAATCACCAGAGGAGGGCGACGGCCGCGAGACGTGGGGTACGGGCGCAGACTTCTTGCTCTCCATCATCGGCTTTGCGGTAGACCTCGCTAACGTGTGGCGCTTCCCTTATCTATGCTACAGGAATGGCGGCGGTAAGTCCAATAAATATAATGTATACTTTTTTATTATTATACCTTGACCTGCTTCATGTTTGTTAATGTGATATGGTTTTAATACCGACTTTGTTTGTATTTGTCTAACTTCTTTTTTGTATTGTCGATGCATGGTTTTTTTTCAATTTTTCATACTTGTCTCATGTGAGATTGTTATTCTAATGCTAATTATTAAAGGTATTCCATTACTAACTATTTTCTTAGTCCGAGAGACATGTATTTTCACTTTTACGTATTTTTGAGACTAACGTCTGTTTAAAGTAATATTAGTAAACAGTTTTATGACATTGAATCAGAGACTTTGTATATACAATTCACCCTAACTCATTTAAAGATAATTGGAGTGATTATTTGTAATATTAAAATAACCGCTATGTACCTCATGCATATGAATATACATACGATATACAGTATACATACCAAAACAACATTTTTTACAATTTATGTCTGTCTGTCTATACTGGCATGACTCAAGAATGGCTGGACCGATTTTGCAAGACTTTTATTTGTAGCTGAAGTACTAAGGATATAACATAGGCATGTAATTTTGGAAAATTGAAACAAAAAAAGATAGGTTCATATCCTACGCGGACGAAATCGCGAGCAACAGCTAGTGGGCCATAAGTATGATAGGAATATCGTTTGTTACCCATTTATTACATTTTAATTTTTCTACAAAATGTCGATTTCAATATTGTTTACACAGACATCTCTAAATATGAAACCAATTCTCCAATCGGTATTAAGTCATTAAAATTCAGAAATCGAATTTTAGAATTACATCGATATAATTGGTACTTGGCGCGTTCGTATTGCTTAACGCTAAACACCGGCCGCTTCTGAGAATTTCTTATTAATTAAGAACACAATATCACTCTCTGAAATGGAATGAAATTATAAATACGAGTAAATTATTCACGTTTAATTAAATCGCTAGTCGATCGTAGCATTAATGTTGGAAACCTTTTCAGTTTTAATTTCTGTAATACTTCTTCATTAAAGTAGTTTTGTTTACTGTAATTTAACCTGTTGATTTAAATATGAAAGTTATATATGTCAAGAGTAATGTAAAATAGTCGTGTTTAAGCACACGTAGCTATCATATATCATCATCATCAACAGCCTATAAATGCCCACTGCTAAGCAAAGCCTCTTCTCACACGGAGAAGGTTTGAGCATTAATCTCCACGCTTGCTCAATGCGGGTTGGCGATTACAAACTTAATAAGGCCAGGTTTCCTCACGATGTTTTTCTTAACCGTTTGTCAGTGGTATCTTGATAATCTTAAAAAGTACATAAAACTTGAAAAAGTCACATTGGTACTTGCCGTTGGTAGGTTTTAAACCTGTACTCTCATGCATGAGAAGCGAGCGTCTTAAACCTCCAGGCCACCACGTCATGTAAGACAATGTTAAAGGTATCATATAACACAATGTTGAAAGTATGCATGCTACGGTGTAGCCTTCGTAGCGTATCGTAGCGCTCATTCGTAGCAGTTTACAAATACCATAATTATTTTTTTATGATTTACAGACTAAAACTCAATATGTTAAATATGTATATCAATATGTTATATCAATATTAATTAAAACTGACCTAAGTACGTTGTACTTTATTGAAACTTAATATTTTTTTGTTGTTTAATTTAATCTGTATTCAGGAGCGTTCTTGATTCCTTACACCCTGATGCTGGTGTTTGGAGCCGTGCCCCTGTTCTACATGGAGCTGATCCTCGGCCAGTACAATCGACAAGGACCTATTACTCTGTGGAAAATATGCCCATTGTTCAAAGGTACAATATCTTACTTTCTAGAAGTTCACTCTACTAAGTCTAGCCAAGAGTACCTATCTGTGAGATCCCATTGAATGTCATTGTTTTACTTAAAAAGACCGCCTGGGATGATAGTAGGCAATTCTTGAAATAAAAGCGAAGATTTTAGTAGAAAACAAAACTCGTGGTCTTAGATTTCGGTAGGTAGTTCAAAGATTTTAGTTTTACTAGAAATGTTTTAATCGAATTTTATCTACTTGGTATCTCATACGTCGAATTGTCTTTAATTTCATTTAACCTTCTTTATAGACCTGTAGATTAATTAAAATTCTATATGAATAATGATGAAATATATGTTTATTTTAGGCGTGGGATTCTGTGCGGTCATGGTGGCATTCTACGTGTCATTTTATTACAACGTTATCATTGGTAAGTGACGGAACATTTTGAATTTTACTTTCCAATAGCACTTTACCACCCGAGCGTACGGCGCGTAAAGAGCCATCAGACTACCACGGATGGGGCCCAATAGGGCTAATGCCGATACGGAGCCGCGGAGAACCTAACGGGTTACCGGGGTCCGGCCCGAAGTGCAGGAGTAGGAACGGGGTGGTTTTTAGTCAGTAAGAGTCTGACACTAGAGGCGTTTCATTCAATGTGTCATTCGATGATATTCCCCCCTTAAAAAAAGTAGCACTTTACTAAAAAGTTCACCTTCTCATGTTACCTTAATAATACAAAAATATAACTGCAACACTGCAGTTGACCTTCTAACTAACGGTGTTTAGAATGAGTTTATCAGTAATCTCAGACTATGATATATAAGATGTATGTATGTATGTATGTATGACGGCCGGCGTTTGGAACTGATCCAAATGTTGAGGGCACGCCACAAACCTGATGTGTTATGAATATCTATCGTTAATATTTACACCTACTCATATATTCGTAATAAATAAATGTTATGAATGTTTAAGGAATGTTAACTCAGTGTATTGTTTAGATAAGTATATGGCGTCGATGCGATTTTAGACAATTTATTTATTATTAATAATTAATTATGTTTTATTATTTTAATTAGAATTAGAAATAATAAAAGTTTGTTGAGAATGTCTAAAAATTCCCCAATAATGACAAGAATGCAAGTTTACTTAAAGGCGTTAATACCTCTACAAGTGAAACAAGAGTGAATTTATTTCTGCAAATAGGCTACAAGGCAGCACTTTTACACGTCAATTTAATATATTACTTCCATACAATGTACTTCTTTTAATCTAGGTTGGGCCTTCTACTTCCTGGTATCATCAGCTCGCTCGGAGCTCCCGTGGGTACACTGTGACAACTCGTGGAACACAGAGCAGTGCTGGGACTCCGGTCGTGTTAATGGTACCAACAGAACTGACGTGCGGTACCAAGGACCTCTGTCTCATTTCACACCAGCTTCAGAATTCTTTCAGTAAGTTTCAATTATTAATTTGTGTAACACGAGGCTTAATAGTTAGGTTTGGGCGCATGCCTTACGGCGGCGAGACATACCACCGCCCAGCTGCGGCCCAGATGTGGCGCAAGGGTCCTTTATTGTCTTCGCTCGGACGCACCCTTAACGGAGTGAAAGCGAACCCCCGCCAACGACAGTGGACAACTAGCCGCGAGAGCGCATAGCCGCAATTCCGCGAGGCACCCAGTTACATTAACTAATTTTAAGTTAACCCCTGTTTGTGTAGTTTTATAGACACCTGTTCAGTTACTATAGTTTTCGCGCATTCGAACCTCATTTTCATCTCACACCCTGACGTAGAGGCTGCAATATAAAGCCCAATGTAACATTTGTAATTTATTTCGGTATAATGTGAACTATACAAACATATTTGTATGCACTAAATGGTTTTTACTTATAGATGGTTACTTAGTCCCTGTTTGTCTAATCACTATAGCTGTCAAAAATGTACGGTTCAATGTTTGTAAACGTTTATTTCACACTACGATGTTCTCCTGTGTCATTTTGCATCATTTAGGAACATACAAATATACCTCTAATATACAATACCTACATTCGGTTCCAGATCACGCAAATATTTTTTTTGCGAGAATTGAGCCTGTTACTACAGCCGGCTAGTTTGAAAGCCCTAAACCGTGTCGCGGAGAACCAAACGGTTACCGGGGCTCCGGCTCGATGTGCAGGAGAAGGAACGGGGTGGTTTTTAGCCAGTAAGAGTCTGACACTCCTATCCGCCTCATACAGGCGGGAGCAGTCATTCGATGATTTTCCCCGCTTAAAAAAAAAAGCCCTAAACCGTGCTGTCGGTACTGAATAACTTATTTAATACTTTTTCAAAATTTCCGAAGAGTGTCGTGAGACGATTTATCTATCTAACATCTCAGACTAAACACGAAGATATGTCTAGAACTTAAGAATGAAACCGCTGCCAGTTCGACCGCGGCCGGCATAGTTTACCGTCTTCCCTCAACTTATTAAACCCTGACATTGTAAAGAAACTATTGATCAAGTAACTTTCGCATTCCGTACTCATTGTCCTGTATCTTCTATGAAACCTTTGATTGGTTTGCTACACGTGGCCCAATCACAATTGGGGTTATTGACTGTTAGTGTCAAACGGAGCCAATCATTGTTGTTTCCTTTGCATCCGGGTCAAAGAAAAGATCCAATCAGAGGGCTCAGGAAATTGGGCTATTGCCAAAATATGAATGTAATTTGTATAAGGTTAAGGTAAGCAGATTTTGATGGGAATTTGATTTTTTGCAAGCTTTGGGTTATTTCAATGACAAGGAAGGATGTATGGAACTTTGAAACTCTTTCCTATTCCTATTTTTAGTTTAGTGATCGCATGTGTACGTGTTTTGAATTCGTTAATTGTATCAGGCTAGGAATTTCGATTTGGTATCCTGCCCATACAGACAATCTAGTTAAGATTTCACTTGATAAAAAACTCGAAAAGCTAAAACCTAAGGATCGAAACCTAGACTACGGATGTGTTGACTGGGATTTTTGACCACTAGATCACGATACATATTTCATTATTTTGTTTTAACAAATTAAAAATTACTTTCAGTCGAGCAGTTCTTGAAATGCAACATTCAGAGGGCTTGAACGACCTTGGTTTTCCAAAATGGCAACTTGCAATCTGCTTGGGATTGGTCTACGTCACTCTCTACCTCTCCCTCTTCAAAGGAGTGAAGAGCTCTGGTAAGTACGGTTTACATTTACCATTTTATTATACAAGACAGTCTCGACAAACTTAACATATCTTCAACCTTATCTTTTTGTAACAAAGTTTACAATCTTTTATTGAATTCCTGAAATAGCAAATGGCTTTAATTGACTTGAGAATCGATTTGACTGAGCAAAAGCTCGGTTGCCAGTTTTATTTACAGAGCGTGTATTATAAAAATAAGGCATTTTTATAGTAATTAATTGCCAAACCTAATTTCCTTGACATCTTCAGGTAAGGTCGTATGGATGACGGCAACGATGCCGTACGTGGTACTGTCCATCTTGCTGGCTCGAGGACTCCTGCTTCCTGGAGCTACAAGGGGCATCGCTTACTACCTGCAGCCAGAACTTACCAGGCTGAAGGATACACAAGTGAGTTATAAAATTATTATTGAATAATGTGGGAGAGTCATGCTTCGGCACAAATGGGCCGGCTCGACCGAAGTGATACCACGGCCTCACAGAAAACCGACGTGAAATCACGCTTGCGTTGTGTTTCGTCGTGTAAGTGTGGTTAGCCTTCCCACAATCTCTCCAAACGAATTCCACAAATCCCCAAAAATCCTCAAATTTCTAATTCACAAAAAGCCGGTCACGCACTTGTAACGCCTCTGGTGTTCCAGGTGTCCATGCTAGACAATCGACACTAGTTGATATGATGATATGATTCGTATTGCTTCCAGGTATGGGTAGACGCTGCTGTTCAGATCTTCTACTCGGTCGGAGCTGGATTTGGAGTTCATCTGTCTTATGCCAGTTATAACACTTTCCATAATAATTGCTACAGGTATAATTTTTTAACAATATTTATTACTATTAACGTACTATTAGTCGAAGTACTGATTTAAAATCTATTCCAGGGACTGCTTGGTGACTACGTTGGTGAACTGCTTCACCTCATTCTTCTCCGGGTTTGTAATCTTCACGTACCTCGGCTTCATGTCCCACAAGCAAGGAGTGCCGATATCATCTGTCGCCACCGAAGGTAAGGTATTCCTTTAACTTATATAAATATGGCAAAAATACTAATTGCATATAATTCTCGGTTCGAAATACGAAGGTCGTTGCAAGAATCATGACAAATTATAGATTTTCTGATTGATGTCTGTCTGGTTGATGTCAGGATAGTACGTAACACATCCTGGTATAAACTCAATCCTGAACTTATTTAAGCCTATTCTCAACTATTTGATTCAAGTTGATGAGCTAGTTTAAGAGCGATTGCTAATTAGTTATTGATATGCTTTTGTTTCAAGGTCCGGGGTTGGTGTTCCAAGTGTATCCAGAAGCTGTTGCTACTCTGCCAGGGGCAAGTCTCTGGGCCATGCTCTTCTTCTTCATGCTTATCATGCTGGGATTAGATTCAGGGGTGAGATAGAAATTGTACTACCATTGTTTACATTAAAAATTGTCACGTGTTGTTCCTGTTTTTTTTATCAAACGTTTTTCTGATAGATATCAAACGTGATAAAAGTACTTTTAATAAGAACTGCTTTCTATCAATTGTATCTTCCTTAAAACTAACCTTCACGTAATGTCTGTATTGTTTAGTACATTAATGTTATCATCCAGGTCTGGAACACGTAATAAATCTCCACTGTGTTCCAGATGGGTGGTCTGGAGTGCGTGATAACTGGCCTGCTGGACCAGGCTCGTGCCTGTGGCGCCACCTGGTTGAGACGGGAGCACTTCACACTGATCGTAGTCTGCGTGTCTTTCTGTGTGGCCTGTATCAATGTTACTCCGGTAAGGAAATTCAAATTAGGAGTTTATTATCTAAAACAATGACTTTTGTGAAAACAATTAACAGGTATTTATTCTATTTATTGGTTCCAGTAGTTCATGGTCTTGCCTTTAATTTTTTTTTCTGGAATCATTCTTGTTACGTAACATGATTGGTTCGTATCTTTCCAGGGTGGTATCTACATGTTCCACCTGCTGGACACCTACGCTGCTGGTATATCCTTGCTCTGCTCTGCGCTCTTCGAAGCGGTGGCTGTCTCCTGGTTCTATGGTAAAACTGTTTTTATTCTTTACTTATTTTGAACTTAATCATTGAGGGGATAAAAGGTACGCTATCCGTTCAAAATTGTTACAGACTAATTTTTTTTATCTATTTGTAGGGTTGAAGCGTTTCTCTGATGATGTGGAGGAGATGCTCGGCTTCAGGCCTGGTATATACTGGAGGATATGCTGGAAATTCGTCAGCCCTACTTTCATTATTGTAAGTTACATTTTAGTTATTCATCTGCCGTATATGCCTTCTATCTTTGTGCCATATGTGGGCAAAACAAATCAATCTCAATTATAGATTTTGGAGTAAATCGATTATTGGCCTCTGTACCTAAGTCCTATCGAGGTTTTTTGTGAAAAATGTAGGCCGATGCAAAGATTTCAGAACAGGATCTTCGGCTGTTAGTTAACTCGATTCATTTACCATCAGTCTATCATCTCTCTCAAAGGAAATGAAGTCGTTATTATTCCTGTTTCCATCGCCAGGGTGTGGTGGTATTCGGTCTCCTGTACCAGCAGCCGCTGCAGTACCAGCACTACACGTACCCGCCGTGGGCCGTGGTGCTCGGCTGGGGGCTCGCCTGCTCCTCCATACTCATGATACCTATCGTCGCCATCTACAAACTCATCTCCACTCCTGGGACTTTCCGACAGGTATTGTATGACAGGAAATGAATTAAGTAAATTAAACAAATTGAGGTAAATATGTCGCAAGTGCAACTTCCGAGCAAGGGGTGTCGGGTTCGATTCCCAGGTCGGGCAAAGTATTACTGGGTTTTTTAAGAAAACTCAGTAGTAGCACGGAGTTTAGAATTGTGCCCGGTATATGACAATAGGCTCACCCCCTATTACATGGGACTCATAATTTAAATGGTGGAAAGTGTGTGTTACGTTGTACAATGGCATTAAGTGCCGTAATATGCGCCTCTGCCTACCCCTTCGGGGATAAAAGGCGTGATGTAATGAGGTAAATATAAAAGTTACCTAACTACTACTGGTACTAGTACTACATAAGTTTTAAACAATGGTCTTGAGCTTTTGAATAAAAAAAAGCAATAACAGTGGATATAAAAATGGCTATGTCTAACTCACCTAACTTTGAATATTTTTTATGGCTTAGGGTAGAACGGTAAACTAGGAGATAGATCACCTGATGGTTAGCACTGGACGCCACTCATGGAAAAATTCGAACGTTGCTTAGAAATCAAAATGAGTATTATGTTCGAACTTTACTTAGCAACTGAAATGAGTATTTTCTGTAAATGTACAGAGAGAGGCCAGTATTGCCACAAGATGCTGATAAGTGATATTTCCAAAAAGACGGAAAGATGTCGAGAATCTTAAGTCTTTGACTGCCAATAGAAAACTGTTCCAAATCCTCCGCCAATTTCGGTTACCGGTAACCCCATGGCGTATGATGTGTTAACTAAAATTATTATTATTATTTCTACTTCCAGCGCCTAGCATGCTGCATATCGCCGGAATCTGAACATGAAGCTATTCGCGGTGGCGCTCCAGTCAGCCGGTTCTCTTGGAAACACTGGCTGTACGTCTAAGAAGAATCTAGTTGTAGACTATTTTAGGATCGATGGTTAAAGGAAGGTTTCCCTTCTTTAAAGGGCGTATTTGAAGTGGAGAAATGTGGTGAAGAAATATGAATATCGTATTTCTATAATGTTGTAAACTTGGCTCAAAATATTTAAGTTAAACTCCTGTTTTGAGCGTATCTGCAATGTTTATTCAAGAATCTCTGATGTAAATGTTAAAATTATGTTTTGTTGTACTTTTTTATTGTATCGAAAATCATCGTCGTCAACAATAATTATATTTTTTAAGTTTATCGTCGAAAGTGTGCGGATAATATAAAACTTTGTCATTTCAATATGTCATTGTCTATAGTGAGGTGCAGTGGTTGTCAAAGTTTTGAAAAAGAACGTAAGGTTCTGTATATATTTTTATTGTAAGATATTTAGCTAATTTTAATTAAGTTTAAACTCGTTTTCGTAGTTAAATGTGTATCTTTAAAGTAGTGATGTTGTAAACTTCTAATGTCGTCCTGCCAAATCAGTTATCAAAATGTAATAATATTACTAGAAAAATGCATCAAATTCTGTTTAAAATATGCCTATGCACAGGCCTAAAAATAAAAGTATAGTTATTATATTATTGTTAAAAACATAAAATATTTATTTGTATACCTATCAGAATATGAATATTGATAGATTAATGCTACTTTGAGAAAATGTGTAACGTAGTTTAAATTAAGGGTACCTAGAAACTTTAGTGTAGAAAAATATGCTAAGTCTCTTTTACTTTTAATGAGTTCATACTCAACCTTACTCCAATATTAGATAAAGGTTTTAAAATAATTGGCTGTACACATTTTTAAGTCTATAAGAATAGAGATTGAGAGTTTTCTTACTTAACTATCAAGTTAACTTTTTGGGATCATCAAATAATAAACGAACATATAAGTTAAACTTATTTGCTCCGCTATAAGGTTGAGAATCGCTGCTATCTATATAATCTTAACAGTTATATTTAAACGTATGTAGAAACCTTTACCCTTAGATACGCTTAAAGTTAGAAATTAAGCATATTTAAATATTCTACGTCCTACACTGGCTGGACCAACTTGCAAACAAATCTGTGACAAGCACAATAATTTTGTATATAAAATATATATATCTTTATATACGTATACCTGAGAGATGTACACTCGTGTATCTAAAATTATACTGCTTTTATTAGTGTATGTAATTTCATAAATATATTTCTATAACTTTAATCTTGTAGGGACGCCTGTAGCTCGCTATGATTAAGCTATCGTATTTGAGTGTAAAAAATGCTGAACTTCGTCAAAACGTTATGCTGTTTGTTGTTGAAAATTGGCAACCCTAAGTAAAGATTTCAGTAAAAAAGTTTAATGGTTCCGAAAAGGCGAAAAATATCAAGATATTTTATACCAAAGTCTAGTAAGCAAGTTGCTACTTTTATTTATGATGGTCTAATACTTACAAAATCATCATCATTCCAATAAAAACATTTTATGATAAAAACTGTTGTTCGTTTATTATTAGACAATTTACTTATTTAACTCGCGTCCTACAAACGTTTTCTTAAATAACCATTTATCGTATCTCTAGAAAAAATAAAACGAAGATTAAAATAAATGTAATAAATATCTACTTAATAAATTAAATTATAAATAATAATATTATATTTATAAACTTGAATGTGTATCGAAGGCAATGCTCCGGGCGAGTAAAAATAATTAGATATTGTAAAAATGTAGTCTTTGTGTTGTTCATATCAAATAATACATATGTGTGTAGTTTTTAATAGTAAATGTAAATAATGATTTTATTATTATATTGATTTGTCTGCAGCAGATAATGTTAATGTAAACTGTGTTCATTTATAAATAAATGTGTTAGATAACTTTGTTATTTTGATTCTTCCTATCTTTAGATACTTATCCCTTATAGTACATTCATTCTACTGCTGCAAAGTAAATGCAGAAATAGGTATTGTTCAGGGTTGTGGCGCCACATATGCCATATCAATTATACGGTACCCCGCCAAGCCACGCTATGCCACTAGTATCTAAAGAGTTAATAATAGTTATATTGTAAAGAGCAGTGAAGACGTTCTCGTTCTTCTTCTCCAGAAGAACCTAGCTACAACGACTTTCATAAGTAGGCCCTTGATCGTAGGTATTCATTAATAAACTCTAAATCCACGAGAAATTAATGAATGTAGAGGATGTAAACATGGTATGCTTGGAACGTGCTACGTACCGTTCCATTGTCTCTACCTATTACCTACTCCAATGGGAGATAAGCGTGATGATGCCTATCTGTGTATATGTAAGTATATAAGCAACTATGTAATCTATTGAATATAAACTCGTAATCGTGACACATTGCACAGTAACCGGTCTCATAATCTGACGATTATGTGACCGTTTGCCAGTCATGGCTACTGGACAACATATCGTAAGATCACGCAATCTCTTCGAGTTTGAAACTAACAAAAGTGATTCCACACTTTTTTTATTAGCTCTCGAGCAATTTTCCACATATCCAATATCACAATAGGAGAAAAAACCATGTATATTGTCTATGGGTGACATTTACATTTCCATTACGCGCAGAAATATTATCAGGAATTTTATGAAAATATTCAATTTTATCGATGATAGAAAATCTTATGGTTATTTTAAAGATAAATCTATTTAAATATTTTATGTTTAATCATAAAATATCAGTTTAAATAATAATTTGTATTTCTAAATGTCTGATACGGAGTTGTAGATTTCATTGTAATAAAAATGTTCTGATTTCAGAAACGCACTTTAAATGGCAGGCTTGTCATGTTGATTTCGATATTCCGTAATTTATTGGCGTAGAGAAATGACTCTTATAATTTATTCCTTGAATTAAACAAGGAAATAGTGTACTATAGACGAGAAGTGGCGTTGTGCGTTCAAATAGTGTATGTGTCAACCGTTAATAATCAAATCTTCAAGTAATAAATATCAAGTTGTCACTAATAATATCTTTGAATCGATTTATCTACGGAAATAATCTTGAGTTTGCCGTGAATATATTATCGTTATGTCAACAAAGTAATGAGCTAATCGTTTTATTAAGGTAAGACCTTTTGGACGCCGTAAATTTCGTAACTATTTAGAGAAATCGAATCGTTTAACAAATCTGTTGGTGCGGGTCTTGTTTATATTTTTTATGTCGCTCAAATCACTTTCAGTCTTATCTTTGTGCTGTCAACTAAGATCAGTGTATTATATACACCATAAAAATTAGTTGTTCGTCATAATTATCATTGTATTTTCGTGTTTAGGAGTGAAAATGTCGCTCGAACGCGATAGTGTGGGCGGAGTGCCCAGTGTGGGAGATATACGAGGTGTAGTGGGCCCTACAGCGGGAGGCGCTGCTGCAGACCCTCGGTCCCAATTGCTACAGGAGATGAGGGAGCAGAACTTTGACTTGATCAGATTTGCCTCATACAGGACTGCCTGCAAGCTTCGCTATGTACAAAAGAAATGTAACTGTGAGTAATGTACTGTTAAAATATAACATTCTATTTTTAAAAACTATATTACTTTTTTCTTTAGTGTCTAAATTCATTTTATCACATAGGTGGGAGAGCAAATAGGTACAATTATCAACTGACAACTTTATTATTTTTTATTGGTTTAAATTGGTGTTTATTGCCAACTAGATGTGATGAAACCATGCAAGAGAATAATTGTTCCAGAAAAATTAGTCATGATTATTTTTAGTTGATATGGGGAAAAGCAATTGAATATATTTAGACTAATGTTCACTCCCAAGTCTTTTATAAAGTGATTTATTATCTGTCTTAATTTGGAATATGTTTTATAGAAATCAAAACACTGATTTCAGTCACATGAATAAATCTTTATACCTCAGATAAATATATAATATTGTTAAATAGAGTGATTCTGTGTCAGATGACTATCTCTTGATTAAATGCAGAAACATTTTAATCAAAACTTGTTGTAACTAAATCTTTTACCTCACACAAATGTTAATTATGGGCCAAATTAAAAGTACCCCTACCCGACGAGCATCTATTATGTTATGTTTGTATGTAAAGGTTAATTAAATGTCAAATACAAATCTATAAGTATCTTCTCCAGGTAATGGCACATTTTAGTATATTCTCTAAACTTTATCTTATATCTCTTTCAGTACATGTAATAGACATATGGAATGTAATAGAGGCCTTCCGTGAGAATGCTCTCAATACTCTAGAGCCAACCGCTTGTGTGAATGTGACGAGATTGGAAACCCTTGTGTCTTCTCTATACCACAACTTGAATAAGAGACTGCCGCCTGCTCATCAGGTCTCCGTCGAAGCATGCTCCGCATTATTGCTGAACTGGTTGCTCTCCGCTTACAGTACTGGGTGAGTTTTGTATGTGATTATAGATTTTTATTTTTAACCCTTTGAGTACTGTCATTATAGACACAATTAAAGAACAATAGGTTGCGGTCACCGGTGTCCTTGCAGTGTTTGACAATTTAACAGTAGATATTTCAAAAATGGTGTCTAATATAAGAACTAAGAACATCTTTACAGGCTCATAAAAGAGGTCTTGTCATGTAGTATTTTGGCCTACTTATTTAGTTCTAAGGCTGAGAGGTAAAATCTGTCTTGTAATCCATTTTGACATTCATTGTATTAAGTTTCTGTTAAAAATATGTCCATCCAGAGATTTTGGATAAAGACAGAAATAAATTTTAAAAGATTTAAAATTCTTGTGTTGTGCATTCCTCCTTTCTTTCAGAATTAGCATTGATAATTTTAAATTAAAACATCACTATTTATGCTCTTTTGTAACTAGCTACTAAAACTATAATATAACTTTAAATGAGTTTATACTCCTGAGTTATTATTGTAGAGGCCTATGTCCAGCAGTGGACGAATACAGGCTTATGATGATACTCCTGAGTTATGTATAGTGGTCAGTAGGTCAACCTGGGTTTCTTCAAGAAAGAAGTAAATATGTTTATAAAGGGTGCGCCTTGTGCTTTTCTTGCCACCATTGTGGTATAAAAAACCTATCTTTTCCTGTCAAATTTTTCTATTCCACCTGCAACTTTATTTGATTGACATAAAGTCGAAAATCCAATGAATTAGGAGTAGGTTCATTTGCTGGCCACTGTACTTCAAGATTTGCCCTTCAAATTAAATAATTGAGAAGTTATGCTGAGCTCATTAGCATATTCTTACAAGTATTGTAATTAACATTGTGCACATAGTGACGTGCATTGAACAAAATGATAATTATTATTATTATTCCATACAAGATCGTTTGTTTTTTCATTCTTTAAGTACTTACTTAGTCTTTGTTCTTGCATGTTTTATTAAGTTAAGTAGGTATTAAATATACTGCCTTTTGAAGTCATTTAATAAATATTGACTATATATAATGTAAATGGAACGCCCCCGGAACGCCGACAAAAAGAAATAGTTTTACAATTTTAATCATTTTTGTTTTTCGTGTTATTCATGCTACATCACCAGCTATTATTACATAAAAGAAACACTTATCTCATAAAATTTATGAAAATAAAACTTGGTTTTTACCATCACCTGTCGGCGCTTTTCGTCAGCGTTCCGTATATACCTACTCCGAATACATACTAAAGTCATGCAGTTAATTCTAAAGACGTGCTAATTCCATAAAGTTAATCAGTTCTTTCTATCTTATTTATAGGGCAGTAAACATTATAATGAAACACCAGACACCATTTCAGACTATATTTTAGAGTTTTCGAAACCCAAGCAATGTTAGTACAAGCTGACTGCAAAAAAAAAATGTTGCATTGTGACCGAAACAAATCCCAGATTTCATGCTTTCCAGTGACAACAACCACTTTAACCAAATGACATTATATTTTTGATTTCAGGGATAACGTTGGTAAAATTCGAGTGTTTTCAATCAAAGTGGCTCTCGCAACTATGTGTGCTGGCAAGCTGATGGACAAATTGAGATGTAAGTACACCATTTTATAGTAAAATTCAAGATCAAAGTCAAAGCCAAGGCATTTATTTCAATTAAACCATATTTGGTACTTTTGAACCGTCAACAAATACAAAATAAATAATAGTCTGTCAGTCAGTCCGTCAGTGAAGCTAGGTGGAGTTAGGTGCTCATTCCATAATGTAGATTCGAATGGAGAAGAATTAGCAAGAAACTCCATTCGTTACTCTTTTTTTGATCTCTGCAAAAATGCCTTTTACAAATACATATCAACCTTATTCATACAACATAAAGATGACTTCACACAGTTATCACAGTTAAAATTAAGATCTCTGCAGAAATGCCGTTTACAAACAAATATCAACTTTATTTTACGCTACATAAATATGATTATTAAAATGTCGTGGTGGCACGGAGGTTTAAGATGCCCTCTTCTCATGCACGAGGATGCGGGTTCGAAACCTACCAACGGCAAGTACCAATGTAACTTTTTCCGAGTTATATGTACTTTCTAAGATTATCTAGACACCACTGACAAACGGTGAAGGAAAACATCGTGAGGAAACCTGGGTTTATAACAAGCGTGGCGATTAATGCTCAAACCTTTTCTGTGTGAGAAGAGGCTTTGCTCAGCTGTGGGCATTTATAGGCTGTTGATGATAAATTATGAATCTAGAAAACTTGATTCATTTTAAACACGAAATTAGTAATATTTTTATTTCCGTCTGGGTTTCTCTACACCCAAATTGCATAGGTACTTAAATACATACCCAACAGTCCAAGTTGGCTATAAGATGTATCCAATGAGTCATTAGCAACAATTTGCTAATGACTCATGGAATAGCCGAGATCATTTTAGGATCAGTAAAATGCAGAGAGTAAACATATTGCTGATGACAATCATGACTCATGATTTGTATTATGGCCTTCGTGTCGCATAGTCTAATGGTGTGACTATGGTACGTCTGTTAATTATAGGTAACTAGTCGGTTTTAGTATTGTAGAACGATGACTGTAAATCGAGTTGTTCAATGCAAATTGTTTTTTAACAGATAGGAGAGCTTAAAATAAATAAATTTTAATAGTGAAACAAGTGAATTTATTTTTGCAAATAGGCTACAAGGCAGCACTTTTACACGTCAATTTTATCGAGCGAATGATGAGGCCGACATTTCCTAACTGACTACTCTGAGAAGAAATGTCGAAATAAACTCAGAGGTCTGTCTCTTTTAAAGTCCAGACAAATGTGTATAAAGATAATGATTACAAGATTACACATTTTATGAAAAAAAAAGAACAAGATTAGTTCGAGGACTATTTCAGAGGTCTGTAATCTTATGCCACTGTCATAAAATAAGGCATTTTTTTAAGGGGGGAAAATCATCGAATGACTGCTCCCGCCTGGGTGAGGCGGAAGGGAGTGTCAGACTCTTACTGACTAAAAACCACCCCGTTCCTTCTCCTGCACGTCGAGCCGGAGCCCCGGTTACCCGTTAGGTTCTCCGCGACATAAAATAAGACATAGGGCATTGTCTGTTATAGCATTGCTAACTTTATTTGTAGTCATCATAAATAGACGGCCTATTATTGTACCGGACTTTAACCGTCAGTGGCGCCACCTAGTAATAGAAAAACTGGCGACGTTCTCGACAACGCACTTGTAACTCTAATGTAGCAATGCAACACGTTCTATTGTAAGGATGTTGCAACAGTGATGATCCGCTGGTATTTAATACTTCTAATTAATTTTTAGTTAATTTAAAATATTTTATATAAATAAGTTTGGGCTACGATGGGACTGACGTAGCCTATTGGTTAAAAGCCCCTAAAATAAAATAGATTATAAAAAAAAACTCTAATGTAGCGGATGACCAAGAGCGGCACTAATTGCTTGCTACAATAAAGTCATTTCTATGTTAGCCATCAATAATATTTAACATAAATTTCTCTCCACCAGATATATTCTCTCAACTATCGGATGGCAATGGTCACCTCCTGATGAAGAGACTATCAGACTACCTACGAGAGGTGCTCGCCCTCCCGGCCGCGGTGTACGAGTCACCCTCCTTCAGCTATACGGACTCACTCGCACTCACTATATTTAATCAGGTGAGGATTTTGTTCATTTTCTAAAGAGGATTTTGGGATTATTTTGAACATAAAGAAAAGTATTTGACTTACTAAAGTTAAGGGCAGTTGCCATACATTATTGTGTGATTATAATATGGCTAGATAAATAATCTTATTTATCTCTCCATCTGGAGTTCGCATTTTTATACTTATTTTTATCCAGTCATGTTGATCTCAATTTGATCTGTAAATATCATTCCTTGCTTATTTTGTTTAAGTACCTACCACCCGCTACCGAATCCTTAAAGGCTACTCAATTTTAAATTGACTTTAATATAGTGCCATCTCTGTCATTTTACACAGAATTTGTAGTGACAGAAGTAGGCTTAGTTTGAGTATTTGGACATAAGCCAAATATAGTTTATCTCCTTGTATAAAAATGCGAAGCAAATTAAACCTTATGCCCTTTTCTAGAATGGTAAAATCACTGTGAACGACTTCCTTGACACACTTATGTCGGACCCCGGCCCGCCCTGCCTCGTGTGGCTACCGCTACTGCATCGACTTGCTAGCGTTGAAAATGGTACGTATCTTTTGTAATAATAGCATAATAATGCAGGAACAGCGTACTAAAATAGTTATGTACTAAAATTGATTAAAAAAATTGAGTTCAAGTTCGCAATTACGATGAAATATGTATTAAAAATAGGCTGATTATCTGCATTATAAAGTAATTGGAATTCGAATAACAAGTTGAATGGTCCTCCACGGCCTACTAATCATAAAGTCAAAGCATTTATTTCAATTAAACCATAATTTGGTACTTTTGTAACGTCAACAAATTTCTGCATAGTTAGTAAAATTTTTGAATCTGTTTTGCGTCTATTTGGCTATTAGAGATAGAAACTTGGCATGTTTTATATGGAGTTTATATTAAAATGATCAGCACATACTGAAGAATCTTAATTTACCGCGAACCTTATCATTTTTAACTCGATTTGCGCAGATATTTAACCATATAAAAATGAATGTGTCCTAAATTGACATTAACCCTTTTCTCTGTCCAGTGGTCCACCCCCTAGCATGCAGTGTCTGCCGACGCAGTTCATTGACCGGGTTCCGGTACCGTTGTACTCGCTGCGCCAACTATACAATGTGCCAGGACTGTTTCTGGAGGGGCAGGGTCTCCGCCACACATACTAACGAACATGAGGTCAAGGAATATGCCGCCTATGTGAGTATCGAGTTTATTTTATCTGTGTATCAGTTATAAGACATGACCAATGACTATTTTTATGTAAGTACTCATGAATTTTCCCTTTGTGCAATAGTTTTCGAAGTTTCGCAAGGGGTCTAGTTTTGCGCTTTAGGGATATTGTATATTCAGTGGAAGGTCAGTAGATGAATCGGGATAACACTTAATAAATGAGATACGTGTTCATGTAAACTGTGTTTAATTACGACTGAACTTACGTGGCGGGCGCAGCCGCCTCTACACACCTATACACGCACACTCACAACTACATATCTAAACACATACATTCCTGTTGTCCCTACATGCGCAAGTAATAAATGTATAATATATAACATCACGCCTTTTATCCCCGAAGGGGTAGGCAGAGGTGTACATATGCCGCTGTACAATGTAACACCAATTTTTCATTATTTATGTTATGAGTCCCATGTAATAAGGGTTGAGCCTATTGCCATATACCGGGCACTATTCCAGACTTCATGCTACTACTGTGATTTTTTTTAAAAACCTACTAATACTTTGCCCGACCCGAATCGAACCCGAGACTTCTTGTCCGGCTGTCGCACTTGCGACCACTCGGCCAATAAGGCAGTCATAAATGTATAATACATACAATTTTCTATAAAGTGTTAAATGATGGCGTAAGATTTTTAACTGCCCATTTGTTTTAAACTCGTGAGGCAACATGTTATAAAACTCAACACGTTCTCAACAGAAACTTACTAATAATTTTATTTTATTGTACTTGCTTAACAGTAAGTCTCAATACTAATTATTCAAAATAATAAAGACTCAATCAATTATAGATAAATTATTTATTAATCTAACGTGTATCTACCTGCAGAAATCTCCATCGAAGCAGATAGGTGCGACTCTACGCAAGTCGTTCCGTTGCGTGCCGGAGCGTGCGCGTGCGCAACTGCCGCGCTACCCCGACCAACCGGAGCGGACGCTCAACCTCAGCCACATTGTGTTAGTACACTTACATTACTACTTCATAGTACACCTAATTGCAATAAAAACTCAGTATGAAAATTAGGGCTTTAAACACAGAAACTGTTTCAGTTCGTTTAAGTCAATAATTTTTAAACTCCAATTCTCAATTATGATTAACTCAGAATGAGATTTAAATGTAAGTAACATAAGTGCTTTTTGTTCTATGATTCTAATCTAATCTAGGCCTTTAGCCAAACGCCACTTTAGCGCTTGTCTACAGAGAGAGTAGAAATCATAATGTATGGGGATGACACTGACAAGTGTCAAAATTTACGTCAATTCCATATAATTTGGTTTTCTATTCTACATGAAGACAAGCGCTAAATGGCATTTGGCTACAGCTGCTATTTGGGTACCCCTTAAAAGAAGGCTTTTTATTCATAAGCAGGTTACCGTGTGACTATAAATACTTCTTTTGGTCCAGTTCCCAGTCCTAGTAGATATTTTCAGAATAAATTTACATCAAATCTTGTATGTTTATATATTAGGCCACCATCTCCAGTGCCGGCCCACAATGGGTTCCCCGAGTACGTGGGTGGGTATGTCAACACCGGATCTCTGGACTCTAGGTCGTCACGGTCCACGCATCGCAGTGAGTATTAATGTTAAGTTTTATACCTACTTAGTATTCTTTACTACTTTCTTATCTTTGTGTGATCAACATATTGTTGTTCCGGGTCTGGGTGTGATGTGTATGTGAACTAGTATGTTTGTAACATACCCAGGACACAGGAGGAAATCCTTGTGTGGGACAACGTGCACGTTAAATGCCATGGGGGTCACCAGCGACCTACGGTAACGGAGGACTTGCCTTCAACAGCTTTCTAGTGGCAATCAAAGGAATAAAAAACAATCTAGACTTGACTTTATTTAAGAGCGTTAATCATTCAATTTAATAGTTGTATTCTTTATTTAGAAGAAATGTTTAAAAGTCTTTTTCACAATGTTGACTTTTAGGACGTATGTAGGTTAAATCATACACTATGATAACTCCCCCGTTTGTCACAAATATATTTTTGATATGTTTTGTTCTAAGGTATAGCAGAGCACCTATCTCGCGGTGTTGACGACGAGCACCGCCTCATAGCGCGGTACGCCGCTAGACTGGCACACGAGAACAGGACTATGGTATGTAGCATCATAATAAAGTCAAAGTCAAAAATCAAAATCATTTATTTCAATTAGGCCAGAATGGCACTTTTGAACGTCAACAAAAGAAAATTAAAAGTGAAGCTATTTGCTCATTCCTATGGAGAAGAACGAGCAAAAAACTCCATAAGTTACTCTTTTTCAATCAGGTTCACAATACAATTTACTAGTTACATAGTTTTGCTATAATTAACGTGTATATTATTATACTGTAACATAACATAACATAACGCCTTTTATCCTCGAAGGTGTAGGCACATTACGGCACTTAATGCCAATGTACAATGTAACATTCACTTTTCACTATTTAAGTTATGAGTCCCATGTAATAAAGGGTGAGCCTATTGCCATATACCGGGCACAATTCCAGACTCGTGCGTGTTACTACTGAGATTTTTTTAAAAACCCATTAATACTTTGCCCGACTGGGAATCGAACCCGAAACCCCTTGCTCAGCAGTCACACTTGCGACCACTCGGGCAGTTGTAGCATAATAATGAATATGTATATTGTTAATTTGTTATACTGTAATATTATTGTATTGTTAGTATGTTCTTAACATATTATGTAACGTGTTTTTGCAGCCAAGAGCCGGCAGATCAGCGTCTCTTACTCCAGAACTGGTCAGTATAAAGATCCAATTTAGAAATCTTTAGAAGATCAGTACTTGCTATTTAGAAATCTTTAGAAGATCAGTACTTGCTATTTAGAAATCTTTAGAAGATCAGTACTTGCTATTTAGAAATCTTTAGAAGATCAGTACTTGCTATTTAGATATAGCGCTAAAATGTCGCTGTGCGTAAACATAAAATGTAAATTAAGATATCGTTTCATCTCTTTGATTGTGAAGAGCTGCAAATAATAGCTAGAATACGGTATTTGACAACAAGTCAAATTCAATACTTTTTTCGAACTGTTATAAACGACAGTTTTCTATGAATTTTGTACGAGCACACAGCGTACTTATTTCTTAAAAATATGTTGAATCAATACTAAAATTAAGTTGGTCATAAAATAAATTAATGAAAGTGTGATTATTTTTTTATATTTTATTGTATTGAACAGTCGAAATGATTTATTATTCATTCAGGAAAGTACTCAATTGTATTTATAAAAGTAGTACTCAATAGAATATTTTAATAATGGTATCGTGTATTTGTTCAGGGCCGTTCATCATCGGAAGGTTCGGAAGTGGATGCGGCCAGACAACAACGCGAGCTGATCTCACAGCTCGAGGCCAAGAACAGAGAGATCATGAGGGAGATTGCTAGGCTCAGGTGAGGAACCATTGCAATACTTTGGTATTATAATCTACCAGTATTTCAGAGATGAGTGAATTGAGTGTCCTTTTAAACAAGTCTTTAAATCCTGCTTTTATCTTACTGTAAGAATAGGGTACTTTCCTAAATTTTATTTTAATGTCCGTCTGGTACATTAATTTAAAACTTTAAACGCGTATTTTTTCTTTTCTTACAAAATTAAATACTTTCGACGATATATTAATTTGAAATATCGTGTGACGTCACAGCGTGCCACATTTTGTAGCACGTTATGACGATTATATTATATTTTGATACTGATACTGGAAACTACCCAATTCCTGTGCTGTCGAAGTGCAAATTTTGTGCTTACTCCATATACTTATATAAAAGCACTTAAGCAGAGGCCTTAGTACGATTTTGTTTTACTTTAAAGTAATCAAAACGAGACCGCGCTCGGCGCTCCGATTGGTTGGTTCATTGGAGCCAACCAATCAGAGTACCAAGCACATACCCGTTTCAATTACGTTAATCAAACTCGTACAAAGCTCCAGATAAACAACGTTATATTGTTCCCTATCCTCATTAGGGCCGATTTTTCAATGCTGAGTTAAATCTTAACCGAGGAATAACTTTCAATATTTAATCATTCTTCCTTACTAAAAACTGTCAACTAACAATTTTATTCGAATTAACTGATGATTGAAAAACCGGCCCTTGGTCTAGTATTTCAAGGGACAATATATCAACCTCCTACAATCTATCTTTAATAGATTATTCATAATAACCTCTATCGTTATGTAATAAAGTTGAAAATCTGTTGAATAATACGAAACAACTGAAAGAAATAATCTTGGATAAAACAAATTACACAAATATAACTTAAACCGTCGATATACAGCTCTTTTTGTATTGATTTCAAATCATTGCCCTGATTTCAAATTAAGTAACTTGTTTTAATATATTGTTTACTTTCCAGACGCCAACAAGAAGCGGAAGCTACCGCAGGCGGTGGCGTGGGTTCAGCCCCGCTGGTGTCGGAGCTCCGTCTGCTCAGACAGCGCAAGGACGAGCTGGAGGGACACTTGTCCTCGCTGCAGGAGTCACGGAAACATCTCATGCATCAGCTCGAAGGTCTCATGAGGATGCTCAAGGTATGTTGAAGAAGAATTATTATATTTTAAAAGCAAGAAGAACAGCTTCGGTCTGCAGATTCGTCCTCGTTCCCAGGACAAATAAAACCTTTGTGTTATCTAGATTATGATCTGTTTGCATTTCTAGGCGCAAAATTTTGTTTTATTTTGTTAGAAGTTTTTGAATGAAATAGTTACAAATCCATGGAACTAAGTTACACATTTATAATATGAGAAGTATTGATAGCAAAATCTTACGGTCAACTATGGTTACGTTATATACTACTAGCATTTACCCGCGGCTTCGCTCGCGTCACAAAAAAAATAAAAAGTAGCCTATGTGACATATTATTATACCAATACACACAGCGCCATCTATACCAATACTTTTGTTTTCCCTCGGGAATATCAACTTTTCCGGGTTAAAAAGTACCCTATTATTTAATCCGGACTTCTAACTTTACGCCTGCAAAAATTCAAAGCAATCGGTTGAGTAGTTACGGCGTGAAGGTGGAACAAACAAACAAACTCACTTTCAGATTTATAATATTAGTAAGGACTAGTAAGGATGAGTAGGTAAGTAATATACTACAAGTGTGAGCTCGCCATACTTCGGAACGAATGGGTCAGCTCGACCGGAGTGATATCACGGCCGAGCAGAAAACAGACGTGAAACGACGCTTGCGTTGTTTCGTCGTGTGATTGAGGTTACTGGAGACCCAATTTCCCAATCCCCGAATCCCCAATAATCCTCAAATTCCTAATCCCCAAAGGGCCAGTCGTTACTGGCTTAGGTTACGCACTTGTAACACCTCTGGTGTTCCGGGTGTCATGGGCGGCGCCTATTGCTTACCATCAGATGATCCGTCGGCTCATTTACCGGCTTATTTTCCATAAAAAATGTGCACCTGTAAAACCAGAACTTTCACAGGTGCGTTGTGAGCCATGAAAAGTTTTAAGTAGTCTGATATTTTTTTATAATAACTATCGTGAGACATACTAAATTAAGTAAAATCGCGGGTTACCCACGTGAATAACCCTCGATTTTACTTAATTTATATTGAGGAAGAACCCCTCTGTGGTTCGAAACTAATAGAGCTTTTCTCAGTATATTCACGTGAGTAACCCGTGATTTTACTTAATTTAGTCTGATATTGGTAGAAAGTTTCATAGTGATGTCTTCAACCAGTCGTTGAGATTTAACTGTATTTCTCTCTTAGGTAAAGTCTTTAGATTAGATTTATAATATCTTTACTTTATCTATACTTATAATAAATCTGTAGAGAGGTCAATTCTGTACATAAAATATATTTAAAAAATAACTATCAAGGGGTGGTTAGGGATCGCTACTGATGCCAAAAATGCAATCAGTAAATTTTTTCTCTGTCTGTCTGTCTGTATGTATGTTCGTTATGGAAACAAAAACTACTCGACGGATTTTAACGAAATTTGGCACAATTATTCTTTATACTCTTGGGCAGGTTATAGTATACTTTTCATTACGCTACGATCAATAGGAGCAGAGCAGTGAAGGGAAATATTGGGAAAACGGGAGAAGTTACTCCATTTTTTAAACTTCCGTCGCGTGTGCAGGCTTATAGGTTAAAGCTACATAGAAATCATGTATGACGGAAATATTCTCCTTAAAATTATATAAAAAATATTCCTCGACAGCACATGTCTATCTTTTATGGTTGACTCACAATAACACGTGAATCTCCCGATAGCTTAGCAATTCGGTGATTTCTGATTGTATTTGTCTACTCTAACGTTTACAATACTCATTCATAGACTTTACGCTATAACTCAAAGGCCAATGGTTGAAATTAGCTTGACTCGATATTATAAATGAAAATATGTGAGTTTATGTGTATGTTTGTTACTCAGTCATATTAAAACGACTGAAGGGACCGGAATGAAATTCGGAACAGAGGTAGATTATGGTCTGAAGTGATACATAGGCATTTTACCCCTGGGATCGCGGGCGAAGCCGCTGGCAGAAGCTAGTGTACTAATATGTCTGTGAACTCTTAAACAGTTCAACCGGGATTGATGAAATATTTTTATTGCATTGGTTTACTCTTATCATTTGCAATCATACAGCGATAAACGAATCGTGTTAAAACTTCATTGGCCTAGTCGTTAAATGTAATATTGTGTGTTTTCAATATCGAAATTCTGTGTAATTACACGGCATGTAATGTAATATAATAGTAATGTAACTGGGTACTAGTAAATGCACTGGAAAGTACATTATTGCTTACAAGTACTATAATTACACATACAAATGGTTATAGTCTCTTATCTAAACTTTATATTTATGCCAATATTATAGATTACGAAACTAAGTTCCCGCCCGCGGCTTTACTCACATACTCAAATTAAAATGTAAATCGTAATCCAGCCTCCAGTTTGCTTCTATATCCCCGAGAGGACACTCGTGTCCTGTTCTGACTGACTCTATTATAGACTTTATGTCCAATGTTTAGAGACTACTTTTGTATGGACGATTTTGGTTATTGAAAATGAATAATTTGCAAGTGGTTCATATATCTAGATACAAAAATAATTTCAATGGCGCTTCGTTATGATGTGACAGAAAGACCAATAAATAATTTGGCAAAATTATAATATTAATAAAGAAAGATTACACGTCATAATATTTTAATAATTTTAGCAAAAATTTACAATTCTACACTTTACAATGAAAACTAAGTCACAGTTTTTCATATACTGGTGTACATTAGGGTTGTAATGGGACACACTTTAATAACATTGGCACCCATCCCATGACGCACTTTAAGAATGGTGACCACTTCCCTGAAATAATAAAAAAAAAATTTTAATGTCAATTTATGGCTTGCGTTATTGAGATGAAAAGGATCTCTTTTAAAAGGGTAAAATCATCAAATGACTCCTCCCGCCCTTGGTGAGGCGATAAAGTGTCACTTTTATTTAATAAAAACCACCTCGTTCTAAGTTCCAACACGTGAAAAGTTGCCTATGTGTTATTCTAGGCTACAGCCTACAGTCTCCCTATCGAATTCCATATACTTATATCAAATATCTGTTCAGTGGTTTTGTCGTGAGGAAGTAACCTAACAAACTTTCGTATTTATAATATAAGTATGTTAGTATAAATTAGATCGAATGGTCGCAAGCGCTACTTTCGAACACGGGAGGTCGGATTTGATTTACGTAAAATATTTTTACGATTGTCAAAATTCCCATTAAGAGCTCAGTCGTGAATGGGGCGCGTCATTCTCTAATATTAGAAAGAAGTAAGAAGTCTTAAGCGGCGTAGTGTATTTTTGAATAATATTCTTTATATGATCTTAAATTACTCGTGCAGTCCAGTTCTGGACTAAAGGCACCGTGCTATGGGCCTCCTCTACATACAAGGGTCTGGCTATAAACTAGAATATAATCAGTGGACCGTCACGGGGTTTTGATCATGATATGTTGTGTTGTTACGTTAAATATGAAAGACACTCAATTCATTTCAATAAAATTTTATTGCAGCTATAATAATGTTAGCGTCTAAGGGCCAAGTTTTCCAACGCTACATAAATTTTAACTGAGGAATAACTTTGCATATTTAAAAACTGGCAAATGTCAATTTTAATCTACAGTTAACAATGAATTAATGTTTGACAAATCAGCCTTTAATGTCAGTGACATTTTATACAAACTACAGAGAACAAAATAGTAATCTTGGTAAATACGAGTAGAAACATTTGCTTACTACCAACCATTTCCCTGAAATATAAAAATATACATGAAAATATTAGCTTCTGCCAAACTTTTTGTGTTACTAGAATAAAATTACATTTTAATTGTGGGAGAGTCATGCTTCGTTAGCACGAGTGGACTGGCTCGACAGGAATGGTACCACGGCCCCACAGACAACCGACGTGAAACAATGTTTCCGTTAGGTTTCGCCGCGTGAGAGACGTTAGTAGAGGCCCAATCCTTGCAATCTCTAAATCCCCAATCCTCAAATTCTTAACCCTAAAAGACCGGCAACGCACTTGTAACTCCTCTAGTGTTGCGGGTGTCCATTAGTGGCACCAATTGCTTACCATCAGGTGATTCGTTGTTCTCATTTAAACTTGTTGATGTTGATTCACCATAGTGCCAATGTTTGATAGCGGAGTTGCAATGCGAGCAGTCCGCTCATCACATACTTTGGAAGTGTCATCATCATCATCATCATCATCATATCAGACCACAGCTGAACATAGGCCTTCCCCAATGACTTCCAGATAGGCCGGTTGGAAGCGAAATGCATCCAGCGGCTCCCTGTGAACTTAATCAGGTTGTCTTTCCACCATGCGGCTGAACGCTCCTACGCTGCACTTGCTGGTACTTGGCCTTCACTCCAGAACCTTTCTTCCCCAGCGCCCGTCGGTTCTCCGCGCTATTTTCCCTGGCCTGCTGCCATTTCAGCTTGCTAATCCGCTAAGCTAAGGGCCGGCGATCTTTGTTATTTTTCCAATTTCCTCATTTTTTATTCGGTCTCGCGAAGAAACTCCGAGCATAGGGCCTCTCTTTCTATAGCACACTGAGGGACATTGAGCTTGAACACTTCCATAGAGCATCGGTGACACGCATTGATTATAGACTTGTCTTGAGGCACTGAGGTATGTTGGACGAAAATTGTTGCGTATTTTGCATTGGCACTGTGGCCTCTGGCAATATGAACGTAAGCGTAACATAGTTTATTATACGGACCTTGTAGAATTTACAACTGTGCATTTAGGCGTTTGTGCCATACCTATTATTTTAAAACAAGTATAACAGCTCACACGTAGGATCTAGTTTACACTAGGCGAGATAGTGGTTAAACGTCGTCCCAACAAATATAAAAATAACCGTGGTGCTTGTCGACTGGGCATCTCCCAGTTGTGCAGTCTCTTTTGTGTCTTTAGGTTTAAATCATTTTGTCCCTGCATTAAATTCACCGAGGGAAATAGAAATGCGGGGTCCAAGATATTTCAAGTCCCTCGGACGCACCGGTCGGAGTGATCCAGTGTTTTTATGGTTCTATCCACTGTAGATCCTGGCTTACAGAAGTTGCGGCGGTTTTGGGAGGTTGTCGCTGGCATTCATTCGCGGTTTCACCCGCTGTTTGGGTCTTATTGATTGTAAAGACTTACTAAACTTACAATCAAGCTTTCCTCGATAAATGAACTACCCAACACAATATGAATTTGTAAATTCTAACCTCCGAATTCCCGTAGCTGAGCGCGAACAACCAAACAAACGATCTCTTCAGCCTTATAATGGCCCGGCCGCACTAAGGCGGCAGTTTTAACCACGTGAAAATTAATCTATAAAACCGCAAGTGCAGCTGCTGAGCTGCTTATGTTCGGTTTCTGATTTCTCATAAATGTGCGGTTAAAAACCGCAGCAATTTCGTCCTAGTGTGGCCGAGGCCTAATAACTGTGTAAATATACTTACATTTCATGTCGCCAGTTAGTTCATCGTTCACTATACATTTTGCCATATCTAAAACGTTAGTTAGGACGCATTTTATTATGTCACCAGTTTTGGTTACCTCAACGGCTGTATCGGAATCTGCAACTAATGTTTTCTACAATTAGGTTTTAGTTTAAGCGACAGCGATATAAACGTTTAGGATTTATATATAGCTTAAAGTCTAATAACCAGAATACAGTACATCAATCTTTGGAAAGAGTAAATTAGTCAAGTCGCCCATGATTATTTATGAACTGTTCGAAACTAGTCTTCAAACCTTCATAAAAAGAGCGTACTCCTTTTTAAAAGCAACGCACCTGTGGCTCCTCTGGTGTTGCGGGTGTCCATGGGCGGCGCTAATCGCTTACCATCAGGTGATCCGTCTGCTCGTTTGCCTCCTATTCCATAAAAAAAAATCATAAAAATTTGAAATTTCCTCTTTTCAAAAGTTGATATGTAATATTTATCCCCGGGTACTGAATTTTCTACTTTCAAGTCATTAGTCAGTCTACATGTGTCAGCTAAGCTCATTTTACTAGTAGGGCTTTGGAAAATCCTCACTATTCGAAACGTTCCAATTAATTGTATTATTTTTCCTCAAGTACTTTTCAACTTGTGAAATTGATTAATTAATTTTATTTACATTCTGGCTCATTTAACCGCTTATATTAATTTTTAATGATATCGTCTATGAATTTTTAATTCTTTATTTGTATCGCAAATTGTTATTCTTTGTCTATAATTCAAGACAATGTACCAAAAGCGTTAGTCAATTAAGGCCAGTTAAAGTGTTAAACAGTTTTGTATCACATGACACAAAACTAAAAAACAAGTTTACAATGGTAAAAGTCAAACCCCACTAGCACAAGGCACCGCTGACTGACGTGGCACTCTAAGGGTTAAGGTATGTTCTCCGCTATCATGGCCCATATGTTGGCTACCAATGCTTTGAATAACAATACATAGTAAGTTTAACATTTAAAAATAAACTTACATCTGTTTTCGAGGGTGTCTTCTTCTTTTGCGCTGTATTTGCATGTCACATAATTTGTGACAACATCTGTTAGATTTATGATCTCCACGGTGCCTGGAAAATAAAAAAGCAAGATATTATTTTGCCCTACTGTGTACAACGTTCATTTTTGTCTATAATTATTAGAACTTAAATGTGATAATACGGATAATAGTGACCACTTTACTGCGCTATCATTTTTGAAAAGCAAAAATTTCGTTTCCTCTAAAATGAAGGCGCAAAAAATTATTCTTACTATTCAGTTGATACACACACATACACACATTTAAGGGAGCTTTTCCACCAAAGATCTGCTATGCTACGTTGCTATGCATCTATCAATCACATTCATTGCTACACGTAGTTTAGCACTGGTGGAAACGGATTCAACTAATGTATGTTTTTTATAAACAAAGATGCGTCCTATGGATGTGTCCATACTCCATAGAGTATGGATGCATGCTGCCCTCGCCGCTTCCCTTCTATACCTCTAGATACGTCACATAGCTTGAGCTGCGCATCGTCCTCGCGCAGCTACTTTGCGGCGGCACATCTTACTCGCACTGCTACATAGCTTAGTATAGGTGGAAACGGTTCATAGCTTAGCTATTATATCTTCGCAGCATAGCTACATAGCACATATGTGCTGGAAAAGCAACCTAATAGAGACTGGTCAGCAGCGATCTCTTATGAACATTAACCTCGCGACCCAACCCGCTTGTAAATGGTTCTTATGCAGAGGAACCTCATAATTCCTGCTTACTACCTAAGCACAAGCAACACATAAAAATATCCATACCAAATTTACTAAACTTTGCGGGTTACTCAAGAGAAAATACTGAGAAAACCGCGCACGCTGCTCATGAGGAAGAGCCCCTCTGTGGCTCGAAACTACTACTAGTTTTATTTTTACGTGAGTAACCCGCGATTTTTAGTTAATTTAGGATGTACGTATAATTGTGAAAATATCCATACCATTTTTTATTTTCTCAGCCAAATCCAAGGTTTGCAAATAGGCTTGATATTTGCAATATACCTCGCCATCCGTGATGTCTGTCACATTGTCCCAATCAGCTTTTGCCACTCCCAAGCACAATACCGCACACAATACAATATACGATTTCATTTTGACCACAAATACATTACAATGTAGTAATTCTGTATTTTATATGAAGTTCGTGTAAAGAAAATTGTGTATAAAGTTGTATAGGAATGTTGAATTGTTTGTCTGTTTGATTGTGGTTTGAAAGTGCAGTTTTTGAGTAAGTTTTAGGGTGTCTAATGACACCCTACCATACTCTGAAATGAAACACGTAGATAAAATGGTAAATAAGTAATTTATATATTTGCTCCAAAATATAAGGTCGAAAACTTGCGGCCTTGCAAAAAACATCTTAGCCTTTTCTGGAAGTCCACTTAGGGCTTAAAAACTTCTTGGAAAAAAATGAAATTCGACTTCATCTGACAGTTAAATGTTTCGTTTGTTAAGCTCTCATCTCCTAAATCACTAAGCCATTAGCGATAAATTTTAAAACAGACTTTTTTTAAAAGAGTAACGAATTGAGTTTTTTGCTCGTTCTTCTCCACTCGAATCGATATTTTGGAACGAGCTTCACTGACTGACGGACAGACTGACAGACTATTATTTATTTCATATTTGTTGACGTTTCAATAGTACCAAATTATGGTTTAATTGAAATAAATGCTTTTGAGTTTGAGTTTGAATGGTCATTTTAATCAAAAAATGCAATTATCACTCCTTGGCCGGCACGAAAAATCGAACCCTCGATACGTTGCAACGCAGCCGATCACCGAACCAGAGCGCCAACCGTGCAGTCAAATGTCTGTAATGATAGTTGTAATATATATATATATCAAGTGTCCTATGGTAAAACAGCAGTAAAAAGCTAGTATAAAAATATGTAAAAGTAATGAAACCGATTTGAGATTTTCATGGTATAAAATGGCTGTCCGGTTGAGATAAAATAGAAAACAATCGATCATTTAAATGTGGCGATTAATTGTTCATTTATTATAGTTTTTGTTTTATTAGTGACACTCCAAGGAGCGTTTAGATAAGGTGATGTGACATCAGGCTTTTAACCTATTAATCGCTTATTGACATATTTCCGTATCCCTCGTGTCGTATTTTTGCGACAGAGAAATGCATATTTTTTTTGTTCAATCAACACGAGTGCTCTTCCTTATTTACTGTAGATTTTTTTTATTTGCCTCTCTATGGACACGGCTGTTGATGTTTAACTGAGGTCTCAAAAGGTTTATAATTGATTGGCAGTGGAGCCTATAACTGACATAGTATGCCTGTCTTCCTCGCAATGATATCCTAATGTGCCGCGGAGAACTTATAACGGGTTGCCGGGGCTCCGGCTCGAAGAGTAGGAGTAGAGACGGGTTGGTTTTTAGTCAGTAAGAGTCTGACACTCCTTTCCGCATCACCCAGGCGGGAGCAGTCATTCGATGATTTTCCCCCTTAAAAATGATATCCTAATGTATTTAGTTACGGGTAATAAATAAATAAATAATCAAGCATAGTTCCTATGTTCGTATGTAACTATAATATTTCTCCTCTACATAAGAGGTGTTGCATGTATTCCAGCAATGGATACAAAAAGCTGTTGATACTTACATCAGTTAATAAATGAAGTATTTTATTAGTAAATGTTATATTTTCTTTAACAGACGCAGCAGTCATCTCCTCGGTCGACGCCGAACTCTTCGCCGCGTTCCACTAAGAGTCCACCACTACCGGGAACGCAGCCACAACCCAGTGCGCCGGAGAGGTAAGCACGATTATACTTTGGTCTTTATTACGTTTCAGTAAGGTTGGTCCTACTTTTGACTTATGCAACATTTTTTAATATAGTACCCAAACGCACAAACGGTTCATCTGATCGTAAGCAAACGGTAATGAGTCAAATGAGACAAGTGCGTATACGGCCTTTTTGGTATTGGTAATTTGGCCATTAGGGATTAGAAAATTTATTAATACGTTATTTTGTTCTTTACATGTATAATATTATAATTTTCTTTAAGCTCTCTAAGCTGATTAGAGATTATTTATACAACCATGGTGAACAGTAGTCCTTTAAATCAGTGTGATTTTGCAAAATATGTTTTTCATTTTTGCAGAGAGCCTCCGCCACGAGGTACAGTACGGAGTGCGCCACAAACGCCCTCGCTGGGAGAGAGGGAACGTATCGACATGTCACACAGTCTTGGTAAGCAAAAATATAACTTAAAGATTAATTTCCAATTAAGAGTTTTAAGTGCCAATTCCTAGACTTATCTTTGGACGGAGCAAAAACTGATAATCTTAGAAAACTTAGAAACTCGCCATAGAGTTTAATCTAACTCTTTGATATTACAAACTTATTGGTTTTTAAACCACATTGAATTTAAGAAACTCAGAAGGCAGGAAACATAAAGAGTACCACTATTAGAATGCACCTTATATTGTTAACATCGAAATCAAATTACAAAATCAGGACTAGCTAAACCATAACTATTAATTGGAAAGAAAAACACATAAATAGGCAAATTGACTTTCAAATAGATTAAAATTCCGTCAATACCAAATACGCCGTCTCAATAATCTCCGGGTTCCCGCCATCTTGACTTTTTCATTTTTCGAACCACAGATTACATTTTCCCACTACGCGATGACGTTTCGTTTTTTTTTGTCAATGCTTCTAACACTAATTCAGAAGAAGTCGTGCACCTTTTGTGTCAATAGACTCACCCTTTATTAGTTAAATGTGATTTATAAAATGACCAGGACTTGCGAAATGTGACTTATGTGAGTGTTGTGTACACAATCTGAATATAATTTAAATATTTGATCACACAGGTATGGAAAGTATGGGTGGCGATGCCAGGAACTTCCATCAAAATCAAAGACCGACTACCAGTGAGTATAACGACAATATTGAAATAATAAATAAAACAAACGGGGCGAGCTAAATAAAACCGTTTAATAAATACAGTTGAAATAAACATAAATATTCTCAGTAAATCACTTCTAAATATTTTCAGTGTATCTATGAAATAATTTATTTCTCTAATTGATGGCCTTTGCCTCTTAGAGACCACATAGTCCATACATAATATATATAACTTATATTTTTAAGAAAATATTTTTAATATCATTGGTACCTACTCATTTTTTTGATGAATTAGAAATGAGCAGGATCATATTTTTTAAGTTCGATAAACTATATCTATTTATCCTTAACGTAAATTATGTGCTTAAAGCTAGCTGCAATAATTTCTAGTAAGGCTGTGAAATCGGAAGTCGGAACTATCTTTTTTTTTCTCTTACAATAAATATCTTCTAATTCATTTCGTTGCGGGAACTGGACCGGACTTCGGTGTTCTGGTGTCTTCATGGTTGTATCTATAAAAAATGTATTTCCATTCGGTAGTCTCGCTAAAACTCGAGCACGGTTGAACCGATTTGGCTAATTTTGGTCTTGAAATGTTCGTGGAAGTCAAGGGAAGGTTTAAAAAGGTAAAAAAAAATGTTTTGAGGCAGTACGAAGGTCAGCTAGTCTACTATAGATCCGGGCTTACAGGAGTTTTGGGATGTTGTGGCGGGCTTGTCCCAAAACAAGAAAAAAACAGGTTTCGATATACTTCGCATGTTTCATAATTATTATATTGGGATATCAAATAAATTCGAGACTTTCATAAAATTATCGCAAATTATTAAACATTGAAAAGGGAGTTGAGCAGTAACTGAAGATATAAATGCTTACTTAACTTTAACAAAGTAATTAGGAGAGACTGATTTTGTAAATAAATATTTCCTTGGGTTCACAATCATATTTAAAGTGAAGATAATTTAATGAATAGACTTTATTTTTTACATTTTATTAATCCAGAATGGTTTATCTCTCATTTTGTTCCGAAAATGCTTAGGGAAGTTTTATGTAAATATAATATTATTGTTAAATATTTTAAGATTATTTAGGTGCATATGGTGAACCAATTTATTTATTTGATTGTATTTTTAGATTTTAAATTGTTTGATACCAATTTTAATCGTTTGAAGGTGCAAAATGTCTCTACTTTATATATAATATCGATTTTGTCCAGTGGGTATAGACAACCGTAGCCTCCGAAGCGATCTTCTGTACGCGGCGGATTCCGTCACCAACGCTATGTCGACGCTCGTTCGGGAACTCAACTCCGGTTAGTTGCAGACACGATACAAATGTGGAACTTTTGATAATGTCACCGCCATACGTCTTGTATTGTTGGATATATATACTGGAATATAAAAAACGTGTAGGAATTTAAATAAGTTCCCCTTCTCTATAAAATTTATGTTTGTATAAAAACTTGTTTATTGAAAAAAATAAGAAGAAGAAACAAAAAGCATTTATTCGACAGTAATTGAGTGAAATCCTTATATTCTGTTTCCAAAAAAGACGTTTTGTTAAATTTTGTTAAATTTACTTAAATAACTTTTAAAACTGATAAGTGGTTTCTTATAAAACGCGCATGCGTCTATATTGTTATTAAGTTTAACTCGTCGAGTACCGGTTTTATAGACACAATTAAAGAACATTAGGTCGCGGTCACCGGTGACCGCTTGGTGTTTGACAGTTTAACATGAATAAGATTAGAACTTTTGTAATTGAGTTGTGGGTTATTGACCACGAAAGATGATGAGAACTAGGAAACTATAAATATTATTTGCAGACCTCAGGTTGGTATGGCAACAGTGAAGGCTAATGGATGTGACATTATTAAAATTCCGTCTCTTACAAAATACTTTCGTCCTTTGATTTGATAACTAAATAGTTGGAATTTGAATATCGGACTGTTTTGAAGCATTGGGCATGCTTGTATCACTTGTATGTTTCTAAAAGTTTTTCTACGGTTCGGGCTTGACTGTTACGATTGACAGATAATCTAGTTAAAAAATATATGCAAGAATTCTTCTGCACAATATTATTGTTTCAAAATGAACCCTATGTTGTATATCAAAAGGTCGATTAATATATAATTATATAAATATATTTATCGATTCATATGTTATTTTTCTAAACTTCTACTTGCTGTTGTACAGTTTTCTAGTAAATCACTTAAGTCCACTAGAAGTAAATGTTATATTAAAATCTGTATAAAATATAATATAAGTTTAAGACGTCAAGATACCTTTGTACTACAATAACTATATGTCGCCATGCCCTGAGGATTTCATGTTGAAATTGTACCCTATTATGTAACACATATTGTATACATGATAAAATGCAATAAAAAGAATTTGAATTAAAAAGAAACCAAGAAAACGAGTTATCAAGAAAATCCATTAACTCGTCGAGTACCGGTTTTATAGACACAAAGAACAATAGGTCGCGGTCACCGGTGACCGCTTGGTGTTTGACAGTTTAAACAAATATTGTTGTCAATCGTAACTTCATCCCGTCATCAAAAAAATTATTAGCAGTTATATATCGTCCTGCACCGTCTCTTTAGATGTTATGTTACATCTATACATGTTTTGCAGAGGGCTCCGATACGGAAGGTACCGTAAAAGGGGACAGCAGAAAGCAAAGAGGTAAGATACTTGTCATAGACACCCATAGACTAGGATACTGCACCTTTTTCGTTTTTACTCCTTTTTAATCTACACTGCTCGGCTCCCTTTTATTAGTGTTGTGTGCGTGTGTGTGTATTTTTGTCTATGTTCATTTTTTCTAGGTGTGATGAAGTCTATGTGGATAGTACTTTTTTTTAAATATAAATGTTTAATATTGGTTTAGGTTTTAGTCGATTGACCACAAATGCATGATTGTTTAATTCAGTTTTTTTATAGATTTATGGTAATGGTAATTTACGTTTTCAAGAAATGTCAATGTTTGTACGATTCATTTACTGATTTGTGCGAATATTGTTGCACATTAAATTAACTTATAACAAACTCATTATACTGTAGTGATCATTCAAAAAATTATCCTTTATTAGAATAAATTGTTTATACAGTAGAAAGACCGTGATTTGATAGTGATAAGTAGAACATACATTTTGTTTAATTATTAAATCTATATTTATATAAATAAAAATTAATTTCCGTTCGTTAGTTTCGCTAATACTCGAGAACGGCTGAACCGAATTGGCTAATGTTGTTCGTGTTAAAATGTTCGTGGAAGTCTAGGGACGGTTTAAAAGATGAGAAAAAATTTTAGGCTATACGAAGGTTACAGGTTCAGTTAGTAAGTAAATATAATAAACTAGGTAGGCACGTAATTCTCATAGCTCTGTGTTACTGTGTTTCGTCTTTGAAGATTTGCAAGTATTTTGCGTTCACCAGATAACATTATCGCAAAAGTAAGATTTTTATGGAATAGGAGGCAAACGAGCAGATATGGGAAGTTCACGGCTACAAATAAGCAAATATTAAATTGGTTACTGGATATTACGCCATTTTACAGTATACAATGCTTTGTTTTATATGCACTTTTCTACATAATATCACGTTCTTGTCATTTGCAGCATGTTTTATCAAAATCTTGCATTCAAATGTTTTCTTGTCCATTTATCATCAGATTTTGAGGAGGACGATGATAGCGACGAGCCGATGCCTCGGCCGCAGCCGCCGCGGCACTATCTTCATGACAACAACGTACAGGTACTTACTGAATACATTTTGCTTCGACATTGATCAGGAACGTTTGAAATAAACTAAAATGGCTATTCATATAGGTTTTATCTTGATTCTATATTCTGTGGTTTGTTTGTTGTACTGATATGATTTTTTTTATAATGTCTCAGTATATTTTGCTGGTCTTAAACTTATTGACAAAAAAGGCCTTAATAATAATTATGTAGGTATATGATCTTGTCTGATAAACATGATACATTCCCTTGGCAATAATACAATCTTTGTATGTTTTTTTCCTATTTATTATTAATTTTTTTACATGCTATTGTATTCTATTTTGTTTTTAAATGTTCTTTGTTTTAGTTGCAATTTACTTTTTATATTTTTTTTTCGTTTTTATTTTCTTTAGCAGTCGTATTTTGTTTATTTAATTACAGAAAGTCACAGCCAGTGTTGAAATGCGTTCGTAAGCTTGCTTCAGGTTTGTTTTATTTTTCGTTTTGTTTTTTTTATATTTTATGTAGATTTATTTAGTAAATGCTTTGAGAGATTTTATTATGTAAAGTATGTATTGTTGGATTGCGTATTGAGCTATCCTGGATAGCATAAATATTTACTTCATGTGACATTAGTAAAAAATATATAAAAAAATATAATTTTAACACAAAGAGAATCAAAAGTTTTGATTCAAAACATAATGTAAATCTGACCAACTGATCTTGACTAAAAATAACGCATAATTCAAACATTTGTTTACGTGTAAAATATTAAAAACGTACGTAATATTCCAGGACACGCCCCCGCCGCTGCCAGCGCGCACTGGCCATTACTACCCGCGCACATAACCACATCACTAACATAATATTATATGTACTATAAACTATATAAACTTATCCTATATAGACGTAATCCTATTATACCACACACCATTCTGTTCTATATAACCTTTACGTTAAAGATCATAATCCTCTAGCAAAGACTTGTTTTATTCCCATTTTAAATTAAATGTAAGTCGAATAACGGTTATTTTTTAAACTGATTTTTAATATGGTAACACTATTGTGATGGTATTGCAAGCCTAAGTCGCATGTTTGCCTGTATTATATATAAAAAATATATTTTAGTCTTTTTGATCAAAATACAAGCATAGTTAGTTAAATAAGTAAAATGACTGTAATTTTAATTAATTTGCAATGATTTGTAAGACGATGTTTTGTGGTTTTACAAACTGGTACAATTATGAATAACATAATAATTTATTGTTAATAATATATTTTCTACATAGTGTGCATATCAATTTCATTACAGTAAACATGTTACGAATGTTTTTGAATGAGCAAAGAGACTTGTATTTACTTGTAATGTTTGGTAATCATGATAACTATTTATAAATAAACAAATACTTTTTTTAGCCCTCTTACGGTGAAGGAAAAAATCGTGAAGAAATCTGGACTTATAATTTATAATTATAAGATCGAAATCGCCAATCCGCGATTCATGTAACATTGAACTATCTTATTACCATACACTAGACACAAATTGAAACACCGCGCTATTACTGAGAAGTTTTTTGACTGCCTCATTGACCGAGTGGTCGCAAGTGCGACTGCCGGGCAAATGTGCCCGGTATATGGCAATAGGCTCACCCCCTATTACATGGGACTCATAATATAAATAGTGAAAAGTGGGTGTTACATTGTACAGTGGCATTAAGTGCCGTAATGTGCACCTCTGCCTTCGGGGATAAAAGACGTGATGTTATGTTATGTCATGTTTTTTAAAAGAATAATTTTCTTGAGACCTTATCTGACCCTAGAATCAAACTCCAATGAGCAAGCAGGTAGTCTTACTAGTATTAGAGTAGCTTCATGTGCATGCATTTGTACGTTTCTGTTTGTACAAAACCACATTATTGGTGAACAAGATAAAACACTCATTCCTTTAATATTATTCCAATATTTAATTTGTTATATCAATATTTGATTATATACTTACTCAGCTTTGTCTTTAGAGATAATCAGATAATACCGTTACTAGGGGACTTGTCACTCGGATGATTGCAAGACTGACTGCCGCACAGGTCTTTGATATGATTCTCGCGGTCGTTACCAAAAGTAATTTTGAAATTTGGTTAGTAATAACTCGGAGTGTAGGATTTGTGGATTTGATTTTATGTTTTCTATTGTAAATTTCAATTTCATAGTGGAAGCTTAATCAAGTAGGTAATATAGGTATATCACTAAACTTTGACCGTTTCATATATACCTAGTATTATATATACGTATATACCTAGTGAGATAGTAATGAATCGCTTTCGTATAACTATGTTGCGGTATATAATTATGTCCCTAGCAATATAACTATATTACGGTTTTATCTATCTTACTGCTACTGTCTCGTTGGCCGAGTGGTCGTAAGTGCGACTGCCGGGCAAGGGGTCTCTGGTCGGGCAAAGTATTACTATCTTTTTAAATATTCTCAGTAGTAGCACGGAGTCTGGAATTGTGCCCGGTATATGGCAATAGGCTCACCCCCTGTTTCATGGAACTTATAACATAAATAGTGAAAAGTAGGTGTTACATTGTACAGTGGTATAATGTGCACTTCTGCCTACCCCTTCGGGGATAAAAGGCGTGATGTTATGCTATATTACTGCGACACATATACAATATAATTCCATGACAAGATCTCCTCACTGTGAAAATGTCACTGTTCAATAACTAAGTCTTACTACACTGTTTACACAATACGCCGATGTTTTTCTTGCTATTTATAATAAAGAATCGAGAAAAATCTTCCCTTAGTGGTGATGCTATGTATAATGCACCGTTAGTAAAACCATAAAAAAACGTCAAATGAATATGAGTTGTAAATTGACATTTCTGTTTATACTTAGACCTTAATATTGTATTTAGTAACTTGGTAAATAAGCATGCGAATTTGAACTTTATTTCTAAGAAAACATAAAAACTATGTGTTAATGTAATATGGTATCCGGGGGCATGGAACTGCCCCCCTCCCCCCTTACCCACCATGTCGAGCGCTAAGAAAACACTGCCGTACCATACTTTACTGAGACCATTTCGCCGCATTTTCAGGCCCCTCTACATAAGACCAGAGGCCTTAGTACGAATTTCTTTATCGTTTAAAGTAATCGAAACGAGACGGCGTTCTGTGCTCTGATTGGTTGGTTCATTAGAGCCGGCCAATCGCAGCGCCGAACGCGTACTCGTTACGATTACTCAGAACACAGAAATTTTCGTCATCCAGTAATAACTAGTTATCTCATACTCTTCTGAAAATATATCTGTTTACTTTATAAATATTTGTCCTAGGTTTGGCTTTAGTCAAATTCCAGTTTTTAAAACTAGCATGTCACAAGAATATTCTAGTTAAAGTTAACATGTTTTCATTAAATACGCATAGTTTTGTGAACTTAATGTTCAATTGTTTGCTGTCGGCTAATTGGTTTGGATAATAATATGATGAAATTGACGTCACAGTTCCCCTGCTAACATGAATAAATAACTTATTTTCTAGCCGTTATTGTTGTGTTGTAGAAGTTAATCAAGTTTTTTTTCTAGCCATCAATAGAATCAATAGACCCCTATTTTTCTTTGTCGTAATTCGTATAAAGTAATCGAATCGCGTTCGACGCTCTGATTGGTTGGTTCCTTGGAGCCGGCCAATCAGAGCATTTTATCAGATACTGACGTTTAACGTAATCAATCAGAAGCCTTAGTAAAAGTATGTTCGACGTATCAAATAATCGGAACAAGACCGGGTTCGACGCTCTAATTGGCCGGCTTCTATGAACCAACAAATCACAGTGCCGAACCCGGTCTTGTTTCGATTACTTGATACGTCGAACATAATTATACTGTTTATTATTGTTATTTCTATTGGTTTCTTCGGTCTTATTACTTTTTTTATTTTTTATTAATTGATTTTTATCTTGTTTGTGTAACACACTATGTGTCTCAGTGTTGTTATTTCTTTTCCTGCCACAGGCCCACAGGAAGAAATTCCAGTTGGAATATGTGGGGCCTATGTACTCTGTTTTTTTACTATGTATTGTCCTCTGTGTTGAATGTGTGTACATAAATAAATAAATAAATACTTGTACTAAGGCTTCTGCTCGGTGATTTGCAGACCACAGATCAAACTTTTGAAGTATACGAACTATCGCTGGTCGCAGTTCTATATCATACGTTAGTTCAAGTTACTAAATACAATTGTAAGTCTAAATATTGCATAGGACATTTTATTTTATAAATGTACTTTTACCTGTGAAGTAAGTATGCGTTTTGCTTACTGCGTCTAGTCCAGGAGCTATAAATTTGTAAAAAATAACTTTATAAATATAACAGGACTTTTTCAAAGTACTTAATTTTGTACTAATAATTTTTGTTGTATTGTTCTGATGTGGTCATTTATTTTGAAATTGTGTTGAATTTGTCATTCTTGCTTGACTGGGTAGACTTGTTAATATATAAACTCTTTATAAAGGTGGTTTTATGCCTGTGGAAATGTCCGGATCAGTAATTGTGGTCAAAGAATGATTTTTTTAGAACTTATAATGTTTTTTCTTTTATACAAAGCTAAAGACGGTGGTTTGTCAAGTTTATATATGAACCATCCATTATCAGACCTTCATACCTCACTTAACATATCTTGCTTGCATTACCAAACACTGACTTCTACGAATCCTGACATTTTTATGCGTATAATAAAAAAACCTTATACTCATTTATACGACATATTTCCGCAATCCATCTACTAAAAAACTGTATATAATATATTTTACCATCAATGTACTAAGCTCGCTTTCTCTACATACTTACTATGTACTATATATATTGTGTATACTTTGACATTGGACATATTATTCCTTTTTCTGTCTTCCATGCGTCAATTCCTTCCAATATATTGTACAAATATGTCAATTGATACTTCCCTTCGTCATTTTTGTGTGGTTTCTGTATTTATTGTTTATTTATACCTTTGGTGTGAGTATGAATGATTTAATTTGGTGTTCGAGAAAAAATTGGTAGATGTGATTTTGCATATGGATCAAATATGATTCTGTGTTCTAGATACACTTCTTCTTTTTAAATGCGTTGTTTAAATTAATATAACAATACGCTGAAGGAGTCTACGTGAAAAGTTTAATTACATAAAGTAAAACTATTTAGAAAAATTCTTTGAAAAAATTTCAATGGAGATTTGCCTACTCTATTAAATGTTATATATTAGTCAGTCATACTCACATACAAAGCTACTATTTGATCATAGTACACGAACTTTTACAACCACATTTTATTCCCAAAAAGCAACGATTTTCTTTGATCTAAAACTTCCAAATCAACATTTTTAATAAACATGTAATGTTAAAGCTTTTTTCTAAATACTGTAACATTCCTGTGCATTTAAATTCAATATGGCAGCTAATACGCATTTGCAGCTTATCGCTATTATTTATAATTTATTTGTTTTATGACGGTTCCTTATGATGTACTTATGAAATGCTATTTCTTCGACGTGGCGGGACATTGTAGTTAGTTAAAAGACAACATAGAATTTACTTGAAAAAATTATTGTAGAATATATTTTCTCTGGTCTTATGACAGTAGGAACTTAATTTTTGATTAGTTAAGTACGTATCTAAGTGATTAAGTTTTACCAGTCGAGTGACAGACTACAGAAAGTCTACTTCTATTTAAACAAAACTGAGAAAGCTTATGATTAATTAATAAATACCAGTTTTAATTTACAAATGTCTTATAAAGTCACCTTTGCCTTTCTTGTTCATTGCGTTCCCGCCATTATACAGGGTGTAAATGGAACATTCCCGAAACGCTGACAAAAATAAATTGTTTTTTTTTTTAATTTTAGTCGTAATAGTGCAACATTAGCCTTGAGCAGTTGATTATAATTATTATTACATGAAAAAAACATTTCCAAATTATCGGCGTTTTTCGAGAGCATTCCATTTACATCCCACAATTGGATATATATGTAACATATTAACAAATAAACCGTCACCTAACAAGTACTTATTTCGTTGTTACTATTATTATTTGCTCATACATCGTCCATTGAAGACTGACGTATACATTGAATATGTCTCACCGAAAACACGAACCAAATTTGCTACGAGCCAAAACGTTTTGATAGGTTTTTTTATTATTTTTTACGTGGCAGCTTTTTTTGAATATTACTTTTTAAGGCTGGTAACATTGGTGTTTACGTTTTCAGAATGGCTTTAAAGCCCAGTATTCAACATCTAATTAAAGTTATTTATTGATTTGAGTTGAGTATTTTGATTGATTGTTCTAGTGATTTGGTGACATTGTTGAGCTCACAATCTTGACTTCGATTCCCGAATCAGGCAGTTTAGGTTTTAAGATTCTGAGATTTTGCGAGTATGATGAAATCATATGTACCAATGTTACCATTATATCATAATACTTGAAGCGTTTTTGCGCCTTAGTTTTTATTTTATGTTATTTTAACATAATTTTAGTAAATGTACCTTTTAACTAATTTGCTCATATCACATTCTAGACCCAAATATCACAAGACAGCGAAATTATAGAATATTACCTTTTTTATTTAAATTTTAGTGTTTTGGTGTATTTATAAAATTAGGCTTAGGTATCTGCATATCATTTTTTGTTTGTTTTAAACCCTTTGCGTGTATTATGAAATATTATGAAGTTTGTTACAAAAAAATTACAAATCTTGTTGTTACTGATTGTATTAGAACAATATATTACTTTTACTGAAATACCTAAACATTTTGTACGATCACTAGGTCGGGTAAAGTATTATAGTCTTTTTGGGTATCGAAATTTTAGTTTTTAGTTTTATTTTGGTTGGTTTACGACCAAAAGCGAATATTTTATTTCAATTTAACCAATAAAAGACTTTAAAGTCTATATTTTAGACATAAATACAAATACACAAGTATTTTTACCCATCTGCGCGAGAGTTTATCAATTTGTAATTATAACCATAACACATGCATCGGGGTTTACGTATATTTGTTGAAATATGTGCAATATTGTTGTAAATCTGTCGCAAAATCTTGCCGATTTGTGATCGAAAGTGTTTTTCTATATTATTATTAAGTTTGTTCTAGATCTGTTAAAAAATCGCGGCATCTATTTTTTTATTTTTAAATGTCAATCCAAAGCATATTATTAGAATGTAAGCACATTAATTAAGATTATGTACTTATTATACAAGTCAGACGGATATAGTATCTATTCTTATGTATATAAAGGTGAAATTCGTATCAACAATTCCCATTTCTTTGATATGCGAATTTTAATCTTATTGAAAATATGTTTTCATCCAATTTTCGACCTAATTCCTGAGTGTTTAGGTAGATAATGATTTAACCGTGTAATGATTATAAGGTCTACATTTAGTATTAAGATACCTTTCATTGTTTACATATGTTTTTAGTAAGGTAAGCCCCTCTTCCCCTCCCAAACTTGACGTGATAATTGAAGTGATCAGGAATCCTAATTATAATAATATGACAGTTTTATACATAGTTCATGTGTATCTGAATGTTGTTAGCGTTGATCGGAACAAAAAAAATTAATATTAATAACTATTTTTGTGAAAAATGTGGTAAAAAGGGAGTACTATTATAATAAAATTTACTAAATTTGTATAGTTTCAAATGTATAGACATTAGAAATGACAAATAACTGCGACGAAAATCATTGCAACCAAGTCAAAAATTTTAAATCTGGCAACGTTATCATATTTTATTAACCTGGCAACACTATGTCCTATTAATTCAGTTATAATTCGAATCGTTTGAACTATAATCAAAAGATATTTTTGAAACTACAAAGTTCCAATCAACGCTAACAAACAAGTATGCATTAGTCACAAAATGTAAATGGCAACATTAAAACTATGACGTAAGTACATACAATTTAATAATCTTTTATACTATGCGTACTATAGATTTTGTATTAGCGTAGCCACGTAGTTCTGTGTTAACTTCATAAGATGTATCTAATTATTGTGTACCTACTAATTAATATAATAGGGGCAGGTATTTCAAACAACAGATATTTTTTTATCTGTAGAATAAAATTGACATTTGACAGTTTTGAATAATGCAAGAATTGACAAATATACAAAGTTATTCTTTTAAAAAAAAATATCTGGCGTTTGAAAAATCAGCCTTGAATTAACTAAATCTTCGTTTAAGTCGTTATTGTGGGCATACGGCACAAATGTTTGTGTCTTTGTACTGAATCAATATTTTTATTGCCTGCGTACTAAATAGTTTGGCTGGCTGTATGTAGACAGTGGTTTCTCGATTACTAAATGTCCGAGTGTAATGTTAAATAGGTGCGTTTTAAGTCAATTCCTATGTTAGTAGTAGCGTAAGTACTTTTTATCATGTTATCTATTAAGAAATTTTACTGATAAACTAAATTATTTTTAGTAATTGGAAAATTCTCGAATGAACTATTCATTGATTTTAAATATATCGAGTGTCGACATTAGCGAATTGAACGAAGATTTAGTAAAACATAACATAATCTATTTATATATGTATAATCTATATATAGGAGAGAGCACAAATTTCAATATAAAACAACACTCGTTTTCTATTATAATTATATAAACTAAAACTATCGTGATCGTCGTTTTATATAAAGTAAACTTCCATTTTTTAATGTCGTCGTATACGTTAGGACAGAATCATTATGTACTATGTATGTAATATATTATCATAATCAAAATAATCGGGTGTTTTGTATAAAAATATTCTTGAACTGTTTTTATAGAAAGAGAGTCTTGCTTTGTTCTAACCGATCGGCGTTAGAAATGAAATCTGTTAAATAAACCTATTTGAAACCTAAGAACTCAAGACATGACTATATATAATTATTATTGTACTACTACGACACTAGCGCCACTAGTGCCCAGTAGTTGATTCCGGAACTATTTTTGACATAAATGACATGACCTACGTGGCAAAGACATTCAGTTAATTATTCCTAGTGGAAAGAGAAAAAGGTTGTGACTTCAACGAATGGATTGGATTTTGAGAGTTTATCCGCGATATGAGACCTATTTATGTAAAATATTTATTATAGGCAAAGTGAGACTGTCTTTCGGACGAGGCTTATACATAATATGTACTTACACATGATATTGTAAGGACTTTATCATTGCAATTGTAAACATTCCATTGCTTGTGAATATGTTGTTTTATTTTAAAACCCTTTTTCTTCTTACACTAAGATATAATTCAGTTAATAAACTGAATTAAATACCTACGAATATTACTGCAAGAAACATGAGTATCGAGGTTCCATATTTAATGGTCAGATATGTTAAAGGAAAATTAAAAAAATCTTGATAAAAGTGCAGGATATTCAGAAGATAGTGAAACGACACACTTTACATAAAATATTTATTCCTAAGTAACAAAAATATTACATAACGAGATTCCATTCACAAAATTTTGACATAAATAAATATTAAATCTCAACCTATTGAAACTCCAACATTAGTTTCCACACTATTTGTATCACGATGTTCAAGTAGCTATACTCGTAGGTACATGTAACTTTGTCCTCAATTCCTAAGCAAATTAGGTTGGATTTCGTAATACAGGTGATACTTACAACTGACAATTATTACGTTATCGAATTTATAAATATAATAAAATACTACTAGTCTGTCTCACAATGTCTGATTTGGTTTCAGTTAGTCTAACTGATAAAATGACATATAATCAAAATTCAGAAATTTATCAAAAGACATGTTTGTTATATAAACAATAACTTAAGTAGACATTTTAAAGTAGACTTTACGTGAAATGGCACATTACATACGTATAAAATATCATGCGCATTTAGGAATCAAATTGGAACTAACTTCCATTGATGATGACGTAAACCTCTTATACGGCCTCAAACAGGATAGTACCTCGTCGCGGAGAACCTAACGGGTTACCGGGGCTCCGACTCGATGTGTAGGAGAAGGAACGGGGTGGTTTTTAGTCAGTAAGAGTCTGACACTCCCTCCCGCCTCAGCCAGGCGGGAGCAGTCATTCGATGATTTTCCCCCACTTAAAAAAAGGATACCTCAGGGTCGTATTCTAGGTCCGGTCATTTTTAATCTCTATGTATATGACATTTAGACTCAAAGAATCCCGTATTCGTGAACAAATTAGCTCCTGTCTATAATAATGTCGTATTTTAATTTTGATTTAAATAAATGTTCAGCCAATGAATCAAGTTTTATGGCACACATTAATGTGGTTCAAAATGGCGGGATTTTTTCAAATAATATTATTAATACACTAAACTAAGTACTTATAAGTACAAAGTTGAGTATTCATTTATAAATATTTGTTTAAATCTAATTTCTATTCTAGTTTACGATACAAAATCCTAAATTACATCCTAGACGAATTATTAAACAGCCTAAAAAATTAAAAAAGATAGTACCTACATAAAAACTCACTGAGTTTGTCGCATTCAGAATACTTAAAAATAAATCCTATGCCTACACACATAAAGTGCAAAATATCACTGTTAAGCCGTTCCAATAACTTTCAAATCTAACCGAACTTGAACGAATACTTTGACACTTAACCTCAAAATAATACGAACATGACATGTGACGTCATAATACAGTCTACAGCTTTGTAACGTCAGCTTCACAGTCTTTTTCTTTGTTTTTCACTTTGGTGTCCTTCCCTCCGATTTCCGCGTAGATTTCATCTAGGGACCTCATCTTAGTTTCTGGGACTACGCATGCGATGTACACTGTGCTGATCAGGCAAACTCCTGAGAACAGCCAGAAGATGAGGTAGAGGCCGACTGATGATGCGATCGGGTGGAACACTCGTAGTTCCACTGACATCAGACCGCAAGCGAACGCGATTACTATCGCTGTCACTGTGCCACGGAGCTGGAAATGTAAAAAAAGGTATTTTAGTATGAAGTTAAAGACAGTCTTAAGCGCAAATAGATTACACCTATGTCTCCGAGATCAGCGCATTCAGTAATCCTAGCCTATGTACTACTTTATTTGTTTCTATTTGCATAAATAAGGAGTGCAAAAATTTAAAAATCGACAGTTAAACGCGTTTTATTACATTTTTCAAAGAAGCTCGAGATCGAGATCTGTCTTCATTATTTGTTGTTAACTTCTGAAACATCGTTGTATGTTATCATAAATATTTAATCTTTTTATAAACAGTAAGATATTTAAAACTAACCTGGAATGAAAACATCTCAGTCATAATCACAAACGGCACGGGTTGTAGGCCAGCTGCGTCACAGTATATGCACAAACACAGTGCGACTATCGGCAGCCAGGATGCGGTCTCAGTATCTGCGCCGATGTGAGCGTAGAACCATGCGCCGAGAGCACACATCGCTATGCCGGAGACCAGACATGTTGTGCCGAGAAGTGGCTGCAAGAGAGAAAAAGGAAATTAGGTACCATGGATGCCTTTTATTCGCCGATTGAAAGATAGAATCTGCTAAGCTATCTCAGCTTTTTGTTTCGTATCGGAACCTAAAAGAGATCTTGTATTTACTGTGGTAAATTGAATTGACGCCTAGATTAAGTTTCTAACGCTGCACATGCATATTATGCTGTATGCAGTTTAAGTCTTAAGGCTCCGGTATTGCTCGAAACTAGTTGGTCATCCCTATAATAAGATGATGCCAGTAAACCACATGAATATAACTTTATTTACGGTTTAAGCTTAAATATTTAATAAAACGACATTATTTAACATTTACATAACGATAGATAATCCTACCTTCCTCCCAGTCCTTTCCACCAAGCTGGACGCGGTGCAGGATCCCACAAACTGGACGAGACCCAGTATAGCAGCCTGTTGGTTAGCAGTGAGCAGGCAGCCAGCACTGGCCTTGCTGAAGATGAGGGATGCGAAGTGTAACACAGCTAGACAGCCACACAACTCCCGAGCTACCGTGATGATGAGCACTATGCGGAACGCTCTGAAGGTACTGCGGTCAGTCACTGTGGAAGAAGATTGGTAATGTTAGATCTTGAGTGGAGATGGCGTTACTGCAGCTTTTTCCCAAATAAAAATTAGGGGTTTGCGTTACGAGTGCATCGTCTGGAATAAAAGATTATTTTAACATTTTCAACAAAAATAAGTATTCTGTTAATCAACAAGTTAACTAATCGAAAGGATCTTCTAATTCCATCCAATATTTTAGCTAATTAGATATTAATGTCTATAGGTATATGTAATTTAAAGTATCTACATGATGCATTTTAATTTAACTCTTTGGAAAAAATAATTAATATTGTGTGCGTGTCTCAATATTTAACAAAACTACAAGTAATAAAATCTATTTAACTAACAAAACAACAATCTTACGTACACACAATTCAATAACTAATAACTAGGAAAACAAACCCGCCATTTGACGACCGCAACCGTAAGATTTTTCGTCCGGGAGCCACTTATAACGGGCCTTGTTAATCCGACATGGGAATGTAGGTGCATAAACTCAGACACGTTACTTTAATGTTTTGTTTGAATGTCTAATTAGGTACTTTCCTTAATCAAAAATATTACTTCGGCTGTTCGATAGAAAAAAATATAAAAAAAATAATCACACTTTTTTAAATTGTTTTTAATTTTAGTTTTTTCCACCAAATTTTTACTGTTTTTAATTGTTTTTAATTTTAGTTTTTTCCACCAAATTTTTAAGAAATAAGTATACTGTTTGACGTTAAAAAAACGTGACGTCACAATACACAATCACAAAATTCATAGAAAACTGTCGACTAGTTGGCAATTGTTTTCTTCTATGCTATTCTGCATTCTGTAAGATGACAATTCGAACTCTTAAAGTGAGCCTGATCGCATTCTCGCCCGTCATTGGTCGAGATTATTCTCACAACATGGTGTACCGCGATCGAGTTTATTCAATCTTTCAAATTGAATGTTACAGAATAGCATAGCAGAGTGGCAAGCACGAATATCTATCGCATTCGTAACGTAATAGTATCGAGCATGTTCGGCGTTCGGATTGGTTCATTCACTGGAGCCGGCCAATCAAAGCGCTTGGCATTCTGAACCGATTTTGGTTATGAATGAAAAAAGTAAAACTGGCTAAAATTTGAGACTGAAAATGTATTTAATCTATTTGTAAATATCAATTTATGATGAAGCAAGAGCATTTTGAAACGCTGTTCTGTTCATAATTATGTACGTAATATTATTATTTGATTGATTTAAATAATTTAACTATTCCAGGTATGCTGGGGTACTAGGTGCTACAAATCTTTTTTGAAGCTAGTAATAAATATTTATAGCTAATTATAGTTTGCATGTAAACTACTCGTTAATTTAATAAATTTCCAGTAGCCTCTATTGTAGAATAAACCTTAACTTTAACTCCAAATAAAACTGATAACAACACTATTTTACGAACCAATTAATACAACATTTCATTTTCTAACACCAAAAGTGTTACCCACTCCGAAACCAGTTGGGCGTCCCAAAAAAAACTTCAAAAACTGGAAAATAGTGGGAGTTCTAACCCAAAAACCTATTTTATAAGTTAGCCAAACAAGAACCGCGGCCGTGTTGAGAGCATTAGTTTGGACAAATATTCTCTAAGCTGTTTGCCAGAAGGTTCCCGTTATAGGTACCCATGGTGCTTGTTACCGGCCGTTTACATATTGTTACCGTATGCCTGTGCACACAAACTAATGACTCGGCTAGTCGACTGTGGATCTAAGGCCTGTAGTTGGTTGTCTTTAGCTTAAATTCCTTCAAGTTATTGGCAGAAAAGTACTGTTCTTTAGAGCCAGTTATTGTTTACTGTAATTGCAATAGAAATTGTTAACTGTATGCCATTGATAACTAAGCATTTTCTTAACATTCGTCTCCTAAATGTTACGGATAACTCTCAAATTAGTAACTAATTTAATGAATCCTTTTTTATTGTCAGTAAAAGTCTAAGTTACCTCATTAAACATTTAAGTAGATACATCCCATGTATATTCTCACTTACGGCTGAGATTGATAGCAGTTCAGATCTTAATGCAAAATGTCTGGATAGATCTCGGTTTTTGATAGAAATTCTACTTAGGTAATAACTCTTGTTTGTGTGATCCACAACTTGTTGTTCCGGGTCTGGGTGTCATGAGTATATGGACTTGATGTTTGTAAACACAACTACGACACAGTAGAAAATCCTAGTGTAGGGCAACATTTTAATAATAAAAAAGTCAAAAATCCATATTTAATAACTGATCCATAAGGTAGTTTCCTAATAGACACATATTTTTTTCTTTTCTCACATAATAAAATACTATCGACGATATATTATTATTCGACGTCACAAAACACTAAATTTTTTTAGCACTTGTGACGTAACGACCTTCCAGTCCTAAAACTCCATTTTATGTAAGTATTGTAACTTTATATTAGCAAATAAAAAAACTGTCAAATATTTTGTCATAATCTAACCTAGATTTTTAATTTTCAAATACCTTATTCAAATATTTTATCTTTGGATTAATAAGCCCGTTAGATAGAAGACAATATGCAACTCACCAAGAGTCTTGAGTGCAGCGCTCATCTTGCCCGACTTGCTTTGTTCCAGCTCGAGTAGTAAGTTCTGCAGCTCGTTGTCCACTGCGGGCTCGGATGGCGCCCGGCACCTGAGCCAGGCTAGCGCGTCCCTAGCTTCCTAACAAATTTAATTGATAGATCAGATATAGTACCTACTTAATAAACCTAATGTTTCAAAATAAAGGACACTGAAGTGGAAATGCAGTGTTTATTGATTTTTGGGATTTGAAAATAGTCCTACAGTTGTTTTTTTACATTTTGTAATTAATTTTTCAACTGTAAACCTAATAACTATGCATAGAATTGAAAAATGGAACATTTGAGTGACCTAAATCTCTTGACATTGTGTCAGAAGATTGAATTTCCCATCAATCACATTTACACAAAAATACTCTTCCTCACCTCAACTTTCCCGCTCTTCAGCAGATACGATGGCGTCTCGGGCATAGCGATGAACAGAACCAAATGCAGGATGGGCACAATAAGACACACCCAGAGCATTGCATGGTAGCTCAAGTACTCTCCCATGACATACGCAAACAGATTGCCCAGGTTCTGTGAGAGAACCACTAAGCTGCCAAGAGTTCCTCTGATGGTGTCCTCACTGATCTCCTTGATGTATAAAGGTGTGACGACGTAGGAGCCACTGACTCCAAGTCCCACGATTGCTCTAGCTGTTATGAGGGCCCAAGTCTCCGTTGAGTACAGTTTGAGACCCCAGCAAGCCTGGAAATGTGCAATCAGTCATCTAAATTTCATCATTTAAAGAAGTTCACTAGGTAAAAGCTGATAGGTATGTATGTGTAATTAATTGGGTCGTTAGATACGATTGGTTGCCGAGTAAGAAGTTTGTTCGTACTCAATTTCTGATTAAAACAAATCATTAAAACATGAGGTTTTTTTAAAGTAGGTCGGTAATATGTATTATTAAAAAGTTTATGTTAATTACATAATTTAACTTTAAATTCTAATTCTCCTATTAAATCTGTCCACACATTAGATACCGTTTTTTTCAACAATTTCAAAAGACTTCAAAAACTTACAGCCATAGAAAACGAAGTCAGCATCAACGCCTTTTTCCTTCCATAGTTGTCCACAATGTATCCGAATAGGAACACGGTGGGTGTTCCAACCAGGTAGACGACTGATGCCATCCAGGATATGGTGTCTGGATGCACTGGGGCTGCTGCTGGCGTGTCCTCAGACATCAGACGGGGACCCATGGGAGAGATCCAGCCAATTGCCGTGCCATATGAGAATACTGGTAGGACCACTGTAATAAATAAATAAAAAATGATTAAGTGTGTTTATTTGGAGTTAGAAAGATTTTATCATAGATTCAATTGTTGAACCCTAGGTTTTTCGGATAAAACTATGAATGAATACGAACCTGAGTATATTTAAATTCTATGGTAAACCGAATAGGTAATCAGTTTATGCTCACTACCATATTAGTTCATTAAGTAATTCGTTTTCATTTTTCGAAGAACCCAACGTTTAGGTTATTGAAGAATCAGAATATACATAGATCGAATTCCCACAATATAGAAACTGTAGGGGTACCTGAGTATCTACTCATCTCATACAAACATTTTAACGAAGAAGTCTTAAAGATCAATTAGTGTTGTTGAAAACACCCCGAACCAGGAATAAAAAAACGCATTTTAAATCAGAAGTTACATGCGCTTGATACGCTCTCAATGTAAAAAGACTCGTGAAAAATTAAGATCAACTGACATAAGTGTGGCAAATTCCGTCAACAAACAGTTCCATATACAGGTCCACTCAATTAAAATAACCAAAAATTTAAATAATATTGGGTCAATCACGCATTACTTGAAGTAAGCCAAATAGACAAACAAAAAACAGTTTCATTAACTGCATGAAATTCTTTAGATGCTCAATTGTCATTACAAAACAAAACAATCTTGGCATGAATCAATATTTAATTAGGAGGAGCTGATGCAGACGGCAGCGCATCAAGCTTATACAAACTGTAGTAGATTTATAACATAAAATATGAAATCCAAGTATCACAAGGTGTCTAGGGCTCGTTTCCCGGATCGAGCTAATCATTCGTTGAAATAAGGTAGAATTGCATCATGTGTTTCTCCTGCTTCGACACGAATGGGGCGGCTCAACCGGAATTATCTCACAGCGTATTAGAAAACCGGCATGGAACTACGCATGTGTTGTATTCCGACGTGTGAGTTGGGTTAGCAGACGAGGCTCAATCCTAAACTCCCTAATATCTAAAAGACCGGCAGTATTCTAGTAACTTATTCCTTTGGTGTTGTGAGTGTCCATGGTCGGCGCCGATCGGTTATTCCAACCCATGAGGTTCGTTTGCTCGTTTGTAAAATGCATCAAAGTCGCAGTTGGTATAATTTGATACGCTGTTGTCTGCACACGTGTTCTTGACTCCGTGCCAGCTCATCTTGTAAACTGGCTTCCTGACCCTATCACGGAAGACGTGCGTTGATCATGAGCCAATGGGGGCTTAAAGAGGTGTTAGGTACTAAATTGTAAGTTATCGAGACAAGTAGTCTACAAATTACCCGTGATACTGTATTTTTAAAAGTGTTTTTATTTATTTTTTTACTAGGTCGATTACTATTGGCAGCAGCTTATGGCCCGCCTGATGATAAGCACGGGCTCCGTAGCAATATCGCAACATTAATATTAGTACTTAAATATTTAGTCTATAGTTTAATCAGTAGTAGATAAGGTCTTCACATGTTTCATATAAACCATGTTTCTTCATGAGACATTGTAAGGGAATGAAGTTCATGCTGGGTCATTAATTGTCCCGGATCAATTGGCGGGGTCGCCATATTGTCTCGTTGATTGGTCGATTCAACTCGTGCGCAGACGCCGGGCAGTCTCGACCCTTCTATGTCGGAATTATTTTGTGATACCAACGTGTATGATTAAGCGTGTATTATTATCTTGTTTTGAATGGAGATGGTTAATTTTAATGTTTATGTTGTGGTCTCGTATGTAGGTAAACATGATTGCAGAAGTTAATGGTTTCAGATTTGATTCTCAATTTCTAGGCATAACTTAACCTACAGACACACCTACTTATAGAGGTTTGGGGGTAAGAAAAAGTACACATGCAATGTAACACCCATCTTTCACCAGTTGTCTATGTAAAGAAAAAAAGAAAAAGCATTTATTGGACAGTAGGCACGCACACAGAAACAAAGATAATTCAAAAAAATTTGATACTAAGACATATAATAGAAAACCATAATAATAAACTTAAAAGAGTAAAGGCAAGCACAAAGATACGACAAAGAACGTATAACAAAATAGGGACAATACAATAAAAAAATTAAAAATAAAGATGACAGATATCACATGTGCATTAAGGGGTTAAAAGGTGAGACATTATGATAATTTAAGACATCCAGCCCTTCCTTTTTTTTAACAACCTCTCAAAACCGCTGCAACTCCTGTAAGCCAGGATCTACAGTAGATACAACCATGAAAACACCGGAACACTGAAGTTCGGCGCGTCCCAGGGACATGAATAACTGTCTTGGTTCCCGCAACGAAGTGAATCAGAATATCATAAGAGAAGAAAAAAACGATAGTGTCCACTTTCCTCGGTGAATTACTGCAGGAGACAGAAAGAATTAAGCCTGTACAAGGCACAAAAAAGAGACTGTACAACTGGGTGAAGCCCAGTCGCCAAACACCACGGAAATTTGACTAAAACTAAGTGGGTCCTATGTATGAGCTGTTATAGGTACTTGCTTCCAATAATAGGTATGGCAAAAGCCTTTCTGCCCTTGCTGCCTAAATCTCTGCCTATACATCCTTTAAAACAAATAAGAACTTAAGATACTACCTACGATATTAATTTAACACGTGTAGAAATACCACAAAACATGTGCTAACGAAATGATCACAAGTATACAAGTACGCTGACAGATGACTACATCAATGACGAAAACATCGATTTTATTAGAATTTACCTACCTTTTAGTCTTAAACACTTTATTTGATCAATCTGTACCTCACAAATGTATACCTAAGCTTAAATAAATATTAAAGAATCTGGTTTTTTGTTCTACTATCATTAACAATGCTGCACTGACAGGCAAAGGCAAATAGAAATACCTTTGAATTTCCGAAAATGAAGAATTATGCTAAAATGTAAATCGATAACAAATATTGGATGTAAATTATATAAGTACGGACAATATTATATTTGGTATAATCTAGTATTTTTTGGATGAGTAGGTATCTGGTTTTTATTTATCTAGCAGCTAGATTAAATAGCTAAAATATTTCATCATCATTTTCGTATCAGCCGTCCTCTACTGAACATAGCTTTCCTAATGATTTCGACCGATGGGAGTGAACTGTATTCAGCGGTTCCGTCGTAGGTGCGTCGCCGTTGGTTTCAACAAGCAAGATTCAATTATTACGTTTTCGGCTTACTCACGTAACTGTTTGACGAGGAACTCGACTAGTTTCAAGCCATGCTAGGGGCTCATCGACCGCCGCAGCAGACTCGAGTAGCCAGTAGCAGCGCGACAGTCACCGAGTCGCGTGTCGCAGAATGCTGCTTATAAATATGACCCTCTATCATAGCAGTTACGTGAGTAAGCCGAAAAAATAATCATTAATTAAGTATGTCTCACGAAAGTTTTAATATAAGCAAGATTTTAGTTTTTTTCTTATTCAAACATAATATTTTATTAGCAAGATATAACAAATTAATATCACTCCTTTATTTCCCCGAAACTCGTTAGCAGAGGTAAGGAGAGGTGTATATTTACGTTTTCGTACTAAAATATAATAAATTACTAGCTTTTACCCGCGGCTTCGCTCGCGTCACAAAAGGATAAAAAGTAGCCTATGTGACATATACGAATACATACAGCGCCATCTATACCAATACTTTTGTTTTCCCTCGGGAATATCAAATTTTTTCGGGATAAATGTACCCTATTATTTAATCCAGACTACTAACTTTACGTCTGCAAAAATTCAATGCAATCGGTTTAGTAGTTACGGCGTGAAGTCGGAACAAACAAACTCACTTTCCGATTTATAATATTAGTAAGGAAGTAAGGATAAGGATTATGTAATACCTAGTTATACCACCCTTTTTTTATATATATTTGATGGGCTGACGTTTGACCACTATCTCGCCTAGTGGTAAGCGATGATGCGGTTTACGATGGATCACGTCACACGGCGTCCCATAACCTATTCACTCGGGCCTTGAAGGTTATACCCTTCAGGAAATATAGACTGGTAAACAATGCCACTCTTTAGCAGTACTTATTACATAGGTCTCCCAAAAACATTTGCTTCACTTTAATGAAAGAAATGGTCTACTGACAATATAGTCCTTACCGAATCAGAATCAACTTGTTACGAACATATGTATTTACTTACTTCCGCAGTAACGCAATGGCGTCGAACCCCAGGGTTGGGAGTCAAGTGGCCGAACGTGGTGGAAAACATGTTATGAGCAAATAATATTATGTAGGTATCAAGGGGGATGTTTTTACTTATGTTTTGTGATTCTACGAAATATTAAATAACGTAATAGGTATTAGAAAAACATGCGTATTGTTTCCTGCAGGAGAATATAGAGAATGGAGACCAGTTTTTATCTAAATGTTAAAGGTTATTGACATGACAAGCCTATGCGTGAAGCGATTAAGGAATATAATTTTAACTGTCTATGTAGCCAAACAAGAATGTGGAATTACCTAGCAGATTTTGGTGGACAGATGAATCTGGTTTAGATTAACATATTTCTAATGTCATATTTTAGAAATTACGGTTTCTACGGTTAGGCGTGATGGATTACCGCAGTTTTTGTTTGTAAAAAGGTTGAATACGCACCCCAATTAGTATGAGAGGACAGTAGAAAAAAATTTGGTATATAATTATACAACATGTAACGTAATTAACGTACACCCTCAAACACCCCAATTAAAATATTATGTTATAATCATAATACATACACTATATTTTTAATTTAACATCTAAGTATATGCAGCCTTACTGGTCTTGTCATTTATTTTTCTTTATTTTGTATTGAATTTGTATGAATACAAATAAAACTGCGATTTTAAAAGTCTTATTGCTTTGACTTACGGTCCATTTCGATTTGTTTTAACAATACAGGGTTAATATGACAATAATTTCCGTAGTTTTAATTATTTGTGGGATAAAAAATTACCTAGACTAAAAATTATATAAATCGATTCAGTTAACGATTCTGAACAAACTATTTTCAGGATGTGCGTTAAATTTAAGTTACATGTTGTATATGTATAGTGTAAATAAATACTTAGGGTATCATAATTATACCTATTTTGGGAGCCATTAATTAACACACATGTACCTACGCGTCTGTAACTGTTTAAGTTTACATACATCGCAGATTTATATGGCCACACCCAACACACATAATTTACGACCACAAATCAAAAGATTACGCACAAAATAAATAGTCATTAAAAGTATTGTTTCGCTCGGAATCCGAAGGTACAATTGTTACAATACATGAGATATATAATTACAGCATAACATTGGTTTTCTTTCAATAGGTAAGTAGTACCTATACAAAATGGAAGGACGTGGATGACGCACTTTACAAACCTATTTGGTTACGCCTATGGAATTTGGCTAAAAATAGTAATAGGGTTAATTTATTTATTAACTAATTTTGTTTTTGTAAAGTCAATGATATTCTTAATTGATAGATAAAAGAGGATGAATAAAGAGAACATCACCTCAGACTTTTTACAACCGCACATTATTTTGTTTATCTGCATTAGGAAAATCATACTTGTGAATGTAGGTATACGAATTTTTTTTTAAGGGGGAAAATCATCGACTTTCTACTCCCGCCTGGGTGAGGCAGGAGGGAGTGTCAGACTCTTACTGACTAAAACCCACTCCGTTCTTTCTCCTGCACGTCGAGCCGGAGCCCCGGCAACCCGACTTTTGTACAAAGTCACATGCCATTATATCTTTATATATATAATTCTGATGTACGTGTGTATGTCATTGAACTCCTCCTAAACGGCTTGACCGATTTAAATATTTTTTTCTGTACGCGTTTAAGTGGCGCCCTGAATGGCTTAGATTCACAAATCAGCTCGGTAGATGGCGCTGCAGACGGTGTCTAGGTTAGTTATCCTAAACGTCTGAATTAATTTGAATGAATTTTTGTTTATACATTCAAGTGGATACCTATGCAGGACAACGTCTGTCGGGTCCGCTAGTATATGTGTATATCTAGGGCCGATTTTTCAATAATCAATATTAATTCTTTTTAATCATCAATTTAATTCTTATTGTAGAATGAAATTGGCATTCGACAGTATGGAAGAATTGTCAAATATTCAAAGTTAAAATTTATCTAGCGTTAAGTATTGTTTTCATTGCCAAAAATAATTACCAAATTAAAAGATATAATAAGTAAAACTTCTCTTTGAATGTTCACAAGATATAAACACATTCAACTATACTGCAGCCATGAACTGAACTGTACCTAGTTCTTAGGTACTTTTAAACAATTAAGATTAAACTTCAACATACATAATAAGTATTATGGTGTATTTTGAAAACAATAGGCTTGCTCCCAATACGTATCCAGGACACATCAATAAATATTTAGCACAGTTATGACATAGGTACCCATGTATTTGTAATACATAGACAAGATTTTAATAGAATACTCGAGTTAAGAATGATTTTTGAATATGCAAATTTGGCTTTTGAATACGCAAGCCAAGTCGCTGGCTGAAATCTAATAGGTATACCTATACGTATTCGGAGGCGCGGAAAACCTAACGGGTTACCGGGGCTCCGGCTCGAAGTGCAGGAGAAGAAACGGGGTAGTTTCTAGCCAGTAAGAGTCTGACACTCCCTTCCGCCTCACCCAGGCGGGAGCAGTCATTCGATGATTTTCCCCCCTTAAAAAAATACCTATAGGTATTAAAAACATCTATATATATAAATAAAGATATAGGTTACAGCATATGGGTGTCTATATAAATATTATGGTAATATTGTACCTACTTGTACTGATTTTTAAAGAATCCAATCACCTTAAATGTTGTTTACTCAAGTGATTTCAATGTGCACTTGATTATTTGGTATCTGTTTAGCTGTTTAGTCTATTGTTTTTAGTAATTTTCAAAGTCAAAGCAATTTCGGTTGAAATCTGTTAAGAGAGCTGTTTTCGGACGTTCTCTTAAGTTCGATTTCCGGGTGAGGGAAAAACTATGTAGCATAAATCCATTAGCATTTAAACGTAAATAAGTCCAAGAAAAACTTTCTCATATTCCTACCGCAGCATAGATTGCAGGAAGCTGTCAGAAATTGTAGTTTTACCTACATCGGTACCATAATAACTATGCTCTCATTATATCACCGGCGACATTTATGACGGAGATTTAAACTTCACTGACTGCCTCGTTGGCCAAGAGGTCGCAAGTGCGACTGCCGGGCAAGGGGTCTCGGGTTCGATTGCCGGGTCGGGCAAAGTATTACTGAGTTTTTTAAAAATCTCAGTAGTAGCACGGAGTCTGGATATGTGCCCGGTATATGGCAATAGGCTCACCCCCTATTACATGGGACTCATAACATAAATAGTGAAAAGTGGGTGTTACATTGTACAGTGGCATTAAGTGCCGTAATGTGCACCTCTGCCTACCCCTTCAGAGATAAATGGCGTGATGTTATGTTATGTTATTTTAACTTCATTCTTAGAAAAGTACTATCGTAGATTCTGTAGTCGCAAGAAAGATTGGGCCGAGCGAGGGATTTCGGGTTCGCTACCCGAGTTTTTTTTTATTATATGATTAAATAGGTCATCGTTGGCTACTAATTTGCCTAACAGTAAGCGACGATAAGTATTTTCGGTTTTATAGAAAATGTGTATTTTTTTTTAATAATTACCTTCAGAATTTAAAACTATGCTTCGTGCTTGACAACAGGCTCATCTCCCCTATTTTATGGGACCCATAACATAGTGTTTAAACAGGGAATTATGTTTTATATATACCTACGGTTTTTTTTGCGGAAGAAGACCATCCAATGACTTCTTCCGCCTTGGATGAGGTGAGAGGGATTGTCAGACTCTTATTGGCTAAAACCACCCTGTTCCTACTTCTACTCTTCGAGCCGGAGCCCCGGCAACCCGTTAAGTCCTCCGCGGCTCCGTATTGGGCATCAGCCGAACTGGGACCCATCTGTGCATGCTGAACTGATGGCTCTTTACGTTTGCCTACGGTGACGTTACATTTTTCTACGACATAATCATGTCGAAGCATGACTCCATCACGTGCAAACGCCGAACACGATTAATGACTTAACCAATAGACAAAGTGATTCATGACATGTTTTAATACTGCTAATTTAATCAGTTTTACGCTAATAGACAAATCGGTGTGAAGATATTCTGATCACTTATTTTTTCAAAAATGACTGACAGGCCTCTGTTTATTTTTTTTATGGAATAGGAGGCAAACGAGCAGACGGATCACCTGATGGTAAGCGATCAGCGCCGCCAATGGACACCTGCAACACCAGTAGAGTCACAGGTGCGTTGCCGGCCTTTTAAAAAGGAATACGCTCTTTTCTTGAAGGTTTGAAAGTCATTCCACAGTTTTGCTGTGCGACACAGAAAGCTACGTGAGAAGCGCACAGTTGTGGCCTGCCAACCATCTATATGATGGGGATGCATATGCTGTCGTGAGGTATTGATTACAATACTAAAACCTGAACGTTATATCATAAAATAGTTAGTAAGAATTGAATGTTACGATCTCCAACTCACCTGCCAGCTGGAGATTAAAGCTAATTTTCTTATGTACGCACAGGAAATCCAATAATGTAATTAATAAACTGGGCCCTCTACGCTAGGATTTTCTCATGTGTCGTGGGTGTTTACATACACATTCCACCCAGACCCGAAACAATAATTAATGGATTACACAAGCATTTGCTCCGTGCGGGAATCGAACCCGCTACACGTTGCGGGGTAACCGGTTGAGTGCCCCTTATGGTAAAGACGAAACTGTTAATGGACCATCGCAGGCTGTGGATTATGAACTACAGTAAGATATACAAAACTAGCTTCTACCAGTGGCATCGCCCGCGTTCCAATCCAAGGGATATACCTAAAGGCCGTCCATAAACGTCACATGTTAAGGGGTAGGGACGGGGTCGCCGAAGTGTGGCATTGTGTGACAAAGGGGAGGAAAGGTTCCTAAACTTTATGATGTCACATTTCAAAAACTATTATAAAACACGAAATATAATTGTATTAATGTTTTTTATTTTGTTTGATTTGGTAGACTTTAATATTTTTTTAAAGTAATTTAAATAGAAATACAACTGATTCCGGAACCGCTGTTTTCATTCAATAATTTTTATACATAAGTATGTAATTTTGCAAAACGTGACGTCACACTAGGGGGGGGGGTCTCACAAATGTGTCTAGCTGTGACAAGGACGGGGGGAGGGGTAAAAAATCATGAAATTCGTGTGACGAAATTTATAGATGACCCCTGTTATGTTATATTCCAGGCTAAAACCCCCTAATCCAAATTTCATCCTTTGGAACAGACTAACTTTCGCATTTATAATATAAATAGAGTAGGCTATGTTGTGTACAATACTAACATACTAGTAAGTAAGTGTGGGAGAGCCATCCTTTTCACGAATGGGCCGGCTCGACCGGAGTGATACCACGGCCTCACAGAAAACCGACGTGAAGCAACGCTTGCGTTCTGTTTCGTCGTGTGAGTGAGGTTACCGGAGGCCCAATTACCCTCCCCATCCCCAATCTCCCCAATTCCTGAAACCCCAATGATCCTCAAACTCCTAATCCTTAAAAGGCCGGTAACGCACTTGTAACGCTGGTGTTCCAGGTGTCCATGTGCGACGCCGATTGCTTACCAACAGGTGATCCGTCTGCTCGTTTACCGGCTTATGCCATACAAAAAATTACTATGCACTGTAAGTAGGTACGTCTGCAACCTTACTAATTACGAATGCGTTACGCCTATGGTTCAATTGTTTGAGATTTCTTTGTTGACGTTCTTGTAATGAACAGAAAGATTACATTTTTAGGTAAGCGCGTGTAATTACTATGTAAGATTAGGTTAGTTACTAAGTTGCTATGTTGATAAATACACAGTTTGTAAACAAGTTAAAGGGCGATTTTTCAACTAACAGTTAATTCTTAACTGTGGAATAAAATTCATACTTATCCCTCTGATAAAATTTAATTGGCGTTGGAAATATCGGCCCTAATAACAATCAGTTAGTATTGAATTAATAAAATATAACACTGGCTGCTTTACAGTTTTTAGTTTTTGAATAGTTCTGCTAGGTGGCACTATATGTTTTTGTTTCGTTCCGTTGTTGTTCTTACCTTTCATAGAAGTATGTGCAAGTAAATAAAAGTAAATAATTATTTACAAGAATACAGTCTTTTATTAGAATTCCTAGCCCCTAACTCAATAGTTAGGGAGTTTAACTATTGCATAATGCCTAACTGGTTATAGAAAAATTGAAAATTTCGTTAACTGTTGGTTAAGTGCTAACTGATGGCTTAACTGACTATTTTAGACTATTTTACTGAAAAACGGCCCAGAGTTCTAACTAAGTTGGAGCTAAATGCATGAGTTTAAAGTTCAGTGTAGATTTGAATAAAGCATGTTTTGTTTTCATGAAACCTTTAATCTTTCATTCATCTGGTGGAAATTTACATGCGTGATTTTAGTGGATGTCATGGTGATCCTGAGGTTTAACCTTTTGAGCGCCAGGGTCACAAATACGTGACAAGCGAAAACTGTCCCTGAGCGCCAACGACACAAATATGTGACAAAAACAGCGGTACATTAAAACACGGAATAAACTATTTAAACATTACTTTAATGCCTATTTATTTATATACCTGTAAAATAGAAGGTCCAAAATTTATTTATTTCCATAAAACTAATTAAATTGCATTATAAATATTGAGAAATTTTACGTTAAAAAGAAAGAAATAAACTCTGAAAAAAGAATGTCCTCACACGCCAGAGTCATAACTGCGTGACCGCTAGTGATGTAGCGCATGTTGGATAATATCATTATTTCAAATCAAAGATCGATTCGAAACTTTCCTCTGGAATATATTATTTTAGGTATAATTTGGTACTAGGATAAAGCAGCATTAATTTTATAAAACCAGTCTTAAAAATCATTCAATAAGCTACATAGTCAAAATAAAATTTGGTTGGGTCGAATTTCGATATTCACTAATCCCAACTCAAGCGCATCCCTAACGCAACCCGAATTATCAGTACCCTGTACGCCATGGTCACGACTAGACGACAATATCGTGACGTCACAAGCGCGGCGACCAGAAATTAGTGAAGTGAATGAATAATATTTATGATTAATTTACTTGTGATATCGAGTTCAAGATTTATATTAAGTGACTATTATAATGAGTGGGAATTTAATGACTACGGAAGAACTTCTTCGCATATTAGATGTGATTGGTAATTGTGATAATTATATATAATCGTTAATTTTTTAATTTGTTACTTTTTATGCCAGGTTTGTAGAACTTAATATTTAAAAACATGTATACATAGTACATACTGTATAACATTTTATTAAAATTTTCTATTTTTTCATAGTTTTTATTTACCTTCTTAACCTATTTCAATCATATATTTTTAAGTACCTGTTACATTCGGAATTATAAATCTGATTTAAAAAACGTGTTTCATTTATTATAAAATAATATTGTACTAGAACATCGATAAACGAGATATTACGTTGCCACATCCTTATTTCGGAAGCGAAGTAGTTATTAAAATGGCGGGCCGTCCACGCCATGGTCACAATATGAAGACAGCAGATCAAGAATAGTGTTGTACCTACAGTTATTATATTTAAATATATTGTAGTCTCATATCTGTTATTACGGTATTATACAAGTCTGTAAATAGTGTATAACTATTACTTTAATAGGAAGAAATGTAATGTTGAATTAAATTTCAATGTTATAAGGACATTATATTTCGAAATTAAAGACGAAAATGAAAATAAAATTGATTATCGATGAAGTTTTGGAATCCCTATTTTTTTCGTAGGTATTTGCGGTGAATTTGTGGCCTGGCGTTGAGGGCAAGTTCATGCGTTTTTGTTCTGGCGTTCAAAAGGTTAAGACACTTCTCATGTGAGAGTGTGAGTTCCAAACCTACCAACGGCAAGTACTAATGTGACTTATTTCGAGTTATATGTACTTTCTAAGATTATCTAGACACCACTGACAAACGGTGAAGGAAAACAGTGTGAGGAAACCTGGAGTTATAATTTCAAATTATAAACTTGAAACCACCAACCCGCATTGAGCAACGTGGTGATTAATACTCAAACCTTCTCCGTGTGAGAAGCGGCCTTTGGTCAGCAATGGGCACTTATAAGCTGTTGATTTTATTGAAAATCAGTAATAGGTACATCCGATGCTATAAGAAACAGATAATTTTCCACTGATCTCCAAGTCTTCATGAAATGATCAACAATAGTTATTGACGAATTAAATTTTCCCTGTGGGCCGCGGGTTTGTATTTACAAAACATTTTCATGTTCGCATAACATTACACCTTTTATTCTCCGAGGGGGTGTGCTGTGTGTGTGTACGTACGTAGTAATTGTTACTATTACTATTTTCCCGTGTAACTGTGAATGAAACTAATAATTGTTACTACCTTACTATTTGCCCGTGTAACTGCGAATGAAACGATTGTCATTCATACACAGGTTGTCCAGCAAATAGATTCACGAATAATAAGTATGTTGTACAAAAATTATTAAAAAAAAATTTTCACCTAGTTATATGCTGAATAAAGATGTGCGTACCTACATGCTTTTTTTTTAAAAAAAAAACTTTTCCCCGTACTAGAATTTGTGTCGTAAGTGCGTTTACAGACTTACAAGTTCACATACACACGACACCCAGACCCGAAATACCAATTTCTGGATCACACAAATGGATGTGGATCCGCGACACGTTGCGCGGCAGCCGGTTGCCCAGCCACCGCACCAACCGTGCCGTAGGTATACATTGGGTTGCTTAGGTAGGTATTGGTCCCAGCTATCAACCTATACAGTATGTTGCCGTATTTACTGGACACCCTGTATAAATCCTCCACGCTCTAGTCTAGACATGATCTTATCTAATGTCATATATGTGACTCCAGAATCGAACTCAATGTCTTTTGATCGGCAATAATTTTACTGAATACGGTAGTTGACAACTAGTCAAATTCAATACTTTTATCGAAACGTCAAAAACGATACTGTTCTATGAATTTTGTACGAAATACCATCTCATGACGTCATCATGTTTTCGCATCAAATATCACACTTATGTCTAACAAAAATCCTAGAATAAATCGAAAATTAAGTATATCGGCAAATCAATGAATGAAAGTGTAACTATTTTTCAATATTTAATTGGACTGAAAAATCAAAATAATTGATTTTTGATTCACAATAATTTATTGGTCTAACTCATTTAAATATCTCATTCATATACCTGCAATGATCTATATATTAGGCAAGTTCTTCATGCTGGTTGCCTTAGGTTATGACATCTCACTGGGTAGAAGACACAGTCATCTTTAGTATGGTACTGAGAGTACTTGTGTTATTCAATATCTAAAAGTATGCGAAATATGCTACTAATATTATAAACGCGAAAGTTTGCCTATAAGATCAAACCGTCAAACCGGCTGAAGGGATCAGGATCAAATTTGAAACAGACGTAGATTAAGTATAGTCTGGAACAACACATAGGCTACTTTTTAATGGAAACGCGGGAGAAACCGCGTGCAGAAGTTAATACAAAATACTTAGGTGAAATCGGTATACTACCTACCTACCTATTATATTTTTTTAATTAAACTGTCAAACACCAAGCGGTCACCGGTGACCGCGACCTATTGTTCTTTAATTGTGTCTATAAAACCGGTACTCGACAAACGTAATGGATTATCTCATTAACCTCTTATTAGGAAAGTCAAAGTCGGTCATTTTATATTGACATTACTATCCAAAATATTATATATATCTAGTGACACAGAGGTATTTATTAACCACTTACCTGCGGCATATGAGACACAATAGAAAATACATAGTGTATCGCGTATATAGTGTTTTTTTATAGTATTATAGATTAAATCTCCACGGACTCGAAGTCCTTGCCCTTGTCATACAATTTTTTTATTATAATACATCTTGTCAATTTCTATAAAGTAAAGAGGGAACCTAGTTACACACTTCAATTAACTACATCTATAATTATTACCAAAAGTATAAATTACATAATAACTAGGCACTATTTATTTATTTCTATTTCGAAGGCTTTATGAAATCAGCGTATATAGTGTTATATACGTACATTTTCTAAATAAATAAATAAATATATTTCGTTCGTCGTTCCAGTATACCATGGATTTAAATTAACATGCTACACCCACTGTTCGCTAATTCTCTAATAGATGAATGAAGGACTAGCCTATAGTGGACCTGGACCCCCATCCGCAAGGCAACCTATCAAAGTTCCTTGTAACTTAAGCCGAGGTTCTCAACTCGATCGTACTTTTTTTTCACTTATAACTTGATGTGTCATATTATTCGGTACATGATAGTTTGATATCTATTAATTTCGGAATAAAGAGCTTTTGTCCTATCGCCTATGTCAAAATAAAAAAATATGCAATTTAGGCAAACTTAAAAATACTACTTTAGGTATAGTCATAAAATACTTCAAAAATACCTACTAAATACTTATAGAAAAGTTACGTCTTGTTAAAGTGCCTAAAAGTATTAAAAATTTTTGAAATAGGTATCTAATGTACATGCTCAACTATAAGTACAAAAAAAAAATAAAAAGGCATCATAAAACCTTAAGGCCTTGTTAAAAAAAATTAGAAAACTCTTCGACTGATTTAAGTTAAACAAGATATTAATCATAATAATTGCTTTTTATATTTTTAAATATTTTTTTTAAATCAAATGTTATAAGTACTAATCGAATATAGAAAAATGTTTTAGCTTTTAATTAGTTATCTTTTAAGTGGTATATAATATGTATTTATTTATTCAATTAACTTGAATACAATACTACTTTCAGAAATATACTTAGAAAAAAAAATAAAGGAATGTATTATAATTTATTATATCAAAGTATCGAAAAATTAATACTTGTAGTGTTGGTGACATATATACCAAGCAAAATCTGAGTTTTTAAATAAAAAAGACAATTAATATTAAAAAATAAAACTTACTCAAGCACGCAATAATAATTTGGTTGAATTTGCTCCCCTCCGCACAATATTTCTTCATAGTGTACTTCAACATTTTTAAAAATATTTTAACTTTACACTATGACTTACGAAAATGCACAGATTAAAAATTGAAAAGCGCGCGCAACCTTACGCGGCGCGTCACAGAAGCCGAATGGCGGATGGCGCCCAAGACCCGCTCTGCTCGACGAACGATGTTATTTGTTTAAAACTGTAATCTTAACTAGCTAGGCATACTTGTTAAGCTATTCTACATTAAGCTCGATTCTGTCAAACGGGGAGAATAGATAGAGCATGAAATCAGTTCAAATTAACAATACATATTTCAGCAATTCAAATTCAATTTATTTTTAATGTTAAAAATTATACTTTTTCTAATGTTATGTGAAATTTAAACTTGTGACATCATAATTAGTTCGAAAAAACAAAGCTTAAAATTAAATTAGTTAATGAGAGTTCGAGTACAGGGCACACTAGCTGCTGGTGTACGACATGTGTGCGTCACGGGAACGATTTCGGCACTGAACTATTCTGAACTTTAACATCATCGCCCGATGGTTTACATGAAATCGTATGGTTGTAAATGCACCTACGACACCGAAGAAAATCCTATTGTGGGGACTTGGGAACAATGTTTCTATTTAATAAAAAGAGTGTACCTAATATTGTACTCTAATAGGGTCCTATAGTGGTCATAGTCCAACAATGGACTACCAAGTTGTTATGTAGCTCTGTTCCTAAGATTCAGAAGTCGACTAAGGACCCAATAAACCCAATTTGATGGAATGTGCGGAATGTTCGTAATATGAATACAGTCATACAAATACAATCCAAATAATACTTATTGTTCACATCCAGTGCACATTGAAGTTATTGTAAACAACAAATAAATCCCTACTGGGTCTATACCAGTATTCTTGGATTAGGTAGGTACTCTTATTGTCTAATCGTGTCATCGTTGTCCCCAATTTAATTTGTGAGATTCTATCAACTTCAAATTGGTAAGTAGGTAATCTATATCGATATTGAGAAACGAATGTAGATAATTATAAGATTTTTTACCAGATTAAGTATACTATTTTCTATCTATTTTTGTGTATCTGTTAAAAACTAAGTTCAAATAAAGTAATCGTGTAAGACTCGAGTCTCGAAAACGCCTTGCACGAATTTTATGACTTTTATTTTATTGAATTGGATACTTGAATTCAATACTTTTTTCGAATTGTCAAAAACGACAGTTTTCTTGTACGAGATTGTGTATTGTGACGTCACGTTTATTTAGCTTCATACAGCATACGTATTTCTTAAAAATTTGCTGGAAAAATAGTAAAATTAAGTTGGTCATAAAATCAATCAATTTGTGAAAGTGTGATTATTTTTTTATAGATTACCTTATTGAACAGTCCAAATAATTTACTTTTGATTAAAGAAAGTACCCAACTAGTAGAAAATCATATTCATATTGTCCAAAATTAAAATTATTTTTCCCACCTATTTTTCGTCATCGTGGGAATGGGAATTATGCGCTGAAAAATAAGACAACTCTTTAGTCAAATTCAATTACTGACGTTTGAACTTTGAATACATAGGCTAATTAATTTAAATCGTACTTAAATATCGTTCCGTCTCTGTCATTTTACAAAGAATTTGTAGAGACAGAAATATATCGCTTGCTGTCTCCACCAACTACATTATAGACCTTATTTCCAGTATTTAGAGACTATTTTTATATGAACAAATTTAAGGGATGATTTTCGACGCGACTTTAAATTAAGTGGTGTTTTAGTATTTCAGCGTTACGTACCTACTTTTTTTTTAAACGCCAAAGGCATTAACATACCTGTCTATGCTCTGTGAAATTGATGAGATTGCTACTTGCTATTGACGTCACAACATGGTTAAGTACGTAGATACCTACCTATCTATATACATCTATTAATATCGTAGGAAAGTGAAAACTGTACATTAATTATTTTTTTTTAATTATGCTTGAGGCGTGATATACAATCGATATCGAAGCCAAAAATATGATTTTTAGAATTTTTGTCTGTTTGTCTGTATGTATGTCCGGGATGATCTCAAAAAGTACTGCATGAATTTACTACAAATTTTGTATGATTATTACTTCCAGGTCGGGTCAACATATAGGCTACATATTATCACGCCTACGGGTTTTTTTTAAGGGGGGAAAATCATCGAATGAATCTTCATGGGTTTACCTCAAATTGTGCATGAATATTACTAACAGGTCGGGTCAACATATAGGCTACATATTATTATCGTACTACCACCCTCGGGGGTGGACCTGTGGGGAGAGACTATTCCACGCGAACGAAGTCAGGGGCACAGCTAGTTATCAAATATCATTATAACAAAGCAAAAATTAAAATCAATTAGGTAGGTAATAAGAGAACCTATCTACAGTTAGGTATTTTTAGATATTTATCTATTATTGCGACAATCTATTTTTTACTGAGTCAGCATCCCTATTAGGTACGTGCGGTTTATTAAAAACATCTTTGCATAGATATCGAATCTTGACCGTACAAACTGATATCCTAATTTATCTATGTGAAATAGTTATTATATTTTGCTATTTTTCACGTACGATTATGTAAACACATAAAATTGATAGGCATGCAAAGGTCAGTACGTACCAATCTAATATGCCTGCACCGTGTTTATTTCGGTTCCGTCCTGAAGTAAAATATTTCTGTCCCGGTAATACAATGTTTTACAGAGAAATGGAATGTTTAAAACAAAAAATAAATAATGAACCATTGCAGAAAATGAAGTTCGAAAGTGTATACGAACTCATAGTACCTACATAATCAAAACATAACGCTATGTTTAATTTCGAAGAGGTTTTTGGCGTGTGGCATGTGCAATCTTATTCTTGTTATTTTTCTTAAAACAAAAATTAATATTGTATAACTGACATTGGAAAGGCTGAAATTATCTGTACGTTTGAGGGTTGGGCACTGATAGTCGAAATACAGGCAATGCCTAGTTCGACTACAGAAGCTAAAATCATATACCTGTAAAAATATTGTAGCCAAACTATTGTTGATATATTGTATTGAGTGCTTAAGAATAAATAAATTATTATTATATTATTATTAATGTGAATAATGCCTAAAGATTGACATCTGAGAACCTAACGGGTAACCGGGGCTCCGGCTCGACGTGCAGGAGAAGGAACGGGGTGGTTTTTATTCAGTAAGAGTCTGACACTCCCTCCCGCCTCATCCAGGCGGGAGCAGTCATTCGATGATTTTCCCCCTTAAAAAAAGTGTCTCATATTGGGGTCATCCATAAATTACATCACACGATTTTTTGCCCCTCCTTCCGTCCTTGTCACAGCTAGTCACATTTGTGAGACCCCCTCCCCCTAGTGTGACGTCACATTTTGCAGAATTACGTATCTATAAAAATTGTTAATTGAAACAGCGGTTCTATTTCTATTAAAATTAGTTTAAAAAAAATATTTATGTCTACCAAATCAAACAAAATAAAAAACATTAATAGGTACAATTATATTTCGTGTTTTTGAAATGTGACATCACAAAGTTTAGGATTCCTCCCTCCCCCTTGTTACACTTCGTCGACCCCCTCCCTACCAAGGGGTAGAGGGGTAGTCCATAAATGCCCCTATGCGAAAATCAATGATATTTTTTTTAACTAAAAGAAAATTACGTCTTTGTTTTTTTGTTTTTACTTTATACATCGAATAAACTTCAATGGCAAGTGGTTTTGCCGCGGAACAAACACGAAATAAATATCATGATGTATAATATCACATAACAAATTACGAAAAATGCTCTAAGGTTTCCCTTTCACTAACATAATTATGTTAAATGTGCAACTATTAAAATACAATCTTAAACAAATCCATGCCAGCGTACCTGCAAACTACCTTAATATCTAGGTACTTATATCTAGATGCGTAAGAAACCTTCCTCAAGCTAGTAGCCCTATGCCATTAGCATTACTTAGAATCCTGAGCATCCCAACAAAACTAAAGCGTGAGACACAACCTTTTTCTAATTATAGTAAAGTGTTACCAGTTAAAAATAGACTGCATCGCGTGCAAAAACGCGGCGCAGGCGCCTCGGCATTCATGCTTGGCGCCGATAAATTACAACTGAGATTACACATAACTTACCACAGATGGCACCACCTAGCTAGCGGTACCACAGTGCCAACGGTACTTTTATCATAGATTTATGTTTTTTGGTGATAAAACGAAAATGTGGTACTTTCATTGAGAGCAAATTGGATTAATCTAAGTGAATTGGAATTTATTTGTTTTTATCTTTGTGGTGCATCCTATCTATTAGCTTTTCCATCGATTTTCTTAATCTTTAAAGTGCTTTGATTGGTCGGTTGGCGTAGTGACTCGGCAACTGGCTGCTGTGCAACATTGCGCAGATTTTGGTCTCCATATAATAACGCTGGATGATCAAAATACGAATATTTGTCTATCCGAATTCAAATGTTTGTATGTTTGTTAACGTAGGTACCCGACACAGAACTAAACAAATTTGACAAACAGGACCTCGACACTATATTAGCATCACCTGAAAAACACAAAAATGTTCATCCTAAATTCCGCTCCGATAATTAACCAATAACAATAACCACCCAAGAGTTCATTACACGACTCGAGAATGGAACCTAAGACTCACCAAACGAACGACGCACCCAGTATCTTATCTATCCTATTCCCCCATACCGTTAGAAGTGAGAGGTGTTAAAACCTAGTCACTAGGCTAGGGATTCTAAAAAAAGGATTCTTAGTACTTTAGTTGATACCTTAGTATTTCCGTTCCAGGAATCTATTAATTTTAGAATGTCTATGTAGAGGCTCCACAGACCTTAGGCAGTTATAGATAGACTAGCTACTTCCGCGCGGTTTCACACGCTCTGCTCAGCTTCTAATGGTCGTAGCGTGATGTTTTATAGCCTACAGCCATCCTCGATAAATGCGCTATCCGACACAAAAAGATTTTTTTAAATCAGACGTATAGTTACGGAGATTAGCGCGTTCAAACAAACAAAAAAAAACAAACTATTCCGCTATAAGATATAAGATAAGGCGATGAAGCTTTGTGGTGTTCTAGCAACCATATTGAGGGGTATTGTACTCACCTCATTATTTAGTGTTCGCAAAGGTGGCAACAAATTTAGGGATAAGGAAGGTCAGTTTCTATATATGTGGTCGGCATAAGGATTTCCTTCTGTGCCGTGGGTGCATTTACTAACACGTTCACATACTGTGGTACGTGAACGTGTGTATCTGTGCACATCTAAAACTGAAACAACAATTTTTGGACTAAACAATTATTTCAACTTTAAAATTAGTTTCGGGTAACGTCCTACATCGCGCAAGTTTGTGCGCTGATTACCTAACATAGATAGAAGATCCGAACATGTAACTGTTCATGGCAACAGCAGGCATGGTCACCTCGCTTGTTCGAAGGATATATCAGGGATCTAAAGGCCATCTAGGCTACTCTGTAATATTTATGTAGTTCAAAAGACCGAAGTGAACTCGATCGTGGTCCGCCATGTATCATGTTACTGGTCGTGAGAATAATCTCGACCTATACCTTCCCCAATCTCTATGCTCTAACCTTCTCCATATGAGAATAGGCTTTGCTTAGCAGTAGGCATTTATAAGCTGTTGATACCTTCCCCAATCCCAGAATGTCCAATAATCCTCAAATTCCTAATCCCCATAAGGCCGGTAATGCACTTGTAACGCCTCTGGTGTTCTAGGTGTCATTGGGCGACGTCGACTGCTTACCATCAGGTGATCCGTCAGATTGTTTATCGGCTTATGCCATAAAAAAATAATGGGCGAGAACGCGATCGAGCTCACTTCGGAATTTCGTATTGACAGTCACAGAAAAGCCTAGCTGGTCTCCCATGTCTTAACTTAAGCAACATTAGACCCTGCTTCCTAAAAGATATTTTTTATGGGACAACCCCACCACAACCTTCCAAAACCGCTACAACTCCTGTAATCCAGGATCTACATTAAATACAACCATGAAAACCCCGAAAAACTGAAGTCCAGCGCGTCCCAGGGCCATGAATAACTGTCTTAGTTCCGAAAGGAAGTGAATCGGAAGATATTATAAGAGGAAAAGAAAAAAACGATAGTTTCCACATTCCTCGGTGAATTACTGCAGGAGACAAAATGAATTAAGCCTAAAGGCACAAAATGAGACTGTACAACTAGGAGAAGCCTAGTCCAGACACCACGGCAATTTGACTAAAAATTAAATGAGTCCTATGTGTGAGCTGTTATACTTGCTTCTAATAATAAAAGTTAATTGTAGGCCATGTCTACACGTCTATCAGTTCCCTATATCCGAGGTACTTCTTGTCATTAGTGAGTCGTGGTCCTAATGATTGTCACACGACATCACTTCGCCGTAAGCTGTGTTACAAAGCTTTACGTGAGCTAATTAATTTATATTTAGTTTGCTTACACTTCTAAACATTATGACTAGAGTTGGACGTTGGTTTGCTTGTTTTAAATAACTTCAAAAACTAAAAACAAACGAAAAGTAAAAACTTGTAGGCTGTATGAAGTTTTGGTTGTATATAATCAATGTGTCAATAAAAGACAGTGTTATATGGACATCCGTGTCTATCATTTCTCTCCGCCAATACTTTCAACCTTACATAGTCACATGGCGACATCCTGCCAGGATTCGAACCTAGAATCTTCTGATACATTCGACCTTACAATTGGTCTTAAACCGCAGATTTGATACTGAAATCGTTGAATTTATTTCGGTAGTAAGAGGTCCATGTTTTATCATTGACATTGTTGAACTATTACTGACAGATTTCAATTCAACTAATGAGTAGTAATTATTAATTAATAACAATTATTGTTGTTCTACATACATCATATAACATAGATAGGTACCTATAACATTGATTTGTGATACACAACATAATGGTCAATACACGTGAGTTATTGAAGGTATGATTAATTATTAATCAATTTATTGACGGAATCATCTGCAAATAACCCTGAAAGCTAATCAAGTATAAAGTACATAGATACGTACGTGGTATTATCAGGGAATCTGCATAAATAATAAACCATTGATTGCTACAGGACTACAAAAGATTGCCTAAAGATCTGGATAACACGTCAAAATGTCTAAACTAGTAAAATTTGTAAAATATGTATTCTTTTACATTTGAATAAATTAATTATACTTATATACGATTTATTTACTTCGTGCAATTGTTTAAAGAGTAACTCAACCTGTTTCAAGCCATGTAGGGGCCGATAATTAGGAGCAGCGACCCGAAAACAGATACGAGTGACTGATGTTTTTGAAAGTGGGGTCGGATTTGGAGCTCTTTTGGTTCATGACTAAGTTAAGTTATAAATCACCTATTTATTATTAGATTATTAATTACAGGATTCTTAGTATATAATTACACATTGAGCTACCTATGTATTAAAACAAAATCTGCAATGCGTTTGTATGATGTTTAAGATACCTATAAAGTACAACAAACAGACAAACAGTTCGCACATGCACTAATGTAGTAGGAGACACGTTTATTTAAAGAGAATGCAATTTATTATTCAAATTATACGTACGAATCAGTCGCGTCGCCGTGTAAGAGCGATTGAATAAGTAATACGATAGTGCATGCTTATTAGGTCATTAGCGGTTATGACAGGAGTACGGAGTGAAAATATTAATTAGATGTTATAAAAATATGTTTAAGGACTAGGTACTTTAAGTAGATTGTTTTATGGTCGTAAGCTTGCTATTGCATTAGATTTAAAATATAATAAACCCGGTTGTGTCCTAAAATGCGTAGTTACAATCCAAAACGGATAGCATTGTCCTCTTAAATTTTGATGACATAATCCGACTGATAACGAGAAGATTTAGTAGAAATATATCTTTATAAGCGCTTCATAGAAGGTAAGAAGTAGATTGCCTATCAAAAATCAGAAGATACTCACTATATTTATACCTATATAAGTATAGGACTAAAAATAACTAGGACGTCTAGGACCCGGCTCACCCGGCAACTCTCTCAACCCTCGATCGCTCGATCAAGACCGAGAAAGGAAAAAGTCTACACTTCCATCAAAGTTTCCAATTTACAATTACCAACCTTCACAAGATAAACCTCTTCTCTCACAGGATTTCATCAAGCAAGAAAAAGCTAATCTCCTGTCAACAACTTTGACATTATCATGGCATTAGACCAAAGAGTATATTAAGTACAGGGGAACATTAGACTAATATACACATTTTGGAAATGGCCTGGTGAAATTCAAAATTGGTGCCATGGCTTTCGTGCTTGTGGTCTGTGCGTGTCTATTGAGCAGTGTGACTGGCGTGGACATTACTATACAGCATCATATCATCTGCAGTGCCTACGGGTATCAACTTCTAGAAGCGAAGTTTGGTCGGGAGGTGTATCTGTTGTGTTTGAAGTTGCAGCCGATTGGTGAGTAAATATTTATTAGCTTCTGTGTATTTGTGTAAGAAAAGAGCTCTTTTGGTTTAAGTATAACTACGTAAAAGGTATTATTGTCTTTGTTGGACACAATATACTGAGACAGGAGGCAGTAAAGCCTTACACATCTTTAGAACATAAACTAACTGTTTAGGATTTTGGCAACAAAATTATTAAGGGGCATGGTATTGTCCAAACCGGTGTATTATGTCTTGATTATACTTACTCCCATGCGCTTGCATACATTAAATTAAACACACGCCTAGCTCAAAACAACTAAGCATTTATAGATGATGCTAAAGTTTACTCTGTACGGGAATTAAACACGCGATATACTTATTGCTGAGCAGCTGTTCCTAAAGTCACTTAAAATCTATCTTATCTTTACGTATAATAAAATAGTAGGAGAGTCAAAACTGTACATATAATATTTTTTTAAAAGAATGTTTGGTACATGCGACAAGCGATACCGAAGCTAAAAATATGGTTTTTAGAATTTTTGTCTGTATGTATGTACTAAACTCAAAAAGTACCTATTGCATGGATTTACTTCAAATTTTGCATGAATATTACTAATAGATCGAGTCAATATATAAGCTACATGTTATCACGTCATCACCTACGGGGCAGGAGCTGTAGAATCACTATTCCGCGGGGACGAATTCGTGGGCACAGCTAGTGTTGTAATAACATCTGTAATTATCATTAAAAGACAGAAAATATTCACAGAAACTGTCATGATGTGAATACTTAAATAACACATTGAAAAAGAGTAACCTATGGAGTTTCTTGCTCGTTCTTCTCCATAAGAATCTACACCTTAAAATGAGCAATTACCTTCACTTTTAATTTTTTGTTGACGTTCATAAGTGCATTTCTGGTCTAATTGAAATAAATGATATTGACTTTTTTGGGCACAATCACGCTAATTTTATAAATGTGAGTTTCTTTGTCACACACGCTGAAACTATTGAACTGATTTCGATGACAGGCAGGGTATAGGCTGACTTAGGTCATACTTTTTATCCCGATTAAATACACCCATGGAATAAACCAGGATTGCGCGGGCAAAGCCGCTGATAAAAGTTTAATACAACTTAAATAGTGATGATCTCATGATGTTACGTCACCATAACCTTTCAGGATCGTCCACCTTAGCTACACGTCACTCAGCTCTCTTCTTGGACCCCGATGATCATGATGAGAAGATCCATACACCGTTAGAGAGCATTCCGCTGGCTGACATCACCATGGCATACGGGTTTCCAGTAGAAGACCCTGCTTCTGGTACCGCTGAGGGATACATAGGAGAAGACTATCAGTTCTATGGAGTTTTGCATTTAGGTACTCTATTTTGTACTTACTTCATCAGCATCATCATCAGCATATATAAGTACCCACTGCTGAGCTAAGGCCTCTTCTCATACGGAACTAAGCTATGAGAGTATTAATCACCACGCTTGTGCCAGATTGAATTTTCACACATTTTGTTTGAGTTTATAATTGTTCAAGTTTATGGTTATAAAGTTAATATTTATGTTTGATTGAAGGTTATTTTTCAATAAGTACAACATTTCGTACAATATAAGGTAAAATTTCGTTTACTGTCATTGTAACATAACATCACGCACTTTATCCCCAAAGGGGTAGGCAGAGGTACACATTACGGCACTCAATGCCACTGTACAATGTTACACCCACTTTTCACTATTTATGTTATGAGTCCCATGTAATAAGTAGAGTTAGCCTATTTTCATGTCGCGGAGAACCTAACGGGTAACCGGGGCTCCGGCTCGACGTGCAGGAGAAGGAACGGGGTGGTTTTTAGTCAGTAAGAGTCTGACACTCCCTTCCGCCTCACCCAGGCGGGAGCAGTCATTCGATGATTTTCCCGCCTTAAAAAAAAAAATAGCCTATTTTCATATATCGGACACAATTCCAGACTCCGTGCTACTACTGAGATTTTTTTTTAAAACCCAGTAATACTTTGCTCGATCCGGGAATTGAACCCTTGCCGCACGCACTTGCGACCTCATGGCGAATGAGGCAGTCATTGAAGTTTAAATCTCCATCATAAATGTTGCAGGTGATATAATTTTATTTATTTATTTATTTAAACTTTAATGTACACAGAAACAAGTAATGGTACATAAGGCGGACATTAATGCCAAATATGCCAATGCCAATAATGAAAGCATAATTATTATGATACGCCAAAGCCAAGGCCAAAAGTAGGCCCTCCGCCGCCCCCGTCGTTTCCGCCGCCGCCGCCACTGCCGCCGCAGTCGCCGCTGCCGCCACTGAAGAGGTCGGGATGGACTGCCAATAATGGCCCCATTCCGCCTCCTCCAGGCGAACATCAACACTGCGCCGCTGCTCAGGATCTCCTGCTCAGAGCATGGCGCAGTGGTCGATCAATGTCGCCGTGGTCTCCGAGCGTACTTCGTCCCGCCAGGATCACTGGGTGGCGGACCTGGTCGGCTCGGTGACCATCATATCGTCGGCCGCCGCCGGTACCCGATCTTGAGGCTGCTCAAAGAGGCCGGGGTTGTGTCGCAGCACGGTTCGGAGAGCTCGCTGTGGTGGGCGTGTACTTCTCTCCGAACCGAACTCTCGCCGAATTCCACAACTCCTTGATGGAGTTGGTCACCGTCGTCGTCGGGTTCCGTTCCCTCCCCGTACTCGTCCTCGGGGACTTCAATGCCAAAAACTTGGCTTGGGGTTCCCGGTTCACCGACGTCCGGGGTAGGATGGTGGAAGACTGGGCCCTTGAGACAGGCCTAGTCGTCCTGAACCGGGGTTCTGTCCCCACGTGCGTGCGGATGCAGGGCGAGTCGGTGGTGGACATTTCGTTCGCCAGCCCTGCTCTGTCACCGCGTATCGTCGACTGGCGTGTCATGGAGGAGGTGGAGACGTACTCCGACCACCGGTATATCCGGTTCGACGTCTCCGCCGAGTCCGCAGACCCGCCGGTCAGACAGGCCCCATGTGGTCCGCGTTGGGCGCTGAAACAGCTGGACCGGGAGCTGCTCCTGGAAGCCGCCATCGTGCAGGCCTGGGTGATACCACCGGTCAGGCCTGCCGACATCGACGATGAGGCTAAGTGGCTCCAGGACGCCATGTCCAGGATTTGTGACGTGGCGATGCCCCGGATCCGATCGAGGCAACAGAAGCGCCAGGTGTACTGGTGGTCGCAAGAGCTGGCGGCTCTGCGCAAGGCGTGCACTACTGCGCGACGCCAGTACACTAGGCACCGCAGGCGCCGTATCCGTCCTCCTAATGCGGAGGCGAGAGAGGCGGAGTTATACGAGGGATACAGGGCGGCGAAGGCCCTCCTCAAGGCGGAGATATTGCGGGCCAAGGAGGAGGCCCGCCGAGAGATGCTGGGGACTCTGAATAGAGACCCGTGGGGACGCCCGTACCGGATGGTGCGCGATAAGCTCCGCGCTGGGCTCCCCCGCTCACTCAGAGTCTCCGGCCAGAGGTCTTGGAGGAGGTGATAAGCGCCCTGTTCCCCCGACCGCGGAGGCGCTTCAGGCCTCCGTATATGACTCTGCCCCCTGCGGTGCCCGACGCGGGCTATAGCGACGGCGACGATGACCTCGTCCCAGAGGTGACCGAGGCAGAATTGAGAGCGGCGGTGCGCCGGATGGGCGCCAAGAACACCGCCCCAGGACCCGACGGCTTGCATGGCAAAGCATGGGTCCTGGCCTCAGAGGCTCTCGGGCCTCGATTAATCGGTCTCTACAGCGCATGCTTGGAGAGAGGCCAGTTCCCGCTTCTCTGGAAAGCGGGCAAACTGGTCCTCGTGCGGAAGACGGGGCGCCCTGCGGACTCTCCGTCCGCATACCGGCCCATAGTGCTGCTCGACGAGGTGGGGAAAGTCTTCGAAAGAATCATTTCGGACCGCCTCGTCGCGCACCTGACGAACATTGGGCCGGACCTGTCGGACGGCCAATTCGGCTTCCGCAGAGGGCGCTCCACGGTGGACGCCATCATGCGCGTTAGGGACCTCACGACGGGGACTGCAGTGTCCGGGGGTAGAGTCGTGGTGGCGGTGTCTTTAGACATCGCCAACGCCTTCAACTCCCTGCCCTGGAGCTGCATCTTGGAGGCACTCCGATATCATGGGGTGCCTACCTACCTCCGTCGTGTGATCGAGGCTTACCTGACGGACAGGTCCGTCAGCTACCCCGGTCACCGGGGCGAGTGGAACCGGCGAGAGATGTCACGCGGTGTTCCACAGGGTTCGGTTCTGGGGCCGCTCCTGTGGAACATCGGCTATGACTGGGTGCTGCGCACCGACCTCCCGAACGGCGTTAGCACAATATGCTACGCCGACGACACGCTGGTGCTAGCGCACGGGAGGTCGCACCAGGCGGCGGCCGATTTAATGGCGACAGCGGTTGCGACAGTCGTTGAAAAAATCCGACATTTTCCGCGTAGCGTTTGATCTGACCACAAAAACACCAGACAAAAAAAATGTCTCATAGCAATACGTCTGAAAACCTTTTTTATTAGTAAATTTTGGTTATTTGATGCGAACAAAACAATTTTCAGACGGAAATGTGAACGCATTAAATATTGAGACCGTTCATGTTCATGGCAATATGTCTGAAAATTGTTGGACATGATAAAATAAGTTGTCCACATGTGCAAAAAAATTATATCAGACAAAATAACTGTAGCACCTTCTCTATCAGACAACTTTTCGATACTCGAGATATTTTTGACACAGCAGAAATGGCCTCCCACGCAGTTGCTACACTTTCGACCGTTACTACACACCTAGTCGGGTTCAGAATCATACTATCTAACGATTTTATAGGGTTTTTGCCGTATTGCTATGAGACATGGTTTTGGTCGTCATCTCTCGTACTAATCGGAAAATTCCTTGAAATTGACACGCTTAGTAACCGTGGTACTTGGAAAATTTTCCATTAAGAATTTTAGAATTTATTTTTTTATAAGAAAGTCTTTAGAACTGCTTAGTGAGTGTAGGAGTTTTGATTGGGTCAAGTTTAATGAAGTAGGTATTGGATTATAATTTCCAAAATTATTTATAGATTACCTCGTTGGCCGAGTGGTCGGGCAAAGTATTACTGGGTTTAAAAAAAAACTTAGTAGTAGCACTTAGTCTGAAAATGTGCCCGGTATATGACAATAGGCTCACCCCCTATTACATGGGACTCATAACATAAATAGTGAAAAGTGGGTGTTACTTCTGTGTGCACCTCTGCCTACCCCTTTCGGGGATAAAAGGCGTGATGTTATGTTATTAATAGAAGGAAGTGGATGCTAAAATCCTAAGATAAGGAACAATCTTAACGTTTATAATTTTTAACTTCATGGATACGGGACATTAGTATAGAGAAGTTTTCTCTTCAACTCATCCTTACTAATATTATAAATCGGAAAGTGAGTATGTTTGTTTGTTTGTTCCGCTTTCACGCCGTAACTACTAAACCGATTGCTTTGAATTTTTGTAGACGTAAAGTTAAAAGTCCGGATTAAATAATAGGGTACTTTTTAAATCGGAAAAAATTGATATTCCCGAGGGAAAACAAAAGTATTGTTATAGATGGCGCTGTGTATATCGGTATATGTCACATAGGCTATTTTTTATCCTTTTGTGACGCGAGCGAAGCCGCGGGTAAAAGCTAGTAATAAATAAATAATATCTAACATCAACTTCATTATGTTTTTACTAGGTAACCGTACTCTTCATGCGGATCCTTACGGCCACGATGACCCGACCAAATACTTTGGCGCCTTCGAAAACGACAATATGGCGGCGCCGCGGTACCGACGCGATCATGCACAGGTGATCAGGTGAAGATAATGGCTTACTATAGTGATTGGCTGATTGATCTCCCTGAATACTGAGCAGAACTGGTATATAACTAAGGAAAGTGTTAACTCTTACATATAATTTCATCGACTGGACACAGTTGCTTGGGTTAAAGGAATAATGTAAATAAACACCTCACACATACAATCGTATACGTATTACATAAACAATTGCATATTAGTGTGTCCCTACTTGGTAGATTTATACTACTATGAGTGGTGCTTTATTGAAGGTAAAATCAACAGTATAATCAGGTTGCCTACGACAGTTTCAAGATGGACGTGTTCTAATCTTAGCATTTATCTCATTTTTGTAACAATTTAAGAAGAACTATCTTCTCTTACTCCCAATGGTACACGCGAAGGTTAGTCTTCTGCGTAGTTTCTGCTATCCCTTGTCTATCATACGCTTCAATAACGCAGCGCCCAAATGGCTTAATTACTATCTTCCCTTTCAGTATAACGTTCTAGAACGCGTTCCGTTCTTTCCGTACCGAATAGAAGAACGGAAAAAGGTGCCAGGTGTTGCTCGAGCGAGGATCTGTGACCTTCTGCTCCTGGCTGACAAGGAGTTCTTCGAGAAGGATGCCAACTCAAGTCTGAATCATGTAGTGCGTAGAATGATGCATGCAGTCGCTCAAGCTGATATTATATTCAGAAACGCTGATTTCAATGAAGATGGAATTCCTGATAATATTGGTAAAGTGTCTAGAAATTAAAAATTTATATTCAGCTTATTTATGCGGCAATGAAATACTGGCGTAAATAGATCATCAATCTGGGTAATTTCTCATAGACTGATGATATACTTATGATAAACAATTTGATTATCATAATATTTAAAAGCATGTGTGTGCGGCAATGAGTAGGGTCATATGTCTAAAGGTCATTATAACTTTTTGTATCAACAGTTTTTAACAATGACAATAACCATTTATGTATTTCTTTGCCCAGGTTTTTCAGTGAAGTACATATTAGTACTGACTTCAAATGACACGAACACACGAGTATTCGGAGATCTATTAAAAGACAAAGCGATAGACGGACGAGCCTACCTTATGCGTTTTGCCAGACTCCGACGACTGTCTGAAGTATGTCTTGGTGTGGCATTTTCTGGACATGCTTTTCATAATAGAACTCTGGGTCTCAGGTAACAGAATACAGTATTAAATACTTAAGACTAAGGAAAATCATCAAATGACTTGCAGTCTAGGATGAGGCGAGAAAATGTCAGACTTTTATTAACTAAAAACCACCTTCTTCCTTCCTTCCTTCCGCGTTACTTCTCTTACTTCGAGTCAGAGCCCCAGTAACTCGCTAGATCGTCCGCAGCCCCGACCGGACATCAGCTCTACTCAACTTCATCTGTGGTGCTCTAATGGCTCTTTGCGGAGCACGCCAACCGCGACCCCAATGGATTTACCACTATATTGCAAATGGATAAAGTTGCAAATCACGTCTTGTTTTACAGTTTTACTTCCCTTGGGGGAGGAATGGGAGGAGCAGCTGGTGGGCTTTGTGACCGGCGCGCATACGGGCGCTCATTTAACACACTAGCTATAGCACACGCCACCACAGAGGCAATGAGTAGGGTTCCTGAGAGAATCGCTGCTCTCACACTTGCTCACGAGATGGGTGCGTGTGTTTATGTTTTAAGCTATTGTTGTATTTGTATTGTTTTCTTTTAAAATAGTACATATGCCTTAAGTTGGCATTGTTAATCAAATACACGAACAAAACTAACTAGGCCGTTTATATTTTCTTTTAGGGACTAGGACTAACCAACAAACTATAAGATCAAAGAGCATCAATAACTTACGCTCGAAATATTGTACAGTTTCCATCACATATTATTTTTTATTATTTACTAGCTTTTACCCGCGGCTTCGCTCGCATCACAAAAGAATAAAAAGTAGCCTATGTGTCATATACCAATACACACAGCGCCATCTATACCAATACTTTTGTTTTTCCTCGGGAATATAAATTTTTTACGGGTTAAAAAGTACCTACCCTATTATTTAATCCGGACCTCTAACTTTACGTCTGCAAAAATTCAAAGCAATCGGATGAGTAGTTACGGCGTGAAGGTGGAACAAACAAACAAACAAACAAACTCACTTTCAGATTTATAATATTATAGTAAGGATTTATATTTATCACGTTTTATATCCCAGGTCACAGTTTTGGCGCCCACCACGACGATAATTTCCCCAACCCTGAGTGTCGAGGATACCTCATGGGGTCTCAGTCCTCGACTGTAGTCAATGGCTTAAACTTCGAGTTCTCGTTGTGCAGCAAACGATTGATCGCCGCCACGCTAAGCAGCATGAGCTATTGTTTGATGGAAGAGGATCGACCTTATTGTGGGAATGGTAAGACAGGTTTTTGCGTGTGTTTATATAGCTTTGATTGTTGTGCAAGGGGCAGTGATGTATAAGTTAAAGCATAGAACGGTAGTAGAGTAGGTACTCAGTATAAGTGCTAAGAGCTGTTCACAATGACGATGAGTGATTTTATTGATACTTTGTGGTTTGTTTCTGCTGATAACGACGCTGCTAAGGCTAATTAAGAATTAATATTTTTTATGTGTAATGTGGATTCAGGAATAGTAGAAGAAGGTGAATCCTGCGACTGTGGACTGCCGTCTCATTGCATTCATAAAGACCCTTGCTGTACACCACGAGGTGGTGGTGCTCTCGTCTTCGAAGAAGGGTAACTATTTTTTATTTATTTCGTCTCACTGAAATAGTACCAATCAAAATATATTTCACGGAACCACTTCCAGATAAATCGAACATTTGTTCCCTATATGCACCTCTTACTGCCAACTTTACAAGTTAAATCATTTGCCAGGACGCTACACAAAGATGGATGTTCAGTAGCTCCATCAGCCATGTGCCACCCATCCCAAGGACTATGCTGCACCGCCAAATGTCAGCTTGCAGACCTCGTAAAAAGTGGTATTGTTAGTAGTATAATCCTAATATCAATCGTCGTTGTCATTTACGTAAAAAGTTTCTTTTAACCTCCATTTTTATTATTTTGTATCTGTGGTTAATGGTGCCTTTTTGTTTTTTTTTTTATTTTTATTTATTGGCATAGGACGCAAGTCGGTAATTTTTCGAGTTTTATAACCCCTTTTACATGATTGTGTATTTTTATAGAATTTTTACTTTTTCATTGTATTTTTTTTTTTTGTAATAAAATCGTTCATTTATGTATTTGTAGTTTTATTGTATTTTAGTTTGTATGCAAAAGTAAATTGCGTTTGAATGTATGTAGGTTATATTTATTAGTTAGAATTATTTTCGTTGGGATGGGGACAGTACTGTAATAGTTATCGCTAAGGCACTCTAGGCAAGTGCCTTCCTACGGCGCCAGGTTACAGAGGGGCGCCGTAAGACGCGTGCCCAAAACTGCCCATAAAGTGGCAAAAGAGGGGCGCCTATAAGGTGATTGCATACTAAACTACTTATTATAGTACTACTGGGCACTAAAAACTGATTTTAAGAGCATGAAATATCTCCCGTACTCACTGTTACGACAAATAAATGTTGAAAACTAGCTTATTTTAGGGAATCAGGTCTCGAGTATGCAAGTATAGCCACGATAGACTCAATTATCCATGGTATCACCGTATCACTGACAGACGATACTAAGTATCAAGTCTTGATAGTGTTAAGCGAGGACCTCATTAGACTTGAGCCATCATAATGAAGTGTCCTACTGACACAGAGTATACAGAAATGAAGGTATCAGTACCTATTTATTTAAGGTGTTGAATAGATATGGTGCACGTGGGAAACAAGAAAAAGAAACCAACGGCTCTTTCAATCCCCGAAGGGATACGCAGATGTGAACAGTTGGAAAGCATCACCCACTTTTCACCAGTTGGGCATACCTATTTGTAGATGAATTTAGGGTAAACTGAACATAATTATAACTATATACCTTAAATTCATGAGCATATCTCCTAGTAAAAATTTCTGAAATAGTAGATACTTAATTCATACACTTATTATCATCCATTTTTTGTCACTCCATTTCATAGAAATCTATGGTGTTAAAGGTGTCTGTATCTTTAAACAGCACATTACCGATTGACGAAGTTATTTTTAAAATGACTCAACTAATTACGGCGCCTTAAACCTAACACAAACAAATTAATGTTGTCCCGTGCCTTGCTTAATTGCATTTTAAGTTATATTCGAATTACACTACTAAATAATCAGTCATGATTCACATTGATCTTACTAATCGTTTTGAACGTTTGTGATGATGTATGTGCGTATCTGTGATGATGTATGTGCGTATGTATGTGCGTATCTGTGATGATGTATGTGATGATGTATGTGCGTATCTGTGATGATGTATGTGCGTATGTATGTGCGTATCTGTGATGATGTATGTGCGTATGTATGTGCGTATCTGTGATGATGTATGTGCGTATGTATGTGCGTATGTATGTGCGTATGTATGTGCGTATGTATGTGCGTATGTATGTGCGTATGTATGTGCGTATGTATGTGCGTATGTATGTGCGTATGTGTGTGCGTATGTATGTGCGTATGTATGTGCGTATGTATGTGCGTATGTATGTGCGTATGTATGTGCGTATGTATGTGCGTATGTATGTGCGTATGTATGTGCGTATGTATGTGCGTATGTATGTGCGTATGTATGTGCGTATGTGTGTGCGTATGTATGTGCGTATGTATGTGCGTATGTATGTGCGTATGTATGTGCGTATGTGTCGTCTCTTACTCCTTCACGTCAAAACGACTGAAGGGACCGAAGGGGTGAAATTTTAAACTGGGAGAAATTATAGTCTGCAATAACACAGGCACGAGAACGCGGGCGAAACCGCGGGCTGAAGCATGTGAAATATTGTGGTTTAAGGCCTACTATCCACGTCAAATGACGCAACGTGGACAGTAATCCTAAGTGAAATGTAATAATATTTACAAACACTCGCCAAGTTTGATATGAAATACGTACTTGTATACAAACCTCGAAGGCTTTAGCCTGCGTTTGGCCGCTCCAAATATCACTTCTGTTCTCACAAAATATTCCAATTGTGACACAATACTACGGAATTATTGAGACGTTACAAACATGTCATATCGATCTTAGATATATCAAAGACACACAATATCCATTATCATTTGAAAGATATCGAAATATTACCTATAATAACAGCACCATCTAGTAACGAGTAACAAAGATAAACCAATTTTTTAATGCTCAGATAAATTTTAATTAAGGAATAACTTTCAATATTTGACAATTCTTCTTTACTAAAAACTGTCAACTGTCAATTTTATGTAACTGATGATTGAGAAATCAGCCCTTAAATATTTATTTTATTTTAGAAGTAAGTTCCAAAATAATTCCAAAGTCCATTAGTGGAGATTGTTTGTTAGAAATAAGATTACTTAAGTCCTAGTCCAATTACTAAATGGGCGCTCTGTTAGCTCGATTTGAGCTGTGTGAAGGCGGGTATTTAGTATTTACTAAATTCTATTTATAGACCTTGTAATTTCACCAAAATATTTGAACATCAATTAAGAATTCAAGTGTGGGAGAGCCATGCTTCGGCACGAATGGGCCGGCGCGACCGGAGTGATACCACGGCCTCATAGAAAACCGACGTGAAGCAACGCTTGCGTTGTGTTTCATCGTGTGAGTAAGGTTACCGGAGGTACAATTACCCTCCCCTTCCCCAATCTCCCCAATCCCTGAATCCCCAACGATCCTCAAACTCCTAATCCCCAAAAGGCCGGTAACACACTTGTAACGCCTCTAGTGTTCCAGGTGTCCATGGGCGACGCCGATTGCTTACCATCCGGTGATCCGTCTGCTCGTTTAGGTACCGCTTATGCCATATAAAAAAAAAATTAAACTAGCACAATATTTATTACTGGACATAATTTAGGTACGTAGTTTTAAACTTTCAACCCAGTTCTATATTTTCTTCATCCTTTAATACCGTGGAACGTGCCGACTAGGTTATTGTAAGAATCTCCCGCCAAAATTGAGTAAAGCAGCGGCCATCTTGAATCAACACTGTTAAAACTAAGCCCTTGACGTAGCTACCCATTTCAGAATAATGGAAATCTAAAACCGGCCTTGGCCTTCTTGCTGACTGTTTATTTTACGTAATTATTACAGACTTAAGTAGAAGCCTGGATGCTTTTGTTATACCATCTTAAGTGTGTCAGGATTTTGATGACAAATGGGCTATTTCCATTGAACTAAACCTTACCAAGTCGTGTGGTGATAGTAGATAGAATTACCACCAGGAAGAATAAATAGGTAATACGAGCCTACCAAACGTAAACATTATGGGAAATCCTCTTATGCAGAAATGAATATTGATGACAATCATATCGTTTGATTGCCTGCCTCGTTGGCCGAGTGATCGCAAGTGCGACTGCCGGGCCCCTTGCCCTTGGGTTCGATTCCCGGGTCAAACAAAGTACAACTGGGTATTTAAAAATTCTTAGTAGCCCGGAGTCCGGAATCGTGCCCGGTATATGGCAATACGCTCACCCCCTATTACATGGTATACCATAAATAGTGTAAAAGTAGGTTCGATTGTACAGTGGCATTAAGTGTCGTAATGTACACCTGTGCCTACCCCTTCGGGGATAAAAGGTGTGATGTTATGTTATGTCATATCGTTTGACGTATACCTACCCAAAGTTATAATGATTACAATGAATACTTCCATTGCCTTCCTATTATGTAAATCATCAGCATAATAGACAATTATAAAAGATGATTTTTCAAAATGTGATCACAACTCGCCTTTTAGTAATTTTAAAATTCCAGGACTGCAGAGATCAAGACAGAGAGTGTACATGTGAGGTCCTGTCGGCAAAGTGTCGGTGTGGTCTGAACGGAAGGTGCATGTCTGACGGGTCATGTCACGCGGCCGAGTGCGCCACGCTGGGGCTCAGAGAGTGCCAGTGTGTCAAGAAACCACGGGCAGAAGGGCTCTTACGGGTAAGATTATTAAGATCCTGTTATAAGTGACCCTATCTTGTCGAACTTTACTAATAGACCATCAAAATATCAATAAGAATTGGATTATTGGACGTATTGGAAGAACGGATGCTAGATAAGTTAGGAAAAAGGTTTATCGAAGGAGAATGGGCAAGTTTGTAGAGGCGAGAGAAATATGATTCCCTGTTACATTTATTTCACCTGTTGGTGGCAAAGTATTAGTATGAAGAGTGACAAATGTAGAAAAGCGAAAGAGGTAAATATGATGGAGTCGCACCATTTGGCGTCCTATTCTCTGCTTAATCCAATGGGAGATTACATAAGATAATAGAAAGATGTGATGCTAAGTCTTCTTTCAGGGTTCAATGTTAGGCGAGATGAATATGTGCGGTATTTGCTGCGAGGTCCCAATCACTGGCGGGCGGCCGCAGTGCGTGGGCGTGGAGGAGGCAGCCCGGGAGAGACTGGCCGCTAACACACCGCTACCAAAGAACTGGCCTGATGAAGAGTATAGAGGACGTGAGTACTACTACTGCTAGTAACTGTTTGCAAACTGATCGGACCAGCAGATTTGCTAGAAACCAGTTTTTGAACATTACACTGAATTTGACAAAAAAACTGAACAGTTAAGAATTCATATCAGACACGAGAGGTGCGCCAATGAGGTGACAGAGTTTGAACTCTGGTGATAGAGGTATATAGGATGATTTACCGGCGTGCAGTGTAGTGACAAAAAGCTCGGTTGCCGGGACTCTACATTTTTTCCGGACCCCCTTGACATGACGCCGGATGACTATACACAGAATCGATATCGACAGGGGGCTCACGCTCGCTCATTGGAGCCAAAATGGTCCCGTACAGTTCGGTTTCAGAGGAATTTTCTCCCACGGACCCTCCGATTGTGGAATGAGCTCCCTGCCGTGGTTTTCCCAGTGGGCTACAACATGGGGTTCTTCAAGAGGGCAGTGACTAGGTTTCTTAAGGGTCGGCAAGATGCATGTAATGCCCCAACTGTTGCAGGCGTACATAGGCCACGGTAACCGCTTACCATCAGGTGGGCCGTGTGCTTTTTTGCCATCGTCGTGGTATAAAAAAATAAAATAATACACATGCGTTAAAAAACATATAAATGAAAGTGGGTGCTTTAAAACGCAATGTCATTTAGTCACCGGGCAGCTATGATAAGATACCTTAGTACCTAATATTTGTTACACCTTTACAGCGAATGTAACAATACGTCTATGCGAGGACTACTCGTGCAACAGCACATGGGTGCGGGCTTGGAACGCCGGCAGTGTATGCGTCACTCAGAACGTGGTCGGCATATGCTCACCGCGCGGTCTGTGCAAGCTTGACTTTATCACGCCGCGGTCCAACGTATACCCAGATATCATGGTAATAACTAAATTAAGGTTATTTAAGCTATCAGCCTGTTTCCATCCCCTTCTGGACATATACTCGTGGTACCTACCTATGAAAAAACATAGGCCTCTCCAGTAGCACGCGAATGAGTTCGATCTTTAGCCCTTACGGCAGCTCGGACGTGGTAGGTAATGGAGCGTGATTACTTGTAGCCATTTGGGTTTTTATGGAATATCGAGGCAAATTAGCGAACTGATGATAATAACAGAGAAGTCGACCTTTCACCTTTTAAAAATAGGTACGTTCGTTTTTTTCTAGTAGGCATCGGTATTATTCTTTTTTACAGTTATTAATATTCTTGTTTCCAGAACATTCGCCTGACAGGAGCAAAAAATCTGTCAAGAAGCCTAAAACCAGTTTCGATAATATTCTTTTGTAATTTATTTTTGCTCTGTTTTATAAAATAAATAATATACAAATAATTCATAATAGTTTTATTAACAGTTCATATAAAAACAAATTCATTTATGTACATGTTAAATAATTTAAATAATGACGTTGAACACCAAAGCGGTGTATTTAAGATGTGTTCTAACATCTGCCATGCTGCTATACTTTTTCTTCAGGCTCCCGAATATTAAACAAATAATTTTCTACATTATTTACACGTAAGAATGTATTAAAAAGATCCCACTCATGCATTCTCTCTTTCAATTAAACAGGTCTCTTTGAAGTGTGTAACAAAATAAGTAAAATTGCAATTCATCGTTTAATTCATTGGATATTATTATAAGACTATTCACATCTCTTTCACAGTTTGACTCATTCAGTCATAAAGAAAGAGATATCACGAGAACACATAGTTCTAATCAAATTTGTATCCACAATTTTGCTTCCATTTACACTATAACCAATTGTAACAAAGCTTACATCGTATGTACCTGATGGTAATCACCGTAGCCTAAGAACACCACCAGAGGTATCAGAGGTGCGTTGCTGAACACGTACAAAATCGTTGGACATCGTATCCAGGGAGCCCTCCTCTAGTCAATAACTTCCACAGAGCTTTTCAAGCATTTTGAAATAACAATATTTGACGTCAAATTCCATATCGTACCAGTAGTTAACGGCTATACAACCGTGGCTCTGTCTAACGTGGTGGAACCATAGGCTGGGCAGGTAAAGACAGTCGCCTTTCTTCAGACGCACCGAATAAACATGAGCCCTCTTGAATTCTGGGTATATTAGGTAATTTGGAGCTAATGGATCTGTAAATAAGAATTGTTTTTGGTTAACTTTATATTTCGCAGGTACCTTAAAGTGTGGGAGTGCCATGCTTCGGCACGAGTAGGCCGGCTCGACCGGAGTGATACCATCTGTAAGCCACGGTCTCACAGAAAACCGACGTGAAGCAACGCTTGCGTTGTGTTTCGTCGTGTGAGTGAGGTTACTGGAGGTCCAATTAACCTCCCCTTCCCCAATCTCCCTAATCCCGGAATCCCCAACGATCCTCAAACTCCTAATCCCCAAAAGGCCGGTAACGCACTTGTAACGCCTCTGGGCCTCTAGCCAAACGCCACTTTAGCGCTTGTCTACAGTGAGAGTAGATATCAAAATGTATGGGGATGACACTGACAAGTGTCAAAATTTACGTCAATTCCATATAATTTGGTTTTCTATTCTACATGTAGATAAGCGCTAAATGGCATTTGGCTAGCACTGCTGGTGTTCCAGGTGTACATGGGCGACGCCGATTGCTTACCATCAGGTGATCCGTCTGTCTGCTCGTTTACCAGCTTATGCCATAAAAAAACCTAATTAATATTTTGTTCACTGCGGTTTCACTGATAGTGGTTCCACTGTGTAATTATTAATTATTAATTATTATACAGGATATTTATCGTCTTGTAAAAGGAGACGAGGGGAAAGAGAGTAGGAAGGCCTCTGCCCTGCAGTGGGACGAACATGGCTTAAAAAAATCTCTAAATATATATATAAATGAAACTCGTTTCCCGTTGTCACACCATAACTTGAAATTGGCTGGACCGATTTGGCAGATTTTTTTTGTGTTTGTTATTGTCAGGAGAAGGATCTTGTGATAGAAAAAAAAAAATCCTGAATATGTGATGGGAACGGGAGAAAATGGGATTGCGCGTACGAAGTCGCGGGCAGAAGCTAGTAATGAATAAATAAATGAATTTATCGTATGGTAAAAATTAAAATTTACAGTCAAATTTTGGGACATTGATTGTATCGACGATTTATCAAAATGTAATTTTAAAATAAAAATTACCTAATCAAACAGATTCAGAACATCAGATCAGTCAGAACTAAAGTCAACAATGTCGTAATTAGTAGTAAAATAGTTACGTAGGTACATTTCAAGAAAATTATTTTAAATGCTTAAAGACAGTATATACCAATACCTCACCTACACTAATCCAAGGCAGCCCTGAGGACTGGAAGTACTCGTCATTCTGAACAGTATCCACGTCTGTACTAGTTTGTTTCACCATGTTGACAGTCTCAACTGGTACAATCTCCCATTTGTTATCTGTGTACCTGAGAAAAAAAAAGAAAAGGTTTATTTGTCAATTTTATACAAAAAATAGGACAATTTTTTAACATAACATAACATAACATAACGTCACGCCTTTTATCCTCGAAGGGGTAGGTAGAGGTTATATTGTTCAGTGGTATAATGTGCACATTATACATTATACACTTTTCACTATTTATGTTATGAGTCCCATGTAATAGGGGGTGAGCCTATTGCCATATACCGGGCACAATTCCAGACTCCGCGCTACTACTGAGAATATTAAAAAACCCAGTAATACTTTGCCCGACCCGGGAATCGAACCCGAGACCCCTTTGCAAGGCAGTCGCACGAGAGGCCAACGAGACAACTTTTTACTCAATTAAAATGAGTTACAGTTTAGTAAAAAGACCTCCTTGCTATCAAAAATAATTTACCTGAACTCCGCCTGTGAGTAGCGTTTATAAGGCACGTAGGGCAGGTCTGTGGGGGGAATTAAGATAAAGTCCTTATATCCGTCTATCACGCAATATATGTTCTCATACGGATCTTTATGCACTGAAATAAGAAAAATAAACAGTTTAAGTGTATTATTTTGTTTTCTACTTACTCACGGAACTGTTTGACTAGGAACTCGACTAGTTTCAGGCCATTTTCTTGAATTCCTTGTCAAACAGTTACGTGAGTAAGCCGAAAACACAATAATTAGTTTAAATCTATGCACTGAAATAATAAAAGCTGTTTATTAGAAGCCAAAAGAATATAGATGGTGTGGCGCATTTACATAGTCGTTCAGCCACTGAAGTTTTCGAGAAAAGCTGTACTGAGTGCCAACGAATAACTATCGCATTCGTAACGTAATAGTATCGAGGGCATTCGGCGCTCGATTGGTTGGTTCACTGGGGCCACCCAATCAGAGCTTAAGGGCTCCTTAAGTTAATATAGGTGGAACTTAACGACATTTTGAGTTTTACCAACTTATAAGTGACCCATATACAGATGAGGAATTAGTTTAGATGCACCCTTACACTAAGTAACAATTAGTTAAAACAAAGTTTAGGGATGGTTGGTGCAAACAGCTTATATTCTTATACAGATTCACCCACTCTGCTCAACGCCTATTGATTGTAGCGTGAAGTTTTATAGCCTATACCTTTCCTCGATAAATTAAACAAAAAATTTTCAAATCGCTCCAGTAGTTTCTGAGATTAGCGCGTTCAAACAAACTTGTCAGCTATATACAATAAGTATATAAGATTGATGCTCTGGTACTTATTGCTTACTAGAAGTGACAGCTCTCTCATCGCCCATCCAGAAGTTGACAGCATCAGGGGACTTGTCAAATGCTTCACTAGCAAATGGTATCTCTGTGTACACATCTTCTAGAAGTTCAGGGAAGTCGGTAATCAAATTGGAGTTCTGTTTTTGAATGTACTGGATGTAATTTTCTCTGTAATTAGAGGTAAAAATGTTTTTTAATAGTAAAATTTTGCCTACAGGTTGAGCCAAACATGGATTGTAAATAGTCTAATAATCAACATAACATAACAATGATTGCACAGTTGGCGCAGTGGCTGGACAACTGGCTGCCGTGCAACATGTCGCGGGCTCGATTCCCGCATGAAACAATTCTTTCTGTAATCCACAGATTGTTGTTTCGAGTCTGGGTGTTATGAGTATGTGAACTTGTATGTTTGTAAACGCACCCACGACACAGAAGAAAGTCCTAGTGTGAAGCAATGTTTCTTAAAAGATGAAAAATAAAATAATAACTTCTGGATTTGGCTTAACTATATTTTGAAACTGTATTAATAAACTTTGAATAGTAAAATAAATAAATGATGATCCATTTAAAAAGAGATCAGTAAATAAATAAAATAGATTAAAGCAATACCTTTTCTCGTCCAATCCGTCTAGAAACTGTGTCATTGTCATAGTGGTTTCATGAGGTGTGACAAAGAACTCCTCACCCTCCTCATTCTTTGTGATGCCATCAGCCAAGCCATTGGGAGTTACAGCCACTACCACATTCTTATTTGGTATTTTTTGTCTGTGAAAATATGTTAAAGATTGCTTAAATATAAAAATAATAGAGTATCTGCTATAGAAAGGTGTGTAATTTGAATAACTACATAAAACTATAATAAAATTCTGTTAGCCAAACCTCCTTGTTTAACATAACATCACGCCTTTTATGCCCGAAGGGGTAGGCAGCGGTGCACACAGAAGTAACACCCACTTTTCACTATTTATGTTATGATTCCGATGTAATGGGGGGTGAGCCTATTCCCATATACCGGGCACATTTCCAGACTCCGTGCTACTACTGAGTTTTTTTTTTAAACCCAGTAGTACTTTGCCCGACCCGTGAGTTCCTTGTTTAGTTTTGATGTAAGACATTAGTCATAAATGTTACAATTACCTGAAATACGCAGCATTCCATTTTGAGACAGCCGCCCAATTAGAACACCCATTTCGAATTACAACGGGTACATTTTTAGAAACGTACTCCCTGAGAAATTGCATAGGCTCTAAGACACCTGTCTCTGCTATATTATTGCCTAAATATAAAGCTGCAATTAAGAATAAATAGTTAACCTCTATGGGTGATAAGAAATGATAACTTTTTAAGAAAATAGCCCACCTGAAGTTTCCTCATTTAAAACTCTGTAAGCTGCGCTTATTATATTATTCATGGTTACTATTTTTAGTTTATTATTTTCATTACCTGTGTAGTTATCGTATAAATATCATACTATGAATGTTTTTGTAAACATAACCTGCAATTTTGTTTTTGAATTTGACATTAACATTCATACTCTCTATTGATTGACGTTGCGTTCAATTTTACAGAAATTTAAATAAATTATTTAAACTTTTTTCAATGTCCTTAGACATCTTATTATTCCGTGCCGTGGTGCCATCCCATATGCCGCAAACCTTATATCTATGAGAAAAAAATATTTACATAAATACGTAAAATTATAAACACAAAATAGGGTAGGTAATGTAAAATATCACTTAGAACTGATTGAAGCACCAAAGTATTAGTGGTGTATTTATATGTCTTTTTCAAACGATGCGTTTACAAACATACAATTTCTCACACACATGACTGCCAGACCCTCAACAACAATCTATGGATCACAACCAGTTGTTCCGTGCGGGAATCGAACACGCGACACGGCGACACGTTGCGCGGCAGCCAGTTGCCCAGCCACCGCGCCCCCTATACTTATTATACTCTTTGCACCGCGCCAACCGTGCAGTCATAATTTGGTCTTATTGAAGTGTAATGACGAACCATATCAATGTCTCATGAAAGAATCAAATGTCTTCGATTCAATGTGTGTGTATTCTGCGTGTACATCACTTTTTGTCACTGGTTGTCACACTCGTTATTTCATGAGACTATACGTCTGCCTTTTTCAACTCTGTTTGCGAATCTGGTCTTGACGAGGGTACCCCCGAACATATATTTTTTTCTTGCTCCATAAACTACCAATATCTAGACCTCAATACCCCCCCCCCCCCCCCCCCCCCAATTAATTTCCATTAAATATTAACCCATTTTCACCCTAAACTCATTAACCTTTTGGCAAAATTCATTACTAAAAATAATATTAAAATCTAATGTATAATGAGAGTGCCATAATAATGCTTTAAATGTTAATGCTATGTTTTGTTCCTTTTTTATTCAAATACATAAACTGTAATGCCCACACCTGCCGTAACACTTGACGCTGGCAGAATAGTCAACTACTAAATAGTGGAGACTCAACATATAACATCCCGCCAATTATCCCCGAAGGAGTAGGCAGAGGTGCACATTATGTTCCTGTACAATGTAACACCCACTTTTCACTATTTATGTTATGAGTCCCATGTAATAGGGGGTGAGCCTATTGCCATATACCGGGCACATTTCCAGACTCCGTGCTACTACTGAGATTTTTTTTAAACACCCAGTAATACTTTGCCCGACCCGGGAATCGAACCCGAGACCCCTTGCCCGGCAGTCACACTTGCGACCACTCGGCCAACGAGGCAGTCAAGTGGAGACTCAATTGCCATAGAAGAAAAAAAGAAATGTCCGCCTTTTTTCAATGTCCTTGATGCAAAGAGTCTAAGGGGTATAGTAATAAGGTACAATAAACTAAATATATAACGGAACCTTGATGCACGTCTTGCTCGACTGCTATTCTTCTTATTCTACATTCTACTCTATTATTTTTCTATATTTACAATTATATTGTTAGAAAAAGTATATTATAATTTTTATTTCAATGACACTCCATTACTGTATAAAACGTTTTAATTAAGGCACAAGTGATTTAGTGGGATTAATATACTAGTTACAAAAAATATTAACAATTATGTATTAAATATATTTCATCGGCATAGGTTTCTTCAATATTCCCTTGATAGGGAAAATATCGTTGTCGCTTAAGGGCTGTTTTGGTGGCGGTGGGGGCTCCATCGGTGGGGCTACCATCGGTGGGGCCACACCTTCCTGAGGGGAAGGCGTTTTCCGCATTCGCCAGAACGCACGTGGCATGAAGGTATAAGTTGAATCAAATGCTGTAACTGTAATCATAAAAAGTATATTTAAATTGTGCATTTAAATTCAAACATAACAACACCTATCCAACAGAAATAAATTGAGGAACTCACCTTTTGGTTTCTGGTTAGTAAATTCAGATATAGAGAGGGCACTCTGAGCTCTCGGTCCAGATAGCATGTTGAGGTCGAAGAACTCGTCGACTCCCCTGCGAGTCGCTTCGATTTTATGCTTCTCGTGTAGTTGCCGTAAACGGACAACCTTATCGAAGTTTCGCATGAACGTTTTCGAAGTACTATGAATGGCTACAGTATCGAGAATGCCTGAAAAATTTTATTATGTAAAATGAGAGAAGATGAGATGGATTTAGATGATATTAATATTAAGGGTAAAATCAAGGGCTTACGTAGTTGAGAACACCTTGCAATGATAGTCTCCTTATATCGATGTTTCCTAGTCATAGGGTTTCCTAAGAAATTAATTTCCACCAGACTCAGCAATGTGCATAGGTCATCAGCTGCTGCCTGAGAGGCAGAAAATAATTAGATCTTATTAATCTCTAATATCATATAATATCTTATTAATAATAATGAAAACGAAAAGGCACACATTAACATAATTTCAAAATAGATTATCTCACTTGGTAGTTTTCCAAATTATTTTTTCTTGCAACGAGCACCTCCAATTGTCTTAGAGGCTTAACCCAAGCCATATCAGTCAATTTGTTTTCCGATACATTTAGAATTCGTAGGGAGGCCTAGAAAAAATAAAAACCATTGAACAAAGATCAGAGAATCAGAACAAAGAAAGTGTGTTGTATTGACAACACACTTTCACCACGGTGACATGTTATTTAGTGGGGATGGTTGAAAATTAACTATTAATATTATGATTAAATTCAAGTAACCATTAATAATCCAGTCTATACTTACACCGATGTAAATGAGGGTTCTAGGGTCAAAGCACAAAGGATCAGGACCATCCAAATTCTGTTTTTCAATATGGAGTTCTTCCAAGTACTTCAGCCCTTCCAAATTTTCTACAACGCTGATTTTATTATTACCCAAATACAATTTCTTCAACGAATGCAAGGCTTCCAAGCCTTCCATTTTGGTTATTTTGTTCCATTGCAAATGTAAATGGGTAACATTATATAGTAATTCCATATTTTCAATTTTCGTTAATTGGTTGTTGTGATAATACGCATAAAGTATTTGATTTGGGTTTTTGGGCTCAGGCTGGGAAAATATAATTATTAGGTACTTGTGTTTTTTATATATTTAATGGGCCGACGTTGTAAGTACCACTATCTTTACTTTAAATATTTGAACCCTCTTATAATGTGATACTGATAAAGGGAGTTATACGACGAATTATTATCCTAGTGCCTAGACAATCCACAAAGTCCTTGAATACTTTTGTCACATTACATGGAAAGTGGAAATAACTTAGATTTTAAAACCATTGTGATCGGAAAATTGGATGGGAAAAAGGCCTCATCGTCGCAGCCCGACACGTGTGTTGGTCCGATTAGATTTGTATCACACTAGATTCAACTTCCTACCCACCGCCAGAGACAGAAATGGATGAAGAAAGGTCATAGGTATATGTGAGAAGGTGACGCAGAAGGGCGGTTACGTTCCTCAGCACTGAAGAAAACGAATCAACGAAGACGATATTTAAACTAGAAATATTATGAAACTCAAAATTACGTAAATAACTTACCATTTTAGTTAGACTTTTTTCATGCATAAACAAATGCGTTTGTTTCTTCAAGATTTCGGATGTTTTTTGTCGTAATAATTTCTTCGCTTGTTTTCGTATTTTGTCCTCATTCTCTTTAAGATTAGTTAATTTTGAATTATTCATGGTGGAGTCTATCTATCAATACATATTCTATTACAAAAAATCTAATCACAATCTTAGTGATCGATCAAACAAATTTGAAAATGGCGCCTGTCATCTGCCTTAACCAAAGAGTTTAAGTTTTGCATTTTCCACGTCTATCGAAAGCATAGATATATAACAATCGAAAGCATAGAGCAACACAGGCCACCGGCGGACCCTCGGAACAATAACTAGGGCGGACCGGATTGCTCTATGATCGAAAGTCCCGAACCCTGTTCGTATATTAACGACAAAAATAATTAAAAAAAGATTCAGAAACTTTATCGTATCACGTTATGGCATAGCTATTCATGAGTTCTAAACGCGTAATAGAAAAATAAAAATCATATATTGAACCATAGACAAGGCTGCTTGCTTGCGTGTAGGTGCACCCCACTGATATGATAAGACTATGGATGTGAAGCAACTACGAAAAAAACGTGCCTACCTAAACTTCACTTGGTCATTCGCAATGGCGGATAGAACTAGGGATGTGACTATTGAAACTGTAGAAGTATCGATATTTTGGTATTGGTTTTAGTTGATTTATCGATAAAATATCATTATTTTATGATTCATCTGGATTTGATTTTTATCTAGCTACTAAACATTACTAAAAATATTAGCGAAATATATTTAGTAGTTACTGCGTGCACTATTACTCCGGTCGATCGTGTCCATACATTCACATCATACCTTTCACGATACATATGTATCGTAATTTATGAAAAGGATTTACCATCAACTGGTTAACATTTACATACTTAAGGTTAAGTAATTTTTGAGGGTCGAAAAATAAGACTGTTTCAAAGTATTCATAAAATCAAGATTTATACATAATATAGTTACAATATCTTTGTATTTTTCGTACTGTTTCCCAGTAATGTAATCTGCAACTGACGACTGACTGATTTCGAGACGACTCCAGAACTGGTTCCAAGTTTATTTTCATGCACAGATCTGGCTAGAGGCTGCAACATAAATAGTATAATTTAACTTACTTGATTCAATCGAACATAGATTATCTCTATAGATTCTATAGGTACTGTACTAAGGTCTGAATGAAAATGTTTGTACATTACAATGATAGTGATAGATAGCGGAGGAGTTATATTTCATTTGTTTGCTTCATTGGAGTCTCTCGAGCGGTATTTGATAAAAATACAATTTAGAAATAAATGCTTTTCCCACAAGTATTTTTCCGTATCTTATTCACATTGTAATGTACAAAAATTATTCATGTTTTGTATTATTTATAACATTACGTAGGTATTGATTATGGTGGAATATTGTCGATAAAATAAAATTTTTGACGAGTACATATTTAATGATTTTTTGCATTTTGTCATTATGTCAAATTAATGCACTTTATCATTCAGAATTTAGTATAGTTTTTGTTCTACTTTTGAAGCATTTATTAATATGAACGATAAAATTATCGATACGGGAACAAACATGTACATCACTATTTTTCAATGAAAAAATTTTTAGACGTATTTCAATTAAAATTAATGAAAATAAGCACTGCATTAGTTAGAAAAGTATTGTATTTAGTCAACTTGCAGCAAGCTCACTTGAATAGTTTAAAAAACAGAGATATTTTAATGAAAAAATAACAGTACTTACCGATGTAATGTTACACCTGCCGATTTAGTGATATTTTTAGTGCTACATCCAATAACACTACACCCGGGCATAGTTCTTCTCACTAACCAATAATTTCTTTGCTTACCACGCACAAAAATAACAGGAATTCTAAAAATTTTCGTAACAAAATATTATTGACCAATGCTTTGACAGCTGATGTACCACTGACATGCACTGATAACAGAGACCAAGATGGCGAATTCGGCAGAACTAGGTATTTTTGATGACGTCAAAAAATTATTGCCCGAATGACAATAATGTGTTGTCTCTTTCTGCATAAGCAAAGAAACATAAGTAAAAAAGAAACAACAGTATGTTTATGAATTTACCGTCGAGATGGATCTTAAATTCTACCCGTAGACAATAGTCACACATCTATGTTATATATCTATGGTGCACCCTGTGTTTCTCCGCATCGCTGTCAATGCGGTGAGATGGTCGACCACCTCGGCCACCACGGCCTATCGTGTAGCAGAAGCGCGGGCCGGATAGCTCGACACGCCAGCATTAACGACATTATCCGCCGAGCTCTTATCATCGCCGGTGTGCCAGCTGTTCTGGAACCAAAGGGTTTGGCACGCGACGATGGTAAGAGACCCGACGGTATGTCCATTATGCCCTGGAAGCTGGGAAGGTCTTTGGTGTGGGACGCAACCTGCGTTGACACCCTTGCACCTTCTCATCTTCCAGTAACGGCGGGTTGTGCTGGTTCGGCTGCTGCCTCTGCAGAAAGCCTCAAGCGGCGCAAGTATAACAACCTTGCTGGTAGTTATATCTTTGTTGGGGTTGAGACGCTAGGTGTACTTTCCCCACTGACGTCGATGCGGACGAATTTTTCGACGCTTTATGTAAATAGTTGTTTTTGTTTTTTCTTATAATTAATTTTAATCTTTAGTTGTATATAGGTATTTAATTTAGTAATATTTAGTTTTAATTTTTTAGTTTTAATTTAGTAATATTTAGTTTTAATTTTTTTTTTAAGTAATAGTTAGTTTTTAATTTAAGTTTTTTATTTGAATAAATGAATTTTTATAGACAAGGCCATAAACACAGATTGTCGTTGCATGGCATTTGTACTCTGTGAATTTTTTTGACTTTTTAATATTGTCATTCGTAAACGTCAAACCATCGAAACGAGCAGGGTTGCCAATCTGTGGGGAATTCCCCAAACTGCGGGGAATCTCAAGTTGGTTGGGGATTTATTGGGGATTGGCATTATGTGGATTGGAAAATGCGGGGATTTTGACATCTTTTGGCATTTGACACAAATTGGAAAATATTTCATTGTTTATTATCGATTACAACATTTTTTTAAATCATAAATCATGAAATCTGGACAGATTATGGAAGATTTGAAAAAATATGAAAATCGAGGTACATTTTGCAGCTATTGCAGATTTCTATAAGACATGCTAAGAATTTTATATGGAATTCACGTCGGACATTATTAAGATATTTGATTTCCGAGATTCTTTATTTTCTATTATATCTGTTTCAAATTCATTAGAAGCTCAACAGTTTCAAATTAAAACAATCAATATTATTTAAATAATTGATTATAGTTTTATTTTATAAAAAACTTTTTAGGGGAATTTGTGGGGAATCAGCGGATTTTTATTCCCCAATTTGGGGAATTCGATCAGGAATTTTGGGGATTTTGATGAATTAGCATTGGCAACCCTGGAAACGAGATCGGTATTTGTTTGTTTTGCATCGTTTGAAAAAATATAGGTATGTGCAGATAATATCATTTTAATGTTCTACGCTTATCAATAATAACACACTGTTAATAACTTTTAACACTAGCGAAGGCTTGTTCACAATTTATATATACAAACTTAACCTTAAATGTTACTTTTTGCAGAAAATGGGTGAGAGATACAATATTCACAGTCAACTTGAGCATCTTCAGAGCAAATACATCGGTACGGGACACGCAGATACCACAAAATATGAGTGGTTAACCAATCAACATCGTGATTCGTGCTGCAGTTACATGGGGCATCCTGACCTGCTAAGCTACTTCGCTATTGTTGAAAATGAGTCAAAAGCTAGAGTAAAGTTCAACCTTATGGAAAGAATGCTACAACCCTGCGGTCCTCCACCAGAAAAACCTGAAGATTAAGCTTAAATTGTGTTTTTTTAAGTTCATTGATCGTTTCTAAGCAGTGTTGTGTGGTGAAACGTACCTGATCTTATATGCATGAAGTGGTGTGTAACTCTTATTATTTCTAAGTAAAGCGATTTATTTCTATTGAAGGTTTAGTTTTACTGCAAATATTCTCAAGTTTAGTAATGAGATTGTGTCAATAAATACTAAACCCAAGCAAATCTAAGAACTGAATCTTTACATTCGAGTGTTTATTATTATTCATAAAACTAATTACAGCAGAACCTCTTTAATCCAAACCCCTCAGTAATCCGAACTCCCCGGCACATTTTGAAATTATGAGACAACACATTTTATTTGTCATTAAACACCACATTGAATTAAATATGTAACATTTAAAGATTAATACAGACTGTATTATTTATGTACCTATTAAGTAGTTTTATTTACAAAGGGGATATTCCCCTATAATCTGAATGCTCCACTAATCCGAAGGGGGGGTAAAATTTTCAGAGTTCGGATTAAAGAGGTGCTGCTGTACATGGTACTTGTAACATAACTGGTAATAAATGGGTGTAACATCATGCAACTATGTGCTCCAATCTTTGTGATGTTTAGACTAACCCAGATTCTAAGAAAATTATTTAAGAACTAAGCTATATTTTAGTTTGATAATCCCACTTTTACACCGAGAACCATAAAGTAATAAGGTACACGAATAAAACAAAGAAATAAATCTCATCCAGCATTTAATAATTTTTTCCATTCCTCCATCTTGGAGTTTAAAGCCTTTTCTCTTTCATTAGCTTCTTCCTCCAACCGCTTTCTCTGGTCAAAGCACTTTAGTACATTACCTACTAGCACTTTCTGGACCAGCGGTACAAGTTTCTCACACTCTTGCTCTAAAACTTCCATTGCATTTGTAACACTGACAACATCCATTGATCCTATCTGAATAAAGTCTGATATTTGTTTTAATTCTGATAATGTTGACAGTGTAAGTAATCCGTGATTTATCGGTGTGTCTGGGTTTGTTGTTGCTAAGTACTCTTCAGCTTCGGTAGGGTCCACAAACATCTTGTCTCCGATGACAGCGATGGTACAGGATGTTATGATATCGTACATTGGGACTGCAGCATCAGCTAATGCTAGGCCAGCAGCGTTTATTGCTGCCGATAAGCATGCTCCATCATTTTCCAGAATGTATATGAAGACTTCAACCTGTAAATAAGGATAGTACAGTTTACAAAACAAGTAGTAGGTAAAGGTTTCATATTTAGGTTTTTACCTTGGTTTGAAAGAAATTTCTAACTGAGCGTATGAGAAGCGGAGGGAAAAAATTTCTATGATATGATATTGATTTGACATATATTCTTATCAGTCCTAATAATTGAGTAGGTAAAATGATGTTCTATTGATGAAAAAAATTTAAACCAGCTTTTATTACTTCAAGGTTTCTTTAGTAAAAACAAGAGGGTATTTCCTTATCAACAAATAAAATATTACATTATAATACCTGGTAGTTAGGGAACATGTGTCTGCAAACAGAGGGTTCTAGAGCTTTCCTTAGTGCCACAGATAAAGCTTTTTCTTCAGCGTCGGGAGCGTGCGGCCGCCGCCTACGCGGACACGAAAATGGCGCGAATTTCACTTCACAGAATATTTGACCAAGTTCACTGAAAATAATATATTTGTGGGTTAATTTTGTTGACTAATTAATTATTTTCATAGGATCTCTTTAATCAGTTGTCTTCTTCTTTTAATTGTTATGCAATATCCGCGCAACGTAAATCATAACCAAAGCCTGGTAAACTTTTTATAACTTATTAATCTCATTGAAAACTAGATACACTTCTTTGGATAATGTCGGTTAGTTATTGTAAAGTTTAAAATTAGTTACCTAAATTCATTCTGATGAGGAATTTCTCGTGGATCGAACACAGAACAAACGACCTTTGTTTTCCGAAGTTCAACGTAAGCGGATCCCTTCGCCTGTGAAACCATGTCCGCTCTCGCAACTGAAACACAAAAACTAAGTTAAATATCCGCTTCTTATACACAAAAGGCCATTATTATCAAACAGTACATACAAAACATACACATGCTACGCGCTTCGGATAAAGCGCGCCCGTCTTTACGAACTCCCTTATCGTCTAATAACTCCTTGAAAAGTTCATCATAGCTCTTCACAAAGTCTTTAGTGAAACGTTTGTATGGTATACTGTCTTCAGGTCCATTGAATCTCCGGTAATCGAGAGGCATTTTGTTTAGTTGTGTATGATATTGTTATGAATACATTGACCCCTGCTTCGCATATAACCTCAAAAATCTGTTGACTTGACCACCAAGTGACAGTGACAGCAATTCGGTCAGCCCGATACAAACATTTCATTTCCGCGTTTTGTTTTCAGCATTTTCAGCAAATAGGCCATAACTAAACGTAGGTTCGTTCTGAAATGAAATAAATGCATTAGTTATAAACTATTTCAATATAATTATTTTACTAATTTATTTACTCTTAGACATTATCATGCACATGGAGATAGCAGTGTTATTAATATGTAGAAACCTTTTGAAAAAGCGTTAAGTTTAATTATTTGATTTTCGAATACCCTGCATTTTCTGAACGAAGTGAAAGTAAATGACAAATTGGCGGTCGGCAAATCTCCGGTTTAGCTGTCAAGTCAATGTCAAGTTCTAAAGAAGTGAAGTGAAACGTCAGTTTCGTCTAGTTTATTTCGATTTTGAGGAAAAATGTTCAATATATCATAGGAAACGTGTATTGAATCACTGTTTATTAGCAGCGCTATGAACTAAAGTTATCTGCACGTTATTTTTGTTATATAGTTTGGGTATCGACTGCGAGTTTGTTCAGAAAAAATGTAAGTACTTTTTGTCTGACATTCACGTCGACGGTCAAACGTTTGGAGGGTGACGTTTCAAAGCGTGTTACACAAAATTCTAATAATGTGAACAAGAATTCAAATCGATTAAAACGTTATTTATTTGCGCGATAACAAATTATTATGCCTAGTTATTGAGCGTGGCTGTAACAAATACTAACGTTTAAAAAATATTCTAATTAGAATTTATGATTGACATCGTGAATCTTGCTTAGTGAGTATAATATTAGTTGTTATCATATCATTATAGTATAGGGCACAAGTCACGCCAGTTGCTTGTTTAAGTTATGTATCTTTATTACACTATTCCAAATTGATATTCCGCCCTTTTTATGACCAAACATATTTTGCCTATAGTTATTGACAATCAGCCTTGCTTTAAGCAGTTAATGTAGCCATTTAACTGAAGGTCTTGATAAAAAACTTTTAACTATAACATTAATTTAATTAGATTCTTTAGTGTCTTTTACAATGTAGTCCAGATGTTTTCAATTCAAACTGCTAATGTCTTATACAGATAAAAGAAAATACAATACAAAATCCCTTTAGTAATGAATAAACTCCATTAGCCAGCATGTAGTTTTATTCAGCAAAGAGTTTGTCTATATACCATCAGCACAAGTATAACCACAAGAATTTAGTTTACAAATAAAAAAAGATAGTAAAGATTCATTTAATATAGATACAGTAATAACAAGGCAGCTACTAAGCCAACCAGTGACTATGCAACAGCTTTACCTATCATTCCAAGCCAATACAATTTACTATAACAATAGCCACTGTCTTTGCACTGAGTCAATATTTATTTTCATACCTGCATACTAAATTCTTTTGCTACCTAACAGTATCTATTTAATCTGTACCTTGTTACCAATTTAAAAAAAAAACACCTGTGCAAGTCTATAGCCAATACCAACCATTAAAAAAGATTAAATATTCTATTTATAAAAAAAGTAATTACTTGATTAAAAACTTTTTTTATTAACTCATTTATTAGCAGTGGAATTGTCTGCCTAATTGAAATTTAAAACTGTTTACATTTTAAACAATAATTTTTGTGATGACCTTGTATTTCAATGAGGCAAACCAATTTGACTAAAAATATGATTGTAATATTTCATACCATGTACATTATTTTTTTATTTTTAGAATACATTTTGGTTTAAGTGTAGTTTGTGCTTTGTTGCTGGAGTGGTAGTGAAAAGAGAACTGCTGCCAAACATGGGGTTTTGGTGTGATTCGGGTTCGGCAAAGCCTTATTGGAATTGTAATTTAATTAGGTTTTTGTGCATGTCTGCTTACTTCTTCAGGGGTTAAAAGGTGTCTCATTATATTTGTTTTGTGTAAATTACCTATTTTACAATGAAGTTATTATATATATGTATACAAAAATTATAAAAGTACTATAATAAAATTGGTAGACGTAAGGTGCTCAAATAGGTAAAAATAAAGTACAAATGAATTAAAAATATAATTTACATTTAAAACATCCTTGAAAAGTCCAAAATGATTGTAAGTTACAAGTTACTTCTATTAAGAAACCAGTTCTAAATAAATATATTTTAATACTCTTATCCTCATGAGTTTAGTTTCATAATGCAAATTACATTCATTCTTGTTTTTGGTTAAACCTGAACTATAAATTATCATAGTACAGTTTAAAATAAGCCTTATTAGTATAAAAATAAAATTAGTAATGTCTTAATTTTTCCTAAGTTCTACTCTTTATCTAATTTTAAATTAACATAGTTTTCCCAATAGCACTAGTTGTAATACCAAAAAAAAAATTCTTAATATCCCATTTTAAACTTCTATGCTAATAACTACTTCAATTATTTTTATACCTAGGTATCTAATTCATGCACATGTAAATGTAATGTCAAAATGCAAAAATATATGTATGTAAAGGCAAATTTATGACCTAGGTATTTTATTAGGCCTCTGTGTAATATTTTATGAGACTACATAATTGTCTATTATAATTTCATAAGGTTTTTCTTTAGAAAAAAAAAACGTTGCCCCACACTTTTTTTTTGAAGTCGGGAGTATCGTCGAATGTCTGCTCCCGCTTGGGAGAGGCGGGTGGGAGTGTCAGACTCTTACTGACTGGAAACCACCCCGTTCCTTTTCCTGCACTTCGAGCCGGAGCCCCGGTAACCCGTTAGGTTCTCCGCGACTCCGAATCGGCATCAGCCCTATTGGGCCCCATCCGTTGTGGTCTGATGGCTCTTTGAGGTGCGCGCGGAACGCGACGCGCCGTACGCTCGGGGTTGCCCCACACTACGATTTTCTCCTGTGTCGTGGGTGCGTTCACAAACATACAAGTTCACATACCCATGACACCCAGACCCGAAACAACAATTTTTGAATCACACAAAGTGTTGTTCCGTGCGGGAATCGAATCCGCGACACGTTGCACGGCAGACGGTCAACTCATACTGCATTATTTTTTGTGTTATGCTTGTGTGCAAAATTTGCATTTTATTTGTCTGCAAAATGTAAATTTTTCTCACTATGCTGGCTAATTCAAATTCATAATACAATTGGTATTGTGAGTTTGACTGTTACACTTTATCTCTTAAACAGCTTAATAAAGGGCATTGACTAAAATTGGTGCCTTTCTTTTTTCTGGCGGCAGTCGATGATTTATGGAAAATATTATCTAGAATGACATTACAAACGAAATTGTCTATGGGCTCATATATGGAAATCTCAGTCTGGACTGAGTTATGAGCGTTGAAAGGAGCTTGAGTTAAACATTTTACTTTGTTCAAATTATTCATATTTTTGTCACCATTCCTAACTTCAAATTGCGCGCCACTATACGCCGGGCACAGGATAACCATATCACACCACAATATATCCATATTGCCAGGCACTAATTTTTATTAGCTATTTTCTCTCAGTCGATAATTTGTGGGATACTTCTAGGAGTTGTGTCATGAAGCTTCATGAGTGTCAGCTATGGTATCAGTGGTGGGTTGAGTAGTGGTAGCCGTCCAAACATCTAATAAAGTATTATTTTTTTGCTGTTGACTCCTGGTGATAGACTCATCTACTTTATAGTTAGTACATATAATCTTTTGAAGAAAGGAAACCGTCGACTTTGTAAAGTGATGGACTATACGTCAGACGAGCGCATAATTTTTCCATATAATGCGATCAGTCGAAATATTATCCACCACTTTGTGACTGAATGATGATATCTTTGTACAGAATCTTATGCTAGCTGTAGATTAAAGTATTAACTGTAGTTAGAGTAGTTACTAGTCGGAATTAAGACGGGAGAAGTAGACAGAAAAATGATTTTTTCTTGTTTTGACGACTGCCGCTACTCAATCCGCTACCGACGCCGCAGCTGATAAACATAGCATTTCATGATAGGGCTCAGTAAAGTATTTTGCGGGTTTTCGACTGAGAGGATATTGATCATTAAAATCTGTCAAAGGCCATAAACCATAACATATAACGTGAACATACTAGCCAATCAAGCGAAATGTTTTTTTTTTACTTCAGCAGTGGCCAGTTAATGATTCACTTTGTTCTGATTCCGAGGCCTTATAAAACAAAAAAAAATGAAAACAAAAAAAATGAAAACAAAAAAAAAAAAAATAAGTAAAAAAGTCCACAATAAGCTTTATTGTATTCCTTGAAATCATTTATAAACATTTATTACAAAATATTTTTGACAAGTGTAATTAAAAAAATATGCGTTGTATACGGTCACCATCAACAAAATAAGAGGAATAGTATAGCACTATTTTCACATCTTTGAACTGATTTAACTCGGTTCGGACTGAATTTTTGATATAAGACGCCATATATTTTTTTGTTTGTAATGTTATTCTGCATCAGTTTTTCCACATCCGATCAACTGCCGCGAAAAAATGAAAAGGCACCACGCTCCATACAAATTTGGTCATTGTCATTTTGATAAACTTTTATAAAATAATAGTAAGACACAAACAGCCATTACCCATTATATTGCATACTCAAAAAAAAACAAAATTTGATACTTTTAAATAAGTAGGTACTTATTCATTTGTGGAAAAAATATTAATACCACAAGTCACACCTTGAACAATTTTTATGGCATATTGTTTTACGCCAGTAAAATATTATTATTGTTAATTGATTCTCATGGCCCTTGGTTCAAATGTTGGGATGAATTGGGCCCAAGGTTATCTATGTCATGTCCAACCTACCTACTTATAGCGGTTATATACTCTGTGGTCAATCTTTTATGAGACCAGTACACAGTACAAAAGTAAAAAAAAAATTAATACTCCTCCTTTATAGGAGAAAACAGTGATTGAACCCAGAATCTCACCTATGGGATGTTTCCATAGTTAGTAAAAACTTATCTAATCTACACTTTTGTTCAACGCTAAGCCAGCTGTAATTAGTTTCAGTTGAATGACAATATCAATATGTTTGAATGACAAAATCCATTAAATAGATAACAGGAAATATCTATAAACACATGAGAGTATACATTAATCTGAAACTTACATGTAGAATAAAATCGCGATGATTTAAAAGATGTTTGTGATATTTGGAAATAAACTACATTTCCCAATCTTAAAGTTCAATTTACATTGAAGTTAACTGCACTACGATCAAAGTTCGTCCCGACTGCGAAAGTTTTTTTTTCATCAATGTACAGTTTATTTTCTTTAAGGCTTTGACTGTCGTCGTAAAATTGTTAAGGGCAATTCCCCCTATTTTTAGTCCCCCTATTTGTAAGCCCCAAGGTATTCAACGTGGTAAAAGATTCAATTCTAATTTTATTTTATTCTTTTATCTATTATAAAAAAAGCTAATGATTCCTAAAACACAATTTCCAGGGTCAAAATGCTGAAGAAGCGGTCTGTCTGCCTGGCACTGGCCGTGTTCCTGGGAACAGTGGCGGTGTCCGTGGCACAGGGCCATGCTCCGGTACCACCATCACCAGATCCCTCCCCAGTTTCCACCACACCGGTATGTCCATTTATTTAGACCAAAAGTAAAAATAAGTATAAAGAGTACAGTCGAGAATTCGGTCATAAGAACGTCCGTGGAGATTCGTCACGGGTAATCTGTAGAAGCCCATAAATATTGACTTGAAATTGTTTAACTAAGAATGTGATACCACCCTTAGCATGAGTAGAGGAGATGGCAGTCGTTCTATACAAAATACTGACATTCAGTCAAGTCTAGTTAAAAATAAAATTCAGTGCTGACCCTAACCTAGCTAAGAAAAGGTCGAGAGAAAGAAAAAATAAAGTAAAACAAATACTATGCTCAAACAGTTTGCGCAAGATCATCCATTGTACGGATTTATTTGACCATTTTCATTGTTTAAACTTCGCGCTTAGATTGTTTGACTTTTTTCGTCTGCGTTTAATTTGTTCAAATATGAATTAGCTGAAATACTCGTAATATCTGTTTATTTAATAAACTTTACAACGATAAGAGCCCGGTCAACGTCTCGTTTTAAAAATAAAGTTAGATACTGATAAACGGTCATCGTTAATGACCTCTAAATTGATTTTTCCGACACTTCATCGTATCTCGCATGTTGTGACGTGTTAATAGCTGAAGCTACTACAAGTTGTAGGGTAACTTAATGACCGTTATAAACATCAGGTTTTGCTAAATGTAGGCAAGGTCGATGTAAAATATTTGTCTACAAACCCCCTTCTGGTCTGTAGAAATACATAAGACCTCTTCAATGGGGCTTGTAGAAATACATAAGACCTCTTCAATGGGGTATGTAGAAATACATAAGACCTCTTCAACGGGGTCTGTAGAAATACATAAGACCTCTTCAATGGGGTCTGTAGAAATACATAAGACCTCTTCAATGGGGTCTGTAGAAATACATAAGACCTCTTCAATGGGGTATGTAGAAATACATAAGACCTCTTCAATGGGGTCTGTAGAAATACATAAGACCTCTTCAATGGGGTCTGTAGAAATACATAAGACCTCTTCAATGGGGTCTGTAGAAATACATAAGACCTCTTCAATGGGGTTTGCAGAAATACATAATACCTCTTCAATGGGGTTTGTAGTAATACACAAGACATCTTCAATGGGGTTTGCAGAAATACATAAGACCTCTTCAATGGGGCCTACAGTATTTTGGCTCACTAGATGGCGTTATTCTAAGATGAACTTCTCGTTCTGATTCCAATAGGGAATTAGCTAGTGTCACACCATTGGACGTTCAATATTTGACAGCTGTTGTGATTGGACAAAAATACCCCTTCCTACATTTGCGCGGCCCACCATAACATCCACCCACGGCGGAATCCCATACCGCCTTAATACATGAACTATTCAAAACTTTTTACCTTTCATTCAAATACAACTGCTTGGTTTGTTTATATTAATCTTAGTCTAAGCAGGTAACTATAATAATGTAATACTTAATTATAATTCGGTTAAAAGAATGAGCTTATAACTAAATACCCGACAGAATTGCTGTAACTTTACCTTATAGGAAAGCGTACGACCGGTCATGGCCTTCAAATCACGAATGCAGTAGTGAATGTGAAGGAAATTGTCTTTTAAAAAGATATCAAAAGTTTCTTTCCTCATTCATAAGCTTGTGGGGGAAACCGTAAGGTGTTCTTGAGCCACCTGACCGGCAGAAAATGTATCTTAAACCGAACTTTACTATTAAAAAATAAGTGTGGGAGAGCCATGCTTCGGCACGAATTGGCTGGCTCGACCGGAGTGATACCACGGCCTCACAGAAAGCCGACGTGAAACAAAGCTTGCGTTGTGTTTCGTCGTGTGAGTGAGGTTACCGGAGGCCCAATTACCCTCCCCTTTCCCAATCTCCCCAATCCCTGAATCCCCGACGATCCTCAAACTAATAATCCCCAAAAGGCCGGTAACGCACTTGTAGCGCCTCTGGTTTTCCAGGTGTCCATGGGCGACGCCGATTGCTTACCATCAGGTGATCCGTCTGCTCGTTTACCGGTTTATGCCATAAAAAAAACACTAGGTACAACTTTCTGATGTTCCCGGTGAATGTGTCGTTGATTTCATTAATGTCAAACCTTGTATATTACGGTCGAGTAGTTTAAGAGTAGTTTAACAGCTCACAGACATTTCAGTGATTCATGTTTATTAACTTTTTTAGATATGAATTCCACGAGAAAACAAAAATCTTGATACATTAATATATTTTTTGGAAATTGCCAATAATGCCTTTCTGACTTTTTTTATGGGACACCTAAGCCAGTAAACGAGCAGACGGAACACCTGATGGTAAGCAATCGGCGTCGCCCCTGAACTTCTGGAACACCAGAGAAGTTACAAGTGCATTACCAGCCTTTTGGGGATTAGGATTTTGACGATTGTTGGGGATTTTGGGGAAGCGGGAAGGGTTAATTGGGCCTTCGATAACCTCTCTCACACAACGCAAACGTCGTTTGACGTCGGTTTTTTAGTGAGGCCGTGGTATCACTCCAGTCGAGCCTGCCCATTCGTGCCGAAGCATGGCTGTGCCACACTTAAAACTGAATCTACTACTGCCACCGAAACAGTATTTTTTTTCTACATCGCGATATTAATTCACGTATTTTCTCGTATGTACGTATATTTTCCACTAGAATACTAGATGATAATACCAAAATAAAACGATGACTAATTCTGTTTTGCATCAGTTCAGTATATAACGTGAATACCCGGTGACGAATTTATGAGATTAGACTATTTTTTATCAAAGTATATAGTGGCGGGTACGCCACTTCTAAAGAGGTTTTAACTATTTATCAATATATTTACTGATCAATTCGCTCTATTTAGAATTTCTTTTCTATAATAATTTAGTTTCTCTTTAGGTTACTTATGGGCACATAATGAATGTTAGTTTAACTCGTCGAGTACCGTATTTATAGACACAATTAAAGAACAATAGGTTGCGGTCACCGGTGACCGCTTGGTGTTTGACAGTTTAAGTAAAAATATACAGATTCATTAAAAATCATAATACCATGACCACAAAGGTATTAAGAGATATTTTTCAAAATCACAAATGCTCTTAGGCATCACAGATTATATCTCCAAATTGGCTGTATCATTCACAGAATCACTTTGTTAGTTTTCTGATAAAATTCATTAAAAATCAATTATTTATTTGATTGAATATAAAATTGGATGATAACAAATTCAATTCTCAATAATCTCATTCATATTTAACACATACTTGATACCGGCACATTGAGTTAGGTACTCCAATCAATAGTGAATTTTCAACTCTATCCCAAATGTTTAAAGTCGAAAATGTATTAAAGAAATAACAAGATTGGTGTAGTTTAACCTGCCAGTACTGAGATAAAATTGAGTATTTATTTTCAACTTTATAACAAGTGGATTAAAGTTGCTAATGTGTTAAAGATAATTGGGAGTAATTTCGTAATTTATGTTTTTTTTTTATCAATAGTTTCCGTATCTTGCTTTTATTTAGACTATTGTAAAATGAATGATAAGTTATTTTGTTACAAGGTTGCGTCAAGAAACTCATTAATGTGTCGTAGACCTTAGAGATATAATTAAAATGCAATTGTTTAAAGGTTTTGTTCTAGTTTCACTTTTTTATTGTATTGTAACTAAAAATATTGAGTGCTATTTTCTGAGATTATTATGATTTGTGGTGGTCTAGCTTTCTTTTATTTGTTTTTTTATCGATATTTGTCGCAGTTTTATTCCTATGAGGGATGTTTGTGTACTAAATTTTTCTCTATCTGTATCCTATCCAATCATATGTATGTAATAAAGGTTCACCTCACGTAGTAGGCCCTCTTAGCGTGAACTTTAAAAAGATAAAATACCTAATACTTGTTTGAGTCGAATCCTCATTAACTCTTTGCTTAACAGCTACACTTGAGCCACTAAACCAAAGAAGCATTTCATATCTTGTAAAAAAAAAACTTTTACTTACCCATGAAACTTAATATTTGATATACAAAAGTCGTTCTTAATTTCATAGTAATAAAGCCCGTTATCAATAGTATATTTAATTAGCGCTACTGTCTACGCGACATGATTAAAATTGAGCGGTAATAATTGGAACTACGACGTAGCCACATGCTACGAACGGCTACGGCGACTAAGCTGTGTTACGAGCAATAAGTTCACAACTAATCTAATAGGTGGCGTTACTTGTAATATTGTATAAGTTTTGTAAGTAGGTATACATTTTTTAAAAGGTGATCATTTGTATTATAATTTTTAAATACATTTTACTGACTTTTGGCCATTTTTAAAATAAGACGTATGTACGTTTTCACATTAATTTAAAATACTTCACTTAATATATCGTACCGAAAATCTCTAAAATTGGTTCATACAAAAGTAGTCTCTAGACATCGGTAGTAAGAACTAGAGTTAGTGGAGAACCATCACCGGTGACCGCTCGGGATTTGATCAGTTGGTCTATACTACACAATGGTTGTTCTGAATTAGAAGTTTCAAGTACAATACCCGAGTAGACAAAGTGTATTATGAATTTAGGACAGTTTTAGTGCAAGGACTAGAAATAGGGATGTACGGCAATATTTGTGACTACAACTATCGATATGTGGGTCGTATCGTTTTCTGAATGGGTGTAACCACTCTCCTAATCAACAGTGCGTAGATAAAGATGGCTATTCAATCATACCCATTCGTACGATGTCAGTAATTGAATTACGCCTTAGATCATAAGATGTGTTTGTAAGTGTCTATATTGCGCTAGCTACTTTAGTCGGGGATATGATTACTAGAATTATGTTTAAAAAAGAATTAACGCCTTAATAGGCATAGACATAGGCATTTCTCCTGAAGTAAAATGATAATAAGTATGGAAAAGTTTGTATAGTCTATACACGACACAAAATGTGTCAACTCATAGTCGAATCATTTGTTTAATTACACCAAAAAGTATAAAACAAAATATATCAGTCCGTTTTCACTCAAGCTTGCTCGTTCCAAAGTGTATTTTCTTAAAAGAACGAGCAAAAAAACTGCTACATTCAACTTGATTTCTATAACCTGTATTTCTAAAAATAATGGTCAAAATACTAGCGAATAACCCGCATCTATTTTGGTACCTAGTATATAAAAACTAAAAACAGTCATAACTAGACATATAGGTACGTATTATTATATATAATCTGCATTCAATCATATTTTTATATAGCAAACTTAGGTGGCCTACGTGAGAATATTTTTATAGTTCCACTGCGGTCAAGAAGGTCGTCAATAGAAGCAAAAAATTGGAATGATGTCATTTCTAATACTCTGCTTTTTACGAAGATTTTATCCTGGTTTGTTTATTATTTATACTATGTTTCTGTGTTAGCCAACTGGGGATGGTAGACTACGTTTCTCTTCCATACTCTTTCTACGGGTATTGTCATAACCGACAATACAGTTCAGGTAGCACAAAGGCCTTAGTACGAGTTTGAAAGTAATAGAAGCGAGACCGCGTTCATGGATCTGATTGGTCGGTTCATTGGAGACGGCCAATCAGAGCGCCGAATGAATACTCGTTTCGTTTACTTTAAACGCATAACAAACTCGTAATAAGGCCTCAAAACGGACCAGGGTGAAGCCAATCTCAATGCCAATGCAATTTCAATACAATATAATCTCAATAATTATACAAACTATAGTTTTCACACTGTATTGTACTGATAAGGGCTGTACCCTTATCACAGCTGTTAAAATAGCATTCAGAGCACGGAATATAAAGCTAAACTCAATACCATTTGGTTCATTAAATATCCACGCAATACGGATGCAATGGGCGCTAGTGTTGCAACTCAAGAGTAGAAAATTTCACAATACAAACATCGATCGATCGGAAATGGATTCAAGAGTAAGCCCCCAGTATATCTGATACTTCAGAACCTTTTTAATTGCGATGTTCATCTCGCCAGCTTACCTTGGAGATACCTAGTCCCCCAGTGGACTGCCACGGGTTGTTGGCTGATGTTAAAGATCTAAACGAAAAGCATAAAACTTCTTTCGCTTGCTAGTTTGTTTTTTATATTAGATGGGACTGACGTTTGACCACTATCTCGCCCGGTGGTAAGCGATGATGTGATTTGTAGTTCCACTATTGTTCGCATTAAATACACGGAATTTTTGATAGTAATGTTGTAGTCGACAATCCATTGTCATTATAATCGGTTCTTTACCGTATAAAGGAAAACCACGAAGAAAATGCTTGGCAGTATATTTTATTACGGTTTTAAACCTAATTTCTTAGGAGATTATTATATGTAAGATGGAGTGCAATGAGTAGGTAATATTTATGTTTACAATATCGTGTATTAAAGATTTGTTCACTGACGTAACCCAACTTGGAAAACAAGTCTTATTTGTGTATTGTATAATTTCTAGATAATACATATATGTACATTGAGGACTAAGTGAGGGAGGCCTTTGTCCAGCTTTGGGCGTCTTTCGGTTGTTGATGATGATGATATGTACATTTGAATTACTATGTCTGTGTATCTAGTTTATAAAACTTTACAGAACTTCTGAAGTCAGTTTGGATTCAAATAGGTACCTACTAGGTTAATATCTCGTTGTAATATTCACTTTTGCAAGAAATCATGCTTTACTTATAGTATTTAGAAATGAATGTTTGTTACTGTTTCATCTAAAAACGACTAAACGAATCTGAATGAAAGTTAACACGAGATAGATTGTTGTGTAACTGGAATTACAATGGTTGCTTTAATCTCGGGAACCCCACCAAAGTTAGAGGCAGAAGCTAGTTTCGTACAAAAATCATTACGGGTTGATAGCTGCCGCGCCTACAACCTTGGCTAGCTTTTAACCGTGTGACGTGAGCATCGTAAGCTGTTCTACTCATGTTATTGCTGTTAGTCCAAAATTATACCGAAAGCCATGTAAACACTATCGAACTAAACTACTCTCCGTAAAACAATATCAGGTAGCTTATACCCCGTAAGGATAGGTTCAAATGCTTACGTCGGTCACTTTTTGGTATAACCATAATAGTCCAGCGAGATTGTGATCCGAGCTCTGTGATTTCGAACCCGCATGTATGACGAATTCTTTTTTTCTATCGATCTACCTCTATAGTTTCTGTCTAACCCCGTCTCACATGGCACATAGGTTTCCGTTTATTTATATGAGTAAATAAGTAGAACCAAGCTACTATGATTTTTCAAGTGTCCACCAGTAATATCGTGTGTCCTTATCACAAGTGTGTATAATCAATCTAGGTTAGTTAGTTATTTAACCTAGGCTTAAGAGAAACTCTTCTTTCCACGTATATTATTATTCAGTATATTGAACAGTATATTCTACTTTCTGTTCTAAAACTAACAAGATCTTGCGAGTAGATGATGCCCTAAGCGTCTTTAAGGCTCCATGTGTTGATAAAAAAAGTAGTAATCATAGGTCCTTGTTTTTTTTTTCATAAGGAAAAGAAATAAACGTGTTCCGCCTGGCCGTTGCCTTCTTCTTGAATGCAATAGGTAATAATAGATCTTCCAATTGAATGGAATCTTTCCTATTCATTATAAAATATGCCTACAGATGAAAATTATAAAAAATGCTATCACGTGTGTACCTATATTGTTTTTCCCTTCTTTAACGAGTATTTTTTTTGTTACGATTAATTTTGTACCTTATAAAAACGTACGTAAGTATCTAGTTCTATAATAGGTATACCTAATAGGTACCTAAATCTAAATTAATGGTGCGAGGGAAGAGGAACTGGCAGCTAATGTCCAAAATTGATTGATTTTGGAGAAGTGTAATCAGATTCAAAGAATTTAAATCGTATTACCAATTTCCGACCATGTAAAAATGAGGCCTCCGAGACGCTTCTACTTAAAAAACTACAAGGAGCGCGCTGATAACCAAAATTAAGTATAATGAAAAAAAGTATAAGTAGGTACCTATCGCACATTAAAACCATGCGAAAAAAGTATGTTTTCCCATTAGCTTTGTTTATTTTCGTATCTATGAAGAGATGAATGTTTTTATAATGTCCGTCCAAAGGTTTACGACTGTGTGAATTGAAATTATTGTATCCGATGATTGCTTGCTTATTCTATTTTCGTGAAGTAGCAAAAAGTTGTGGTTTTAAAGTTTTAGGTGCTTATATGAATGAAGGTGTTTGCTAATTTTTAGAAGAAAAACTAATGAACCTTTTTGTCCCCATATGGCATGTGAAGAACGCAGTTATCGCATGATGTTATGAGTTATGTATCAAAATTAATAGGTACCTATATAGCGTGTTCTTACGATAATCTTTATATACCTATATACATAATTCTTCTGTGAGTGTGTATGTCACTGAACTTCTCTCTAACGACTGGACCGATTTTGATGAAATTTTTTGTGTGTGTTTAAGGGGATCTGGGATTGGTTTAGATTCACAAATCAGCCCGGCAGATGCCGCTGCAGTCGATGTTTAGGTTATTTATCCTAAACAGCTGAACTAATTTGAATGATTTTTTGTTTAAACATTCAAGTGGATATGCAGGACAACGTCTGTTGGGTCCGCTAGTAACATATAAGGACAGTCACTCCAGAAAACCACAAGGAACATCAGTTTATGGGGGTAAAATGTACATCTGTGTACAAATGTGTGTAACCGCGTTATCGATACAGGAGTAGTACCAGTCCATATTATCTATGGAGATACACAGCCTTACGAGTTCATACTGTATTTGACATATTCGTGATTCTCAAGACAAGGTTTTTGTAAAGGAAGTAAGGAAATAGTTAATAGCACCCACGTGAACTGGGAATAAGCTAGCTAGTTAGACAAAAGGTAATTTATCAATTTTACCATAGAATTGTCATAGACTACGTAAGAGATACAAACGTAATTCACCGAACAATTACAGATAATAAAGTACCTATAAGTAATTATGTCACAACAGATAAGAAACCTATTGTTTTGATGTAAAAAGGAATGGGAAATAATTAGTACTAGCCTTTGAAGAAATTAAAATTATGCTACCATTGTTCTTGGTAGTCGATTGATGGTTAATGTGAATGATTAATCTAAAGGACAGTTTCCATACAATTGCTTTGAAGAATATTAGGTACATTTTTCAATTGTCCTATCCCGCTTCTACTAATCTATATAATGGAACGACGAACGGAAACCTCGCTTTACTGACTGACTGTATCGACTATGTATGCAGAGGTGCAAGAACCTCATAGGCATGCACCTTATAAGCGCCTCTAATTTTATTACGTCCCTTTGTATTCTTATATTCTGGCGCCTTAGGGACTAGCCTAGTTTGCCTAAGGGATAATACTCTGCGTGTATGTTTATCTTATTGAAACAAATTATATATTAACTTGACTTGACATCCTTACTAATCCTTATTAATATTATAAATCGGAAAGTGAGTTTGTTTGTTTGTTTGTTTGTTTCGCTTTCACGCCGTAACTACTAAACCGATTTTTTGAATTTTTACAGACGTAAAGTTAGAAGTCCGGATTAAATAATAAGGTACTTTTTATCCCGGAAAAATGTGACAATTCCGAGGGAAAACCAAAGTATTGGTATAGATGGCGCTGTGTGTATTAGTATATGTCACATAGGCTACTTTTATCCTTTTGTGACGCGAGCTAAGCCGCGGGTAAAAGCTAGTACACAATAATTAAGATTGTCTTATGATTGAGAGTTACTTTGAGAGCCTAATTCGCAATGGTTGATTAAATTATAGTTAGCCTAGCTAATGTTTGGCTGACTGACGTTTTGTGTGAAAAATAAGTTGTTATGTTAATTTATCCGAAAAATGGAAAACTAAATAATCTTTAACCAATCTGATCCCAAACCGAATTTTAGACTTTTAAACTAATCAATCCATTATCTTGAATTAGTTAGTCTAATTAATACGAAGTAGGACAAAGTAAACACAATTTAAAACTGATCATTTTAATAAAAACAGTAGTTAATAACGTGCAAAGCAATAATTATTAAAGACAGTTGAAGAGCCTTGGACTGATAATGAGGCGAATAAAAAGATTGAGAGCAAGGCCCGACTCCAAGTTTAAGGGTTTTATGCAAAAATACATTTTTAATTTTTATATTTTTTTATACGACCTAAGTAAGGTTTGTGCTAAAAATAAAAGTTGATTTTTTAATTCTTGTCCACTTCATAAGTGTTGCAATGTCAAGGACTGGCTGTTTTTTTTTATAAGCTTGTAAACGATTTATTTTTCACATTTAGGGTTTCATGTCCAGGCCAGTCGTAAATATCTAACAAGAAGTCGAATTAAGAATATGGTTCGATCATTGTGGTTGTGGATGACAATCACAGTCTAAAATACTGACATTCAGCCAAATCTATATAACAAAAATCTAATCGGGGAAGGCTAGAAGTTAGAAAAAAGAAGAACCACATTTCCCAATTCTCCAAATTAGAAGGCTTTTTTACGGGGAAAATCATCCAATGACCGCCTTGGGTGAGGCGAGAAGGTGTTGCATAGTCTTACTGACTAAAAACCACCTCGTTCCTATTCCTGCTTCGAGCCCGGCAAGGCAACCCATTAAGTTTTCCGTGGCTCCATAAATTAGAAGGCTAGAATGTCTTATCCATCAAAAATAGTAATAGGAGTTTCTATCTAACGAATTCTTAGTACTACTAAGATTATTATTGCCCTAAGACTAATTATTATATGCGCCTCCAATATCACATTAATTCTATGCGGATTAATTAAGGTCGACTTAGGTGTTGCTTCAGATAATGACGACACCTATTAAGCAATCAGTTTTGCTCTCATATCACTAAAACAAAGAAAATTGTGGCTAAAAATAAAATAAAAATCCATTAGCATTTAATTGAGCCCAAAGATACCGTAATCGAATCATGTACCCAACTGATATTATTTGATAAAACTAATTAAATTCTTAATCGAATCGAAGTTGATATTATATCGATTATAATCGACTGTACCGGTGAAAGTAAAGCCTAAATTAAATAACACAAAATGTTGTCATAAAAAATTGATCGACATTGTAATATTACGTGTTTTTTAAATTTTTAAATTTTATAAAGGTTCAAGTACGACAGAATCACAGATTATGTAAATTATGTAACCCCACTATCCGCTATGGTCCTTTAAAATAAAGGGCGGGCCTATCGGGAATGGAATAATTTCGATATTTGATTATGACTGAGATTTTTTAAATAAAATTCATTGTATATTAAATGTCTTTTGTGGGAAGCTAACCAAATAAGACTTTGTCTGTTTGTAACTGATCTGGAATTGTATAATATAATTTTAATTAATGTTATAATTTGGTGATGGTTAAATGATTTGGTTAAAATGACATTTTGACACAAGTTCCATACAAAATTCTATCTCTAGTAGCCAAACTAACCGACAAGTTATTGACTGACCAGAATACAATCAAATCAAAACAATAAACATACATCGATAGTAAAACAAAGTGTCACATTAGCACAACCGCATCAGCAGGTGAACCTACCACTTTCTGTCAAAATCCTTTAATAGATCTTCAACTTAATTGTGTTACTATAAAGTCGAGAATACGATGAAAAATATCTTGAAGTAGCTTGATACGCAGGTGTTTGTACATAAACGTTACTTGTTTACAAACATATTTAAACCTAGGACGCCTAGTCAGTTTGTAGGACGCGAGTCACCGACCGTACGCCGCCGGTAACAAATGACCGCGTTACGTGCAGTACTTCTCAATTTGTTTTTATTATGCCAATGTATTTTGCGTGTTATGAAACGGCGGGTACATCAGAATATAGGTACCTTCTTTAACATAGCATTTGACTTTTGTACTAACTAGATTTCAGTCTTCAAATCTAACTCCGTCCTGTTAAAATATCATCCCCTAAATTTGTTTATACAAAAGTAGTCTCTAAACATCGGAAATAAGGTCTATAATGTAGTTAGTGGAGAGCGGTCACCTGTGACCACTTGGGGATAAATGGGTATTCAGACGTGTTTTTTCACAGTTAAGTCTAAATCCTCAGTTAGAATGGGAATGCTATTCTCTGGATAAAATTATCATATCTGGTTAAACGCTATGTTACTCGCAAATAGATTTTTTTAAATCAGTCCAATAGTTTTGGACCTTTTAAGTGTGGGAGAGCCATGCTTCGGCACGAATGGGCCGGCTCGACCGGAGTGATACCACGGCCTCACAGAAAACCGACGTGAAGCAACGCTTGCGTTGTGTTTCGTCGTGTGAGTAAGGTTACCGGAGGCCCAATTTCCCTACCCTTCCCCAATCTCCCCAATTCCTGAATCCCCAACGATCCTCAAACTCCTAATCCCCAAAAGGCCGGTAACGCACTTGTAACGCCTCTGGTGTTCCAGGTGTCCATGGGCGACGCCGATTGCTTACCATCGGGTGATCCGTCAGCTCGTTTACCGGCTTAAGCCATAAAAAAAACCTTGTTCATAAAATACAAACAAATAAGTTCGATTCTTTTAGAACAATAACTTTTTTTGTAATTTATCTCGACGTCCATCCATTAGGACCTTATTTGAATGTTTATATTGATATGTTTTAACACTGAATGTATTTTAATAAGTGTTCGTTTGGACCAAAAAATGGTTTAATGTACTTTATATGTTAGGAACTGAAATTCCAAAAAAAAAAAAAATGTCTCGAACAATGAAATTCTTAAATTTTAGTTGAATTTGTATTAAATAATAATTTTCACTTGAAAATAAGACGTAATTAATTTTAATTTCGCATATAAATTGTGGTAAATCTTCTCATCGCAAATGTAAACAAATTAGGCAATAATTTTTTATTTTCACGTATCTATTTATGAGACACCTTACGTAGGTCATTGTCCATATGTCCATCTATTATATAACACAATAAGCTATTAAGCTAATTGTAAAGTGATATTGTGTGTTTACAAGCTCATTAGATGAAAGCTTAATGTATTGAGGTTAGGTTCGGTAAAGTAATGTGCGTAAAGCCATATAAATCGGTTGGCTTATATTTAGATTCAATTTATTGTGTCTTCGATACTATAAAGCGTGGTGATTAGGCAAAACTAAAAGATATAATTTAATTAATGCCTGTTTTTAGAGTGTGGATCTGTTATCTACTATTAAATAATATAGTGCTCAAAAATGGTCTTATAAATACATACCATATCATCTATGGTTTTCCAGTTGAGAATCTTGAATTCCATCTCTGTTGAGAACTAATCGTGCGTTTCATTGAAATTTTAATGTTCTGCCTCTAATCATGATGTCTTATAGTTTTTTTCACTAACACAAAACGTTCCTTACATTAAAGCCCTTTACGTGTATTAATTTAGCCCTCTACAATTTGTACTAAGCCACGTCCGTCACACGCGCCCTCTACCGACTAAATAATACTATAAATCAGTTTCAAATATAAAATAGCGAAATTAGTACTTAGATTTATATCTAGACGGCAGTTTAGCGATAACACACGCACTGGTTAGGTAATATGGTCATATTGTGGCTTAAGTCCAAGCCTTTTTGACCTTGAAGTGACTCCTAAATGTTATAGCCTAAAAGTTGAGGCTATGGTCTATAATCAGAGGCTATTTGGTACCTTTTGAACCGTATCTCGGATGTCGTAAAGCGGTTATAAACGCCAAAAGTAGTTATACATGGTGTAACCAAAGAAATAAGTGGTTGTAACCGGTGATTACTAATCGCTTTGCCAAAATATGTATGATAGTGTGGTAATTGCTTCATAGATGTTTTATTTAGCAGAACGGTGCATTGTTTGGAAAAGTTAAAATTGAAACTATTTCCTGAATACTCAGCTAAACTTTCTTTTGTTTGCTAAGTAATACAAGTGAGGGAGAATTGTGTAGCAGACGATATCATTTCAAAAGAGTACATTATAATTGTTTTAACTTAATATTGACTTGAAGTTTAAATTATCTTGTCCATAAGGAAAATGCCCATATCTTTCTGTAAGATACTTGCAACCAAGGAGGTTAAAAAAGACAGCCACAGTCTCTTGAAACAACGACTGTGGCACCACCTGTGGTTACTATAAACTTACTTATAGAACATACACACATTGACACGAAGGACATGTGTCATTTTCTTAAGTCTGGTAACCACACATGACTGACATTTTGAAAGAAAGAAAGAAAAACCATTTATTCTTGCGCAGAACACACATAACATAATAAAAAAAGCTAAAAAATGAAAAATGAAGTCTTGTCTGTGGTCCACAGACTTATTATTTTGCTTTGAAATGATAGAATACTTAATATTTTGGTGCTTCAATCATTTCTTATGGACATTATGTCCGCTTTTATTGAACGTCCTTTTATGCAACTAATACATTGTCAGTTTTAGAAATTATACTTGAGGCGGTTTACATATTAAATTACTTGGTCCTTAGACTGAAGATGTTTATACTTAGACAGCAATTTATATTTACAGCGCGGTGTTATCAATGTTTCGAAGGTAGCGCTTTCACCTTTGCGGCGTACGTGCAAAAATAGAGTGACGTTGAGGGACAAAAACGAGGTCTACTACAAATGTGTCGAAGGTTATTCATTAATTTGAGGACGGGACGCTTGTTATATTCGTAGGTAGAGATAGAAGAAGAGTATTTACATTTTTGTTGAACATTGTGGCACCAAATACCTGTACACTTTTTTTTAAGGGGGGAAAATCATCGAATGTTTGCGCCCGCCTGGGTGAGGCAGGAGGGAGTGTCAGACTCTTACTGACTAAAAACCACTCCGTTCCTTCTTCTGCACTTCGAGCCGGAGCCCCGGTAACCCGTTAGGTTCTCCGGTTTACCTTGAAGGAATTTAATGTTTGAGAGATATATGAAAGTTTATTATTAGATATTTGGTACAATATATGTGTTGCGCTTCCGATGATATTAAGAATGATGATACTAAGAATGGTTTATTGTTATTGACGATTATCTTCATGTTGGCTACGTGATTTTTACTCAAAGTATTCATCGCAAAATAATTTACTTTTCAAACGAACTCTACGCGAAAAGTTAATGAATTCGAAACCGTCTACACTAAAATATTCCCTCGGTATCGCGATGCTTTGTCTTTATCACACAAACCTTGAACTTGTGGGCTATGTGGATATGCGAGTACAAAACTGTTTCCATGGAAACCAATGACCTTGGAAGGTAAGCCTACCCTTAAAATGACCGTTGAATAGGGTACGTACACTCGAGAGTCCAAAATTACAAGTCTCAGATAATGATTACCATTGTGATCGCGATCTTTGTATTTCAGGGTCAGTGGTTTCCCACGAAGATTATGCCTTAAAATATACTTTTATGTGCTTTAAATCAACAGCTGTTAAAGAAGGCACTCTGAATAAAATTCTGGAATGGTTTACATCAACATGCTCCTAAATTGAGAAGTTTTTACTGTTAGTGTTTTGACTGTAAACGTTTGCCAAGTATTCTAAAATGGATAGTGCTGCACGTCGTTTCAATCAGACACCTTCACATTCAGACTCACATGTAGTCACATATAGTTTTTTATTAGAACAGGCAAAATTAATGGAATGTCCCCACTTCTGGCTTTTCTCTTCCCTCTTATTCGATTTCAACAATCTCTTTAATCCTGCCTGACGCAGATTAGCCTTTTATGTTATTTCTGATTTTGCTCTCATGCTAACCTTGTCCTAATTGTAACGGAAATATCCGATTTGGTACAACAGTTTCGGAGTTATGTGCAAACGTATAATTCTTTATTTAACCTTACTGCAGACATAGCCTTTAGAACTTCCATTTTGACAATTGTTTACTGACGTCCAGTTTCTATAACCTATCTATCTCTAGATTTGCTTACTAGAGATAGAATTTTGACATGAGCTCCATACAAAGTGTATCAGTAGTATTTGGACTAAGTCCTGTCGCGTCTTTACCTTAATTTCGTTTGCGAAGGGCTTACAAAAATTACTCATTTATTTTGGCTCTTCGTGCCACCGCTTCATTTATTAACTGAGGGAAATAACGATGTAATTTTTGGAGGTCATAAAGGTGGTATTTTGATTAGCGGATTATAGGATGACTAATCGTTCCTGCCTTAATTGTGCTGACCTATTTCTCTCATCGGATAATATTAGTTCAGTAAGAATCATGACGTGAGAAGATGGAAATCTGGTGACGGCAGAGAAAACTTATATGTGTAATTGTGTGTATCAAGTCCACTCGTCCCGCGGGTGTCGTATCGTAATGACCGACTAAACTAAGAAAGTATGTAGACTATACAGACTATGTTACAAAGACTGCACTGCAGCGCTCTTTGAGCATCATTACCTTTTTTAACACGTTCAACGCCATGGAGGTCACTGGTGACCGGCGTTAGCGGAGGATTTACCTTCAACAGTTTTTTATTGGCAGTCAGTCTTAATGGCAATCTCCAATCTACCATAGCCAAGCGCAACAATTATGGTAACCCATCTTATAGCAACGATAAACTGTCAATAATGTCTAAATTTCTGTTATACTTTGATCATTTCGATGCAACTAATCATGAGGGGTTCCTAATCAGTTAACGTCAGAACACCTACCAGACTTATCAATAGATAAAACTGATAAATCGTTAACAGGACTTTAAAACGGTAAACTGCATTTTGTTATTGGAACCATACGTAATTTATTGAATTACTAGATGACCTGGCAAACTTCGAACCGCCTAAATTTTTTATTTTCACCTTTCAAACCTTCCCTGGACTTTCATGAACATTTAAAGACCATAATTAGCCAAATCGTTTCAGCCGTTCTCGAGTTTTAGCGAGACTAACGAACAGCGATTCATTTTTATATATAAGATTTTATAAACTAGCAGCACATCCCGGCCTTGCTCTAGACCGATTCTCTAATTTTACCAGTTTAACGAATACGACAAAAAGAGAATAGAATTTGGTGCACTCATTCGCGATCGCAATATGCGCGTACATGCATACGATTCGGAGATACATTTTCTTTATGACATAGTTTACATAGCTCTTTAAATCGGCATTTTCCTGTGGCGTTGAGTTAGTTTTGTAAAGAAAACAAATATTAGATTTGTTTAAATGATCATCAATCAATCAATGATCGTAAGGTTGAATATCCAAGGCCAAGCCAGTTGAGAGAATATAGCCTGTAATATTAATATTTAGTACATGTTTTCCTATTTTCCGTGTTTTCGCAGACGCTCATGAATTAATGAGAAGTCCAATTCCTTCCTTCTACTTTTCTAACTAAGTGTGGGAACACTGATTTTTGACTTACTGAATGTTAGTATTTTTTTGAACGTAATAATGGTGATTCAAAGTTCTTTGTTTTTCTTGTGGCTTCTGACTCGGAGTCACCTCTCTGAACAAGGTACAGAAATGGTCATCCAAATGTATCAGTTCACGTATCTGATCAGAAACGGTTTGTCCAAACAGTTATGACTTAGCCAGGAGTATAAGACTCCTGGCTAAGATAAGTTTTATTCTTTGGTCCTTAAAACCGGACATGATTATAACAATATTTAGAAAACACTACCTTGATAAATGTTAATTGGCATATAAATGTTTTTGTGTACGCATATAATTGCCACCGTACTGTGTACCTATTAAAATATCCGTAAATGGCGTTTATTGCTAGCTTTACGCTAATTTCTATACAGTATGGTTCTATGAAACCGCAGACGGAAGATAAAATTTGGTCTGGTCTTCAAATAAATGACCGAAAATTCAGTATACACGAGTCCATCTATGCATCAAATTCTAGTTAGGACTTATTGTAATTTTTCGCAATGGCTTATTTCAAGCTGCCCAGCAAGAGGTGTTGGCTTAACCAGCGATGCCCTTACTAATTAATTAATATTTAAATAAAAATCACTAACACAATTCTTTGTGATTTAAAGGTTAAGAGAAGAGCGCAGAGAAAAGTCGAAGGCTTCCCCCTACCGGTAGTTCTATCATTTTTAAATAGGACTAATGTATGTAGTGGAAAGTCTAAAGGATTGCCTATTGTAATCACGTATTATCAGATTTCCATGTAGGTATGTAGCTGATAAAAGTAGATAATGTCAAACAAGATCTATTATAGAGGTATTATCATCTCTCATCATCAACCGATAATTTGGCACATGACTTAGGCCTTTATAATTAGTTCTGTCAGCAAAATTAATAAAATATAATGGGCCTGCCAGACGGGAGACCGTCTGATATGTCATCCGATCTATTTTCACGATTTCCTCTCCACCGTAGACAAACTGACGTCAAACAGCGCGAAAATGTTATGAACGAAAATATTTTGCGCTCACTCAAAACTTTTATCAAAACAACGACAAATTAAATCCATAGGCAGACAGTTTAAAATGTTCCAAAAATAATATATTCTGGCAACGACTCAATTTTATTTGTTGGGAAAATGTGTAGGTGTATATGTACTTACTTCTAGCTCCTGTAGTTCTGGTAGAAGTACTTAGTTAGTTTATGTTGTAAGTAGTCGTCGCGCGAATCACGAAGCGCGCGGTCGCGTGTTATCGCCGCACTACACTCGAACAACTGGCTCCGTCCATGACGAATATCTTTATGAAATATTTTATATTATCATGATGTTTAAATGATAGTTTTATCAGTTTTTATTAACACTCTTTCATCGGCGCGCGATGTGACAGTTCGTACTTTTGGCGGGAACGGAACAGTGCTTTTTTTGTGCGAAGAAAATTTTACGAACAGCCTATAAGTAAACTTTTTTCAAAATGAATGTTACCGACATGTTTGACTTTCCGACGACGATGATGCCTGAGGTGTCGACTGCGGCGCCTGACATCAGGACCTGGTTGACGGATTTAATAGTCCAGGTTTGTTTATAGTCTAGTATAAACATAGTTTGATAATAGCATAACATGCAGTGTTTCTACAACAAAATTGTGTAAATCGTTCATTGATTATGTTATTATGAAAGGAGGTACTCCAGTAAATAATTATCAAGTACTTAGAAGTTACGTTTTCATTAGTTTATTATTAGTTTGATCGAGGTTTTCTCGCTAGTTATATTGTGTTTACGAAGTATGCCGCTATGGTGTAATATGCAGTTACGCTTTGTGTCACGTGATTCGTTTTAATGGAAGGACATTAAGTTTTATAGTTTTTCTTACGTTTATTGCAAGAGATATGCGTTTCATTAATGAATAGATTAATTCTCTTTAGCTTCTGGTATAGGTACGAAAATAAAGAATAATTACTAAAAGCTATTTTTTTTAATTTTTTCCTAAATAGACTTGACGTGAAAGTAACAAAAAACTATCCGTTCTTAATCACTCTTTATTAAAATAGAAAGTATGTAGTTTGAAAACAACTTTTTTAATCACACCCCTGCACAACTATAGGCAGTTTACTCCTTATAAAACTTATAGACCCTTATAACAAAGAAGTTTATAACATAGGGTGAAAAGTTAATGTAGGTACTAATGCTCTAACTCTGCCTACAACTTTTCGAATCAAAAGGTTTGATGAATGTTTACTGTTACATGGTACTGTGGCCAATTTACAAAACAATACACGTAACGGTTGGTTCAATGGCGATAACCCTGGCCATACAATTAGGTCTGCCAAAAATAATTATAGCTATCCGAACGGAGCAAGTTCAAAGGAAAATTGTCAGTAAAGTTTTATGAAAAATGTAGATGTTAAAAATGAAAAGTGTCTATGGTTTCACTATGACAAAGAGGTTGTCCTCAATCGAAGAGTGTCTATGCAGAGATTAATTATTGGAGAATTATAAATGAAGCGAGGTTTCATATTATGGCGTTCATTCTCTTTTGTTTACCAATTGGCCGTTTACTACCCTTTCATTGTTAAAAAAGTAACCCATGAACAGTTTCGAAGTCCCATCCATTCCTTACGTATATTAATTAAAATTGATTCAGCTATTTTCGCAAAGCCCTGAGCGAACGACACCATTATAGCATTAACAAAAACAGAATTGCATCACAGTAAATTTCAATACAATCAAACAACACGAATCTTCATGTTGGCTATTATTTTTTTACAATCATTTGATTTCATGTAAATTTTCATAAACGGTGTTCTCACGAAATGTCAATGTAATCTGTATGAATGGGTCGACGGGTCGATAACCCAGCTGAATGAATAAATATTCAATCAATACATATAACACTATTATTATGTATAAACTGCGCAATATTTTTGCTAGTCCGTCACCCTATTAATATTGTAAACAATAATAAGGCAATATTGTTTGGAACATATTATTATGTTATGCATGTGGAAGTTGTGCTTCGATCACTTTCTGTCATTTATTGTCACTTAGCAAGTTACTTCTAGGTCCAGTAACTTGGTGCAAAATTGAGAATAAGGTCTATTTAAACATTTGTTGTCCCTAATGCATGAAATAGGACTACCTAAACAACTAATTACCTTTCGGCTCTTATGCCATTACTTTTTTTAAGGGGAGAAACATCCAATGACTATGACTATCCTCCCGCCTTGGGTGACGTGAAAGTATCAGTCTCTTACTGACTAAATACCACCCCGTTCTTACTCCTTTTTTGAGCCGGAGCCCCGGCAATCCATTAAGTCTTCCGCGGTTCTGGGGTCGGTGCAATATCTTCTCCCATCTACTCTCCCCTTTTTTCAATTGTCATCCTTTCACAAATTTCCATTCTTCTTCATAACTTTCTTAAACAAGTATTAAGTAAACTTAAATGTTTAAATGATTTCTACAGCGTTTGAGGACAACCACCACAAGGCTATAATAATTACATGGTATCTTATGTACTTCTATGCATAATTATTAGTTATGCGCCGGCGCAATTAGAAGTTTTAATAGTAAATGCATACTTAATTATGATTGCTGTTACATAACATCCATAACATGCAGAAAGGTACTTTATGACGTCAAACAAAAATATAAAATTAGCTTATCTATCGGTTCCTTAGTAGAATAATACAGGGTATTTGGTGCACCGTGTGTCAAATTGAAATGGTCGAAAAATCTACGGCCACGGGGTATAAGGATGAGGGGTGTTAAAGGGCCTGAACGGTTAGCAGACGACCCCTTCTGTAGACGATTTCAAGATGCACCAAACAACCTGTTTAGTTGTTTCAAATTGTAGATACATTTGAAGCAGAACAGAACTAGCAAAATACTCCAGGGTTCTAATTTTAAAACACATTGATGTCCCGTGTTCCAAATTTTACCATAGATTATCCCCAACTTTTCAATTCGGTCATCCACCCAACATTAAGTTACCTGTTCTACCATAAGCACTCTGTTCATACCTACCTTTTTAGTATCTTGCATGCAACGGTTCGACTCTTTTACCGATCGATACGTCGCGATCCGTCCCTTAGTCCCATCGTACTAGCTATGCATGTGCATACATTTCAAAGAAACCTTAATTTTCTAGCTATATTTAAAGCTTTAAATAGTGTATTCTTTAGTAAATTTTATAATATGAGGATTTTAATGCTTTGGGTTACCTTTGGGTATTTGAGTTTCATGTTTCGTGAATTTGAATTCATATTACTACTGCTGGGTGGGCCGTGCTATTCGGAATTTGGATTATACATTTTGTGTAGACATTTAGGAATATCGGATGTACAATAAGCTGCTATGGTTATTAATGCTGTCTTTAGAATTTAGAAACAGAATAATTTGGGAGTAACAAATATAAACATGAACATTGGACAATATACAGTTTTAATCACCTCTTGTACAGAGTTAGTACACATACTTTGTGCATTCATTTAATATGATTCACTTCACAGCAAAAAGTAAACCAATTTAACAGTTCAAAACTAAACACCGAAACAATGTTTAAAAAGAAGTCAATACAAAAATATGACAAGTTTTTTGTATTGTTTTAAACTATATTGTGATTGTGATTCATGCATCCAATGCAAACTTGATGGTGACGTTCTTCGGCTGAAGTCTGAAAACATCTTTGTTGTTCACTTTCAAAGGCTTTGTTGACAATGCCTTGTTTCCACTTTGGATATCCTTTACATTCTTTCTGATGATCCTTTCCGTTTTAGAGTCTCTTATGGACAGTTCCAATAACTTCTCTGACAGCAGATTTGCCTAATAGAGCTAAAATTTTTATCTTTAGATCTATTCAAAATATGTCAAAATTCCACATAAAACCTAGCTAGGGCTAGGTCGCCTAGATTGACCTCTGAAACAATTATAAACTAGTGGAATAGGTATATAAGATACGTATGGGATTCTCATTGTTAATTTATGCCAAAGCTTTTTATGAATTTCATACGTAGGCTTTTCAATTCACTTTCATTTGAATGTGTATTTACTATTTGTCTCAAGCAGTATTTTGTTGTTCTAAGTAACTAGGTCCTGTTATAATGTGATATGGTGATAGCTATCATTTTCCTATTACCAGTAGCGTAAAATTCAGTAGGTAAAGTCATTGTCATACCTTTATTAGGGTTAACACGTAATGACTGTTTTTGATCTTTGTCTAACAAACCGCTGACTAAACTTTTGGGTACAAAGTATCAAATGCTGATTTCTGAATCTGCTTCATCTAATGGTGGTATGTTGTCAAGATGGTCTGTTTTCTTGTGTATAGAATAAAATCTCTTTTATATTTTACTAGCTTTTACCCGCGGCTTCGCTCGCGTCACAAAAGGATAAAAAGTAGCCTATGTGACATATAACGATATACACAGCGCCATCTATACCAATACTTTTGTTTTCCCTCGGGAATATCAAATTTTTCCGGGATAATAAGTACCCTATTATTTAATCTGGACTTCTAACTTTACGTCTGCAATTCAAAGCTATCGGTTGAGTAGTTACGGCGTGAAAGCGGAACAAACAAACAAACTCACTTTCCGATTTATAATATTAGTAAGGATTAGGGCCCAAATCTATGCTCAGTATTGCTCATTCCAAAAGGCCGTAAGCAACATGAAATATTGTCATTATATTTCTTAGAATGAAATAGGTCTAGTTTTGTTCAAAGAATTATGACTTATTTTTTATGATGATCATTACAATTCGCAGGTTTCCCGTCGGTTAATTTATTAGTAATTAATTAATTGTACTATTTAACTGTTTTTTATTGGTTAGTCATTAATTGTTGGTTTTTTCCTATCCCTGCGTAGCGAGGTTTTGGTCACTTGGAAAAGTTGATAGATATTTTTCAAAGATTGGTGATGCATAAATATTTGCTGTAACGGTTTTATGTTAACGTTTTTGTTTTTGTAAAATAATATTCCAAATAAAAAAAAGCAACGTCCTATGACTTTTTTGCTCGTCGGATGTATAAAAACTTTAATCGTTACGCAAACTTAAAGACTGTGTGCGTTAAACACATAGTACATAAAAATATCTTGTATTATCCTATTGTTACGGCATGTACTTATATTGTCATTATTTCAATATGTTCTCGAGTCATTAAATAGTACTTAAACAATGTTTACGTGTTGGGTGTATTACTAATTAAATTAACAACAGTTTGTTAAACATGGGTATCAAACAATAGAATGGGCTGCACAGGGTGTGAAAAATTGTAGTGACATACGTGTTTTGTTTTTGTACAATTTGAAGGCCACAAAGGGATATTTTTGGTCCTTAAGATCATGTAAATCTGAAAACAAGTTGAAATTAAGTTTTGTACCTTTTTGAAACAGTCATTCCATTTAATTTATAATTATCTTGCGTTATTAAGGTCGCCATTTAACTCGGAACTGACACATAACTTAATTGGAGGAAAAAGGAAAAACCTAGTTAAAAAATTATCCATTTATCTACCTGAACAATCATAATTGTTTAATAAACATCAGCCGACATTTTATCTTGAGAAATGAGTTTCGTACGCAACACAAGAGCAACACGTGCGATTTAAAAACCTTCAATAAAATAAAGACTATGTTTAAAAAACTATTTAGCAATGTAAATAGTGGAATTATCTTTTGTTTGTTCGCTACGAAATTAGAACGATGGTGTTACTTTATTCACGTGCCACCGCGTCAGTTATGATTACAGGATTTTCTGCCTCTGCGCAACCAACTGCAGTATTTGTGTTTTTGGAAGTAACACTGCAAAATCGTCTTTGTTGTGATAATAGATATTGATAGATGATGGGGTAGAGCCAGTCGAGTATCTAAGTACTTTATACTGTGAGAGTTCCTTTTAAAAGGGATCGCTCGTACTTACCTTTGTAGGTACTTGTAGAATTAGTACCTTTTCAGATCGCTATCGACAAAAAATGAATTGTTTTGTCAAGTGTGGCAGAGCCATGCTTTGGCACGAATGGGCCGGCTCGACCGGACTGATACTACGGCCTCACAGAAAACAGACGTAAAGCAACGCTTGCGTTGTGTTTCGTCGTGTGAGTCAGCTTACTGGAGGTTCAATTACCCCCCACCCCCTCCCCAATCTCCCCAATCACTGAATCCGCTACGATCCTCAAACTCCTAATCCCCAAAAGGCCGATAACGCACTTGTAACGTCTCTGGTGTTCCAGGTGTCCATAGGCGACACCGATTTCTTACCATCAGGTGATCCATATGCTCGTTTACCGGCTTATACCATGAAAAAAAATTGAAAACATTAGGCCCTACACATTACCTCCAGAGAAACTGAATTCTTCATGGCATGTGGCTAGAGAACGACTACTAAAATGAATACTATAACTATTAATTTAATTAGGAGTTAAGGCGTACTTCGATGTATTCATGATCCCATAAATGTGAGTACGAAATAACATGCAATGTGATAGTTAATCTCAAAGTGCTGTCGGTGACGTAAAGCAGAAAGCTCTTTGAACGCACGTACCGGCCTTGGCAAAATGTTGTAACATCATTTTTTAATATTACAGAAACAGTATTCATATTATTTTCATAAACTTCTCACCAATTTTTGTTAGCCTTGTGTAACTGAAAGTAGTAGGGGCAGGATGATCTGTAATTTAAATTGTTGTGTTTCGGTGCATGCTATGCTAACGTATTTAAATGTAATTTTTTAGCTCTGTTACTGTTTGTCGTTTTGAGACTTTCTTTATGATCAAACCTCTGTTTTCCAATACTGTCTAACTATAAAGCACATATGTTTAAAGATAAGAATTGGCCCATTTCTATTATATCGGTTACAGTATACATAGCACCTTTCTTATCCCGCTTACCAAAAAAGGCATAAGTCTTCTCCAACATCGAACTTTACCTCATTAGCTTCATATGGTGGTAATGTCTTATGGTTTTGGTAATATAAGACTGTAGGTTGGTACCTACAGCTTTACATTGCCAAAAACACCATTACAATATAACTGTAGTGTGGATGTAAACACGTGTTGTTTTCAGTCACTAAACACGCGATGTTTCGGATGACTTCCTGCCAGCGTGAGCCAATTTTGTCATGTTAACAGTATTCGGTTTGGCAAAGTACAATCTATGGTTTTAATAACAAATATTTGTAAGTTTTAATTGCTGTACAGTGTACTGATTCTTAGGTGTGTCTTATTAAAAAAAATAACTGTAGAAAACTACGTAGGTATATGTTATACACAGATAAACTAACGCCTTTGTCCCACATAGATAGGCTGTACAGACAATACCTAAAAATGCTATCTGATTTCGTAGTTAAAAAAAATTTGGTATTGACCTCTTAAATCTTAGCAGAAGCTTTACAGAAAACCAAAAACCTTGGCTTTTTCTCAACTTCAGAACCAAAGTTTTCTTCTTTATCACCCTTATGTGTATTTACATAGAAAACACGTGCTAATGATTTCCAAATTCAGGCATATGTATCGGAGCTACATTGCTACACGTCTACTACATACATAACGGTGTAGGCGTACAAACAAATCAGCTGAGATCGATACGATAACAATCAAGTTCATGGCCCTATATTTCCGCGGCAGGGCTCATAACTTCACCTTGTGCTGTGTTTAAACGTAATTTTTATTGGACTGTCTTTTTTATGGCGCTAGTGAGCTATTTTTCTCTGTTGGTCTTTATGGCTAGTGCCTTTTTATGTTAGAATTGGATTGTTTGTTCCTTTTCTCGTATTTGCATATCTTCATGCTGTATGCATCACCTATAGTATTAATTGTAATATGACCCCATATCTATTATGTACCCCATATGTACTCTATTGTTTCTATTCTATTGGAGCAAAATTAAGTTTTCTATTAGTCTCAATGTTTATTTTCACTATCTATGAAATTGTTCTCTTGGACTATCTCCGATATGGGTTTTGCATATTGCCAACGTGACCGTTACGTAATGATACTCTATGGCATTTACATTTTTTCTAGTCCAGTAATGAGAAATAATGTTGCAAACTGTAATCAGTATTTAAATTGACCAGTGTTGAAAACGTTTGCGGTTTCAATTCGTAATTCTTAATTTGAAATATTGTATAACGATTTTTTTTTATTGTAAAGTCACTAAATGTTATTATTTTGGTTACATATGCTATGAGTCGAAAGTAATTGAGGATACAACGCATCGACCGGTTGTCTTTTGTTCCTAGTTAATGCTTGACAATGGCGTGTTTACGATCATAATTAGCCATAATCTAGGATTCTAGGCTATCTATCTACGTGACTCATTTTAGCGTTTATAATAATAGTAGGGTACAATTATAATTTTATAATAAACTTAATTGTGTACCATTCAACGTGTAAAGGGAGATTGGGAGGTCTAGTAATGGTTGGAATTAAACATTTTCATGTTGTTTTATATATAAATTTAACTAAAATTGCATGTGCACGTACGAAGCGGTCTTGTTAGCAATTAAAACTGCGATTAAAACGGAAATAGTTAATTGCGTTTTGCACTGATGTTAGGTAATTTGAAAGACACCTCGAATTATCGCTAAGGTTACTCAGATCTCTTAAGTTGCGTAACAGAATATTATAGAGGATTCATAATCTTTTGCACATCTATGTGAATTTGAAAGGGAAATAGGTGTTACGATATACATAATTCCATACATTGCATTGAAAGATAGTCTTTAAAAAAATTTTTTTTTCATCTCTTTCTTTTGAGCTTTTTTTTCATAGTGGATTAGAACCTAATATTGATATTGCAGCTATACGGCCTCCAAACATTTAATCCTTTCCAAATTCCTTTATTAAATACAATTATTTTAATTAGATCAGGAGTATTAGTGGTCACCATGCAATTATAGAAAATGTTGTGTGCCCAAAAGTTACCCCCAGATTCTCCCAAAACAGTAATTTACTGTAAGTTTATAGCTGCTTTATTACAGTAATCACGTGGCAGTTTCGATCGATAGACTAACTATTTTCCAAGAATTTCCCGGCCAATGAACCCTTTAGAAATACTTAAATAACCATTTCAATTAATTTACTTGCCATATTCCAAATTGTGATCGTTTCACTAACAGTATTTTGAATGTATCACAATTCACGAAAAAGCCGTTCCGTCGGCTTTTCCATACCCATTATCCGTAATCGGACGCATTTTACTACCCAGTGACCTCGCCTAAAGGTCATTGAAAGGGGTCATTAGGAATATTTGTCATAGCTTACTGAATTATGACCCAAAATTATAACAGATTTGTACAGTTAGCCATATTTTCTGCTACTAAAACCTATTTTTGTGTCAGTGTCGGGGGGGTTTTGTTTAAGTGTTTATGTCCATGGCTGTGCGTCACGATATACACAATTTCGTATGTGCACTGATTGAATGCAGTTTAAACTCCGATTGAAAGGAATTGACGTCAGAGATTTTCTTCGATATTTATTACATCGTTACCGTTAGCCTTGACATCGATTTGATGGAAAACTAGAATTGGTTTTTGACACGCACGTGTTTGGACACGTGGTTCATTTTCGCCGGCTTCCTAAATGTTTACTATATCTACCTCTACTTCGAATGTCGTGTGATCTCATGTGTCCAATAACACGTGAACTGTAACCATTCGTGGGATATTTAGAAGTTTAGCATTAATGATGCCGTGTGATTATTTTCGTAAAATATGGTAACCGCAAGTCGTGACATTTTGTTCAGTTTGATTTATTCAACCGATCATTGAATTGGTGTTCCCCGGGTGATGAATAATGATTGGTATGTATGATGAAGACTTTGTGTCATTGTGATTTTGTAAGGAAAAGAGTTACCAGTACTTTAGGTTTTCTGGTTTCTTAACTTCATTTAGTAAGCTGGTACAGAATTTTTGGCGGATCCCAATAATGTATGTTTCGGTGTAGACTACTATAATAGAGATAGAATTTCGACTGTGGAATGTATCGAGATCCTATCTCTAGCATCCAAATGTATCAACAGATAATTGAGACATTTCAAGTCTTGCCCTTATGTGACAGACTTTTACAAGTATCACCTTAAAGGTCCTTAACGGATTAAGATAACTTAAGTGTGTATACGTGAATAGATACATGTTAATATTATATACAGGAACTGTCAAAATTTATCGGAACTCATCCTATCGTTCATTGATGCTAAATTGATAAAACAAAGTCTGATTAAAGATTTTTGGCGGTTAGAAAAGTTGAAATCTGTAGATTGAGGTGTGAAGTGCATTGACCTTTTGCCGGTTATGTTACATGTAGAATAAGTGTAATAGAGTGCAAGTCTGTTCCTATATATTCGGACTGGTAGAGTTTGGTTCACATAAAAATTCTCAATCATTCATTCCTTAACTTGCATAATATAGGTATTATCTAGAAATCTAATGAACAGTGTAATGAGTTACCGTGGCTACAGCTCGAAGCTGGAGCTTGGACAGTGGTGTTTAGTCAGTCTCTGATAGTATCTCTTGCATTATCTAGGGTAGGAGGAGACATTAGGTGATTTACCTTCTTTGTAAAAGGTATTTTTGAACAGTTAGACCTTCGGTCAATTGAAACTACATGTGATGCATTTTAATTATTATACCAAAATTACACAAAGTGGCGCATTTATTGTATAGATTTCATAAAGATATGGCTTGCCTTCAGACGCTATCTCGAGGAAGTTTGATAAGAAATCTTTGTACCTATGAGTAGGTACTTTCATCTGAGACCATTTTATCTAACACATACGTATGTAGGACTTATTTAATGTACCGAAATACGTTCATATGTGTGTATAATATGACAGATTTGAACAAAGCACTTCGGTTGCTATGCAGTTTGTAGATTAAATATCTGTACTAATGCCCAGATATTATTAAAGGTAAATTTGATTGTTTACATGCATTGAATAGTCCTCCTGGGCATGAAAAATTTAAAAAATCTTACTGCTTATATTTATAAATTAACTTTTTTAACAGAAACATAGACTACTTTTGCGCTGATTAACAAAAAGTAAACTTTTTAAGCGGTCGAAGTACGCTATTAGACATTTGGTTTAGATTCTGGGTTTTTGCGCCATATATTTTTGGGTTTTCTTGTTAATTTTTGTACTATGCGAGTTTGCGAAATTAAGTTTTTAATGGTTAGCAAAAATAGGAAATTGTCACGTTTAGGTACATGTGTAACTTAATATAAATTATTTATCAAGGTTCTCAGGAGTTTAATTATGCCTTCGTTATATTTAAGTTACACGAAATACGCATACAGTCGGACTTGTCTTCATTTAAAAATGTCCAACACGTCATGACTGTAAATATGTAATAAAAAACGTACTACATTATGTACTATGTATGTACTGGCATGAATTTATGATAATATGACTTCGTGGAAATACCGTCTGAAACTGTTTTACTATTTGCTTAGTTAAAGTACTCTATCCGACTGACTTTGTTGTCTTAGTAGCTTGTAGCTTTACCCGACTGTTGATTGAGAAGTCTCGTGTTTCAAATCCAGCTCAATAGACTTTACTGAACTGCCTATTTGGCTCACCCCCTATTACATGGGACTCATACATAACATAAATAGTGAAAAGTAGGTGTTACATTGTACAGTGGCATAATGTGCACTTCTGCCTACCTCTTCGGGGATAAAAGGAATTTTCCTAAAGTGTATCTATACCAAAACATCGGTGGCGTGTGGTTTTTCATTCTAGTTCCACGAAAACCGTTAGCTCGTACTTCCAAAGTTCATATCTTCGTATGTTTTAATTTTAACCTCTTTTCCAAAATTTACTGTAAAAATATCAGTCGTATTAGTGGAAAATCAGCGGTGTTTCATCCCCTATGATTTGACAATTACATACGTCGAACCTATGACGCTTGAAAAAAGGCAAACACAGTTTCTTGAAACAACGACTGTGGCACCTGGTTACTATAGACTTACACGCAGAACACACAAACATTGACACGAAGGACATCTGCCATTTTCTTAAGCCTGGTTACGTGGTAATCCATTACACACGCACACATACGTAGTACGCTGACAATTTGGTGCTTCAATAATTTCTAAGTAACATTGTGTCCGTCTTTTTTATTGTCCTTGCGTCGAACCAATTAATTTTTCCTATATCGGCCTCTTTGCTTACATCATACTGCAGTTTCATCTAGAAAATGAAATCTCATTTATTACACAAGTTACGTTATTTACCGCATATACCGTACCGTATATTATTCATATTATGTAATATCAAAGTCAGTCAATATTTGTAACTAGTATCATTGTCGTAATTATTTATTGTAGATTACAATAGATATTCTATTCCCCTCATTAGTTCTAAAGTTCTATGCACACGTCTATGACAGAATATTAACTATACCTAACTAGCGACTCGCCCCGGCTTCGCACGGTCGCAATTAGAAACCTCTTAATTTGTCAGTGTTTCTCTACTATATTATGCATGTATTATACATATTACCCTTCCTTAAGCATCACTCTATCTATTACAAAAAATCCATTGCATCAAAATCCGTTGCGTAGTTTTAAAGATCTAAGCATACATAGGGACAGACAGACGGTGCTGGATAGCGACTTTGTTTTATACTATGTAGTGAAGAGGTCTCTAGTAACGTCGCGCAGCCTAAGTACATCTGCGCACGCTGCTCATGAGTAAGAGTCCCATTGTAACTTGAAACCAGTAGGGCTGTTCTCAATCTATTTACGTGATTAAACCGATATGTCTAGTTAATTTAGTATGTCTCACGAAAGTTATTATGCTTTATAACTCTTTCTTTTTTCCTTTCTCTTCTAAATATCCATTAGCCTTTTCTTCTTCAGCGTCGTCTTGCAATAGGGAGGACGTCGGGACTGCTTAGGACTCTTTTACCAAGTACTAAGACTTTTAATGTCACATTCATGACTCCTAGCTAATCTTCTAAAGAGTTTCTTGCCTCCGAGTTCATTTTTAACAATGTGTGAGTGGTGGTGGCCCGGAGGTATAAGAGGTTTGTCATGAATGAGGGTGCCGGTTCGAAACCTACCAACGGCAAGTACCAATGTGACTTTTTCCGAGTTACATGTACTTTCTAAGATTATTTAGACATCACTGACAAACGGTGAAGGAAAACATCGTGAGGAAACCTGGACTTATAATTTCTATTCAAAGTTTGAAATCTACAACCTGCATTGAGCAAGCGTGGTGATTAATGCTCAAACCTTCTTCGTGCCTTTGCTCAGCAGTGGGTATTTATAGGCTGTTGATGATGATGATGATGATGATGAGTTCATTTTTAGACTTAATTACTGGTTGTTATTAAAGAAATATTGAAGTACAATTCAATTGTTTTGGTCCTTGACTATAAAAACAGACAAATAATTACCTAAAAACTATTAATTAATCTTTTTATCTACCTTTATCAATGGCAATGAAATAATAACTTCTGTAATTTGTTGGTAAGTGACAATTACTTCATAATTATCATATGAAATTCAGTAATATGTTGCTTACCTAAACGTATTGTAATAATTGATATATTTTAATGTGTTACTAGTCCGCGTTACTGGACTAAAATTATGTACATTTTCGTTAAAGCGGATAATGTCTGTACACAATACTATTTTTTACACGGAATCCTTCCTCGTGTATAAATTTGAATAGGTTCACCTGGCGAAAATTGCATAAACAGTCGATCAGTAGTTTTCGAGTTTATGCCAAAGTCTACGTAGTCTATGCTTACCCACCCATATTTTGTAAATTTACTGTGACATAACCCTACTCTTTGTTTATTTTACGCCACTCCACAACACTTCACTCACCAGACACGTGTATATTATGCAAGTATCTAATGTGCATTATATGACGTCACTATGATTAAACAAAACGGAAAATGTCAGAGAAAATCCCTTATCTTCACCGCTCATACGAATTTCGTCTTTATGTGTATGTTTCACATGGGTCAGACATATTTTGGCATGAATGGGCTGGCTCGACCAGAGTGATACTACGGCCTCACTGAAAACTGACGTGAAACAATTATTGTTTTGTGTTTCGTCGTGTGAGTGAAGTTAGCGAAGGCCCAATCCTAACCAAAGGCTGAGAACGTATTTGTTACTCTTCATGAGAAGCGCTGATGGCTTACAATCAGGTGATCTGTCTCCTCGTTTACCACCCTAACCCATAAACATAAATACAACATAGGGGTCAAACGTCGGCCCATCAAATATAATTAAAAAACAAAAGACAGTGGCAAATAACTACCTATACCTATCCATTGTAAAATTAAACGATGTTATTTATAGCTTTGCTAAAACGATGCATTGCTAATAGCTTCGCGCGTGGCCAAGAATCAGACGTGCATTGCATTCGAAAAAAAAACCCCATTGATTCTGAGTTTGGCGAGGTCGCAATAACTCGTGGTAACAACGGTGTCTCAAAACTTTCTTTGGGTTGTTTTATCTGAATAATGAGTTGATTAAAATTTATTTTAATGTCCTAAACTGGAAAGTGGTTCAACTTAGATATACCTGTTAAAATAAGTACTAATTTGGACGCAGATTCTGAACCGAACCGCACCGAAGTTTCAAAAATACCTTTGGATGAGTTGAAAATGTTTTACTACCTTTTTATTAAGTTAGGAATGTAATAATGATGTGAATAATAAGTTGGCAACCGCATTTAAGAATGACATTTCTATAGTTTTGAATAAAACCAGTCAATGAGAAATCGCATGGTCACGAAACAATAGAGAAGATAGTACCTAAAATTCCTTCTGCTATGCACAAACATGAACCATCTGTTTATAAATGAAATTATTCTCATACAGTCTTCCCCGACAACGAGTTTATAACATTAATAATACACATGATAAGCCCTACTATATTTCCTTTCGTTTTCACAACACAATTACGCGTTAAGCTTCATTATTATGCTATCTTTTACTGCACGGTAATTTAATATTATCAGCTTCATAAAATTAGAAGCCGTACGTGCAAATATAAATTGAGATTACATAGGATTCTTGTTATCTAGTTGAATGTTGAAAATGTAATTGTTTGGTGCCTAAGTACAGGAAGATTTCCGCGTCCGTTCTTAATGGGGTTTGCTAAAAAACTGACTGTAGCCTCTTATTCCTTTCAACCATGACCAAGTTCCGTCCTGCTTAAATGTGATGAGAAAAACGTTTACGCTTTACTGACTATTTTATTGGATTAGCCTTCAGAGGCCTTAGTACGAGTTTGTTTTACGCTTAAAGTAATCGTAACGAGTACGCGTTCGGCGCTCTGATTGGTTGGTTCATTGGCGCCGGCCAATCAGATTACCGAACGCGTACTCGTTTCGAATACTTTAAACGTGTAATCAAACTCGTACTAAGGCCTCTGAGCTATCTTTAGACTGCTGTCTTCATAATTCGTAAAGGCATGGTGCTCAATGCCTTTACGAATTAAACACACCTTCCTTAAGAATCAGTCTATTCACTAGTGAAAACTGTATGGAAATCTGATCAATCATTTTTGAGTTTATATCAAACAGACCCAGAAGAAGTTTTTATACTATCGTGAGACACACTAAATTAACTAAAAATCGCGAATTACTCACGTGAAAATACTGAGAAAAGCTCTAGTAGTTTCGAGGCACATAGAGGCTCTTCCTTATGAGCGTGTGCGGTCGCGGCGATATACCTCAAAGGCTCGAAACTAGTAGAGATTTTCTCAGCATTTTCACTTGAATAACCTCCTCTGAGTAAAAGGAGTTTGCAAGCGGGCTAGATCGCGAGGTTAATGTTTCTCTTGTAATGGTCAGAGATCGCGTCTTGAATAACTCGCGATTTTTAGTTAAGACACAGAAGCTTTTTTTTTAATTATAATATGTAAGGATAGGGCCATAGGTGCTGATGATGTTGAGTTAAAACGAACGGTTTATTTATTAAATAACCATTTACGTAATTAACTACTTCGATACTATTTACTCGAACGAGACTAATAAATTCTATCGTGCCACCATGTTAACTACATACATACAGACTGTATCTAATTGGCATGATACGTATATTATGGTGCGTCACTGCACTTATATGATGTGGTGAGCTAATTTGATGATACATACCAAGCCTTAGGACTTCCCCGTTCTTTTATAGCCGTTTCCCTAATTGTTCCGTAGTTATTTGATGTATATTTATGACTTCATAATGAATGATCATATGTTTAGTTCATACGCAAGAATTTGACAAGACGAATGGATGGTTTTAATTCTTTTACTTAAGGTACTGGACGGAATTAGATGAGGTTGAAGAACAGTAAAGCTACGACTTAATCAGTATCTAAGATGTAGTTTTGATTTTCAATAACACTGTAGAAAAAGATGTAACTAAAAATGGAGGTACAAAATATTTAGATTTATTTTCCAAAATGGTCACATCTGGTATATTTTTAGAAAAACAAGTGAACGGTTTTAGAGTCAATGGCTTGATAATAGTTCCTCGATCTAGTTCTATAGAAAAATAGAATGTTGCTAGAAACCGGTATGTCTATGAAAGTCTGAGCTTTATGATATATTGCGAATTCTTTACCAATGCTGTTCGACTGGATATCAATTTAGAATGAAAATAATAGGAGAAATGATACATTGAGGTGTAATATGAAATAGAAAAAAGTCCTTCATTGTCAATTTAGAAGCAATACATTTAAATCACAATTTCGTTAACAACATCACGCCTTTGAAGGGATAGGCAGAGGTGTACATTGCGGCACTTAATGCCACTGTACAATATAATGTAACATCCACTTTTCATTATTTATGTTATGAGTCCTATGTAATAGGGTGTGAGACTATTGCCATATACCGGGCACGATTCCAACCTCCGTGCTACTACTGAGAATTTTTTTTAAACCCAGTAATACTTTGCCCGACCCGGAATTGAACCCGAGACCCCTTGCCCTGCAGTCGCATTTGCGACTACTAAAAAAAAGCAAAATAGTCCTTCATTGTCAATTTAGAAACAATACATAAAAATTATGATTTACTTCCGCTTAAATGAAAATCATTATATTTAATTACACAGTTAACGTGTTGTGTGATGTTAACGAAATCAGAGTCCAAAAAAGACTGTAATGTTTTTTAAACGTAACTAAAACGTTTATTTTTTTCTTTTATTTCCAGAGAGCAGCGATCCAGGGCAGTTTCTTGCAAGGTTTCCTTGCCTCCCTTTCCGTGGTGGTAGTCTCGGAATTGGGAGACAAGACCTTCTTCATAGCGGCTATTATGGCCATGAAACATCCGAGGATTATAGTCTTTGCCGGTGCCATATCTGCACTGGTGTTTATGACAATATTATCAGCTGCCTTCGGATGGATAGCCACGGTCATACCTAGAGTCTACACCTACTACGCAAGTGCTGTGTTGTTCGCGATATTTGGTATAAAAATGTTAAGGGACGGTTGGAAAATGGACCCCAACGAAGGTCAAGAAGAATTAGAAGAAGTACAAAGTGAATTGAAAAGAAGAGAAGATCAGGTATGTGAACCTCTTTGGTTTTTTAACCGAGAATTGTAATTTTGTTTTCTTTTTTAGAAGCTCAATTGTTTGAGTGTTTTGTAATTTAGGAATTTAGGGAAGTGTGATACAAAATTATTTTATTTCTTCTGTAAGCAAAGTACTGTCTAGATAGTTATTTTCAATTATTTTCTTACTGAAATCTCCTTCCCCTTTTTCGTTGAACTTAGGTTTTTCTACACCGCTATCTGAATGGCCCAAGGATGTTTTATACTGTTTTATTATTTGGCGAGTGAAGAGTACTTGGACGCGCATGCGCTAAAGACCTCGATAGATAGAAAGGCTTTATCAAAACACGTGACTGCGACGAAAACAATTTTACATAAATTTTTTATATTTTAAATACTCTTGAAGTTTCATCGTTCCTTTATCACCTACATTTGAATTGAAATAGCATTTAATCACTATTTACTGGAGAAGGTACAATTCTTTATGTTTTTTCAAAACTATTAGTATTAATTGTGTACCCGATCGGACACAGCTGAAACGCTATACGCTTGTAATAGGTACTCGTATATCTAAACTATTTTAATCGGTGGCCTGACAATATTAAATTTTACCTACGTTACATTCTTCATCAATATCATTTTACATTATAATCCGATTCACATGGGTCACACATTATAAAGCAATTAGTAAAATATAATATCGGAAATCAAAATTCTTGATTCACATTTATCGATTTTGCGGCTTTCATTAATTCCAGTCCCTATCTGTAACAAAGATAATTATTATAATCTATGATTAATCGTTATTTAATTACTTTATTTAAAGTGTTGCTACAATTTAATTAGATTAATTTGTGGAATGTTTGAAATTGGAATCGTTTTTATTTTTGTTTTTTTTTTAATTAAGACGCGGGAAAAATGTTGCGAACTCTTTTTTGGGTCTTTAGAGTAGAGTTGATAATAATTATTTCCTTTTTTTTGTCTGGCCTCTTCTCTTTCAATCCTATTTAGATGCCCTTTTATTACAAACAATAATAATATTACTCTCATTCCATCCAAAAAGCTTCATACATCATTCAAATGTTTGGTTTCTTTGGTTCTTCAGTAATTCAGTATATTATGTACTATTGTTTACCCAGTTAAATATGTTATACTTTTTATTATAATAACCCATGTTCATTTATTATCAATCGGTAATGGCTTAATAATATTTACAAAACACAGATTCGATCTAGATTTTAGTTTCCTTCCTAATTTTTTTCCTTGTAATAAAATATTACTTCATACTTTCAGAACTCATTGCATAGTCCGGTATCACCGTTACGTTTTGCAAATAATGGATTATAGGAATTAGTAATAGTTACCATAGATTAGCAATAGTTTCTGTGGCCATGCCAATTTATACCTTCACCGGATTTTTTTTTCGTAACCTCTGTTTTGTTACCAAAGAGATTGCATCCGGTCGTCTGTTGTTAGTTAATTTTGCGTTTTGCAAATTTTTTATTTATTTGCAATACCGTTGTCTTTAATATGGATGCCATTGAAATAGTTTTTAGTTTTATCAGATTGCATTTCTTTAGTGTTTTTAACTTTCAATACCTCAATAATTTTCCTTTTTCGCTGAATTGAGCACATTGTTTAAAGGCTTTGTCTTTAGTCTATGGATTAGTCTTTTATGGCATTTATTACTACTTAGCACCAAAAGAAACTCAATTATCGTAATCTTTTTAAAGTCCAGACATTTAGTACGTCGACATAACAGTTTCCTACCTTCTAGGTAGTACCTTGAGTAGACTTATAGCTATAATGCTGATATCCACAACGATTTCATCAATATTTATATTGATTCAAGCCTTAGTGTGTTTTTAATATCGTGCGGATATCATCACGCGTGCGGGATTGCCCCGCATGCGTAAGCCCCGCAAATGTCCTTTTCATAAAAGTATTTATTATAATGCGTGGAATACGGACGCGGGACGCGGGGGCAGCAGCACCGCGCGGGGCCTGCATGCGGGGCAATACCGCACGCGGGACGAAATCCGCACGATATTAAAAACACCCTAAAACCCAGACGAAGTAATGGAAAACATTTAAACTGATAATTCATATCGGAAACAAACCCGTATAATAAAAATTCTCCAAATATCGTTGGCACAAGTAAACTAATTGCTAATTTTAATACGTATCGTATATTTATCTCTCATTAAATCTTTGGTACGTCACTTAAAACCATGTTATCACTTCATGACACACTGTAAAATTTATTCTTTAATCGAATTTAATATCTTCGCTGTCTTACATGATCTCTATCAAATAAACTGATTTCTTATCGTATCTAATGAAATAATCTTAAGTAATGGTGCCTAAGGTTAATTGTCTTTAAATTAAAAGCATGCAAATGTATAATCTAGGCTTGCAATATTTGGTTTGTTTGTGGGAAATTTTGGATTATCAGGCAGTGATGACAGCCTGTTTTTAGCTTTCAAATTATGTTTTTGGTAGTCGCAAGTACTATAAAAACTAACTAGTAAATGAAGGTCAATTAACTAAAGAGATCTCAAGTTAAACAGAACCGTGTTTATTAGATAAGATAATGTTTATGATTTAATTAAGTATTTGTAGATTCTTTTCAGTCTTAATACCAGTGTAGCTGCAAATGTTGAATTCCTTTCTTTATTTTTATTATATTGACCCAGTTATAACCGGCTCGCACGATACGCCATCTTGTTTGCGTACAAAGGGGAAGGGGATTTTTAAACATCGAACAAAAATGTTGCCAGTACTGTTTATTGACAAGTTATACTTTTATCGTCTGTCAAAATTAACGGTTTGAGATTTGAATATGGAGCGTAACTTCGACTGAGTCGCCATTCCGAGATTGAGCAGTATTGAAACTACAGGAAGCGCAAAAAGAGCGTTCGAATTCGCCTGACGCGACATCGGTGGTGACTTCTCATTCACAAAGCCCGACGCCTTCGTCCCCCGAAGTGGAGAGAGGGCCAGTGTCCCCCGCGGAGCCCGTAGCGGGCAGCTCGGCGCAATCAGAACCGCTGAGGGTGATCTTACGTCATTATGCCTGGCAGTACGAATGACACCATAGTTATTTTTTTCTTTAGCCTTAGCTTTTTTACGTTCTGTTATGCACAGACCATACCATTATTCGTTTCGAGAAAGGCTTCGATAGATGAATTGAATCGATTATGCAAAGGAATTCAGCATTTGATTAGAATGTTGTTTAGACAGGCGTTACACCATCAAATAGTAAATATTGCATTAGTTAACCTTTGATTGTGTAATACCGGTTCTAGCGCGTACTATTCTCATTCATTCATACTTTTTTCACCTGACCAGAAGCAGAACTTTTTTGTAAAAGTTTCTGGGCACGCTATTTTGCTTTAGGTTTCAAATATTTCTGACTTTTTCAAGTCTTAGGTTGACTTTGAAATCTTTTAGTTATAAAATTCGATCTTTTTCATTTTATTAGCTCTGTAATCTTACAAGTCTTAGCCATTTAAATGCAAAAATGCTGCCTCAACTGCATATCTTGTCTACTGCATATTTGAAGCCTGGAATGTCACGCATTTTGATCCGCCTCATCACAATGTTTTAAAGTATATTGTCTGTAGTATCATTAAGGCTGAATACACGACTCAAAAGCCTAGTGTTCAAAATTATAAAAAAACCAGTCACCACAGATTATTCACGGCGATGTTGTTTTTTTGCAAGCGAATCTTGTTTTTTTTACAAATCCGTTTCATGGTTATAAATATTTGTCGTTTCAGCCTCTTGTCTTGCTTAGCATGTACTATCTGTATTTACATGTCTGTAATTAAACTTAGTCTGTACTGACAGTGTGGACTAATTTTAGAATAGTGTGACAATATTTGAGTTTTTGCAAAATAAAGGATTTGTAACTTAATTTACTTAACATTAGAGTAGATAATAACAATTAGAAAGATTAGGTTGTTTTATATCCCTATGTGTTTAGACTAGTCCAGTTGCAGGTGACTAAGTGGTGATATCTAAATAACTTCCAGTTTTAGCTAAAATGGCTTATGCTAAATTCTTTAGTAAATAGTTTTAAGAATAGTCTTTGTTCTTTCAAAATTAATTAGAGCAAGTACGATTCAATGAATAGATACAGAGCAATTATATTTATTTAGGTATACAGGTAACCTCCAAAGGCAGTTACTTTGTTTCAATTTCTAGATTGTTTAGACAAAGGTAATGTCAAAATTTGTGCCTCATAGGACCAAGTATAGGATGTCTAAAATCCTCATGAATTTGGACATGGTTCAAAAACAAGAGTTGGTATCACTATCACCACCTATAAAACACAAATGCCCCAAACTGACCATAATTTCCGTATTCCAGGAAGAAAAAGAAGAGACCTTAGACATGTTAGAGCAAGGTCAGGTTGAAAATAGACGGCGGAAACGAAACGCCGTACTGAAAGTGTTACTGCAAGCTGCGTCACTGACCTTCTTGGCTGAATGGGGTGACAGGTCACAGCTTGCGACCGTTGTGTTGGCGACGAGGGAACATGCTGTGGGTGTAGTAGTCGGTGGCTCCCTTGGCCACGCGCTCTGCACTGGATTGGCTGTGATAGGCGGCCGGATGGTTGCTGCCAAGATTTCTGTTAGGACTGGTAAGTGATTTGAAGTTTTAGCTTTTTATCTATATATAAAAGAAAGTCGTGTTAGTTACACCACTCAAGAACGGCAGAATAGATTTGGCTGAAAATTGGTAGGGAGGTAGCTTAGAGACCGACATAGGATACTTTTTAACCAACATTTTTTTTTTTACTTTTTACCGAAAATCACGAACGGGGACGGGAAAAAATGGGATTATGCGTACGAAGTCGCGGGCAGAAGCTAGTTAGTGAATAATGGTCAATTCAATGGTATGCAATTGTTATCCCTAGAGTGGGGGCGCCTTTTTTCGAAAAGTCTGTATGAACTCAGTGATCAATTTGCCACCTGGTGGTAACAAACTTCTTTTCAATCGATCCTCAGCGCATTTACTGCGTCAGACTTTTCAGCACGCACTGCTAACGAAACTAGAGTCAGCTACCAAAAACGCTGTTATGCTAGCCTATCGAGCTGTTGTTATAACAGTTATTAACGTTTTTTCGTACGCGGGCGGTAAAATTCTCATAGAGCGCCGACTCTAGGGTTAAAATAACTAAACTGTGCCACTTTCGTGGTATAAAAAAAAAACTTAAGTCCTTTGCTGAAGACTTAAGTCATCTATATATGCAGGGAAAGTGAAAACTGTATTTGATTCTCACTAAGATTATCTTTTGGAATTTATTATTGGACTTCATTGTCGCGAGGCTTGTTTGGTTGGTTGATACTGCGTTTCCCGCGAGATTTTCATGGCAACTTTAATTCAGAAGTTACTCTGGTGTCGTAATAAGTCCTATTACGACACCAGAAATATCAATGCCTAAAATTGTTAAAAAAATATAATCGAGATAGCCAAGGTTAAACTACACAGCGAGCAATTTTCGAAAATCTCTGTGCATATTTTCATCAAAATACCTACACACGATGATGGAAATATAAATGTCCGCGCAAAAAGTGAAATAACGTAAGAAATAAATTGTTATGACGCATTCGTTACGTGTTTGCTGTTTGGCAAACGGCCGGCAGCCATGATGCTATTTCTGGGCCATGTCCAGACTGATATATTTGTCTGTTTTGTTTACTTCTCCTGGATAAACTACGATTTCCGCGGTTTGAAACTGGAGTTTTGGAGACTTTATCATTTTAATTTTACGACTTCTATTACATTTTGAACCTTATAAAGGCAAAACCAAAAAGCACCGAAACAATGAAAAACTATCAATCGGTCATTAGCAAGCGTCAAAGTCAATTATCAATGATCAAAAAACCTTATAATCTCATTTGTTCGAAATTGATGAACATTTTTGTATAGTAACTTATTGTAAGACGCACCTAATTCAAATACCTGTAATCAACGAAACTGTTCGAGCGTACTCGACTAATTTCAAGCCACACTCGAACAGTTTCACGAGAAAGCCGTAGGTACATTATGATTAATTTACTATCTAATATGATTTATTAACATAACATCACGCCTTTTATCCCCGAAGGGGTAGTCAGAGGTGCACATTACGGCACTTAATGCCACTGTACAATGTAACACCCACTTTTCACTATTTATATTATGAGTCCCATGTAATAGGGGGTGAGTATATGATTTATTACTATATTAACATTTCTTTCTTTCTTCCACAGTTACCATAATCGGTGGTCTAGTGTTCCTGTTCTTCGCAGTCAGTGCCTTTTTCATTGGGCCCGGTGAATAAACCCCTAGTTGTTAATCTACGTGTAAGTGACAATATAAACTGTACATTGTTATTTTAGCTTATATAGACAATCTCACTTTGTTTATATGTATTTAATTGTTAAACGTCAAAGTATTAGATGTGGAACAACACTATCTTAACTCTTGGTTTGTTTAATTTTAAAATGGTCTCATTTAAAGAATTTGCTGGAGTATTTTCTGTTTAATTAATGGTGACTTTAAAAACTTGAAAGTTAATCGTTCTACTTTAGACATAGCCATATATTCTATGAAATGTGTGCTATTTATTATACTAGATTTTTTCTAGGATTTTATATCCTGTGCTATGTTTCTATGTACCTAAGTTCTTAGATACCTTCATGATGAAAAATCGAGTTCTCAAATACTTCTAAATATATCTTCAGACAAATAAAACTCTAGAATCCCCAAGCGGTCACCGCTGACCACTCTCCACTTACTACATTATAGACCTTAATTTCCGATGTTTAGAGACTACTTTTGTATGAACAAATTTAGTGCTTGGTATTTAAACAGGTTAACTTAAATTAAAATTGATAGGAGAACTATTTAATAAAACTTTCGATTTAAATTATCGCAGTAAGACAATGGTAATTAGGTATTTACAACGATTTCATATTCATATCTCTACGTGTGGAAGGCACATTGATAACATTAAATTAAATATCTTATAGATAGTTCGGTTTTTTTTTTGAGGGGAAAAATAAACCAATGGCTTCTCCCCCCTTGAGTGACCGAGAGTGTCAGACTCTTACTTGACTAAAAACCACCCCGGTTCTGCTCCTGTCTTTCACAGCACCTTTACAGTTAAGATAGTGTTGTCCTACAAGCCGGGATTGTCGATATCGATGTATCGATACGAATTGTATGTCTTCTTCAATAGTTATCGATAGTTTGTCGTTGAGAGATGCTTTGATATTATGTTTCGAATCTCTTGCGTATTGAAATTTTGAATGAATTGTGGTTGTGTACTTATATTTTTCTATAGACTGGATCAATGGTTCCTAAAGTTGTCTGGACCTATCTAAATCTTTTTTTTCTTTTTAGATAAAAAAACGTAAAATGTATTTTACAGTTCTGTAGAACTGTTGGTTAGTATGTCATTCTATTATGTAAAAATGGGAGAAATAAATAAACAAATTATTATTATTATTCCATTCTACAGACAAGGCCCACTAAAAATTCGCTCGCGAATCACCAATGCGCGAGCCATACTTCGGGAAACCCTGGACTAGATCCCATTATCTCTGCTATAAAACGGAGTATGATTATATAAAGCTATCCGAAAATATCTGTGGATTTTGACGAAAAGATAATAATATGATGAAATTTTTTTTGTTTAAAGTACTCGTTGGAAAGCTGAAACAAATTTTTGACTACGCTAATCTTACGCTTTTATATCGACAAATACGTAACACATGCGTCATACAAAATATAGTATAGTAAGATATTTTTGACGTCTCATGTCAATTTAAAGAAGTTTTTAATCTTTCCCTTTATCAATTGAAGTATTTTCACTTTCAAATAACACTCTTGAAGACGACATGCAATTCATATCCTTACAGCCTAACAAATTAGGTATATTTTTCAACAACAATTTGCGTGAAGAATTTTTTTTGTATAGAGAATTTATGCCAACTAAGATTGTAAAAAAACGGTTATTTTTTTAAACTTGCGTCTTATGTATATGAAGGTATGTATGTATAGGTTATATAGAATGTGTGAGAGAGAAAAAAGATCAATATATGAGACAAAACACTAGTTTTTTTTTATTTTTTAAATGAGATTTGTTAACGGCCTGTGGACATAATTAGTATTTTAATAGAATTACATGTACCGGGATTTTAATTTTAAATTAATCATGGCGATTTGATTAGTTATTATAGGACTTTTAAAGTCCTGAGTATGCACACAAACTACTTGAAATATAAAAATTGTTTTGTTTTTTCCATAGTCTTACATTGGCAAATAATATTTGTTTATCTGTGTAAAAAAAATGACAGAACCAAAATAGTAGGGTGCTTTTTTAATACACAAAAAATACTTTTGTAGAATTTCAGACAAAAAGTGTATGAGATTCTTTCAATGAAATAATTGCCAAAAGTTATTTTTCTAGCCTAGTATGAATGTTATTATAGATATAATTATATAAATATAAATAATTAGCTAAAATATATATATATATATTATATTTAAACGCTTATTAACGCCGGGTGCGTTTAAATAATTAATTAATCGTTTGTGTACATTTATATTAATATTTTTATACTTGTCTGTGATCTTGTATGTATGCTAAAGGTTTTATTTTTAAATACACAGTACAATAAAACGGATTAATAATAAAAAAATAATTAAAATGCATTTAAAACAGTAAATAGTCGAAATTATCAGTGACAGCACGGATTTTGGCATTAGTTCGTAATTTAACCTCTTTTTCGAATTAATTTAAAAATGTTCCCTTAATTAGTGCTACGCTATGTAAGCATTTAGTCTTGTTTAATTTTAGGAATTATAATTTCAATATTTTTAAGAAAAAAATAATAAATTGTACCCAGTGTATGATTGTACGGTGATTGCAGATCAACTACGTCTAATCTGTCAATTAATTCATTGGATTTTCGACTTTATGTCAATACAATATAATAAAGTGTATGATGTAATGTAGAAATTTGATAGAAAAGTACTATATTGATCTGCTGTCCACCGTAGTTCTGCATACTTCTGCATGGAGTATAAGGACATGAAGTTATATAAACCCGCTTATCATTAGGTGTTGGAATTTGAGAAAATATTCGAAATTCGTATAATTATTTGTCTGCCATTATGCCTTATGTAATTTATAATTGTGGTCGTTTTCTAGGATTATAATTTTGTAAACTAAGTCTCAAGTTCGATTCTAGGGTCGGGCAAATTATTTTGAGAACACATAACGGTAATATAGAGTATGGAGCTATGTCCAGTGTAAAGAAACAGGTTTGCCCTCCGCGATAAGGGACTCATAACTGACGAGAAGTGTTAAAAGATACCTTACACTGCCTATCCCTTTTGGAAATAAATATCGTAATGTTATTTTAATATCTGTATAGAAATTAAATGTTTGTGGTTAAATTGATATCTATGTAATAAATAATAATTATATTTAAATTAAATTATTTTCAAGACACATAAAGCATCATTCTACACGCAAAAATAATATTGTGACAATATATAGAGAATTGGGTATTTTCCTTAATCAAAAATAAATTATTTCGACTGTTCAATACAATAAAATATTAAAAAATAATCACACTTTCATTAATTTATTTTATGACCAACTTCATTTTAATATTTTTCAAGCAAATTTTTAAGAAAAAAAAACGCTGTTTGACACAAAAAAACGTGACGTCACAATTCACAATCTCGTACAAAATTCATGGAAAAGTATCGTTTTTGACAGTTCGAAAAAAGTATTGAATTTGACTAGTTGGCAAATACCGTATTAAACAGTTTGAAATATAATAGAACTGATTTTATTATTAATTAAATAAATATATTGCTATCTCTTTCTGCTGGAATATTATATTTTTTGACTTATTTCTATACTGTTCAAATATACAAACCGACTTTGAAGGCTCACTATTACATGGGAGTCATAATAACTGATGAACAGTACCTACAGGCGTGATTTTACGTTTCAGGTGACCTCTATCTACACAGCAATGAAAGTCTTATATTTACTTGGTGAATAATAAAATTAGTACTATTATATTGTCACATTCTTAGGCAAATTAGGAACGGATGAGAAAAACTAAACTAAATACTAGTATAATAATATGATCAACATTTCAACAATAATAATTCTTAGTAATTATTATTTAATTCTTTTACCTCCACACAGTGTCAATTTATTAGAATTTATATTTTCTAGCATTCAATATTCAATAGTATAGTTACATTGGATAGCAAATATCTATAAGGAATAATTACGTCATGAAATTCAATTGTTTTAAAGGTTACAAAACCTGTTCAAAGAAAAATGTTGCTAATGCTAATAGTACTTAGGATCATTTTACATTGAATGAATTTAAAAGGGTAACTGGGACTGGATCTTACTTCTTTATATTTGTGACATATTTGGAGTATTGGTACAAATGTTGGCGTTAGTAATGCTAATGTAATATTGACTTCTGATTTGATTAACTTAGAGTATATTTTGTAATAATAACATCGCCAATGTTTGTGCAAGTACAATGTTATAGCTGGCGTGGAAATTGTATGTGCAGTTCACTTGTAAATTAAATAAGTTTTAGATAGATGCAATAATGTATAATAATTGTAGAAAACAATGAACAACTATGTATAAACAGACGTCAAATTAAGTTTCAGACCCTATAAAACTGAAAATTAACTGTGTAAAAACAACATTACTTTGTTATATTAGGTGAGTCGAATTCGAGTTTTAAATTGTGTGTTTAATTTAATGCGCAAGGACAACTTCTGCTCATCTCTTATATGTTTGAATATCACGCACACATACAAAAACTTACTTTTAAATTGAGCAAAAAGTTGCCTATCTGCATTCAATTAAATTTATTTATTCTGTGCTAATTTTAATGGAGAAACATTGGCACGTTGTCTATGGCATTCAAAATGGCTGACAAATGTCAAATAGTCCGCCATTTTGTGGGCGGTTCCATGTATAGTAATGATTATGTAATATAGTTGAATATATAATTTTATAAGTACAAAAAATATTGTCGACCTGAAAATCACAGATTGCTTCATACTTGTTGATTAAAAAAAGTATTATTTTTTAAAAACGAAATAAAATGTGTAAATAATGTATATATTGTTTTTTATTGTATCCCACCACACCATATCATAAGCTATTGTATCAAAAACTAGGAATGTGTTAACATAACCCTAAGCACCCTAAGCGGGTTTCAGGGTACATGGTGGTATACCGAATTATGTTAAGACCTAGTTCCGACCTGTGTACCTACCAAGATACCTATACTATTTCAGTGAGTTTATATATGGACGTAGGTTGAAAAATTATATGCCATCAATAGTTGTAAAAGTTCTAGAAAATTGCACCGACATTGCGAGTCCGACTCACGGACGAAGGGTTTCGTTGCATTTTTTATATGCTTTAGTTCGTAACGTAGGTACTTATACACATAATGCATATGAGTGTATGTTTCGTATAAAATCAACCCTTGACAGGGCAAGACCAACTACGATTGATTATTGATTGCCACACCACGAGTCGATGACTTTAATTATAACCTTTTTGTGTCACCTGACACCTGAGAGATCACGTAGCATTTGTCCACTAAAACAATTTACTGTTATATCATAAATACACGATTAAAATACCTATGAATCATGAATACCCCGTACTGATAAACATACAAGGTAAAATAAAAAACCAACATAGATAACGCAACTAATTTTATTGATAAAATAAAAACAAAAATACACTTTCTTTAAAAAAAATACAGATAAAATATAATGATTTTATTCTTTTTATTGTCACGTATAAATTATGTGTGAATTATCATGGACATCTTAAGCCCCTGTCAGAATATGATTGATCGATTTTTAAACGTTTTTCGTATATTTATTATCTTATTTTGACGTCATAAGTTGTATATCGGATTTCGATTTGGAGATAGCTAAATTGGATGGAAATAAAATGCTGGTGATACCTTGATGATTTGGTATAAAATAAGTCACATGTTACACATAAAATAATTAATCTAGATTTAAATCATGCAGGATATGTTATAGTGAAATGCTACTAATGACTACAAAAATATACCTATTAGGAGTTATAATTCGTATCGGATTGCCGTCCTATCGAATTATACAGGGGAATATAATGTATTTGGACTAATACTCTAGCAGTATATTATCCGTATGTGAAGTGAACAGATCTGCGGAATAGGCTAGTCAAGAACTAACAGCAGAGCAGTACCATAAAATGGGGATTGACCCCAAGGATCGAGAGGCGAGGCGAGGACAGAAGAGGGGTGAATAGATATAAGGAAATTCTTCATAGTATCGATTCACCCCTCTTCTATCACTTTTCGCCGCTCAAACCCTGTTCACCCCATTTTACCGTTACATAAGGGAATCAATTTATGAAAGACACATTTATTACTAAAATAGGTATCTAAATAGGTACTTACATATCTAATATATATCTAGGAATACCATTTGGTACAATATCTTTTTTTTAATTGAGCTATTACGAAAACGTAACAAAGATTCGTAATTATTTTAGTGATTTTATTAAGAACGTTATAGGTCAAGTTTCAAACATGAAAGTGGCTAGAACTAAATGAGATCAATATATTTTCTTACAGCAAATACGACTGACTATACCGATCAGCAGTCCCATTTGTAATCTTTGGTAAAAAGTTAAAAAATAATTAGGTACTAAAAGTTAATAAAACAGTCAAAAATAAAATAAGGTAACTAACATGAACACATGATTATAAAAATGTCGTTATCTTCACCCCTTCTTATCTAAGTGAGGTACACAGAGATATAATCATCACATGCATCTAGCATAGCTTTGGCAAGCATTTCGTCGCGGGGCGTGGTCTGCGTGTGCGCCGGAAGGAACAAACTCATGCGGGACGCCTCTCCCCACGCGTGATTTAATGTACCTGTGGATTGGAATTACTATACATGCTTATAATGATTGACTGCCGGGCAAGGGGCCTCGTTGGCCGAGTGGTCGCAAGTTCGACTGACGGGCAAGGGGTCTCGGGTTCGATTCCCGGGTCGGGCAAAGTATTACTGGGTTTATTAAAAAAATCTCAGTGGTAGCATGGAGTCTGGAATCGTGCCCGGTATATGGCAATAGGCTCACCCCCTATTATATGGGACTCGTAACATAAATAGTGAAAAGTGGGTGTTACATTGTACAGTGGCATGATGTGCACCTCTGCCTACCCCTTCGGGGATAAAAGGCGTGATGTTATGTTATGATAATGATTGAATATCGCTTATGGTTGAGTCTAATTGTTTCTGCAACTTGGGGCAGACTCGAGGCCCTCTCACAGAATGCCAGCGTGAAGAGATGACGTAATGCATTTCATCAGGTTAGTAAGAATTCCGGATATCCAACCCCATCGTGTTTGATTGTGCTATTATTTTTGTGCAGTCCTCTGTTTTGGGAATTATGGCGCAGTTACAGCGTTACCTTCAGGGTCTGCAACGTACTGGTGATGCTTCAGGTGTCGCTTGCATTGCGCAGTATGAAAGTTACCAGAGGCCCGAAAGGCCGGCAACGCACTTTTGGTGTTTTTTTTTATGGCATAAGCCGGTAAACGAGCAGACGGATCACCTGATGGTAAGCAATCGGCGTCGCCCACGGACACCTGGAACACCAGAGGCGTTACAAGTGCGTCACCGGCTTTTTTGGGATTAGGAGTTTGAGGATCGTTGGGGATTCAGGGATTGGGGAAATTGGAGAAGGGGAAGGTAATTGGGCCTCCGGTAACCTCACTCACACGACGAAATACAACGCAAGCGTTGCTTCACGTTGGTTTTCTGTGAGTTACGAGCGTCTATGTGCGCAACGACTTACCACCTGGTTATCTGACTACCCGTTTGCCTCCCGTATACCATAAAACGTCTTACCATAGTACTTGAGCGGCCAATGATGAGGAGAATGGTTCCTGGTGAGCAGACAAGATGGCGTGGCCCCCGGAGTGAGCACCCGCGCCGGCCACCACGGACAGGGGCCCAGCTTGTGCCAGACTATGTCGTCGTAACTGGAATTATATTTAGTTTCAAGTTAAACGTTTGCTACACAGACACACTGAAGTGAAAACTATAGTTTTTTCTTCTTCTCCTCTTATAATATCTTCTGATTCACTTCGTTGCGGAAATCAAGACAGTTACTCATGTCCCTGGGACGCACCGGACTTCAATGTTCCGGTGTTTTCATGGTTGTATCTACTGTAGATCCTGGCTTACAGGAGTTGCAGCGGTTTTGGGAGGTTGTGGCGGGCTTGTCCCATTAAAAAAAAGTTACGTTTGTGTGCACGACGGCAATACTAGGTCGCGAGCCGCCCTCGACATGTCGTAAACTTGTTGGAACCATGTCGAAAAGGCAAGTTCAGACACGAACATCAAAGGCGCGCGGCGGCGATCCTTTGTTGCGCGCCGCCGCTACTTGGTTTGAACTTGCCTTTGAGCATGTATAAACATGACTCAACGTCGCAGAGCGGCCGAGTCGCGAGCCCCGATCAACAGGAATTATCCTGTCCGCGCGGCTCGCATATAAAAGGACGCCTCCTTGCGAGGCGCCCTCAGTTGTCAATGAGTGGTCAATGAGTTGTCAATGAGTTATCAATGTATTGTCAGTGTATGTAGTCGTTATGTAAAAAGTCGATCATAGCCAGTCGATCGTAATATTGTCAATTTCATCTCCACTAGTGTTGTTAACATTATCATCGTAATAAAGTATATCAGTGTACAAGAGTTCTCCAGTTTCATTATACAGTCCATTTGCTCTCCAAAAGCACCAAGCTCGTCGACGACTGATCCACAGCCTGATCCCTCCGAGCCCGTACATTTTCTGGTCCTTCGAAGCCGAATAAAGTTCTGGCAAAATGGTGTTAACACGCAGCCGTAGTGGAGAATCCAGGGGAGAACAGACCCAGCAAGAGCCTTCAGTGACCGCCGGACCGGGTGCCAGCAGCTCGGCACCAGAATCGAGCTCGGTCCGAGTGACGGACACAGGAAGCGGGTCTACGACTACTTACATAGACGCCACGCAAGGTACGCTCAAGCCCAGCGATACCAGGTCACGCCGTTCTACAAACTCGAAAAGAATGCGTCTCGCAGAGTTGGAAGCCCAAGAACGGCTGGCTGAGATGAAAGTCAGGCAATTGCAGGCAGAGAGAGAGCTGCAGGAAGTACGGCTGCAGCGCCTCAGAGCCGAAGCTGAGTCGAGTGATGACGAGGAATTGGTGGACGACCTCGCCTCCTGAGGATTGGAACGTGGCTAGTGCGACCCGCGCCGCCACCCGGAGGCGAGACTCGGTCGCCGCCACACGACGCCAGCGGCGGGAGCATCAGCAGGGACGCAGCCCACGCAGCGACAACGACGGCGAGCGGCGCCCCGGCGGGCGCGCAACCGCCGCGAGATGACAACGGCTACAGAAAAGTGTGTGAATGTGTGTGTGCGAAATCAAAGGGCAATATCGCGAGTGAAGTGTCACACGGTAACGTGAGTGATAAAGTGATAGACGTAGGAACACTCGCCGCGGCACTAGCGCAGGTTACGCGCAGTTCGAGAGAGCCCCCGAAGTACATGCAGCGGCTACCAGTCTTCGACGGAAAACCCGGTGAGTGGATAGCTTATAAGGCCACGTATTGTGACTCACACACGTACTTTTCTAGCGTAGAAAATGTTGCTAGGATTAGGATAAGCCTCAGAGGCGCCGCAAAGGAAGCTGTAGGGAGCCTATTATTTAGTCAGTCTGATCCTCAGGTCATTCTAGACGCACTAGAGAGACGTTTTGGTAGGCCTGAGGCTTTGATAATGACAGAATTAGATAATGTAAAGTTATTACCTAGATTAAATGATAACCCTAGGGATATTTGTATATTTGCTAGCCGTATTGCAAACACGGTGGGTACGGTAGAAGCACTGAATAGAATCCAATATTTACATAGTCCCGAAATGTCGCGTAATATCATAGAAAAGTTAACGCCAATATTAAGAAATAAATGGTATGATTACGCGGCTAACAGAAAGTACGAAGATATTCCCGTATTGAAGCTATTATCTATGTTTCTGAATGAAGAGGCCGACAAGTGTAGCGCGTACGCGCTGCCGGAGCGTGTTAGTGATAACGCCATTGATGTACGACAACGGCGCAGAGTTGAGCGCACGTTCGTCGTGAGTAAAAGGACATCAAGTGAGCTATGCCCGGCATGCAAGCAACACGGCCACAAGTTACCAGACTGCAATAAATATAAGCAGCTAGACATAGATACTAGGTGGAATATAGTGAAATATAATAAGATATGTTTTAGATGTTTACGAAATAAACATAGAAGATATATGTGCAAAGCACCTATTTGTGATATCAAGGGATGCAACATGAAACATCACAAACTGTTGCACAAAGAGCGTGATGATAAGACGACTCACAACAGACCGCCGCACGCGCCGCCATCAATGACGCCTGTTATCGTACACGAATCCGTGACGTCAGCGCGCGAGACAGTATCAACGACTTCGCCTCGGAATCGCCGCGCGTACTTGAAGATAGTTCCTGTGACGTTACGCGGACCACGTACGAGTATAGACACATACGCCTTGTTAGACGATGGGAGTACAGTCACCTTGTTAGACGCGACAGTGGCAGACATCCTAGGTGCAGATGGGCCAACTAGTCCTATGCAGATACAAGGCCTAGGTACGGAAGTCAAGCATGAGCAAAGCCGCACTGTTAGTCTCCACATACAAGGCAAGTACCACAGCGTCCCGCAGAAGATAGAGGCAGCGCGCACCGTAAACAGTTTAGAAATCATGGCGCAGACTGTACACACAGAAGACTTAAACAATTGTAGGCATTTGAACGATATAAGAAGCACTCTTGTTCACGACCGCGCGCGACCGATGATTTTAATAGGTCAAGATAACTGGCATTTATTAGTAGCCACGAAAACACGTACAGGTGCGCGCGATCAACCGGTAGCATCATTCACGAAACTCGGTTGGGTATTACATGGATGTCATTACTCAGTAAATAAAGACAGAAGAACATTTTGCGGCAACATTACTACTAGAGAAAATCCAGAACCAGTTGAAGAAACCAGTAGAAACTTCAAAATGAATAGCCCAGTTAAGTACATACCTACACCTGCTGCTTACGCTCAACGCGCCAAAGAACAAAAGGACAAGCATGTGCAAGCCGAAACCGTATCAAAGGGAACCGCCGCCATACAGTATAAAAAAGCGGCGGCCGGCAACAGCTCGTTATCAGCGCTAAGTACATGTAGCGCAAGCGCACGTGTTTTACGTTTGCGCGGGAAAATCACAGCGGTGGCAAACGTGAATGCAGAAATAAAACACCCTGTTCTATTCGAAAATAAATACAGGTATAAGAAATTAGGTATTACATATTTGCATAAACAGTTACACAATAGCGGGAACAACAAAGAACAGCGTCATAGGATTAAATTTGTAGCTATAGGTAGGCACAAAGACGAATGTGTAGAATGTAGATCGATATACAATATACATAGGAATATATTATAGGTTTATAGCTATATAGGATAGTTTATAGAACATGGATAGTCTATAGTTATAGAATAGGTATATAGGTATAAGTTATTTTGTAGACATGACATAGTCTATGGGATAGGTATAAGTATAGGTATAGGTTAGTTTGTAGATAGATATAGTCTCGCTACCTATTTCAAAGCGGCAGATAGGGACCTAGGATTAAGTGCCTTAAGCGCTTTAGGAAGTGAGTCCAATGCGCGGTCTATAAGCTGGAAGCTTATACCACCGGTGTCGCCGTATTGGCAAGATCGGTACGTGAATACCAGCCGGTTCTTCAAAACCGGCGGGAGCCCAACGGCAGCGGCACCCCACCCAAGGTTGGAGACGTCGTCGTGATCTCCGACCCTTACCTCCCACGCAACAGTTGGTTTAGAGGAAGGGTGATACAGGTGCTGCCAGACACAGATGAAGAGGTACGAGTAGACATCATGAACAGACGACTCGTACTCCGAAGACCGGCGAAGCGCATTGTCGTGCTCACCAAGGAGTCGCCTGATGGCGACGGCGGGAGAAATGTGCACGACGGCAATACTAGGTCGCGAGCTGCCCTCGACATGTCGTAAACTTGTTGGAACCATGTCGAAAAGGCAAGTTCAGACACGAACATCAAAGGCGCGCGGCGGCGATCCTTTGTTGCGCGCCGCCGCTACTTGGTTTGAACTTGCCTTTGAGCATGTATAAACATGACTCAACGTCGCAGAGCGGCCGAGTCGCGAGCCCCGATCAACAGGAATTATCCTGTCCGCGCGGCTCGCATATAAAAGGACGCCTCCTTGCGAGGCGCCCTCAGTTGTCAATGAGTGGTCAATGAGTTGTCAATGAGTTATCAATGTATTGTCAGTGTATGTAGTCGTTATGTAAAAAGTCGATCATAGCCAGTCGATCGTAATATTGTCAATTTCATCTCCACTAGTGTTGTTAACATTATCATCGTAATAAAGTATATCAGTGTACAAGAGTTCTCCAGTTTCATTATACAGTCCATTTGCTCTCCAAAAGCACCAAGCTCGTCGAGGACTGATCCACAGCCTGATCCCTCCGAGCCCGTACAGTTTGCTTGACACCATCTGTATTCTTCCCTTCGTATGAGCCGATTAAGTATCTACAGACAACATGCTTGACTGAGACCGGGTAGCAGCGCTGTCTGAAAAACTTGTATCTTGTAAAATGCGGTCGCCAACCCGCCTGCAGGGTGTGTAGATTGTGGTTACTTTAATCTCCTAATAAGAAGTAGGGAACCATAATCCAGAAATTAACTGTCACATACTCGAATTTCCTTCTGATTTGTGTATCATTGCTTTAGTGGAAGGGTGACAAGTAAGGGTTAGATTCCAAAGGTGATAACGAGCGTGCCGAGAGATACTTGTATTTTTTTTTTCATGCCGGTAAACTGGCAGACGGACCACCTGATGGTAAGCAATCGGCGTCGCCCATGGAGACCCGGAACACCAAAGGCGTTACAAGTGCGTTACCGGCCTTTTGGGAATTAGGAATTTGAGGATTGTGGGGGATTCGGGGATTGGGGACACTGGAGAAGGGGGTAATTAATTGGGCCTGTAATACGGTAGTTGACAACTAGTCAAATTCAATACTTTTATCGAAACGTCAAAAACAATACTGTTCTATGAATTTTGTACGAAATACTAGCTTATGACGTCATCATATTTTCGCGTCAAATAGCACACTTATATCTGAAGAAAATGCAAGAATAAATCGAAAATTAAGTATATCGGCAAATCAATGAATGAAAGTGTAACTATTTTTCAATATTTAATTGGATTGAAAAATCAAAATAATTTATTTTTTACCCCGGCAACTACCCAATTGTATCCAATATTAAGTAGCTCCATCTATATCTAGAGTATGGGAAATTTATGCTTACCCCACGCGTGGTCCCCACATACAGCTGGGACAGAGTTCAGTATTCTCCTTTTCTTTCTTCACGCTGCATATAGTGCGGGTACTGGACAGTATCTTCTCAACTAGAGTCACTGGTTTAGATGGCTTCTTTGGAGGATTCTTGCGATCTGCAACCAATTGTATATTGGTGTTATGTTGCTGTATTTTTATTAGTAGGCATTACTAAAGTATATTTTTATGGTAGGTACAGACGAACATCAATTACTAGAACTGGCCTGTAACTAACAACTAGTACTAGAATTGACCTTTAGGGGTTGAGATTTGAGGATGAATTTGAGGGGTTGAGATTCCAGGCAGGCTAATGGAAACGCCGGTTTTTTATGAGGCGGCATTAGCAAATTAAATAACTGACGTAAAAACATTTGAAATAAGACATGATACTTAAAGAGATAACGACTTACGTGTATATATAGCTGAGTGGTCGCAAGTGCGACTGCCGGTCTCGGGCAAAGTATTACTGGGTTTTTTTTAAATCTCGGTAGTAGCACGGAGTCTGGAATTGTGCCCGGTATATGGCAATAGGCTCACCCCCTATTACATGAGACTCATAACATAAATAGTGAAAAATGGGTGTTGCATTGTACAGCGGCATTAAGTGCCATGTGATGCTATATTATTATTATAACAACTTACGTATAATAGTGACAAGCCACTCTCTCCTGCACGCGAGGTGGAAGGCGGACGGGCAGTTAGGGCAGTCTCGCAGACGTTCGCCCTTCCCGCAGACGAGGCACCACGGAGTGTGTAATGTGATCACTGGCTTTATTGGTGATGTCGAGTTCTGGAAGTAAAGGAATTAATTTTAATTACAAATATTTTTTATATTTTGCAGTATTATTGAAATTATCAAAGTTTTAAAATTGTATGGTTGGAGCATAAACAACTTAATATAAAACCAAACTATTGCTGATGTCTTGAGTTTGGTTTCTGTGTTATACTTACACACAAAGTATTGTTGACTATTTATTAATTTCTATACTTCAGCTGCTTCAGCTTTCAAATAGGATACTTATTAAATTCAAAATTCAGGATTTATTCAATTTATTGAATTTTATCTGATTTTATTATAGGTAAGGACCACAACAATTTAGAAATTACTTAATCTAAAAATAACACAGTAAATAGTTATGAAATAAACAGTTTTATCTTACCGAGCTATCCGAAGTATCATTACTCCTGTCCATATTCATCTGCTTATGAAGGAAATTATATCTCCAACATTGACGGAGATAGTTCTCAATCTCCTTCTCCGTGACCGAAGCTTTAATCACCATTTCAAACTTATCCTCCGTACTTGCATCAACATTCATCAAATAATCTAGACAATCTTTATTTGCTTCTATATCACTTTGTAAATATTCATAATACTCATCAAAGAGAAGTTCCTTTCCTCTTCGTATGAACTCTTTAAAGGCATTCTCATACCGTCCCTGTTTTAACGGAGTGTGTGTTACATCATAAGTGACGTTGAGGTCCGGTTCCCTTTTGTTCAGTTTTACATTCAACGGTACTGTGAGATCTTCTTTTAATTTTCTCTGGAATGTTTTATGTTGATAAGATGAGAATCATGTTTTAAGACTCGCCATTTTTGGGGCTCCGACCAAATTATAATACAGAATCTAAAGTTGTCTTTGACAGAGTTGATTGAGTTATTAATAATATCAATAAACAGGGCGTCTTTTAAAATTATTTTCAAAGGAATATTGATATAATTATTTTCAAAGTAGATATTGTTAAAGGTTAAAGTAAGAGGGAATGAGTCATAAGCATATTTGTAAATAACTAGTTACCACAATTACCTTTCTAGGAACTGTAGCAGTTTTCGGAGGGGAGATCTTAGGAGCTTTATGTACAGGTCCATAGAAAGGTCTGGACCTCTCAGCCAGGAACATGCAGGTGTATGGCAGCCAGAACCTGTTCTTAGTGTTACAGGTCTCTACATAGTAGCACAACTCCTCTGTCACTTCTAAGGATCCATCTTCATTGGTTGATATGCCTAGAACTAGAGAATGATAGTGTTTTAGTAAGTAGTTACAGAAAAAGATATTCATATTATAATCTGAGCTAAATCTTTTAGATATTTGTATTAATTAAGAGCAAAAACAATAGTTAACCGCATATTATTGTTAAATGTTATTGTAAGTTGCCGATAGAGGGCGCTCACGGCGCTATAGAGATTGTTGAGATTAGTGGTGTAAATAGCATTTACATATTTAAAAGTTTAATAGAAATAAAATACATTATGTATCTTAGCTCTAGATAGCTAAGTAGGTAACTAGGTACTTAATCTAAAGTATTTAACAAAAAAAATTTTATTGCGATAGGTCTTAAGTACCTACAAGTCTTTAGTCTCAAGTTCTTAGTAGGCACGGTAGGTACTTTATGTTTAAAATTATGAATAGGTACTATCTAATAATAATACTACCAAGATGTTATTTATTATGATTGTCCAGTTTTTCTAAGAAGAATTCGCTGATGAACGCACTCAACGCACCTGTCTCGCGCAATAATGAATGCTGGGTTTTCCCAAGCGATTTACATTACAATCGAAATAGAAAAATATAAACGTCGCGGTCTATTCGCGGTATTTAGTCTCAAATAAAACAATTGAATGTTTTATTACCTTTATCGTCGTAAAACAATCCACGTTCGTCCTTCACTACTTGCACATTAGAGTAAACTTTTTTGCAAACTCTCGCGAGTGAAATGTCGCCCAATTTCCAATGATAAATCCCTGTTTTCTCCGTCGTCATGGTTAAAAATGAGTAATTTAATCATAACATTAATTTATAATCACATTTTCATAAAAATTTAGGAGTCCTCAAAAATAAGAATAGGCAGATAAATGAATGAAAATGAAACCAATGATTGTTTTTATTTTGGTGGTTCAATCAAACATCCGCATGTAAACAAACTTTTATTAAACTATAAGTTAAATATTTTACTACTTTAATTACTTTATCCAAACATTTCCATGCTCTATTACTGTTAATAAATATTAATGTTAAACAATGTATATTGTTTAACAATGCTAAACGGTTTCCATTCATCAAATATATTTTTTATTTTGTCATTAACAGTGTTTAACGCCATCTTGTGTCGAGTAGCAGTACTTCTATTAGTACATGTTTACAGTGACATCTATCTTTGAATTTAGTAACGAAAGTGCTGTACTTTTCATTTATATCCAATAGATGGCATTAAGATTCACGTTTCTTGAACAAGTTACATAAAAATAAAAATTATAAATTATTTGGTGTATTTAGTTGTGATAGACCTAGAGAAGTTCGCGGGCCTGCGGACGGCGAGCATGGGTGGCTCCCCGTCCGACCAGAAACAGACCCGAGCGTACGGCGCGTCGCGTTCCGCGCGCGCCTCAAAGAGCCATCAGACCACCACAGATGGGGCCCAATAGGGCCGATGCCGATTCGGAGTCGCGGAGAACCTAACGGGTAACCGGGGCTCCGGCTCGACGTGCAGGAGAAGGAACGGGGTGGTTTTTAGTCAGTAAGAGTCTGACACTCCCTTCCGCCTCACCCAGGCGGGAGCAGTCATTCGATGATTTTCCCCCTTAAAAAAAAAAGACCTAGAGAAGTTATCAAAAGCACGTCGAACCCACAAATATATTTAAAAAATTACTTTGGTCTCAACAAACGTTCAGCGTTTTGTTGGACATAACAAACCGCCAATCCTTATAATACAGTAACCAAATAGGGTTCAAGTGGTTTAAAACGCTACTGCTGAGTGAGTTCCGATAGATCAATTTTGTGATGACTGATAGTTCCCAAAGCAGAGCCGTGTTACCCTTGGGGCAAACTAGTCTAGTGTCTAAGGCGCCTGGAGACAGAAGGTCGCATGCCCAACTGCCCAACAGTGGCGGCGGCGCCAAAAAAAACATAGGGGCGCTTATGAGGTGATTGTCGCTCTCTTCTCTATAAAAGTTTTATCCGCTTCTGTTGATAAGGCGGTGATTAAATCTAGGTGAGTTTTATTCCGTTCTTCTGTCTATTCAAGAGAACAGCATACTTAATATGGAAACTATAGTTTTTTCTTCTATAATAATATCTTCTGTTTTATTTCGTTGTGGGTTCCAAGACAGTCATTCATATTCCTGGGTCGTGTGTGGCGACGGACTTCAGTGTTTTCATGGTTGCATCCAGGCTTACATGGGTTTCGGCGGTTTTAGGAGGTTATGGCGAGCTTGTCCCAACAAAAAAAAACGACACCATAACATCGTCCCGCCTTTTACTCCTAGGGGCCAGCAGTCTAGTGCCCACTTGACATCGAAAACAAACAAAAGAGACCAAGTACCTAGAATAAAAAGTTAGGTTTATACTGAAACTAGTAGAGCTTGTAAGCACACTCAGGAGAGTAACTCTTGAGTAATAGACTCTTGAGTAATAGACAACGTACGGTCGCAGACCAACAATTTAAATCAAAAATCTTTAAGCGAACCTGAAATCGCAAACATACAAGCAAGTCGTCAGTACCTACTTGTAAGTGTGAGCTCGCCATGCTTCGGCATGAATGGGCCGGCTCGACCGGAGTGATACCACCGCCTCAGAAAACCAACGTGAAACAACGCTTGCGTTGTGTTTCGTCATTGAGTGAGGTTACCTACCGGAGGCCCAATTACCCCCTCTCCCCAATCCCCAGATCCCCAACAATCCTCAAATTGTTTATCTCCAAAAGGTAACGTACTTGTAACGCCTCTGGTGCGGCGGGTGTCCATGGGCGGCATCGATTGCTTATCAAATCATCAGGTGACCCGTCTGCTTGTTTATCCGGCTTATACCATAAAATATACTAACCTACACATAATCCAAAACTTGGGTACTAATTACTTAAGCACTAATCCCCAAACTCCCACTCCTACATGACACTCCTTCATTTAATCACCATTTTCCCCCTCATCTCATACAAGTACCTACATTTTCCCCTTTATATAAATCACAAGATTCCATTAACGACAAACGTACATAAGAACATATCGCAATGAGATGGCGGCCTCTGATTGGTGGATCTTAAGTGGGGGCGTATCCCAGATCGCAGCATCCAATCCCCACTTTGCGACCGAGGTTGACAAAAGCGATAATGTATTTTATTTCTTTACAGATAAGGTGTTATCTTAGTTGTATTATCTTAAGATTGGGTATTTTTCGTGAACAATAATATTTGAGTTGGTGATCTATTGAGGAAAAGATAGTAAATATAAGGTTTATATGATCATAATATACCTATAAGTACTACATAAGTAAAGGATGTTTAATAAAAAACATATTAAAGTATCTAGTACTTGTCTAAGTTTAGATACTTAGATAGATTTTTTTTAAGGGGGAAAAATCATCGAATGACTGCTCCCGCCTGGGTGAGGCGGAAGGGAGTGTCAGACTCTTACTCATCTTACTGACTAAAAACCACCCCGTTCCTTCTCCTGCACGTCGAGCCGGAGCCCCGGTTACCCGTTAGGTTCTTCGCGACTAGATAGATAGATAGATAGTTGTTTTATGTTTGACTCAATCACATTAATGTTGTTTTAAGTCTATCAGTGTATTATAATATGATATTTGACAACAAGTCAAATTCAATACTTTTTTCGAACTGTCAAAAACGACAGTTTTCAAGTAAGTATTCTATGAATTTTGTACGAGATTGTGAATTGTGACATCATGTTTTTTTAGCGTCCAACAGCGTAGGTACTTATTTATTAAAAAATTGCTGGAAAAATACTAAATTTGAGTCAAGCTTCCTTGTGCGTACTGCTAAAGAGTGGAATGCTTTGCCAGAGTCTATATTTCCTGGGTGTCTTCAAGGCCTGAGTAAATAGATTGCTTATGGGCAGACGTGCTCCATCGTAGACCGCATCATCGCTTACCACCAGGCGAAATAGTGGTCAAACGTCGCCCCATCAAATATATAAAAAAAAATATTTTTAAACATTGCCCCACACTACGATTTTCTCCTGTGTCATGGGTGCATTTACAAACATACAACTTCATATACACATAACACCCAGACCCGTAACAACAATTTGTGGATCACACAAAGAGTTGCTCAGTGCTGAAATCGAACCTGCGACACGTTGCGCGTTGATTTTAAAACATCAAACCTCTTCCTCCTATTTTCCAAACACCCTGTACCAACCACAACCCAATTGACTAATTCCATGATTATGCGACAAATAGATGTCGTGGAGATAGGCATAATATTTACTTTTAAAAAAGATTAATATCTGATAATCATACACACATATACATTCATCCATTGATAATATTATTGAATTTATCAATAAGTTTCCATGCTCGTTGAATCATAACTCTGTATCTAAGTTTCAAAGAAATTTATAATCTCTGTAATTAATACTGTTGTGTAACAACTGGATGATAAGTAATGACTTATAAGTCAGTGCTAGATACTCAAAATTTTGTTTATCTTACAAACTAATGAAGTTCATTGAGGAATTAAATTGAATACTTATAACTCGTCGCGGAGAACCTAACGGGTAACCGGGGCTCCGGCTCGACGTGCAGGAGAAGGAACGGGGTGGTTTTTAATCAGTAAGAGTCTGACACTCCCTTCCGCCTCACCCAGGCGGGAGCAGTCATTCGATGATTTCCCCCCCTTAAAATAAAATAAAATATCACTTATAACTCTTATTTTGAGGGGGAAACTGCCTCATTGGCCGAGTGGTCGCAATTGTGACTGCCGGGTTAGGGGTCTCGGGTTCGATTCCCGAGTCGGGCAAAGTATTACTAGGCTATTTATGTTATGAGTCCCTTGTAATAGGGGGTGAGCCTATTGCCATATACCGGGCACATTTCCAGACTCCGTGCTACCACTGTGATTTTTTTTGAAAAACTATGTAATACTTTGCCCGACCCGGGAATCGAATTCGAGACCCCTTGCCCGGCAGTTGCACTTGCGACCACTCGGCCGATGAAGCAGTCTGTACTGCTTGCGATATCCTCGAGAAAAATAAGCTTGGTGTCAAATAGGTAGATTCCACTCCGCAGCCACCATTACTATGGACATTAAAATGAAATAATATCTATCATGGAGGCATGGTGCAACTTTCAGGAACGGTAGGCAGAGGTGCACACTACGGCACTTAATGTAACACCCACTTTTCACTATTTATGTTATGAGTCCCATGTAATAGGGGTGAGACTATTGCCATATACCGGGCACATTTACAGACTCCGTGCTACTACTGAGATTTTTAAAAACCCAGTAATACTTTGCCCGACCCGGGAATCGAAACCGAGACCCATTGCCCGGCAGTCGCACTTGCGACCACTTGGCCAACGAGGCAGCCGTATCTTACCAAAAGACTATAAATCTTATTCCAAAAGCGACGATACAGTTAAAATTTCTGTACAGTTGACAAATGTGGTAAGTATATGACAAGCAACCTGGGGGCTTACTCTTGAATCCAATTCCGATCGATCGACATTGGTATTGTGAAATTTCGTACTCTCGAGTTGCAACACTAGCGCCCATTGCATCCGTATTGCATTTATATTTAATGAACTAAATGGTATTGAGCTTGGCTTTATATTCCGTACTCTGCATGCTATTGTAACAGCTACGATTGGGGTTGTATAGTGGTGACATTGAATAATTATTGAGATTTTATTGGATTGAAATTGCATTGATATTGAGATTGGTTTCAAGAGTAAGCACCCTGTACCCGCAGAATGTGTACGACAAGAGAAAGTGTCGGACTGCCGACAGCTGCACCACTGCGCCACTCTCTCCCAATTACATGGCCACACCGCCTGCAGTACCTAGATAGTTAATATTACTGGTATAATTAAATTAAGCATGTTTTTTATAAAAAAAATACAATAAAACATGTTTTTAATGTTGTAAGAATATTTATGGAAAACCTACATTGGGCTTGTATTGTGCATATAGAATAGAGTCAGGCGTTATTTAGCGTAAATCCAATGATACACTCACAACTGGGAAGATATTTTATATTCATTAGTAACTATTACAATAAAGGAAGATAATATGTAGTACAATTTAATATACACTAAAACTAATAGAGAAAATCACTACATAGTATAAAACAAAGTCGCTATCCTCCGCCTGTCTGTCCGACGGCGGAAAGAAGACTATGTTTTACACCACGTAGTGGTTAGTAAAGATTTCATAACATTGGCCCATTCTTTACTAACAGCCTACCTACTCAGCGTCTATGAGATGTAACAATAAGTGTCGGTGTCCAAGTGTCGGTGCTACCAATCCGTGGACCGATCGATATAATACAATCGACTTGTTACCGGTCCGTCCGTCCGTAGCTCGTGCCAACACCGACTCGCTTCCGGTACTAGCGATCACAAAATGTTTTCCAACCATTTTGTTTTATTATTGTAGATAATGTATTTCATAAATTGAATACTTTTTTATTTTAATAATACATAGGTATAAATTTAATAATTCAATAGACATAAATAAAATAAATATTAACTAGGTATTACTAAATGAAAATATATACAACTTAAAATATAAATAACTATGAACTAAAATATTTTGAGAAGAGGCTTTGCTGAGCAGTGGGCACTTATAGGGTGTTTACGACGAAGCTTAAATTGTGAGTAATTTAATTAAAGAATAAAAAAATATGAATCAATCTTCGTATCAAAACGTTCACCGCTCGTCAGTACCCCCTTTTGTCAGCATCTGTCGTCAAGAAGTTTTTGTGGCGTTCCGTTAATTTCTCCAGTTTTTTGTGGCAACACATTGTTCTCGAGATAGTGACGGACAGGTAGACTAACGAACTCTTGCCCCGGCTTTAGATGCGGTCAAATTTTGACCCGTGGAACTAAAGATGGATGGTGAATTTTTTAAGTATTGTTGACTCATTTAGAAGTCTAGACGGATTTAATTTGCACTAGTTTTTACCCGCGGCTTCGCTCGCGTCACAAAAGAATAAAAAGTAGCCTATGTGACATATACCAATACACACAGCGCCATCTATACCAATACTTTTGTTTTTCCTCGGGAATATCAATTTTTTCCCGGTTAAAAAGTACCCTATTATTTAATCCGGACTTTTAACTTTACATCTGCAAAAATTCAAAGCAATCGGTTAAGTAGTTACGGCGTGAAGATGGAACAAACAAACAAACTCACTTTCAGATTTATAATATTAGTAAGGATTGAAGGATCGTCCTTAATACTTCCAAGTACTGATTAGAACTTAGTTGTAAACCAGGATACGAGAATACTTTAGAGAGTGACCAGAAAAGTACCGTGACAGTTAAAAAATCAATTACCTATACATCTCAGGAGTAGCTTCTACTTCTAGTTGCCCTATGACGATTTTTTCTTACTGGTTGACCCGGGAAACTTCGTATCGTCTAAAATATTTTCGCCACCTTTTAAATCTTCCGTGGACTCTCACGAACAATTCTAATACCCAAAATTATCCAAATCAGTTCAGCTCAGTTGGGGATAAAACGCTTGATGTCATGTTGATTTATTTGCATACACAAGTTACACTATATGTAGACATGGAAGCAAACAGCTTTCAAACAAATGCAAACACGACAGAGGTGCCCGTGGGCCCCAAACTAGGCACAGCCTGTATCTTGGTGGCCCTGTGTTAAAGCCTTAGGTAAAATATGGGAGAGCCATGCTTCGGCACGAACGGGCCGGCTCGACAGGAGTGACCCCGAAGAGAATCAACCTGGGTGAGGCAAGAGGGAGTGTCAGACTATTACTGACTAAAAACCACCCCGTTCCTACTCCTGCACTACACGAGCCGGAGCCCGGGTAACCCGTTAGATTCTCCGCGACATTATACAACAATGGACTGTCATGGACTGTTGAAACAGGAAAAGAAATTAAAATAGAAACAAGAATTCTATTGGTCCTTTTACTTAAATAGCTTATCAAGATAAAAAGCAAATGCAATAATACCATAGATCCTAAAGGAGAGCCAACAAACCATAGCCAAGTAATAGACAAAAACTGTCTATGGCACGGGCCAACAGGATACCGACTATTTGAGATAGTTTTTGTAACTTCCTATTAATTTGAAGGCGCTTTGTCAGCTTTTTTTATTGATTTTTTAAGTTAAAGTAACGATCTTTGATACATCCTTTGTGAAGTTAATAAACACGTGTAAGATTTTATAGAAAATGGGATTTATCAACAGCCTATAAATGCCCACTAATGAGCAAAGCCTTTTCTCACACGAAGAAGGTTTGAGCATTAATCACCACGCTTGCTCAATGCGGGTTGGCGATTTTAAACTTATAATTAGAAATTATAACCCCAGGCTTCCTCTCGACGTTTTCCTTCACCATTAGTACTGACTACGGTATCTAAATAATCTTAGAAAGTCCATATAATTCGGAAAAGGGTACATTGGTACTTGACGTTGCATTGGTAGGTTTCGACCCGCACCCTCATGCATGAGAAAATGAGACTAGTAAAAATGAATTTCATGACTGTATTTTTAAACTATTCCCTCACAAATAAAACAATCAGCTAATTACAAAAGTAATAAAATAATTGTTTCTTGCAAAAATCTTTAGCGGGAATCGAAGGGATCCGATAGAAAGCCAAAGCTATTGACATAACCCAGATGGAATAAAGGGCAATGAAAAATTGCAGAGACAGCAAGCCAGTTACATTTGAACTGGTGACCGTTGAACTAGACATGTTCTGAACTGAAGGCATAGAATAGAGAGCCTTTTAACTAGGTGGAGTGACGATGTAACTACATAGGTGTACTTATGTACCCACAAAGTGGTTGGTAGTTAGCTGCAAGTGAAGTGGCTAAAGGTCAAGCTCCATGGCATGCTGTTGGAAAGCCTTAAGACTGGCAGTGGCTGGCTGACGATGTTGAATCGAATATCGAGACGTTCCACAACAGCCAACAGCCATTGCGTTTAAATCAACTTTGAAGTAAATTCTTAATTCTTATATATCCAGTCTGATTGGATTTATTTTAGGAAGCATCATAGCTGACATAACATTAACGTAAAGGTGTGCAGTGACGCATGAGATGCCGCGCAGTAATTACAGGGAGACTGCGCGGTCAACGGCGCGGTGACTCATTGTGTGTGGTGTTGGTGATAGGTGGGAGCGAGTTGGATGGGGGAGGATCGTTGTTGAGTGAAAAGTTAAAAAGAAGGTGATGAATGGGATGGGAATTATAGGATTCATTTATTTAGTAGGTCTAGGTACTTCATAACTAGTTACGTTGTAAATATTGTAATGTTGGTAATGAAAAAAAAAAACGGTGAAGATGTGGACGTCTTGCGCAGTCAATCTAGACCTGTTCCAAAGCTACAGTTAGCCCAAGAGGGAAGCTAGTTACTCCCGTCTGTTGTGCCTGAGTAACAGATAATATAATGAAATAATGACGAGAGTATGACTTTCTTAGAAACAAGAATGTTAAAAAAACGAAAGACGACGAATGTTAGTTAAATTGGGAATTTAATTGATTATTATTTTTCATCATTCATTAAACCAAATCGTACCTAGCTCGCTTTAAGCTGTCAAACACCGCGAGGACACCGGTGACCGCAACCTATTGTTCTTTAATTATGTCTATAATGACGGTACTCAAAGGGTTTTTTTTTATAATATTATAGATTAATTCTCCACGGACTCTAGGTCCGTGCCCTTGTCATACAATTTATTTTTTTAAATACATCTTGCCAATTTCTATAAAGTAAAGAGGGAACCTAGTTACACACTACAAATTACATAATAACTAGGCACTATTTATTTATTTCTATTTAAAAAAAATACTCAAAGGGTTAAATAAGTAGTTTTGTTCATAAATCGCTATTCGCTTACACTCTGTCCGGTATGCGCGTGCAGCCTCACCGTCACACAGACAGACAGACGCGAGATGCGCGCGCTGCCTGCGAAGCAGCTGACCGATGCTCTACTACAACAATGTGGTTTTGATACTTGATACGCTTTTTAACTGTCTTGGTAACAATCGCAATATTGCTCTACGTACAATACTGACTGCCTCGTTGGCCGAGTGGTCGCAAGTGTGACTGCCGGGCAAGGGATCTCGGGTTCGATTCCCGGGTCGGGAAAAGTATTTCTGGGTTTTTAAAAAAATTCTCAGTAGTAGCACGGAGTCTGGAATTGTTTTTATTTATTTTTATTTATTTATCAAGGACAACAAACAGCAGTATATTAAATGTAACACGGGTGAGTAAAATAATAGATTTAACAAATACACTCCTCAGGACGACGTTGCCACAGATTACCATAAATCTACTTAGCACAAACAATTTGTGCCCGGTATATGGCAATAGGCTCACCCTCTACTATATGGGACTCATAATATAAATAGTGAAAAGTAGGTGTTACATTGTACAGTGGCATAATGTGCACCTCTGCCTACCCATTGGGGGATAAAAGCCGTGATGTTATGTTATGTAAAATACTGACGTTGTAAATGATATTCAGTCATATCAAGCTGACTAAGATTCAGTCATCATCAACAGCCTATAAATGCCCACTGCTGAGCAAAGCCTCTTCTCACACGGGAAGGTTTGAGCATTAATCGCCACGCTTGCTCAATGCGGGTTGGCGATTTCAAACTTATAATTAGAAATTATAAGTCCAGGTTTCCTCACGATGTTTTTCCTTTACCGTTTGTCAGTGGTGTCTAAATGATCTTAGAAAGTACATATAACTTGTAAAAAGTCACATTGGTACTTGCCGTTGGTAGGTTTCGAGCCCGCACCCTCATGCATGAGAAGTGGGCGTCTTAAACCTCCGGGCCACCACGACATATAAGATTCAGTGCAGACCCCAAAACTAATTGAGACAACGCTAAGAGACAAACAGGTAACAATTTGATCTAAATGATCTCTGAAATTAATAAATGAGGCTAACCTCACTACACCGACCTCAACCCAGATGGTGATGGTACCTAAGTATTAACTGGGTTTAGACAGTTTACATTATGTGTTTTCATGTTACAATTACATTCTAATTTAATAATGTTAGGAACACTCAGTACTACAGTCGAGAAATCCAATAAGACTAAGTCGAAAATCCAAGATATGAATAATAAAATACAAGAATATGTCTTTAAATCTTAGGCCCAATAGGGCTGATGCCGATACGGAGCCGCGGAGGACTTAACGGGTTGCCGGGGCTCCGGCTCGAAGTGCAGGAGTAGGAACGGGGTAGTTTTTAGCCAGTAAGAGTCTGACACTCCCTAACGCCACACTCAGGCGGGAGAAGCCATTCGATGATTTCCCCCCTTAAAAAAATCTTACTATCAAGAATTCAGTATCTAAACTACATACATCTATTTTTAATCTATCAAAGGAATCCTTAACTAACATAACATTCCAAGTATCAAGAAAACTCGCTTGTTATGCGCACGCGCCGCGGCAGATGTTCGCAGCATCTGTCCGCACGCACACGGACGTAGGTGGCTCATCTCGTCGCACAAACACATAGAAAACAACCTGTTGCACAGCTGATCGTAACCTGGCGGCATTTTTGTAGCTTTTTTTGCATTGGATTTGTTGTCCAATTGTGGAAATAGTAGCTCCTAAAGGTTACGTAATAGTGTCTGTTATTTATTAATTAGACTGCCTCGTTGGCCGAGTGGTCGCAATTGCGATTCCCAGGCCGGGCAGTGTCACTGGGCTTTTAAAAAAAATCCCAGTAGTAAGAAGTCAAGAAATGTGCCCGGTATATGGCAATAGGCACACCCCCTATTACATGGGACTCATAACATAAATATTGAAAAGTGGATGTTACATTGTACAGTGTCATTAAGTGCCGTAGTGGGCACGTCAGCCTACCCCTTCAGGGGTAAAAGGCGTGTGTTATGTTATGTTATTTATAAATTAGCATCCGGCATTTTGTGTTTCGTTTGTAAAAATAATTATTATAGAGTATCTGCGCATAGGTCATAATGTTCCTTCTTTATTATATAATGTCTTACTATGTCTTTGTTTAATTGAATTGATAGAAAACTTTATATATATATATCGCCACACGCGTCCCTCATTGGAGCAGAGATAATAGAACGCGAAAGGACACGATTGTGACCAACTCTTCATGATTGCTCTTCAATTGAGGATGCTTCTAATTATTTGGCCTTAAACTGCAATATTAGTTTTTTTATAAGGAGGGCAAATCATCGAATGGCTGCTTCCGCCTGGGTGAGGCGGGAGGGAGTGTCAGACTCTTACTAACTAAAAACCACCCCGTTCCTTCTCCTGCACTTCGAGCCGGAGCCCCGGTTACCCGTTAGGTTCTCCGCCACTCAATCCGCCTGGGTGAGGCGGGAGGGAGTGTCAGACTCTTACTAACTAAAAACCACCCCGTTCCTTCTCCTGCACTTCGAGCCGGAGCCCCGGTTACCCGTTAGGTTCTCCGCCACTCAATGTTAGGTATAGTCTGAAGTCTCTAACATTTTTATTCAGGAGGGAATGATAATCTTTGTATAAGAAAAAAAATCTTATTAAGAGGGACTATTTTATAGTTTCCAGTTCTGGCACTAGTTTGTACAGTCGCATATATTATATTGTACGACGCATCAAAAATAAAGAAACGTTCATTACGTTGCAGTGTTGTTTTTTTTATTATTTTTTTTAAATTACACAACACACCGTTTTCGGGCAACCAGCTTTTCGGTAATCATTACTTAAATATCGAATTGATACATACATGTATGTATAAATAAATAATTTCGTTAGTATTTACACCTGGATTGTGTTGATATGCACCTGTTGTTTGTCAAAAACTACCGTATGACCTAAAGACCTGAATTTGGTCAAAGTGACTAAGGACTGTGGTCAAAATGTCCTTCAAATTTTAATTTCGTTATTTTTTTATGATCATATCTTGGTATAATAAACGATATGTTTTTATTGTGTTTTTTATTAAATGATCGGTAATCGAACTGATGATGGCTGCGTTTGTAGTAATGATATCGTTTCGGTTATGAATATTTTCGCGCTTAGGGTTTCATTTAAGTTGGTTTGAAAAATTACGCAAGCTATCCAAGTGTGTTGGTAATAACAATGGATTAAGATATCGACGTTTTCATCCGACTTCAAAAAAACATCCATAACAAAGTATATCTTAGGTAATGGTCACAGGTAGGTATAATCGAATCTGCCCTCTCATGCATGAGAAGCGGGCGTCTTAAACCTTCGACTCCTATGTTAGTTACGGCATAATAAACGGTTTTTCTTCCCTTCTTTCTTTCTTTGTGCCCGAGTAATAATTTGAAGAAACTATTTGTTTAGTAACTCAGTTACTTTCAAAGTTTGCTTACATTGAATGACTATGTAGGTATATAAACTATAAACTCTTTGGTTGTGGGACTCTATTCTGTAATATGAAATTTACACGTCCTTTAAGTAGGTCAAAACAAAGAGTTGTTATTTAATTCTTTATTTAAAGTATCAAGAACCAACTAAAACTACAAACTTATTTCACACAACGACATTTGCAAAATCCAATTAGAAAAACATAATAAAAAAGAATAACATAACATTCGTTATTCAAATTAGAAAAAAAGACAGTAAAAATCCAATAATAATCCAATAATCCCAATAAGGACGTCCCTAGTGTGTAGTGATGGGTCATCGGCCGGGAAATCCGTATGGACGGCAGGTGGGTGGCGGGGCAGCTGCGGGATTTAACTACCCATCACTATCTGTATCTAGGCGATACGATGGGGGAGCCCGGGATTCTTATTAGGTGCACACACTAAACTATAATATTTTTTAAAGCTTTTTTAAAAGCAATTTTGTGACCAGTAGTTTTATAGGGCTTTTAAAATTGTGTTACCTATTTATTTTTGTTTCTATATTGTTCACTAGTTCTGAAACACATGTCCTTTATTAACTATATCATTATATATTTGATCAGGCCTTAAAATATAATTATATCAACCACAAGAGGTGTATCTACTGTTAAACATGGGCCTCCCTCAATAATTCCACACCGATTCTGATATTGTTAAATATCTATATCACGACGAAGGAAAATTCGCTTATTTCGAAGATGTATTTAACTCAATATCGAAAAAAATTTCGTTTAGATCAATTAGCCTTTTAACCGTCGATAAAACTGCTTATTGCATAATAAATCGATTATAACTAATACTCTTAGTTCTAAGGACAACATGTTAAGACAATAGTTAAAAAAATACACTAACAACAACAAAAAAAAAATTTAATTTCTATTTGAATATCACAAACAATATGACTGCACATACAATAACCAATAACCGCAAGAAATTAATTACTAAATTCACATTAAAGTGCGTACGCGCATGACTCAGAGTCTGCGAAGGGGAGATTAATATAAAAATATTCAGAACATTCCCAGCCGTTGTGACGGACAGACGTGTGAGTCATGCGCTGAATCACTTTATTATTGTCTACCAACTTTAATGTTTAATTGCATTAAATGAATAATATTTTTATTTCTGTAAACTTTTGCCCGTCTGTCTGTGTTGCTGGTAGAGACGTCACAAGTGCGATAGACGTGCAAGAGGTTTCAGGTTCGATTCCTGTAAAATTTATTTATTGAGTTTTTCAATGTTAGGAAATACGCTATTTCCTGTCTTAACGTGTCTAATCGTCTACCTGGGGACCACCACTATTAATCAACTGCATATCAATAATTAATTAATTATGCAACCATACCCATGCCAACAAACCCAATCGAATAAAGTTCTGATCGATTGGGAATTTTAATCGACTAAAAATAAAACCTAGAGGTTTAGTGAAAAAACGTGTGATAGTGGGTATTGAATCTTTATTCGATCAAGTATTTGTAGTGTTAATCACTACTAATACTTACCATGCCATGGAATTAACATAGTTATAGAAATTGTAAACCATTTGATTTGTAGTTGTAACAAAATACAACGCCTATGCCTTTTAATGACCGAAGGGGTTATGTAGAAGTGCACTGCCTACGATAACATTACGAATGTGTAGCACCCAAAATTAATGTAATATCATTTGAAGTAATTATTACTTCCTAGTTAGCCGAGTGGTCGTAAGTGCAACTGTCGGGCAAGGAGTCTCGAGTTCGATTCCCGGGTCGGGCAAAGTATTACTGGGTTTTTAAAAAAAATCATTGAGTCTGGGAATGTGCCCGGTATATAAATAGTGAAAAGTGGGTGTTGTACAGTGTACAGAGGCATAAAGTGCCGTAAAGTGCACCTTTGTCTACTCCTTCGGGGATAAAAGGCGTGAAGTTATGTTATGTAATTATTACTTCACTCGACTCGAGAACCAAACCTTCCAGTTCACGTCATGAACTGATAAATCTAAATGTTCATGTTAAACTTGAATTTTATCATTCACTTACAATTATTATATTTTAATCAAACACTAAACCCAAATCCAATGATAACTCCATAACAACAACATAACGACGATCATAACCATAAAATTAAAACTAAAACACGTTTAAAAATCGACTAAACGAAATCGATTATTTTAGTCGATTATGCGATAAATTAAATAAAAATGCCAAGAATCGAGTTGTCGGGAATCGAGACAATACAATCTCATTTGAATCTCATGAACGCAAGGTGGCGCACGTGTCGCACCTGCGATGTCAATGTACAGGCGAATGCACATCAAGTTACACTGAACCTTCAATCGATTTGCAACTTTATCACATTGGATCTTAGATTGAAAATTATTTGAAGAGGTATTGAAGATTGAGGTAGGTTGTTTTGCTGGTGTCAATGTACCTCGTTTCTTTAAGAGATTGATACTATATAAGTATTAATTCACTGTATCTTGTTTTTTTGTATATTTTTTTAATTATCATACTGGTATTATTACGTCAGGTTTCATTGATGGGGTTTTGTATTTCATTATGTAATTTCATTTATGCTTTAGAACTCTTATTTAGTTTTATGTGTAATTGATATAGTGATTAAAATGCGACTCGTGCGCGAGGGCAAGTGTTCCGTGTTTTTTCCCGAGTAGATCAAAGTTTTATTGAACTTTTTTTTTGAGGAGTGAAGATCATACAATCACCCGCCCGAGTGAGACGAGAGGTAGTGCTAGACTCTTACTGACTAAAAACCACCCCGTTCCTACTCCTGCACATCGAGCCGGAGCCCCGGCAACCCGTTAGGCCCTCCGTGGCTCCGTATCGGCATCAGCCCTATTGGGCTCCATATTTTCGAAAGTCTGGAATCAAATGTTACTTTAGTTGTTATTTTAATATATTTATTAGGTATATTATAGTATATTTTATATGAAGATTAGTTTTATATGTATGTATGTATATTAAAATAATCATATTGTTTTCTGTTGTATAATGTTAAGTATACGGGTCTGTAGAAATAAAATGTGTTACTATAAGAATTATATTTAGAACTCCTCTCGCCTGCGATACAGGATTGTCCTAGTGCAGGCAAATAACATTGTGAGGACAATTGTACGTATTTACGCTCTGTTTTTGTATTTCGCATTTTTTGAATTATGAATAAAAATTTATTTATTTATTATTTATTTTATATCTAGTGAACGGCAATGGCTCAAACTTCGACTTTAAGTCTTTTCCTAACTAGGTTGGGGTTGATTCTGAAACTTAATCAGATTTGACTTGATTGTCAAATCCGGTGGCCAGCAACCTATCCTTTTCTGTGTACATCTTCAACTTTACTGTATTGACATAAAGTCGAAAATTTGATAAATAAATTTGACAGAGTACTGTGCAATCTTGCAAACTTTTGCTTAGCCAGCGAATATTAGCTTCTCTGTCTTAGTAAATATAACTCTTTTTCCTGCGCAGTAAGCTAAAATCATGATTATATCATGAACTTACATAATACTACAGCTATTTTCAATATCCATAATACTTACGAAGTGAAATGTCACACTGTGCTAGTCATATGTAGGTGTTCAGGGAATCTGTGACGCGAGACAGATTGCTACTTCGTCTGCTAACAAATTGCCACCATTGGACCGCTTTGCTGACAAATTGCCACCCTTGGATCGCTTTGCTGACAAATTGCTACCCTTGCACGGTTCAAGAAACGTCTTTGAATTATTTTCATTCTGCAAAATCTGTGCTAAAGAGCGTACTTACGTTTTTATAATAACTATCGTGAGGCATACTAAATTAACTAAAATTGCGGGTTACCCACGTAAACATACTGAGAAAAGCTCTACTAGTTTCGAACCGTACGTACTTATGTTGATACTCGTTGTTCTACATTCGAATCCACATTTTGGAACGAGCACCTAGCTTCACAGACGGACAGAATGACAGACTATTAATAATTTTCAATTTGTTGTCGTTTCAAAGTTTTTTTCTCTCCTTGGCAACCGAGCCTCCAATACGATATTGTCGACTATACTATCAGTGTCGAATAAGTACCAAACATACATTTATAACATCACGCCTTTCATCCCTAGAGTAAACAGAGGTGCACATTACGGCACTTAATGCCACTATACAATGTGACACCAACTTTTCACTATTTATGTAATAAATCCCATGTAATAGGGGGTCAGCTTATTGCCATATACTAGGCACAATTCCAAACCCCGTGCTACGACTGAGAATTTAAAAAGAATCCCAGTAATAATCTGCCCGACCCGGGAATCAGTTGCACTTGCGACTACTCGGCCAACGAGGTATTCTGCTTTATCTATGATCTAAATCGACATCAAGCTACAAATTCGATAGACAAGCTTACACTAGTAATCAAACAAAAAAAAAAGGATTGGAACAGTAGCAATTTTAACCCAAATCTCATTCAGACCTCCATAAAATTATAGTTAAAAGAAATATACACGATTCGACGGCCATTACTAATAGTTTTTATTGAATAGTTGCTTGATTGAAATCGTTACTTCCTGTGTTTTGTTAAGCCCGCCATTTTATTGCGTTTAATGGAACACAAATGCAAATGGCGGACAAGTGATGTCTTTTGGCCTTTTGACCCTTTTTATTAGGAGCCTGTTTTTAAGGAAATTAAACAGATTTTTTTTTACAAATAATGCTTGTTTTTGTGTTTGATTTTTTGATTGAATAATATTTTTCGATTGGATTTGAGGTTAAACATTTTATTGTTGTTGCTAAATTAAAATTGGTATTTTTATTAATTAATTTTGTCCAATGGCAACATTTTGCTAATTTAGCTTTACGACCTTATCTTGTATTAAAATATAGCTGACCTAGGTATTTTCAAAGTCGAATAACTGGATTTATAAAAGTTAAAATCCATATATAAATCACTACATATTATAAAACAAAGTCGCTATCCGCCGTCTGTCTGTCCATAAGTATGGTTAGATCTTTAAAACTACGCCAGGGATTTTAATACCTACGGTTTTTTTAATAGATAGAGTGATTTCTAAAGATAGTTTATATGTGTAATACATGCATATTGCACGCGTGCAAAGCCGGGGCGGGTCGCTAGTATGAATATAAATAGTGAAAAGAGGGTGTTATGTACAGTAGCATCAAGTTCCGTAATGTTCACCTCTGCCTACCCCATCGGGGATAAAGAGGCGTGATGATATGTTAAAATCCCTATGAATATGGACTTCTCACTCGAGAGTTAATTAAGTACCTACATCTTGATAATTTGTATAAGTATTTGTGTAAACTAACTATACACAGAAAACATTGTTTTTTGCTTATGCTTATGCTTATAACCTATATACAAATTATAATCAAACAATGAAATCATGCAAGGAACACAAATTAACGTTCCATAAATTAACCGTTTACAATTCTTTTTTTAAATCGTCCTAATAAGACAATTTAGTAGCGGAACTTCTGATTTTAAAATCACGACCTCACCCAATATTAAAAGACCTCTCTCCTTATACGAAGTGTTTAGAATTAAGGGTTAATTTACATTAGTCGATTTCCTATACCCTAATTTAACCGAACTTTTTTAACCTGTGACATTTTGCGTTAATTTCTCAGAATGTCGACTTTAGTTTCCGTTAGATGCCAATTGTTTAGCATTTAACTGTATAAAATAATCGTTAGTGAAGTTTTCAAATTAAGAACAGGATGTTGTTCCTTTTTCGAAATTAGTTTTTGTTTTCTTCTTCGTTTTTTAATTAGTGTTGTTGTAATAAAAAAAAACAAAATAGGTAAGGTACGAAAAGAGTTTGTTCTTATGTTTTAAAATCTTTTTGGTTTAGATTGACTTCAAATGCTACATCAGTTTGTTAAAGCTCCAATCTTCTAAGTTACTTACTTATTATTTGGACATTCTTATTAGAATCATTCCATAATAATATTTATTTCTAACAAAATCTATGTCTAAATAAATGAATCCCGTTTCCCGTTGTCACGCCATAACTTGAGAACGGCTAGACCGATTTGGCTGACTTTTTTTTGTTGTGTTTGTTATTGTCAGGAGAAGGTTATGACAAAAAAAATCCAGAAAATCCTACGGGAATGGAAGAAAACGGGATTAAGCGTATGAAGTCGCGGGCAGAAGCTAGTACTTAATATAAACTATTCATTTAACATTCTCATCTCATTCAACCCACATATTTTGAGGATATCGATCCATACAACGGGTGTGAATTCACACGGCAAAGGAACTGGGTACACCGCAGCTTCCCTTTATCCTCCCTACATCCGATCATCAGCTGTGAGATACATCCTCGAAACTGGAATCGAAATAAAAACAACATCGACAACCCATGATCGTCCACGGCTTGACTATAAGCAAGCCTCCTCTACATACTCTACATACGTTCACTGTTTAGTAGGCAGGTTGGAGATCACAAGTAAAGATTCAAATTTATCGGAATGCGCTACAGAACTTGTATAATTTTACACATTACACTCATCAACAGCCTATAAGTGGTCACTGCTGACCAAAAACTTCTTCGTGGTCGGAAAAGGTTTAAGCATTAATCACGACGCATGCTCAATTCGCGTTGGCAATTTTACACATTCGGTCATCCAAAATCTTTAAATATTAAATAGGTTTACTTTTAATTTTTTTTGTTGACGTTCAAAATTGCCTTTCTGGTCTAATTGAAAAAATAAATTATTTTGACTTTTTGACTTTTACGACAGATTTGTAAAATTAATCGTATACAGTTTCTATAAAAAAATCATGATCGATCCTGGTATCAAGTTTTTCTTAGTTTTAAGAGCTTTAATATTGGTTTTTATCAAAGTGCGTCACTATTGTACTCTGAGGCTAGAAAATTGTATAGTTTAATTGTTTTATGTTTAAGTTTAAAGGCTAGTTAAACCTATAAACGGTTTAGCAGCTTTGTTTTAGTAAGTACTAGCTTCTGCCCGCGACTTCGTACGCGCAATCCCATTTCTCCCATTCCCGTAGGATTTTCAGAACTTTTTTCTGTCATAAGAACCTTCTCCTGACTATAACAAATACGACAAAAAAATCAGCCATATCGGTCTAGCCGTTCTCAAGTTATGGCGTAACAACGGGAAACGGGTTTCATTTTTATATATATAGATGTATTGAATTTTGTTTTCGATTATAGGGCTGATGGTTTACTCTTAGGAAAAAAGGCGTTTTTATAAAATAAAGATAAAAAAAGAACTATCCTGTAACTTTGTATTTGTTAGTAGGTTTTTTCGATACCCACGATACAGTCCACGATAACAATAAGAGTGGTGACAACTTCTACACCAAAAATAACCAGCATTAATAATTATTCTACCATCACAATACAGCATGTTCTTTTTTATTATTCAAAGCTCATTAACTAAGAAGATTTGAGTCGATACAATGCGGGCCACTCACTGGCCTGCACGGCTGGAAGTAGCGTAGGGCTTCCCACTCAAGTTACCTTCCGACCGGCCGGACATTACATCCTACATCGGTTGGTTACATTCCTTTTGTTACAAATTGTCTATATCGGATATTGTGTGAGGTGGGATTTCTGCGGTTTTTTAATCGGAGGGTCTGAAATTGATTTTTTTTGTGTTTATTTTGTTCTTATGATTTAGGTGTTTGTTTTAATTTGGGCACTCTCAACACAGTGGCAGATAATATATAGACATATATACCTTCGGAGAACCTAACGGGTATCCGGGGCTCCGGCTCGACGTGCAGGAGAAGGAACGGGGTGGTTTTTAGTCAGTAAGAGTCTGACCCTCCCTCCCGCCTCACCCAGGCGGGAGCAGTTATTCGATGATTTTCCCCCCTTAAAAAAAGGCCCTAGTACAAGTTTGATTAACGTTTAAAGTAGGTATTCGAAACGAGTACGCGTTTGTCAATCTGATTGGCCGTGCCAACCGCCGTTGCCCATCCACCAACCGTGCGACCGCATGGGTATGGACAACCGGCTGCCGCGCAACGTGTCGCGGGTTCGATTCTCGCACGAAACAACTTTTTGTGTGATCCACAGATTGTTGTCTCGGGTCTGGGTGTCATGTGTGAACTTGTATATTTATAAACTCACCCACGATACAGGAGGAAATCCTAGAGTGGGGCAATGCGTATTTTTACACACTCGCACACACTCATTTAAAAACGTATTCTCTTAACAAAATCGATTGAAAAAAAACTGTTTGACCGTTTGTAACTTAGAATTCTGCTCACCCTGTAAGATCGTGACTAGTGAAGCTAAGTGCGATCCCCTTTACCTTAATGAAGGTAGGGTGTACCGGCAGATGTGTCCACTAGGTACATCTGTGCACACACATCAAGGTATACATAACCAGTATAAACTGACCTTTGAAAGTGGGACAAGATCAAATAAAGTGAGACCACGATACATTGGTTTAATGGCTGCACGTCACACATCGAGTTTTATACTACCAGTATATCATGGTCCCGCTTTGTACCATCTTCCTGCACATTCGAAGGTCAGTTTGTACTGGTTGTGCAGTTTGATGTGTGGTTTGCCTCCTGTCAGTGACCTATCGCAAGACGGCGTCATAAAAAACTTTCTTCTTTAGACACACGCGATTTGTTCATAGAATAATAAAGAATGTTTTCAGACAAAGGTGCAGCTGTACCTATTACAATGTAATACACAGTTTTCATAAGTAAAAAAAGTCTTCAGTAATAGCTCAAGGTCTGGAATTATGAGCGATATAAATTACAATAGGCTGACCAAGCTGTGCAAGCTCCTCATGGAGCCATCAGACCACCACAGATGGGGCTCAATAGGGCTGATGCCGATACGGAGCCGCGGAGAACTTAACGGGTGATCGGGACTCCGGCTCGAAGTGCAAGAGAAGGAACGGGGTGGTTTTTAGTCAGTAAGAGTCTGACACTCCCTCTCGCCTCACCCGGGCGTGAGAAATCATTATCATTATATAAACCTGCCTTAGGAATCACTCTATCTATTAAAAAAACCGTATCAAAATCCGTTGCGTAGTTTTAAAGATCTAAGCATACATAGGGACAGACGGCGGATAGCGACTTTGTTTTATATTATGTAGTGTTAAGAAGGGCCTTTTTCCTAAGAGAAAAACGTTAGGCCCATTATAGGATACGAACATTTGGTAGGTATGTACATAGACTTAGACAAGTTTGGCATTTGGTCTTGAAGTCTAGAATAAATGTCGCGACCGGTAAACAAGCTCGAGAACTTTCATTATTGTTTGTAAAACGTCCACACGACTATTAATTGTAATTTATTACTGTGTGTTAAGGTTAGATTTCTGATAGGAATAGTGACAAAAAGAGGTATTTAGCAAATAATAAATACATTGAAGAGAGTGCTAGTATATTATAGATGTTGCGGTTCTTTAGGAATCAAGATAACTTGTTAGTTTGTTTTGTTTACATAACATCACGCCTTTTAAAATCGATTTCGAAGCAGATCGAGGCCGCTAGATACTGATCGAGGACGCTCGAAAGTGATCGAGGCCGCTCGAAACTGATCGAGGACGCTCGAAAGTGATCGAGGACGCTCGATAGTGTTGTGTTATATTGTACAGTGGAATTAAGCACCTCTCTCTGCCTAACCCTTCGGGGATAAAAGGTGTGATGTTATGTTATGTAATGTCAATATAATCTCTTCATCCGACATTGCGGGACAGTCCACTCTATTAGCCATCATTGCCAGAGCGGCATAGGAGCAGGCCCGAACCGCACAAAGGCAGCACCTCTTTTGCGCATGTAATACCTACTTAAGGCCCAAACATAAATTGTGTCTCCCTACCCAAATGGCAGTTTGACGATTTTGTGTTATGGCATATTGGCATACCTTTTTTGAAGAGTCATCCAATGACTTCTCCCGCCTGAGTGAGACGGGAGGGAGTGTCAGACTCTTACTGACTAAAAACCACCCCGTTCCTACTCTGCTTTGTGCCGGGGCGACGGTAACTCGTTAGGCTGTGTCTAATTATAACTACGATGTCATATAACCCTACATACCCATGTGACACTTACAAGCGTGATGTTTTCTTTTCACTTAAAACTATCTATAAAGGGTTATCAACTTGATGATTATCGTGCTAATATCGCGCCATTTATGAAAAGGTTACAAGCAGACACGTTTAGTTACAAGAGGTCAAAGCTAACTAAATGCTTTCTTCTATACTTGGATAGTAGGATCGTAATTTCTAAGTTAATATCTTTTTAAGGTCAAGTGGGGTTTAAAACTAAATGTTTTAGTTTTTAATTAACTAAAAACATGTTAAGCTTTTGAATTAATGAAGGGATCTGCAGAAGTGCACGTTTTGAATGTATTTTTCGCTTTTCGCATGTTATTATGGTATAAGCGGTGAACCTTATTGTGTATATCGAGCGTCCTCGATCACTTTCGAGCATTCCCGATCACTTTCGAGCGTCCTCGAAAATTCACGATTAAATCTAATACCGAATTGAATAAAATTAATAATATTTTACTCGGCCTCGGAATCGATCCTGAGATTCTTTTCTGCTACTTCTTTTTACACTTGCCACAACGTGATTAATGACGCGCCCCCTTTTTAATTAAATTTCTTCAAATTATTAAATTAATACCTACATATGGGTATGGGTATTTATTATTTCATACATTAATTCATTGCATCATACAAGAAATTACAACATACTATAATAATATGGAAACACCGTATTACCAAAAAACAAGGTGTTTGCCCCAATAGTTGGCACAGGCGGCCACCTCGGTATTACGTAAGTTCCTGATCGATAGCACCTGGGCGCCCACCTGCCGAATACACGTGCTCACACCCTACACAAATCATCTGAGATGATCGAAATTATTTTTGAAATAACTTTTATCAAGTTAATTATTTTTATGTTACACGAGTTAAAAGGATGCTAAGAATGTGGTAAAAGGGCTCTCTATATTCTCTTCTGTACTTCATAAATTAATATTGTATGCAAAATTTCAAGAAGATTGGTTCACTTGAAAAACGTAGTTTAAATTACATACATAACTTCACGCCTGTCTCCCATGGGGGTAGGCAGAGACTATGGATCGCCAATTGCTACGATTCCAACATACATCGTTCGCTTCATCAACAGTCATCAATCTTTTCATGCATGCTCGTCGGTTAAGGGTACTTTTAATTTGGACCTTCTTAATATATTGCCAATCTGGTCTGTATATGTACATACGTCTAGTTTAAATTACTATCCAGTTAAAGCTATCTCCAGAAACAAAAATCTATGACAGTAACATTCCGACGTTATCCTTACTATCCTTATCCTTACTAATATTATAAATCGGAAAGTGAGTTTGTTTGTTTGTTCCGCTTTCACGCCGTAACTACTAAACCGATTGCTTTGAATTTTTGCAGATGTAAAGTTAGAAGTCCGGATTAAATAATAGGGTACTTTTTATCCCGGAAAAATGTGATATTCTCGAGGGAAAAGGAAATTATAGATGGCGCTGTGCATATTGGTATATGTCACAAAGGCTACTTTTTATCCTTTTATGACGCGAGCGAAGCCGCGGGTAAAAGCTAGTAAAGAAATAAGAAAGATTGTTCTAGGTATGTGGAAAAATCCAAAACTTATAAAAAAAAATCTAACTAGTTCGGGAAAATATCCAACTAGTTTGTATAACAAGAATAGGGTAGACGACTAATTTTTATTTTAATGTCCGTCTGGTAGATTATTTAAAAACATTAGACACGTATTTTTTATTTTCTTACGGAAACGAATAGTTTCGAAGATATATTGATTTGAAATGTCGCGTGACGTCACTTCTCAGTACATTTTATACTGAGAAATGACGTTTTAGCCCCCACTCCTAAACTTTGATTCGTTTTATCTAAGTATTGTTTTATTATACGACAAAATAAAAAAATACGTGTCTAATATTTTTTAATTACCTAACTTACGGACTAATTAGATTTTTAATTTTCATACCCTGTCATCATCCCCATTTACCTACCTTTTTGAGGAATAAAGGCTGCGGTTAAGTTTTTTTTATTAGGTGTTTTTTATTGTTAAACGAGCAGACGGATCACCTAATGGTAATCAATCGGCGCCGCCCAATGATTTAGGAATACCATAGGCGTTACAAGTACGTTGCTGGCATTTTGAGGATAGTTGGGATTTAGGGATTGGGGAAGTGGGGGGAGGGGGAGTAGTTGGGCGTCCGATAACGTCACTCATACGACAAAATACAACGCAAGCATGTTTCACGTCGGTTTTCTGTGTGGCCGTGGTATAACTACGGTCGAGCCGGCTCATTCGTGCCGACGCATGGCTCTCTTACGCTTATAAACACGAGGACGCTCGAAAGGTTTCAAGGACTCTCGATAGTTTTCGAGGACGCTCGAAAGCGATCGAGGACGCTCGAAAGTGATCGAGGACGCTCGATAGGTTTCGAGGACGCTCGAAAGTGATCGAGGGCCACCGATATTTTTCGAGGACGCTCGAAAGTAATCGAGGACGCTCGATAGTTTTCGAGGACGCTCGAAAAAGATCGAGGACGCTCGATAGGTTTCGAGGACGCTCGAAAGTGATCGAGGACGCTCGATAGTTTTCGAGGACGCTCGAAAGTGATCGAGGACGCTTGATAGTTTTCGAGGACGCTCGAAAGTGATCGAGGACGCTCGATAGTTTTCGAGGACGCTCGATAGGTTTCGAGGACGCTCGAAAGTGATCGAGGACGCTCGAAAGTGATCGAGGGCGCTCGATAGTTTTCGAGGACGCTCGATAGGTTTCGAGGACGCTCGAAAGTGATCGAGGACGCTCGATAGTTTTCGAGGACGCTCGAAAGTGATCGAGGACGCTCGATAGTTTTCGAGGACGCTCGAAAGTGATCGAGGACGCTCGATAGTTTTCGAGGACGCTCGAAAGTGATCGAGGACGCTCGATAGGTTTCGAGGTCGCTCGAAAGTGATCGAGGACGCTCGAAAGTGATCGAGGGCACTCGATAGTTTTCGAGGACGCTCGATAGGTTTCGAGGACGCTCGAAAGTGATCGAGGACGCTCGATAGTTTTCGAGGACGCTCGAAAGTGATCGAGGACGCTCGATAGTTTTCGAGGACGCTCGAAAGTGATCGAGGACGCTCGATAGTTTTCGAGGACGCTCGATAGGTTTCGAGGACGCTCGAAAGTGATCGAGGACGCTCGATAGTTTTCGAGGACGCTCGAAAGTGATCGAGGACGCTCGATAGTTTTCGAGGACGCTCGAAAGTGATCGAGGACGCTCGATAGGTTTCGAGGACGCTCGAAAGTGATCGAGGACGCTCGATAGTTTTCGAGGACGCTCGAAAGTGATCGAGGACGCTCGATAGTTTTCGAGGACGCTCGATAGGTTTCGAGAACGCTCGATGGTTTTCGAGGACGCTCGAAAGTGATCGAGGACGCTCGATAGTTTTCGAGGACGCTCGATAGTTTTCGGGGACGCTCGAAAGAGATCGAGGACGCTCGATAGGTTTCGAGGTCGCTCGAAAGTGATCGAGGACGCTCAAAAGTGATCGAGGACGCTCCATAGTTTTCGAGGACGCTCGATAGTTTTCGAGGACACTCGATAGGTTTCGAGGACGCTCGAAAGTGATCGAGGATGCTCGATAGTTTTCAAGGACGCTCGAAAGTGATCGAGGACGCTCGATAATTTTCGAGGATGCTCGAAAGTGATCGAGGACGCTCGAAAGTGATCGAGACCGCTCGATAGTTTTCGAGGACACTCGATAGTTTTCGAGGACGCTCGATAGTGATCGAGGATGCTCGATAGTTTTCGAGGACGCTCGATAGGTTTCGAGGACTCTCGATAGTTTTCGAGGACGCTCGATAGTTTTCGAGGACGCTCGATAGTTTTCGAGGACGCTCGAAAGTGATCGAGACCGCTCGATAGTTTTCGAGGACACTCGATAGTTTTCGAGGACGCTCGAAAGTGATCGAGGACGCTCGAAAGTGATCGAGACCGCTCGATAGTTTTCGAGGACACTCGATAGTTTTCGAGGACGCTCGATAGTTTTCGAGGACGCTCGATAGTTTTCGAGGACGCTCGATAGTTTTCAAGGACGCTCGAAAGTGATCGAGGACGCTCGATAATTTTCGAGGACGCTCGAAAGTGATCGAGGACGCTCGATAGTTTTCGAGGACGCTCGAAAGTGATCGAGGACGCTCGATAGGTTTCGAGGTCGCTCGAAAATGATCGAGGACGCTCGATAGTTTTCGAGGACGCTCGAAAGTGATCGAGGATGCTCGATAGTTTTCGAGGACGCTCGATAGGTTTCGAGGACTCTCGATAGTTTTCGAGGACGCTCGATAGATTTCGAGGACGCTCGATAGTTTTCGAGGATGCTCGAAAGTGATCGAGACCGCTCGATAGTTTTCGAGGACACTCGATAGTTTTCGAGGACGCTCGAAAGTGATCGAGGACGCTCGAAAGTGATCGAGGACGCTCGATAGTTTTCGAGGACGCTCGATAGTTTTCGAGGACGCTCGAAAGTGATCGAGGACGCTCGATAGGTTTCGAGGACGCTCGAAAGTGATCGAGGACGCTCGAAAGTGATCGAGGACGCTCGAAAGTGATCGAGGACGCTCGATAGTTTTCGAGGACGCTCGATAATTTTCGAGGACGCTCGAAAGTGATCGAGGACGCTCGAAAGTGATCGAGGACGCTCGATAGTTTTCGAGGACGCTCGATAGTTTTCGAGGACGCTCGAAAGTGATCGAGGACGCTCGAAAGTGATCGAGGGCGCTCGATAGTTTTCGAGGACGCTCGATAGGTTTCGAGGACGCTCGAAAGTGATCGAGGGCGCTCGATAGTTTTCGAGGACGCTCGATAGGTTTCGAGGACGCTCGAAAGTGATCGAGGACGCTCGAAAGTGATCGAGGACGCTCGATAGTTTTCGAGGACGCTCGATAATTTTCGAGGACGCTCGAAAGTGATTGAGGATGCTCGATAGTTTTCGAGGACGCTCGATAATTTTCGAGGACGCTCGAAAGTGATCGAGGATGCTCGATAGTTTTCGAGGACGCTCGAAAGTGATCGAGGACGCTCGATAGGTTTCGAGGTCGCTCGAAAATGATCGAGGACGCTCGAAAGTGATCGAGGACGCTCGATAGGTTTCGAGGACGCTCGAAAGTGATCGAGGATGCTCGATAGTTTTCGAGGACGCTCGATAGGTTTCGAGGACTCTCGATAGTTTTCGAGGACGCTCGATAGATTTCGAGGATGCTCGAAAGTGATCGAGACCGCTCGATAGTTTTCGAGGACACTCGATAGTTTTCGAGGACGCTCGAAAGTGATCGAGGACGCTCGAAAGTGATCGAGGACGCTCGATAATTTCGAGGACGCTCGAAAGTGATCGAGGATGTCGATAGTTTTCGAGGACGCTCGAAAGTGATCGAGGACGCTCGATAGGTTTCGAGGACGCTCGAAAGTGATCGAGGACGCTCGATAGTTTTCGAGGACACTCGATAGGTTTCGAGGACGCTCGAAAGTGATGGGATGCTCGATAGTTTTCGAGGACGCTCGATAGGTTTCGAGGACTCTCGATAGTTTTCGAGGACGCTCGATAGATTTCGAGGATGCTCGAAAGTGATCGAGACGCTCGATAGTTTTTCGAGGACATCGATAGTTTTCGAGGACGCTCGAATAGTGTCGAGGACGCTCGAAAGTGATCGAGGACGCTCGATAGTTTTCGAGGACGCTCGATAGTTTTCGAGGACGCTCGAAAGTGATCGAGGACGCTCGATAGGTTTCGAGGACGCTCGAAAGTGATCGAGGACGCTCGAAAGTGATCGAGGACGCTCGATAGTTTTCGAGGACGCTCGATAATTTTCGAGGACGCTCGAAAGTGATCGAGGACGCTCGAAAGTGATCGAGGACGCTCGATAGTTTTCGAGGACGCTCGATAGTTTTCGAGCGTCCTCGATAATTTTCGAGGACGCTCGAAAGTGATCGAGGACGCTCGATAGTTTTCGAGGACGCTCGATAGTTTTAGGGGACGCTCGAAAGTGATCGAGGACGCTCGATAGGTTTCGAGGTCGCTCGAAAATGATCGAGGACGCTCGAAAGTGATCGAGGACGCTCGATAGTTTTCGAGGACGCTCGAAAGTGATCGAGGACGCTCGATAGTTTTCGAGGACACTCGATAGGTTTCGAGGACGCTCGAAAGTGATCGAGGATGCTCGATAGTTTTCGAGGACGCTCGATAGGTTTCGAGGACTCTCGATAGTTTTCGAGGACGCTCGATAGTTTTCGAGGACGCTCGAAAGTGATCGAGGACGCTCGATAGTTTTCGAGGACGCTCGATAGTTTTCGGGGACGCTCGAAAGTGATCGAGGACGCTCGATAGGTTTCGAGGTCGCTCGAAAGTGATCGAGGACGCTCGATAGTGTTCGAGGACGCTCGATAGGTTTCGAGGACTCTCGATAGTTTTCGAGGACGCTCGATAGTTTTCGAGGACGCTCGATAGTTTTCGAGGATGCTCGAAAGTGATCGAGGACGCTCGAAAGTGATCGAGACCGCTTGATAATTTTCGAGGACGCTCGAAAGTGATCGAGGACGCTCCATAGTTTTCGAGGACGCTCGAAAGTGATCGAGGACGCTCGATAGTTTTCGAGGACGCTCGAAAGTGATCGAGGACGCTCGATAGTTTTCGAGGACACTCGATAGGTTTCGAGGACGCTCGATAGTTTTCGAGGACGCTCGAAAGTGATCGAGGACGCTCGATAGGTTTCGAGGACGCTCGAAAGTGATCGAGGATGCTTGAAAGTGATCGAGGACGCTCGATAATTTTCGAGGACTCTCGATAGTTTTCGAGGACGCTCGATAGTTTTCGAGGATGCTCGAAAGTGATCGAGGACGCTCGAAAGTGATCGAGACCGCTTGATAGTTTTCGAGGACACTCGATAGTTTTCGAGGACGCTCGAAAGTGATCGAGGACGCTCGAAAGTGATCGAGGACGCTCGATAGTTTTCGGGGACGCTCGATAGGTTTCGAGAACGCTCGATAGTTTTCGAGGACGCTCGATAGTTTTCGAGGACGCTCGATAGTTTTCGAGGACGCTCGAAAGTGATCGAGGACGCTCGATAATTTTCGAGGACGCTCGAAAGTGATCGAGGACGCTCCATAGTTTTCGAGGACGCTCGAAAGTGATCGAGGACGCTCGATAGTTTTCGAGGACGCTCGAAAGTGATCGAGGACGCTCGATAGTTTTCGAGGACACTCGATAGGTTTCGAGGACGCTCGATAGTTTTCGAGGACGCTCGAAAGTGATCGTGGACGCTCGATAGGTTTCGAGGACGCTCGAAAGTGATCGAGGATGCTCGATAGTTTTCGAGGACGCTCGATAGGTTTCGAGGACTCTCGATAGTTTTCGAGGACGCTGGAAAGCGATCGAGGATGCTCGAAAGTGATCGAGGATGGTCGAAAGTGATCGGGAATGCTCGAAAGTGATCGGGAATGCTCGAAAGTGATCGAGGGCGCTCGATAGTTTTCGAGCATGCTCGATAGTTTTCGAGGACGCTCGATAGTTTTTGAGTCACTCTCGAATGTGATCGTGGACACTCAATAGTTTTCAAGAACGCTCGATAGACTTCGAATTTACGGCGCTACTCACCGGTATAGGGCCTCAAACGTAATACACAACGCTAATATTGCTTGCGTCAAGTGGGATTTTCCAGGCGATGATATTTCTTATTATGCTTTCTGCTTACTCTGGACAATGATTTTGAAAAGTAGGTAATGAGTCGCTCGATTTGCCGCCCCCATGATCGTGCGCCCGTGTGCTGTGCACGCTTTGCACGCGCGCTTACTATACAGCGGGCCTGCTTATAAAAAACAAACACAAAGGTGAAGACATAATTTCAAGTATTTTATAAAAACAAATAATAAAATGTTGTCATTAAAACTAAACGTACTATAATTGTAAGCCGTTACAATTTCTTATAAGAAAGTATGAATAAGACCAGCTAGTTATAAGAATTTATAGATGTCATACGGTTTCATAATAAGACCAATTAAATACTTTATTTTCATGTCACAAAGTTCAATTTTTATTACAGACTTGGTAACTTTTGATTGAATATACATAGGTAAGTTACATTTCAATTGTAATCCAAATTAGAATTGCGATCCCAAATCTTGCCATCCCAAAAATTGCACTGTTTTTAGGTATTCTACTATAATTTGTCTACACCTTAATTGTTGTAGCAAACAATACTCACCTTTTATCTTTAGAAATAAGAGTCATTATTGGATGTCAAACTTCTGCTGTCTTCTTCAACAGATGTAAAACCTTATTTTGGTACAGTACAGTTTTTACTGCTATTAGTATAGCAAATAATAGTTAACTCACACGAATAACGATTAATGTGATAATATGCTGCAAAGTAAGTTATTCATATTAGTTCTGACTTAATGTGGACATTACAGATGTGTGCAGTGCTTCTCTCTGCTCATTTATTACATTATTAAGAAATGCTCATTCTCTTCTCTTCTCTTCTCTCTGCTCATTTATTACATTGTTAATCTTAAATTATCAGTTTACTAGATGTCGCTACTAAAATGTTATGTCATTTTGTGTTGATTGCATTTTTAATTTAGGTAATGCAAAAATTTATTAAAGTGTTATTTATTCTTTTTGAGAAAGATTTTTAAGGACGCCGTACATCAGCTTCAGTTCTCCTAAACTCAAAGATTTAATCACATCTTATTATAATATCGACGAGTCTGCCGGTTAATTATGACATCATAATATCAAAATATTGTATTGACGTATTAACGTCAAGTGCAAAAGATAGGGAGAACCCAAATCAGTGTCAGTTTATTTGTGATGCTCAGACAAAACCAACAAAACAATACAATACTTTTATTACTAAACTGAATATATCTCTTCTACATTGTCTTATTAATACTCAAACGTCCAAATACATCTAAGGGCCTGTAACCGCTGGTAACGTACTTGAAGTATGTCGACTTTGATCCAACGTCTTACATATGACGCGCAAATTGACACTACCTCGGTAGAATGCATTTATTGGGGTAGGTCAGTTAGGTACTGTTTATATCTAACGGTTTTTTATGCACTTTAAGTTCGAAATATAAAATAATATAAGTGTTGGAATGAAATATGTATTGAAATGAGAACGCCCTCTATCCAAATGAAGCAGGGCAAGTAAATTGATAAGTGAATCTTAGAATTCATTAGGGTCATCAGCTAATACTGCTGAAAAACGTCTACTACTATGCAGTTCATCAACATATCGTAAGAAGGGATATGCCCAGTAGTGAACAAAGGTCGCCTTCGCCTTTATGGAGTTCTGCCACGACAATTTAATTCCTAAGTTTGTTGATAGACGGTTCAAGACTCGTAGTTTTACCGGCCTTCGAAAACCGGCAACAAAATTTTTGGTTATTAAAAATTTTGTTGCCGGTTTTCGAAGGCCGGTAACAGTTTCATCTTTGAAGCGTTTGTTCGTCGAAATCTTAGTATTGGACTTCGTTTTTATAGTACTTAGTATGGCTTTATTAAAGAAAATGTAAACATTACGATTAAACCCACTTAACAGCTTCATTACTAAACTAATAAAGTAGTAAAATAAATTAATATCAGTTTAACTAATGCAGGCACTAACTAATTAATAAAAAAATACTCTTTATATTGTAATTTTACTTAGGGTAAAAGTTTTACAAAGTTAGACTCCCGCGCAGAAACAAAAGGTCTACTGAGGATAAAAACCGCGCACGCGCCGCTACGCCGCAGGGTGACGGCACCTGTATGCAGTTTTTACGACTACATTATCCAGGAACTTTAGATTGCTTTACTTAGTGTCTATGTTTTTATTTTACGATGCTAGTTTAATTAATAAACGCCTTTTATACCTAAAAAGATGAAAAATTTAAGTCTCTGTCATTATAGTGTATTTCAGTGAAAGTGTTTTTGCTTGTCTCTTGACCATATAGACAAAGTTATATATAAAGATGTTTTTTTTTTTAAATCCAATAATACTTTGCGCCACCAGGGACTTTAGACTAAAAAAAAATTAATTACTTGATACTTGCTCTTAAACTGTCAAACACCGCGAGGACACCGGTGACCGCAACCTATTGTTCTTTAATTGTGTCTATAATGACGGTACTCAAAGAGTTAAATGGCTTCGATTGTATGTGACCACTCACTGCCAATTTAAACCAATAGTTCTATAATAAAATACACATAAGAAAAAGAAAACGAAAAAATATATTAATATCAATAGAGAAAGAAATATTTCTTGAACTTTCGAATAACGTATTTGTAAGTAATTGAACAGGAGGTAGGCAGGCTTGGATCTTGATATAAAAAGTATAAAAAATAAATAACGGATCACACATGCGCCGGACGGTTGAGAGGAAACTGGAGGGAACGTCAACATTTTACTTTTTATTGCAACTAAGATTATAAATTGCTTCTTGTCTTACGAGATTGTATTGATGACAATATAGATTTTGATTAGTATATTTTTATATTTTGAAGTGGAAGACGTGCTTTCAAAACGTTAATATTTAGGTAATAGGGACAACAAACATTTCTTATATTCTTACCTGTAAGCTTATTATCTTCGTTATATGCCACTGTTATAGGAGTTAGTACAACTTATTCTATTAACCATCTTATATTCTTGAACTAAATATTCAACAAAATTAAAAATAATAAAAATTCATCTCAACAACATCTTTCAAGACATATTATTCTCAAGTGACTACAAAGACTTTGTCTCAGGCTACACAGGTTGCGTATCCCTGGCGAGGGTGCAGGCACCTGCGCGTGGGCACGTGCCAACTGTCCCGTGTCCCCCTCCCCCTCCTCCCCCGCGTCCTGTGCCCGCACAACCCCTCACTCTTCCGCTGCATCCGGCCAAAGCCTCTGTTGTTATTCTACTTTTTAATGACTACTTTTTCGTTGACTTCCATTTTTATTTCTCGAGGTGATTCATGAAGTTTGAACTTCGAACAAGTGGCTTTTTTTTTGGATGTGATGAGTAATTCTTTGTTGGTTTGTACTTTTTCATATTATCTTTGAGTTCTTTAGACAACTAGCTATTGTTAACAAAAGCTAGCTAGTATCAGAATCTGTTGTGCCTACCGACCCTAGTTTAAATTAAGTAACAAGAAGAAATTACAATCGTTAGTAATGCCTAATCATTGAGTCGTATATTTCATCCTTTTATCTCCATTGTAGAAATAACGGCCAAAGCTACGAAACCTTTATAGTAGAGCAAACCGTCATGCGTCATCAGCAAGGAGTTTGGTTGTCCACGGACAAGACTGTCAGCCAATGCTCTTAACCGTTACACCGCCGACTTATATAGCATCGGTAAATCCGTTGCAACGGTCAAAATGACCGAACAAAAAAACTGTATCAACCACCTTGCGAAACACAAAGCGAATCATTAAAAAGAGACCATACCATTGTCTAGTAGACAACGCACCAACTTTCCCATATTCAATTTAAAAGGACCTAGTGTCCTTTGTCCTTCGATACAGTTTTGCAACGAAACTAGAACGTTCTCACGCAACGCAAAAATTTCGCCGATAGACAAACGTCCGAATATCGGTACTGAATAGATGACGAACAATAAAATAGATTCGCGAAAGGGATTACAAATAATGCCTTGTAAGAAAAGGGTGGTTTTCTAAAGAAAGGTCAGTAGGGTCACTCGAGGCGTAGGGCTGACCCTATAACTCACGGTGCACTGATTTCAGGGTGTTTAAACTGGCGTAAAGGGTTGTTGTGACCTCTAAGACCCTTTGTATTGACCGTGCAGGTCAGCACGGGTTGGCTACCTGGACCGGCCGGGCAGGGCTGACCCTGCCCAAGAATGGACAATTAAAACGAGAACGTTGCATCAACGGTAATTTGGAAAATCGCGATAACCTCTGTTCTTTATAAAGTATTTAGTTGATAGTTTTGTGTTGCTATTTGTAACGTTTTATGATATACCAGTTGGTGCACTATAACGACTGTTGTGGCTATTGAAAATTTTATGCTGCTTTTAAACTATATGTAGAAATGTTTTGTCGGTACCAACGGGTCTGCGGAAACGACCACTTAATATTTTCAATTGTTTTCTTATAGTTGCTATAAACTGAATTAACCGAAACCTTTCAGTATAAGCAATCTATTTAACGATATTACCACAGCTGATTGTTATATCGTCTTCATTAACATATCATTACACAGAAGTATAAACATACGGAATATTCTATATTTATTTATTAATTTTTATGTCCGTTTATAAAAAAATTTGCAACGTAATTAAATTTTGCATCGGAAGCCTTATCCGTGGACAAACAATCTAGAACGTCCCGTCTTTTTGTATCATCGTCTATTACATGTTCGAAATAGACGTTATTCAAAATGTCAAAAATATCAACGTCCACCAAATGACCGTTTAAATATATAAGAAAATCAACCCTTACAAACAATCTTGTCTTAACGAACATTCGATACAAGTCAGTGTTACACTTCGCATGACGTATAACGGTCATAACTTTACAATAATACGCAAATACCGACCATTCTATTATGTTCACATTATATTAAAATCACATAAACATTTGCAAAGGCGAATCCGTGGGGCGTTGATGGACAATGCAAAAAATAGAGCATAGAAAACTGTTTCCCATAAAAATTGCGCCAAAAGGGTTTGGTCATATAGACCGTCTTTGTTCTGGGACAGTGAGAAATTTTGCGCTGGCTGAATGGGCCATAGTTAGAAATGGGTCAGTTAGACCGGCAGGTACATGGATAGTGTTCGTTATTGTTCTGCGGCATCGCAGGGTTATGCAAATTGGATGGACACGAACAATGAGCCGATCATTGTGAGATGTTAAGATGGACGGTAAATTTTTTGTCCAAGTTTGCACTATTGTGGGTTATAGACAATTCATCTATGATGAGATGGTCGGTCGGACCGTTGAGAATGTCTTTATTGAGCGATTTTATTTGGTTGAAGACAAAGGACGGTAAGTAAAAGATTTTTGACATTAACCCTTTGAGTACCGTCATTATAGACACAATTAAAGAACAATAGGTTGCGGTCACCGGTGTCCTCGCGGTGTTTGACATTAAGTAGTATCTTTGTAAGTTGTTCGTAAGTGTAGTTGTGTTTGACGTAAATCACTATCTTATAGTATCGATTAAGTAAATATCTACATTTTTTGCATCTACAGAAGAGTAACAGATAACTCTGAAATCATGAAGTCCGTTCTTATACATACACGAACATTCTGTCTTAGATCTTTCACATGTTTTAGTTGGTAAATAAAGTTAAGGAGGTAGAAAAATGTTATGTAGGTACTTTAAAAAGATTTTAGGAAGTGTTAAATATAGGTTCCATTTCATATCAATATCCAGAAAATTAATTCTAATAATCATGAAATTATTATTCTAATAATATATGTTATAGTAATAAATAATTCATTTTTTGGAATAGTTCATTTATAATAAAATACCGTAACGTCTAATTAAAATAAAGGAACGAAGGTTATACCATCTATACCTACACATAAATATTATCTATCACCGTAAATATCAAATCGACAAATATCGGAACAGATCGACAAACATGAACAAAAATGTCATTGTACAAATAAACTGGTTCATATTTTAGTAAGCAAGACTAATTTTATTCAGAGTGTTAATGACTTGCACGTAGGTCCCGGTCAGAGGTCAGACCAGCATCTCAGTTGACTCATGTTCTTATTTCTCAGTAGTGAGATGAATGACCGACATTGACATTGGAGTAACTAGCTAACTATAGTTAGCTAAGTAACAGATGTAAGTGGCATAGTGTCACGTATGCATTGCTAGAAGACAGAAATGAGTTTAAGAATAACTTCGGAATATTTTTTTAAAATTTTTGAATTTGGTCCCGTAACGAATCGGGCCTAAGAGGTATTAAGGTTTAGGACTGCCTCATTGGCCGAGTGGTCGCAAGTGCGACTCGGCAAGGGGTCTCGGGTTCGATTCCCGGGTCGGGCAAAGTATTACTGGGTTTTTAATAAAAATCTCAGTAGTAGCACAAAGTCTGGAAATGTGCCCACTTTTAACTATTTATGTTCTCAGTTCCATGTAATAGGGAGTGATCTTATTGCCATATACCGGGCACAATTTTTAAAACCCAATTATATATTGCCCTACCGGGGAATCAAACCCGAGACCCTGAGGCAGTTGTAATTTAATTAGAGGTAGTGTATTTTTCTCTTTCAATGAAATAATTTATTCCTACAAAATTCTCAAAACTATAAATTCCAATGAATCACCACCTATCTACTCAAAACATACAAAATCCCCTAATCTAAATACATAGGTAGACATATAATTAAGTACCTAAGTACGTATCAATATAAAGACGGTATTAGGCAAGTCGTTAAATCATTGATAACGTTATCAGCCCGCATGTGGTAGTGACTCACACAGGTACTGAACGAGTTTCTTAATGATACATTGATCAAGGTTAAAGGAATCTTAATGTATTACGCGAATGTGTAAAGAAGGATTATTATGTTTTCTGTGGTACTTTTGGTAATGAGACGATGATCATAATATTATTGTAAACAGGTACGCTATTATGTGCGCCCTAGCCGTTGCGAAAGACCCTTGAAACCAATCTCAATGTCAATGCAATTTCAATCCAATAAAACTCAATAATTATTCGATGTCAAAACTAGTATACAACCCCTATCGTAGCTGTTAAAATAGCATTCAGAGTACGAAATATAAAGCCCAACTCGATACCATTTAGTTCATTCAATATCCACGCAATACGAATGCAGTGGCGCAGTGTTGCAACTCAAGAGGTCGAAATTTCACAAAAACAATGTTGATCGATCGGAATCGGATTCAATAGTAAGCCCTTTGAACCAGACCAGGACCCGAGCGGCGGCGAGGACGGCGCGTCAGAACACCACAGATGGCACCCAATAGGGTTGATGCCGATACGAAGCCACGGAGAACTTAACGGGTTGCCGGGGATCCGACTCGAAGTGCAGGATTAGGAACTGGGTGGTTTTTAGTCAGTAAGAGTCTGACACTTCCTCTCGCCTCACTCGGGTGGAAGAAGTCATTGGATGATTTTCCTTCCTCCTAAAGAGGCTATTCTGTGACTTTCAATTCGGAAGATCGAAATGAAGTCGATCATAGTCCACCATGTTGTTTGTTGGGACTTATGAGAATAAACTCGACTAAAAACGGGCGAGAATGCGATCGAGCTTACTTCGAAAGTTCAAATTGACAGTCACAGAATAAATAGCCTGGCAGTTCGTGGTAGCCCGCTGCTGGGTCTGCGAGTCTTTTCTACATAGAGGTTTTGCCACAATTTCCATGCTTGGCAGAAGGAAGGAAGGCTTGCTTAGAGATCGTAAGACTTGGATTTTAAAAGAGATGAACCTCTGTATGGAAATGTCGACGCATCGTTGGCTTGATAAAATTGACGTGTAAAAGTGCTGCCTTGTAGCCTATTTGCAGGAACAAATTCACTTGTTTTCACTTGCGGTTTAAATGGTTGGTTTATCCGAGAGCTGCTGCTGCGCTAACCCTATCAAATGTGTAGATTTTTAGTCGACTCTTACGATGCTCTTAAAAAGAATCTCCTAATTTCAGGTCCGACTTCTTTATCAGTTAAAGCATGATTGAACGATTTAAATTTGAATATTTTAGCTAACCAAAGCATAGAAATATCTCTATACCTACTTATCATATGCTTATATAACATCAAAAAAATGACTACTTAGGTAGCCTATCACCCCTTTAAAAATATAAAGACCGTTACAGAAATAAATAAAAATAGAAGAAAAATCAATAGCCCGCACGTTAGGCAGTTGTCTTTACCAAATCCACATCTGCTTAGCTCACTGAAGCGTACTGATAAAGTGACATGTTACTACGATAAGTGCATGTTTTAATGCCACTATATTTACCACTAGTACATAGGAAAATAGTTCTTGTGTTGGTCTATGTAAGGTTTAAGCTAACTGCACGATTAAGCTTGCAAAGATATCGTACTGAAGTTGAGTGTACAATTACATGTGCTGCGATGTTATTACAAAGTTACATTTTACACCAAAATTTAAGTATGTATCTCTTATGAACTTAGAGGTAAGGTTCAGATTCGTTTGTTTTTGGTTTTTAAGAATGTTAATAAACTAGGAATTGAGGTCAACGATTCGCACCTTTGAAGCTCATTTCGTTATCAGTTTGTACAAGAAAATGGGGAGAAAAAATTACTGTTTTACTAAACGTGTGGGTAATTATGTCTATGTTTAAAAAAATGTCGTAATTAATGTCATTTACTATTATTCCTTAACGGCCAGCCTACTGGCTACTGTATCTTCAGATATAAATTTGACGTATAAGCCCCGCTCTCATGAGAAGACCCGCCAAAAATTGCAATTAATATTCCCAAACAAAACCCCGTTTTGCTAACATCCGGCTATTAAGATCATAACAATATCTAACCCTTCAGAGTCCATCACAAAGATGACCCTGTTTGATCTTCTCACTATTAATCGGCTAACCCTCCAACTGCGACGCTTCGGTCAGATCCGCAGGTAACAAAAAAAAGTTACGAAAACAAAGGGAACAATTGTCGAGCGGTGTCACGGAACTATAGGATCCGACAATTTCCGGATAAAACCGGTTTCGACTGGTTCCAACCGTCTTGTGATGCGTTGTTTATGGTAATTTGGACGTTTATTGTTAAATATCTTTGTTTTTTTTGGACGTGGGACTCGGAAGCTGACTTGTCGCGAATGAGATTAGTGGTCGTGTTCTTTTAGTCATTACAAAGACGGATTTAAACGCTTCAGACAATGGATTTTTAGTGGTTGTCAAGTTTTTTCTTAAGACCTCTATAGTCAGTTCATCATGTCTCGCATTGAGGCAAAATAGTTCTTCAGAAAATAAATTTAATTCTATGAATACTACAAAGGTAAGCCTGCGACATCCTTTATGATTGAATGTATTTATCTGAAGCTAAATTTAACATAACCTAAGACAGACAACAAACATTCATAATGTATGGCGTTCTTAGTCCAGTCCTAGCAAAAAAAATAATGAATTCCATAATCAAAAATTCATCTTCACACAAAGGAACATCTCCAAACAACCACTGCGCACTGGACCCAGTAATTCCTTCACACTTTTTTGCGAAACAAAACAAGAAGATTAAGAAGCTTTCGCAAGTCGCAACACTTCCCCTTTGCTAGTATGACCACTTATAATCAATCATCCCACTGTCCCTTTATATTTTTTGCAAACGCTCCTAGAGGCGTTTATGCAAATTTTGGCAATTAAAACTTTGCACGTATAACGGTCCTTGGATCTTTTGTTACTTTGGGACCAGCAGCAGCTGACGGTTGAGTTTTAGATAAAAATAACATTCGAATCTATGATGGCTATATTTTGTAAAACGTTATTAAAAATATTCTCAGGTAGAAGATAAATGTCTAGATCGTGCTCAATTAACTCGTCGAGTACCGGTTTTATAGACACAATTAAAGAACAATAGGTCGCGGTCACCGGTGACCGCTTGGTGTTTGACAGTTTAAGTCATAAAATGGAATGTAAAGGCGAAGATGCCAATTATGACTTACTTCATTTAAAAGGTGTTAGTAGTGGCAGGGGCAACTTTAATGCGTTGTTACCTCAACGTTAAATGATTAATACAAACAATTCATTTTTGAACACAGAATCCATCATTCTCATCAACAGCCTGTAAATGCTCACTGTTGAGCAAAGCCTCTTCTCACACGGAGAAGGTTTGAGCATTAACCACCACGATTGCTCAGTGTGGGTTGGCGATTACAATATTATAATTAGAAATTATAAGGCCAGGTTTCGTCACGATGTTTTTCTTTACCGTATGTTTGTGGTGTTTAGATAATCTTAGAAAGTACATATAACTCGGAAAAAGTCACTTTGGTACTTGCCGTCGATAGGTTTCGAACCTGCACCCTCATGCACGAAAAACGATCGTTTTAAACCTCCATATATTCACCCATCCTCTAACTACAGTGACAAGAATGAAATGTAAACCATTTGTACATTAAAACATAATTGGAAATTACTAGCAGACAATCACACGACAGCTAAAACTGATCAAATTTCACGCTAAAGAACAATAACAATCTTACTAAACCTACCAATAGAAATCATACAATTCCAACAAAAATGTTCCTACATTTGCTTCTGATACTACCAATGATAGACGCAGCGAACTTGTTAATAAAAGAATTCTCTATAAAACAAGTGAGCATTGATGATGAAGTAATAAAAAATCTGTTTCTAAATTTTCCAAGAGATGTGAAGACTTTGAGACAACGGGCACGGTTCCGGGTGGTTCCACAACCTTCTATGGGCATGCTAGGGCCGAAGAAGTACCCGATAATTTTAAACACTACGCCGAAACCTTTTAAAAAGCCGTCAAGTAAAATACCAGCGGACATTTTGAAGAACTTGCCCAAATTCGTGAATAGTGGACTGAAGAGGTTTAAGAAGATACACAGAGATAAAGTTACTGGACTGCATGTTTCGAGGACTGGCTTGAAGAAGGCTGCCAAAGGTGGTGTAGATTCTAAAAACCGTGCTAGAATTATTATCATCCATGTTGTTGATCCTTTGCCCAATAATGATGAGTACGATGGTAACGAATACATACCTTAAGAGCGCATTTGTATTAGTAATGAATTTTTAATTTTAAAAAATAAGTATTATAATAAAGAATATACTATGTCAGCACATTTACAAGTAAATCAAAGATCAAGTTTCGTCTTAAATTACAACATATTCTTGACTAATAATAAATTTTAACCTTCCCATCCCAGACGGGGTCAATCTTACCCCACTCTTTATACTGACCATTCATTCAATTCCCATTGACCCTTATCAAATAACACTGAAATGCGACCAGGGGTCATCTGGACCAATTTCGGACAATAGTGTGAGGTTATAAAAAACAGGGATTGGTCAGAAATTTGTCAATAGAAGTGACCCTTCGAATTAACAAGTCTTGACCCTTAGGGGCTTTTTAAAGGGTTGGGATTAGAGGTGTAACGGATGATAGTGAAAAGGACGCCATACATCTTTTGTGTGAAGTTATAATGAGCTGTATTGAATCAAAGAAATAGAATTATTATTAGCTAAAGCTATGTATGTGTATCTTTATATTTGAAACTACATTTACTTATTAAAAGAATTATAGATTTTTAAAATGTTATAAATATAATTATATAACTATGTTTCCTTCGTTGATCCAAAGATGGCTCTACAAGTATGTTTCGTTTTTTTGTGAATACTTAAGCTGTATAATACTATGTATATCATAATATATTTTCATCAAATAGTGACATCGGTAATCAAAGTTTTAAGACAACACATTCTATTTAGATTTATAAAGAAGGAGATTTAGAAATTCCTCAAGTTGAATTCACAAAATACATTATTTTATCATTACAAAACCAAATGCATAATCTATGACATAGATTATGCATTTGGACATATAACATAGATTCTATGTTATTCACATCAACTGGTCTAGTATTTCAAAGCAAAGAATTTCAGTAGATAATCAAGTCGTTCAGTTATTTGTGTAACAGTGATTGCAATTGAACGGCATTTGTTCACAACGTGCTTTATCATAATAATTATCGTAAGTGGTCACAAAAACCCTATTAATCACGCATCGTAATTAAAACAGTAAATAATACTAGACACTTTAATGTAAACGCATTTACAAATGATTGCTGAGAAGAAAAGACGAATGTTGTAAATTAAATTTGGAGTTTTACAGTTGACAATGATGACTGATATTTTGTTTTCAAAAATTAAAAAATAAGAAGCACAACAAAAAACGTGTTAGATTTGTGCATGCTAGTTCAATTTTAAATTTATAAAAGGTAAAGATAGCATAAAACAATCACATTATCAATTCCATTAAAAAACTAAAAGTAAAATAGAAATGATACACTACTGAGCAATAAAACCTGATTACATTTCACGCTGAGTTTGATATCACTAGTAGCAATTAAGCGACAACAGATCGATGTCACACAAAACTATTGAATATGTTCGTCTATTTACTTTTACTTCTCCCAAGAGTAGAAGCAGGAGATTTAGATGCGCTAGACCATTCTGTACGCGAAATCAAAGACGCGGACGTTATAGTAAGTGCTATAATATCAATATTATTCCCTGACGATGGCGATGATTTAAACAAGGACACGGTAAGATTAGACGAAGACAATAGTCCAGAATATGTGAAAGAAGGATTCATAAGACCATACTTCGATAATGTCGGACAGACGCGATTCAAGAAGATAAAGACTAATGGAGATCCTAAGAAGTATAATTTACGTGATAACACATTCATTAAGATGAATGCAAGGAGTGAACCAGATACATTATTATTGCTGAACAAATTAGTTCTTAGATTGTCGGAGGTGATGTCTCCTGAGATAAAGGCAGAACTGCAGAGTCCAGCTGCGAAACACCAACTCATGCAGCTAGTAAAATAGAAGCAAATAGCAAAATTACGTCAGAAATGAGTGTAAGTAACAGTCTAGAATCGAAATCTGATAAACTCTTGGACACTTTTGAGAGTATTAAAAAGTAATTGTATCAGCTTGCTACTTTTTTAATTAGTCCGTGATGGAATTCAAATTTCAATATCAGTCAATCTAAGAAGCGGATACTTTTGAACTTCAAAATCTAAAACTTATTTAAAATGCGATGTAGAAATAAATAAATCTTTCTATCTAATGCTGGAGTAATATCAAAGTAATATATATAAGTAAATAACGTAAGTTGTTAAAGAATAAATAGATACTGCTGTAGTTTTATTTTCAAACCCGTTGTTGCCCGCGATGTCTAGAATATGATTCCTGTTTTACCCCATGGGAACATTTTAGTCGGGATAATAATCCTATCACCTAAGTCAGCCTGTATACCAAACTTCATTAGTTTCAGTTCAGTAGTTTCAGCGTGATTGACAGACAAACCTCCAAATAAAGTAACTTTCACATTTATAATATTAGTGTGATTCCTTCCAAAAATATCTGACTTCTGAAACTGCTGTCCATTTTCTATCCTATTAAGGATTAACGCCTGAAAAAGGCCGTTAAGCTGTGCTTGTTATTTCATAAGACCTGTATGTATTACCTTAATAAAGACTTTGAGTTTGAGTTTAAATAAGGCTAGGTATCCTTTATGGGTTAGGCAAATTATAGGCTTCTAGGTATTAGGTATAACACAGATTAGTAAAACAACAAAATTAAAATAATCACCTCGTTGGTTCAGTGGTCGCAAAGGGGTGGTCCCGGGTCAGACAAAGTATTATTGGGTTCTTTAAAAATTCTCAGTTGTAGCACGAGGTGTGGAATTGTGCCCGGTAAATTGGAATAGGCTGACCCCCTATTACATAGGACTTATAACATAAATAGTGGAAAGTGGGTGTTACATTGTACATTGCATTAGGTGCGGTAATGTGCACTTCTACCCCTCCGGGAATAAAAGACGTTATGTTATGTCAAAATTTAAATATTACCCAATTAGTTTTTGCTTATTTATACAGTGCAAATTGACCTCAAAATCATAGTAAAAATCTGAGTGAAAATTACAGTAATTGGAAACTGTTGTTACAAATAACACATCATTAAATTACCTACACTAATATTGTGTTCAAGGGTGAGTGTAGCTTCAGGCTGTTAGCCCTAGTGGACATAATGACACCCTTCGACGTTTGAGGGTTAGGTGAGTCGTTTAGATATTAATTTTACTAATATTTTTAAACTATTTTAACCTTAAGGTCTGTTTATTATCGCGATAGATACATATAAGAAAATCATGTACAAAGACCTATTAAAATTACCAATACGTTATGTTCTTGTCGCAATGCACGGTTCTTTCTTAACGATAGATGGCGCTAGGTACCGTATCTTAAAATATTTTGGCACAAATATTTGTTTACCAGTTTACTAAATACAATATTGACATGAATGAGATCTATACAACATGTAAATTCTTGGGTAGAGTATCTATTAAAGAGTAGGTAAATATTTTTCATTTTTCTGTAAATTACGGAAATCCGTAAGTGCGAACTACACGCCGCCGTCTTGTAACTAGCTTTATAACGCGACTCAACACACACAAACTCAAACACGTAATTGATATTACATATTCCTAATTCCATAAAACTCAAATAAGAAACATTGCTGTCGCTTATTCTGAAATACTGTCGAACTGAAACGATTTATTATAGCCGCATTTTTAACTATTGGCCCAAAACTTTCTCTTACATTGAACCTTTATGACTTCTGTGATATGCCCCCGAGAAATGACACGATTTCAAAACTACACCTTGTATATAGCCCTCCTTACTGATTTCGGTAACGGCGACCCTTAATGGCTATCTCCTGTCGTGTGTCCTGATGTGACTATAATAGTAGTTACATATACGTAGTAGGTACATATATAACATAAGCCTTTTACCGTACAAATAAGTAGAATGTTAATAAAGCCGGCGTTTTCTATCATATTTCCCCTGAGATGGGGGTGAATGAATGTTTTACATCGTGGAGGCGTGTCCAACTTACCGCACCTTACAAAACTTACTATTAATTGTTTTTTTCGACAGTGAACGTCAAAATATTACGTGAACAATGTAAAACATGGTGTTGCTTGTTAATTAAATTAGTGTGAGGAAGTGGGACGCAAAAATGACTTTATAGAACACTATGTAGCTTTTTAAGATTATCTAGACACTATACACTACACTGACAAACTGTGAAGGAAAACACCGTGAGGAAACCTGGGCTTATAATTTCTAATCCTTACTAATATTATAAATCTGAAAGTGAGTTTGTTTGTTTGTTTGTTCCACCTTCACGCCGTAACTACTCAACCGATTGCTTTGAATTTTTGCAGACGTAAAGTTAGAAGTCCGGATCAAATAATAGGGTACTTTTTAACCCGGAAAAAATGATATTCCCGAGGAAAAACAAAAGTATTGGTATAGATGGCGCTGTGTGTATTGGTATATGTCACATAGGCTACTTTTTATACTTTTGTGACGCGAGCGAAGCCGCGGGTAAAAGCTAGTTACATAGTTTGTGATCGCCAACCCGCATTGAGCGAACGTGGCGATTAATGCTCAAACCTTCTCCGTATGAGAAGAGGCTTTGCTCAGCAGTGGGCATTTATAGGCTGTTGATAATAATGATATGAGTTTCCGACTACAATATCAATACAGCATGCAGTATCTCGTTTAGATCTTTGTTAATAGTTAGGTACTCTATCTACTAGAGTATGTACTTAACCTTACCCTTATAAAAATGTGTTCAGTAGTATTTGAGTGCGTCGCGTACAGATAGATTTAGTTTGCCTAAAAATCAAATACATACAAAAAATCAGCTGTTCTTCAGTTTAGCTGAAGTATTCGTTCTTTTTAACCCAACAGCTTATGATTAATAGAATCGATTATAGCAAGGAGAAAATAAATCAAACTGGACGGAAAAAATATACTGTTTAATTACATCAGACAAAATACGTTAATAATTATTCTTTGTATCATTATCAGATAAGTCTATTCTGTTTATTATAACTGCTAACTAGGCATATAAAAACATAATATAAACATATAAACTGAGGCAGTTTAGTCATATTATAACGCGACCGATCTGCTCTAGTTCCCATTGAAACCTCATTTCAATATTTCATTAATAAACATTGTTTGAATACTTTATTCATATTTATTTTGATAAGCCTAGTATTGCAATGTTTACGTCATTTTGTATTAAAATTTACGAGTATTAAACGAAAATTAGAAGTTAGAATGGATGCACAAAAACGGACCGAAACGAGGTGATGATATGAGAACCAAATGTATCAACATAGATCAAAGTATTAGCAAGCTGAAGTAACAGTGGGCTGATTACATTTATCCAAATCCGAAAACCGATGAATGTAGTAATCGAGGGAGACATGTTCTGGAGTAGAAGGAAACTACTAGGTCTTTTTTTTAAGGGGGGAAAATCATCGAATGACTGCTCCCGCCTGGGTGAGGCGGAAGGGAGTGTCAGACTCTTACTGACTAAAAACCACCCTGTTCCTTCTCCTGCGCTTCGAGCCGGAGCCCCGGTAACCCGATACGTCTTCCGCAGCTCCGTATCGGCATCAGCCCTATTGGGCCCCATCCGTAGTGGTTTGATGGCTCTTTGAGGCGTGCGCGGGTTCGTTTTTGGGATAGCAAACCAACAAATACTGTTCCAATTCATATAACTGTAAAGAATTTTGGTTATTTTCGTTTTAGAAAATTGTGACACAATTACTCAGTAGTATGTATCTATTCTAATTTGAGCCGGGATTATCCAGTAGACATGGAATACTAGGAAATATAATAAAACTATGAGATTTATTCAATTCTACGTATCTCAGTAACGCAACAGTAACTGTAGGTGTGTAGAAGTCTCAATTATGCAAAAGTTACGTATACACACGTTTTTGTACATCGATTACATAGTAAATGGAGTGCGACGGTGACGTTTGTTTATAGATTACGTGTGCGCTGCATTTTATCATTGGTCTGATGGGTTTGAACGCTGTTAATTAGTGAAGTTTTATACAAGAAACAGAGTGTTATTGATGACACCCCTCTTATAATATCTTTTGATTAATTTCATTGCGGGAAGCAAGAGCCTGTGACGCGCCAGACTTCAGTGTTCCGATTTTTTCATGGTTGTATCTACTGTAGATCCTGACTTACAGGAGTTGCAGTGGCTTTGAGAGGTTGAGGCGGGCTTGTTTGTCTAATTGAAAATAATTATGATCCTACTTTAAATAAAACACCGAATGGATTTCAATATTTTTATTACAGTATCATGACATAATTAAATTAAAAACGAGCTCTATTTCATACTGGACTACGCTTCTTTATGCCAGTTATATCTGACTATTCTCAGTTCCTTTGTAATAGGGTGTAATACATAGATAAGTAGAAGTCACAAACAAACACTATTTAAAAAATGAACTCATAATCTTTTGATCCTAGAATAACCAAGCACCTTTACGCTTACCATAATAAGTTGTATTTGTTTTGCACAATATCACAAAATATAAGAAGATAAGCACTCCATTATCAAGTTATCTTTGTGTTTCTATGATTCAGTTCAGTTTTGCATGGGAATGCGTTGAGATGAAGTTACGTGTTGCATTGCTATGCGCGTGTCAATTGTTTTTACTAAAGTCGCACATAGAATACATTGTAAGGCCCGCGGAAATGTTTATCTAAACGATTTCTCTTTCTTTCTTTCTTAACATAGATTTTCCTCAAATTCTTTGGTATAACAATTGCAGATTGACGAAAAGTTTGGATAAATTTTTAATTTTTTAATTTTATATGCACTTCTGTATATAACATACGATGGCGGACTTAATGCCGGCTGGCATTCTCTAACAGTCAACCATGTATATATATATGATATACTCGCGCCTCTGCCTACCTCTTTAAGAAATAAATGGTGACGTATATAAATTATTGAAAATTTGTTTCTTGTTGATATTAAGACGTTAGATTTAAAGTGATGATTGTAGAAATGCGGAGCAGATTTATATATGTATGAGGCAGAAATTAAAAAAAGTAATTATTTAGAATCTGCACTCGACGTTTGACAATGAATTAACTTAATAGGTTTGATTTTAATCAATTATGTATGTAGTACAGTATATGTATAACTACCTACAGACCTCGGTTTCAAATCCCAAGCGAAAGTACATTGCCCTGAAGACCTGATCAATAACGTAAAGGACATCAATCTTGTCAGAAAGATATTTATCCTAGATTGTAAGGGTAACTATTGTATATGGAAACGTCCACCTCCTTCTACATTTTAAACTATAAATAAAAAAATCTTATACAGGAAATTGAACCCTATGTACGTAATTCAGTTATATTTAGGTATTATACTTACCAACAACAGCGAAACGGTCATCGGTCAGTGTCAATTCGATAGATTTTTTTATTGTAAGGGGGAATATCATCGAATGACTGCTCCCGCCTGGGTGAGGCGGGAGGGAGTGTCAGACTCTTACTGACTAAAAACCACCCCGTTCCTTCTCCTGCACGTCGAGCCGGAGCCCCGGTAACCCGTTAGGTTCTCCGCGACGACTCGATAGATTTGGCTCCTAGATAGAAATAAAATGTCGACATAAACGCTATACAAATACAATACGCTGCGAAAGATTTAACGGGTTGCTGGGGCCCCGGCTAGAAGATCAGGTATAGGAACAGGGTGGTTTTTAGTCAGTAAGAGTCTGACATTCCCTCTCGCCTAACCCAAGACGTGAGATTTCATTGGACGACCTCAAAAAAAAGCAACATGCAAAATAATTATGTCAAAATTATAGTAATGCTATTGACGGATACCTATATCTAGACATTTGAAATTACAATGTCTAACCCTAAAATGCAACCCTCACAATATAACTGAACAAAATAAAGGTGTGTCTACACAATGCAAAGTTTATCTTGTTAGTCCATAGTGTATGTTCGTATATGTCTGTGTATGATTGTGTATGATTGTGTATGTTCCCCAGAGACGCGCGTGTCTCTAGACCGCGCAGTGAAATATTAAAAACAACACCTAACTACTGATGTATAGTCGGTGGGGTGTAGATTGGCTTAAAACTGCAAAATGGAAGAATAGGTATGAGATTGAAAATGAGTAGAAAGGTGGTTAGGAAGTAAAAAGAGTGAAGTTAAAGGAATTGAGATAATGACGTATGTAATAAGAAACACAATAACCTGAAGATTGGTATTGGCAATAACCACCATTAGGCTATTGTGAAGATTCTTTAAATTTACCTGTACCTGTATGTAAACAACGTTTGCATTGTGTCTCGCACTCCAAGTGAGGGTACTTCAAGTAGATAGTGGAAACTCAAAGTCAAAGTCAAAATCATTTATTTCAATTATGCCAGAATGGCACTTTTGAACGTCAACAACGTCAACGTGAAGCTATTTGCTAACGCACTTGTAACTCCTCCGGTGTCCAGTTTGCCCATCTGCTCATTTACTGATGTATACTTCTCAATTAAGCTGGTTTTAGAATAATAAGTACTCTCTTACGCCAATCTATTTAGTACGCTGTATAGTAACAGACGCCATTGTGTCTCGCACTCACACACACAGAGGTGGGCTCGCACACATGCAAACAGATAGCGACAGTGAGTCACCTGACGGAGGGTGTGTGTGGGGTGACCATGTTATGTGGAGGTGGTTGGGATAAAGGATAGGGTTGGAAGATTGAGATGAGATGATAATGAGAAATAAACAACTCAGAGATTACATTTTACCAAAAGCGTCTTGTGGTACCGTTCTTATTTATACACATACATTTTAAAAAGTTTGAGTTATTTAAAAATTGCATTTTATAAGTAACAGAGAACAAATCTAAAGACTATAAATTAACTAAATCTTCCCTAATTTAAAGATACTATCACTTTTATATAGGACTTTAAGCACACAATAAAGTTTACCTATGAAATCTACACAACAAAAAGATCCTCTTGAAAACAGGATTAGTCCCAGAAAAAACCAAACTTATACTCACTACAGGTGTACATTTTACTTGCATATCGATTCAGCGCACTCCCCCGACGGCGCCAGGGGGGAGTAGTGGCGCTTTGTGGGAGAAGGGGGGAGGCGGGGGGGAGTTCGCCCGCTCTTTTTACGTCCGACTCGAAAACTGGATAAATGCGGCCTCCACTTCCCTGAATTGTGGACACCGTATCATTTTTCGGAACTATATTGTAGAACGTGTATTTGTTGTTTTTTTTTCGTTCATATTTCCAGTTTGCGAGGAAATTAGTATGATGATTCTATGACGTTTTTTTATTTCGGTGTGTTATTGCATATTAAAGTACTACATAAAGTAGCAGTACCTAGAGGCGAACCGTTGTCTTATACTATCGAAAATGCCTTCGACAACCCAATTAATATCCAATGGTAGACAGATATAACATAACTCGATTTCACTATTTATATTAGACTAGCTACTGCCCGTGACTGCGTACGCGTAATCCCATTTTTTCCCATCCCTGTTCGTGATTTTCGTTAAAAGTAAAAAAAATGTTGGTTAAAAAGTATCCTATATCGGTCTCCTGGCTCTAGGCTACCTCCCTACCAATTTTCAGCCAAATCTATTCTGCCGTTCTTGAGTTATAAGTGGTATAACTAACACGACTTTCTTCTATATATATAGATAGTAGCTTTTTAAGCGAACCTATTACTTTACTGAGATACAAATCAACTAAGTATTTAAGCACGTCGAAGATTAAAAACAAAAATGACTAACAATAAATCAACAACAGGAATGATGAAGACATAAAAATTACCATATACGGATAAGATTTCACCAACAAAAAAAGCAAATGATACGTCATCACAATCATTTGTTTCTCAAAACACCATGATATTATCCTGCATCCATTGAATCGTACGGTTATCACAATTGGCTGGGACAACCGCGTGGGACAATCCGAGTCCACTAATTCTATTATCTGTACTCCATTCTCTAGGATTACACGTCACGCAAATACAGATACTGTGTTTGTCGTTTTCCATTGCAACCGACACACAGGTTGAGAAATGTGTTGTTTTACAGTACTGGCTGGTAGACAAGTTTACGGCGTACCTACATAATGCTATACTGGTATTGCAGATACCAATTTAAAATGGTACAGGATTGGAAGTGTGCCATTGTATATAAAGCTAAAAACTGGTAATCCAAATCTTTACGCAGTCTGAAATTATGTTAATCAACACATGCTGATTGTTTTTACATTTGATGGGCCGACGTCGGACCACTATTTCGCGTGGTAGTAAGCGATGATGTGGTCTACGATGGAACACGTCGTCCCATAAGCACTGTATTCACTCAGGCCTTGAAGACTCCCTTCAGGAAATACAGACTCTGGCAAAGAATTCCACTCCTTAGCAGTACGCACAAGGAAACTTGATGCGAAGCGCTTCGTGCTATTCTACGCGACACATTTAAACTAGAAAAATCAATATCATAAATGCTAAATCAATAAAGCGGGAATGGATAAGTCTAATACTAAAGGCTGAACACAATATCAGAAACCATAACATTACTAATTATTTCGAAACTAAATCCAGGGTCAAAGCTTCGTTGTTTTTTTCAACCATTCGACCCGACATAATCATTAAACCCGATCTTTAATTGCTGAATATTATTCACAACACCATTATATCTACGTCACAATACGACATACATATGTAATAAATAAAATTAGCAAACAAACACATCGTTGACCGCAACTTGACGCCAAAGGAAAGGTTCACGAGCTAACTGTAAAACTGATTTGCGTAAGATCCATAATTATATACTTGTATTACTTTTGGATAGGATAGTTGTGTATATTAAATATGGTCACGAATTAATTACAAATGTTTACCAAAAGATGATTACTGTCGTGAGGTTTAGAGTATAATAGGTACCTACATTATACCGCCTCTACTCTTTCCATGTAAGTAGAAAAAGGGGCTACACATTTGACACAGACCAAGCAGCATTGCTCTTTCATAAACCTGAACTATTTAAGCCACAATTTGCACATCGTGGATAAGTCAAATTCTCTTACGAATAGGAGACCCAAAGATCTTGTCAATGGACTAACAAGAGCTATTGTTGACAGTGACCTTTCTTAGTAACTTAGGAAAGTAAGTGGTCAGTTCCAGACTGTATCATTTATTGTCCCTAAGGTTATTTTCTTTTTCGGTCACTTTGACTGTATTTTAGTGTTACATTGTTCTCGCACAATCCAAACAGCAAAACTATGTAACTAGAGAATTGTATTGTGAACCTGATTGAAAAAGAGTAACCTATGGAGTTTCTTGCTCGTTCTTCCATTTCATAGGAATCTACACCTTGGAATGAGCAAATAGCGTCACTTTTAATTTTTTTGTTGACGTTCAAAAGTGCCTTTCTGGTCTAATTGAAATAAATGATTTTGACTTTTGACTTTTTGACTAAGGGAGCTCTTGTGTCGATACAGCATTTTTGTGTCGATACAATTGGAAAACAGCACTGTTAATAAAGTACGATTTTACGTAAGCTCAGTATGTCACTGCAGACAACAGGCTCTATCATTCTATTGTTGTTCAGATTGGTAGCTGTGTATCTGTGGCTCTGTAGTTGTGTGGCTGCTTACACTCGCTATGAGAATCTATGAGATGAACGGTCTTGTTTCTTAGTTTGTAACTTCTGAAATTGGTTGTCAAATTGTTCTGTCGTCTCTGTAGTGTAAATACCTAATTTTTATTTTAATGTCCGTCTGATTGTAATATTTTTTATTTTTTTACAGAAACGAACTTTCGACGATATATTGATTTGAAATGTCGCGTGACGTCACTTCTATGTACATTTCATACGTAGAAATGACGTTTTAAACCCCACTCCTAAACTTTGATTCGTTATATCTAAGTATCATTTTATTATACAACAAAATAAAAAAATACGTGTCTAATATTTTTTCATTATCTAACTGACGGATTAATTAGATTTTTAATTTTCGTACCCTGGCAGCTACCCAATTACATGTTATTTGGTACTGGTAACTTATCAGTCATAGGTATGCATTTTGTATGATAGATGACTTATTTCTAAAAAGTATTTTAAAGGACAAAGAATGCTATGTTAGTAAATCTTAGAAATACAGCGTTTTTGCTACAAAAATACAGAGAAAAGATCTCGAGATGTCTCCGACACGATGATCGATATGGTTCGAATTTTTCAAGAACAATTTTACACGTATTTAGGCACCGCCTTCAGGCTTGCCGTACACATATATATACTTACGTTGGGTTACTTTAAAGAGCTTAAAGAAGCACTCACTATGCAAACACGACCGTCTGTAATGGAAGAGAAGAAGACTTCAAACTAATCTAGACTGTGATACATCATAACGGGTAACCGGGGCTCCGGCTCGAAGTGCAGGAGTAGAAACGGGGTGGTTTTTAGTCAGTAAGAGTCTGACACTCCCTCCCGCCTCACCCAGGCGGGAGAAGTCATTCGATGATTCCCCCCCCCCCCCCCCCTAAAAAAGACTGTAATACATATACTTGGGTACATTACACAACAGTTTAGAAGGATTACCGATATAACACAAATTCTCCATCCAATAGGTACCTGTGTACCGGTACTTTTACATGTGTTTGTGTGTGTGTGTGTGTGCATCCAAATGTTCCACATATTTGAGGTATTAGCTGTCAACTTTGACTCAAAGAAAGATCAGAATATTTTTGGCGTACCGTCGCCATATTGTTTGGACCAAAATCCGTAGAAAGCTATGTCATTATGGCAGCCATTGTCCCATAAACAATTGTGTTGGTTGAATTATTACAATTACTCAGTACGGGTCAACTACCTTATTGTATAATCTAAAGAGACCAATGCACCTTCTGCTTTTTAGGTTACAGTGTTCGAAATATTTTGCGAAGAATCGAATGGTGACTTGGCTAGCTTGCCTAGCTTAAGAGTTTTGTATGAGACTGTGAGTTATAACATCAATATTTTTTGCATCAACCGTCCTACTGACTAAGCTTAAAATGAAATCAGTTAATAAAAGTATCATTATATTAAGACACTATAATAATAAATTTTAATTCTGCGTACTACTAAGGAGTGAAATTCTTTGCCAGAGTGTGTATTTCCTGAAGAGTATAACCTAGGTGTCTTCAAGGCCAGAGTGAATAGGTTGCTTATGGGCAGACGTCCTCCATCGTAGACCGCATCATCGCTTACTACCAGGCGAGATAGTGGTCAAACGTCGGCCCATCAAATATAAAAAAATATATTTTCATTGTGGATCAACGCTATATAGAGAGTTTAGAAAGGGCCTCACACTAAATACTTTTTTAGACTTTTTAAAACCATTAAGAGAAGGTTAGCAGCTCGTGTATACCACCGCTAAAACTAGAAGCTGCCTTGAAGAATCACATCAGAAATGGCCTCCAATAAAATCTTAGTATTTTAACTACCTTTGAACCAGTTCCCAAACGGTTACTGACTAAATATACTAGGTAAGTATTCCGTTCTATATAAATAAATGTTAATGGATTACTGCATAGTTCCATGTTTTCTCGGTATTATCTTTAACCCAGATGCAGTTAGTTTTACGTCACAATTTATTTATATTTCCCTTTGTTTACGTAACTAAGTAAATATGCCATCGTTGCAGTAAATAGTTATGTTATTGGATAACTGCATTAGCTATTGTTTCGTTCTAAAATGTATGAGTGAATCTGGTGATCACCAGAATACTATTAACTAGAATCAAGAATATTTGGTCGAATCCTTTATCTTTTTGAAGTAGATATGTTATTCGAGTGGGCCTAATGAAAAATTCCATATTATAATTATAAAGCGGTTTAATTGTCGTTGGCCTTATTTCCGAACCGATACGACCTTCAAACCTTCAAGAACAGAGCGTATTCCTTTTTAAAAGGCCGGCAACGCACCTGTGACTCCTCTGGTGTTGCGGGTGTCCATGGGCGACGCTGATCGCTTACCATCAGGTGATCCGTCTGCTCGTATGCCTCCTATTCCATAAAAAATACATACAATTTTATAACATTATCAAGTTAAGACCATTTATGTAGGACTAAGAATCCAGAAATATTGATTGACTCAAGAGACGCTGTATGTCATTTGAATGAATGCATGCATTCCAGGTGATTTTAACGTTGTCGCTTCAATGACAGTCTTCATTGATTTCTGCACGATGATGATGATGACTGCACGGTTGGCGCGGTGGCTGTGCAACAGGCTGCCGCGCAATGTGTCGCAGGTCGATTCCCGCACGGAACACCTCTTTGTATGATCCACAAATTGTTGTTCCGGGTCTGGGTGTGATTGTGTATGTGAACTTGTATGTTTGTAAACGCACCTACGACACGGAAGAAAATCCTAGTGTGGGGGCAAAGTTTAAAAAAAATCATTTCTAAGCAAAATGCACGCATTTGTCATTTGTAGACTGCCGTACTATTGACCGACGATTTACCGACGCAACATGGACAGCGTCCCTCTTAGATCTCTAGCAGCCGCCTTGCTACTTACTATTTTAAAATCCTTTTTTATACTACCTACTTAAATACCTCAGCATTTTTTCTAGTCCAGTCATCATCATCATCATCAACAGCCTATAAATGCCCACTGCTGAGCAAAGCCTCTTCTCACACGGAGAAGGTTAGAGCATTAATCACCACGCTTGCTCAATGCGGGTTGGCGATTTCAAACTTATAATTAGAAATTATAAGTCCAGGTTTCCTCACGATGTTTTTCCTTCACCGTTTGTCAGTGGTGTCTAAATAATCTTAGAAAGTACATATAACTCGGAAAAAGTCACATTGGTACTTGCCGTTGGTAGGTTTCGAACCCGCACCCTCATGCATGAGAAGTGGGCGTCTTAAACCTCCGGGCCACCACGACCGACAGTCTAGTCCAGTGGCAAAGTGCATTACTAAACCTTTAGTTCGGGAGATTGTAGTACAATTTAAGAGGATGTTATCTCGTCTGTGGCCAGTTTACAGCCGAGGAGATAAGAGCTAGCCACATACTCGAGAGATGAATCCAACATCCTTGGGTGTAGGTTGTAGAACGGATTAGACTCGGCTATGTTGAGTGTCGAAGATCAAGTGTAGAATTATTGATTTGTGACAGTATAGTTTTTAAAATTTGCACCGTTGGTGCGGTGGCTGGACAACCGACTGCCGTGCAACGTGTCGCGCCGCAAATTGTTGTTTCCGGTCTGGGTGTCATTGTGTACGTGAACTTGTATGTTTGTAAACCCACGACACTGGAGAAAATCCTAGTGTGGGGCAACGTTTACGAAATAATAAAAAAAAAATACTTTTTAAGTTACCTTTTTAAGTTAATAGCGAATTTGAGTTTTTGTATTTGATATTGCACCAACTTTCCGTTGGCATCACCGCCGCCGGCTATGGGACTACAAATTTGGTAGTGTCCAGGCTGCAGCGCTATGCAGACTTCAATCTTTTGAAATGCAACACTTAACCCTTCTGCTAAGCGTGTAGTATATGCTAAACCATCTTCGTCTTATATAGGGATGACCTATAGAAATAGAGTTAAAAAGATACGTTACTCACTGAGAATAATGGGGATGATGACAGGGTATGAAAATTAAAAATATAATTAGTCCGTAAGTTAGGTAATGAAAAAATATTAGACACGTATTTTTTTATTTTGTCGTATAATAAAACAATACTTAGATAAAACGAATCAAAGTTTAGGAGTGGGGGCTAAAACGTCATTCCTTAGTATAAAATGTACTGAGAAGTGACGTCACGCGACATTTCAAATCAATATATCTTCGAAACTATTCGTTTCTGTGAGAAAATAAAAAATACGTGTCTAATGTTTTTAAATAATCTATCAGACGGACATTAAAATAAAAATTAGTCGTCTACCCCATTAAGCTTTCCAATGTTCAAAACAATGACGGTCCCCTCTGTAAACTTGCCTAGGTCTGTTTAGTCGGCGCGTGCGCGCGATAATAGCGACATTCCCGCCTGCGTCTGCGCGATAGTGACTAAAACGTTGTCCACACCTTTAGATAACTGCTCTCCAGACGTCCACCATTATTTGACATAACAACTACATTCAAGTTTGATGTTTTTTCTAAATATTTGATGTTAAAGTTTTGAATTAACAAGGTGCAACTACGGAGAATGGAGTTGTGGCGACACATGGTACATGCCAACGGATGACGTCACAAAAATCCTACATCGCACATGCAAAGTTGACATGCAAATTGACACGGATAGAAAATCCCAACGAATAACTATTGGGCAGAAAGCCGCCAAGCAGGATCACCTCGCCTGGTCGGAGGATCCTCCTTTTCTGATCTTAGGGAACTATACTCTCTGTTCTCTAAAGAGTCTTGAGTTTAATTCTTCTGATAGACACAGTATCATCGAAATATACCTAATATTTCGGTTTTTAGAAATTTTTTCAGGTTGTTAGCATTGAAATTGAGGTCGGTGTATGGCAATTAGGTATAGTCTCACTCACCCCCTCTCAAATGGGACTTATAACGTAACTGATAAAAATGGATTCCTTACCCATTACCCTTATAAAAAGGGGTTTGAAAACCGTGAAATAATGATATTAGAATAATAAATTGTAATTCAGTAATCCTGTGTGGAGGATGTTTATAGGTAGGCGGGCTCCATCATCACATCATAGTTTACCACCAGGCTAGTTACTGGCAAAAAATTAAATTAAAAATTCGCCCAAGCAAGTAGGTAAGTCAGCTGGTAGCATTTTACCATATAAAGTGCCTCAAGTTCTCAATAAGCCTACGTGATCTCGTTCCAAATATTTAGGTGAATCGTGACGAGATTTTTACTTTTTTTTTAACCATTCATAAGTTTGCAAAGACAAAAGAACGCCGACTGTGAAATTATGTATATTTTGTTAATAAAAATAAGGATTTATTCAAGTTTTATTCACTTTGAAGGAGATGAATGAGACTTTTTTCTTTTTTGTAGTTTTATGTTGTTTTATGTTTGTGTGTGAGCGTATTTAGTTTATTTAATTTGCATAGTTAGTCACTGTGATGTTCCTTGTTATGGTAGGGTATAGGTTATAGGTTTATAATGGTGATTCTTTGGGTGGCTTAATTGCAGGAATAAGTTGTGGGCTGCTTGAGCCATGCTTCGGCATGAATGGGCCGGCTCGACCGAAATGATACCACGGCCTTACAGAAGACCGACGTGAAACAACATTGTGTTGTGTTTTGTTGTGTGAGTGAGGTTACCGGATGCCCAATTACCCCCCCCCCCCCTTCCTTTCCCCAATCCCTGAATCCCCGACAATCCTGGTAACGCACTTGTAACGCCTCTGGGGTTCCAGGTGTCCATTACCATCAGGTGATCCGTCTGCTCGTTTACCGGCTTATCCCATAAAAAAAGGAATCCTGGGTCTGGCGAATGATACTATTCAGTTTATTTTCAGTTTCCATCGCTTTGCTTGGTAAACGAACATTAGATCTCTGGACCACCGTAGATAGTGTTTTTTTGTGAGCGGGGAAAATCATCCAATGACTTCTCCCGCCCGGGTGAGGCAAGAGGGAGTATCAGACTCTTGTAGATTAAAAACCGTCACGCCGTTCCTACTTCTGCGTTTCGAGCTTTAGCCCCGGCAACCCTTTAAATCTAATCGGCATCAGCCCTACTAGCCCCATCTGTGGTGATCTTTACCGGTAGTATTTGATGAAGGGTATCCAAAACTGAAAACTTCAGTAACACTAACCCGATTTCTGAATCAATTCGGCTACTACAACCAATCAACCAACGAGATACGGTGATAAAACTTAAAACGTAAACCATAAACCTAAATATTAATATTTTCATTTTAAAACCATACCAGAATTTTTTTTTATTCCTTTTTAATTTTAAGGACTTTTATACCGCACAGTCCCATCGTAACCTAATAAGGTATAAATCAACTAGAGAGCAATGAATCAGAGCCAACCCGAATTTTATCAAACTAAAATATACACTGTGTTTAAAAATATATAATATCTTGGTACAACAAATCTCAGTATTCGATGTACCTTCTAAGAACCAGTAGCTGAGTGAGGTACCAGGGCAGCATACTAAGCAGGCAGGAGTCTGGGGCCCTCGCCATAATCACTGCGATATTTATGATATTAATACGTGAAGAGAAATATTTGTTTGGTTGTCTCCTTGGATATATATTTTGTTTATGTCATAAGCCGGTAAACAAGCAGACGGATCACCTGATGGTAAGCAATCGGCGTCGCCCATGGACACCTGAAACACCAGAGGCGTTACAAGTGCGTCACCGGCTTTTTGGGGATTAGAAGTTTGAGGATCGTAAAATGATTTGATCTTACAATTAAATAGATAACTTAATTTATAGACGAAATATTTGTTCTGTATGCGTCGATCTAAGGAATGAATGCACTGAATTGGATATTTTGTCTTGTTTGTGTAAGACATAATGTTTAGTGGAAAAGGTGGGAAATACATAATAGCACACACTCATCAAGGAACTATTAATAATAAAAAATAGTAATTTAGTCGGTAATTTGGTGAACTGCTTCATTGGCTGAGTGGTCGCAAGTGCGACTGCCGGGCAAGGGGTCTCGGGTTCGATTCCCGGGTCGGGCAAAGTATTACTGGTTTTTTTTTAAATCTCAGTAGTAGCACGGAGTCAGGAAATGTGCCCAGTATATAGTAATAGGCTCACCCCCTATTACATTGGACTCATAACATAAATAGTGAAAAGTGGGTGTTACATTGGACACTGGCATTAAGTGCCATATTGCGCACCTCTGCTTACCCCTTCGGGGATAAAAGGCGTGATGTTATGTTACGTATAATTTAGTTGGTTTGTTAAATTTTTACTTTTAAACCGATAAACCTAAGTGTAGATTTTTTGAATTTATCATCTCTCTCTTTTATTGCCATGAAGAAAATAATCAATAAGCAGAGTTATTGAACTCCAATACAAAGTAAAATGACTCGTATATATACAACAAGATGCTCTATAAATCTGCCGCAGACACACAAGTCAGCCGCCATTTTATCTCAATACATCGCGACCAAAAAGGTACGGAACGCCTTTGTATTCAAACTCCTTTTATCAGAAACTACCAACTTTATTTACAGCCAGAGTAACTACTGCCAAACGAATATAAATCTTATTTAGTATGCGTTAAAGTGTGATGGTATTTTTAAGAGGTGCATCTTAGGTTGGTGATTCAATTTATTATTGTTTAATAATTATTATAATAGAAGTCAATGGACGGACTGACTGTAAGAGTACCAATAGAAAAATATATGACCAGAATATTTAATTAAACAAATAGTAAACTATACTATGGACTATGATTAGTCATTGAAAGTGGTTGTAGGCTATTTTGTGTCCTAACTACATGTGTCATTGAGTCATTGCCTAAAAATGTCATAAGCTTTTTCTAGCATAACCTTTTACGGAATGAATAAAACAAAGGCAATTCTCGCCGCCATGTTTATCTGTTTGCAATGATTCCGAAAACTACTGGACACATTTTTATGCGATTTTCTCCAGGGAATAGAGTGGTTCTTGGTTCTCTAAGGACCACTCTATTACCTTCTGGTAAGGGTAAAAAGAAATAAATAAAAAATATAAAATTCGCCGCCATGTTCTGCTTGCGATAATTTCAAAAACTACCAGCGAATTTTTGTGGATATTTTTTTCTGTGTGGATGTTTTTTGGAGAAGGTAAGGGCATGTCTACATGTGTGACATGGCGTAATAAATATTTTTTCTTTCTTTCTTTCTTTTAAATATAAAGGGTAAAAACTCAGGATCGCAAACGCAATTGGGCCTTAAAAACAAATTGGAACAAAGTTGTGATAATATTACGTTTATTGTGTATGAGGCTCTCCTCTTTGAGTATTATATTTTTCCAGTATTTTTAAAATTATATACCAGCAACAGAAATGCATGATCTGTTAACAGTAGAATATAATGTTCTCTCAGATTTACTATGGTGCTACAGATTTCGTAGCCATTTGCTACGAGATCGGATGCTGCTACGAACATTTATCTTTAAGATCTTGGACAGCCTGGGATTGCTGAAAATATTTATTTTATTAACGCTTCATGCACAAGGTGTACACAAGGTGTACTTAATGCCGCAGGCATTTTCTCCCAGTCTGACCTTTGGGTGATGCAGAGAAGAGTGAATGGTAGGAGCAAGAAGCAAGCAACGATTTAATTGAGAAAATAGAAGATTACACTAATATATTTCAAATATGAACATAAAAAATATTAATGATTATTGTTTTGTAAAGCACTTTCACACATTTTAATAGGTGTATAAACTTATAATTAGAAGTGTTACAGCTCAGTTTCGCATGCGGAGCGACCACATGCTAAAATGAACCTAAACAGCAATTACATAATGTGCAAATTTTTGAATGATATCGAATTGAACACAAGACCTTACATTAGGCAAATCATCGTTAGCCGGAAGATGTCCACTGCTGGACAGTAAGGCAATAGAATAAGTGAATACAGTAGCCAAACAAAATTCTTAACAAAAATACAGTTGAAATAAACGTAAAAAAAACGACTTAAATCCCCACTTTTTAAAGTCAATTACATAACATACATTACATAGCATCAAGCCTTTTATCCCCGGGTAGACAGAGGTGCACATTACGGCACTCAATGCCGCTGTACAATGTAACACCCACTTTTCACTATTTATGTTGTGTCCCATGTAATAGGGGGCGAGCCTATTGCCATATACCGGGCACAGTTCCAGACTCCGTGCTACTACTGAGAATTTTTTTAAAACCCAGTACCTAATACTTTGCCCGATCCGGGAATCGAACCCGACACCCGAGAAGTCACACTTACGACCACTCAGCCAACAAGGCAGCCGGTTAATTGATATACGAAAACCTTCTCTGAAATCGGCATCAAAATCGGTTCTGCCAATCGTGAGACTATCGCACACAAACATACATACTTACATACATCCATCCATACATACATACATACATACTTCTTTTTTTGAAGTCGCTTAACAACCTTACAACACTCTAACAATTACTTAAATAGGGTGTTAAAAACCAATAAAATCAGCTACGCGTTACATTAGCGTAACATTTTCTTATATTTTCGTAATTACACATAGACAGACATGCCTACATATTAAAGGGAGTATTGTGTAATATATAAAGAGTTAAGTAAATATATATAAGTAGCTAGATCTTAGGCAAGTGGTCGCGAAATGGAGAGGAGTTTAGACGAGGACGTTGTGTTGTTGTGTGTAGAGTGGATATTCGGATTTGTTATAAAGTTACTAGTTAAACACCTCGGTTGACTCAATAGTGAATGGATGACTGCTACACAAAGAAGTGTGCGGCACATTCCTGCGTTAAAAAATCGTAATCAATATTACCATAGCTAGACCTTAACCCTTTGAGTACCGTAATTATAACCACAATTAAAGAACAATAGGCTGCGGTTACCGGTGACCGCTCGGTGTTTGACAGTTTAAATCAATCATTAAAAACTGACTTTAACCATCTTCGTTTGAAGTTAGTTATTTAATATACTAAAACCTTCTCCTAATTTTTACAAATACCGAAACTCAAAGAGTCATCACACCTCCACAGACGGGGGCCAAATAGGGCTGATTTCCGATACTGAACCGCAGAAGTCCTAACGGGTTCCCGGGGCTCCGACTAGAAGAACGGGGTGGTTTTTATCAGTAAGAGTCTGACACTCCCTTTCGCCCGCGGGAGAAACCATTGGATGATTTTCCCCCTCAAAAAAATGTAACAAACATTTTTCGAAAACCGTATTCAAATCGGTTCACAAAATACATATATAGGTTAAACTAAGAACCCTTTTTGAAGTCGGTAAAAAAACCAAACCTGTAAAGAATTTAAAAAAGTATTAGAAATCTAGAACTTTTTCAGACAATCCAATTTTTGCACTGTACAGTAACATGTTAATTAGCACCGTTAATTAAGTTATGATGGATAGCTCTGCGCATTGTTTAGAGGTCAGTATATGGACATACTCTCTTATTTTACTTATTCATTTACGTCACTCAGCATTTTGAAACTATTAACTATTTCTGCGTGATTTTTTTGATATGAATGCTTAAAAATATTGTAACACTATTTTTGTATTTTTTTTAGGTTTTATGGTACGTCGTGGTTATAACGGTTCAAAGATTTTAAGTTAAGAATAGAGGGTGGTGCAACACATGGCGGGCATCTCGAAGATCACAGTTAGGTCATCAAAAATAAGTCGTCTATCAATCATTAGTCATTAAGTCTCTGGCAAGTGGTAACCCACATAGAAGATGCGACGATCAAATAAACAGAAGACATCCCAAGTTCCTACAACAGCCGAAAAAAAATTAAAAACACAACGAACAACTGTTAGCCCGCTACATCATCATTGATCATCTTGCTTGATCAAAGGATCCTTTACCTTTTTTTATAGTATAGCCGGTCAATGAGTAGACGAATCACCTGATGGTACGCAATCGACGTCGCCCATGAACATCTAAAACACCAAAGGTGTTACAAGTGCGTTATCGGGCTTTTGGGGATTATGAATTTGAAGATTGTTGTGCATTCCCCTATTCCCTAAAAGTCAGATTCGGCCATAAATCTAGGCTATTTTATATTTAATCTAGTATTAGAAGCATGTTAGTCATATAGCCATTATATTCCCGAGTAGGTCACGTCTGTTAGAAAGAGATGGCACGAGGATGGCGCGTGCGCAGTGCACGTTTATATTATGATGTGATCGTGTCCCACCCGCGTAGTGGTCGTGATGATTACTTCTGAAGAATAGGTACGTAGGTACTAATTAATATACGTAGTAAATATAGATTGTGGTTGGTCTAGCGTTTGTGACTGACAGATGTAATGGAAGTATATACAGAGGTATATAGGAATCGTAGTAATTGGCGTTCCATAGTAGAGACTATAGGCCTCTGCCTACCCCCATGGGAGAAAGGTGTGAAGTTATGTATTTATGTATGTAATATGTAATGGATTGTTAACTATTTCCGACCGATCTTTGGTGGGTCTGACATTGGTGAAAAGTACGCATGCGCAAATACCGAACAAGCATTCCAGGTTCAAACAAGATGCGATTTCAGGTTTAAGTAGTTGTTTATTGTAATGTGTTGTGCCATTGTTTAATAAACATTTAATTTTATATACAGCCTTATCTATCATCACCATCAACAGTCTATAAGTGGCCACTGCTGACCAAAATCCTCCTCTCGCACAGAGAAGGTTTGAGCATTAATCACCACGCTTGCTCAATGCGGGTTACCGTGAACTTATAATAGGGATGATGACAGGGTATGAAAATTAAAAATCTAATTAGTCCGTCAGTTAGGCAATGAAAAAATATAAGACAAGTATTTTTTATTTTGTCGTATAATAAAATGATACTTAGATATAACGAATCAAAGTTTAGGAGTAGGGGTTAAAACGTCATTTCTACGTATAAAATGTACAAAGAAGTGACGTCACACAACATTTCAAATCAATATATCATAAAAAGTATTCGTTTCTGTAAAAAAATAAAAAATACGTGTCTTTTAAAATAATCTACCAGACGGACATTAAAATAAAAATTAGTTATCTACCCTATTAGAAGTTGTAAGCCCAGGGTTCCTCACAATATTTTCATTCACCGTTTATCAGTGGTGTTTAGATAATATTAGAAAGTGCATGTAACTCGGAAAAGGTGACATTGGTACGTGCCGTCGGTAGGTTTGGAACCCGTACTCTCATGCATCAGAAGCTGGCGTCTCAAGCCTTGTCTATAGAAGGGGTCAATAGTTCAGCAATTCCTCGTCAGCAAGCTATTATTGTATAAGTTGCATCTTATGATTATGCACCTCTGCTAACAAGAAGGTTATGTTATGCTCGTCACATGTGAGGGCGCCACCGGCGTCGGCGCAGGCGCATCACGAGTTATCACGACGCTATTGTCACCACATAGATCGTGATGCAGCCGCGTGATGTGTCGCACGAGCCAACCTCGTGCTATCTCGCTCTATCGTCGTACCTGCCCATTAAATTATTAAACTATACGGGAATCAAGAACAAATCTAATATATACCTACCGATGATTAGCCAAATGCTGACAACGGGTAGACTGAGTTGCACTGTGCGCATACGGCTTGCGAACGCTAAACTAAGTATATTGATTAAAACTGACTACTATTCCAGACTTCGTACTCTTATTGAGAAATTTGCACATGCTGAACTGGTCCCATTTCGCTGCAGACATGGGGTATGAATTTGTAAGTATTCTTTTATAATCGAGTATAATCTGTACATATCACTTGTTTTTAGGGTGTGAAAACATGATTTTTCTTTATAAAAGTACGTAGTATCACTAAAACAATTAATACGAGTTAAACCATGTGCAAAAGCCAAACGCTAGTAACAACACATTTTCTATACCATTAACTCAACATCATTACTTAACCATAACTTTTAACAGTTAATCAACCACCCTACAGATCAATGATCGATGTGATCACGTTCATCTGCGTTGGCGCACGCGACGAGGGCTCTCTCTGTAGGGGAGAGAGATTCGATGTTTTATCAACATTAGATATGGATTAATGACCGATGATTCGGTGGTGTTAATGCTTTTTCACGGTGATAGTGATGTTTTTAAATATGTATTATTTGTACTGAGGACATGTAATGATGACAGAGTAATATACGTTTATGACAACCCTTAGGTAACTCTGCTAGGATGTCGTGAAAGTTCTCTAAGATACGCGTTTTACAGACACCAAAAAAAAAATCAAAATCATTTATTTCAAATAGACTAGGAACACACTTTTACACGGCAAAACAAAATATAGGAATATTAAAAAAAATGTCTAGTCTATCCTATAATGAAGTCGCGGAGAACCTTACGGGTAATTGGGGCTCCGGCTCGACGTGCAGGTGAAGGAACGGGGTGGTTTTTAGTCAGTAAGAGTCTGACACTCCCTCCCGCCTCACCCAGGCGGGAGCTGTCATTCGATGATTTTCCCCTCTTGAAAAAAAAACACTATCACAATCTTCTAACACTCTGATAAAGATCTAATACTACATTACAGTCTGGCGTTAGATGTATTCGCATAAAGACTAGTAGTAGTATAATGAAACTATGACGTATTTGCTCGTTCCAAACTGTACATTCCTATAGAGAAGAGCAAATAAGAGTATGGTCTCTGGCGATATGAAAAAAAGCACATATCTGTTAATACAAATTATTTTTGATTAGACTAAATATAAAAATCTTTCACATCGGTACCACGACTAGACTGAAGTCAACATGCCAATAACACAAGGTCTGATGACGTAATATTTCATTACCTCTGATTGGAGCTGGGTATCACGACAGTGTGCTCCATCCCCATCAATTTGCTCACTCGCCGTATGCCAGCACAATCAGTAAATTGGTCTGCATCAACACGCGCAGGACGTTTGGAGTAGTACCATTTGTTCTCGATTTTTGTGTAAGAATGATATAGATTGGTGTTAGAGGGACGATTATTTGTTAGTCGATTAAAGTGTAGGTTGAAATGCGTCGAGCATTCATTATATCGACATGTTAATAAGAAATAAGAAATTTCATAAAACAAATCTTTTGACCTAATTAGTAGGTAAGTCATGCTGAAGTTAAATTAGCCAGAAACAAAGTAAATACTACAGTTCACGTTTTTAAGAAATGTCGAAATAAATATGTAGTTCGCCTATTTATGTTATAAGAGTCAAGGAAACAATTAGAAACAATTAGAAAGAGTCAAGGAGTCTATAGTGCACTGGAACAATAAAATAAAATAAACATTATTAATTGTCAATCTAATATGTTCGCCAAGCAATGGAGCAACGTATAAGACTGCAATGTCGTTCACTAGTTTTTTTATGGCGTACAAGCAGGCCGGTAAACGAGCAGACGGATCACCTGATAGTAAGCAATCGGCGTCGCCCATGGACACCTGGAACACCAGAGGCGTTGCAAGTGCGTTACTGGCCTTTTGGGGATTAGAAGTTTGAGGATCGTTGGGGATTCAGGTATTGGGGAGATTGGGGAAAGGGGGGGGGGGTGTAATTGGACGTCCGTAACTTCACTCACACGACGAAACACAACGCAAGCGTTGCATCGGTTTTCTGCTCGGCCGTGGCATCACTCTGGTCGAGCCGGCCCATTCGTGCCGAAGCATAGCTCTCTCACACTTAGTTCTCGATAGCTTCTCACTCAACGACACTCCCTCAACAAACCGATAGTAGTGGTGTACGCAAACTGTAACTATACACGCTAGTGGCGTGAGATCGTATCGCATCCCCACGCCCAACGGTGGGATAAAGTTCCCAACCAACAGGAAATTAAACGAAAAAACAAGATCACATTGTAACTAAGTTAATTTTGTTAATTTGATACAGTTTCAGCTGTTTATTTGTCGATAGGTAATGTAATTAGATTTCGTACTTATTTCATTAATGTTAAAGTAGGTTTTTCTAGGTTAGAAGTTGTATTTGACAAGAAATTATACATATTAGGTATGAGATAGAATGAAGATACTTGAAATTTGAAACAACAGTCATCTGCATGTTTGTCGGGCTCATAAGAACACCGGAATGTTGTGAATTTGTGTCCTCTATTTTCTACCTTACTTTGTTTCTTTTGTACCAACCTTGCTGGGTGAATATTTTATTAAATAAAACCTTTATAATACAAGTTTAAGCCCCCAAATGGGTGGTACTTACGTCACAAACGAGAAAAAAGAGGATGAGCCACCACTTGCACCAGTCTTTTCATCTAAAAGTAACCAATAGTATTTATATCTGTCATAAAAAGAGATAAAAAAGAAACAAAAAACACAATACCTTTTGTCCTTTTGCCACAAGATCACAGATTACCTAAACACGGTGACTCAATCAATATTCTAAGAAGCTGCCAGCGTCATAAACCACACCTTCCATTTTCAAACTAACGTGACGTCACTGAACGACATTTGTGACGTCATTACTACCGCTATTGGCAAGTTAATGATGTCAAAACTAATTTGTGTTCACATTAAAGCATTACCAAGTGTATAGTACACTTGAAAGTGGCGCTAGTGTCTTTGTGAAAGAACGTTGCTATTGAACATTTTGTTTAGTGTTTAATTTAGTTCTGAATTTGCCCACCTGAATGTTTAAATTGGTATTAATAATGTGTTTATATTATTACATACTTTATCAAATTGCCACCAAAATATGAATGAACAAAGATTTATAGTGAAATGAAAACTGTTTAATATTGAAATTGTTATGATGATGACGGGGATGTCTCACATTTGTCAAAGGGGATTTTATTTGTAGGTAGCTTTTTTATTTGTAAATGCAACAACAGAATAACTCGAAATGAGTAAGAGGAAAAAAAGATTGGAATTATTCATTATCATATCAGTATTATTGTCACGTCACAACAATCTCAAATGTGTAGTCTTTCGTCTTTCAGTTAAGATGGCCCAATATTTCTTCTCAGAATTGAGAAAGAATACATCAGACACATTTAAAAATGTACTGTTGCCGAATTTATGGATCTGAGCAAATAAGAGTATCATTTAGGTTAGTTTGTTTATTTAAGATGACGATGTGATAAATGTCGTAGAGAGCTGGTGGATCACCGGAACTGTAGACAACCTAACGGGTTACCAGGGCTCCGGCTCGAAGAGCAGAACTAGAAACGAGGTGGATTTTAGTAATTAAGAGTTATTTTATTGCCTCGTTGGCCGAGTGGTCACAAGTGCGACTGCGCGGCAAGGGGTCTCGGGTTCGATTCCCGGGTCAGGCAAAGTATTACTGGGTTTTTAAAATTCTTAGTAGTAGCACGGAGTTTGGAAATGTGCCCGGTATGTGGCAATAGGCTCACCCCCTATTACATGGGTCTCAAACCATAAATAGTGAAAAGGGGGTGTTACATTGTACAGTCGGGTTACAAAAGTCCATAAGACCGCATTAAGTCCATAAGAACCAAAAGTGAATAGACATTTCCTATGCACTTTTGGTTCTTACTGTACAGTGGCATAATGTGCACCTCTGCCTTCCCCTTCAGGGATCAAAGGCATGATGTTATGTTATGTAAGTTATTTTACTAACACTTTCGGGAGATATTTTTCAATGATTTTACCACCTCAAAAGAAAGGGAGCTTCTGAATACAGATCAATTGTGATGATCTGAAAAAAAAAACAAGTTATTTACAAAATGTAGATTCATTTTAACTTTAACATTCGTCATAGCAACCACACCAAAAAAAAATGAACTGGCAGTTTCAAACAATTCATATGACGAAATGGAAGTCCATCTACAGAAAAACATTGACTATTCCCCACCTATGAGTAGATAGCGTAGAGGTACACGAGTACGGCCACGCAAACTTATTGACTTAACACGACCATACACCTAGTAACAACAGTATAACGATGTTTGCCCACTCTCCCCCGAGATATGACATGACGTTTTACGGGAATTAAAAACGCTACCCCAACCTCCCCTTTATAATATCTTATATTTGGTTGATTAAAATCTCTTTAGAGTTTTTTTTTCTGTTATGATTAAATGATGAAGGATTATTGGTAATTTAGTTTTTTGGGTGGAATTCGATATGTGAATGAGAGATGTTATTGCGAAAATGAAATGGTTATTTAATACAGTTTAACTCTTTTTTGATAGAATGTGAATGAAATGTATTATTGCGAAAGTAAGTGTGATTTCCAATGCACATTAACTTTGTGCGTGATCATTATTAAGGACAACAATTGGTGAACAATATGATACAATGCCGTTTATATTATAACTTTCGTGATACATACAAAATCAATTATTATGTTTTCTGCTTGAAACTCGTCGAGTTCTTCGTCAAACAGTTTCGTGAATAAGTCGAAAACATAATAATTAATGATAGTCCTTTTTGTGGGGCAAAATCATCTAATGACTTCTTCCGCCTTAAGTTAGGCGAGAGGGAGTGTCAGACTCTTATTGAGTAAATACCACCCCGTTCCTACTCCTGCTCTTCGAGCCGGAGCCCCGGCAACCCGTTATCCGCGGCTCTATATCGAGCATCTGTCCCATTGGTCATCTGTGGTAGTCTGATGGCTAGCTATGATACAGTGCTTGGAACACGAAACTTATGTAAATTTATTAGGTAGGTTACTTACTTAGTAAAAATGACGATTTCATAATAATCGCGTCTAACCACAATTCATTTTAGTGGTTAGTGTTGTCCACCTTACAGAGTTGTAAGCCTAATATATTTCTACCCCGGTAGGTAACAATTTCAATATTTTACCGTTTTTAATAAAATTAACGAAATGGTAAGGATGATCTACCGAATCTTTTTAGAGAATCGATTTACTTATAAATAAACAATCTTTCTTTCTTTCTTTCTTAGACATATCAAGAGAACATTTACTACTTAACCTTTATCAAAGTCAAGTCAAAGTCAAAATCAGTTATTTCAATTAGACCAGAAGGGCACTTTTGAACGTGAACAAAAAATTAAAAGTGAAGCTATTTGCTCATTCCATCCAAGGTGTAGATTCCTATGGAGAAGAACGAGCAAGAAACTCCATAGGTTACTCTTTTTCAATCAGGTTCACAATACAATTCTCCAGTTACATAGTTTTGTTGTTTGGTTCTAACATTAAAATCTAGTTAGAGACATCGAAATGTGATCTTATTATTGGGTAAAGAACAGATTTTGTTAATATGATGAACACAACGAAATATCAATAGAAATAATAAAACAAAATATTTATTCACTTCCTGACCACCTGGTAATCAGTGGTACCAAACAACAATGGCGTCGAATTTCCGAATGAAATAAAAAATGATCTGTCAAACGGGGTGCTTTCCCGCCAATTTGGCGGCGGTTCGCGCCCTCACCACTTAGGGTTGCCATTTGGCGGAATAATTATCATTGTTGTTCTTTTTTATGTTGCTGGGTGCATATTTGATTATGATTTGATTGCACGATGATTATAGCAGCTGATATTGGTATTTTATTATATTAATATTGAAAGCCCTATTCTTAGTTGGTACGTACAAATTTTTGATTTCTGGTACGAAACCTGGTTTCATGCCTAACGAGTTATAAAACACATTATTATTATAATGAGATTGTGTTATAACTGGTGAAACAAGAGTGCACTGTTACGATAAATGATTTATTAATTACGACTGTATAATAATTATGTGTAGGTATTTATGATTGTGAGAATTTATCTACAAAAATTAACACAAACACTACAAAAGACTTCCTCAACAACGTAATAATAGAAGTGTTAATTTATAACAACAATATCAATAAGTCTACAACAATATTGTCATGCCCTATTACGTAAAATGTAATCTCATAAAGATCCGGTTACCCTACAGTACACACCCTCGCAACGAGATTAATAGGCCCGTGTTTAGACCGCCGTCGTCATGGCAGCCGGGGTGATTGTCAATCTGTCCGTACGCCCCCCACGCCACGCCTAAATACCACATCTCAAGGGGAACGTTAACTTATCTGGCAACACTGACATTTCGAGATGGTGAAAGGTTAATTGATTTTTTATTATTATCTGTTATAATTTTAATTTCGCGCTCTTTTTTCATCTGTGCAAGATTAATGGCGGCCATTTTGCAAGATGAAACTTTTACTCTAATGAGTTTTCTTCGTAAAGGTCAGATAACAGATATTGTAGAAACTTTTTACTGCTTATTTAGAAAAACAGAAGACTAAAAAAGCTGTCAACGCATCCATCCATCAAAATAAAATAGCAGAAAAATTCACACAATCATTCACAAACTTTTGGCTTCCTTCTCTAAATTTTCCGTTTCAATAACTCACAAACATGGCTTCAAAAAAGTCAAACGACGTACCTGCAAACCAAGAATTAAGATTAGTAAAACAGAATATTCCTGTACAGCTTACTGATTTATCCATATTTGACAATACATACGCTTACATGAAGGAGCGGTTCACCGAGGAGATGAGACGTATTGAACAGCAGATGAACAAATTCAGGTAATTATTGGCATCTGATGATGTCAGAGAGTATGATGGCCTTTCTTCCATGGTCGTGGGTATCGTTAAAGTTGATTGAAGGATTAGACCATTTGAAAGACACTTTTTTTAAGGGGGGGAAATCATCCAATGACTGCTCCCGCTTGGGTGAGGCGGGAGGGAGTGTCAGACTCTTACTGACTAAAAACCACCCCGTTTCTACTTATGCAATTCGAGCCGGAGCCCCGGTAACCCGTTAGGTTCTCCGCGGCTCCGTATTTGACAGACACTGGGGCAGCATAGCGCTTTCTAGTAAACCTGCACCTTTTAAACTGCGACTCCCAACCTTCCTACCTGGAGATATCCCTCTTATGTAGAGGACGTCTATAGTCCATTAATGGGCAGCCACGGGCTCTTGATGTTGACTGCAATCTTCAGTTTTTAAATGAATATGGTACCCTTAAGAAAAGAGCATACTATCTATTAAAGGCCGATAACGCAATTGCGATAGTCGTAACTCCTAGGCATTGCTCCTACTATTACTTCTTTACTTGTATTCAGTAAGGAGGCTCAGGTTCGATTCCCTGGTCAGGCAAAGCATTACTTGGTTTTTAAAAAAATATCAGTCGTAGCATGGAGTCTGGAATCGTGCCTGGTATATGGCAACAGGCTCACCCCTATTACATGGGACTCATAATATAAATAGTGAAAAGTGGGTGTTACATTGTACAGTGACATTTAACTCCCGTAATGTGCACCTCTACCTACCGCTTCGGGGATAAAAGACGTGATGTTATATTATGTTGTTATTGTGTTTTTTCTTTCAGCACGGATCTGACGAAGCTTTACGGTCAGACTTCCACGATCCAAACAGGTATTGTGCAGAATGCTGACAGTGTGTTCACTAACTGGGACGTAATCACAAATTCTCCCCTAGTACAGGGGGAGGGGGAGGATAAGAAATTGCAGTTACAATTTGATGTCAGCCAATTTGATCCGACAGAGGTAAGGAGTAATTTTGTCTTCATGATTACTTTTAAAATCGATTTTTTGAAAATTCATAATACTGAGTGTGAAGTCTGGAATTATGCCCAGTATATAATATGGCAATAGGCGCACTCCTTATTAATAGTAACTATATGTAAAAATGTGCAACTTTAGCTCATTACTTTACTTAATATTATTATTAATTGTGCCTGGTATATGGCAATAGGCTCACCCCCTATTACACGGGACTCATAAGATAAATAGTGACAAGTGGGTGTTACATTGTACAGTGGCATAGTGTGCACCTCTGCCTACCCCGTTGGGGATAAAAGGCGTAATGTTATGTTATGTTTTATTATCAGATATCTGTAGAAGTGGGAAACGATTTACTGGTCGTCTCAGCGAACCATGAGGAGAAGACCTGTGATTCCATGGTCTACCGCGGGTATAATAGAGAGTTCAAGCTGCCTCCAGGAACAAACCCTGAACAGGTGGTGTCCTCATTGTCTCGGGATGGGGTCCTTACCGTACAGGCTCCACTACCATACCTATTACCAAACTAAAAATAAGAAGATTAATATCTGATTCTGTTATAGAAACAATAAACTGGGTTAATTTTAATATTCAAGTGTTTTTTTTTTGTAGGTAAATGTAATATTGTGAGTCCTGACTAATCCTTATTAATATTATAAATCGGAAAGTGAGTTTGTTTGTTTGTTCCGCTTTCGCGCCGTAACTACTCAACCGATTGCTTTGAATTTTTGCAGACGTGAAGTTAGAAGTCTGGATTAAATAATAGGGGTTTTATCCAGGAAAATTTTGATATTCTCGAGGGGAACACGAAATTATTGGTATACATGGCGCTGTGTGTATTGGTATATGTCACAGGCTACTTTTTATCCTTTTGTGACGCGAGCGAAGCCGCGGCTAAAAGCTAGTAGAAAAATATAACTGTTTAACTGATCAATCCCCAAACGGTCACCGGTGACAGTTCTCCACCAACTCCATTATAGACCTTATTTCCGACGTTTAGAGACTACTTTTGTATGAACAAATTTTGAGGATTTATATCAAGTGATTGTGTATGAGTGAACTACATTTATTTCGAACAAAGTGACGTATTTTAAACCCCGAAACATAATAATACATTACATGCCATTGATATATAAAACATCAGTGTTCAAAGAAAACAGTGCCATCTACTGACCACAAACTCAAATCGGTTCAATCTCAATTTGCCTCAACTGGCCTCGAGTCTCTTTAACTCACCTCTCTATGATGATGACACAAAATCGATAGAGCAAACACCAAGAGAGGCGTCCTATCGACCGAGCTCTTCGCGTGAGTATAATTCAATATCTACATGAGGTTAGAAAGATAAGCAATGACTAAATGAAGTTGAAGCGTGTATTTCAATACGGTAGTTGACAATTGATAACTAGTCAATTTTTTTTTAACTTAACTTGTGTATTTAATTTTATAGAATTTCTACAAAATACTTATCGTACAGATATTACTTACATTTCTTAATGAAATAAATAATTAAAACTAAAATATTTACACCTTAAAAAAAATAAAATACAAATTAAACCTTAGGGCATCAAAGAAAACATTTTCCTCATCGCTACCGTGAGGTAGGGTGCCCAAAAGACTGGCAACATTGCCACGTTGAATGGCAATGCTTAACCTTTGCCTAAGGTAGTAGCCAGCCCTTCGATCACCTGAAGTGTCAACCATCCTCCTTACAATATCTTTGTAAAGAAGATGTGCACTTGGGCCCCACGGCCCTAAAATTCAATACTATTATCGAAACGTCAAAAACGATACTGTTCTATGAATTTTGTACGAAATACCATCTTATGACGTCATCATGTTTTCGCGTCAAATAGCACACTTATATCTAAAAACAATGCTAGATTAAATCGAAAATTATGTATATCGGCGAATCAATGAATGAACGTGTAACTATTTTTCTATATTTAATTGGTCTGAAAAATCAAAATCATTTATTTTTGACTTAGGAAACTACCCAATGAGATGAAAACTGTTGAATGTCAACGACTAAAATATACCTGCATAGAAATATCTCTAATCTGATCTAATGTATGTTGTTGTTCATTAGTACCTAATTTAGAATCTGGAATTTAGTGGTTTTTCACCTCTTTATCTTAGTAGAAAATCTTTAGTAAATCGCCATGGAAAGCCCAAACAGCTAAGGGCTAGTTATAGTAAGAAAAGTTTATAAATACGTCTAGGCGTCTTCATAATAGAGGTCGTAGACCGTACCTATATCAATGTATCAGACTAATATTATAATTGGGATGATGACAGGGTATAAAAATTAAAAATATAATTAGTCCGTAAGTTAGGTTATGAAAAAATATTAGACACGTATTTTTTATTTTGTCATATAATGCATCTGCTGGTATAGGAATATATCATATTATTGAGAGATATCAGCTATGTATAACTTAATTGCCGTACTCAAAAACATGACATGATTAGGTACTTAAAATGAATTCCTTAGTAACGATTTTGCTAAGGACTGGGTTGAATACCTAATCATTGAATTACTCCGAATACTATATAAGTCGTCTTCAATACAACAATAGTACATAAAGAAGAATATAATTAAACTAACGAAGATAAGCGTCTAATTATTATTATAAATACACTTATTTCCATTTACTTAAGAAAAATAGGTTAACGACTGCTCTCCTTTGTCCATAATGAATCATAGACCGCGATATATCTTAGTACTCACGTCTCATTATGCCTACGACCCGCTCGTGTTATAGGTAATATGTTTATGTTGTATGTGACAGAGGTATATGACATGGTGACGTGGCTCGCCAGATAAAGAGCGACCTGAAACACGCACACTAGCAAATTGTGATGATTTAGGTGTGTGACACAATGGGAGATAATTTCAGATCCCATAAGACTGCTAAAAGTATAGTTCTACACTGGTAAAGTATTCTTGATGTTAGTTTTGACTGAAATACGAAGAGTATTATAGTACTTGCTACATTTTTGTACCAGCATTTTATTATTCTTAAATAAGAAAACACACAATCTTCTTGCGGTTTATTCGACTGAAAATCATGGCTTTCAAAGCGCTACAAGAAACCTGACGACTTGTAGTAAATTCAGGACAATGTAGACCCAACAATCAATACAGCAGCAAAAGATTGAAACAAATAACTAATTTTATTCAAAAAAATGTTCAAGGATAGTCCACTATACTTTGAAGATTTGAATTCTTCTTTCTTAAAAAACTGTTTTTAATATCATTTGAGACTACATACTAAACAGATTTTCTCTGAGATTTTCATTATTCTTTTCTCTTTAGCACCCAGTGCGTCCCTCACCTTAGCAGGTCACCTGTACATTCACACGAGTGTCTGTGTGCGTCGTGTAGATAGGCAAGCGGCGTGTTGATGCGGCTTGTTGCCATGGCAACCGCCCCTGCTTCCCAGAAGAGGCGATGTGCTATGTGGTAGTTAGAACGCTGCGGATTGCTTTTTATGTATAGCCTTTTTAAAAATATGTGGGTGAATTTTCTTTGTTGTGCCTTTAGGCAATTTTTTCTTGCTTTCAGAGGTGTTTTTTGTAAGTAACTTACTTAACTAAAGAAAAAGAAAGAAATGGCTGTAGACAGAGATCAATGGAGAAAAATGGAAGAGGCCTTTACTCTGTAGAGAGGTCCTTAATAATATAAATATACATTTTTACATGCATGATAATCAATTACTAAATCATAATTTTTCTGTTGTATATTTTTTTTTATCTAAATTTTATAAAAAAATCTTGAATTGTTACTACTTAATTATGTAAATTTGATATTGTGAAAAAAACATGTAAATCGATTGTTAAGGAATAAATGAGGCTTTATTATTTATTATTAATTTACTTAGCTAAAGTCGAAGGTTTGAAGGGCGTGTCTTTTTGTAAAGGCGAAGTGAAAATTTCGTTAGCAAAATGTCCAGATACAGAGGCATTGCGGAAGATTATTAAAAGTATAAGCCCTTTTTAGGACCATTGTTGTACCTACATGCAATATGGAGTTCATTGTGAAATATGATTGCATACTGGAACAAACTAACGTACCTCATGAATCATGATCGAATTCACCTTACATGTAATGGGTATGATACTTAACACATGGTAACTTTATTGTATGACCACGTAATTTTTTACATGACATTGCATCAACTTCTAATTTGACCAAAATGTTTAACATAGCTATTTTTTTCAATTTTTATAATCATATCAAGATGAAGAGACCACTTAACAAAACCCCAATGAGTCATAATACAATGCGAATCAAAAAGCTTGAACACAAAATACTAACCCTAACGTTTTTTTTCCACAAAAATCAACAAGACACATCGTCCGGTGGCGGTGCATAAAATCAATAACATCCCTATCACCTGTATCATTACGGTTTTTAACGCTAGGGGGCGCCACACATGTATGATTTTACCTTTTTGTTGTGTTGATAACTCTCCCCTCTATCCGTGGCGAATTGTTCGGTAAAGTCGAATGCAGGGAGCATTTCATACTGGTAATTATTCGGCTGAGTTTTTGTGGTTGTGGCAAAAAAATCAATGTTGTTACTGTTATAAAGGTGACTCTTTCTGCTGATGTCAAAGTCAAAGTGATGTCGTGGTGGGCCGGAGGTTTAATACGCCTGCTTCTCATGCATGAGGGTGCGGGTTCGAAACCTACCAACGGCAAGTACCAATGTGACTTTTTCCGAGTTATATGTACTTTCTAAGATTATTTAGACACCACTGACAAACGGTGAAAGAAAACATCGAGAGGAAACCTGGGCTTATAATTTCTAATTAGAAGTTTGTAATCGCCAACCCGCATTGAGCAAGCGTGGTGATTAATGCTCTAACTTTCTCCGTGTGAGAAGAGGCTTTGCTCAGCAGTGGGCATTTATAGGCTGTCGATGATGATGATGAAAGTCAAAGTCAAAGCATATATTTCAATTCACCCTTTGCACTTCTAAGCACTTTTGAATCGTCAAATTGAATTGTGAGTGAAGGTAGGCACTAGTTCCTAAGTAAGTACAGTCTAATACCCTATGACAATGTGAGTGTGACTAATAACATGTTATGTGGCGAAAAGCACCTACCTATTATATTGTTGTGTAGTTGTAAATTTGTTGAGTAGGGGGTCTCCTGTTTAATTACCGAGTGCTGAAGTGAAGAAAGGTTTTTATTTTATTTTTATTCTGTAATGATTATTTAATTATTATTCTGTAATGATAGTATTTATTATTGCTATTAGTTATTTATTTTGTTTCTTTTGCATAATTATTACACAAGCCCATTTTCGCTGAGCTTACTTTTAACCCAAAGGTTGACTGGGAGAAAATGCCATATAGCATTAAGTCCGCCTTATGTACCTTATTTTGTGTGCATTAAAGTGTAAATAAATAAAAAAATAAAAAAATTTATTAGCATTTAGTAAACTTGGGCTGAATTGAATAAATCACCTCTTGAAGCCGATATGTGAGACACAATAGAAAACACATTGTGTCTCGCGTAGATCTACGGGTTAAATGGCAATAAACATCGTCCTTTAACGCTAGGATTTCTTACCTATAGGGTGGGTGTCAATTATCTATTGTGTCGAGATCATAGAGTTTTTCATTTTCATTAGATATGAAACTCTTACCGCTGTAGTCAGAGTCATTTAATGGCTACTTAACCCAGTCCTTAGCAATTGTTTTCGGTACAAAATCGTTACTAAGGAATAGTTTAAGTAATCATTAAACGTCTCTGGGTATCGCAGTTAATGTAACTGGCACAAAGTGTTAAATTTAACCAGGTATGCAGTGCACCTTTGTATATCCATTCAGAAAGTAAAACATAGAAGGAGTTTGAGATATAATGTAATGTTTCATTTGATTTTCCTCTTCATTTTATACTTACGGACTTTTTATTTAGGTACAATTTTAATCTTTAAATACTGTAACTGTAATCTAAATAATATTAAGTATTGCCTATTTATAATTAAACAAATAATTTACTACAATACTTTAAAAAAATCTTCCGGATTTTCCTCAACGATTTCGAAGATACTATGACTTAATATACACTTATCAGATCCGCCATATTTTAAAGATTTATAAAAGAGATTTGTTTCTACCTAAACAAAGTTCAGTACCTATACTTAATAGGAAAATGTAGAATGAAAACAATATCTTCTATACACATAATAAAATCGTAGGAAAGGGACAACTGTACATCGAATATCTTTTTAAAGAAGGCTGGGCGTGATCTACAGTCGATAAACCAAAAGTATTGTTTTTACAATTTTTGTCTATTTGTCTGTTTATATGTCCGGGATGAACTTAAAAAGTACTGCATGGATTTACTTGAAAATTTTAAGTGTGGGAGAGCCATGCTTCGGCACGAATGGGCTGGCTCGACCGGAGTGGTATCACGGCCTCACAGAAAACCGACGTGAAGCAACGCTTGCGTTGTGTTTCGTCGTGTGAGTGAGGTTACCGGAGGCCCAATTACCCTCCCCTTTCCCAATCTCCCCAATCCCTGAATCCCCAACGATCCTCAAACTCCTAATCCCCAAAAAGCCGGTAATGCATTTGTAACGCCTCTGGTGTTCCTGGTGTCCATGGGCGACGCCGATTGCTTACCATCAGGTGATCCGTCTCCTAGTTTACCGGCTTATGCAATAAAAAAATGAATGTTACTAACAGGTCGGGTCAATATATAAACTACATATTATCATACTATTACTTACGGGGGAGGAACTGTGAATGACTACTCCATGCGGACCAAGTCGCAGGCACATCTAGTTAATGATTAAACAAGAGAATATCTTATCGACTATAAACACACCTGTGCCGTAGATACTACAATAACAGTCTAAGTAGTTTTATTTTTAACAATGACCATCATGATGGTATTTCGCGTAATTGTAAAATTAGCGACGCGATTTTCCTAGTAGGTTTTTTTATGGCATAAGCCGGTTAACGAGTAGACGGATCACCTGATGGTAAGCAATCGGCGTCGCCCATGGACAAAGGGAACACCAGAAGCGTTACAAGTGCGTTACCGGCCTTTTAGGGATTAGGAGTTTGAGGATCGTTGGGGATTCAGGAATTGGGGAGATTGGGGAAGGGGAGGGTAATTGGGCCTCTTGTAACCTCACTCACACGACAAAACACAACGCAAGCGTTGCTTCACGTCGGTTTTCTGTGAGGCCGTGGTATCACTCGGGTCGAGCCGGCCCATTCGTGCCGAAGCATGGCTCTCCCACACTTAAAATAAGTAATTAGACAACGGCAATTTACTGGATAGATATCTGGTCACCACTCGTACTGTGAACTATTTGCTTGACGGAACAATCAGTTGAAATATACTATACCAGTAATTTACCCATCCAATTTACAATTTGTGGAAATGCTGTGTTCAACTGGGTTGCGTCGTTGGCCGAGTGGTCGCAAGTGCGACGGTAAGGGGTCTCGGGTTCAAATCCCGGGTCGTGCAAAGTAGTAGTACTGGGTTTTTAAAAATCCTCAGTGATAGCACGGAGTCTTGAAATGTGCCTGCTATATGGCAATAGGCTCACCCCCTATTACATGGGACGCATAATATAAATAGTGAAAAGTGGGTGTTACATTGTACAGTGACATTAAGTGCCGTAATGTGCACCTCTGCCTACCCCTTAGGGGATAAAAGGCTGTTATGTGATGTGTGCATAGTTCAATTTTGTAAATATGTAAGTATATATTAGCAGTTTAGATCTTAAAACCTTCAAGAAAAGAGTTATTTTGTGTTGCGGGTGTGGATTCAGATGATCAATTTATTCGTTTGTCCACTATTCTATAAATAACATACTAACGTGCAAATACACCTACAGATAAGATAATTAGGATATTTCGAGGTCAGTTTTCTCACGGGTTTGTTGTTAGAGAGGGCTAATACTTAGACTACTTAAATTTGACATTGAACTGAGTCAAAGAATGGACGACAGAGATCGCTGAGCTGGGTGCTTACTTTTGTAACCAACCTTAGGGTCAATGCAATTTCAATCCAATAAAATGTCAATAATTATTCAATGTCAAAACTATAGAACTACAATCGTAGCTGTTGAAATAGCATTCAGAGTACAGAATATAAAGCCAAACTCAATACCATTTAGTTGATTCAATATACACGCAATACGGATGCAATGTGACGGGGCAATGCAATGTTGATGATGCAATGTGGGCGCTAGTGTTTCAATTCAAGAGTACGAAATTTCACAATACTAATGTCGATCAAACGGAATTGGATTCAAAAGTAAGCCCCCTGATCGCCACAAATCGACACCGACATCCAAACACGATCACCCCTACATCATTCATTTTACAGTTCCACATCACTTAATTACAAACCTCTACACCAAATTAATACCCTCCTTTTTCCCAAATCGGTTAAAAAGAGTCCCCTGACCGAACTTAAAAGATCATGCATACATTATCACCATGGCAACGTCTAACGAGCGTCCCTTAGGAAGGGTTCCAACAGGAAATGAGGTTTTTATCCCCTCCCTGACACCGGAAGTGGCGTGGTGAATTTACGCCATGGGCGCCTATCTTAAGCTCCACGTTGATATGTAAAATGTAATGCGAAAAAGGTGTTTTTGTATGTTAAGTTTGTATGTTGAGGGAATACTAATGGTTTGGATGATTATGGGGGCATTTTAAATGTTTGGTGGTTTTTAAGAAATCCAAAATAGTTACATCACTGTTACAAATTCATCGAAAAGGTAGACCAAAGTTTTGATATGAGACTTAGATACACCCGGTCGATAGGATTTATAGATTGGGTGTTGTTTTTTTAATAACTATCATGAGACATACTAAGATACATATAAGTTAGATTTGGTCTTAATGTTACAATCTGTTGAAATAATAATGGCCTATCATGTATAAGGAGAAATTACAGGCAGAAAAGTCTCATGCGGTTTCCCTCTACTGATTTATGATCAAACTAGAGCCTTAATGATCAACAGTCACACTGATCTCTAAAAAGTTTTTTTTTATATTCGATGGGCCGACGTTGTCCACTATTTCGCTTGGTGGCAAACGAAGATGCGGTCTATAAGCAACCTATTCACTCGGGCCTTGAAGTAAGTAAGTAGATTAATAAGTATAGAAACCGCTTCCTCGACCAAGTAAGTGATGCAGTCAAACCCTAAATATACTCTAGCTCTATATGCTATGCTACGTCTCCTACAGTAATTCACCGAAGGAAGTGGAAACTATCGTCTTATTTCTTCTCCTCTCATAATATCTTTTGATTCACTTCGTTGCGGGAACCAAGACAGTTATTTATGTTCCTGGGACGCGCCGGACTTCAGTGTTCCGGTATTTTCATGGTTGTATCTACTGTAGATCCTGGCTTACAGGAGTTGCAGCGGTTTGGGAGGTTGAGGCGGGCTTTTCCCTAAAAAAAATAGCTATATATGCGAGTACCGTAAAATGACGTCACAACACACACAGTTCACAATTCAACACCATCATCGAAGTTCTTAAAACAAAAGTCACTCACACACACACAAAGATCGTTATCTAACATAACAGTCTCGACTTCAAACGATAAAAATATAACGAACGTTTTTCAAATAATCAAGACATATTATGACAAATAATTATAATAAAGACATTTGTTCTTCGAATCTGTTATGAAAACGGCGCGTGCGCTTCTCAAAACAAAGGATGAACGATGAAAGATCGTTGCAGTGATAATATTTTCTTTTCATTGTGTTTATGTATTGAATGGAGTATATACATTGTTTTTTATGTACTGTCGTGGTTCAGTATATAGTTAAGGAGGTGGTTATATAAGGACGATGTGTTAGGTATGGGTACTTATAGCAATAACCTATCGTAGTCTAAGAGACTTCGAGAATAGTTGTTCATAATTCTTTTCAGCCTTGTTTGTCGAATAACCGCAAGCGCAACTATTGAACAAAGCGTCTTAGGAAACTCGTGTTCGGTGATGAATTATAATGCTTTTCGATGTTCTTTTTTTCAGTCACTTTAACAGCCTATAAGTGGCCACTGCTGACCAAAAGCCTTTTCTCCCACGAAGAAGGTTTGAGCATTGATCATCACGCTTGCTCAATGCGGGTTGGCGATTTTAAACTTATTATAAGAGCAGATTTCCTCACGATGTTTTCCTTCACCGTTTGGCAGTGGTGTCTAAATAATCTTAGAAAGTACATATAACTCGGAAAAGTCACATTGGTACTTGCCGTAGGTAGGTGTTGAACCCGCACCCTCGTGGATGAGAAGCGTCTTAAACCTCCGGGCACCACCAACCTCAGTTTCTCAATAATAGCATAGAGTTTGGAATAGGGATGATTAAAAATGTAATTAGTCCGTCAGTTATGTAGGTAATGAAAAAATATTAGACGCATATTTTTATATTTTGTTGTATAATAAAATAATACTTAGATATAACGAATCAAAGTGTAGGAGTAGGGGCTAAAACGTCATTTCTACGTATAAAATGTACATAGAAGTGACGTCACGTGACATTTCAAATCAATATATCTTCGGAACTATTCGTTTCCGTACAAAAAAAATACGTGTCTAATGTTTTTAAATAATCTACCAGACAGACATTAAAATAAAAATTTGTAATCTACCCTATTGTGCCCAGTACCATTACATAGACAATTAAACTTAAGGATTTTTCTAGCCTGACTAAGATTTTAGAACAAAGCATTATGTAGCACCTTTTAATCCCTGAAGCAATATGCAAGGTTCATATACAATGTAACCGCCATTTTTCAGATTATGTTATGGTCAATAAAAAGTCACCTTACGATTAAAAACCAATTTATAAAACGCATAATAATATGCAAAGCATCGTAATAAATAAAAATAATCATTAACTAACTACAAAATACATTTTAAATTACAGCGGCTCTATACAAAAAGACTTAAAAAAAAAGAAAAGTACTCAGAAATTTCTCCATACACGATTAAAAGTTGTAATAAATAATTCCAGTGTCACTTTTACACAAAATAATATGGTCAGCAATACCTCTTTCTAGCCAGGTGTAGAGTTAAGTATTTAAAAGCAAAAAAGTTTTAAAAATCGAATAGTGTGCGCGTGCGCCGGTCACGAGTCACGATAAAGTGGTTAAATAAAGGAGCGTTTATGAAATTAACAATTTATATTCAGGACAGGGAGATAGCTGTCTTTAAAGGTTCTTGGTCACTTTTATAATGTGCTAAGAACTGTTATTTTAAAAGAATTCAATTAGTGTAAGTTAGAGTGAGAAAGAGTAATAATATTGTTAAGATAGACATGGTCTTTAATAATGATCCTTTTCAATTACTTTTGTCAAAGGTATCTTAGCTAAAATGAGCCGTTTTCGGTGATATTTGAAAATACTTACTTGTTTTGCCTTGATCATGAATGAGTATTTAGCAAGCTGATAATCATCGTCACAATTATTGTGCAAAAAATTATGTCAGGTGGTCGATATATGCCAGATTTTCAGGTACAAAGTCTGGGAGAGTAAGAAGTTTAAGTGTGGGAGAGACATGCTTCGGCACGAATGGGCCGGCTCGACCGGAGTGATGCCACAGAAAACCGACGTGAACCAACGCTTGCGTTGTGTTTCGTCGTCTGAGTGAGGTTACCGGAGGCCCAATTACCCTCCCCATCCCCAATCTCGCCAATCCCTGAATCCCCATCGATCCTCATACTTTTAACCTCAAAAAGCCAGCAACGCACTTGTAACGCCTCTGGTGTTCCAGGTGTCCATGGGCGACGCCGATTGCTTACCATCCGGTGATCCATCGGCTCGTTTACCGGCTTATGCCATAAAAAAGTCGCTATTTAAATATCTACCTATACATTGGCAAAACGTATGTTGTAATGCATCAAAATAATTAATACATAATATGCCGCTGCCTTCTATTGATAAGATATGTAAGCGGGTTAAAAATGTCATAAACAATAATCCTTGTCTATGTTTGTCTATGTTGTTTTTTTTATAATTTAAAATAAAAGTCTGTCGTTACTTGTCACTTTCTAGCGTCGTTTCATTTTAGGTTATGGGCCCAGTAGTCCCAAAGCATTATTAGTTTTAAAAAGTCTCCACGGTTCCAAGTGTAAATTGACGGAATTAGGTATTGAGTTCGAGACGTGTCGTATTGGATTCGTGCATCGTGTACCATGACATCGAACTACCTGGTCAATGTGCCCAAGTTGAAGGGGCGAGAAAATTACTGTGAATGGACATTTGCCGCTGAAAATTTCCTTGTGCTTGAAGGAATGGTTCACTGTATCAAGCCAGTTACGGGAAAAGAAGTTCAGGCTGAGGATGACTTGAAAACGAAAGCGAAACTCGTCATGACAATCGACTCGAAGCTGTATGTTCACATCAGAGATGTATCGACATCCCGAGAACTGTGGGATAAACTAAGAAGTTTATTTGATGATTCGGGTTTTACGAGAAAAATAAGTTTACTGCGTACTTTAACCTCGATTCGTCTAGAAAACAGTAACTCAATGGCGTCGTATGTTACTCAGTTGATAGAAACTGGACAGAAATTAAGTGGTACGGGTTTCAATATTAGTGACGAGTGGATTGGGTGCCTTCTTTTAGCCGGATTGCCTGAAAAATATATGCCATGATCATGGCGATCGAGCATTCAGGAATAGGTGTCACAACGGACGCCATTAAAACAAAATTATTAGACATGGCGGAAACGGATGTCAACGTGTGTCGTGAAACAAGTGCATTCGCAAGTTCACGGAAGTGGCAACCTAAGACCAAAAATAAGTCTATGGGCAGTGCTGACGGCCACTCATCTGTCAAATGTTACAAGTGTCAACAAACCGGTCATTACCGGAATCAGTGTCCGAACAATATAGTTAATCAGTTTCATGAGAAGAAAAGTGTTAGAAAACAAACCAACGCATTTAGTGCAGTGTTTCTAAATGGAAATTTTAGTAAGGAGGATTGGTATATTGACTCGGGCGCAAGTACACACTTAACAGCTAACGAAAGTTGGGTCATTAATACCAGATATGGACAGAAAGAGGAAATAATTGTTGCAAACAGCAACAAGTTACAAGTTTTATGTACCGGCGATGTAAATATTATCACGAAAACAGATGAATTTGAGTATGAGGTGCCAATAAAGGGAGTACTCTGTGTTCCGGAATTGACTACAAATTTATTGTCTATAAGCCAACTGTTGAAAAATGGTAATAAGGTCAGTTTTTCAAAGAATGGTTGCAGTGTTTACAATTCAAGTAATGAATTAGTTGCTGAGGCTAATGTTGTCAATGGAGTTTATAAGTTAAGAGTCCCTGAAAAAGTAGTGGTAGCTTCAGCTGTTTCTGGAAATACTTGGCATCGCAGATTGGGACACGTAAATAGTAATTATTTGAGCAAAATGGTCACTGCAGTTGAAGGCTTAAATTTAGAAGAAAAAGTTGATATATCTAAGGCGACATGCGCGGTCTGTTGCGAAGGTAAGCAGTGCAGATCACCTTTTAATAGTTTTGGCAATAGAAGAAGTGACAAACTTGAATTAATACATACAGATATATGTGGACCCATGGAAGTTACATCCATTGGTGGTTCTAGGTATTTTCTATTGTTCATAGATGACCACTCACGCATGACTTTTGTATATTTCCTAAGAAACAAAAGTGAAGCCCTGGATAAGTTTAAGGAATTCAAAGCTTTAGCAGAGAAACAATTAAATAAAAGGATCAAGTGCCTGCGAAGTGATAATGGCCTTGAGTTTTGTAATAGAGACTTTTGTTTATATTTGCAGAGAGAAGGGATCATTCATCAGAAAAGTAATCCCTATACCCCAGAGCAAAATGGCTTCTGTGAACGTCGAAATCGCTCAATAGTTGAAAAGGCAAGATGCTTGTTATTCGATGCCCAACTGGGTAAGGAGTTTTGGGCCGAGGCAACCAACACAGCTGTATATCTTCAAAATCGTATTGTAGCGTCAGGTTTAGAAGGAAAAACACCTTATGAAATATGGACAGGAAGCAAACCAAATTTAAGTCATCTTAGAGTGTTTGGTAGCAAGGTCATGGTCCATATTGCAAAAGAGAAGAGGCAAAAATGGGATAAGAAATCAGAACAACATATATTAGTGGGATATCCTGATGGAGTAAAAGGTTATAGAGTGTATAACCCTAGAAGTAAAAAGATAACAACCAGCAGAGACGTTATAATCATAGAACCAACGGACCACAGTGAAGTTATGTTGCCATTAGAAAGATCTGGACAAAATACTCAAATTATAGAAGAAGATACTATTATAGAAGATAAAGAAGATACTGATGAAAGTGACACTACATTTTTTTCTGATGAAACTTATGTACCTAGTGATAGTGACTTAGATAGCAGTCAAGAAACACCTGTCAAGTTTGTGCCGAAACCTGTGAGAAACAGAAAGCCAGTTGAAAAATTTGGTTTTTCAAGCATGCACACTAGTGAAGAAATGTTAGATGATGCCAATGACCTGACACTGGAGGATGCACTGAAAGGTCCTGAAAGGAATAATTGGCTTGACGCTATCAGTGAGGAAATACAAAGTTTCAATGATAACGATGCATGGGAGCTTGTAGATGCCCCAGTAAATAGAAATATAGTGAAGTGCAAGTGGGTGTTAAAAAAAAAATATGACTGTGACAATAATGTGCGTTTTCGTGCGAGGCTAGTAGCCAAAGGTTTTATGCAGAAAGAAGGTGTAGACTATGTAGAGACTTTTTCACCTGTGGTGCGTCACACTACACTTAGACTCTTATTTGCTTTGGCTGTTCAATTGAATCTAGATATTACACACCTAGATATCACAACTGCTTTTCTGAATGGGGACCTTGAAGAAGTTATTTATATGCAGAAACCAGATTGCTTTACAGATTGTAATAAAGATGGTAAAGTTTTGAGACTTAAAAAGGCAATATATGGCCTAAAACAATCTTCGAGGGCCTGGTACAGAAAAGTTGATGATTGTCTTGTTGCTTTAGATTATAAGAGATCTGAAATTGAGCCTTGTCTATATATTAAAGATAATAATAATTGTAAAACTATATAACATTATATGTCGATGACTTTTTTGTATTTTCGAATGATGCAGTAGAAACAGAGCACTTAAAAGGTGTATTAGCTTCACAATTTAAACTTAAAGACTTAGGAGAAGTAAAAAAATGTCTAGGAATGAAAGTAAATATAGATAAAATAAATAAAGTTGTGATGTTAAGTCAGGAAAGCTATGTAAACCAATTGTTAAAGAAATTCAATATGTTAGAATGTAAACCTGCTGATACTCCAATGGAGATTAAGTTAAGTTTAAAGAAAACTGATGATAATAGTAACAATGTTAAGTACCCTTACCAAAAACTTATTGGCTCCCTTATGTACTTAGCTGTAATGACACGGCCTGATATAATGTTTTCTGTTGTATATTTAAGTCAGTTTAATAACAATCATGAAAGTAAACATTGGTTGTATGCTAAAAGGGTCTTGAGATATTTAAAGCACACAAAACATTTAGGTTTAGTTTATAAGAAGGATGGTAATTCAAAATTACAAGGTTTTGCTGATGCTGATTGGGGTAATAATGTTGTCGACAGAAAATCATATACAGGGGTGTGCTTTACTCTATCAGGTGGTGTTATCTCATGGGCATCTAAGAAACAAAATACAGTTGCTCTGTCAAGCACTGAAGCAGAGTACATGAGTATCACGGAGGCATGCAAAGAATCAATTTACTTAAGATCCTTGATCTGTGAAATAACAGGAGAATTGTATACTGTAACTATCTTTAATGATAATCAGGGTGCTCTAAAATTGTCTGTTAATAATTTATTTCACAATCGCACAAAGCACATTGATGTGAGACATCATTTTTGTAGAAATTGCATTAAAGATAAGATTGTTAAATTAGAGTTTTTAGAAACGACAAAGATGCCAGCTGACCTGTTTACAAAAAGCTTGCCTATTGTAAAGCATAACTACTTTTTAAAAACACTTGGAATTGAAGGTACTAAGTGATTGTTGTTTATTCTGTATCCTAATGAAACATTTGTTTATTTTGATAAGTGGGGGTGTTGTAATGCATCAAAATAATTAATACATAATATGCCGCTGCCTTCTATTGATAAGATATGTAAGCGGGTTAAAAATGTCATAAACAATAATCCTTGTCTATGTTTGTCTATGTTGTTTTTTTTATAATTTAAAATAAAAGTCTGTCGTTACTTGTCACTTTCTAGCGTCGTTTCATTTTAACGTATCTACTTATTGAAAGTCATCGTTATAATACAGGTCGATAAATAAAAAAGCATGTTCATTAAGAATGACAATTGCAATGTCTAAACAAAATTGTAGCAACGAAAAAGGTCTTTCTTTAACCCTCAATAATTTGAAAACCCCACAAAAGACCAGAACCACCATAAGATAGGAAATAGTATTAATTCGTGTATAAAAAGTATATCGTGACACGTGAGGGGTCGCTCCCCCACGCCCGCCATTTTTTCTCAAAGGTGACGCGCGTACGCACCTGTCGTGTAGAGCTAGGGATGCGTAGAGGTCGCTAATAGGGTTAAGATAAAAAAGGATTACTTGTGAACTTTGTATTGTTGTTACTGAATCCATAATCCGGATTGTAGCTCTAAGCGAGATACGATGTACTTGTATAAGTGTAATATAATTCTAAAAGATTAAATTTTTAACTTATTACTATGCTATTCTGCGCAAAAGAATTGAATCCCTGATGACGCCCGTGAGGGGCGGTCCCAACAGTCTTCTGAGTGTGGTAGCAGATCGACTGGATGCCGACTGTTCTATTATAGGGTCACGTTACCTGTGAGCCTTCGGCAAGAGCCCTAAAATTTTAAGTTGTTGCAGTGGTTTATTCGGTGGCTTTATATTTCACTAATATAGTTTATAAGTCTCTTTTTTACTTACACAATATGGACCAACTAGTCTGAAATAATTGATTTATATTATATTACATTTCATTCTGATTGTGAGTTACCTTTACGTTCATGATACACCTGTGTCATGAGAACCACACTTATAGCCATTTATGAGTTTCAAATAATAAGAGACTAGCCTTTTCTTTGTAGTAATTATAGGATCTGCACTCTAAAATAAACAATCATATCTTCGTCAAACAGTGACATCGACCAAACAAAAATATGCCTAACAGACTAGCATTGTATTTATAACATCCCTTACAAAACGTCAATTAGAAACAACGAACTTAGATCATTGCTCATTGCCACCTCTAACACGTTCTATGTGCCCGTCCCAGCTGACTGCGCACGCGCCATGTATCCCTTTCTTAAGAGACAGTTGCGAAGAATCGACCGTTACTCTCTACGCGGGCGATTTATAGTCCAAGAGTCTCTCAACTCCATTTCACATGTTATTTTTAACGATAAAATTGCGACGATTATTTTAATTGCTGCACTTACTCTATTTAAGTTCGTCTCTGCGTTCTTAGGTCTTAAAAAGTTTATTTCAGAATTACCTATGTTGAGATGGCCTCGGTTTATTCCTAGACTCATATTTTGTACTTATTATGGCACAAGTGGTTCTTTTCTTCGCTTATGGTTGAAAGTGTGTCTTAAATCTTATTTATTCAACAATTTTGCTAACCAAGCACATAATTAGGTAAAGTTAAACATTAAATGTATTCGCGCAAAGGCGTACTCTTTTATCACTACTAATCTTCATGCGAATACATCTAACGCCAGGCTGCAATGTAGTATTAGTTCTTTATCAGAGTGTTAGAAGATTGTGATAATGCTTTTTAAGGGGGAAAACTCATCGAATGACTTCTCCCGCCTGGGTGAGGCGGGAGGGAGTGTCAGACTCTTACTGACTAAAAACCACCCCGTTCCTACTCCTGCACTTTGAGCCGGAGCCCCGGTAACTCGTTAAGTTCTCGAGGTAATAATATTATATAAATATCCATGTCATGCATACAAAACTGAAACCTTCACTTCATAAAATTATTTAAGACATTCTCAAATATTGCACTTAGGAACATTTTCCCCTTTAAGACTGACGGAAAAGAAAATATGATATTTCATAAAGAAATTAAACAAAAAAGGTTTATTTCAATTTACAACAGGCATCAAATAAAATTATTGGAGATCACCTTTTAAGCAATGGGTTGGAAATAACCTTAGACTGGTATGATATGGTTTATTACGGCCCTTATCGGCTATAAACCGCACGTAGGTATAACGGCTTGAAACAACTGTCTCATTGGGACATAGGGGACGTCTGCTGGCGTGTGTAACCGACTGAGACGGACCTAAGAAAGTTACCTTTTTGCCAACTTCAAGATGATAAAGAAATATATATTTTTAAAGAGCAATAATGCTTTTGACGCTCTGTAAATAGAAGATTGTGATGTCCTTGGTTTTACATTTTATTAGCCCTTTAGCATTAGAAAAAAGTCAGATTTCTACAGGCACAAAGGTCCTGCTCGACCGGAATGGTACCACGGTCTCACAGAAAACCGACGTAAAACAACGCTTGCGTTGTGTTTCGTCGTATGAGTGAGGTTACCGGAGGCCCAATTACCCCCCTTCCTAATATCCCCAATCCCCGAAACCACAATAATCCTCAAATTCCTAATCCCCAAAAGGCCGGTACCGCGCTTGACAAATCTGATGAAAGCAGCTAGATGCAGGTATTGCAGGTTCTTTCAGCTGATGTAATCGACCTGGATATAATGACTTCGGTTTAACAGTATAAACCGAAACATCAGAATGTTTATCATCCATCTTCTATTGATGCAGAGTATTTTATTAATCGGACCCCAGAAATGAAAATAGGTAAAACATTACATAACATAACATCACGCCTTTTATCCCTAAAGGGATAGGCAGAAGTGCACACAAGTTACACCCACTTTTCACTATTTATGTTATGAGTCCCATGTAATAGGGGGTGAGCCTATTGCCATATACCGGGCACAATTCCAGACTCCGTGCTACTACTGAGATTTTTTTTAAAATTCAGTAATACTTTGGCCGACCCGGGAATCGAACCCGAGACCCCATGCCCGGCAGTCACACTTGCGACCACTCGGCCAACGAGGCAGTAAAACATTACGTATCTAACTAAGTATTTTTTTTAAACATTTTTTTTACGTCTCAAAAAACATGTCTCGCGAACATAATAAATCGCTTTTGTCTCACAACTGAACAATTTGAATCGACTTGTGGATACAAAGAAACAATACACTACACGGCCTTGAACGTGAACCCATCGACCTGTTCTGATCTGATCTGTATCTAAATGCAGATAAACCTACTCCTTTCTAAGAAATACGATTTTTAACTTTATCATTTAGATCTAAAGTCGAGAATAGAATGAAAAATATTGATAGATTGGTGAAGGTTGAAGTGCTGGCAACTGTATCATTATGACCATTAGTAGCAGATGCAGTCTGATCTTGGAGATTGTGTCAGCATTATGCCCTGTTGACACTAGGTATGGTATTTATCTATTTTCTTCTTGAATTAATGAATTGTGGACTGTTTGTATTTTTGTATTGTTTATTATTTTACCTATCTATTAGGGAGACAAAAGTATCTATATTCAAATACTTGAATAAATTAGGTTTTATGTATTTTTTTTTTATTTTCTTTCTACGCTATTTTTTGGTTAAGTTGACACTACGATGTCGATGCAGAAAAGTTATAGAAAAAAGAAAAGATGTGAATTACTTTTAAAAGAAAAACTTACGTACAGTCAAAATACACTTCAGTCCATGAGTGTACCTAGCTATGTAGCAACGAAAAAAGCCTTCATTTATCCATTGCTTAGCAAAATTGTTAAAGTCATTATGTATTGCCATCACATCACAAAGCCATCAATACAAATCTAAATTACAGAACCCTAATTACACGAAACAAAAATAAACAACGAAATCCGACTGAGCCGCCATTGGTTACCAATTCAAAATAAAAACAAGCAAAGCGTTCGAAGTTCAAAAGCTTTCGGATAAAATATCTCTGTTGCGTCTTCAAGCGAGACGATCCTGCGGACATTTGAGGAAAGAGAAAGAGATATAATAGCTAAGAGGAGTGAAAGAGACAGGTGCTGCGCATCTCGGCGGGATGGCAGAACGGCAACGTCGCGTCCACCAATCGACGGACGTTTATCTTGTTTGTTTTCCAATTTCATTTTTTTTTTTGTTTTGACTATGGAAGCTTAAGAATAATGTGGATAAGGTATCGATTTATTATTTGGGCGAAAAAAAGAAAATGAATGAAGGTTTTAATGTTGTCTTCATTCACTATGAATGGTTATTATTAAATGAATGAATGAATGTGGATTGTGATAATGAATTAATGACTAAACTCTATAAGTAGGTAGTGAGAAGGTAAATACCAACTTAGTATATTATATTTTACTGAGGATTTCAAAAATAATTGCTTACATAATTTATTATGTCAGTTTTACCTTTTACGACTAATTATAGTACCTACCTACCTATACCATTAATTAGTCATATGGTAGGTACTGGAAAATGTATTATTTGACTAAAATTAGAAATGCTTTGTAATAAAGTAAAAGTGGTTTTGTGCAAAATCATTTCGTAACATAAACCACAAATAATAAAACCCATCATGAAGGCTGGTTTATTTTTATTCAAATACGAAGAAATATGAATAGGTATGCGGCGTTATTCAAAAACAAAATTAATTGTCAACATAGCGGGAGATAACGAAATAAATATACAATTTCACAACGAAATAATAACAAAAAAAAATTATACCGACACGACGATCGCGTGACGAAACGGAACGCGGAATAAAAAAGCAGACACTAAAATATTTTTCCACTCGCCCTTTCCCGCCATTCCGACAGTAGCTCAGGTGTTTTTTAATCTATGATCGAACAAAGACAAAGACTCGAAATGAGCGAACAACTGAATGATTTGCACGATATTTCTTTGAGCATTTACCTACGTATTTATTTATTTGTCAAAACTCTCTAGTTAGGTCTTAAAACAACATTGAGTCATTAAACCATTGATCATATTCATAACCATGTAGGTAATATTATGACACAAAAATATTACCATAAATTAGCAATAATAACTAAACAAACAAACACGAGAATAATACATATTTTAATTTCGTTTACAACGTTCACAAATAACGTAAAATGTAACAAACGTTAATTAAAATTGGGTTAACTATCTGCATATCGTTATGGCGGGAACACACGGCCTTCCTTACAACTGACATTTATTTACATTCAAATTTGAAATACGAATTGCGTGGAATAAAAGGCGTACTACGTAAATAATGATCATGATTATGTTGAATATAACTCTATAGCCCAAATAGTATGGTTCAAGATTTTACTTTTTTTTATTTCGTACCTTTTCCAAAAAAATAAAGGAGTAATATTATGTACCTAAGTAAGTATTAATTTGACTCAAAGAAAGAGGTCATAACTCGCAATCTTTATACAAACATGTTCATCTATTGTTTATGGTTATTCCAAATACAAGTACCGATTGAATTTGACTAGAGTTGGAAGGTCTTTTTACTAACATTGCATATATTAAAATTATTGAACGTTTATATTCAATTTCGTTTTTGCGAGAAAGTGAATTCGAAGCCTACGTTTAAGATACTGATCAGACGACAAAAACACAAGTACCTACCATTAAAAAAAAATAAGCTTCTTAATGTGTAAAAGACAATTATTATGCTTTTTAAACTTTTAACGATAAGCATAGGAACGTAGTCGATATATTTACTGTATATTTTTAATCTTGATATGTGTATTACATTGTGTTAAAATTCAAGGTTTAAAATAATAGCAATTCATTCTACTTACCAAGGAGTTTTTGCACCTGGCTTCTGTATGTCCGAAATAAATTATTTGGAATTAAAAGAAAGACTCTCTTTGTCCTTATTTATAAATTGTTTCTTACGTTTTATTTTACCTATAAATTATTGTTCATTGGTACAATGTTTATTTGTAGTAAGATTAATTAAGATATTAATATTTCGTAAGGTCTGTTCATATTTAAAACTAAAAAAAAGAATATCAAGCAGCTGCTATCAATTGTATTTTCTATGATGTCCAGATTTTCACCAATGGACATATTAGAGGTATAGTGATGGCAATCCCAGAAACGATGGTGTAGTTAAAAAAAAATGCGATTCCTACAATGCATTTGGGATACTAGAGGGGACACCTTTAGAATCATTGCATGGGGTTTTCATCTCACTTTTTTTAATGGGGTAAAATCATCTAGTATCTCCTCCCGCCCTGCATGAGGCGGGAGTGAGCGTCAAACTCTTATTGACTTAAATACTAAAAACCACCCTGTCCTAACTATTTCTTCGAGCCAGACCGCTGTTGACCCCTGGTGTTGCAAGAGAACTAAGATGTTTTTTTTTAAGGAGTGAAAATCATCGAATGACTGCACCCGCCTGGGTGAGGCGGGAGGGAGTGTCACACTCTTACTGACTAAAAACCACCCCGTTCCTTCTCCTGCACGTCGAGCCGGAGCCCCGGTTACCCGTTAAGTTCTCCGCGAGAATTAAGATTACAGTCCCAATTTGCCACCATCAGACCATACGCATTGTTACCAATAGCAATGTAAAAGAAAAAATGGAATTAAGAACCACACATTGTTATAGCATTCTTAAAAAGTATTATCCTTACTTTTGTTCATGTATGTATATATGTCTTATATCTTTTTGTACTTAAACTGTCAAACACCAAGCGGTCACCGGTGACCGCAACCTATTGTTCTTTAATTGTGTCTATAAACACGGTACTCGACGAGTTAATATAGACACCTACCTACATAGGTACCTACATATATACCTATAGCAAAAAAAAACAAAAGAAGCTTGTCTGTAACCTGTCTTGCTACTCGTAAAAGCAGTCGGACCCTCGCAGTCAGCCAGGCGAGACGATTCATCTCTGTGTAACTCCCAATCTTTTATAACTTATATTTATAAATATATCAGAAGCTTGTTGAAGTCATGTGTGTCATCGTTTTGTAGCTTACGACGAGAAGGCATTGTGATGTTTTATTTTTATTATTTTATATGCTCAAAGGCACTTTTGCAAATTAAACTAGAAATGTCATTTGTTTTATTGATTCGGGATATCATCACATGCCTTCTCCCGCCCGGGTGAGGCGTGAGAGAGTGTCAGACTCTTACTGACTAATAACCAATAACCACCCCGTTCCTACTCCTACACTTCGAACTGGAACCCCGACAATCCGTTAGTTAAGTCTACGGCTTCGTATCGGCTAACTAGCAATGTCTAGCTGCCAGTCCTTAAGTTAGCAAGTCCTTAGCAGAAGCAAAGGCTATTGAATCTAAACCAGATTCAGTTCCATGACTAGATCCATTGTTTGACTTCAGACCAGCCATACCTGATCACCACATATTGAATTTCAAATTGTCACCTTTCTAGCAATTTAAAGACACATCTTTTTTAAACACACTAGGAATTTCTCCTGTGTCGTGGGTGCGTTTACAAACATACAAGTTCACATACACATGACACCCAGACCCGGAACAACAATCTGTGGATCACATAAAGAATTGTTCCGTGCGGGAATCGAACCCGCGACACCTAGTTGCACAGCCACCGCGCTAACCGTGCACTCATTAGCGAAGCATTAGTTCTTTCAAACATCAATTTTAGCTGTTGAATTCTAAGAATGTCTCAATTCCCAACACAATTTTAAGTCTACAATGTCCATAATACAGTGGCTAGGTCCCCTTGTTCAGCGGAGCGCGACAGTATCATCTCACTCCCGCTCCCATGCAAAACTTATTATGCCCCGTCCTTGGACTTGCAAATTACTGGGAACTAACTACTCTTGCCTGGAGACCCATTATCTAAACATAGGTAGGGTTAAACTAAGAAATGAATGTCTGTCTGTATGTTTTTCTGTATTTTAGAGTACATTTTTGAGATACTTGACCAGATATTACAACAAATTCTAGGTGTTTTTTTATTCTCCTTAATTTTATTATTTTAGGGGGTTTTTATCCATATGGATACGTCAACCTCATCGTACCTTATCTAATTAAATATAGGAAAGGGAATCATTAACAAGGTATGACATAAATAAAAGAAAAGTTATGTCACTCTTACCAGTTCACACAATCCCTTTGCAATCTGCGTTTTAGGATAAATTCTAGGTAGATAGATTACTTTGTTTGGAGTCTTATTTAAATATACGAACACGCTGTCACGCCTGCCCTTCATAAAACAACCTCTATTAAAAGAAACAGGAAGAAAAAGAAAATATACCTTGAAGTGTACCTTTAGTCAATTTATGTAGCACTAGTACCTATTTATACTCTCATAAACGAAGCCAGAGGCTCAGCTAGTAAAGAAACTACTAAAACTGTGCTATTAGAATGTGACGTCGTTTTACAAAATGACTCCGTATAGTGATAGTATGTCATTGTGGCTATTCTTACTTACATACTTCGTTCAGGATGGGGTGACGACTTTAATGGCGTAATACTCACTCATGCCAATCAATTTGACAGTTCTTTTCTTTTACTTTTATTACCTTTAACAACTTTTGTATGATTTTAGAATGGAGTAATAATTAAGTACTTACCTTAACTAAAAACTAATTATTTCGAGTGTTCAATACAATAAAATATTACACAATATTTAAAAAAAATAAGTATGCTGTTTGACTCTAAAAAAACGTGACGTCACAATACACAATCTCGTACAAAATTCATTGAAAACTGTCGTTTATGACAGTTCGAAAAAAGTATTGAATTTGATTAGTTGGCAAGTACCCATTTGATGGAATTAAAAAAACAGAAAAGAAACTTTTTTTTGATTTAGACTCATTTAAGTTGATGGGGGCAAACGGACAACCAGATCACCAAATGGTAAGTGGTTAACACATCCCATGGATAACACAAGAGGAGGTCCAGGAGTTCCACAAGTTCGTTGCCGGTCTTTTAGGAGTTGCCATCTTTGTTTGACGCCGGATTTCTGAGATGAGAGACCATGATTATTCTAGTTAACCCCATCCACGTATTTGAAGCATGACTCTCTCACGTGGATTCAAACTGATGCTAATGATAATCCTGCGAATATCATAAAACCTAAGTAATCTGTTACGAAAATAAAAGCAATTTCCATATAGCATATGACACATATTCTCTATCAAAGTAATTAACTAATATTTAGATAAGAAGACAACTGAATGTGACCAATCGCCAATCAGAAAGGATGATTTAAAAATTCGTAGTATAGATACATAGAAGTCGCTAAATAGATAGGTTTATTAATTCCTGTCTTTGCGATAAGTAATAAATTGTTGATGAATCAACATGGTTATTGTAGATAAATTACGATATTTGTGTAATATATTTGTCGATTATGTAATGAAGACTAATTCTGGACTAATTTTTTTTATACCATAAGCCTGTAAACGAGCTGACGGGTCACCTGATGGTAAGCAATCGGCGCCGCCCATGGACACTCGAAACACCAAGGCGTTACAAGTGCGTTACCGGCCTTTTGGGAATTGGGAATTTGAGGATTGTGGAAGATTTGGGGATTCGGGAGACTAGGGTGGGGGGTAATTGGGCCTCCGGGCCTCCGGTAACCTCACTCATACGACGAAACACAACGCAAGCGTCGTTTTTCTGCTCGGCCGTGGTATCACTCCGGTCGAGCCAGCCCATTCGTGCCGAAGCATGGCTCTCCCACACTTGGATGTTATCGGAACTCTGTAAAATAACTTAAAAATAAATTAAATAGCATACAAGTAGAGCGTAAAACACTAATATACGGCCACCTTCTGTGAACAATTATCTTCATTTGCATTTACTACTTCCTAGCACAACTAGATTGTTCATTTCTTTGTTGTCTATCTTGGTACCATGTGGGTTTGTGCCCTGACTGCTTGAGTACCTAGATAACTATGTAGGTACCTTTCCGACATAGTGGCTTGTTGCAATCCTTCTTCGGAAACTAGCCTTTTTTCTTCGCGATCAATATCCATCTTGTTTATATTATAACTTTCGTAAGACATACAAAATTAATTGTTATACTTTTTACTTACTCAGATGAGTAAGTTTTTCATGAGTCAGTTACATAACTGATGAGGAACTCGACTAGTCCGTCAGTCGACAATCGCCGCGTCGAAGATCGCAGAATGGTGCTCATGAATATGAGCCCCTAGCATCGCTTGAAACAAAAAAAAAATAAAAATCAAAATCGTTTATTTGCAAAGACAGATTACGGAATTTATAAATTGAGATTGGAGCCTCCTTTTAAGCAAGATATGCCTGTGTTAGGAGACTCCGCTCTTTCACAAAAAGACGTACGTAAATACAAATATTGCTTATTCTTATTTAATTTCTAAGTTCGAATTTATTAAATGTCTAAAGTTTAGTTACATTTTTAATATCATATCGGTTATGTAATCAAATGCTATGTGGCCAGATGTGCAGACGACATTAGTGCTAACGCAGATAGGTATTTACTGGATGGGATCCGCACAGGAACGTTGTGCTTCAAGCAGTTAAATGAGTAAACCGAAAACAATAATTAATCCATCCCGTTGTATTTTTTCCGTCCACTGTCTGACATAAATCTCTCCAATAAACCACTCCAGCTCCACTGACATCACGCGTTAAATCTTTTGAACAAAATGTCTTAGCAACGTCTATACCTAACAATAATTCGCACTCAAAAGCCTGGGTGACCTTCCCCATATCATTCAATTTAGCGTAATCGTCAAAATGTACTCAGCAACAACCAAATAACTTTAACAGTTCTAATAATAGCTCATTTAGATTAATAAACATATGACTAATAAGAAAACAAGTGAAATGTGTCTACCTACACGTATGACAACAATTGTAGGTATGTATGTAATAAATAATTACTATAATATCACAATTTAATCTATCGAAAACCGCGGTTGATTCACCAACGGTAATTATCTATGCGACTTCGATACGTATGTATCACATTCATAATATTAGGTACAACACCATTGAAGAAATCCATCAACAATGTAAATCAACTTTTTTTATTAATCACGCTTATTATTCATTTTTTAATCTATACAGTGAAATAAATTTGTAATGTCTGTTTGTCGGATAGGGCCAAATAGAACCTAACGGTGGACCGGGGCTATGGCTCGACGTGCAGGAGTAGGAACGGGGTGGTTTTTAGTCAGTAAGAGTCTGACACTCCCTCCCGCCTCACCCCGGCGGGAGAAGTCATTCGATGATTTTAAATTCCTTTAAAAAAAGTGTCTGTTTGTAATATTAAAATAATAGCTTTCTATTACATGCATTATTTATATGCGTACGTTATTCATATACATACGATACATATACCAACAATCACCCGGAGGTTATACGCCGGGGTCGTGCGGTCCATGGCCCTCTACGGCGCCCCTGTTTGGGCGCCGAACTTGTTGCGGCGTCCTACTCGGACGCTGCTCATGTCACAGAGGGTCATGGCGATCCGAATGATCCGCGGATACCGCACGATCTCTGGGGAGTCGGCGAACCTCCTTGCCGGATTACCGCCGTGGGATCTGGAGGCGAAGGTGCTCGCGCGCGTGCATAACATGCGCGCGGAGGCACGTCGCCGGGGCGAAACTCCGCTGCCGCGCCAAATAAGTGCGTGGCGGGATGAGCTCCGGCGCGATCTCATGGCGGAATGGCAGCAACGACTGTCGCAACCGGGGGCTGGGCTCGCTGCCATTGCAGCGGTAAGTCCCCTCTTTGAGGAGTGGCTTGAGAGACGCTACGGCGTCCTCACCTACCGCCTGACGCAGATCCTCACCGGACATGGAAGTTTCGGGAGGTACCTGTGTCTGATGGGGCGGGAGGAAACGCCCGGGTGTCATCACTGCGAGGACCGCCCTGAGGACACGGTGGAACACACAGTGGGAGAATGCCCTGCTTGGGCTGAGCACCGCCGTGCCCTCAGGGAAGTGATCGGCGATGGCGACCTCTCGCGTCCGGGCCTAGTGCAGGCCATGATGCGGAGCGAGGGGGATTGGGATGCCGTCTCCTCCTTTTGCGAAGCAGTCATGCTAGCTAAGGAGGAGGCGGGACGCGTGAGGCAGCGAAGCGCTGCCTCCTCGCAACCCAGCCATCGCGAAGGACACACCGGGCGTCGGGGATCGCGAGACGATCTCCGGCCACCGTAAGCGCGGGCCTGCGGACGGCGAGCATGGGTGGCTCCCCGTCCGACCAGAAACAGACCCGAGCGTACGGCGCGTCGCGTTCCGCGCGCGCCTCAAAGAGCCATCAGACCACCACAGATGGGGCCCAATAGGGCCGATGCCGAATCGGAGTCGCGGAGAACCTAACGGGTAACCGGGGCTCCGGCTCGACGTGCAGGAGAAGGAACGGGGTGGTTTTTAGTCAGTAAGAGTCTGACACTCCCTTCCGCCTCACCCAGGCGGGAGCAGTCATTCGATGATTTTCCCCCCTTAAAAAAAAAAAAAAAAATACCAACAATCACATAGCATTTTTTTACAAATTTTGGTCTATCTGTATGTCTGTTTGTACTGGCAAATCTCTGGAATGGCTGGAGCGATTTTGACTGGACTTTTATTTGGTAGTTAGCTGATGTACTAAGGCGTAACATAGGAGTAACATACGTTTATTTTGGAAAATCAAAACAAAAGATAGTTATGCCCTAAAATTCATATTCTACGCGGACAAAGTCGCGGGCAACAGCTACTATCATAATAATATTGATTATTTGAATTATCTTAAATTATGAAGTATGCGTCATGTGCTAAAGGAATATTATCCATGATTTTGACACAGATATAGTGGTTAGGTAGTCTGTTATCAAATTGATGCTTGAATATGTTACCTATTCATTTATTGTTATGACGAAACATACCTATGTTACGTGTTGGCAATCGTTGAAAGAGTATTATATAGTGTATTTACTTTGCACCTACCATATCTACCTATGACCAGCGGCAGTCCAATAATGAACTCTGAGTCTCTTCTACTCATGATGTGCAGTAATGTCCATGTGAGACAGGCAATAGGGATGATGACAGGGTATGAAAATTAAAAATGTGATTAGTCCGTCAGTTAGTTTTTTTTTTTATTTTCTTGTATAATTAAATGATACTTAGATATAACGAATCAAAGTTTAGGAGTGGGGGCTTTTTTTTAAGGGGGAAAATCATCGAATGACTGCTTCCGCCTGGGTGAGGCAGGAAGGAGTGTCAGACTCTTGCTGACTAAAAACCACCCCGTTCCTACTCCTGCACTTCGAGCCGGAGCCCCTGTAACCTGTTAGGTTCACCGCGACAAAGAATCGGCATCAGCTAGTAGCAAAAGTAGCAGCAAATGAAATGATACTTAGATATAACGAATCAAAGTTTAGGAGTGGGGGTTAAAACGTCATTTCTACGTATAAAATGTACATGGAAGTGACGTCACGCGACATTTTGAATCAATAATTAGTCATCTGCTATACTGTGCTCCTTATAATATAGAACTTACCAATACCAAACGACAGTAATACTATATCTGAATAGAGGATTGGCGTAAAGTTTTTGTTCTTAGCAGTTGATAAGCCAAAGCGAAAATAGGGCAGTAGATTAAATTTTATTTTAATTTCCGTCTTGTAGATTATTTTAAGACATTAGACACGTATTTATTCTTCTCTTACAAAATTAAATACTTTCGACGATATATTGATTTGAAATATTGTGTGACGTCGCAATTTACTACATTTTACGCTACCCTATAGCGTGACGTAACGACCACACTCTTATACTTAATTTTATCTAAGTATTGTTTTCTTATAAAACAAAATAAAAAACAATATAACATCACGCCTTTTATCCCCGAAGAGTTAGGCAGAGGTACACATTATGCCACTGTACAATGTAACACCCACTTTTCCCTTAGTCCAATGTAATAGAGGGTGAGCCTATTGCCATATACCGGGCACAATTCCAAACTCCATGCTACTACTGAGAATATTTAAGCAAATAAAATATATGTGTCTAATATTTTTTCATTATCTAACTGACGGACTAATTAAATTTTTAATTTTCATTCACTGTCTACTACCCTATTATGTATCTTAAGCATTACGTATACGTACGTTTGAACAAAAGATCTTAACATTATAGCCACTATTCGGCCAAAGAGACAATAATTCTTATAACCAATAACTCAAAAATAATAACGTATGTACAATGTAAGTTAGCCACATTTCAATAGCTTTGAATCATTAATCAACATTGTACAGTTTGATACCAATTCAGTCGCCATATCTCAATCTAAATAGAAGTACAATTTCTACAACCATGCCCTTTACGACTAAGTTTGAAATCCGCACCTGCAGTCATTACTTATTCAGATAGAACTTACTCCCTGTTCTCACGAACGAACCATGTATTGGAGTAAAAAGGTTACATATATCCATCCTCTCAGGGACACATACACTTTCATTAAAAAATCAACTTTAACACCGTTTATCACAGTTTGAATTTGTGCTGAAGTTGGTGTGTCGTTTATGTTGTTTTGGAGTTGATGTAGTGGTAATTTATTTCATTAGGAGAAGGCAGGATACGTGTCCCTCGATGTCTTCACGGGCCAGTGGTTCTGCTGGTCTGAGCATGTCGAGACGGGAAGAAAAAACATAATAGTCTAGGAGACGGCGTACTAGAATCGCGCGTCATCGTATAATATAAATGTTCAGTCTGTAAATGGAATATAATCAAAAAATCTTACTCTTTCAATTGTCATCACTACACACCAATATTACTCGGCCACAATATTATCTTGTCATTTCCTATAGACAGTATCAAATATTTGCCATTACCTAACCGCACCGGACACAATTCAGAACAAAAAACCTAAATTTCGTTAAATCTGGATATTGTTATGATAATAAATTGTTATAATACTGCCTAATTAAGGTCAGTAAGGTGTTAAATTGATAATAATTGATTATCGATAACTTATATAAATCCAAAACAAAGGCTTCCGCTTCAATAACTACAAATGCGGTGGAAGTAGGTTGCTGTTAATCTTCTAACATTGCGATCACTGAGACCACCGACCGTAATCTTAAGCTACTGGCCAAGTATGCGATTATGACGTCGGCATTTGTTCTGCAAAAGCGAATTCGGTTGATAATAATTATGTTGATCAATAGCACTAATCTTTTATTTTTACATTTTACATTTGGATGATGTCCGAAACAAATACGTTGTAAAACAAGTAATCGTTTCATATCCTTGACGACTAGATTACTGTGTTGTAATAACGAAAACAAAAATTTGATAAGTTAACTATGTAGGTACTTTCGATGGTAGGGGAATTCCCTAAAAGTGTCGAAGTATAAAAAATTGTAAGCGTTATTAGGATTTTCTCGTTGCAAAAACGATCAAATCAGAATAGGAGTCGTTAAAAAATTACACAATTTTCAATGCCATTAATGCAACCATACCATTGCTATGTTTAACTTACAGAAATATGTATTTTACGGTATTTGCTGGATGGGCTTTTCCAAAAAACAGGGTTTGCTAAAATCTCCAATATTGATAAATGTGTTAGAAATACTTACATAACCTCACGCGGTTCTCATAGGGGTAGGCAAAGACTATGGAACGCTAATTGCTACGATTCTTACATACCTCTTTAGCTTCCTCAACAGTCATTTATCTTTTCATGCATGTTCGTCGGTTAAGGGTACTTGTGTTAGAAATATACATTTTAAGATTTAATAAAAAGCACTGCTGTTCCGCCTCTAATAACAGTGTAGTCCCTTTAATCGGCTCTTTGGACAATGGACACATAGTGGAATAGTAGGAGCGGTGACTGCATTTATTGTGCTCTGTACCATACATGACATAGTATTTTCTAAAAATATTATATTTTGAGGATAAAATTTATTATTTTACCACGGCTCTTTGCCTATATAACCCCAACATCTTAGTTTATTATATGCGAAACCGCTCCGCCGCCCATTACCGAGGAATTGAAGAAACAACATTTTATCTTTCGACTTTTTCCGTTAGCATATATTAAGTGGTTGACAATATATATGTATGTGTGTATATGTTGGTTAACATTTAAATTGTTTAATTGTTTTGTCTCTGAGTAATGTAAACGACAACGCACTTGTAAGCATTATGTTTTTGCTGTATATAACATTAAGGATTTATAAAACAAATCGAATAAAATGAGAACAAAACATATAGTTAGTCTTCTTTGTAGCTAATTTTTCGCATGCGTCTTCAATCGTGTTGAATTTTTTTATGGGATAAGCTTGTAAACGATTATATGGATCCTGATGGTAAGCAATCGGCGCCGCCCATGTGATATCACGTTATGTTACGTCTAAGTAGTATATGTAATATAATTGTGTAAGTTTATTGTTGTGTTATATACATGTAAGTTTATATAGGGATTTATTTTATGTAAGTCTATACTATCCTTTTTTATGTATTTCTATTTAGTCCTAAATACGCTTACTTCTTGCATTGACCATTGTTTTTGTCTCTGCATCACCCAAAGGTCTGGCTGGAGGAGAATGCCCATGGCTTTAAGCCCACCTTGTACATAAGTGAGCGCATGAAGTCTTAAAAAAAAAATTCACTCCTGTCGAGCCAGGACATTCGTGCCGAAGAATGGCTCTCCCACACTTCAATTAGAAGAAAATCCTAACCCTCTAGAAATAGCTAAAGACCTGCTTACAATTAGTAGAAACAGGCTTCATAGATGTATGTAGGTACTTTTGTGATGCATTGTGTTATGTGTCCCACACGACCTATTGACAAGGTAGACACACCACAGACGGAGGAACAAGACCAATGCCAAACACTGGTTTCCTTGACCCCAATGGGACTCGTAATCATAACTTCTTGGGTCTTTATCCTTACTACCTTACTTATATTATAAATCGGAAAGTGAGTTTGTTTGTTTGTTCCGACTTCACGCCGTAACTACTAAACCGATTGCATTGAATTTTTGCAGACGTAAAGTTAGTAGTCTGGATTAAATAATAGGGTACTTTTTATCCCGAAAAAATTTGATATTCCCGAGGGAAAACAAAAGTATTGGTGTAGATGGCGCCGTAACTACTAAACCGATTGCTTTGATTTTTTGCAGACGTAAAGTTAAAAGTCCGGATTAAATAATAGGGTACTTTTTAACCCGGAAAAATTTGATATTCCCGAGGGAAAACAAAAGTATTGGTATAGATGGCGTTGTGTGCATTGGTATATGTCACATAGGCTACTTTTTATCCTTTTGTGACGCGAGCGAAGCCGTGGGTAAAAGCTAGTTTAATATATATTTACGATATATTGACTAATATTGCCTATATTACTCAAAACAACGTAAATTCCTATGTGTATGTTATTGAATGGTCATCATTCGTCACTTTTTGCACACCTCAAAAACTGTTTTACGTATGTAGGTATCGATTGTGGTAATGAGTGACAAATTTGTAACTTATGTTTCATATACTAAACTGACTTTGTCCTGTGGTTTCATCTACGTAGGTGCTCCTTTCCTGTCTGGAGCAACTAGGCGATTCTGTAACTTAACTTGTTATGAGTCCCATGTAATAGGCGGTGAGCGTATTGCCATATACCGGGCACAATTTCAGACTCCGTGCTACTGCTGAGAATTTTTAAAATTGTAACTTTAAATATCGAAGTCAATGGCGGTCTGCCTTGTCATTAGTTGTTAAAATGATCTCGTCCAATAACGGGCGAGAATGTGATCGAGGTCAGTCGAGAGTTCGAATTGAAAGTTTCAGAACAGCCTAGCAGGTCCAATTAGAAGCGCTGCTGTCCTTTTATTTTTAACCGACTTCAAAAAAGGAGGAGGTTCTCAATTCGACCGTATATATGCTTTTTTTTGTTGTCGCGGTCCCATTGTGGTTTTAGTGAGGTTAGGTCTATTATCATCATCACCATCAGCTATTATTGCTGCAAGCACGCTTCTCCTGCCACACCACTGATACTCGATCCTACTTGACCTTTACTAACTACTGTCAGTCAATCTTTGCTGTTTTGCCCTACATTTTCTACCATCAGTTGACCTCTAATGACCTCTACAGTCATTTTTCATTGTAAATTTGATGAGATATCATTATCTTTCTATTAAGTCAATTTCTCTCTTAACATCTCCTTTGTCCCGTTATATTCATACATACATAATTAGAGGTACTAGTTGTAGTCCGTAAATGATTGAAAACTAACTTATTGGATACATAAGTACCATTCCCAATGATTCAATGTCCTACATAGTCGTAATTGCATGTGATGTCTCTGGCTATCACAATGTTGCAGGTATACTTAGGCCACGGTAGCCGCTTACCATCGGGATCGCCGTAAGCTGAAAAAAGAAAAAATAAACAGTAATATTTTTTACATATTAATATTTTATTGAACAAATGCTAGTGAGACGTCCATTGTTAATTTGATTATTCATTTGGTATATCGTGCGCGTCACGTTGTAGGTACCTATCTAGAATTTCGTTGCCGCGGAGGAATTAACTGGTTGCCAGGGCCCCCAGCTCGAAGGGCAGGAGTAGGAACGGGGTGGCTTTTAGTCAGTAAGAGTCTGACACTCTCTCCCGCCGCACCCAGGCGGGAGAAGTCATTCGATGATTTTCCCCCCTTAAAGAAAGTCTAGGATTTCGTAAAATGACAATTGTTGTAAATGAACATGAATGGTTATTCGATCTTGATTTTCCTGGTAATGTTTCAACAATAAACACAGACGTAGATGAAGTCTCGTGGTCTCAAATACTAAGAATGATGCAAGAGGACATTTCCTTATTCTATTGAGCGAAGTGAAATTTCCATTTACTTATGCTATCCTTAGCCTAATCTTTTTACCTATATGAGTAAGAAATTGATTTCAATTTCTGTTTGTCATCACAGCACGCAGAAAATGGCTATCGCAATTTCTTTATATTTATTTATTTCAACTTAATACAACAAGTGTGTACAGGTGGACTTAATGCAGCATTGCAGAGATGAAAGTAGCAGGTGATTTTAAACCTTTATAAATAGGCAATGTACCAGTATAATAAATAACTAATCTCACAATCATAATATTCAATAAACACTATATAGGTACATATCTTTGAAAGCTTGTACTTACTTACATCCCGAGCGTACGGCGCGTCGCGTTCCGGGCTGTTCAACAGGGCTGATGCCGATTCGATTTGATGCAAAGGCGGGCCATAAAGACAGATATACTCTTTGAAGAAGCATATATTGGCATACATAATTATTTAAAATCATACTTTAACCTTTAATAGAGTTTTTAAGGACAGTTTCCATGTAGACAGAAAGGGAAAAGAAATAAAGAAACTCTAAAACGACTTGGGGGTAAAACATACTTTTTCCAATAAAACTTTACGCAAAAATAATCAAGGAAACCTCTAGCACAATAAATCAGCAGAATTTATAGGCGCAGATGACACAGGGACATTATCTTCGAACAAACTTCGTCATCACGCCTTCTTGACTCGAATCATCATTCGACACACGTGCGATGATCTTTCGATACGCAGAATCCGAATACAATAGCCTCAGTGAAATCGATGCACGTCCTTATTCTGAGGGCCTAGCACGAGTTTGATTTGCGTTTACCAAAATCGAAACGTTACCGCGTTTCGTCCGCTGATTGGTTGGTTCATTGCAGCGGGCCAATCAGAGCGCGGAACGCGGTAACTTTTTGATGTCGTTGAACGGAAAACGAACTGGTACTAAGTCTTCTGTAGTGTAGAAACTACATAGTTATTAGTTATGTATGTGGCACTCACGAAATTTATCCATACACATACAGTACGTGGCCGCCGGATCTCTAAGCTTTGGTGTCGTGCCGAATAAAATTTTGCGATTATTTTTTTTTTGGCCGCCATGAAGAAAGAGTAGCACCATAGGCGTTTCTATTTGTAGTGTCTTGTAGAACTTCTATTTCAATGGTTGAAATTTAAAGTTGGATTGTAACTAAAGAGGGTTCAATAGTTTGTTTTTAGGGGATGAAGCTGTGGAATAAACTGGATACCTAACTAATTGATTATTATTTTAGTAATATTTTCTATTGACTGCCTCGTTGGCCGAGTGGTCGCAAGTGCGACTGCTGGGCAAAGGGTCTCGGGTTCGATTCCCGGGTCGGGCAAATTATTACTGAGTTTAAAAAAAATCTCAGTAATAGCACGGAGTCTGGAATTGTGCCCGGTATATGGCAATAGGGTCACCCCCTATCTATTACATGGGACTCATAACATAAATAGTGAAAAGTGGGTGTTACATTGTACAGTGGCATAATATGCACCTCTACCTACCCCTTCGGGGATAAAAGGCATTATGTTATGTTATGTAATACTTTCTATAAAGATATTAAAATTGCACTAACTCAAATGCATCCGTCAGGAAAACGCAAACAAATAAATAAAACATATCTAAAAACGAAATCAAACTATCTTATCATTCCGAAAACAATTACTTGTTTAAAAAAAACTATCAGAATAAGCATCTACCTATGAATTTTAAATAATATTTAAATGGAATCCTGCGGTTGATTGGTCGAATCTTTTGGGAAGTATACATTGTCACCCACGTAATTCCCTAAGATATTTTTTCTCTTTCTTCGACACCTGTGACTCAGTCTCAGTGACCCTCTTTGTCTGACATTACCTATATACCTACATACATACATACCTTTAATAAGAATTACAAGTGACTGTACATTTATTTCATTCATAACTACGTCAAACGCTAAAGGGTCAGCTACGGTCAAATTTTCCTTTAATTGGGTACTTACTTTCCTTAATCAAAAATAAATTATTTCAACTGTTCTATGCAATAAAATGTTCACACTTTCATTAATTGATTTTATGACCAACTTAATTTTAGTATTTTTGCAGCAAATTTTTTTAATAATTACGATGTGTGACGCTACAAAAACGTGACGTCACAATTCACAATCTCGTACAAAATTCATAGAAAACTGTCGTTTTTGACAGTTCGAAAAAAGTATTGAATTTGACTAATTGTCAAATACCGTATTCTTCATAATATTTTTGCAAGTACCTAATATTATATTGATATAAATTTTGTTGTTAATCCCCGTCTGCTTTGGTTCCATTAATCACCGAAGGTGTGTCTTATACTAGCCTCGCACCAGCGGCGTGGCCTATAAAAAATTTAAATTATTTTCATCATGTATACAAGCTAAGACTTGGACCGCTCTTAAGCTTTTATTGTCTAACCTAGTGATAAGTCACTGGGATAGACGATATAAGGAAGTCAAGAATGATGTAAGTAAGTACTAGTCAAGATTTTTCTGCAATTCATTACTTCTAAACTAATAATATAAAATGATTTTTATCATAACTATCGTGAAACATACTAAATTAACTAAAAATTACGGGTTACTCACGTGAAATGCTCTACCAGTTTCGAACCACAGAGGGATTCTTCCTCATGAGTAGCCTGCACGGTCGCGGCGATGTCGCGCAGCTTACCGATAAGTGTCAGTATTTTCCCGTGAGCAGGGCCGCGCCGACCCCCGGCAGCGCCTGTGTGCGGAATCGATGGAGCGCCTCTTTTTTACCGACTTCAAAAAAGCAGGAGGTGCTATGTTCGGCTGATTGATTTTTTTTGTTTGTTCGCACATTACTCCGCCATTTGTACACCGATTTCCAAAAATTTTATTTTGTTTAAAGGGTATACTCTCGAAATGGTCCCATTTCCATGAGCTCAGAATCTGATGATGGGATCCTAGGGAAACCGAGAGGAACCGAGGAGAACTTTCGAAAATTTTAGGGGCCAGTAATGAGTCTATTATGTTTTTCAATTACGATTTTTATACACTACAATTTGATAACGGTCTGGAGTCGACCTGATGATGGAGCCGACAGACAATCGAGAGAACTCCTCAGCTGTTTTTATTAACCACCCTATGCTTGGGCTTGATTAATTTAGTACAAACACAAGGTAGTTAATATAAACCGCTGAGGAGTTCCCTCGACTGTCTGTCGGCTCCATCATCAGGTCAAATCCAGACCCTTATCAAATTGTAGTGTTTAAAAATCGTAATTGAAAAACAAAATAGACGCAGTACTCGCCCATAGAATTTTCAAAAGTTCCCCATGGTTTCCCTTGGGTCCCATCATCAGATCCTGACCTCATGGAAATGGGACCATCTCGGGAGTATACCCTTTCAAACAAAACAAGAATTTTCGAAATCGGTTCACATATGGCGGAGTACTGAAAAAAAAAAAACAATCAGCCGAACATACGTACCTCCTCCTTTTTTTAAAGTCAGTAAAAAGTTCAATGCGCACCTTACACACACTTTCAATCAAATGATTGTTCAATTGTTTTGTTTTAGCTTGACTCTCTCGTTCGTTAAAATCGGGGAATCCCTGTGACCCTACTCCTATAGCCTTGCACGCATCGCATCGGGTTGCGTTCACAAACTCACTCATACTTACTCATACAAAGTCGGCGCCTTTATGATTCAATATAACTAGTAGGTACCTACTTTATCTGTGGTTCAAAAGATCTGCCGCCGTTTTAACGTTGATCTTGTAACTCGTAAGTAATGTAAACTAAAACCCTAAGTGTAAAATGAAACCATAAACGTGATTAATAATAAACATAAATATTGAGAGACTTGTTTAATAAGCGTATTATAAGTTTTGTTGTATACAAGGCCTATGTTGCGCCTATTGTACCTACTTACTTATCGATACTCTACTACCAAAAATATAATAATTAAGGTAACAAAAATAATTCAAGTAGAGGTGGTGGCGCGACACGGCGCCCCTATTGTCTTGGCGCCTGTGTGCGCCGCACACTTCGCACACAGGGGCGGCGCGGCCCTGCCCGTGAGTAACCCGCGATTTTTAGTTAATATAAATTGAGCTTAGGAATACAAAACACGAAAAATAGTAAAGATAATAGTTTAGCACCTAAAAACCTTACGTTCTTATAAATATTATCTTCATTGGTAACGTACGTCATATAAAAGGTACTAAAATGAGAGCATTTTGTTGAAAAAAGTTTCAGCTCTTATATACAGCTTGCAATAATAAACAAACGAAGATTTTAAATAAACACAGTACAGGAAACAATAAAACATACGTAATTTGTGTCTACAAAATAGGTAATAAACAAATAACTTGAACTACAAGTTCAAAGAATCAAAGTTCAATAACCAGAGCATAAACAGAAATCAATGTTTTTCCTTAAAACCTCTCCCGAGATGCGCAGGAGTCGATCTGAATGCGCAGTCAATGCGCGGTAGAGCGTGCTGGCATGCGCGCACGCATACATTACATGGATCCCAGTGAGATGTGCTTTTGAATTATGTTTCCTATTCACTTGTTACTTATCCTTGTCTTTGTGTGGTCTGTTGATAGAGATAAATATAATGTAAAAGCCAAATTTGACTAGTTACGAATCCTATGTAATAGAATGCGGGCCTATGGCAATCCGTCTCCGGGACCAGCATACTCACCTCACCCAGAGCAAAAGGTCTCGATGATCTTCCTCATCAAAAAAGAAAGCCATACGAATGACCCGCCTGGGTGAGGCGAGAGAGAGAGTGTCAGACTCTTATTGTCTAAACCTTAATTACCACCCTGTCCCTAGACTTGCTTCGAAGAGCTCCGGCTAGGTTGTCCGCAGCCCTGTAAAAAAATCATACTTCGGTTACAATTCTATCCCTAATTTAATAGTTACGAATGCTTCATTGGTTGTTACAAATCAACAAACCAACGAAATTTGTACTTAGTTTACATTTCAATAGAACATATTTTAGAGACTTCAGTTAATAAAGATCCGGTCAACGCCACAACAATAACTTGCTACAACATAAAATAATACCTAAATAAATCAGCATAAGATTTAGAACGGTTTGTCAACGTAAATCATGCCGTGATCCGTATTCTGCTCATACGCATCCCATATATTTCTGAATATTTTTTGTTTATTAGTTTATTGACATGTTCCAAGTTCAAGTGAATCTTGTTTTATTTATTTTTAGTCTGAAATCTAAATTTAAATTGACATTTTGCTCGTCCAGTTGTTTACTGCACTGCGTTTGCGCACATAATGTTAATTAGGAATGATTCACCGACTGTGGGGTTTTGTAAATAGTAATTGCAGTAAAATTACAGATTAACGTAGCATTATTTAATTCTCTGCTGCTCGTTGCCCAAATTGTCGCAAGTGCGACTACCGGGCAATGGGTTTTGGGTTTGATTCCCGGGTCGAGCAAAGTATTCCTGGGTTTTTTTCAAAAAAATCTCAGTTCACGTCTCACGGAGTCTGGAAATGTGCCCGGTATATGGCAATAGGCTCACCCCTTATTACGTGGGACTCATAACATAAATAGTGAAAAGTGGGTGTTACATTGTACAGTGGCAGTAAGTGCCGTAATATGCACCTCTGACAACCCTTACGTAGATAGAAGGCGTGATGCTATGTTATGTTACTTAATTCTCTGGTAGGCAGGACGGGACATGTTTTTTTAATTTTTACTTAAGTATTACTTTTCGTTAGTTGTGCTTATTAGGCGCACGTGTTGTAGAACGAACCACAATCTTATATAAAGTAAAGATTTTCAACCAAAGCTATTAAGTTCTAAAACCTATAAAACAACTGAAAACGTCAAAATCCCTCATTTCAGTAACACCAAACAGAAACCGATCGATAGATATTGGTCATCAAACGATATTTTGACGTTCTGTTTAAATCCAGAAAGTGCGACGATAGCTGCGCAGGCGACACTCCTCTTACAAGATAGGCGAGTATGCAAAGAATGTGTGAGTGTCGTGTTCGAGCATTGATAACGGAGGAGATGTCACAATGCAGCATTATGTGATACCGGGAACCAATGTTTACGATGCCGTCTGTTCTGCAACGTACCGGAGGATTGACCCTCTTACGTGATAGTGTCTATATTTTTTCCTTGGTCAACCTCTCCGGAATTTTAACGTTGGAAACCATTTTTAACTGCACCATGATTCTCGAAAATGATGGCACAAATAAAAACAATTTTCAGTGACGAAGACTCCTCGTAGATACATACATACATAACTTCACGCCTGTCACCTATTGGGGTAATGAGTCTCTAACAAGGCTTGAAACTAGTAGGGTTCCTTGTCAAACAGTTTCGTGAGTAGGCTGAAAACAATAAATTAATGACGCAATTACATCAGCCTACATGGTATATTTTTCAAACAAAATTCAATTGAAATAAGGTATCAAGTAGTTGTATGATTAACGTATTTTCTAAAGTATTTTTTTTTCTAGGGGGGAAAATCATCGAATGACTTCTCCCGCCTGGGTGAGGCGGGAGGGAGTGTCAGACTCTTACTGACTAAAAACCACCCCGTTCCTACTCCTTCGAGCCGGAGCCCCGGCAACCCGTTAAGTCCTCCGCGGCCCATTTTCTAAAGTATGGGAAAACGTTTTTTATTACTTAATATTCATTGATTCCTAGAACTACAAATCACCTGCGTATACTATTGACAGTTTGCCAAGACGAATGACAAAACTCATTAAGAGAAACATTATTACTTCAAGAATAAATTAGATATCCAGTCGACGTGCTGAGACTACTATATCTACAGTTTCATAAAGTATTGCGTTCATGTGTTCATGGCTTGATGTAAATGTATGAATCATGGAACAATCATAATCATACCTTTTAGCCCCTGAAGATACAGCACAGAACCACGAAAACTATGAATTTAGCACAAGGCCCGATGCATCGAAAAGTATATTATGGTATGAGTTCCATGTAAAGAATGAAATGTAAAACCACAGAACATAATATAAAGAAGAGGAAAAACCAATATTCGGTACAATTCCAAAGCCCCAATAATAATTCTGTACTAGACTAGGAAATACTTAGAAATAGAGTCCATTACGTAAATAATCATTATGGTTCCGCGGAGGACTTAACAGACTTAACTTCGGCTCGAGGTGCAGGAGTAGGAGCGGGGTGGTTTTCAGTCAGCAAGAGTCTCCCGCTCGCCTCACCCGGGCAGGAAAAGTCATTGGATGACTATCTCCCCTCAAAAAAAACTTCATTCTTAATATTTTAATAACCCAATCAAGAAATAAGCCTCTGTATCTCTAGGTCAGTAATAATACTTGCACAATACATAACCAAAACGAGGCATTTAAAAAAAGACAATTTACAAAAACACTCATCCATTCAAGAAAACTAATCCATTGACAAAACAATCTTATTGACGTCACACATCAAAATAATGATTGATGATAATACTGATAAATACGAACTATCTAACATTTCCGTTGAGGTCCCATCAGTGGTTAATGAAAGATAATTACCGGATGATTATAAGATTAACATGATTGATTATAAATGATTAATGCACTTGTTTGTAATATATAGGTATAGATTTGATTTAAATTTTGAAGTTTAAGCTGGGGGGCCGGTCACGTTGCTGGTATTACCCAAAGAAGTCTTAGATAGTAACATCATAACATTTAAGCCAATAAACACTTAACTATATTTTACTAAAATAAATTTTACAAAAAAATCTAATCATTAAATCTAAATTACAAGTCTAACGCTCAAATACCGAAAAGATACCCAATTTTAAAATTTTATGTTGTATGCAAATATCGTGCCATCTCTATCATTGTACAAAGAATTTGTAGTGACAGAACCATACTTACCCGCGTCTTAAAGTTGAGTGACATTTGAGTATTTGGACCAAAATGACCCCAAACAAACAAATTTATAATATGAAGTTAAAAAAACACAGTTTTTATTGGGATTATTTAAATATCCAATACTGCGGACACAAGTGGAACAAACCGTTAGCTCTAGGGAACGGGTTTTAAATAAATCTCATGTACTAATATTGATTTTGACGCGAACGATCGATCTGTTATCAACTACACTTATCTAGAATATTAACTTTACTTCTATAAATAAAACGTTACATTCCATCTTAGGACAATCTCATATCCTGTCACTCGAATTTTTATTTTCGGTTAGTCTTATTAAAATTTATTTTGTAATGTCTGCTTTTAGACCGTATTGTGTTTTATCACATTGTACAGTCTGATATTAAAAAAAAAACAATAATAGAATTTAATTGTTCCATCAATTTTTTCTGCTTCAATTGCATAATCTCAGAAGCAGATCCTGGAAATTATTGCGTTATTGCTTTTTGCTCCATGAATTATTGTCTAGTTATCTTTGGTTTAATTGCATACATGATGAGCATGGGTGCAGTTACAAAGTATATTATTGATTTTCTTAGATTACTGTATACCTGATATTTTGGTGATTGCTTAAGCTACATCTACGTTAAGTGCAAGACTCAAATTTAAGACTTGCTGAATTTTCATCATCACATTGATATTATAAATGTGACCGTTTCTTGGTTTGTATGTTTGGATGTTTGTTCATCATCACGCTGAAACAACTGAACGGATTTTGATGAAATTTGGTTTGGTAGGCAAGTATGGGCTGACTTGATGATAGGATCATCAATAAAATTGAAGTCTCTTATGAATCAGCATCTCTACATCATGCAAAACCCAACCAAACCGAGGCTTAAACCTAAAATTTCCCAGAGAACAAAACAAAACAAAAAAAACAATAAAACGAAAAAGCACATCTTGACGAAGGAAGTTTTAAAAAATCCGTGCGCGCGGAAGCGGCGGCCGTTGGCTTTATACGCCGTGCCCATACTGATGTTGCGCTGAAGATGTTAATGATTGATCGTGCATCGTGAGAGGAGACCTATTAGCATACTGCGTGACTCGACAGGCTCTGGACGACATCGCCACTGCGTGTGAGAGGCTATCAAAGTGTTGGGACGATGTAGTAAGTATGTGTGAAGAATTGAGAGATGAGATTTGTTTTAAATCGTGTGAAGACACTGACTTATACTATAAGCTGCAGTTGGATATTTGAAATTATTTAATTTAGACTTGTAATTATCGTTATCCTAATACTAAAGGGATGATAATAGTGGTAATAAGTAATGATAATTATAATAATAGTTGTGTGTGAATTTCAGCTGAGGTCGATACAGGATCAGAGTAACATGGAGAACTGTAAGTTTATGACATTAAAACTCAAAATTGCATTTGCATGTCGTGCAGCTTTACACGTCGATTCATTTGAAATTATTTTTTCACATCTTGACAAGAAACTAACTTAGTCCTATTGAACATCAATTTTTCGCCGATAACCTTATGAAGTATCCAATATATACCACAATGCCATGCCACCGTAAGATCAGGTATTAAGGAAACAACCACAATGACGGCATTACTCTACTACTTTCGAGAAGCAACGATTTATGATCGGCTTCTTCAAAGTATGACTGATAACATCGAGTTACTAATACTTGTAGGAATCAAGTGATCGATATCTAACAGTTTTTGAATAGACACGATTTGAAGAAACTTGATGAATGTGGTACAATGCTGTGCCTTTATTGCGAAACCTTGAATCATGTAAGTTCTTGAAAGTTTGAGGTCTCCTGTTTGATCTAAGGGGCAGAGTATGATATGATATTTTTTTTTATAATATGTACCACCATGGTGATAAAAAAGCACACGGCCCACCTGATGGTAAGCATATAGTAAGTATGGTAAGTATTATTGGAGATCTTAATTTTAAGTAAGGTTCTGAATAAATTCACGCCTCTCTGCAAGAGAAAATGGCAAGCAATGAAACAGTATCTGACTGCCTCGTTGGCCGAGTGGTCGCAAGTGCGACTGCCGGGCAAGGGGTCTCTGGGTCGATTCCCGGGTCGAGCAAAGTACTAAAAGGATATTTTTTTTAATAGTCAATGGTAGCACGGAGTCTGAAATCGTGCCCGCTATATATAGGCTCACCCCCTATTACATGGGACTCATGCCATCAATAGTAAAAAGTGAGTGTTACATTGTACAGTGGTATTACCTAAGTCCCGCAATGTGCACCTCTACCTACTTCAAAATGAGGCCTGAAATATTAGAAACAATTAATTCAATGTCCAAATATAGCATGTAAACATGGTCACTTAAGTCCTCTGTCACATAATTTGACAGACCAATCGTTTCTACGAAAAATTGGTGACAATTCGCATTCTTAAATAAATTGTAAGGATAGGCGTAGCATTTCTAATACTTAGCACGTGCGCAGGCGCCGATTTTTATCCAAAATTACAATGTCTGTCATGTCTAGGTACTTAGGTAGTAGATATTTTTAGTACCTTGTAAAGATAATAAAAAAATAGTAATGTTAGGTAATACTTGCTTATTTTTTAACTGTTGGTATTCTTAATTTAATTGAACTGCATGGTTGGTGCGGTGGCTGGGCAACCGGCTGCCGTGAAACGTGCAGCGGGTTTGATTCCCGCACGGAGCAAATCTGTGTGATCCACAAGCTGTTCTTTAGGGTCTGGGTGTCATCTATGTTTGTAAACGCACCCACGACACCGGAGAAAATCATAGTGTGAGGCCACATTTAAAAAAATTGTAAGTATTTGTGGATATTTTGCCCAATGGATCATGGTTAATGGATGGGAATCGATTCTCAACTTAATAAAATAAATATCCATCAGACTCCATAGATTCTATATTTCTTAATCTTTATGTTATTAGCCAACCTACACCAAAGTACCACCAATAAATAAATATAGGTTTCAACTGAAAAATTGAGGGCAACCATTGGAATTTTTGTATCACCATCCAACGTCCATTCATGCGACGGTACGAGCAATGCTTCGAGGAAGCACTACGGACGAGAGCTGAATCAAAAACATGTCTTCTACACCACCAAGATAACTTGACCTCCCCTGCCCTCCTGTGGACATGAGAAAAAAGGCGATTTTCTTGACCTGGTCTTACTTTGAGAGTTCAGGTGTTACTGGTGGACGTTTAATAGACGAACACTACCGTTATTTGATGATCGACGCTGTGAATGAAACCATTCAATTGATTAGGAGAAACGTGTAGCGGTATTTGTTTTGGATGCCTCAACTCAGCTTCTAAGGAAATATTATCTGACAATTGGAAATGTACTGACGTTGGTCTGCGTCAAAGATTTTCGAAAAACTTGTGAGGATGTGGAGAACAATGAGGTGTTTGGAGTGAATGGGGTTTGGACCGAGTTTCATAATGTGGGTTTGTTTATTACGTCTTTACGTCCAAATTACTGAACGGATTTTGATAAAGAGACTCTATATAACAAAGGGGTAGGCTGAGAACAGCATATCCATTTATTTTTATCAATTTTTATTTAAGTCCCATCTATACTATTACTATATAATATTATAAAGCTGAAGAGTTGGCTTTTTGTTTGTTTGTTTGAACGCGCTAATCTCCGAAACTCCTGGTCCGATTTGAAAAATTCTTTCTGTGTTGGATAGCCCATTTATCGAGGAAGGCTATAGGCTATAAAATATCACGCTACGATTAATAGGCGCCGAGCAGAGCGGAAGTAGCTAGTCCCATATAATGGAGAATGTGCTTGTCGCCATACAAGTACTTTGGGCACAATTCCAATCTCCAGAATATTAAACCAAATATCGCTTAACCAATAAGGCAATCGTTGAATAACATAGTAATAAATACTACAGAAAACCAAAAAATCCATTCACATTTTTACTTCTGGAACAAAATTAGGTACTTATGTTAATAAGAAGACCATTGCGCAGGAGCGCCTAGTATTCAACCAGTGACATAACAAAAGAAGAATCTCACACGTACGCACTTGAAACTACCTTTATCTACCAAACATCTACAGCAGAATTTAAACTCTAGTCACAACCCGATAAAGTTGACATTCAAATAAAGAGATTCAGATTAGTATACATTGACCTGCAGTTTGCACCTACTACGAGTGCGGAATTCGATTCGAAGTGAATGAATGACAGTCGTGCGATTGCTAATTTGTCTTACGATCAATTCTACTAAGTAAATACACTTTCTAATTGTTTATGCGATGTCACGTGAGTCGCCATTCATTACTTTTGTAATCTGTAATCACCTTTGGAAGTTCAATGGTAATTATAAGAAGATGTAGGGGATGGTGTTACACACTGAAGGTATTTAGTTCGTTTAGTAGTTTGATCAAACGTTTCAGTGGAGTTGCATAGTTATGTTTGTAGAGCACACCAAATTGCACAGCTCCGGCACGGCGCCAATCCAGTCATTTTCATTTAAATGTGAACTTTAAATCGTATGTCGTACGACGTAATTATTATGTCACAACGTCAATATAAAAAGAGGTGTAGATATGCGCGTCGCCCGCACGCTTTTTTTTAAGGGGTGAAAATCATCGATCTGCTCCCGTCTGGGTGAGGCGGGAGGGAGTGTCAGACTCTTACTGACTAAAAACCACCCCGTTCCTTCTCTTGGACGTCGAGCCGGAGCTGCTTTTTGTATTGTTTCCAAAGCAAAACACGGTACCGGAGCCATGCTGGAGCCGTGCCGGAGCCATATCGGAGCCGTGCTTGTTTAGTATCCTTAAGCAGATATATTGCAGACGCACATTTTTACCAGTTGTAGTACAATGTAACAGACTACGGGATAACTCTATTGTCTTATATATAGGGAATAATTCAGAACAGTGTGCTGTTCAAGTTTGCGACTCCAATAAATACTTTACATGATCCAGAAATCAAAAACAGGACCTCTTGCTCGATTTGCGTAATCGATTAACGAGGCAGTCAAAAAGTCGATCTAAATATATAAAAATGAAACCCGTTTCCCATTGTCACGCCATAACTTGAGAACGGCTCGACCGATTTGGCTGATATTTTTTGTTGTGTTTGTTATTGTCAGGAGAAGGTTCTTATGACAGAAAAAAATCCTGAAATCCTACGGGAACGGGAGAAAACGGAATTGCGCGTACGAAGTCGCGGGCAGATCTTAATATGTATTAAAATTATTACAACAACTGTAGTTATTTTTATTTATAATGGATGGGCCGACGTTTGGAAGCGCGGGCGGAAGCTGGTTATATAATATTCTTAAAAGTAATTTCAGTAGCCACACTTAAACTACCATCACAGATAAAGCTACATAGAAACCCAACTGACACAGATATACAATATCTTTGAAAGTAAATAATTCCTGAAACCACTTGTCTTGGATATAGCACACGAAATTCCTATCTTTCGGTGGCGATATCCACTTCTCATTTATAGATTATCTACGATTTACTAGTAGGTAGGTATCGAGTATCTAAAGTGATGAATGTTGCATCTTATCGAATTGTGCCAGGTACCTAAGTACCTACTTAGGGTTAAATCCGTATTCTGAAGATTCTGAACTATAGATATGTTGCATAAAAGATATATCTAGTTCCGTCCGGGGCCGCTTTTGTAAAAAAGGTGTTCAATTAGAAATTAAAAGTAAAAATGAAAAGAAAAATATTCATTGCTAGAAAAAATAACGTTTGGCCAGGTGTCATGGGATGGGACCCTCAAACATACTTTACGTAGCCTTAACTAAAGCACAAATAACGCTAAAAATTAATTAAGCACTTTCGTTATAAATGACTAGACGTTTATTAGATAATCAATTATGCAGCACTCGAATACAAGTTACGTCTGAATAAAGTACACTATATTATTTATCTCATCAAAAACAGCAATTCCGCAGACGAAACAACTGAGTTCCAAATAAATATTTTCTACCAGAATACGGCTACACAGTTACCAATCTTAACGAGTCCAAAATAACAGATAACACCTGGAATTCTAAGATACCTCACAAGTGGACCGCTATGATAGGATATTTATTTGATATTGATAGTCTGATAGTGTTATCACTTTCAGAAATAAGTACGCAGAAGCAACGCCTGCGCATGATAACAACAGATTAAATCTTGAGCTGTGCTAGTTTCTGACTCTTTCGACTTGTCAGATACATGAACTGGCTTACAATAATAACTAATTGACGTTTATGAAGAAATGTCATCAAAACATAATTATTGAATCTCCGAACGATACTTAACTTATGTTATAACTTTCGTGAGACATACTAAATTAATTATTATGTTTTTCGGCTTATTCACTTAACTTTTTGACGAGGAACTTGACTAGGTTCAAGCCATGCTAGAGGTTCATATTTATGAGTAGCAGCGCGACAGTCACCGCGTTGCGGGTTGCGGAAAGCATGGGTAGCTCGCCGTCCGACCAGAACGAGACCCGAGCGTACGGCGCGTCGCATTCCGCGCGCGTCTCAAAGAGCCATCAGACCACCACAGATGATCCCACTAGGGCTGATGCCGATACGGAGCCGCGGGGGACTTAACGGGTTGCCGGGACTCCGGTTCGAAGTGCACGAGAAGGAACGGGGTGGTTTTTAGTCAGTAAGAGTCTGACACTCTCTCCGACCTGTTAGTAAAACACAAATACTTACTACAGTCTAATAATTTTAGTGCAGAATCAGTCTAGAGAAATCTAGAAGTACCTGTAATAGAGAAGTTAATATAACAGTATAAAATGTTATTTGTTGGCTACATGAATTCGTGATGTATGATGGCTCTTAGAAGATGATTCTTCAAACCAATAAAGGTTCTTACCTCCTAAAACATTCATAGTTATTTCGCAGAGTTTTGGTATTTTGTCCCTAAACAATAGCCCTTTATAAACGTATACTCAGTACATACGTGCTATTATGAGAATAACTACGTATATTTATTACATACGTAGAATTTTCAGGCAGGGTTTTCCTGGCTTGAAAACCCAAAACCCAGGACTTCACATACAACTTTGAGGATATATTTATTTAGATATTTGTAACATAACATAACATCACGTCTTTTTATCCCCGAAGGGGAAGACAGAGGTGCACATTATACCACTGTACCATGTAACACCCACTTTTCACTAGTTATGTTATGAGTCCCATGTAATAGGGGGTAAACCTATTGCCATATACCGGGCACATTTCCAGACTCCGTGCTACTGCTGAGATTTTTAAAAACCCAGTAATACTTTGCCCGACCCGGGAATCGAACCCGAGACCCTTGTCCAACCCTTGCCCGGCAGTCGCACTTGCGACCACTCGGCCAACGAGGCAGTCGTTTGTTAGATATTTGTACTAATAATAATATACGCTATGGATGGTTACGTATGCTTGTCGGTCTGTTTATTGTAAGGCAAATAATAATATGTAGATAGTATAGCTTTTCCTAAAAAATACGCTAACCGAAACGTGGTTCCGAAGCTGGAGAATTTAAAAGATCTAGTGGTAATAGTGGCCATCTTGCACCAGCATGCTTTAACTGAAGTTAGCATCCCACACTCCTTTGTTTTTCTCGAAAAAACTAGGCGACTTTTATATGCTTCGTCCATAATTTTAACTAATCGGAATATAATATGCAAATTACGAAAGCTAACATGTATGTAAGTATATGTTTATATATGTATTATTACCACTTTATTTATTTATTTTCTTGGTACACAACCTGTCCAAATATTTCTTTTCATTATATCCACCCAAAGGTTGTCTGGTAGAAATCACTATAAGTGATAAGACCGCCTTTGTGCCCATTATTATTTTTATTTATATTTGTCATTTCCTTTTCTGTATGTACTATATTATTAATGGTGTACAATAAAGTTTATTCTAATCTATTATATTCTAACATTGCATAAAATACAAACGCTCACGAAGAAAATTATTAATTCAATTAAATAGGTTAATATTTGTCACTCCGTTAATCATCAAAATATGATACGATCTGTCATCTTTCATTTCTCATTCGTTTTCCTCAATCAAAATATTCATAATGGCAGGAAAATCTTAGAACAAAACAATGTAAACCGAATGACGTCGGTAGTACTAACTTATGCATATTTCCGCGTAATGCATGACTTGTCTTCCTGCCTATACTGTTCTGAGCTAGATAGGCTCTTTGGGATGTGTCGCTGTACCAGTCATAATTAAGGCACAAATCTGCAATTAAACAGAGTTTACAGATTTGTCAGTCTCCTGAGATCATACCAAAGGAAATGATGCTTTCTATAATTTTATTTACATAATATTATGAATGAATATACATAAAAAAGTGTGGGAGAGCCATGCTTCGGTAGGTACGAATGGGCCGGCTCGACCGGAGTGATACCACGGCCTCACAGAAAACCGACGTGAAGCAACGCTTGCGTGGTGTTTCGTCGTATGAGTGAGGTTACCGGAGGCCTAATTACCCTCCCCTTCCCCAATCTCCCCAATCCCTGAATCCCCAACGATCCTCAAACTCCTAATCCCCAAAAGGCCGGTAACGTACTTGTAACGTGGGCGACGCCGATTGCTTACCATCAGGTGATCTGTCTGCTCGTTTACCGGCTTATGCCATAAAATAATAAAAAAAAAGATAAAAGACAAAACGAAATTCCGTCAGTTGGGCGTCAAAGAATTTGTCCGGATCACTGTCACAATATTCGGAATTCAAGTCAAAATATGTTAGCATGGATTGATTGATGATTGAGAGGTCTGTCCAAAGGAGTTCCCACATATAATATAGTTTGTATACTTCATCCTCGATACCAAATCAGTGTACCGAGTTAACAATTGAGAAGAAATAGGATAGATGACTAATTTTTATTTTAATGAAAATATAAAAGAAAATATTGTACTCTGCCAACCCCTTACTCCATAGAATAAATCGTTTAAAGAAGATTCAATTCATAAGAGAATAGATAGACACATACAATATTATATCTAGCAGACGAGACCTACGATCAGATCGCGTGCCCAGTATTAATAAAGCGACCGTCTTCAGGCAAACATCCCTTGAGTACCGGAGGTCTTAAACCTAACTACACATATTGTAAATATTTTAATTTAGAAATATAGTTACGAATATTTTAGTGACTGTATTTGGCGCAGTGGCTTTGCGACCGGGTTTTTTTATGGCATAAGCCGGTAAACGAGCAGACGGATCACCTGATGGTAAGCAATCGGCGTCGCCCATAGACACCTGGAACACCAGAGGCGTTACAAGTGCGTTACCGGCCTTTTGAGGATTAGGAGTTTGAGGATCGTTGGGGATTCAGGGATCGGGGAGATTGGGGAAGGGGAGGGAAATTGGGCCTCCGCTAACCTCACTCACACGACGAAACACAACGCAAGCGTTGCTTCACGTCGGTTTTCTGTGAGGCCGAAGCATGGCTCTACCACACTTAAATGTGCTTCGCAACGTGGCGTGAATGTTTCACAGCTGTATGTTTGGCACGGTAACTGCGTGAACGGCTGTGCAATGTCTCGAAGGTTTAATTTCCTCAATTAATGTCAGTTTTGCGTATGAAATTAAGAGATACCTAGTTTGGAAGAACTTTTTAAAAGAATAAATCTATAAAATCTATAACTGAACTCAATATTACAGTTTCTCATAGTCTATTATATGGCCTTTGTGAAATGCATAGAAAAGATCATTAGTAAGATAGCTTTGATCTGATTAAGTATCTCAAATGCCAATACAGTTTCTGTCTAAGAAAAATTTATGGATTTATACAAAGAGTTCTGTTTGAAAAATGATACAAATCAATAACAATCTTGGTAGCTGACAATAAGGTCTTAATTGTTTTTCGCTACTCATTCTTATGACTAGAACAAGTAAGTACATGAGCAAGAGGTACTTGTATGTGTGCACATAATATATACTAACACAGATTATTTTTATACCTTATTCGAAATACTTAGTTAAAATGGAAAAATTTATAGAGAACATTAGGTACACTTATGTACGCATGTATGTATATTTATAGTTTGTTGTATTGTGAATAGTTTTCTAGGGAACACCGGAACCCGCATACGCAGTGCGCAGGCGCGGCCCTGACTCACTGGATCTACAGTGAAGCTCATTCTGCAACTAATTGTAATAAAATACACATAGTTAAGTAAAATTCTCAGTAACAACAAGATGACTGAAGCATAACGGCGTGTGATAATAAAATCACACGGTAAATGACAAAAAATAAGTACTATCAATTAATCAATCTTCATCAACAGCCTATATTTAGAAATTAAAATTAACTACAACTAACCTATTAAATAAAACGAAAGAAAAAAAGGGGGGAAACAACAAAAATTATACCCTCAATTTAGGCGTCAAAGTATTCGACCGCATCACTATCAAACGAGAGTCATACTTGAGTACAACTTAAGTTTAGGTGCGATTCAGTATTCGGTCGTAAAACAAGTTTATTTCCAGACACCATATTACCTAGGTGGTATGTCGTTGCTGCCTTGGAAGATGGGTAGACCTTTGGTGTGGGACGCGACGTGTGTAGACACCCTTGCGCCATCACATCTTTTAAGCACCGCTGCATGCGTTGGTGCAGCTGCTTCCGCGGCAGAGGCCCTCAAACGGCGTAAATATTCAAATCTAGTGAGTAACTACTGTTTTGAGCCGTTTGGGGTCGAAACACTTGGGCCATGGGGTCCCAGTGCACACTCTGTGTTTAAAGATATCGCCCGTAGACTAATCGGCTCTACACGTGACCAGAGGGCTGGCTTTATCTTCGGACAGAAAATAAGCATTGCCATTCAACGTGGCAATACTGCCAGTCTTTTGGGAACGTTCCCCTGTGATAGCGATGCGAACGAATACTTTGACGCCTAAATGAAGGGTATAATTTTTGTTGTTTTCTTTTTTTTACTTTCGTTTTATTTAAAAGTTTAGTTGTAGTTAATTTGAAGTTGTAAATATTACCTAGGTAGCCTTTATCCAATCGTGTATCTATTTATCTACTATGTTCAGAATAGTACTCCGCTGTTATCAGTAAATTGTTGTCGCTGTTGACTAGTTCGCTTCCCCGTTCCATCATGTTATCTAAACGTCGCTAGCTCTTAAACTATATGAGTATCAATAGATATGTACCTACCTATTGTTCACTATATTTACATATGTAGCGATATGTGTGATCACTGTGATCAGATAGATACTAAAGTTGAACGGAGAACTATTTGTTTGTGTCATGTGTATTGCCTTTTTTTAATGGTACAAGCCCGCCACAACCTCCCAAAACCGCTGCAACTCCTGTAAGCCAGGATCTACAGTAGATACAACCATGAAAACACCGGAACATTGAAGTCCGGCGCGTCCCAGGGACATGAGTAACTGTCTTGGTTCCCGCAACGAAGTGAATCAGAAGATATTATAAGAGGAGGAGAAGAAAAAACTACAGTTTCCACTTCCCTCGATGAATTACTGCAGGAGACAGAATAAATTAAGCCTAAAGGCACAAAGAAGAGACTGGGCTTCACCCAGTTGTATGTGTATTGCCTATGGAGTTTCTTGCTCGATCTTCTCCATTCGAGTCTATAATTTGGAACAAGCGCCTAACGTCACTGACGACTTACTGACGGATTACATCTGTTTTTTACTTACAAATGTACCTCTGTATGGTTTAGTTGATATAAATGTTTTTGACGTTTCTTTTTTACTTTTGTGGTTTTGGATGAATGAATGTTACACACAAGTTAAAAAGGTTTTAGCTAAAGGAGCTTTTAAACAAAATCGGGCTATTAAGCTCGATTTTGTGAGGAAAATAAAATTACGTTTTAAAGGTCGACTGCACGGTTTGCGCAGTGGCTGAGCAACTGGCTACCGCGCAACGTGTAGCGGGTTCGATTCCCGAACGGAACAACTCTTTTTGTGATCCACAGATTGTTGTTCCGGGTCTGGGTGTCATGTGTATGTGATATTGTATGTTTGTAAACGCATCCACGACACAGCAGAAAATCCTAGTGTGAGGCAACGTTTAAAAAAAGAAAAGGTTTATTTCATTAGGTAACATTGACATTACAAAATAATATACCCAGTGGAAATGAATATTACTTAAAAACTTTTTGTACCAAAATAAGAATATTATCTACTAGCTGTTGCTTTCGACTTCGTCCGTGTAGAATTAGTAGAATGTTTTAGATTTTTATTTTAGTAGTAAAATATTTTATAACATAAATCGGTCCAGCCAGTACAAATAAGCAGACAGACAGACAAAAATTGTAAAAAATGTTATTTTCGTATGTATATGCATGCATGTAGTAAAAAGCGGTTATTTTAATATTACAAACATGCACTCGAATTTAATTTATCTGTATAGACTAAAACATATCCGTAAACAGACTATAAATAAATAAAGCTATAAAAAAGGTTTGTATGAGGGTTGAGTCTCCCCATACTCGGCGTCTACACAAACAGCAATTTACCGAGAAAAACGAATTTACCTTCGGGAAAGCCGAATTTACCTTTTGTTAGAACGGAACGAAAGGGTCGAGGCGAAATGGGGTTGGAAATATTCTTCAGCCACCATGAGTGATTGTGTGTCTATATTTTATAGGGAATGGGATATTGCCAATAAAGCAATATTTCGACGTTTTCCTAACTTTTTTGGTGTTGACTGTTAAGTTTGTTTATCAAAATATATCTATGGTTTGTATTTATGGTATTAAAATTGTCTTGTGTATTGTCTATGGCCAATGCTTGTATCTCTGGTTTTAAGGAATTAAAAGTTATTTGATCGTTAAGCTTCCCTATTGGTTTTTCAATTATAGGTTATGGGCCCAGCACGCTTCCATTGCGCGATGTATACTATTCTTTTATAAACACATGCTAAAGATCTGGACAAATTCGTAACGTATGAAAACAGTAGTTTGCACAAATAAAAAGTAATGCAAATTGATTTGTAATATAAGTATTCTTTAAACTCAAATCATAGCGTCATATATTTGATAATTTAGTCCGCAAAAACTTTACAATTCTATTATTGGAATATATTTTCCTCTCATCTAAAACAAGAACAAAACAACATTTTATTACAGTTCAACATTCATCATTCCGTGTAGGCGCGGCTAGGGCGGGCAGACTCGCACACACCGACAACTGACAACACACACATAGTCCAACACTAGTGTATATATAGTGTGTCAATGTGTGAGTAGCGACGAGAAGAGATGCCAGAGTGGGCGGTTACACATACATTGACAACTGTACACGATACAAGTAGATGTATAGATGTGTGTGTTTCGTTGAAGAGAAGATGCGAGGGCGGGCGGTTACACACACAAAGAAAAACCTTGTTAATATAGAAAACAAATATGGTGGGATGATTTTGTAAATGAGTGAGTGTGGTTGAGAAGATTTTGTCGTTGTATTTATGCGATTTTGGGTATGTGTTATTTTTGTATTCATACATCACTCCTCTAAATATCCGAAGGGGTAGACGGAGCTCTGCACATTAATCGCCTATAATGTAACACACCTTTCATTATCACCAGTTTCATTATGTTTCGTATCTAAATATTCTCTAATCAATCGGAATCTCTAATGGATACTATTGTATCCATTGGTCCTAGATTACTATGACAAAACAAATAGTTTTGCAAAGTATGAAATTGAATGAATGGTGCATTGTGTGTGCAATAAGGGATATCCATATTACGCCAAAACTAAATCAAAAAAATACATTCTTGTGAAATATAATGAAAAAAATATTACGAAACAAAATTGTACCTTAATTCGGGCACATTTTTAAGCAATGACTAAAAGACATATCTTTTTAATACTAATGAGACCTAAATGACTAGTCAAGACGGATTTATGTGAACTTATATCTATGTCTGCGCGTTTAAACATGTTAATCTCCAAAACTGTATCAACAAGAAACGATTAAACTTTTGTTCCGGGATTGTGAGTTAGGTATATTATACAGTGTGGTTTGATTTACCAATTATAAATATGTTTGAGCAATAGGTATTTAGACACCATCATATGATGGTGTCTGGCATATGCTGGCATATGCCAGCAGGTTCGCCAGCGTTTATTCACGATACTAAGTAGTCTATGTGTTATTCCAAACCATACTATAATTCTGTTCCAAATTTAATCCCGATCCCTTTAGCAATTTTTGCGTGGAGTAGTAACGAAGAAACATACAAACGTCCGCATAAGTTATAATATTAGTAGGGTATATATAAAATCTCGTCAGTCGTGGTGGCCCGGAGGTTTAAGACGCCCGCTTCTCATGCATGAGGGTGCGGGTTCGAAACCTACCAACGGCAAGTACCAATGTGACTTTTTCCGAGTTATATGTACTTTCTAAGATTATTTAGACACCACTGACAAACGGTGAAGGAAAAACATCGTGAGGAAACCTGGACTTATAATTTCTAATTATAGAGGTAAGTTTGAAATCGCCAACCCGCATTGAGCAAGCGTGGTGATTATAGCTCAAACCTTCTCCGTGTGAGAAGAGGCTTTGCTCAGCAGTGGGCATTTATAGGCTGTTGATGATATATAAAATCTGCATTGCTCACTTCATAATTGTACTTCATAGTCCATTTTCTAACGCCATATACCCTAATATGTATGTCTGTATATGTTTGCTTTCAGAGCAAATCGATCTTCAAAACTCCAAAGACTCCAAAACGACATAACCACCACACTATCACACGATAATCAACAAAGCCTCTCTCAAATCTAAACGCAATAAAGCTCAACATTGCTTGAAGTTCCCAGTGGTTTTTCCCTAGAGAACCATCTTTGTTCGTTCCATATTAAATTGTTCTATAATTTTGTTGGCTTCACCCTAATTCCGATCTTGACTTGTAAAGTTTAAGGTTGATTTTAATGTAACGCTTCACATTTTAAGAGAATCGATCTCGTTTCTCATTCCTTTTTTGAATGACCTAAACGACGGTGATCCTTGTTATTTGAATTTGAGCCGTATTTACGTGTAACATAATAGGTTTGTGTGTGAGTTTTGTTTGAGATGTTTATTATAGGGAGTTTAGTTGTATCTCTTGCTGAAGAATGATTTCATTTAAGATTGAATGAGTGCTGGGATTGGTTGGGAATTGAGAGGGATGAGAGGGAATGAGAGGGTTTGGGAGAGGCCGAATACATTGGGCTAAGTTATTTACTTTATAATAGAATCATATAAGATATCAACATGCCTTTTGATTCGGAATGGTAAAAATGCCTATGTACAATAATACTCACTCAGGGCAATGACCCGGTCGCCATATACCGCGTACAATTCCAGACTCCCCATTCCAGACTGAACTCGTGTCTTTTCTTATCTTCTTATAATATCTTCTGATTCACTTCGTTGCGGGAACCAAGACAGTTACTCATGTCCCTTTGACGCGCCGGACTTTAGTGTTCCGGTGTTTTGATGATTGTATCTATTGTAGATCCTGGCTTACAGGAGTTGCAGCGGTTTTGAGAGGTTGAGGCCGACTTGTCCCATTAAACAAAAAATCCCGGACTGAAAAATCCACAACAATACTTTGCCCTGAACGAGGATCGAACCCGAAGCCTCTCGCTCTTCAGACACACTGCGAACACTAAGCCAATATAGAGGTATATTATTATTTATGTAAGAACATTATAACATCATCGAAGCATTTTCAGTTAAAGCCAACCTGAAGTACGTACGAAGATATTCTTCCAAAAATGTTGTTAAAGGATTCTCAACCTTACGACCTTGAGAAAAAGAACTACGATTATTTATCACCACACCCATAATTTTTTCACAAAACAGCTGACTCATGGTGCCATGAAATGGTAGAAAGTCTTTGTTAGAAAACTCTTTGTTCAGTCTTTTGAAGAAACATAGCATCACGTCTGTTATCCCCGAAGGGGTAGGCAGAGGTGCACATTACGGCACTTAATGCCACTGTACAATGTAACACCCACTTTTCACTATTTATATTATGCGTCCCATGTAGGTAATAGGGGGTGAGCCTACTGCCATATACCGGGCACAATACCAGATTCCGTGCTACTATTGAGATTTTTTTTAAAACCCAATCCTTTGCCAAATACTTTGCCCAACCCGGGAATCGAACCCCTTGCCCAGTAGTCGCACTTGCGACAACTCGGCCAACGAGAAGAAAATCGTCTTTTAACGATAATCTTAAGAATATTTTTGTTTTATTACGTACATACATTATGAGCACTATGTACACTGCTTGCTATCAAGCTATACAAAACCAGTATAAACTGACCCTAGAATATGCGGAAAGATTACATAAAGCGAGACCATGATATACGGGTTATGTATAACTAGTTAGACATAAGATGTTTTTTAACCGTAGTCCCCTCTTACCATTTTGTTCTGTGTCCAGAGTGCATGCAGGCCTGAAACAGCAATTTATAGCTCCACAAAAAGTTGTTCTGTCAAATCTGTAAAATCAAGCCTGCAACTGGTTACCTTTAGCCTGGTCACCGGTGACCGCTCTCCTCTCAATCCATTATAGGCCTTGTTTCCGATGCTTAGAGACTACTTTTGTATGAACAAATTTTGGGGATTTTCAAGTGATCGTCAACCGTGCATACAATTGTGCAGTTATAGGTACGTAAGTCATATTATTAATTTTTAGATTAACTTTAAGTAGGTTATTAACTTCTAAGATAATACGGTTAAACCTAAGTTTTTCCCCGAATTACATCCTTTTTACCTTAATACATCTCGATAATCCTTTGTACACAAAATAATCTGTTAAAAAATATTATAAAAAAACAAATATCTAAACACAAACAACTTACAACTTTAAACTTAAACAAATAAAGTTGTAATTCAAACAAACTCAAGTGCTAAAAATCTATAATTCCCCATTGTGCTCCGATCATTAAATCCCCGAGCGGTCATCCCCCTCTAACTCTTAAAGTAGGAGTGTTGGTGCCAGGCGCTGTCTCAAAGGCACCCCCTCACCCTCCAAACGAGGGGGAGGGGGTGGGAGTGATAATTAATATTCGAGCCTTCACCTCCCTACAGACGATTTTTCTTTTGTGAAAATTTTACTTGGATGAAACGTAAAAATATGGTACGGTACATATACCTATAGAGTTACTATTAACTTATATCTTTTTGTAAAAGTGCTTCGGAGCCATATTGTCATGTTATGTAGCCTTAAGTTTTAATAAACAAATGTCGACATCAAATTATACTTAAATCCTGTTTTTTCAAATCGATTTCATTTGTTAATGATTCTGCTGTACCTATCCACTGCTCAGTCGATTGCCACAACTTTGTACATCACTATTAACACATAGCTGATTTATTACAAAATATTCAAAATCAAATCTATCACTATCCTCATCATATTTGATTCAACTGTTTAAGAGATGAAGCGGGACAGACAAAGACAAAAAACTCACTTTCATATTTAAAAAAAAACACTATCAGTTAGTGGTTTTTTAAGGGGGGATAATCATCGAATGACTGCTCCCGCCTGGGTGAGGCGGGAGGGAGTGTCAGACTCTTACTGACTAAAAACCACCCCGTTCCTTCTCCTGCACGTCGAGCCGGAGCCCCGGTTACCCGTTAGGTTCTCCGCGACATCAGTTAGTGGTTTAGGTACTTATGGAACTTAAATATTTTCGTACATAGACACGTCAGTAATAGAAACATATAATAGATTGTTATGATATTTTTAGCAACCATATTGTAATGTAGCACCGAGGTTAACATAACAAGAACAAAGAAGACTTCATTTCCTTTAAAACTTCTGTAATAAAGGTATTTAACAAAGAACATGTGCATTTACATATAATGAGGGAAAGAAAGAAATTGTCTGTATGTATTTTACGTAGATATTAATATTGTAGCTTTGTTTAGTAAAAAGATTGGCTGATGTATAACTCATATTATACTTACTATATTATGTACTAGCTGTGCCCGCGACTTCGTTCGCGTGGTTGTCGAAAACGGCATCGTTTAGATAACAGTAGGCTATATTAGTAGGCTTATATACATATGAACTCCACTGAAGAAGATGGTATAGTATTTTTTTGCCAATATAGATCCTGACTATAGTACACTTTTATTTGGTAATATTGGTATCTAGTTGATTACGTTAATGCTTCCCTATATAATAGATTAGCGGTTGAATTACCCGGAGCATTATACAAAAAGGTTTTTGTTTTTTTCTATGACGTTTTTTAAGGAAAATATCAAAGCAATATACAAAATCGACAAAATTTTAAAGATCGGTGCGTCGAACAGTCTCGTATGATAGCAGATCGTCAGTTCGTGGTCACGACACTATTCAAACTCAGAAGTAAATACTTCTACTTTAGGGATGATACATATTTACTGGTACAGGTATAAATACCTGGTTTGAGCTTACCAGTACGCATACTGGGTATGTAAGCAGAAACCCGGTCCCTATTCGTTCCGTTCGTATTCATGACCTTTGATCGCGTGTAAAATGCCGACATCGTCTAGAGTCTAGACAGTAACGCATCGGCCAGGGTTGTCAAAAATATGGGCTTATGGTACCGACTAAAAGTTGGACAGTGGGTGAGTAACCCATCAGTACTAATATGGTTACTTTTTTGCTTTTTAGTTTTTACTTTTTATTTGTTTTTATGTATTTTGAGAAGTCGGTTTTTTAAACGCAGTTTTTTTTTATTTTATCATTTTTAGTTTTGCCACTTATAATCCACATAGGTGCAAAGTTCTATTCAATACAAATTATACAAACTCAAACACAATGTATGCCATCATTTTCACCGAATTCCACCCTCAAAAACCATGAAAACGATACCCATGATGATAAATTAAAAATTTCGGGCAGCGGCCATCTTGGATTGGCATTATGACAACACCATTATTTTCACCACCCTCGAAAACCATGAAAACGATACCCATGGCGATAAATTAAAAATTTCGTGCAGCCGCCATCTTGGATTTACATTTTGACAGCACTATCGGTTTTACCACCCTCGAAAACCATGAAAATGATGTCTATGACGATAAATTAAAAATTTCGTGCAACGGCAACCATACATAAAAAAGAAACAATCATTCGAACATAGTGCCTCCTCCTTTTTTTGAAGTCGGTAAACACAAACACGCGTTAGCCCTGCATAATAAGGTATATCCCGAGCTACTAACATCGTTTTGTTCGCAGCTCGGGATAGGCCTACCCGCGTCTCGCCTTTCACACCCCGCACGATTGCCTTGTCTAGACGTCTTCGTTGGACGACTGTATAGACTGTGACAGAACTGACAGTACGGCCCTATTGACCGGGTCTGACGTCATACTCACTAATACCCAGTGTGGTCGTTCATAATCATAATGCAGCTCGCCTCGCGCTTGCCACTCACGCGGAGAATTACGAATTTACCTCCCGCTTCCCGAATACACTCGGTGATACAAATTTGTTCATTATTTCTACGTGCATTCAGAAGTTTATTGCGTAATAATATTAAAGAGTATTCATTTTGAAATATTAACTCGTCGAGTACCGGTTTTATAGACACAATTAAAGAACAATAGGTCGCGGTCACCGGTGACCGCTTGGTGTTTGACAGTTTAAAGCTTTTTTCCGTAAAAAAATTTATTTACGTTAATAAAGATAAAAGTGATATTACTGAACGGAGATCGCAACTTAGTAGTCGAAATTTGTAGCAACTGCTATTTCTGCTATTTCTACGATCTCCGGGGAGTCGGCGAACCTTCTTGCCGGATTATCGCCGTGGGATCTGGAGGCGAAGGTGCTCGCGCGCGTGTATCATATGCGCGCGGAGGCACGTCGCTGGGGCGAAACTCCGCTGCCGCGCCAGATAGGTGCGTGGCGGGATGAGCTCCGGCGCGATCTCATGGCGGAATGGCAGCAACGATTGTCGCAACTCTGGCTGGGCTGGGCTGGGCTGGGCTCGCTGCCATTGCAGCGGTAAGTCCCCTCATTGAGGAGTGGCTTGAGAGACGCTACGGCGTCCTCACCTACCGCCTGACGCAGGTCCTCACCGGACATGGAAGTTTCGGGAGGTACCTGTGTCTGATAGGGCGGGAGGAAACGCCCGGGTGTCATTACTGCGAGGGCCGCCCTGAGGACACGATGGAACACACAGTGGGGGAATGCCCTTCGTGGGCTGAGCACCGCCGTGCCCTCAGGGAAGTGATCGGCGATGGCGACCTCTCGCGTCCGGGCCTAGTGCAGGCCATGATGTGGAGCGGGGGGGACTGGGATGCCGTCTCCTCCTTTTGCGTAGCAGTCATGCTAGCTAAGGAGGAGGCGGGACGTGTGAGGCAGCGAAGCGCTGCCTCCTCGCAACCCAGCCATCGCGAAGGACACACCGGGCGTCGGGGATCGCGGGACGATCTCCGGCCACTGTAAGCGCGGGCCTGCGGATGGCGGGCATGGGTGGCTCCCCGTCCGACCAGAAACAGACCCGAGCGTACAGCGCGTCGCGTTCCGCGCGCGCCTCAAAGAGCCATCAGACCACCACAGATGGGGCCCAACAGGGCCGATGCCGATTCGGAGTCGCGGAGAACATAACGGGTAACCGGGGCGCGGCTCGACGTGCAGGAGAAGGAACGGGGTGGTTTTTAATCAGTAAGAGTCTGACACTCCCTCCCGCCTCACCCAGGCGGGAGCAGTCTTCGATGATTTACCCCCCTTAAAAAAAAATTCTACTTGTTTATAATATCAAGTAGTATCTTTACTTCGGACTTCAAACCAACGACCAAACGAAACCAATTTTCCAAACATGTCATTTCGAGTACTATACTGAATTGCGTGTTGTAATATTTTACTTGAACTCACTAAATTAATCATATCTTCCGATAGAGTGAACCGATTTCGATGAAACAAAAACTAAGTTATACCTCGAGTTGCGTAGAATTTTTGTATATAAGCAATGTTTGCATTGAATTCGTAGATTTTACGTGATGCGCGCACAAACAAACAGACAAACAGACAAACAGACAAAAAATTAAAAAATGATGGAAATGGGTTCTGTTGGTTGTCTTTTAACTCCCTGGCTAATTTTTTTGTCAATTTCTACAATGTACAAAAATTACTTTCCTACAGATTTATTATATGTATAGATAAAAACTATGAATTCCTTTTAATTGTCTATTTTAATGAAAAGCACCTTTATCAACGTTATTTTAGGCGCAATTTAATAAAAGATATTTTCAAATTACGTTATGTTAGTAAAAATTTATGATTTAACTGATAATGTTTTTCGAAAATGGCGTCTGAATAATCTTTTGAACACTGAAATGGTACAATGGTGAAAGATAAGGTATTTCCCCTTTTCTTCGTCAGATTCAATTATAAGTAAATATCTTTGGTAGACGAAGTACCTATCTAATCTGATTAAGATTGTCTATACACTACTTTCATTTTAACCCACCAACACGTCGATGGCGTCTGAAGAGGTAGGTAGAGATGCAAAAATTAAATTTAATGTTGTTGTAAACTTTTGAATGTTCACGTTGTACGAATACTTTTTATTATTTAATATTATTTTGACTTCATACCAAAATATATGCATAGGAACGTAATGTCGGTTTTAGGGGCAAACTCGTCCAATATTCCGCATTGGGTGAAGCGGGAGAAAGTGTCAGACTCTAACTGACTCCTACTCTTCGAGCCGGAGCCCTGAAAACCTGTTAAGACCTAATATCTTAAGGCATTGTCTAGCAGGTATTATGATATGTAATATGAAATAGTTTGGAGTAAATTAGTGTTACCTAAATGGTTATATTAGGGTTGATGACCTAACTTCACCTAACCTACATGAGTACTACTTAATGAGTAAGCCGGTGTTACTAATATCACCTACGTACCTTTAGTAATATCATAACGTTACTATCCTGTGGACTTTGCATTCGCTGTCATATTTTGTATAAATAGACACGTAATCATTCTCTTTTCCACATACATATTACATATTTTACAAATAAGGTAACAGTTACATGGACTTCTATTTATAACCTACTAGCTTTTACCCGCGGCTTCGCTCGCGTCACAAAAGAATAAAAAGTAGCCTATGTGACATAAACCAATACACACAGCGCCATCTATACCAATACTTTTATTTTTCCTCGGGAATATCAATTTTTCCGGGTTAAAAAGTACCCTATTATTTAATCCGGACTTCTAACTTTACGTCTGCAAATTCAAAGCAATCGGTTGAGTAGTTACGGCGTGAAGGTGGAACAAACAAACAAACAAACAAACTCACTTTCAGATTTATAATATTAGTAAGGATGTATCCTATAGATTTCAGTGCTGAAAATAGAATTTGGAGACAGAATATAATATGGATCATACTACGTCATATATCTTTTCGGATTAGGAGTTACTTGAGAGAAACCGTTGAAAGTTTATACGGGTGAATTCATTCGGAAAATTGATACCCCAATAGCAAAAGTACGCTCACCGAATTCTCGAGTAAATTATAAAGATAAAGATAAAGATATATTTATTTAGTAAAACATGAGTAATTACAATGAAGGTGTTTTTTTGGTTAGTACAGAGTTTACATGTTTTGCCATATACCTATGGCGTACTAAATCAATTACTTTAGGCAGATACTTAATACCAATCTACAATCAATAAATACAAAATCAAATGTCAAAGTTTGAATGAAAAAAAAAATTATAGTGTAAATAAATAACAATAAAAATCATAATTTAAAAATCACAATTTAAACTCACAGTAAAAGAATTTATGTAGATCGATCATCATCATATAAACAACAAGACGTTCACTAAAGAACATAGGCCTCCCCAATGTATATAGATTGCGAAAGGATAATGATCCCACGTCGTGGGCTTCATACACACACATAAACATAGGTACATACAAGTGCGAGAGGGAAAATCGGGGTGGCATTAGTCAGCGAGACTCGGAGAGCGCCCCTCGCCCTCCCCCAATAGGGAGACTGGGGATTTTCCACCCCACTGTAGTAAAATACACGTAATATTCTTATGAGATACTATGTTAGATAGCTGATAGGTTCAGAAAGATTCTTAATGCCATAGTTCTGTTAATAGATTTGACTAATAACTACTAGCTACTCAATTTTAAGTCGTGTTTAAGTATAGTTCTATCTCTACAAATTCTTTGTAAAATGACAGAGATGGCACGATATTTGAGCACGACTTAAAATTGAGTAACGTTTCACTATTCCGGCATAAGTTCCATATAAACTTAACATAACATAACATCACGCCTTTTATCCCCGAAAGGGTAGGCAGAGGTGCACATTATACCACTGTACAATGTAACACCCACTTTTCACTATTTATGTTATGAGTCCCATGTAATATTCCATATAAAATGTGTGAAAATGATGTCTCTAGAATCCAAAATCTAGCGAGAAATAGTTCAGTTATTGGGGATTAGTATTAAGATGTATTTAACGGCAAATGATTCATAAATGAATGTAAGAGAATCAAAAGACATAAGAAGGACAAAAATATCTTTCTTTGTTTCAATACCCATATTAAAGGTAGATAACCTAATAAAACATAACATAACATCACGCCTTTTATCCCCGAAGGGATAGGCAGAGGTGCACACAGAAGTGACACTCACTTTTCACTATTTATGTTATGAGTCCCATGTAATAGGGGGTGAGCCTATTGCCATATACCGGGCACATTTCCAGACTCCGTGCTATTGCTGAGATTTTTTTTAAAACCCTGTAATACTTTGCCCGACCCGGGAATGGAACCTGAGACCACTTTACTATAAAAAAGTAACTTCATTCTATCACTAAAATTTTCCACAAAACAGCCTATTAATCCTTTGAGTACCGTCATTATAGTCACAATTAAAGAACAATAAGTTGCGATCACCGGTGTCCTCGCTGTGTTAGACAGTTTAAAGAAAATCTAAACCTCAAAAAGATAACCACTACACCACATTATTATAACCTACCATACATTTGTAAACTCGCTTGCCGCAAACATACATACTTCGAAGATTATAGTACATACCCCGTATAATCTCCCTCGTCACCGCACAACTAAAAACGAACCTTACGGTATGAGGTATAGGATTGGAATTAGATTGGGAGCAATTTCCATCTCAGGAGCGAAAAGGACGAAAGATGGCTGGGAGATTAGAAGCCGTATTGATCGCGGTACATTCAGTAGGGTGGGGTACCATTCTGTTAATCTTTGTCTGCTGAGGTGTATTTGAAAATGGAATTTTAGTCTATGGGATGGGGTATTCTCTTTATGCTATTGGCTTCTTATTGGAGGTTCTATGGGGGAAATGGTAGGAAAGTGTTGGGTACATTTTCTTTTGAAGAGGGTCTTAAATTTCTGAAGCGATTGAGCATTGTTAAGTGTATTTAGATAAGTTGGTAATTATGTTGTACTTTGTCGGTGTTTCCGTCTTTAATAACATGTAGTTTTTATTAATATTGAATATAACCTGATACTCTTCAAAGCGGTGTATAAAACTTTCATTGTGAACTTTTACCTATGACGTAATTTTTATGGCACGATTATATGATGAGAGGGACTAATACTCGTTTTCATTAAACTCTCCTCAATTTTAAGAAACTCTTAACCTAGGATTGGTGACATTTAACGACAATTTGGTTTTCGCTTACCTATAAGTGACACCTAATTACAAGTAGATAAGGGATTAGTTGTAAATGCTACGTCACGCTAAGTAACCTTTATTTAAGAGATGTGCAGGGGAGATTGGTTAAGGCTTTGACTGCTAATAAAAAACTGTTGAAGGCAAATCTTTGCTAACGTCATCGGTCACCGGTGACCCCCATGGCGTTTAATATGTAAAAGGTTATGAGGCTACTTTTTGGACGGGTAAAGCCAAAAAGCAACAACAAGTCTGTCAATAAATACTAGTAGAAAATATTTCAGTATACATTTCATGAGTATTTGGTAAGTGATCAATGTTTATTAGATCGTGCAAAGTGAGGCAGCACTCGAAGGATGTAACGCAACACATAACTTGATTACTTGAACCAAGTCGGTTAAAAAGTAATACGTTTAGATTGATTGATGATATTTTCATCTAGTTCTCCTGAAGAATGTTTCTATATATTGTAAACTCTAACACCTCGGTGATAGAGTTTAACCCTTTGAGTACCGTCATTATAGACATAATTAAAGAAGAAAAGGTTGCGGTCACCGGTGTCCTCGCGGTATTTGACAGTTTAATAGTTTATGGCCAAGGATACATCATCATCATCAAGAGGCTATAAATGCCCACTACTGAGCAAACCCTCTTCTCACACGGCGATGGTCTGAACAATAATCACCACGCTTGCTCAATGCGGGTTAGCTAAAACTTATAATAAGAAATTATAAGTCCAGGTTTTCTCAGGATGTTTTCCTTCACCGTATGTCAGTGGCGTCTAGATAATCTTAAAAAGTACATATAACTCGGAAAAAGTCACATTAGTACTTGCCGTTGGTAGGTTTCGAACCCTCATGCATAAGAAACGGGCGTCTTAGGCCAAAGATACACTAGGGCACAAAAGTCCTGCGACACGTATCGCCAGCGATGTTGGGTGAAGTAGCGCGACGTTGGCGGACTTTTGCCGGAATACTGAAACGTTACTCAATTTTAAGTCGTGCTCAAATATCGTGCCATCTCTGTCATTTTACAAAGAATTTGTAGAGACAGAACTATACTTAAGCGCGACTTAAAATTGGGTAGCGTTTCAGTATTCCGACATTTGGTCGACATGTCTGGCAAGTGGCAACATCGACGTCACTGTGGACATAAGTTGCGCGTTGTCACCGTATATGTCAGTCGTCATTGGCCGGCTTCGCTTGACATATCGCCGATACAGTCAAGTCTTGGGATATTTGTGCCCTAGTGTATCTCTAGCTTATATTTATGTGTCGCGGAGAACCTAACGGGTAACCGGGGCTCCGGCCCGACGTGCAGGAGAAGGAACGGGGTGGTTTTTAGTCAGTAAGAGTCTGACACTGAGGCGGGAGCAGTCATTCGATGATTTTCCCCCTTTAAAAAAAACATAAAAAAGCTTATATTTATGTGACTGTCTGTTGCTGGACTATAGATCTCCAGTAAATAGGAGGTTCTGGCAGGCGAGTTGGAGATTGCTGTCACTTTATTTCTGTTAAATTAATTAACCTTATAGGTACTGATAATTACCGATGATGACTGTCTTGTAGAACAAAAATATAACAGACTAAAAATGGGTCTAGTTACAGTAAAGTGGACTTCCCTCATGAAATCATGTATTTGTATCTCCGTTTTGAAAAAGTAATAGGTAATTAATTTGTCCAATTCAAAGTGTGGATGAGCTATATGTGTAAATATGGGTATCGACAGAATACTTTGCATCTACATAATGTACAAGATTCGCAACATTACACCCGGCCACCTAGAAAAAAAACTGCTCAAATTAGTCTACAAAACCACTCTTGCGCATTAATCAATCATTAATTAATAACAGTAACGTCTGGGCACATTTCGCGTCTTCAATTTCCTTCGATTGAGCAAAGTGCACCGATACAGAGCGGTCAGGAATCACAGTCCAATGAAACGATTAAAAACAAAAGACGATCGCGTGCGCGTGCGCAGCGCTCGGTGTAAACACGCATCTTGTCTTGCTACATCTATAACACTAGCTGTTCCCGCGCGGTTCTGCCCGTTGCTTGGCTCTTATCGATTGCCGCGTGATGTTTTAAGTACAGCGTCCTTCGATAAAGGGACTGTCAAACACAAACAAAATTCAATTGAAACCAGTCATTTCGAATATTAGCGTGTCCAGGCAAACAACCTCTAAATAATATTACTAAAGTGTAACGTAACATAACGTCACGCCTTTTTATTCCCGAAGGGGTAGGCAGAGGTGCACATTTCGGCACTTAATGCCACTATACAATGTAACACCCACTTTCTACTATACTATTTATGTTATGAGTCCCATGTTATAGGGGGTGAGCCTATTGCCATATACCGGGCACAAATTAATTAGGGATTAGTATAAATAATAGGATTGTAATTACATTATCCATACATCAAACGAAACTGTAATTATTCATTTAATGTTGTAACGATAGCATAACTCATCGCTTCGATAATGTAATATAAGATCCAGCGCGACTCGTACGTAGGGTTGTCACGTAGACTGACAGACATGAAAACTATTTATTAATTATACCTTTATAATTTTTTATTTTTGCTGTTACGTTTTGATTTTTTTTATTTTAATCATTTTATTATTGGAAAATAAAAATACTTTGCGACTATCAATATATACAACTTAAAATATAAAAAATAATTTAAAACTAAAATATTTACACCTTAAAAAAAATATATCATAAGGCATCAAAGAAAACATTTTCCTCGTCGCTACCGTGAGGTAGGGTGCCCAAAAGACTGGCAGCATTGGCAAGTTGAATGGCAATGCTTAACCTTTGCCCAAGGTAGTAGCCAGCCCTTCGATCATCTGAAGTGTCAACCATCCTCCTTACAATATCTTTATTTATCAAGAAGCTGAATATCTTGAGCCCCACGGCCCTAAGGCCGTAAAAAAGGACTTATAAAGGTTGAAACTCTAGAGTTTCAACCTTTATAGTTAAACTACATATTTTTGTGATCGATTTATTAGTACATTAAAACTTGCTTCGAAATGTAATAGACACTTTTCTGAAAACCGCATTAAAATCGGATCAGCCAATCGCGAGATAATCACGTACGTACATACAAACATATAGGTCAAACTCAAAATCTCCTTTTTTGAAGTCTGTTAAAAGAGTTATTACTAATAACAAATACATTATTTCCATTGATCTTTTGCCACGTCAAAAGTTAATCTCTGATAAAGGAAAATATTAATATGTTTTTTTAGAAAGATATTACAGAGCACGGTGTAGAATTATACTCGTTGTGTGATAATTATTACTAAGCTGGTAGATTGAAAATGGAACTCATAACATAACTTACTAATTGTAAACACAAAGTACTCGAGAATCCATTCAGAACGTTTTACTAATTAATCTTTTTTTTTTTAATTTGATGGGGCGGCGTTTGACCACTATCTCGCCTGGTGGTAAGCGATGATGCGGTTTACGATGGTATAACCTGGGAGTCTTCAAGGCCCGAGTGAATAGGTTGCTTATGGGACGACGTGCTCCGTCGTAGACCGCTTCATCAAATAATACCATAAAGTATTTAATTTATTTCGCCTGACAAGTGACATCCCTAATCCGCAACCGATTCTCAGCGGCGCGGGCGCATAAGATTTGCATACCTAGCGCATACGCAACGTCTGGAAAAGTGGATCTATGCAATTATATAGATAACGAGTTTTTGTTAGTTGTTCTGTCTTTCTTGATTTAAATAAGCAAACATATGTAATTATTATGTCCTACAAAGCCTTTTAGGTGGAGTGGTCCACTGCCCAGTGTGTCGGCTTTTTTTAAAGGAGGAAAATCATAGAATGACTTCTCCCGCCTGGGTGAGGCGGGAGGGAGTGTCAGACTCTTACTGACTAAAAACCACCCCGTTCCTTCCCCTGCTCTTCGAGCTGAAGCCGCGGTAAGTCGTTAAGTTCTCCGCGGCTCCGTATCGCCAAAGTGGGCTTGAGTTCGATTCCCGCATTTAATAAAGAGTAAACTATACTAATTGAATTTTCGAGACTGCCTCGTTGGCCGAGTGGTCGCAAGTGCGACTGCCGGGCAAGGGGTCTCGGGTTCTATTCCCGGGTCGGGCAAAGTATTACTGGGTTTTTAAAAATTTCAGTAGTAGCACGGAGTCTGGAAATGTGCCCGGTATATGGCAATAGGCTCACCCACATGGGACTCATAACATAAATAGTGAAAAGTGGGTGTTACATTGTACAGTGGCATTAAGTGCCGAAATGTGCACCTTTGCCTACCCCTTCGGGGATAAAAAGGCGTGATGTTATGTTATGTTTGAATTTTCGATTCTATAACGATTACAAACTCCACCATTAAGTATCATAATCTACAAAATTTCTCCGAAAATACCTAAATATATAGACATTCGTGTGCAAAATATTTTATCACGAAATGATTCAGAACAGAATCGTAGCCGCCGCTACATAATATAATACTGTAAATTAATAAAATCTCTAAGATCAATTCGTTTATCGACCAGACAAGATAGCAACAGGCTTAAGTATATAAATTGATGATATATACTTCATTATATGTATTATATATTATTATACTGTCCCAAGGACAATCACGTGTTTACATTCATTATGTATTTACTTAGATAAACACGTATATATTTCATTCAAAGTCATATAGAAAATGTTTACAAGTTTGCAACGAATTTCGGAAAGGTCTTTACATCGCTGATTTTTTTTTCTTTATAATTATATTGCATTTACAAATGCAGGTACAAATTCATATACACATGATACATATCACATTAAAACTCATTTTTATTCTTACCCAATCCAAGAAACAGCACACAAAGTTATAGTAAAAACCCTGATTTTCTTCCTCACCCCGTATATCCCCAAGCGGTCACCGGTGACCGCTCTCCACTAATTACATTATAGACCTTATTTCCAATGTTTAGAGATTATTTTTGTATGAACAAATTTAGGGGATGATTTTCAACGGGTTTTAACTGTAGTATATATAGTAAAAGATCCTTTATCTTTCTTTAATCTCTTATCAAAAACCACTTATTTTATGGAATCGGAGACCAACGAGCAGACGGATCACCTAATGGTAAGCGATCAGCACCGCCAGGACACCCGCAACACCAGAGGCATCAGAGGTGCATTGCCGGCCTTTTAAAAAGGAATACGCTCTTTTCTTGATGGTTTGAAGGTATTATTTTAATAATACTTATTTTAAATTCTCATTTTAATTACAAAGCCCAGCAGATATCGTCAGTAATGTGTTAATTTATTAAAGTAGCCGGGGTCACCTGTCTCGACTCTGATCCCGCGCATTTGAATACAATGCGTGCGCGCAGACTGAGCGACATGATGCCCAGTTTATACCATAAGTATTTACGTTGGTATTTGTTTAAATAAGAAGTGAATTTAGAGAGAAATGTTTTATTTAGATTACTTTATTTAGGTAAATATTCTGCGGTCACTTAAGTAGTCACATTCATCCGAAGATGTAGGTGTAGGTAAGCATGATGTTTGTTGCTCTTTCTTGAAAAAGGTACTGAATACCTAGGTCTGAGTAAAATTTAGCACTAAGATTATTTATGATTAGCTTTTACCTGCGGCTTTGTCCGCGTCTTCTTGTGAATTTAATTTGGATAAAAATCCCATCACATAAGTCAGCCCATGTATACCAAATTTCATCAAAATCCGTTCTGCAGTTTCTTAAGTTTTTTATCCCGATAACGCAGACGAAGTCGGTGGCAGACCAGGTGAAAAATGGGTCTTATATTGTGCACGTGAACCTTTTCCTACATCGAAAATTAAAGTTCTATTATTACTCTCGCTGCCATTTTCGTTTACCGTCTAATTTCTATAACTTACTGTTACCATGTCAAGATGACAACATTTCCTACTAAAAGTAGGTGGGGCCGACCACAAGTGATACTATAATCGATTACAAAACTCGACCAAATAGATAATAGCAGCACGCACATCAAAGTACCCAAAACTGACTGTAATCTTCAAACGGTTTTGACCTTTGTTAACTTAAGTATAAAGATGAGAATCCCATAAGATATTTTTATAGATAGGTGTATCTTCATATGCAGCATGTACCATATTCCAGTAAAACTCGAATATACCACACTTAACTGTTTGTTCTCGATTCTTAATCTTATCGATATTTCGGTAATTCGTAAATAATACCTCAATCTCGTATTGTCGATAAGATTTGTGTCTGTACATAATATTTTCTGCATATTATCAGATAGTGGTATCAAGAATTTCGATTATTTAAGGCACTTATTCTACCGATGACGAAGAACGAGATGCGAATTAAGCAAGAAACTTGAGTAAATCAGTAGATTTTTTAAGGGGGGGAAATCATCCAATTCATCTCCCGCGTTGGTGTCAGACTCATACTGACTAAAACCCACCCCGCTCGTAATCCTGAACTTCGAGCCGGAGCCCCGGCAACCCGTTAACTCCTCCGCGGCTTCGTATCGGCATCAGCCCTATTGGGACCTATTCGTGGTAGTCTGATGACTTTTTGAGGCGCGCTCGGAACGCGACGCGCCGTACACTCTGGTCTGGTTCTGGACGGGTGGCGAACTACCCATGCTCGCAGTCCGCAGGCCCGTGTCGTCGTGGCTTGGAAGTTAAATTAAGAAAGTTCTAAGGAAAGGTCCAAGGTCATTGAAAGCCAAAACATGATTGTTCCAATTAATCTACATACAAGTAGTCATACCAACTAAACAGAATGTTCTATCACGCTGTCCGTCAGTGAAGCTATGTCTCCTAAATGAAATGGCGAGCACCAATGTGATTTGTTCTCAGTTACATACTTTTTCCAAGATTATTTAGACCACACTGACAAGAATGGTTATCGTGAGGAAACTTGGGCTTATAATATCTAACTATGGCTTAGAATGCGTGGTGATTAAAGCTCAAACCTTCCCCATGTGAGAAAATACCTTTGCCCAGAAGGAAAGTTACAAGCTGATGGTGATAAGCGCAAGAAGAGGTTTTTGATTATAATTCCTGATTACTTATACAAATGGCATCTCGAATTTCCCCAGATATGGAGATATTGCACAAGCATTAATCAAAGTGATGATTAATATTATATTGACGTGGGCATTCGTAATAAATTTTTGAGATCGTTACAGAAATTAAATTTCACGTAAATAGATAAAGGTATTGTGATGATAATATATGTTTCGTTGATGTAAGAAGGAATACTGATCTACACAATAAAATATTTAAAAAAACACTATCATTAATTTATTTTATGACCAAATTTTTGGGAATGAAGTATGCTGTTTGACGCTAAAAAAACGTGGCGTCACAATACACAATTTCGTACAAAATTTATAGAAGACTGTCATTTTTGACAGTTCGAAAAGAGTATTGAATTTGACTAGTTGGCAAGTACCCAATTATGTAGTTCCTTCATTAGTCGCCCCTTACGGCAATCAACAGTAGAAGAATATTAATTAAACGCGTTTCACGATAATAGTAATTATGATAATAACCAATTGATTCATTTCTTCGCTACTAAAATCTCAATCCGTTGAATGACAAACCGTTCCTTAATTAAAATTACATTATAGACTATAAATGAATAAGGTATATACCTAATCAGCCAATCAATAACTATCCCAATCGCAGAGTATCTATCTAGGTGCGCGTGCGTCGATTGCGTGTCGCTTGCGCATCCTGATTGTACCGCGCCATATCTTCACCCGACCGGTGACTCGGTGTTGATAGTATTAAAAATAAACTTAGTATATTAAATAACCGGATTTAATATTAAAACATATAAGATATCAACGAAATATATTGAGAAATTAGGAATAAGGAATGTTCTGTTCTGTATAATTAAAAAAATGTACCACCCATATAGAAAACCTCGTTCTCTTTGGGAAGTTGGATAAAAGAATATTTGTTACAATACTAGGCCTTATTTTTATATAAAACTAGCTTCTGCCCGCGACTTCGTACGCGCAAACCCGTTTTCTACCGTTCACGTAGGATCTTCAGGATTTTTTTGTCTTAAGAACCTTCTCCTAATAGTAACAAATACAACTAAAAAGAATCAACCAAATCGGTCAAGCTGTTTTCATGCTATGTCATTATATATTCATTTATATACATATATAGATTTGACGGGCTGACGTTTGTTTGTGGCCACTGTTTCCCCTGATGGTAAGCAATGACGCGGCCTACGACGTTATTAGGTTATTACGGATCCCTCAATAATAAACAGTATAGCTGTTTCAGATGTTGAACCAGCAGAAAACCCTTGTTCTAGCAGACACAGTCGTGCATACAGCCTCTATAGGATACAACATTATAGAAAACAACAATTCTGTGTCACAGTATTATGTTTTATTGAAGACTTAGGTAATACCTTTTGTTCGATTAGCGATAAGACTTTCGGAATTTTTTATCTAATTTATTTAAATAAAATAAATCAATCAAGCTCAAGGTCATTTTAGACAAACAATAAAAAGGAATATGTACATACATACATAACTTCACGCCTGTCTCCCATGGGGGTAGACAGGGACTATGGAACGCCAATTATTACGATTCCTACATACCTCTTTCGCTTCATCAACAGTCATCAATCTTTTCATGCATGCTCGTCGGCTAAGGGTACTTTTAATTTGGCCCTTCTTTAATATATCGCCAATCTGGTCAGTACATGTCTGTCTAGGGCGCCCTCTACCGACGGCCCCATTCATATCAAGTATATGTACTATGTATGAAATAAAAAACATCACATACAAAATCGTTATTATTGGTAACAAATCAAGCTATGCAATAACCAGTATAAACTGACCGACGAATCTGCAGAGAGATTATAGAAAGCGAGGTCATGATAAAATGGTTATGTATAACTCGTTGTGAGACAATCAGTGAAGTTATTTGGTTAAGGTATATAGATAAGAAAATAAAGGTTGATTCAGAATTATGACAGTAGCTATTGTCATCAAGTGAAATCTTTTAGTTGGCTACTCAGCCGACCAATGGTAATTGTCTCTGTACCGAATCAATCTTCATTTTTTTTTTCATACCGAAGTACTTGGCTCACTACACCTAAAAATATGATAAAAGATAATATTTATCAATACCTTGTCATAAATTCTTTAGAAAGATTATTATCTTTTGAAAATGTTTTGCTACGAAAGGTGACTACGAAATGGCTACGAAATTTCGTAGCAAAACGAAAATTAAAAAACTACGATTTAAGACGAAAATGTTAAGGTTATAAAATTTTTACGATATTTATAATAGCCCATGAATGGTTGGACAGATTTTCATAATGTTTATATTAGAACTTTCGTAAGACATACTAAATTAATTAATAATTATATTTTCGGCTTACTCACATAATTGTTTGAGGAACTCGACTAGTTTCAAGCCATGTTAGAGGCTCATATTCATGAGCAGCATTCCGCGACCGGCGATACTGTGACTATCGCGCTGCTACTGACAGCGATAAGTATTTTCATAATGTTTGATAAACTGGTCAAATACAAAAAGTTTTCGAAATCCATATCTCCGAAAACGAACGAAGTACCTACGCTAATTACTAATGAGTCGTCACAAAGTTCACCGAAACAGCCGATATTTATATAATTTATATTAAAAATAGGTCTAAAAAGCTGGCAACACGCAACAAATCACTGACATCGACATATGCGCTGGCGCAGCGTTCGTTACGAAAACGACACGATTTTTTCACGACATTTCGTGTTCGAGCCGACATTTCCACATAAGTCGCGGCTCAGTGGCCACTGATTTATTATCTTCAGTAACCGGTGCTGTTAGATCATTTACTTTGTTCATGGTAGCTGTGAAAATGGTTGGTTTAAAAATAGGTCTTTAAAAGGTCTACGGTCTTTGGACTTTCTCGGCACCATTTACCATAGATTTTCTAACCATCTATTGTTGTACTACAATAATATTTAACTTTTAACACCGTTTATTCTGTAACTAGCTACTTCCGCACGGTTTCACACGCTCTGCTCAGCTCGTATTGGTTGTAGCGTGATGTTTTATGGCTTATAGCCATCCTTGATAAATGCACTATCCAACACATAAAGAATTATTCAAATCAGACTTGTAGTAACGGAGATTAGCGCGTTCAAACAAACAAACAAAAAAACAAAATCTTTCGCTGTATATAAGATTAATGAAGTTGATGTCGCCAAGCTATATGGCTTATTATTACCGTCCATAACTTTTACAATCGAACTGATGAAGTCGAGTGTATTCTATACTGCTGTCATCCACCGAGAGACGGCTACACTACTTTTCACTATTTATGTTATGAGTCCCATGTAATAGGTAGTGACCCTATTGCCATATACCGGGCACAATTCCAAACTCCGTGCTACTACTGAGATTTTATTTAACCATAAATCTCTAAAATCAAAAAGACGTATCATTGTCATTATGCTATATTATGTTAAAAGCGAAGCAGGCTAATGATCTCATAAGCAATCTGCACCAGATAACAAGTATAACAGCCTAGTTACCGTGCATATGTGTAAACGACTCAGTCCGTCACGCTCATAGGCCTGAGATCGAAACGAAGCGGGAGTAGCCGGCGGTTTTATTATTTACAACCATTATGCTATGTTTCACTACGACGATCTTTATAGTATAGAAAGCGATAGTTTATTAGATTATCTATAAGTAAGTAGTACTTACTTATAAATATTATTGTGTAATTTTCTTTAGTGGTGTCTTGTTTGAGAAGTAATTTATTGGTTTTTCGCAGTGATGTCTTGATTTTTGCAGCTTTTTTCCTGTTTTGGTGTTTAGTGGTCCGGTAATATCTGAATTACTGGAAACAATTCCAAACAATAGGATGTTATTCGAAAAGTTTTGAAATGGGAATACCTGAGGCTGGACTTTCTCTTCTTTCTATCTTGCTTTGAAAGAGTCTGCTATCCGTCTTTCAGTAGCTAATCGTAGTTTAACATTGACTTTGATCAGCTACATTGTAAATTGGTGATTAATACTTCCTAGAACTTCGTTTGGTTCTAAAATATGAGTAAAATTTTAGAGAAGAATGTCTAAATACAAAAGTGAAAATAATTTCACCTAAAATAAAATTATAAATGTACATAATAGATGTCGGTATGTTTGACACAGAAAATCAATAATTCTAATCATGTACAACGACCGTTGGGCGTTCCAATTTTAAAATCAAAATCATACCGCAAGATGGACGACAGTGAAAGCGCGGTCATTGGTCGGTGGTCGTCTGCGTGCCATAACACCAATTTAACACATGCACGTTTCAACAACCTTATACAATGAGATTAAGGTTTATTATTGCATGATTAAGGTTAGTGTGTAAGTTTGTCGTACACTACCGCTCTTGGTCGCACGCGCTCACGTCAAATGAGAGATAATTGTTCTTTTGTTTATTTGTTTATACTTCGCGTTCATCGCTTTGTTTATTGCTCATCTGCTGTAAAGATTGTGTAATTATTAATTGTTTAAACGCTTATCTAGGATTTAAGCTACCGGTGTTAGAGATAATTTCTCTTGCATTTTCTTGGTAGGCAATGGTTGTTACTCATGTGAGTTTGCTAGGGCATACTTATTAAACTTTCATGTCGTGAGGAAGGTAACCTTTAAGTCTGAAATTGTCAGTTCCTCTTAAGTAAGCGTAGTGATCAATGCCTCCGCTCCATTGCCAGTTTTCTCTTTCCTAAATTGAAAGAAACCCCTAAGATAAAATAAATGACATTTAACGTCTTTTTTTAAGTGACATCTAACAGTATAAGTAAGGGTGTAGTTTAGGTGCTAAGCCAAGCTAAGAGACTTTTAGTTAAGTTTAGGAGTGATTATGGAGTTTCTTGCTCGTTCTTCTCCATAGGAATCTACACCTTGGAATGAGCAAATAGCTTCACTTTTAATTATTTTTTTTGTTGACGTTCAAAAGTGCCATTCTGGCCTAATTGAAATAAATGATTTTGACTTTGACTTTGACTTTGACCGGCTCGACCGGAGTGATACCACGCCCTCACAGAAAACCGACGTGAAACAACGCTTGCGTTGTATTCCGTCGTGTAACTCCACCACACCAATTCCAGAATCCCCAATAATCCTCAAATTCCTAATCCCAGAAGGCTGGTAACGCACTTGTATCGCAGTGTTCTGGTGTTGCAGGTGTCCATGGGCGACACCGATTGCTTACCATCAGGTGATCCGTCTGCTCGTTTACCGGCTTAAAAAATAAAAAATGGAAAACTACTAGTACTCAGACTCCATATCATTAGATACTGATTACTGATAGATACATGGAAACTCCGACTGTATTTGCAGGTGTGTTAAACTGATAAAGAGTCACAAGATTCATAAAACATAGGAACGATTACTACATTCAGGATTTAAATAAAAATATGACTTAATGACTAAAGAATTGATAACATTTTCTATTCTCTTCTTTGTAATCATATAAAGCTGAAGAGTTTGTTTGTTTGAATGCGCTTATCTCCAGAACTACTAGTCCAATTTGAATAATATTTTTGCGTTGAATAGTGTATTTATCGAGGGAGGTTATAGATTTTAAAACATCACGCTACGACCAATAGAAGATGAGCAGAGCGGGTGTGAACTGCGTGGAACTAGCTAGTCTTTCATATCTGTTGTAATAATACAGTTTTGTAGTTTGTATGTTTGATCGGTAGGTAATTATCGCGATCTTTGTGACCAGAATCGTATATTCAAAAACATATTCGTCAACCATGAGCCACTGTAGGGAACTAAATTATCCACCTTCTTTACCTAAGAAGGTTTGAAATAAACTACGCTCTCGGCAGTTTTTTTTAAGGAGGAAAAATCTTTGCATTGCTTCTCCCGCTTAGGTGAGGCGGGAGGGAGCGTCAGACTCTTATTGACTAAAAACCGCCCCGTCTATACTCCTGCTCTTTGAGCCGGAGCCCCGGTAACCTTATACGTTCTCAGCAGCACCCTTGGCAGTTGAAAATTTCATTATAAAGTTTCACATTTTCTCGAAGACAGCGGCTGCCCGGTATCTGACAAACATGCAATGTTATATTAAAGTGTGTGCTTATATTTAAGTGGCTTCACTTGATTGTAAGAATGCACAATTTGTCCCATAATACATAAATATGAAAGGAGGTTGATAACTAAACTCGCGGCAGATACCTAGTCCTTACTATCCTTACTATAATAATATTATAAATCGGAAAGTGAGTTTGTTTGTTTGTTCCGACTTCACGCCGTAACTACTAAACCGATTGCATTGAATTTTTGCAGACGTAAAGTTAGTAGTCTGGATTAAATAATAGGGTACTTTTTATCCCGACAAAATTTGATATTCCCGAGGGAAAACAAAAGTATTGGTATAGATGGCGCTGTATGTATTGGTATACCTATGTCACATAGGCTACTTTTTATCCTTTTGTGACGCGAGCAATGCTGCGGGTAAATGCTAGTGTTATAAAAATCGTAGATATCTGATGCAATCGTACTAATAATCTTAATATTTCCTTCAAACAAACAAAAGATTAATTGATTGATAACGTGTGTCGTGTACACCTCATTGTAAAATATCCGGCAAGATCACACAAAATGTAGATACAAAATTATACTGTTTCACATTTCAATTAAGGTTGAAAATACAAAAGCTAACTTTTCTAAACATTTGCATAGGTAGAGGCTTCTCAATTTCAGATTGTAGAAAAATATTGATAGAAATTGAAACTGTATCGCATTCAAAATATGATTGAAATTACAATGGTTACAGATTCTTATGTTTTATATAGCAACTGTACCGGTTTTTGGTACTTATCCTATCTTATACGGATCTTTCTTTTCAAGGGCATAAGGAATGCAGTACGTGGTAGAACAAAGTCCACCGCCAAGCTGATGTGTTCGTAGCAAAGTCCACAGCAGTCCTTTCCTTTAGAAGTGAAGGAACTCAAGGAAGAAATTATCTTTTTTCTGAAAAGTCAGACATAAACACAGACATTTTGGACAGTCATGTTATTCATCGTCATCACTCATTGTCATCCTCACCATCGTTAGTCGGTAAATATTATTTAATACTTTATTTCATTAATTAAATACTTACTGCTCAACGTGGACCTTTCCAAAGTGACTTGAGTAGGTACAGTTAGGATTGCGATAAGGTTAGGTACTGATAATAAAGTAATGCTACTACAACTATTACCAGCAAATACTGCTTTATTTTGAGGGGAAAATCATACAATGAATTCCTCCGCCCGGGAGTGAGATGGCGAGGCAACTGGTACTAGCTGCTAACTGCTCGTCTCTCAGTAATGAAATAACAAACGAAACTATTGTCATAGGTACAATAGGAATAATTTTGAACTCAATAGAATATAGATTACGAAAATTCAAACATGTAGTATTGTCCTGAAAGAAACTCTTAACTATTTTTTTAAGGGTGGAAAATCATCGAATGACTGCTCCCGCCTGGGTGAGGCGGGAGGGAGTGTCAGACTCTTACTGACTAAAAACCACCGCGTTCCTTCTCCTGCACGTCGAGCCGGAGCCCCGGTTACCCGTTCTCCGCGACAAACTGTAACTATTGGGTATTTAGGATTTCCCGTATCTTAATCAAGGTCAAATGAAATAATCCGATTAGAATATTTAATATAATAAAATGTATCTAAATAGGTGATTAGGTATTAGTTAGTAAGATAACAGCTTGTGTTCCAGTATCGGATGTTTACGTAGCTACGAGCTCAGGTGCGCCTCTGTGCACGCCGCGTGTTGATTCTGCACTAATTTAGGGCTGGCGCGCGACAGAAATGATTTGAGTACAAACAAGCATTGTTTGTTTTTTTTTTATTTTAAAACTATATCTGAGGAAGGAGTCTTAACATTGATTTCATGTTCAATCATTTATTGAACTCGTTTTGTTTTCGTTTTTTTTTAAATTTTTCTAGCATGAAGTTTGTAAACTAAAATATACCTACGTATTCCTACAACGTAATAAGTATATGTAAGATCACTCTATTATTATATTTTACTGAATCGATTCACTAAAAGTAGCGAGTCCATTTATGTTTTCAGAAACAAATAGTACATTTTATTATAATACTTAGTATATGTTTTAAGACTTGATTTCTCGCCGATAGAACAACCACAAATGCGACTATCAAACATTTTAAACAATTTCAACACCTGAATCGAGCAAAATTTTCCAACTATTATAATTTTCGATGGGTAATTCATAACGGCAGTTTCTTATTTATTTATTTATTTTTATTTATTTCTTCTTCACAAAATACCGTGAATGGCGGACTTAATGCCTTAAGGCATTCTCTTACAGTCAACCATAGGGAAGTGCAGAGAAATGAAGTGGCCGCGAAGCCAGAACACAATAAAAAAAAAAAAAAAAGTTATGTAATATGTATACTACACACATAAATACCTATAGAATAAATATATTAATACAATATTTTATAAATAGACATATACATACCATATAATATATACTACTAAACAAATACTTATACTGCATAAATACTACAATATATTATATCTATATATATATAAAAGAAAGTCATGTTAGTTACACCATTTATAACTCAAGAACGGCAGAATAGATTTAGCTGAAAATTGGTAGGGAGGTAGCTTAGAGCCAGGAGACCGACATAGGATACTTTTTACCCAATTCTTTTTTTTTACTTTTTACCGAAAATCAAGAACGGGAACGGGAAATATCGGGATTGCGCGTACGAAGTCGCGGACAGAAGCTAGTAAAAAATAAAAAAGAAAACGTTGTTCGAATAGTTTCCTTAATTATTTTGAGTCTGCCAATGCTTAAGTAGTTGCTCACGGACTTTAAATTTAAAGATATTGCGACTTGTTGCCATTCTGATCTCCTTGGGCAACGCATTCCACAGAATAACAGCTTGAATGAAAAAGGAAGAATGAAAGAAGTCAGTGCGATGAGAGATACATTGAAGATGTCGGTTTTGAGACGAACGAAGAAATTTTGTGTGGTTTGCGCACGTATATTGGAAGTAAGAAGCAAGGTAAGTAGGTGAAGAAGGAGAGTCAAGATAAGAGAATAAAGTGGTTAATGCCCTCTGCTGCCTGCGCAAGCGTATGGGCAGCCACTTCAGTTGCATCCTATGTGCAGAAATATGATCATATTTACGTAAGTTGAAAACGAATCGAATGCAGTTATTTAGAAGTCGGTCTAACTTATTGAGTAGATCTGCATTCAGGTCGTAATAACAGACATCAGCGTAATCAATAATCGGGAAAATCAAGGTCTGCACAAGCTGCGCCTTCACAGAGGACGGAAGAAAGTTCCTCAGACGATACAGAGCCCGCAACGATCCAGTCACCCTTTGGCAAACACTTGTGACCTGAGCACGCCAGCTCAAATCTTATCATTAATAGTATCATCATTAATAACGTAATTCTGTTGTTTTTATTAGGTTACTAATACCACGACCTCTACCCATCATTTCGGAGAATCACAAACACAATGGTATAAGGAAAAAGCCCGTCTTCCGATTACAACGTATATCTAATCCAGTTATCACAGGTATATGTCCAAACAGCAGGATATATTGTAGTTATCATAATAATAATATTATCTAAATACTGATTCATGCCATGTGGCTGGTTGCTATACGCCGACAATTGTCCAAAACTGAGTAATGGCCAGGCTCATAAGTCAATACAAAATAAAAAAAAATTGAAAGAAACAAAGGAGGTTCTTGCTTGTTCTTCTACATTCGAAACTACATTCTAGAAAGAGCTTCACTGTCAGTGACAGACTGACTTCAGACTTCGGACGGACACTTCAGATTTGAAGTTTCAAAAGTATATACTTTCTCAATAACCACCCAATAACCACCATTTCTCAAAACCATAGTTCCATGTAGACGGAACTCGTTTCAAAATTCTACTTCTGATAGTTAGATTACAGACAGACTGGTTAGCTCCATAGAGACTGTATAACCGAAATTCTTCAGTGGCGTACTCAAAATTCCAACTGCCAGATTCTTGATGAATCAATCGGTAAGTTGGACCACATCGTATCTTCTATCGGTAGATAATAAAAACACTTTTATTAATAAGACTAGAATACGAATCTCCTGTCTCCTCACGAAACTTGAGAAATGCTGACACAATATTTAATGACCATAATTCAGTATCCCTAATTTGGTTAACGAAACAAAACAAAGTTACGGCAATAAAAATATTAAACATAACTGGCTACTACCTTGGGCAAAGGTTAAGCATTGCCATTCCCGACCTCCCGAACGGCGTTAGCACTATATGCTACGCCGACGATACGCTGGTGCTGGCGCACGGGAGGTCACACCAGGCGGCGGCCGACTTAATGGCGACAGCGGTTGCGACAGTCGTTGAGAGAATCCGGCAGTTGGGACTCGAGGTGGCGCTCCACAAGTCCGAGGCCATGTGTTTTCATGGCCGCGGGAACGCGCCACCTCCGGGTGGGTCCCAAATAACGGCGGGAGGAGTTACCATCGGCGTCGAGACGACGATGAAGTACCTAGGACTCGTCCTCGACAGTCGGTGGAACTTCATAGAACACTTCCGACGTTTGGCTCCAAAGTTGGAGAGGACGGGGGCTGCGTTTAAACGCATCCTCCCCAACCTCGGGGGGCCAAACGCCTCCTGCCGGAGGTTATACGCCGGGGTCGTGCGGTCCATGGCCCTCTACGGCGCCCCTGTTTGGGCGCCTAACCTGTTGCGGCGTCCCGCTCGGACGCTGCTCATGGCACAGAGGGTCATGGCGATCCGAATGATCCGCGGATACCGCACGATCTCTGGGGAGTCGGCGAACCTCCTTGCCGGATTACCGCCGTGGGATCTGGAGGCGAAGGTGCTCGCGCGCGTGCACAGCATGCGCGCGGAGGCACGTCGCCGGGGCGAAACTCCGCTGCCGCGCCAGATAAGTGCGTGGCGGGATGAGCTCCGGCGCGATCTCATGGCGGAATGGCAGCAACGACTGTCGCAACCGAGGACTGGGCTCGCTGCCATCGCAGCGGTAAGTCCCCTCTTTGAGGAGTGGCTTGAGAGACGCTACGGCGTCCTCACCTACCGCCTGACGCAGGTCCTCACCGGACATGGCAGTTTCGGGAGGTACCTGTGTCTGATGGGGCGGGAGGAAACGCCCGGGTGTCATCACTGCGAGGACCGCCCTGAGGACACGGTGGAACACACGGTGGGAGAATGCCCTTCGTGGGCTGAGCACCGCCGTGTCCTCAGGGAAGTGATCGGCGATGGCGACCTCTCGCGTCCGGGCCTAGTGCAGGCCATGATGCGGAGCGAGGGGGATTGGGATGCCGTCTCCTCCTTTTGCGAAGCAGTCATGCTAGCTAAGGAGGAGGCGGGACGCGTGAGGCAGCGAAGCGCTGCCTCCTCGCAACCCAGCCATCGCGAAGGACACACCGGGCGTCGGGGATCGCGGGACGATCTCCGGCCACCGTAAGCGCGGGCCTGCGGACGGCGAGCATGGGTGGCTCCCCGTCCGACCAGAAACAGACCCGAGCGTACGGCGCGTCGCGTTCCGCGCGCGCCTCAAAGAGCCATCAGACCACCACAGATGGGGTCCAATAGGGCCGATGCCGATTCGGAGTCGCGGAGAACCTAACGGGTAACCGGGGCTCCGGCTCGACGTGCAGGAGAAGGAACGGGGTGGTTTTTAGTCAGTAAGAGTCTGACACTCCCTCCCGCCTCACCCAGGCGGGGGCAGTCATTCGATGATTTTCCCCCCTTAAAAAAAAAAAAAAAAAAAAAAAAAAAAAAAGCATTGCCATTCAACGTGGCAATGCTGCCAGTCTTTTGGGCACCCTACCTCACGTAGCGGTAAGTAAAATTTTTTTTGATGCCTTTTTTATGGTGTAAATATTTTAGTTTTTAGTTAGGTATTTATATTTTAAGTTGTATACATTTATTTAATTAAATTTTTATTAATAAAGTTAATATTAAACATGAAATAATAATGAAGAACTCGCGTGTGACAGCCCTAACGCAGATCATCTCTCACATTCCGGTAAATAGGAAGGTACCGTGAGAAATATTGTTACACACGTGGTTCTGATGCTTAGACTGCCTTGTTGGCCGAGTGGTGGCAAGTGCGAATGCCGGGCAAAGTATTACTAGGCTTTTAAAAAAATAGTAGCACGGAGTCTGGAATTGTGCCCGGTATATGGCAATAGGCTCACTCTCTATTACACGGGACTCATAACATAAATAGTTAAATGTGGGTGTTAAATGCCGTAATCCTTACTAATATTATAAATCTGAAAGTGAGTTTGTTTGTTTGTTTGTTCCACCTTAACTACTCAACCAATTGCTTTGAATTTTTGCAGACGTAAAGTTAGAAGTCCGGATTAAATAATAGGGTACTTTTTAACCCGAAAAAATTGATATTCCCGAGGAAAAACAAAAGTATTGGTATAGATGGCGCTGTGTGCATTGGTATATGTCACATAGGCTACTTTTTATTCTTTTGTGACGCAAGCAAAGCCGCGGGTAAAAGCTAGTGTATAATAATGCACCTCTGCCTTCCCCTTTAGGAATAAAAGGCGTGATGTTATGATGACTAAACAATGCATTTTGCCTTTTGTCTGTCAAAGGGGTAAGCAGAATTAGTGCTATTTAACCTTTTGAGCGCCAGGGTCACAAATACGTGACAAGCGAAAACTGTCCCTGAGCGCCAACGACACAAATATGTGACAAAAACAGCGGTACATTAAAACACGAAATAAACTATTTAAACATTACTTTAATGCCTATTTATTTATATACCTGTAAAATAGAAGGTCCAAAATTTATTTATTTCCATAAAACTAATTAAATTGCATTATAAATATTGAGAAATTTTACGTTAAAAAGAAAGAAATAAACTCTGAAAAAAGAATGTCCTCACACGCCAGAGTCATAACTGCGTGACCGCTAGTGATGTAGCGCATGTTGGATAATATCATTATTTCAAATCAAAGATCGATTCGAAACTTTCCTCTGGAATATATTATTTTAGGTATAATTTGGTACTAGGATAAAGCAGCATTAATTTTATAAAACCAGTCTTAAAAATCATTCAATAAGCTACATAGTCAAAAATAAAATTTGGTTGGGTCGAATTTCGATATTCACTAATCCCAACTCAAGCGCAACCCTAACGCAACCCGAATTATCAGTACCCTGTACGCCATGGTCACGACTAGACGACAATATCGTGACGTCACAAGCGCGGCGACCAGAAATTAGTGAAGTGAATGAATAATATTTATGATTAATTTACCTACTTTTGATATCGAGTTCAAGATTTATATTAAGTGACTATTATAATGAGTGGGAATTTAATGACTACGGAAGAACTTCTTCGCATATTAGAAGGAGTCTCAGATGACGAAGAATTTTCGGAAACAGAATCTATAATTTTGTTCTATTATTCAAAAGATTTATTAGTATAAGACTGATTGGTAATTGTGATAATTATATATAATCGTTAATTGTTTTAATTTGTTACTTTTTATGCCAGGTTTATAGAACTTAATATTTAAAAACATGTATACATAGTACATACTGTATAACATTTTATTAAAATTTTCTATATTTTCATAGTTTTTATTTACCTTCTTAACCTATTTCAATCATATATTTTTAAGTACCTGTTACATTCGGAATTATAAATCTGATTTAAAAAACGTGTTTCATTTATTATAAAATAATATTGTACTAGAACATCGATAAACGGGATATTACGTTGCCACATCCTTATTTCGGAAGCGAAGTAGTTATTAAAATGGCGGGCCGTCCACGCCATGGTCACAATATGAAGACAGCAGATGAAGAATAGTGTTGTACCTACAGTTATTATATTTAAATATATTGTAGTCTCATATCTGTTATTACGGTATTATACAAGTCTGTAAATAGTGTATAACTATTAGGTACTTTAATAGGAAGAAATGTAATGTTGAATTAAATTTCAATGTTATAAGGACATTATATTTCGAAATTAAAGACGAAAATGAAAATAAAATTGATTATCGATGAAGTTTTGGAATCCCTATTTTTTTCGTTGGTATTTGCGGTGAATTTGTGGCCTGGCGTTGAGGGCAAGTTCATGCGTTTTTGCTCTGGCGTTCAAAAGGTTAAGGTTATGTCCAATATCGCCAATTATGTTTTTAGCTCTATACCTCTATAATAAAGGGGATTAACCTATGGCTATGCAGATCGATTTCAGTCACTCAATCTTAGTGCCATTACTAAAAATCTGTATCTAAGTAGTTTACCCAACCCGGACATCGAACTAATATTATTCGAAAGTGACATAATGGGTTTCCCTTAAAAACATTAAAGTCACAAATCAATTATCTCGTTAATCGTAATGATAAAGTATCAACAAACATAATATGTGAAATAAGTGAATCAAATTGACTTATTATAATACATATAATAAGGCTTATGCACGACCAATTGGAGCAATTATTCTAACCTATGACTTAATGTTATTAATCTCTGAAAATACAGTGTGGGAGAGCCATGCTTTGACACGAATGGGCCGGCTCGACCGGAGTGATACCACGGCCTCACAGAAAACCGACGTGAAGCAACGCTTGCGTTGTGTTTCGTCGTGTGAGTGATGTTACTGGAGGCCCAATTACCCTCCCCTTCCCAATCTCCCCAATCGCTGAATCCCCAACGATTCTCAAACTCCTAATCCCCAAAAGGCCGGTAACGCACTTGTAACGCCTCTGGTGTTCCAGGTGTTCATGGGTGACGCCGATTGCTTACCATCAGGTGATCTGTCCGCTAGTTTACCGGCTTATCCCATAAAAAAATTCTAAATAGCGTTTTCAGATACCCTACCCATGATAAGTATGAAATACCTATGTACATGTAAATCATCTTCATCTACAATCAGTTCATTATTCTTATGAAGTGCTTGGTGACGGTGGCCTCAAGACAAATAGATAATGACTTGTAATCAAGATAATTACTTAGATACCACCTTGAAGTTATCTCTATACCTGTTATCATTAATGAGAGAATTGTTTACCAATATATTTAATAGAATATTTATTAAAAAACATCATCTTCACGTGACAGTTCAATACTGGACTCACAGATATTAATATTTCTGTGACTGGACTATAGGTCCACTCCGCCTCATGTATATATTTTTTAATCGTTGCCCTACACTAGGATTTTCTCCAGCGTCGTGGGTGCGTTTACAAACATACAAGTTACCATACACATGACAGCCAGTGACTACGTGACCGCCGAAATCCTTGGCCGATCATAATCCAAAAAAAACTATATAAACTCAATTATAGTAATATCTATTCAATACCCGAGCAAAATATTAAAGTTATTAAGGTATAAACCTATAACTATTAACCTAACCTTAAGGAAAGACATTCTGAAACTGTAATAATAATTGTAACTGTATTAACATTTATTTTTCTGAATAATGCAAACATATTTTTTTTATTAAGAGGAACAGTAAACGGTAACATTATAAAGTCTTACTAACTAATAATGCAACCCACAACACTGTCCACAGGTTACCATTAAAATGTAATAACTACAGAAATTAACTAATTATTCACTAATAATGGTATGTAAACACAGGTTAACCTTTAGTTGTTAAAATATCATAGATAAAAATCGCATAGCAACAAAGCTAGATTACCTAACGGTAGACGATCACCGTAGCCTAAGTACACCGACAACACAAGAGACATCACAATTGCGTTGCCAAGTCAAACCTTTTATTATAATAATCCTATATTCTTTTATTTGAATACATAATAAATAAATGGCACGTGCACCACTTTAAAAACGGTTTTCTAGACACTATTGTTAAATATTAGGGACACAATAGACCAATAAGATAAGCCATAACAAAAAAATCTGAGGCCGTCGTCATTAGTCTTCATTATAATGAGAAAAAAGAAGTAAAAATAGCAATAATGCCTTGTTGGACACAGCACACAATCTATACTAAGTATATATAGATGAAACCCGTTTCCCGTTGGCTGATTTTTTTTTTTACTTCTTACTTTACCTTACCTTATTAATTCATAACAACGCATTGTGTTTCGTAGTATGAGTGAGGTTACCGGAGGCGCAAATACCCTCCTCCTCAATCTCTCCAATCCCCGTTTCCTCCCCAATAGTCCTCAAATTCCTATCTCCCAAAAGGTCGGCAACACATTAGTAACGCTTCTGGTCTTTCGGGTGTCCATAGGCAGCACGCATTGCTTACCATCAGGTGATCCGCCTGCTCGTATACCGGATATATGAATAATTGTATCATGAAATAAATGAATCTATCTATTTATATCATAAAAAAACGTCAGCATAATCAATAAGAACACACCTACGACACATTCATAAACAGCTAAAAAGAACTACCGTGAGAAAAATCAGATTAACTACCACGAAAGTATAGTATGTATTCTCGGCAACATCTCCTTAGGACCGATCGCGAACAATTCTAAGAACGTTGCATTGTGATCTTTGTAGTTTTAGTAGAAACACTCATTACATTTGCCACTGGAATCGTGAAATATTGGATTTTCCCACGACTGTACCATCCGAGTCACAGACGATGTGACTAATTTTGTGATAGTGACCCTTTCTGCAATTGTTTTTGGGTCATGACGTCTGTTGGTTAGGCCTTAATTGGTGTTTTTTTTTAATTTTAAGGTGTGTTCTACATTCTAAACTGTAACACAATTATATTTGCCCGTGGTTTTGTTTATAAAAGTGTCTTTTCGGTTCATATTTCGTCGACATAAATTGACAATATTTGGCGCGAATGTGTTACAAAATCAAATAGTCGGTTAGGTATATAATATATGTAGGACTTATTTACGTAACGAGGAAAGGAGTTTGGAGGAAAAGCATTGTATTCTCAGTAGTAGCACGGAGTCTGGAATTGTGCCCAGTATACGGCAATAGGCTCACCCCCTATTACATGGGACTTATAACATAAATAGTAAATAGGGGGTGTTACATTGTACAGTGGCATAATGTGCACCTCTGCCTATCCCTTTGGGGGTAAAAGGTGTTATGATGTTATGATGATATGTCCTCTACATTACAAGTATATTTTAAATCAGATATTAGAAGACAATAACATTATTTATAGAGGTATATCATGTTACATTGACGGACAGTCTCCATTCTCCCTGACCCTCTAGAATCAATTGACACACAGCTTAACATATAATTATAACTTTGCATATCCACGCTCCACATAGCAATGAAAAACAAAACATATTATTATCTATATCATGATATACTTCGATAAATTATTTATATTATAAAGTTCTATTTTACCAGTGTATAAGTAATTACTGCATTAATTTTGCTTTTATATAAATTTTTAAGGGAAAGAACCATGTAGTTACTTAAAATACATTTTTAACCACTGTTTATGTTATTTCTCCAAAGATTCTTAAACATACCTGTTCAGTTATCATGATCACCATCAGCCTGACATAACTATAATGTACAGCTAAAACAACTTACAGCAAATCAGTTTAATATGTTATACAATAAAAAATCTGACACAGAATAGTAACATTTTTGTATTAAGAAAGATAAATATATCAAAGAATTTTCCCTAAAACCCAATAACATAACCTCATTGGAAGGTAACCAGAAACGTCATGTTTTACAGACTCATTGGCAACGATCTGACGAACTGCTGTCCCAGATTTAACCGCAGTTTTATAACTAAATATTGTAGTGTAGCATAATGATGCTACAGCATTTAGGAGCACGTAAGCTTGTTAAATATTAGGTATGGTCTATAATAGTGAGAAAAGAATGTTATCACTTATCTTTAGACACAAAAACATTTTCACATTTATAATATTATGTCACGTGTAGCGGGTACGATTCTCGCACAGAGTACCTAACCTCAGGTCTGGGTGTAATGTGTATGTGGACTCGTATGTTTATAAATGCATCCACGACACAGGAGAAAATCCGAGTGTGTACGGCTCGTCACGTTCCGCACGCGCCTCAAAGAGCCATCTCAGACCACCACGGATGGGGCCCAACAGTGCTGATGCCGATTCGGAGTCGCGGATAACCTAACAGGTTACCGGGGCTCCGGCTCGACGTGCAGGAGAAGGAACGGGGTGGTTTTTAGTCAGTAAGAATCTGACACTCCCTCCCGCCTCACCCAGGCGGGAGCAGTCATTCGATGACTTTACCCCCTTAAAAAAAATGTGGGGCAACAACTAAAAAAAAATGACTTCAATAAAGAAATAACTTTACCTTATAAGGTAATTATCATTATAATAATTTATCAAAGTATGTATTACAATAGTGTTGATTACTAAATTTTATTTTAATGTTCGTTTGGCAGATTATTTGAAAACATTCCACGCTTATTTTTTTCTTACAGAACAAATACTTTCGACGATGATTTTTAAATTCGCGTTACGTCACTTTGACAATGACGTAGCTAACTCCCACTCCAAAACTTTGATTCATTATATCTCAGTATTGTTTTCTTATACGACAAAATAAATAAATACGTATCTAATATTGTTTTATTATGTAATTGATGGATTAGTTAGATTTTTAATTTTCATACCCCGTCACCATACAGCAAAGACATTTTTGAAAGTAAAGAAAAACCATAAATATTTAAAACTGCACGTCCTTATGGGTTATGGGGACATCCAATGATATCGTGATCAAAATATGTCGTAATTGTATCATATAATTAACTTAAAGTAGGTATATTTTTGTATTGTATTGTCCCACGTAATATAGATGAGTTTAAATATTCATTAAGACCTAGACCAAGAGGTCAGCTCGCTCGAAGGTACACGAAGAAGGCCGTGTGATTCCGAAGATATCCGAGTTGACTTGCAATAAGTATTGAATTGTTATTGAAAATCACCGTGTTGATTCAACTTCAGTGATCGCTCCAGATCCAGGAATCGAACCCGAGACTCTTTGCCTGGTAATAGCACCAGCAACAACTTGGCCACTCGAAAAAAAAATTACATTGTGTTTAGTTAAAGCAAAATCTGATTGCAACTCCTAAAAATTAAAAAAAAAATACCTGTTTTTAATATACGTATTTCCTTGTCTTTTACTAAATACATTTTTAACTAACTCCCAATTACCATAGAAGTAACGTCTCAATCACGTAAACAACATAAAACATTACATAACACCATATTAGCGACATTAACTGATAAGGGAAAGCGCATTACTTAATTGTCAGAGGGCCGGTCACCGAGAGGAATGTTAATCGACTCCTGCGCAACTAGCCGATCATTATCGATTGCTAATTGATCGCCACCTGGCGGATGAATCAGGTGGAAAGTTGGCAAAGACTAAACAGAGTGATGATCACGTGGTCAGGAGCTGTGGTGCCAGATTTGTGACGTAAAGGAATTCTGCTTGGCAGTTGTCTAGCAGGCGTGGTCTCGTAATTGATTATTAGGTATTTACCTTTATTAAAAGGTTATGAATTTAACTCGCAGCTGCGGTTTACCGTTTACCCCATGCGTTAAAATTGGGAGTTCTTCAAAAAGGTGTAATGCATTTTGTCCATGTTCAGCAACGCATTTGTGATGCATCTGATGTAGCAAGCGTACAATTAGGTGGTAAGGATCCTGCCGGAGTTGCAGGCAGGACTCCATATCCTAAATATCGAGGCTGAATTGGAAGGTAGCTGATGGAACCTTGGGCTGCCTACTAGTAAATATATCGAGTTTGACCTCATTACATTTGTAAATTTCACTTGATAAGTAGGTACAGTGATTAGAAACAGGTTTTTTAACTATTATGTCTATATCTAGGAGGCTGGGCACTGAACAGTAATTTAGTCTACGTTATTTTCTCTGTCTGTATAGGCGAAGCCAAATAAGGTAGTGTTACGTAACTGAAATAGAACAAAATATATAAGGGCATTGTACAAAATTGTGGTTTGCGGTCTACTTAGTAAATGATACGTTACCTACCTCTTGTATTATAAAGGTTGATGAGGAAGGAAAGCCAAAAATAATAAAATTAAAGCACAATAATTAATTAATATTATTTATTTGAACATACATATTTATAAAAGCGGACCTAATTTCTACCGAACTTACCATTACTCATGGTTCTCATTCTCTGAAATTGTATATAATATAGTCTATAGGTATTAAATGTGAAAAACCACGGGATAAGGGTGAAGGGCCATGCTTGGGCACGAATGGGCTGGTTCAACCAGAATGATACCACGGCCTCACAGAAAACCAACGTAAAGCAGCGCGTTGTGAGTGTGGTTACAGAAGCCAAAGAGCCATTAAAGAACTTATCTCCTGTGGTGCTGAGGGTGGTGTTGACCACTAAGATTCTAAGTTACCACCACCACCAAACAAATTGATAGTATCTAAGTCTTAGATACTATCAATTTGTTTTACATTTAACGATATCAATACGAGACCGCATGTAGCGCTCTGATTGGTCGCTTCATTGGAGCCGGCCAATCAGAGCTCCGAATGCAGTCTCGTTTCGATAAACGTAAAATAAATTTGTACTAAGCCATCAGGTTATTCGTCTACCTGTTTGTTCTCTATACCATAAAAAGTCTTCACAGTTACCTGAAATATGAAAATGAGGAATAAATAAATATGTACAACTTATAATAAACTAGAACTAATGGAGAGAATTAAATAAAAAGAAAACTAATAATGGAGAGAATTAAATAAAAAGAAAACTAAAAGTGACTATTTACAGAGGGCATCATTGGTACCTGGTACAGATACCTACATTAAACACGAGTCTAAAAAAAACATTGCTTTGCTGGACAATCGCACTCGCGACCACTTACAAGGAATTCAAATATTGAATTATTTTTATTAACACGTATTTACCTTAACTTAACTCTTCAATGGGTCTATTATTACAATAATATAATTATTATGTTATTATTTACCGTTACTTCTGGATGAAGGAAAACTAAATATTTGTTTTCTAGTTAATTGTTGGCATGTACTTTTATTATCTGTACAGGCAACAACAGAATCCATTAGTAGGTATTTTTTATTATTTAATTATATTTTTTACACGTTTTAAGTTTACTTGTGGTTCTACTGGATTCGACCAAAGACTAGCAACTCTCCCGGGCTTAGACCGGGTCGATTAACCTCCAGATTTTTTTTCAAAATGTGTCTTTCTCTAGCCTAATCAAGAATTCAATAAATTAAAAATTCCTGTATTTACTCCAGCCATTTTTTAGTTATACGCTTACCAACATACTAAAGAAAATGTCGCTTGTATCACTCAGTCACCGAGGAGGTTTTAAAACTTTGAGTACCGTCATTATAGACACAATTAAAGAACAATAGGTTGCGGTCACCGGTGTCCTCGCGGTGTATAACAGTTTAAATAAATAAGAATCCGCAGTTCTTAATCTTTCTCAAAAAAAAAACTATTTCAAGGCTATGAAAAATGGTGCCAATAATCTTTGAATCACCTAAGATCTCCTCACAAACAAATCAATGCAACTACAATTACTTACGTTTCTACAACTTGTTGGTCGTTTTCCCTGGATCCAATAATTAATTGTAATATAAAACAGCACGTGGCCTGCGTTCTGCCAAGCTCACAACGGCTGCTCGACGTGGGAGGTAAAAGCAATTGACTACGCTAATTAAACTAGGTATCTCATTAACACTCTCTTTGTTAAGAGATGATTACTTAAAGACGTGTTTTCTTACCATCTGATAATGAACCTTGATGACATTGTTTATGCTATATACAATATCATCATCATCATATCAGCCTGAAGATATCTTTCTACTGCTGAACATCCTCCGCAGTAATTTTCAGAACGGCCGTTTGGAAGCGACCTGGCTTCTTTTGGCATCCTGCGATATTATAATAAAACATATTATGTACACATGGCCACACATCAATCTATACAAAACCAGTTTATCCTGGTATCGCGTCGCATCATCTTTCCGCACATTAATCGTTCAGTTTATACTGGTTATGTAAAGCTTGATGTGTAACTGTGTGTATGGTACACACTGGTACATACAATTAGATTAAAATTGTTCAACGAGCCTCTGTGAGTTGGCTTCGGGTCTTCTTTTTTTTATGGAATAGGAGGCAATCGAGCAGACGGATCACCTGATGGTAAGTGATCATCGCCGCCCATGGACACCCGCAACACCAGAGGAGTCACAGGTGCGTTGCCGGCCTTTTAAAAAGGAGTACGCTCTTTTCTTGAAGGTTTGTACTCTTTTGAATGTGAATATCCGACTCTTTCGGAATTAAAAGGTTTGACATTATGTAGATCATCAATATCATCAGTCATTGCTTAACTTACTCCAAATTTAAGGGAGTTTACCGTAATCAGTTGAGTGCTAAGTCACCGAAAATTACCCTACTTTCTTCGACGGGTAACAAACGAAATATGCCTATTCTGATGCATTTTTAAGTAAACAAAAATACATATGTGACCTGACTAACTGCCGATTTCAATAACGATAACTGGTTCAAAATCCATTTTGGCATTAGTAGTATCAAGTTTCAGTAAAACATCAATATTATTATAATCACTTTGATAATATAAGAGACTAGCTACTTCCGCGCGGTTTCACTCGCTCTGCTCAGCGCCTATTATTCGTAGCATAATCTTTTATATCCTATAGCCTTCCTCGATAAATGGGCTATCTAACACAAAAATATTTTTTTAATCGGACCAGTATTTTCGGAGATTAGCGCGTTTAAACAAAAAAACAAACTCTTCAGCTTTATAATATTAGTATAGATTTTGGATTACGAGGTTTTCTCTAGAGACTTTGGAATAATATAAGTAATTGAAATCGGCAGTTACTTGACTTAACTGATATCCTACGTGAGCTATGTTCCCAAGATGTAGACGCCTTCTGCCCAGAAGACGTCCACAGAAATCTTCCATTTCGATCAATCTTGTGCTTCACGCTTCCCTTTGCTTAACTTCAATACGAAGTGTGTCTTGTCACACACACACACACGCGCGATCACACTGTGTCTTATGCTCACCAGGATTAGTATATCACAAGGCTGCCCAAAGCAGAGACCAAACTAGCAATTTCAAAGATCCAACCAACCTGGCAAGTCCAAAGATTATGGAAAATTCTTACGTAGAGGACATGAGACCCACAGTCCAGTAATGTACTGACACGGCCTGTTGATGGTTTAATAATTGTTGTTCTTACATAACATCACGCCTTTTATCTCCGAAGGGGTAGGCAGAGGTGCACATTACGGCACTTAAAGCCACTGTACAATGTAACACCCACTTTTCACTATTTATATTATGTGTCCCATGTAATAGGGTGCCAAATACCGGGCACAATCCCAGACTCAGTGTTACTACTGAGATTATTTTTATAAAACCCAGTAATACTTAGCCCAACCTGGGAATTTAACCCGAAACCCCTTGCCCAGCAGTCGCACTTGCGACCACTCGAGCACCGAAGCAGTTATTGTCACTAAGTGGGTGCTAAAAATATAACAAAAAATTATGATCAAGATGGCTAGACAGGTGTCTTTTGTTATCATTACTTGATCCGTAATCAAGTTATATGGTTTACCTCCAAAAAATCACGTGGTGGTGCATGATGAAATTCAGACATCGATGATTGTATTGACATTGAAGATATCGGCTCGTCTAGACTCCCTGATATATTTTATATAAATAACATAATCCTTAATTTGTATGTTATTACGTTTAAGATTATCAAGATTAATTTTTGGCCACGACGGCGGGCGGCGGCGACTGATGCGTAGGAAGATACCTACTTTGAGAAGGCTGCTTTGTTATCAACACCTACTGTCATTTCAAAAATGTTATTGGTTGGTCAATAATGCAGACGTACAGGAGAATGATGCGGAGCGAGGGGGACTGGGATGCCGTCTCCTCCTTTTGCGAAGCAGTCATGCTAGCTAAGGAGGAGGCAGGACGCATGAGGCAGCAAAGCGCTGCCTCTTCACAACCCGTCGCGAAGGACACTCCGGGCGTCAGTTCATACATACATTCATAACTTTACGCCTGTCTCCCAAGGGGGTAGTCAGAGTCTATGGAACGCCAATTACTACGATTCCTGCATATTCTAAATTCATTCGTGGAATATCATAGATCTTTTTTATTTAATTTAATATGTTTCATGCACAAAATGTACAATAGGTAGACTTTTTTATAGCATAAGCCGGTAAACGAGCAGACGGATCACCTGATGGTAAGCAATTGGCACCACCCATGGACACCCGAAACACTAAGTGCGTTACCGGCCTTTTGAGAATTGGAAATTTGAACATTGTGGAGGATTCAGGGATTTGGGAGACAAGGGATAATTGGGCCTCCGGTTTACTTAATGCCGCCGGCATTTCTCCCAGTCTGATCTTTGGGTGATGCAAAGAAGAGTAAATGGTAGGTGCAAGAGGCAAGCTTTGTCAAGTAGACAGTTGACAAAAAACCGAAGTTACTTCCATAACATAACATCACGCCTTTTTACCCCGAAGGGGTAAACAGAGGTGTACATTACGGCACTTAATGCCACTGTACAATGTAACACCCACTTTCCACTATTTAGGTATGTTATGAGTCCTATATAATAGGGGGTGTGAGCCTATTGCCGTATACCGGGCACAATCCCAGACCCCGTGCTACTACTGAGATTTTTTTAAAACCTCGTAATACGTTGCCCTTTGCCGTTACACATGCTTATATTACTAATAAGTACTATAAATAGTAGATACAATACAATAATTACATAAGGACATATCAGGGTGTCTAGACTCCCATGTATAAATAAAACTAATCTTCCATCTTAATCTGACATTATCGTCCAATTTCGAATTAAATTGACGTCGTTATGAAAACAGAAATACCCAGACAGCGATATATTTAACTAAGAGATAACAAGTCTGTCCTTCTGGTGAATTATCGGAGAATTTAATCAACACCTATACCTAAATATTTTGTCGCGGAGAACCTAACGGGTTACCGGGGCTCCGGCTCGACGTGCAGGAGAAGGAACGGGGTGGCTTTTAGTCAGTAAGAGTCTGACACTCCCTCCCGCCTCACCCAGGCGGGAACAGTAGATCGATGATTTTCCCCCTTAAAAAATAAACCTAAATATTTTGGTTCATGGGTACGTACGCCTCCTATTGGCAGCTACTCGAGTAATAAGCCGAGCATCTTAAAATAAATCTGATTAGATACAAACCCTAAAAAGTATTTTTAAACGACCAAAATCTAATTCAAAAGTGATAAACGATATTAAATGTCCGTATAATAACTGATTCCGGAATCCAAGTATGAATCGTTTAAAAAAATTCCTCTAGAGAAAAGTTTGACAGTGCATTAGCGATGCGCGGCCGCAGATCGGTACGCGCAGACATCCGGCCGCTTTCGCGGACGACACATTTCGGAGGTTCCTACATTGTTTATGGTCACTATATTGTCTATGGTTGGTTAGTACTCAATTCATACTGTCACTGCCATTAGCACTCTTGTGATCTTTTTAATGTTTTCTTAATTCCATTTTTTTTCTGCACTTCATATAATGAAGATTCTTTGCTTTGATACGTAGTTTTCGAAAGATATCATATTCTATTATTTTGTGACAAGGATAACCTTGTATGATAAAAAGTATATTAGCGCCATGGATACCGAGATTTTGTAATCTGTATATATTTTTTTTTATATTTGATGAGCCGATGTCAGACCTCTATCTCGCCTGGTGGTAACCGATGATTTGATCTACAATGGAGATATAATATGATTGATGAATAATATAATTGGAGAAAAATTAATGGTACCTACCTCTACTGCTCCTATGAGATATTATCTCGTCTATTTAGATAGCTATTGTTTAAAGTAAAATCGCTACTAGAACTAAGAGTGAATAAATTTAAATTGAAAATTTACGACAAGAAATCCTACTAATTATGAGTACTATAATGTAATGCGTAGAAACATCTGACAGGTTGGCATTATGCCCAGACGTTGTAGAAACTAGGTACACACAATCTATGAAGGCAACTGTAGCCAAATAGATTCTAACTCCTAGATTATAAACCAAGTGAAAGCATTTATTTATTTCAAATTATAATGCCTGTCTGTCTCGTTGGTTGAGTGTTCGCAAGTGCGACTGCCGGACAAAGGGTCTCGGGTTCGATTCCCGGGACGGACAAAGTATTACTAGGTTTTTTAAAAAAAATCTCGTTAGTAGCACGGAGTTTGGAATCGTGCCCGGTATATGGCCATAGGCTCACCCCCTATTGCATGGGACTCATAACATACTTAAAAAGTGAAAAGTGGGTGTTACATTGTACAGTGGTTTTAAGTGCCGTAATATGCACCTCTGCCCATCCCTTCGGGAGTAAAAGGCGTGATTTATGTTGAAATTATAATGTGTCATCGTGTCCAGATATTTAAACTTACAGTTGAAGTATACAGATATTAAATGTTGATATAATCCAAAATTCGTATTATAATACCATAGCAATAGAACTCTAAATTGACCTTTATTTAAGGGGGGAAAGTCATCAAATGACTGCTCCCGCCTGGATGAGGCGGGAGGAAGTGTCGGACTCTTACTGACTAAAAACCATCCCGTTCCTACTCCTGCACTTCGAGCCGGAGCCCCAGTAACCCGTCAGGTTCTCCGCGACAAATTGATCGTTACAGTATTTATTAGAGATGCTCATTCCATGTAATGGAAGGGCTTCATTAGATCAGTGATGAAGACGATAACGGTCAAGGACTGTAAAGATTTTTATTGAACTTACCTGTGATTGATTTGTTTTTCTTTGATTAAAAGAGTAAAGATTGAACATCTATATTTGTGCTATGATCAGTAGTAACAGTCTCATTTAATGAAATGAGAAAAAGTTAGGTTGATTTACTCATCATAATACTTTGATTAACCCGTCGTGTGTCTATGACGTGGATCCACGCGAGACAGAGTGTATTTTCCCTTTTTTTTATGGCATAGGCCGGTAAACAAGCAGACGGATCACCTGATGGTAAGCAATCGGCGTCGCCCATGGACACCTGGACCACCAGAGGCGTTACTAGTGCGTTACCGGCCTTTTGGGGATTAGGAGTTTGAGGATCGTTTGGATTCAGGAATTGGGGAGATTGGGGAAGGGGAGGGTAATTGGGCCTCCGGTAACCTCACTCACACGACGAAACTCAACGCAAGCATTGCTTCACGTCGGTATTGTGTCTCATATACAGGCATTCAAGCAGTTAATCGGAAGTATTAATACAAAGGTAATGTCGGATATAATTAAAGATTATACGCCTTTCATCTTTAGATGGACATCAGCGAACGGATTTAAATCTTCAACAAGACGCGACGATGGAATAATTAGATGTCTTGGCAACATATTACCACTTCCTTTGACAAATGCCAAACGATTCCATTTCGCGAATATGCAAGCCGATAGGGTAGATGACTAATTTTTATTTTAATGTCCGTCTGGTAGATTATTTTAAATCATTAGACACGTATTTTTTATTTTCTTACAGAAACGAATACTTTCGACGATATATTGATTTGAAATGTCGCGTGACGTCACTTCTATGTACATTTTATACGTAGAAATGACTTTTTAGCCCCCACTCCTAAACTTTGATTCGTTTTATCTAAGTATTGTTCTAATATACGACAAAATAAAAAATGCATGCATAGGGAACAGAGAGTATAGTTCCCTAAGATCGGAAAAGGAGGATCCTCCGACCAGCGAGGTGATCGTGCCTGGCGGGCTTTTGTGACGTCATGTCTAATATTTTTTAATTACCTAACTTACGGACTAATTATATTTTTAACTAGCTGTGGCCGCGACTTCGTTCGCGTGGAATAGTGACTATGAGCAGCGTTTTTCAGCCTATGTATGTATAAGCATAGAATAGTGTTCGACGTGATTCTTTAATTTGACATAACTTTTTTATTTATGAACTGATTGACATGAAACAAACACTAAAGCATAACTGAAGCATACCACAATATATTCGTGAAAACCGCATCCAACTCGGATCAGCCGTTTTTGAGATTAGCGTGAACAGACAAACAGACAAAAAAAAAGTTAATTACATTTTTGGGTTCGACATCGACATAACAATAACCCCTGCTATTTTTTTTATTTTTATTTTCAATGTACAGACAGCACTTTTCTACAATTTTATTATATGTATATAGAAGATAGATTTTCATACCCTGTCATCATCCCAATTCGTGATGGCTACGTGTATAATACGCACCTACAAAGCCAGCTCATCGATAAATAATACAACCGTCATCGTCACTAGACAAAATTATTATATTTTCGTAATATATAACTAAGATTACGTACATTATAATATCTATTTTATAGAAACTTATATCTATTGATGGGTAATACTACCTCACCATTTTACGAAAGAATAAAGTACAGTCACCACGTAGGTACATATACTATAGTAATTTTGGCCAGTTGTCCATCGGATGATATCACAGGAGCTAGCTAGCTGGCATAATTCGTCAACAGTTTTTTCTTATGTCCACCAATATTTTTATTTTGTGGAATACATGAATCAACGAGGAGATGGATCATCTTGATGGTAAGCGATTAACGTCGCCCACGGGCATTGGAACACCTCAGGATACTTTGCCTTTACTTTGCCCCGAGAATAAGAACGAAAACCAGTTGTAGTCGTATAATTTTCAAATCGAACTGGGTCTGGATCTGAATCTGATGTGTAGGTGAAAGTTTCAGTAACTATACACACTACATAGCCAAAATAACTTATATTTTTCCGGAAATACCTATACCTCTTTCCTGTCGCGGAGAACCTAACGGGTTACCGGGGCTCCGGCTCGACGTGCAGGAGAAGGAATGGGGTGGTTTTTAGTCAGTAAGAGTCTGACACTCCCTCCCGCCTCACCCAGGTGGGAGCAGTCATTCGATGATATTCCCCCCTTAAAAAAAATACCTCTTTCCTATAATGAAATTATGCTGAATCAGGAATCGTGGTTTCTATGTATGTACTGTTACCAAGCTATATGCTACCAAGCAGGTAAATGCGGAGGTCCACGATATACCCTCGTGTTTGCGGGATTGTGGTCTCGGGACCAGTCAACAATAATTTTAATAAATGACCATATGGTTTCCCTAAACTATCACAAAACCATACAGACGTCAGAGGATCGTATGTGATGTGTGGTTTATAGTTTTTCCTTTGAAACAGTCGCGTACAGTCACCTTATATTTTATTAGTATTTGATTTGTCTCTTGTTTATATTACTTCATAATAAAACCATGCGATGACAGTAAAGTAACGTGTATGTTTCATCAATCCTAGTCTGGTCGTGGTTTTCCAAGAGACTGCTAAGTTAAAGAACTCCGAATTGAATAGAGATATAGCAGCAGCATTCTCTAATAAACCTGAACGTTTAAACTGCGATCTCCCGCCTGCCAAGATTCCTTCTTATGTACAGAAGACCCATAATCCAGTATAGGGGACGTAAAATTGGGTTAAAAAATAACATATTAAAAGAAAGAAAATATAGGTACGCTGAATGTATAACTTAAATTCATTATTTAATATTTGATGGGCCGACATTTGTCCACTCTCTCGCGTGGGAGCAAGCGATGATGCGGTCTACGATGGAGCACGGCAATCTATTCACTGTTACGTGCTAAAATGTATCCAGTACAGCGTAAACTTTTGTTCCGATCACTAGACATAAACTCAGAAACTAAAGCAAGAGTAGGAACGGAGTGGTCGCGTTGGCAAAGGCGGGTGCAGAGATAGGATGATTCCCGCACCCTCAAAAACTAAAATCACCATCTAATATAATCCCAAACCTCCTGTCAAACGGACACCAGATCAATGACCCATCATGTCATGGATTCATCACCAATATTTGCCAAAGCCACACAAGTTCTTTCTTCTATTGTATTTTGCTCACGTAATCCGAAATCTAGTATCCATCTACAGGAAATGTCTTCGTGATCACAATATTGTGCAGGGTCAACAAACTTTAATGCCAATATTTTTCTGGCAACATCTGACATGTGACTTCCTCAATTATTGTCAGATGTGAAACGTGTTGAACGACTGACTATCTTATTCTTTTGTTTTGTTGCGAGTATTTCAAACTTCAAGCAGCTCGTAGATAAATTGGACGTGTGGATCAAATTGGCATTTTTTTCAATTAATGCTTTCTTTTATTGCTTGCTTGGATTAGGCGAGAGGGAGTGTCAGACTCTTACTGACTAAATACCACCCCGTTCCTAATCCTGCGCTTCGAACCGGAGCCCCGGCAACCCGTTAGGTTCACCGCGACTCCGAATCGCGCGGAACGCGGAGCTCTGACAATTTCTTAGGCCCTCCGCGGCTCTATATTCGGCATCAGCCCTATGAGGCCCCATCTGCAGTTGTCTGATGGCTTTCAACTACAGCTTATTTTCTTAAACTAATTCTGTTTAGATTTGACCTCTGACTTTTGTATTGGTACCTGGATTTCTTCTCAGAATTGTCAATTAGGGGATGTCAAATTCTTAGAAATTCAAAAAGTTTATTTATTGTTTCAACTTATTCAAAATTTCATTCATAAATGAAAGTCAAATATCGTTTGACAGTCTGAATTACGTATGATAGGTACAAAATAAATGAAATCAGGCATGCAATATTACCTAACAAGCACATTTACCTCTAAAATGTAACATTTTCAAATTTGTTAAACACATAAAATTTTAATTTTCCTTATTTTACGGTGTAAATGGACCTTTCCATCTCGATATTCTTCGAAGCTGAAGTTTAAAGCTGTTAATAATAATAATTAATTCATTTAACTTGATCCTAAGACTGGATCGATTTTATTTTTGACAGAGAGTCTAGTAGAATTAATGTCAAAAGTCAATCTTAATCGGAAGATTTTTAATTGATTGAGATCGAGTATTTAATTTAGTTGGTAGTGCCATAGGTATCATCCGCCAGGCTGTGTTTGGGTCTTACTTTGTGTTATCCACAAATTGTTGAATTGGGGCTGGGTGTCATAATGATGTATATTTATAAATGCACCCACGATACATGAGAAAATACTGTTGCGGGGTGACGATTTAAAAAAAAACATAAGTAAGTAAAACCTATTACACAATTAAACAATGAAATTCAACAGCATTTTGTTCACTTTTAACCTTTGAAATAATACCAAACAAAATGTTCAACAAAACAATTAATTGAACGCTTCACATTGACAAAAACGAATATTTAGACGACATGAAACAGTTTACGATATTACAACAAAAAAACTACTAACAAAGGATGTTTAGAATCAGTATCCGAATTAGCTCAAGTTACTGAGATTTTTTAGAATAGAAAACACTGCTAATGGTCATTCATTGTCTATAGATTTTAAGTATTATTCTTTAGTTAAAAAGATATTATACCACGCGTTACTATTACATTTTCAATGAGTCAGGAAGCACAGTTTCTGTTTTAGAGATGTTGTTATCTAAAAAAGGTAATACATATTATCTAAAGCCTTTTAAAAATGGGACACAATGAGACCCTTAATACAATGGTACTAATTGTAGTACGTCCGCAAAGTTTGTACAGGTGCCTATCTTCTGTTAGAAGTTACTTCATCTATATGTTATTAAAACCCTGTGACAATCCGCCGCGGAGGGCTTAACGGGTTGCCGGAGCTCCAGCTCGAAGTCCAGGAATAAAAACGTGGTGGTTTTTAGTCAGTAAGAGTCTGACACTCCCTCTCGACTCACTCGGGCGGGAGAAATCATTGGATGATCTCCCCCCTAAAAAAACTGATAGATGACCCTTATCCAACTGAAAGGATTTCTTTTACAGTTGAAATTAATAACCGTTACCTCAAAATCTCAACTCAAAATCAAAGTTTAATGATGATGATGAAGATGATGATGATGACGATCAAAGTTTTTGACATAAATCTCATATAACAAATAACAAAATTCTATCTTAATCCAAAGATTTAAAATTGATATTAGTGTTTAGTTTCAACCATGTTAGTATGCAAGATGGAAACTGTACATCGGAGTATAAAAGTTTCCAGTTTAAAAGAGTGCCTATAGCGAAAGGAGTGGTTGATCCTCCGGTAACCCAGCACACATGACAAAAACATATTACAAGCCAATTTTCACGTCTATTTCTGTGAGGTCGTGGCATCACTCCGGTCGAGTCAACCCATTCGTACCTGAGCATGACTCGACGTTGAAATTCACCTTTAGAAAAGTAATCAAAAATCCATTTAAACATACATATTCATATAAGTAAGTAATTAGACATAGAGTTGCTAGAAACAATAATTAAGTAGTTACTAACTATGCGAATATGGTTTAATTATAATTTTACTTAATGATAACTTACGTTATGTTGCCTAAGTAGTGGTTAGAGCTAGACTCTTTACAGTAATTACTGACTTAATAAAAGGTTTTAAATTGTTTATAAGTAAGTATATGTTTAACCTTTCGTGTGTATAAGACGTAGATCCACGCGAGACACAATGTATTTTCTATTGTGTCTCATATCGGTGCAATCAAAAGGGTAATGTAACAAGGAGATATTTATTAATCTGTGTAAGATTTCGTGCAGGATATTTATGGGCCGACGAAAATACTACGCTTAAAATAGGTACGCCAAAAATAAAATGGCGCAAAAGCATTACACAAACAGTTCCAAAATCAAACAGCAATGGTGTTGCCACAACAAAAAACGCAGCGGAACTTCCTACAATAAAAATATTAGGTCCGTAACCAAAAAGGTTTGCTAACGTGTTAATTAAAGAATTTGGGCGTGAATTATAATGATTTGCGACTAAAGAGGTCATGACGTAACAATATGACACTGCGTTTCGTAAGACAGCGAGATGAGCTTCAAATGTAACGCTATGATTAGACCTTGTTACTACTTAACGGCTGATGAACACGACCAAGATTTAGAGAATGTGGAAGAGACTGTTTAGTCGTAAATACATTTATTAAAAATTATGCACTAACATAAAAATGACGCCTACAAAATAAGCTGTTGATTTTTGTATTACCTATCTGTTAAGTTCCATTTATCGGTAAATGAACCATAATATACTTGAATATATATCTTAAGCGTGGTATATTTGTAAAGTTTAGTTTTAAACGCAGTTGACAAAATCCATAAGTTATTTAGGAATCTATTAGATACATACATAAATACCTAATCTCACGCCTGTCTCCCATGGGGGTAGGCAGAGACTTTGGAACGACAATTGCTTCGATTCTTACATACCTCATTCTCTTCATCAACAGTCATCAGTCTTTTCATGTATGCTCGTCGGTTAAGGGTATTTTTAATTTGGCGCCCTCTGTCTTTAGGGTTAATCTAAATCTATTAGATAACTATATAATTATCAATTGGACAACTTCCTAACCAATCCATATCGAAGCAGCATTCAAAATTAGTAAAGGCAATTTAGAAGCCACATCCAGCACCTCTAAATCCTAATTAATAAAAAATTCAAACGCATACTGAACGCAATGTATTATAATAATGATTTAGTTAAACGTTTCATAAGGTTTTGTGAGTGGCTTATCTCAATATAACCACGTATCACAACAATCAGCCAGCAACCTCCAAGTGAATGATATGATTTGCTAATATTATAATTAAAACCTTCTTGGGTTCGTTAAACAAAATGGCTGCTTATCTATGGTTTGAGATGAGAATTGCGCGGGAATTTGTAATAGTTAATGTTGTTTATGGTTTCGTTATGATAACTTCAATAGGTTATATAGGTCAGTGATGGCGAACCATTGGCGCACGTGCCATTGATGGCACCCAACACAATATTTTGGGCAAGTCATTGATAAAACATTTGTCCAATCTCGATATTTTTTCTCGGATATGAATACCATTGTTGATTAAGTTACACAAATGACTCCAGTTCAGCATGAATTCTACTTAAGGAACTACTCAAAATAAATCATTATTATTTTAATGACAAGGACCCCAAAAAGATATTTCTTTAGGAAAATTACACGTTAATACGTCAAGTTTCGCCATACATACAGACACGATTAACGCAGTGTTTTAGACTTTCATGGGCTAGCTGTAATTTGTAGTATTGTAGCGCAAAGACTAATAAAGGTCTATGATTATAGCACTATTACTTACTTAGTTTTTATTTTGAACAATAATGACAATATAATGAGAAACTGCATGGGATATTTTTACACTGACCGCGGACCTTATCGATGACGATTAGATTATTAATAATTAGGTACTTACCAACTAGTCAAATTCAATACTTTTTTCGGACTGTCGAAAACGACAGTTTCCTATGAATTTTGTACGAGATTGTGAATTGTGACGTCACGTTTTTTTAGCGGCAAACAGCATACTTACTTCTTATAAATTTGCTGGAAAAATACTAAAATTAAGTTGCTTATAAAATCAATTAATGAAAGTGTGATTGTTTTTTAATATTTTATTATATTGAACAGTCGAAATAACTTATTTTTGATTAAGGAAAAAATTAGCGTGCTCATTTCGGGCATGCTTGCATGCGAATAGAGAGGCAAAACATTCGATTTCTAAAATTTTTTGAGATTGTTTATTAGTGGGCATGTCTAACAGTATGTACCTTAAAGTTAAAGGCCCATTTGCAGACTCCTTAGTGCCATTGAATATTGATACTTATTTTATTTGTTTTAGGTACATAATTTATCAATTCACACGGTATATTCCGGAAGCTCCCACGAGAATAGTTCTATTATCAGCATCTGTACCTAAATTGTGGTCTCAGATAAATAATGCGGTTATTTTTATATCAGTTGGTTAATATGTTGCTCCTAAAATTATTACTTATCTATGAACACAATATCTTGTGTGTTTAATGAAAAAAAATAAATGATACAATGATATTATGACTGCCTCGTTGGCCGAGTGGTCGCAAGTGCGACTGCCGGGCAAGGGGGCTCCGGTTCGATTCCCAGGTCGAGCAAAGTATTACTTTAAAAAAAATATTTCAGTAGTAGCACGGAGACTGGTATTGTGCCCGGTATATGGCAATAGGCTCACCCCCTATTACACGGGACTCATAACATAAATAGTGAAAAGTGGGTGTTACATTGTACAGTGGCATTAAATGTCGTAGATAATGTGCATCTCTGCCTACCCCTTCGGGATAAAAGGCGTGATATTATGTTATGTGTTATTAATTATTATGAATTTAAAATAAAATCCTGCGGTATCGTTGTGGCTCTAGTCAGAGGCCTTAGTACGAGTTTGTTTTACGTTTAAAGTAATTGAAACGAGTACGCGTTCGGCGCTGTGATTGGCCGGCGCCAATGAACCAACCAATCAGAACGCCGAACGCGTACTCGTTACGATTACTTTAAACGTAAAATAAACTCGTACGAAGGCCACAGATTCGAATGTTAGTTAGCAGTCGTTCTATGAAATAAAATCATGTCGAATAAATAATTAATCGCTACAAATAACTGAAGCAGTTATCAAAACGAAACACCTAAAGATTACAACAGCTACAATAAAAAGTACAACGTAAATAAATGTATCTAAGTTCTACAAAAGAATTCAGATTGTGTGGTTTTCTTTATACCAGATAGGTACATAGTCTGGCACACACACATACATAAATACATAGTCTATAGTGGCCTGGCATCGGTCATTCGCACATGACAATTTGTCGAACAATGCGCCTCCGAGCGAGACGACATTCAATACGTATCTACCTATAACTTATTACATGATTGTAGTGTAGGTATGCTAGTAGAAAACTAGCTTCGAGTTATGATACATGTTGCTATTCTTTTCTTTGTTGATCCGCACTCTGAATTGGTTGTAGAAAGTTATATAAATGTACTTACTAAACGAGATCTATTTATAATGCAGCCAATATTCACCATGTGTTTTGTTATTTAACCTAGATAAAGCAGGTCAAAAATTTAAATACAATGGTGCAATATTGTAGAACTATTCTTTATATGCTCATCAGAACAGACAGAGAATTGTTCAATGACTTCTCCAGCCCAGGTGAGGCGAGAGGAAGTGTCAGACTCTTACTGACTAAAAACCACCCCGTTCCTACTCCTGCACTTCGAGCCGGAGCCCCGGCAACCCGTTAAATCCTCCACGGCTCCGTATCGGCATCAGCCCTATTGGAACCCATCTGTGGTGGTCTGATGGCTCTCGGATTCTCTACAAGTCTCGGATTTTAGTCTCCTTTCGATGTCGAAATTTACAGTAAGAAAACCTAAGGTATCTGAATGAAAATCGATCCAGTATTTGCAAAAATCGAATTGTGCAATATAATCCGTCAATATTATGTAGTTATTTATGTATTACATTTAGCTACGAAAAACCTACTATCTTCGGAGTCTACAACAAATTCATTTAAATCAAAATTAGTCAAACCAAATCACAAAAATATCGTCAACATTAATTAATTCACGCGATTTACCACATAGCTACATACATTTTGCATTTTTCTTATCGTTTATTTGACTCTTATTATTTATATAACGCATACAATATAAGAGGTGAATGTATTACTATTCAATAACAATCAAAACACCGTTGTGCGCACATGTTCTCTGGCAGCCATGTTTGATCAAGTGTCGTAATTATGACGAATCAAATGCGTTGCGTTATCTCTTATTTATCTCATAGAATATTGCAATAATAGAATTATGAAAGACTTATATATTTCTATCAGACAGATATTTTTCTAGGAGATTTTATCGGTATTTTTTCCAATTTTCCCTTCATACACATGACCTGGCAACCTGCACAGGATTTCGCAGGTCTATTAGAGGACCCAGTGCCCCCTACAGGTGGTGATGGTAGCCACCGGGGTAGTTTTAGTAAGGTAAGAATCCTACACTCCCCCTTGTCCCCCTCCCTACAATGCTAGGCGCCTTTTAAAGGCTTCCCTTGTCATAAAAAAGGGCCTCAGAGGAACAACTATTATCCGTTTAATTTAACAGCATCCCATAGTATTTACTCTGGTCCTCATTGTGGGATATTCGATATAGTTTACAAGTGATCTGTATTATCTGTGTAGTTGATCTAAATATACAGTAGGCCTCTTTCATAATCTAAATGTATCTCCAGTATACAATTCTAGTTGTGTGTCAAATATTGCGTCTGTGCACTCAAGTCCGCAATCTGTTCAGGCTCTTGGGTACAGAGTGCTGCACTCTGTTCAGGCTCTTGGGTACGCGGACTTACTCAGAATTATTCTAGCTGTTTTCGAGATTAGCGCCTAACTACACGTTTAGCAATTATTATTTTTTTTTACGGCCTCTCCACGTCCCAAAGTCATTTTATAAAAAACAGTTGCTACATGAGTTTATTGTGAATAGTATGTTCGTTATGTGTAGATGAAAACTATGCACAATGTCGTTATTGCTAGATACCCCATTATAATGTAAACAGCCTTTTTGGGAGACTCCTGAAGCAAGATTTTTTTTATTAGTTGGAAAAAGTTGAATAAACATTAAATGAAACCTTTTTTACCTTTTGCACTTTTAGTATCTTAAAATATAGTTTAGGTACCATTCATAATTTTAACATTATCGAGGTTTTATACAGTCCCAGAATACGGACGCATTCATTTTTTTTATCGCAATACTATGCAAACTCAATGGAGTTTACGTAATTTATTACGTTTACTTATTTTGTGTATAATTCATAATTCTGTGTATAATTTCAGCTGAAAAAACATTAAGTTGTAGGTAACCAACTCTTTACCTCATTCAACGACGTCCATGAGTCTAAGGACCTGAAAAATAAATTCATAATTATTTAGGTACTTACATAATTGTGTAGTCATCATTGACCGACAGCCTGTGGCTCCATAACAGATTGACAGGTTCACTGATAGCCTATGGGCCTCCTCTAAGTATTACGTAAGAGGGTTTGTCATAATCTTCTAAGCTAAGTATTGCACTATTGCACTCTATTGCACTTTGAAAGGTTCTTCGTCAAAGAAGGTTGCTACCCGGTTTCTATCACCTTTTTTTTAAAGTTCTTCTTTTAAACCTTCTTCTACTGTGGCGAGTGGGCCTCCTTCAGTTTTTGCCACCTCTATCGGTCTTTAGCAATTTCTATCCATCTCGTGCCAGCGTTCGTTTGATGTCATCGTACCAAGGCATCTGGGATGTTCCTTGTAGGCAGTGCATTTTTGGCCTCATGGTCTCCATTCTATCACTACTTTGCGCCACTATCCTTGTTTACGTGTTCCGTAGGGTTTCAAGGTTCCGTACCTCGAAAAGAAAAAGTGGGAACCCCATAGGATCACTTAGTTTATGATAGTATCTACCGACATAGACAGGAAAGGTATTTTGCTTAAGGGGGGAAATCATGAAGGATTAAGCGGAAGGGAGTGTCAGACTCTTACTGACTAAAAACCACCCCGTTCCTTCTCCTGCACGTCGAGCCGGAGCCCCGGTAACCCGTTAGATTCTCCGCGACAGGAAAAGGTCTAGAAATGAATATTTACGTAGAATAATAGAACATAAATAAAGGAGTCTTTGGAATGTTTAAAGATGCGTCCGAATTTATGAACGAAGTTATTTGTTCATTTATCATCAACAAATATTGGAAATTGTTATCACTTTTAAATTATTTTTTCTAATAACTAGGTCACTCCTACTAATCTAGACAGTTATAATTAGGTACTTAATGTATGTATGGAGTAACATAATCGGAATATTTTCTACTATTAGTACTTATAGGTTATTTTGCCGAATATAGTAGTATTTATATAGTATATTTTATTTACTATAGTAGCTATTTATTTTAATTAAAAAATGACATAAATTTTTCTCCTAATAGGTCCCCAGAAAGTACAAAAAAAAAAACTTTCACAGTTGTCCTTAATGACCTAATGTGAATTTTCGCGACCTCAACAGCACACTATCAGACCAAAATTTAAGTCATTAGGTATAAAGCTACCTCATGCGTTTGTACTTTTAGACATAGAAATAAAGTGGATAAACCATCTTAAGTCATTAAAACAGAAGAGATCCTAAGGTACCTTTCGTATAAAGTAAGAGATATTCATATCACGTGCGATGCACCGGGGTCATTGCCCGCTCTGACAATATTGACACTCAAGAAGAGATACCGACTCAAACAAATAATGTAGCCAAATACGATAGATGCGATCGGAAAAGGTCTTGTATCCTTATATTTAGTTTATGGTCACAGTTTTATTATTCCTTTTTCGTTAAACCACAGATTACATTGAGCACGGCTGTCAAAAATAGGCGGGAAGATGAGGCTTTGACATTATTCTATCGTCTTTACCTAGGTGAATAAGTGCGATGTTTATTGTTATTAACTGTGTCTATGCACTGCACCAAACATATCGGTACATCGTACGTAGATCGATATCATGCGCTATTCAATCTATCGCATTATTACACTGGCATAACAGCTGGTTGCATGAAATTATTTTCTTTTTTCTATGCTACGCAGCGCACGGTAACAGACACTGGCCGGTAAATGTCCCGCGCTAATAAACGCTGTTAAGAAAAAAACAAAGATTCATTTTCGCGCCAACAGTCTTCCGCCATATTGGTCGCGTGATGAAAATGATGTATTTACGCGACTTTCATTCACTTTCGATACAGAAACTGTGATGTTCATCATGTTTAGTGTTCTTCCTTGTTTGTATCGTTACGTTTTGTAATTAGTTGGATTTGGAAATAATGTTCATTGTATTTCCTGATCATTAGCTCATGCCACTGACAAGGAAAAATAGGAATGGAGATTGTATCCTGTAAACAAAATCACTTTATTTAACACTTGTATCTAGGCATTGGACTGGTGATTAATAAAATAATCACTTTCACACAAGCACTGTCGATAGATTAGACAAAAATATTTACCTATATTAATTAATCAGATTACGTGAACTTTAAACAAACAACGTAAGATTAATGTTGATATTCCCGCAACTGTCAAAATCGATTAGTTATAAGATGGTTTTGATTAACATCTATTGTGTTAGGGGATTCGCAGCCACCCTAGTCTATATTTTGTAAACTAACTGCCCGACATCCCGTCCATCTATTTTTTCCGTTGACGAAGCCATGTTTGTAAACGTCTATGTCGGTTTGTGAATGAAATTCGCGCAGTTTCCGCGATTTGGCGGGAGAACGTGTTGGTAGGCAAACATATTTATCTAAACACAGTGCTCGGTTAATGTAAACCTTATTGGTAATGAAATTGAGTTGTTATTGAATTGTAGAGTTATGAGACGATCATAAATCGCGTGAGGACAATGACTGCATCTTTGAAACTGTCCAAGCTCACATGTCAATAATTATATCAATGACGACTCACGTAACACATAATTAGTTTTTAATTTTTCTGAAATCAATCTTACGTTTCAAGTTCAACGTCACATTTTATGCATCATACGTAGACGTATTGAACGGGTGTTTAATAATATGTATATATTATTTATTACTTATCATTTGATTAATATTAAGTTTTAATGTAGGTAATATTTCATAACTTGTATATATTTACAATCAGTACAGTATGCAGAATGAAACAGGGTATTACAAAACCAATCTGTGTTCAAAAGGAAATTGATGATTAATATTGTTTACTTAAATTTAAGTTTACCTAAGCTTTCCAATACCATGAATGAATAAATTTCATAATAATTACTTAATAAATAAATAAATATAACTAAATTAGTCATTCAGCTGAAATCACTATCTTTGCGCTGAAATTATTTATTTTATGAGCATTGTATTGTAAGTATTAACATAACCGACTACATGGTTGGCGCGGTGGTTGGGCAACTGGCTGCCGCGCAACGTGGCGCGGGTTCGATTCCCGCACGGAACAACTCTTTGTGTGATCCACAGATTGTTGTTCCGGGTCTGGGTGTCATGTGTGTGTGAACTTGTATGTTTGTAAAATAAAAAAAAACATATTTTTGATTGAAATTAAATGATCAAGATTTACTTCCTAAATGAACGTGTTCTATTGGCAAAGAGTATAAAACATACTCCAAAGTCGGGTTTAACATCCACCGACATACCTATCCATATACAGATACATATCCTTTTGGCAATCCTATCCCATCTTGCGATCTCTGGCAAATCACTGGAATGGTTCTCTTCATACCTTCGGGAGCGTCAGCAGTCTGTCCAGTATGATGAGAAGTTCTCTGACTGGTGTGACTTGACGGCAGGCGTTCCTCAGGGCGGCATCCTTTCTCCACTTCTTTTCTCTATTTTTATCAACCTTATCACTCCTGAACTTCAGTGTGCGTACCATTTGTATGCGGACGACTTGCAGCTGTACCGTCAGTCTGTGGTGGACGATCTGCCCAGTGCTATCAGTAAACTTAATAGTGATCTAACAGCTGTTCAAAATTGGTCAGAGAGGTTTGGCATAGCTGTAAACCCAAACAAGTGCCAGGCCATCATCATAGGTAGCTCTCGGAATCTTGGATCGATTGACGGTGCAGCACTGCCCCCTATCTCGTATAATGGTGTGACTGTTCCGTTCAGTCGGGACGTGAAGGACCTGGGCCTGATTATTGATAGTACATTGAGCTGGCGTGCTCAGGTCACAAGTGTTTGCCAAAGGGTGACTGGATCGTTGCGGGCTCTGTATCGTCTGAGGAACTTTCTTCCGTCCTCTGTGAAGACGCAGCTTGTGCAGACCTTGATTTTCCCAATTATTGATTACGCTGATGTCTGTTATTACGACCTGAATGCAGATCTACTCAATAAGTTAGACCGACTTCTAAATAACTGCATTCGATTCGTTTTCAACTTACGTAAATATGATCATATTTCTGCACATAGGATGCAACTGAAGTGGCTGCCCATACGCTTGCGCAGGCAGCAGAGGGCATTAACCACTTTATTCTCTTATCTTGACTCTCCTTCTTCACCTACTTACCTTGCTTCTTACTTCCAATATACGTGCGCAAACCACACAAAATTTCTTCGTTCGTCTCAAAACCGACATCTTCAATGTATCTCTCATCGCACTGACTTCTTTCATTCTTCCTTTTTCATTCAAGCTGTTATTCTGTGGAATGCGTTGCCCAAGGAGATCAGAATGGCAACAAGTCGCAATACCTTTAAATTTAAAGTCCGTGAGCATCTACTTAAGCATTGGCAAACTCAAAACAATTGAGGAAACTATTCTAACAACGTTCTCTTTTTTTTTATATAATATATTGTAGTATTTATGCAGTATAAGTATTTGTTTAGTAGTATATATTATATGGTATGTATTTGTCTATTTATAAAATATTGTATTAATATATTTATTCTATAGGTATTTATGTGTGTAGTATACATATTACATAACCTTTTTTTTATTGTTGTCTGTCTTCGCGTCAACCACTTCATTTCTCTGCACTTCCCTATGGTTGACTGTAAGAGAATGCCTTAAGGCATTAAGTCCGCCATTCACCTTATTTTGTGAAGAAGAAATAAATAAATAAATAAAATACCCAATGTCCAAGAAAACGAAACGTTTGATATTTCTTCGCCACAATAACTGACTCTCTAAAGTACATATTTATAGAAGTAAATATCTACAATCAATTCACAATACCGACCCAATAACAGCAAACTAGATCCAGGTTATTTAAACAATATAGATAAACGTATTGCTCCAAAATTATCATTTGCACAAAATATTTGCCTGATAACAATGCAACATATTGATAACAATTAACTGTTAAGTATCAATTATTTTATAGATAAATCATGATTTTCCGCCGGCAGATCCGTTTCAGGACATTGAAACTTATAGTGGATTAATTTCTTCACTGTACTATTGAAAAAACCTCCATAGACCTAAGTAACATTCTCATGATATTTGAGGGACAAATGCATCGTGTTCAATTTTCGCTTCTAGGATAAGCTCAATAAAAAACGACATTCAATAGTTGAATCATCGAATTAGGTATCGATGTCCATTTCCAATTCCAACGGCCAGAAATCAAAATACTTAGAAACAATTTTTCCCGTCAGTCAGGTACAATACAAACTACAGTTTGATAATAGCCATTCATAATTGCGCCGGATTTTTGATGACAAACCAAGTTGAATGATCCTACCTAACACTGAATATGTATCCACTAATTATGGACAATTTAATAATATTTTCCTTATCTGAGTAATGTTTGACGTGCTGGGTGTAATGAGAGGTGCATGGTTACATCTGTATTATCCTGGACAAATATATATTCGAAAAGTTTGCGTCATATTGGCGGGATAATATCGTTAATTTGTACTGTTACCTACGTATATTACATAATGCATGTTAATTATCATATAAATATTGAAATTGTGGTATTCTGCCGTCATCGGACGAATTCATTCATAATTCCTTCCCTCTTTGGTATGTTTCATTGTGGACCTAATTGTAGGTACTTGTTATCGATGATAGGTAAGTAGTTATACCTTTTTTATGTGGCTGTCATGATTTGCAGAATAAGTTTTCTAAAACATTTAAACTGTCAAACACCGCGAGGACACCGGTATCCGCAACCTATTGTTCTTTAATTGTGTCTATAATGACATTACTCAAAGAATTAAATACATATGAGCAAAGCAACAGTGAATCCTATTCATTAGTACCAACCCTACTAAGTCCCATGTCACCACATCTCCCACATCCACCGATCCAAAATCGGACACTAAAATTCAAAACGTTGTCAAAATATTATTAGGTCCAGATCTGATATACATACTACGATATATTACGTTACTTATATTTACCCAACAAAGAAAACACAAAATATCTAGATGGTACGGTAAGGTAGGTTTGTATGTTCTTCGAACAACATTACGTCATGAGGTTTCAACACCTTATCTGTTAACGGAACATCGTTTAGGACGAAGATTTTTGAAGTACACATTATATCAAGTAAAACTGCTAATGGACACTGAGTAACTGAAGATAAGATTTCTCCATCCGTGCGTGTTGTTTGTTCAATAACGTCGCTATCAGATAATAATTATAGTTTCCTATACTTTAAACTGTATTTTGAAATATTTCTCTTCTTGTCCTCATGTACTTTAATCATCATGATAATTTGTAATCAGTGTTGTGATTACAAATTTATTTTGTTCCTTCAACACCTCGCCTAACATCCTATTCACATCTTCACAATCATCCTTCAGTTTTAATCTAATAATCTCTAGATAAAATTAGGAGACAGATAAGAAAAACAGATTTTCCAACATTTAGACCATTTATCGGGGGAATTAATTGTCGATTTTGTACAAAGAAGCAAACAAGCCAATCATATGACTTTTAATCCACTCTATGATTCTATAAATAAAGGTTATCGCTTTGAAAAACCTGTCCCATTTAATAATAATGGCAAACTAGCTGGTTATTGATTACTCAATGACGATGCTGAAATGTGAATTGCTAATCACGATTTGTTGTAACATCTATTGATGAGAGTCGTAAATTCATAATAGAAAAGGCCTTTTAACCAAATATGGTGATGACTGCTAAAGAAAAAGGTCACAATAGTAGAAAATCAATTAAATAACTGGCATTTACAATTGAGTAGGTGCTATCTAATATTACAAAGGTGAGGTAGATAAGGTTTTTTAGGAGAAAGGACTCCATTTCTTGGAACAAATACAATGAACGTTGAATTGCAAGTGAAACAAAGAAAAGACGAAGGACTAACGTCTGGCGTGGCGTGGTAGTAACGTCTGTTAAAAACCTTTTGTTTTATTGTTATGTTATATTTTGTTTTAATTTATAGAACTATGATAGTACCTATACATAATTCTGAAATAAACCAAAAAACCTGATAAATTCAGTTAAAATTGATAAAGTTTTGTAGTTGGTGACAAGGTTGTTACCTAAATGATTTCCAAGTCTGTTTCTGAAAACCAAAAAGAAATATACGAATGAACTCCACAAGACCTTGAAATAGTTTGACAAAATGATATGTCTAAGCATTCTATTTTAAGATCCATCTTATCTAAGCCCACGGTATCGATTAATTTCATGGCGTAGACAGACAATACTTTGTCTAATCAACCTTAACTCATTTTATTTTAGATTCTTAAAAAAACGACATTCATAAAGCTTTCATTCTCTCAAAAATATTGAATTCACGAAATTTTTGGATAGTTTTTTTTTTTGTTATTTTCCGTTGTTTATGAGATTGCGTCCCCTTTATCCTTTAGCCACACAAATATCAATCTCGATATTAAAAAACGGCCATCAGAGAGACGTTGGCCACGTGTTGACAGATGGAGGGAGCCATGTTTGCATATGTTCAGGTGACCGATACCAGAGGTCGACTCTGAGATGGGGCCCGAGTACGTTTGATAAATAAACCGATTTTTGTATTGAATGAAGCCTATCGCCTATTTTGGGTAAACAGGAGATTGAACCATGATTTTGGAGTAAAGAAACATTTACGTTATATTACTCAGAATTTTAGGAACTAAACTTGAGGATAAATATTCAGCGTTCCTAAATATTTTTTCTTGACCTTTTCCTAATTAATTTAAGGTCAGCACTGAGCAGGTAAACGGTACAAGTATCAGTCACAAAAATATCAAAATAATTAGGTAATTACATAATTATGTGAGATAACAAAACGGTGAAGACAACAGTAAATTCTTGATTAATAGACTATAATCGAATTTGATTTTCATTAGGTACATGTAAGTGTTGTTTCTATGATGGTAAAACTAAGCAGTAATTAAATAGTTCTGATACAAAGAAGCCACTAATATAGCAAAATAATTATAATTCCACTGTATTTAACAAATTTTTGCTTCTAAAACACGATTTTATTTAAATACTGCTTTAAACTCCCAAAGTTACCAATACGATTCCTATCCAATATATTAAAACAAGATCTAAGTATAAACAGAGATAATCAAGCACAAAATATTGCAAAACAGACACTTCTGATGCACACAGCGCCATCTTTCTTTCAACTGACAAGGATGACGTTACGGCTTACGATTTTAGGCGCGAAAAATTACCATAGATTGCATTCGTTTTTGTTTTAAATATTAATGCGTTTAATATTTAAATGTAGGGCGATTGCTAATTAAATAGTCGATTGACAGTGTTTACTGTATTGATAGCGAATATTAATGAGGCACATTGAAAGGACACGGTGTTTTAACAATGATAGGTAATAAAATCGTAGGTTATTGATAAATATCATCAGTTTGAAGAAACACTAGGTATTAACAACTCTAGCATTCTTTATTCTGCTTTATAATACAATAAATGATTAGTTTAGTAAATTGTAATGCAAGTTAGCTCCATCTAATAAACCGAACGATGGATTTAGTTAATTTATCAAACGAAAAACACGAAATTATGACATCGAAGCCAACCAGTTTCGCATTACAATAGATAATTAGAGTTCTTAACTAATCGATATTTATTAAAATGGTACTACTTATGTGAAAAAAAATAAAAAATAAACTAATTTTACGTTATAGAACATGGTATTAATTAAGTATTTCAATATTCTCATATTTTTTCCATAAATCGTTGTGCATAATCTACCACGTGGCGTATTCATATTGTTGTTCCTTTTTTAAAAAAGAACAAATGATCGATCACAACAAAAATGACGTCACTCTTAGGTATGAATAGGTAGGTACACACCTACAAAACATTATCGTTCTTACGTGGCTTATAATAAGACAAATTCTGGCTTTCTAGAAATTGAAAAAGCCCCGTTAATTAAAGTGCCAAAGTATTTGTTTTTACAAAAGACTACAGATAAAATATTATTGATAAAAGATTAATGCAAGTATTCATTTGTTTATTCAAAATCATTGTGAACGATAAAGCGACGTTTTTATGCATATTGTTTATGAATATTAAATTTTAGTCCGTTTTTGTCCTTAGAAATTTAGATTTATGCGCATTTGATTGGTGACGTCATACATTTACTTAATATTGTAACTTAGACTATAATTAATGTAGATACTCTAAAAGTATTTAATGAAATAACTATATACTTACCTACTTAGGTATTTCCTTTTGAAGACCAATATGAGTATAAAATAGTTAGACTTGTTATTAATGTTATTACACAACTGGTATGGTTCGACATTTTACAGCATGTATTCAATGATAGATTTATTTATTTTAATACCTAACTAAGTATATTTGCAAATTAATTCACCTGACTTTTTGAGTGTCTTACAAAACATTTCCAATGACGCAAGTAGACTCATTGCTTCAATTTTACTGCAGAATATTTACATGAGTGAATTATTTAAAATGTTTAATTTTGAATAAACAATATCGATGACCATCATTGTTCTAATCGAACAGATAAAGCTAAATAAAGAAGTGATAATGACGGAACCACTCGGCACGGCATCTCCACATTATTATCATTGCGCGCTCTCGATGGTGATCCACCTGAACTCGCGCGGACAATCTCGCCCGGCCGACGAAACGAATGACGCTAGCTGTCTCGCTCGTTCGCAGCCCGCGTGAGATGCGCTCTCTCCTTCTCCCCGCGCGCCCGGCCGCCGCTCTCGACCAATCGGCGGCCATCTTTTGCTCCCCCGAGAGCAGAGCGACAGTGCGTACTCTCATCACGATCACAAGGAGACGACATCTCGGCGCGCGAGGTTGTCGTTCCCGCGCGAGATGCGATACACGTTCGACGCGCGAATTATTTCAATAAGTGCCTTACAAATTTTAAAGTGTTTGTAAATATAAAATAATTTAAGACTGTAAATCTGTGCTCAAAAATTATTTAAGTGTTTTGTGAGAGACTGGACGCTGTTTCGTGTGTTATTGGACTATTATTTTGAATAATTTCGGGCTTCGGCTGATATCGCAGAAATTATCCACCATTGGGTAAGTTATTTCGATTAGATTACGATGCAAATTATCGTTTGTGACGGCGGGCGTCGCCCTGTGTTTTAGGTACCTCTAGTAATTAATATCGAGTGGGCTCAGTGCGATACACGACACTCGAATGTTTTGTCGTCTCTTGACCCTTGAGCCCTCGAAGGTGACTTGTGCGTTCGAAAACAATTTATTGCAGATTGTCGCTCCATTTATTTTTAAATGCATTTTTCGAGACCGTTATTTAAACTGTCAAACACCAAGCGGTCACCGGTGACCGCGACCTATTGTTCTTTAATTGTGTCTATTAAACCGGTACTCGACGAGTTAAATAAGTGCGCGAAAAATACGAAATACATATTTACGAAAAAGCTCTGTCGGTTATGTGGAAGCTATTTAATTTTAGTGTTATTCTATTTTATGTAATTTTTAATTTTGTACACAAGTGCTCAATTCGTTGAATCATGTGCTAAAATGTATGTTGCGAAGTGTTAAAATAAAAAAAATGTTGACCATAAACTCCTTTTCTATAAGTATAAACTAACTACGCGTTTTTAAACAAACATAAAAAGTTAAGAAAACGGTGGCTTTAATTAAAAAATAATACCAAACTAGCTTTACCGATTGTTACACTAAAATCAATTAAAATAACTAAGAAAATGGAAATCGTTTAGTAAGATAAATATCACTTTCGCCGTCGGATCACATCGGATACAACTTAATTATTTCGTGTTAATAAATAATAAAAATAATTGTAAGTAAATTGTAAACGCTTCATATACCACAAATTAAAAATGTCCAAATCTATGCATAAAATTGTCGTAGATATTAAAAAAAAAATACCGCATTGTGACAAAAGTGGGCCAAAATTCTTAGAAAATTAAATCCACAACACATTTTAGATAAAATCCCATTTTTGATAAAATTAAACTAGATAAGAGATTAATGCGCAACGATTGCGAATGATTCAGCCAATTTGTTTTCTTTGTTATCTATTTTTTTCTCGAAGTAACATTTTGCAATTAATCATTGTACTAAATGAAAAAAAAATCAACCGATTAATGAAATGGTAAAGTAAAGTATAAATGGAGCACTATTCTGCAATCAATTTAAAAAGCATGGACGAATGAATTTGACGAAACGGCATCCCAATAAGTATTTTATTTCCAGAATAACACCACATCCAGTTAAAACCGACTGGTTTCTAACCAAATAATTTCCGCCAATCACGTTATTCTGTCATGTTTGTCCCGACCACGTCATAAAATACAGATAGACATTATCATTCAATTAATCTCAACAGATTAGAAAAACGAAAACGATTGTAAATTGTCATATGTCAGAAAATTGTATTTGAACGATTAACTTTGGACATAATTTCTTTGCCAATCGAAATAATATAATGCAATCAATTACTAATGAGCAATCATCTCTTAAATACGATAATTAATTAATATTATGGGCATCATTTACTCTACACTAGTAAGTATTACTCATAAAATGACGAATGATCTTCAAAAGCACTCAGATTCAGCCAATAAGTACCTATCGACCTAACATCATACAAATGACAAAACAAAGCTGTTATCTTGTGAAACAATGATTCAAGTGCATCTCGACTGAGATAAGTAATTGCTAGATAAAGTCTCAATCTCATCTCATTGAGATATTATAGTCCCATTATCTTGTAACGTTTTCTATCTCACTCGAAACTGATAGCTGTGGTGTGCTCTTTAGTCAATTATGTAAGATTAGCGCACGTTTATCGATTGAAAGTTGCGGAACGACTTTGGCAATTCATTGTCGACTAGAATTTTAGATTATAGCTTCAATAAACTACTCAATCTCCTAATAGTTTCCTTTTCCAATAAAGTCTAATAATGAATTAGAAGAATTATTATTTTTTCCAATTAGATATTTTGGGTTTCCCAATCAAAACGTTTCCATCTCATAATAGTTTGAAATGTTATCTGTCTAATTAGATCCTCATTAACGAATAAGAATATATTCCACGACTCTTATAAGAATTCCACTACCATTGCCGAAAAAATATCCTTTTCTGAAATATGTCTCCGTGAGTAACTTTCAGATCCGCCGGCGTAAAACGGCCGGCGTCTCTCTATGACTTTTATCGTAGGTATAATAAGTTCTACACAAACGACAAAAAAAACGCAACACAAGTCACTTACAAATCGCACTCGTGCGCAAAGCATTGCAGCAACCACTATCGAACAAGTGTTTATCATCATCTACCGTAATTGGCAGATTGCGACAACCAGCCTCTTGCAGTCAAGATGTTATAACTTTGTCACGGACCAACTGATAGCTCATTCGAAAAACATTTCAACTGCCCTTATCTGGTAATTGTCGTGTATTTCTATATGATTGTGACAGAAGGTGTTTTTTTATCTATATCAGTTTTCGTTAGAGATAGATGAACCGTTAGCAGTCTTATCTATACTTTAAGTGTGTCTAAGTCCTAAATACTTGACACCTTTTTAAAAGCTTCTTCGCTACAATATCTAATTGTTCTTAGCACATAATTACGTTAAAATTCTTCTTAAAACCAATGTCTCAATAACAAAAGAGTACGCAATGCGGTAGTTAGATGCGCCATGTGGTTTCACACAGAATCTCTGGTGCTCATCTCCTAATACATGTTATTATTTCATATTATTCACTTACTAAATAACTACTAGTAATTTGAAGCCAAGAAAATAACAAAAAGACCACGCTGACGGCTCATAAATGAAAATACAAACCGAAGTTCCATTTCTTTCTTTTTCGTTTAGGAAACGTCTAAAAAGGTTTCATAATGCATCAATACGTGATACATATCACCTTCCCTTCGTAGTAGGTACACAATATACTTGACAAAACATACGTAATAATTAGTTAACAATAGTTAGAGATTAGAACCAGTCATCGGATCACGTCTACCAACTGATAATGAAGAAATCCTTGCGACTCGTGATAACAGAATCAATAGGTACTTTATTTTATTACGATTCTTAATGGTAAAAACCATGAAAAATATTAGAAACGATTTAATTTTGAGTAATAAATATTGAAATAATATGTTTGATGTCCATATCGTGTCAGTTGTAAATTGATTTTATTTCGCAAGATATTTGCGCGCAATTCTTTGAGAATAACCTTTAAAAATTCTTAGCGCCGTCGAAAAAGTTTGTTTTGTGCGAGTAAATAAAAAAAAATTAAAGTTTATGGAAAAATGTAGACGCTCGCTAATTAGAAATCAAATGAAATATCTCATTTATTCCCGTAGACAAGTGCAGATTTATTTTGCAAAAAAAAACATAATAATTTATGGCTTCTTGTTTTTATCGTGGTATTTTTACATAAATAAGTAGACACGGTACTAATAATAATGCCGTGGCATAGAAATAAAAGTAAAAAGATATCATTGTCTTTTATCACCAAAAAACCAGCCAGTCCTTTAAGTATTTTGTCACAGACAATTAAACCTCAAAAAAATACCATTCTGAATTTGGTCTAGTAAAAGAGGTGATAAACAACGCAGGTAGCAAAAACATTCAATATAAATTACAAAATGCATTGATGAGTAAAACTGAGAATTAGTTCAAACACATAATTATGTACCACGTACACACGAGCCCACGTTCAAAGTACGCCGACCAAGATAAGTTACGTACGTACTTAGGTATATTATATTGTATTACGTTTCCAAGTAAACTGTAATCCTAATCACCATCAAACGCGCCGATGAGCATCATTTTCAGTACATTTAGCGTTATATGAAGAAAGCTGAGAATTCCAAGATAGAAGCCATTTCCCGCGGCGATCGTTGCAAATTCTAAGATATTGTGTTGGAGGAACAAAAGCCCTTTTATTACTCTTTCGATTTTAGTAATCAGCGTTTTTATGTTAGCTTGCTACTGTTGAGTTGAAATTGTATGATTTCTTTGCTAAAACTGTTCAAAATCGTCTTTATCTTTCTATGAAATTATGACCTGAATAATTCTAGATTCATTTCGCGAAATGGCACAAAAGACTTCCTAAAGCGGCAGTTTAAGAAGTGAATCATCACCACAAATTATAAAGAAATCTGTTTTTTTTTTATCAGACGCAGGTTGCGCGCCCTTACACTATGCATACAGCCTGATCACTTTTTAAAAACAACATAAATACATTTTACTTTAAATACATGGTATGGTAATACATACATGGTAATACTTATTATAAAATCATCATTTGTTATGGAATTAATATATAATAATATATAAGTACTTTGTTTTTGAGAAATGAAAATTATTCTTATGCTTATTTTTAGCTAAAATCAGGTACCTACATATATAATCTGAATCAAGTTTTCCTAATAAGTGAATATAGCATAACGCTACCAGTACATTAAGTAACCAGTAGAGGCAAGGAGGTAATACATAACAAGTCGCATACCACTCGTGGGTTACCAGTTCGTATTGTCTGGGCTATAATAGGTCAGACGCGCGTGCGCAGAACTGGTGAACGGAGTAGGGCAACACTGCTGCGCAGATAAAATAATGGGACACGTTTTGATGCACATTTTTTGATGACGACGCGTGTATGTGTTTGTGAAAGAAATTGTAATTGTAACAGAAAGGAATCGGTTTAAACCGGTTTGATGTCGCTTTATCTACTTATATCTCGATTTTTTGACAATGAAATATTATATGAATGGATCATTTTTATTTTGGCCGATTACTTTCTAGATTAGGTAATTATTTTTCTGAGTAAGATATAATATAAGATATATATACTTGACTGCAATGTTATTAAAGTCGTTACTGCAAAAGGGCTCAACGTCTACGATTAAGTTCACATTCAATTGTTAAGTACAAAACTAAAAATAACTTAATTTACTACAATCGCCGTAACATAAGTGGCGTGCCATTCGATTGGGTTATTAGCATACATTGTCTGGTTTATAATAAACGGCGAGACGCGCATGCGCACCGAACTACCCGACTGACAGTACAGTGACCACGAATTCATAAAAAAGAAGACTGCTATATCTCCCTGACGCGACATTTAGACACTGATTTAAATTATTATTATTCCGATAAAAAGTCATGTGTATTCATTATCTTATTATATTGATTAATAATATAAATATCGAGTTTTTTTATTGAATGCCGTATCTATTGTTATCTGCAGGGACTTTCCAGATGATTTAACCAAAATATGCTTGTGAACAATCGTGGCTTAGATCTTTTTTATCTTTTTCAGTGTAATAAATAAAATGGATCATTATTTTATAAGAGATATCCGAGCATATATGTTGTGTGTTGTATCTCAGTATGTAGCAGTGATAATTTTATTGTGGAAATATTTTGTAGTGACCTGTTCATCTGTGGTTCTTATTAACTATGATTATGGATCGCAGGACTTTCAATTCATTATACGGGTGAGATTTACAAACAATTTCTGGATTTATTCTGGATTAAACAGCGGTTTACTTTTGGAACAATAACGTGATTAGGCAATTTGTGGAATATAAAACTTTGCTGAAATAACATGCGCTGGCAAATGTTTGCGCTTGCAATTCAGCATAAATTGAATGTTATGTTTATTTGATAATACAATTTACTATATTTTTTAGTTATTGAATACCTTTACCAACATAGATAAATACACCACAACTACAGCAAGAAAACATTAAAATATTAAACACAGGATCATAAACCTACTTATGATCCTGTGTTTAATATTTTAATGTAACAGTCTTCACCAATACCGTAAAAGGTGTGTCCCTATTACCGAGCAGATATGTGCACGTAGATTAGGTACCCTCATTCCTCACCGATCGATGATTAGCGTCAAGTGCTACAGGAAGCCATTGATAGCAAATGACTCAATACTCTTTGTCATTTCGTCACAAACCTGTTTTCAAAAGACAATTTGTTTCACTTACAAAGACTTTTTAAATTGTATTATAACTATGCTAAGATAAATTAATTACGTTGCTTTTTCACGTAACTGTGAACTTATGATTATGAGCTCTTAGCGTTTCTTGAAACTAGTCGAGTTTCCCAGTAAAACAGTTTAGTCAAACTAAAAATCAAAATCATTTATATCAATTAGACCAGGGTGCTTACTCTTGAAACCAATCTCAATGTCAATGCAGTTTCAATCCAATAAAATCACAAAAATAATTTAATGTCAAAACTATACAACCCCTATCGTAGCTGTTAAAGTAGCATTCAGAGTACGGAATATAAAGACAAACTCAATACCATTTAGTTCATTCGATATCCACGCAATACGGATGCAATGGGCGCTAGTATTGCAACTCATTGGATTGGATTCAAGAGTAAGCCCCCTGGACGGCACTTTTGAAGTACAAAACAAAATACCTATACAAATATTAAAAAATATTATTCCGTCTGTCTGTCAGTCCTCTAGTGTCGATCAGTCCTTTAGACATACAGATACCATCATCATCGTCATTCTGATCTAATAGTTAAATACTTGGGATCGGCACAATGTGTACCGAATTCTGTCTCTCGGTAATAGCTAAATCTATTGACAAATGGTTTCTAAGACTGGCCACAATTGGTCATAAGTATCAATATTGGATAGTACCAAAGTAAAGATTGATACGTGTACTTTAGTAGATAAAGATTATCTTTATATTAAAGGAAACAAAGATCATTGTTGTAAAGTTAGGTACGGCGATGTCATGCCAAGAAATTGTATCGATTACACACGTCCTGACAAGTACACTTAATGCAATTTTTTAATTCGATCCGAATGCCGATAAAAATTATGAAATTGCATCATTTACGCTTTCTTTGACTCATTTTTGGTTTTGACTTTGTCATTTTCATTGAAAAATTCCTATATAGCGTTATAATATGGTCACTGTATTGGGAAAGCTCTGTTTGACAAAATGTCTTCAGAAAATGTATGATTTCTTCGTGGTTTGCTGTTGTAATCTTAAGTATTTAGGCATTTATAATAGTATATTTTTCGTTATCACAGGCGTAGGCGTGGTCGTCCGTCGCGGGCCATGCAGGGTGCTGCCAGCGCCCCCGCGCCCCCCGCGGCTGAGCCGCCATCTTCCCAACGTAAGTATCTACAATATCTACATGTTTTTCAATTATTCCGCATAATCATTCATCGATAAACATTTTATCAAGTCAGCGTACATCACAAAAAGTAATCGACTCATTTTAAATGGCGATAATGATTAAGATTTTGTGACCACATTCATAGCCGTCCGCATCTCCGGCGCAACAAGATGCTAATTGCTAGTGTACTCAATGACAGCAACCTGACGACTGATGGCGCGCACGCGCGGTACCCGACACCCGAGCATTTATACGACTACCCTCATATTTTATTACAACGTTTTAGAACAGCTGATAATGTTTATGACTTGGCATCCGGTATTCAGCGACGTATCGCCTGGATTCTTCATTATAGTTATGCAAAATAACCTAGCCAAGAGAATTTTACAGTCTATTTTATTGATACTTCAAATAGAAGTAATTAAACTTGGTATATTTCTTATCTGTGGCGTGCCATCACAGGTGTATCTATTGTCATTTCGAATAACATTTACGGTATTTAGAGGACACTACAAGAACACGCAGGGCGATTCGCAACACATTTAAAAGAAAAGATTCAACATACTTAACTCTCAACGGATAGCTAATCAATAATGACATCATTTCTAACAATCTTATTAAATGTCGATAACACAAAACTAAATCAGATACCAAAACACGTCGATCAAATCAACATCAGCTGTCCTTTACATTCCTAGCGCGGTACTTCAAGACACCTACTGTTTAAACGAAGATTTTAAAGGGACCAAGGCAAAGTTTCGTAAGTCAAATATCTCATTAGTCAGACACTTCATTGAGACATGGAATTCGGTTTGCTCAGCCGTGACAACAATCTCTGAAGATCCTTTACATCCTTTTGTCTGTCACACACTTGTGTCAATATCATCTTAAGGCCATTCATGTCATGATGAACGGTAACATTAGGTGCAAGCTTCCCAGATCTTGACACGTTTCTGAGATTTTCAATTCTATTTTCAAAAGAATAAAGTTGCAAATCTTTTAATTTAATGTTTATTCTACATCAAGCATCTAGGTTACCTTATATAGGTTTTCAGATCTTGTCACATTTCTGAGATTTTCAATTCTATTATCAAAAGCATAACGTTGTAAATCTATTGGTGTTTGGTTCAGAGATGGCCTGGCCTGGACCTTGGAGTACACGGAGTTAAGTAAAATGAGGTTTTATTACATTTTCTATTCAACAAGTCCAGATAGTTTTGAGTTATGGTTAAGAAACAATGGCTGTCTTATACATATAGCTTTTATTGCGTCAACCATTTTGTTTAATTTTTATAAGTGCTTATAGATGTATGAAGCTTTCCTCTCGTTATAACAACAATGTCCACTAGAATTAATCTTTTGTCTTATGGCTTTGTTTTAAAGCTAAACATTTATTAATATTGTCTTTAATGGTGCCAATTTGTTACAAAGTTAAAATATGGTTTTCCAAATTAGTAAAAATCAAGGTTCAGATAAAGAAAGTAGAACATTTAAACTCTTTTAAGTAAGATCAATATTGGAACTAAACTGACTCATAGAAAAAATCATTTCGTTGAAATGTTAGTAAATCGTCATAGGAGATTAGATTTACTAATCTACTTCCTTTTCCGTTTAAATCGAGCCAATCATTTTTAAAGGAAATTCTGAATCGATACATCACATGACATACATTTCCAATTAATCGATTCTTGTGATACACGTGCCGCATCCTAAGTCATTAAAAAAAAACAATTAAAATGTTTTCCATTCGCTTCGCTTTAAAACTTTTTAAAACATTCATTCCAACCAGCTACTGTTATCAGTCAAATGCAAATGACATTTATCAACTGTCAAACGTCTCATTAAACATTTTAGGTGCTCTCGATGTCCTATGACCGATTACGACGTCTGCCCGAGGTGTAGCTCCAACGGTACTTTATCAGATAACCCATTTACGTCGTCTTCCGGCCCTAATTGCTGTTTGTAAATACAAAACGGCAAATAATGACGAACCCATTGAGCCTCGTTACAATTTTTGTGTTTATTTTCGACCTCTCACAGTTAGATTAAAACCTCTTTCGATTTTTGACAGCAAATCATAGATAATCTTCAACAAACGAACGCAATCTGGCTGGTAGCCAATTCAATTTCAAAAAAGGAATTGATAAAGTCGCTGGCTGGATAAATTAACAGAGTATACAGCCCCAATACTTAAGAATAATAATAAGGCATTGTTCTAAAATACATATAAAGTAGATCATTCTGGAAGATCGGTATAAATCACAATTTTTATTTACGACTTGAATCAGAATCTATAAAAGTCAATCTTAAAACAGCTGAACAAATTAATACGTCTTTCTTTTTATCAGAAGCATGTCATGATTTTAAACGCAACTTAAGAAGAAATACGTCATTGGAACATCTGTATAACTCTTAATTAAATCAATAAGGATACACGTGTATGTAAAATCTATTGTAATTGAAATAAATTCGCTACTTTATGATTGTGGATCCGTCGCGTCGTAACAATAAATAGACGATAACATGTAGTAACTACAATTAATATGTTAATTATTTGCTAGTGTGTCTTTTTTATCCCGTAAAATATTCGCTTGACAGCACCATTGAAGCTTAAGGTTTAATATTTTCGTTTTCAAAACGCGATTAAAGTAATCTACATACAGTCGCGTCTCTGTCTACCCATCAATCAACTAGCTACCTAAACTAACTCAGTGTCAAAGCACTCTTCAAGAAATATGTGGCGTTACTTGTAACTCAGATCACGAACACCGGGTCGACGGTCCTGCCATCTCTCGGGCCCTAAACGAATTAACATTCAATTATTCACATCTCTACCGTCAACTCCCCCCTCTACCCCTCGACTTGCGTATGCGCCTAATTGGGACGCTTTTCCGTTCAGAGAAAGCGACCGATCGAGTGGAAACCATTTTTGGGCGTGCGATTGATCGATTTCGGATCGAGATTTCGTTTTGTTCGATGACGTCATTTTGGTACATACAATAGGATCTTTGTTGGTTGAAGTGCTCTTGAGATAAGTGCTTAGTAATAGAGGGATAGTTGTAAGTGTGACTGTACATAAACAGTACATGAAGGAAAGGTTTACAACGTAGGTAAATACTGGTAAAGGAAACCCCCACGATAATGGTGATAAACACTTGTAAAAAATACTCAAAGTCTAGAACATGATTGAATAACGTCCCGAACGTATGTTACTGAGTAAAATTCCACTGATTACCTAAACAAAAACAGAAGCGCAACGATATTTGTTAGGTACCACAATAATTGGATCAACTTCTAATCTTCAACCGCTAAAATACGTCTTCGCGTAGGCATTGAAACAAGATACTCCGTAATACGAGCCACATTCTACTAACATAAACATAATTCGTTCATAAAACTACAAATTACGCCGAATATTACTATTTTCATCGAAAAATACACGTTTGCTTAAAGTCTTGATATTAATAAACACATTAATGATGAATATGATACCTTGCTCGATCTAATAACATGCATAAGTAATTAAATCGCTATTTCCTCTGCTATCAAAACAAAGGTAATTCATAATGGTGGGACTTTCCATATTTAGGAATACCATAGAAAAAGACTTTTATGAGATAGATATATATTATCTTAAATACTAAATTACCCATATGCCATACTACCTAGAAGCTAACAAAACGTAAAAAAAACAAATGTTGACATTCTTTCTTTTCCAAATTCAAAAAAAGAACATCAGCTATCAAAATCTTTTTTTTTCAATGCAACCAATTTCGTATTCAGTCTATTTATTGGAACTTGTATGAAAGTCTGCCTAAACCAGGATCTAGCAACCGTCCCAGTAACCAAGAGAACTACAGCGTCCTATAAAGTATTGAAGGCAGACATGAGTGTGGCATCATAACTGCACCGTTACTGCGGAAGGCACGCTCCTGACTTGCATTAATCAGGACGCCATCTTAAAACCATAAACAGTACGACCATAGATTGATGATGAGGTGTAAGTTTTGTTTTGTTGATTTAATACTCTATGGAACCTCTTTAGTGATAAATAACAAAATTCGTAAGCGATTGATATCTTTGAATTCGTCTCTTTAGTGAATAATCCACGACAGTTTACCAATAACAAATTGGTTTGACAAATAGTAGAAAGTATCTCAACGAAAATGACCGTACCAATTGCATAAACCCATAATTAAGTTTCCCCCCGAGATCCGAAACGGGTACAACGCTAACAAACGTACGAAATGAACGTCCGCGCACCACATTATCAATTTCTAGACAATAGCAGTCTCAGTTGTCACAGACAAACTTACCTTTACCGCTAGGAAAGTCTAACTAGACGACAATAACGTGCAAAATACTCTAATTTAACAGCAAAACAACAGTTGCGAAAGCATACCCGTATGGTCAGGTAATTGCCGATGGCGACACCATAAATGACGGCTTGGAGATACTACATGGTGTAATTCAGTACCGTTGAGGCTCATTGGAGTGTTGAAGAAAGCAGCGGTACTGTGCGACGTCCCCGACATATCAATCAAATAGCTTATAATATGCGCCGCCCACCGTTACAAACACAGCCATCTTATTATGCGGACAATAAGAGTTATTGTCGTGCAACTTCGGTGGACTTCGGGACACTTCGGGATGGCGATAGGTCGATTTAAATTCCGAATAAGCGGGAAGGAGGAAGTCACGGTTGTGCCAGCCGCTTCTATGTCACACCTTTTCTCCGTATATGAAGTTATTGAACTCTACTGTATGTTGAATTCGGATGGTGTTTATTCCGTGATTGTACTATTTTGATGACCCTTACACGTGTTGTTCTATGTTGAATATTAATTCGAAGTACACATCGGTGATCCGATTGTTTTCCGAGCTTCTATCTACTTATCTAACACGCCTTTAGAACAACACAATCAATCGATCTAGATGCATTTCTATTTAAACGCAGTTCCTACAAAACGTCTTTTTGCATTTGTTAATCGAATTCTCAAGGAAAGTTCTAGACACTACGAAATACCTGGTCATCTATTAAACTGTCTAACACCGCGAGGACACCGGTGACCGCAACCTATTGTTCTATAATTGTGTCTATAATGACGGTACTCAAAGAGTTAAACCTCGTTTTACAGCTGTAGAGGTATATGAAATTATGTAACCTTTATTCATTGTTCACTCCAAAATTTCGCTTCATACATTAAAAGTATGGGTAAAACAAACTCGTACCTACTAAAGCGTCAGTATCTTGGTTCGATGAACGCGTGCTACAAAATCGTACATTTAGCGCATTTCAGTAATTATTCCGAGAATAAATACGTTTTCAATTTCGACATTAATATTCGCGATTAAAATTTACTTTTGTTTTCCTTGTACATGTTGCGTAAAGTTTATATGACTGTCACACCGTCGCGTTAACTTTTTACTCGTATGTGATTAACTTAGTAGGTAATCAATGTCTTTACAAATTATTAGAAAATAATATACTTAGATTTAATTATTTATTTATGTGAATTAAATAGTATAACATTACAGTCATAAAACCAAGGCGTTATACATTTCAAATAATTATAAAAAGAAAAAAAAATAAAACAGAACAGTCCTTAGATAAAACAAACAATAAGTATAAGAAAACCTTACAAACTATAATGATTTGATGAACAAGACGAACCACTCTAACCATAGTATTTTTCTTCTTTGTGATACAAAACGACTGAAGCGCCAACACAGTTACACTTTTGTATTTTACTTGTCAAACTGTAAAATTGTGTAACAGAATGAAAAACGCAAAAAAATATCTATCAAACAAAACAACAAATTAAAAGTACACTACAAATTAAAAGAATATCCCTATAAAATCCTTTCAAAAATAACACGATGAACGTCGCTAATTAAATTACAGTACGGTGTGACAGCCAGCAACAATGCGCGCACGCATCAAGTTACAAATGAGATTGCGTGAAAAGATTATTGCTAAGAATACACGACACGATACATTTACACCGGCGCGAGCAAAAGCTTACTTGTGAACTGTAACTACATAAAATCTTATATAATTACAAAAGGTTAAATGCGTATTATATGTGTAGAACATAGTTGATAGTATTCTTAGGTTCATAGTTAATTCACAGCTTGATAAACAATGTCGAACTTAGACGAATGTAAAGAATATGAAAATCAATCCTTATACAAATTCTAAATTGAAATCTAGACTCAGTGAGGCTTTCAAAATCGATGGTATGTAAAAAATTCTTCGTTCCTTCTTCCATAATTTCAACTAAAGAATAAGAGTAATTATTAGGATACTAGCTTCTTCAGGTTTCACACGCTCTGCTCAGCTCCTATTGGTCTATATATAGCCTATGCTATAAAACATCACGCTACGACCTATATGACTACAGATGATGCGCTATCCAACACAAAAATAATTATTCAAATCAGACTTGTAGTTGCGGAGATTAGCGCGTTCAAATAAACAAAAAAACAAATTCTTCCGCTTTATATAATAGTACAAGATTATTCTTGTGTATCAAAAAGCGAATTTTCTCTTAAAATCAAACGAAAAACAAACAAATAAAAATGGGTGTGTCATAAGTAACAACATTACCGAAACGAGAAAATGGTTTCCATCGGCACGAAACAAAAGAAAATATGGCTTCTCGAAAATTGGAATCTTAAACCGTCAGATTATGTTGATAAGGACAAATAGCTAAAACGCCCACTACCATCCGATGGGTTGGGTAGTCTGTCTCCCTATGGGGGTTAATCTCATGGGCGTTGCCAGAGGGTCGAAATAGGGGTGCGAATCTCCCACCCTCCCCGAAACTCCGGGAAATATGCAAAGGAATATGACCTTTAGATAAGGAGAAAATGGTAGGAGATACATAGCGAATATTATACGTTTTTCCTTGATGGTGTACATAAAGGAAGATACATTAAAATACGGCAAACATTACGTGTTCCTTCGACGGTGAAAGCTATAAGCAAAGATGTAACTGCAGAACGTCCTTTTATATATCAAGCGAGTCAAACATCAAACATAATTTTAGAATTATAGATATGATTAAAAACTTCTGCATCACTAAACGTCAAATATCCTACGTATGGTCTAGGATTCCTTCATTACGTTACGTAATGTCACCTCTTTTAATCCCAGAAGGGGTTAAAAGGTCCACATAGTCAATGTAACAACCACTTAACTTTAACACTTATGTTATGAGTCCCATATAATAGAAGGCGAGTTTATTACCAGACACGGCTTTCAATTGAGTACTTACCAATTAGTTAAATTCAATACTTTTTTCGAGCTGTCAAAAACGACAATTTTCTATGAGTTTTGTACGAGATTATGTATTGTGACGTCACTATTTTTTAGCGTCAAACAGCACACTTATTTCTTAAAAAAATGCTGGTAAAATACTAAAATTAAGTTGGTCATAAATTCAATTAATGAAAGTGTGATTATTTTTTAATATTATTATTGTATTGAACAGTCGAAGTAATTTATGTTTGATTAAATAAAGTACCCAATTCCAGACTCCATATTGTGACCACGGAGAATTTTCGATTCTTAACATTTACTTACTTATTGAAGCAAAAAATATCTTCTTACATCATTTAAATGTAATTCGAGTCTTAACGGATGTGTTTATCTAAATACTTCGATATACGACTTATGAAGTAATTTTGTTGAGTTCGCGTAAACTTACAGCGGTGTCGTGTTTACACCTATTTTATAATAATATGTAGGTAATATGGTATTGTTTCCGTTTCGATTCTTTTCAAAGTAAATTATGAATGGTAAGTTAAGTAGGTATATTATTTATTTTGTCATTCATATTTTAAAGGATTTTCAGGTTATTTAAATGTATTTTTTCTGTATTAGCTCCTAATCTCGCATATTTTAGAAATCCGAACAGTATACCCGTTTTATACTCCTATGCTTTAGTCGACTTTTATAACACTAGCGAGAAAGATTCTGTTGCTAATAAAACTATTCTATTTTACTCCAATGTAACCACATGGTAACAATTAAATCACTATTAAAACGACAAAAATAATTATCCCATTGATAGGTATGAGGCAAATAATCATAAATGATAATTATGCATTCTATATTTAAATTCAAACTTCCTTAAAAATCAGAACATGGTAAACGTCATTAAATTATGTGATATAATGATATTCATACCATAATTGGTAAAATAATAATTTACATTGATTAATCTCGTATGTAGGTTAGTGACGAGGTAATGAGTCAGTCAGTCAGATACATTGTCCTGCTAGGGAATTACTATAACCAATACATTGCCTGGCGTCATGAACACATTTTAGATACCGCGTTCTTGTTTTGGCCACTAAAGTCATTCATTGAAGCTCAATTGACAGTTAAAAATAAAAAATAAAAATTATCTGTGGTCATACGTTTGACATTTTTTACAAATGTTGCCTTTGGTTATTATTTGAATTACGAACTCTCAAAACAATAGTATTCTCGATACGCTACACCGTTTTTTATCAACACAATTGACTGGACTTTGTGTTTAAGATTACAATAAACAAATGATTCAGTTTTTCTTCTAAATCTTACTAAGGATAGAATTCTGTGACTAACTTACTCTAAAAATCTTTATTAACTAACGATCTAAAAGTAGTATAATGAGAATAGGAGCTACCGACTGCAGATAAGGTTAGAAAATAAATAGAAAGAGGTTTTAATCAAAATTAATGCGTCACCTATCATTTCTCTAAATCATAGATAATTAAAAATGTAACACACACAAACTCAGAAGCGCAGTGGCGCGATCTAATCTCAGTATAATCTGTGTTTTCCAGGCCAATAATATGAAATTATTCCCAACACGTTCGTTAAATATGCTACAAATGCCACTATTTCACGAAAGCGTTTGATAACCTTACTTTATCTACGTATCTTGTTTGTGGATCTAAGAATGAATGAAACAAAGGACAGGAGTATTTTTTAGTTTTACTAAGGTAAAAAAAGCTATCTAAATATGATTTTTTGTACTAAAATCATTATAAAGAAGAGTTTTGAGTACTGAAGACAGTAGAGAGTACCTCAAGGTTCTATTTCAGGGCCATCGAAAATTCTATCTTAAATGTTTTGGTCGAATAAGTAGTATTTTCATTTTATTAACAGAAAATTAATACTGAGATAAAATAAATTGATTAGATTAAATAAAACATCAATACAGTGACACCTCAATATAAAAATACAACAACAACGTAATGTTACTAGCCTTACCTTTTCTATCCAATCGATACTAGCTTAGACCAGATTGCTCTCAATACCTTCGCGTACCATATTCATGAAAAATGAGCGAGAGGCTAATGGAATTACCCACGAAATATATGTATTTATTCATGGCACGTCCCTAAAGTATCTCACAATCGCTACTTTTCACAAAACAACGATCTGATAGCGTTTACGTGACTCAGTCGCTTGCCAACCATACACACAGCTCTAGCTATAGCCCACTAGGTGTCAGTCTTATTGATTTTTGTGCCCTATAGCCTCACCGAGGCTCGCTGTACTAGTTCCAGTGGAAAATGTGCTTTGTTCTCTACTCGTTACGGCGGATTTTTCTATACAACTTAAGATCGTTTTAAAACAAAAGATAGTGTGAATCATCCGTGGAGAACTTTGTTGTGGTTTGAGAATTTTAGGGATAGACCGTGTTATTCGACTTTGATACGTATGCTTTAAGAGTTAAGGATGTTTTGTAAAACTAACGAAAGCTTAATAGTTTTTTCAATCTTTGTCGATGATTCATTATATAAGTGAGATAGAAACTATACTTCATGAATATATAGAAAATACAGCTTTTCATAATGCAAATTGTTGTTGTTGTTGTTGGTGACACCAACGCCATCTGTTATCGAATAGCAACAAATAAATACGTAATTAAAGAAATACATTAAGAGATCTATTAGCAAATTGTTATTAGCATCGTGTCCAATGCTGATAATATCAGATTATTATTATTCTAATATAGCGACCTCGCATAAGTGAATTGCCTGACTCATCTATTGTCGACTTTTCTTGGAATTGTAAGAAAGCGCCCCGCGTTATTCAAACATACAATCCGTAATCAATTGTAACATGTACTCTTTTGTTACAGATATAAAAACAGAGGAAGTCATCAGTGAAGCAAAGGTCGAGGCTGATGAAGAAATGGACGGAGTTCAAATTGAAAAGAAAGAGCTTCGCGTCACTAGGACGACTAGCATAGACAGCGACAACCGATCAGACAGGAGCGAGGAAGATGACTTGAGAAGAGCGCGCAAACGTGCTGCTTCCACCTCACCGTCACCCAAACCTATGGACAAAAGAACAGCAAGGTTCGAGTGCCTAAAATGCCGGCAGCGATTCGAATCTGCTAACGCATATGACCTTCATAGATTCACGGCGCACAGTGACGACACAAAATCTGGATTTGATGACTTAACGTTCGTAGATTTTTCCAGTAAAAAGTTCCCAGAGATTGCCCGAGGAGTGTGTGAGCGTAACCCGCACGTGTCAGTGACTGACCAACGTTACCGATGCGACATGTGCTGTCGTGACTTTCCGTGTGGACAAGCTTTAGACATTCACAAGACATCCTGTCTGTCCAACACACGTATCCCGAGCCCACGCGAAGAGCGCGATCGCAGGGACGATTTCTTTGCTAAATTAGATCTCACAAATAGATCGTTTGGTATCACGGGTACATTAACTCCACCGATGGAAAGATTTACACCCAAATTTGACGAAAACCATGTGACCAACGGCATGAGACATATCGATGCTGCCTGCGACTTCGCTGATATAAAGTCGATTTTAAATGTCACGTCTGCTGGTGGCCTGTTAGAGAGGCTCACTGGCACAAGAGTGGCCTTAGAAAGCTCAATTTTAACCCCACCGGACACCATCATCAAAGAGAGAGATCAGGAAGAGAGTCAAGATAACTTCGCGGCAGAGTTTCGCCGCATGAAACTGCGTGGTGAGTTCCCTTGTAGGCTATGTCCTGCTAAATTCCCCAACCTTCGAGCACTGAAAGGCCACAACAGAGTACATTTGAGTGGAACGGGCCCGGGACCTTATCAGTGTAACATGTGTCCCCACGCCTCCTTAGATAAGGCAGCTCTAGTACGCCACATGCGTACACACAATGGCGACAGGCCCTATGAATGTGCTGTGTGCAATTATGCATTCACCACAAAAGCCAATTGCGAGCGCCACTTAAGAAACAGGCATGCTAAAATCACCAGAGAAGATGTGAAACGTTCAATAATTTATCACCCATCTGAAGACCCAAACAATGATGAGATAAATTCAAAATTAGCGAGAGACGAGGTGAAGAGATCACTCGCATTTCAGACGCCGGATATCGACAGACGAAATGAAAGCTCAGGACGCGACACTCCGCTCACTCATTTCAATCCTAGCTTCATTACCGAAAGACATCCTGTCACAAACTTAACTAGCAAACCGTTACCGTTACCCTTGCCTGAGTCACCACTTCCAATAACGCGAGATGTGCCGCAGTCCCAACCACGAATTAAAGTGAAGGGTATTGGTCAACTGACTCAAATACCGGAGTTCAGGCAACCAGACATAACTTACAAATCCAACGACGTACACGATTCATACGACGAAGAAGCTCCCGTCGACTTGAGCACGAGTGACAATAACAGTTGTGATGTTCTTGATCTAAGTAAAAAGAAAAGAGACATTGAGTCCGAGGAACCTAAAGTCCCACCACGTCCATCGTTCGAGCCTGACGCTGCCAGTGTCGCAGCTTCAGCTTTTGAAAAAACAAGATTCCTTTTAGCGTCCCAGAGATTATTTGAGAATTCCCTTCCTAAAATTGACCCGGCCTACTACGCATCGCAATTGTCCCAACTATACGCTGGTGCTGTTCCTGGTATCCCTGGATTACCCTTACCGCCATCTTTTCCCATCACACCTTACCTACTTCAACCTTCCTTTTTTCCGCACCCCACTGATTCTCAAGAATTGGCTGAAATAAAACAGCATATACAGAAAGAAATCATCAGGGGTTTGAGTATGTCTGGCGGCAGACTTGTTCCAAATGAACAAGAAATTCAGGGAAAATTAGAGCCAGAAGAAGAAGAACAAAAGCCACCACCGTCCATCTCTCCGATACCATCACCGCACTCTGACTCACCCAGACCACCAATGACTAATACCCTCGTTCCCCAAACAGATTCTGTAAAAATGGTTATTAAGAATGGTGTTTTGATGCCGAAACAAAAACAACGGCGTTATAGAACTGAGAGACCCTTCTCGTGCTCTCAATGCTCTGCCCGCTTTACGTTGCGCTCCAACATGGAAAGGCATGTAAAGCAGCAGCATCCACAGCATTGGAGCGTGCGGAGACCAGCCCCGAGGGCTCCGCCACCATACCCTATGTCCGATAATATGAACGAGAGGATGAAGTTCGCACTATTAGCTCGCCATCTTGAAAGGCCCTTACAACAATCTGAACGCTCACCCGTTCGTAGAGATTCTGATGAAGTGGCAGACAATGAAGAAGATGAAGAGGACGCGCTCATTATAGACGAAGAGCCTGACCAGGAAAATAAGGTGGAAGATCATACTGCGGCGCGTCGAGCAGCTGCTGAAATTCTAATGGCCACTTGCCAACAGGAAATGGCCAAAGATTTTGATGTTAAAATAGCTGGAAACTTAATTAACAAACCTCTCCCTATCAACAATGACAAGAACGAGTCTGCAATGAGTTCCGGCTCACCGACGCAGGAACCACTACCTGTACCGGTGGTGCCCACTCGCAGTGATGAAGAAGAAGATGAGGAGGGTTTAGTGGCTTCAACTAGCGAGGGCAACAATTCTGGCAGCGATGAAAATAAGTAAGTTATTTATTCAATACAATAATGCCATATAGCAAAGAATTCCTATTTTATTTTTTAAACGGTTTCATAATACAAGAATTATTTATTAACATTAGTGTTCACCCTCTTTTCAGGTCTGAAACAGACACAGCTTTACCACCGAAGAAAAAGTCAGCGTACAGTCTAGCACCGAACAGGGTATCGTGCCCCTACTGCCATCGGAAGTTTCCCTGGTCATCATCACTGCGACGCCACGTGCTCACACACACCGGACAGAAACCGTTTAAGTGCCCGCACTGTACGCTTCTATTTACCACCAAATCAAACTGCGACCGTCATCTACTGAGGAAGCATGGAGGGTCCGCCAGAGCGGTACTGGCTGAGCCAATCCCTGAGACGGTCTCCCCACCGCAACCAATAAATGACTCGCGAGCGGTACCGGAACGGCCATACAAATGCGCTACATGTCCAACTAGCACATTTTCCTCTCTTGAAACTTTAAAGAAACATATGTCCTCGAGACATGGATCAGACTCCCAGCCAGGTTCCCCGACCCCTGAAATCCTGGAAGAAACCAATGATGGTGGTCTAGTCTTCAAGTGCCATCTTTGTGAAGCCTCCTTCGGAGATAGAAGCGGAGCGTTATCGCACTTGGCGAGCAGCCACGCGGCCGAGTACGAGCAGCTGGTCAGCAAGGGAGCTTTGGACGCTGCCAGTGACCGAAGTGAAAGCGCTGATGATGACGAGAGAGGGAAATTTCCCGACCATGCTAACAGAAAGGTAAGATATGAACCACTTTCTATTCACTATACACGTATCATTCAAATATTTATAAATTATATTAACGTAAAAAGTAAACTGTTCTAATTATGCTATTTTTATTCTTTTAGGTGGTCTGTGCATTCTGTGTTCGCCGTTTCTGGTCAGCAGAGGACCTCCGTCGTCATATGAGGACGCATTCTGGAGAGCGGCCGTTCGCCTGCGACCTGTGCCGACGTCGTTTTACCTTGAAACACAGCATGCTGCGACATCGCAAGAAACATCGGGAGGAAATCACAGATGACGAGGAACCGTCTCCTCCAAATACTCCACTTGAGGATGGTATCACTAATGGGTAAGTAAAGTACCTTGATCAAAACATAATCTAAAGACTAGAACAAATATTTTGCTTTATACTTTGAACTTTAAACACACCGCCTAACCTATTACTACCTATAATGGCCCAAACAGGAACTAAATCCATTTATTTTTACAGGTACCGATACCAAGATGATGACGGTTCGGGTAGCGAAATTCCCAGCAACGTGAACAACAACAACTCGCCGCCCTCTGCTCCTTACGAGAAGAAACTGAAACTCGACATGACGTCGCGCAAATATTCCTCGGAGGCAGAAAACGACCCTGAGAACAGCGATCTCATTGGTAAACTGCTCGGCATTCCAGATAAGACTATCAATAAGCTTCTCTCGTCCGCCGACGAGGCAGCAAAAATTTTGGGAGTAAATAAATGAGAGTACGCTATAGTCCTCGTGACTCCCGCTAGACTTATTCTAGCGCCGCGGGGACTAAAAATACCACTACAAAACATGCAAATACAAACGTCCAAAGCAATTGATAAAGGTACAACCTCGAACAACGAGTAGACGTAACATAGTATGTTTGCGCAAATAAATTATTGTAAATATTTTTTTCTAGTTATATATAATAATTAATCCAAAGCTTCAACGAATGTATATTTTATAACAACGCCATCTAGCAACGAGTAGAAGCATTAAGTGCTACCATCATGGTACAGATCACTTCAATGCAATAGCGTGTAAATAATAATTTAATAGGTGCCTTTAGCTGCCTTAATATAAAGTATAAACCGTCCTATTATGCCTTACTGTACTTAAAGCTTAAATAAAAATGTGGGTAAACAACAACGAAGGTTTTAGAGCCAGTTCTTAAAGTACACTATAATATTGTAGTTGTTAGTGTATACTCAAGCTCTTACATAAATGGAGCCAGTTGTAAGTTTAAGAGTCATTTTAATGTAAGTTTTTATTGTTTCTTAGAATTAAACATCATAGTCGGAACACTATGTTCTCATGAAACTCTAAAACACAATAAAAACAAATGTTTTCGAAATCTTCACTTTATATTTAATGCACATAACTAGTTAGCTGATAAATCTATCGACGATGTAGGAGCCGAAGAATTTTGCATTTCCGTCTAGTCGGGTACTATTTTCCATAACCTTTCATGTATGTACTTATAAAACACACATTTTAGTAATAGTAATAAAGTTCAGCCAAAAATCTTAAGTTTCGCAAATTCCAAAATTTATCTAGTCATCTTTTAAACGAAGTCTTTTTCTTATTCTAAGCTATGATACCAAAACGACGAAGTTATCATTCTCTATACAATTTAGATAATTATGCTAAGACTTAAAATATAAACTCCAATTTATTTTAAAACCAATGAATAGTTTAAGCATCTATTCATTACAATAGCTTACCTATAATAATAACTTAGTTAATACTTTAGATTCCGTATACTTGTCTAAAATAATTTATAAAACTTTTTGAATATATCAGCCTGTATTACAATTTATCTTAACACTTTAAGCTTCATCTAAATATATAATATATTATAGTTTCATCTTACATATATGTATTAGGTACTATTACAATCTTTAAAAGTGTCTGTATTTAACATTTTATCTCATGGGGCAGAAGCCAGTCTTATGCTAATGTAGTTTGTAAAATGTATTGTAGAAATCTTTTAGAACTTCGACGTCTATAATTTTCTAATACAATAAATTAATTTATATACGACTTTTGTTTGCTCAAATTCATGGCATTTCTTTACTGACAAAGACTAGATGTTAGGGTAAAGTATTTTAAGGAAAAGGTTAGGATCTCTTAGTACTTATAACTTGATATATTTTATTATATTATAAATTCTGAATATATAAGTTTTCTAACCCACGGCTATAGGTGGTTCCCGTTAACCAAACTGGGAATAATTATGTTAATTAAAAAACTATTTAGTTTACATTCAAAAATTTATTGGAGTTTTTTTTATAATTATTTTATTGGTTATATTTCGGTGCAGCAATATTTTATATTTTATTTTTGTAAAGCTTATGAACCTGTAGGATATATATAGGATATATATAGGTAATTAGAAATATAGGAATAAAAGTCTCCTTTCTGGATTGACGAATCATACGCTAGAATATACCTAAGTTCGAATGTGCTTTGTATATTTTGTAACGCTACTATATACCAAATATATTTTAATAATATAAGTTTTAATATAATAATTATTATTGTATGAATATAATAATGATACTGCTCTTTTTAGAGTTATTGGTATAGAAGTCAGATTTAAGCAATAACTTGTGTAAATTGTATGTGTAAGTACTTATGTTTAAGAACTTGGTTATGAGAAAAACAATGGCAATAGGAAATTATTTGGAAAATATAATATGCTAAGAAAACATGTATCTGCCTTAAACTTAACAGTAATATGTGAAGTAATGGAATGGTAATGCCGTTGTTTTTCCTAAAACTATTCATATTTAGGTATTCAAAAATAGACGTGACTTTTCTTAAATTATAGATAAATATTTGTTTGTAATTTAAAAGTATACCAAAGTAAGTTTTTTAGATTTAAAACATAAGTGTACCTACGTATTATAATAATTTAACTGATTCCTGCTTCATGTCAATTATAGTTAGAAAAAAAAAGCGAATGATTTTTGATATTTAAAATTGTATTTATTTAGTGTTTTTTTGTGTAAAAATTTGCTTCGTCCAGTATGTAGGTAGGTATGAGTTGCTGGCTAAAGAAAATAATGTTACATAATTATAATTAGAAAATAGGTAGTAATCTCGTACTTGCTAGTAAAAAATAATAATTGTAAGTTTTAGATTTTAAGAATAATGTGGCAACACCGCTTGGCCTTTTAAACGTAGTGTACGTGTGTTTTAAAAATATGCTCTCGTAATAAATAAGATTAAAGTAAATTTTTACCATTATTACACATGGTTTTAATAATTATTACTATTATACAATTATGATACTTATAATAAGATGTTACAATTCACACTTTGCCTCTCTTTCTTTACGCAATAATATGAGTGTCGTTTTAAAAACGGTTTTGTCAAATAAATAAAATGGTGTATCAATAAATGTGCTTTTCTTTATTTCATACCTTGAGAGGTGATCTTGCTTAATCTTGACCCCTTAAGAATGAGGTGCGATAAGGGAGAAGCCTATACCGGGCAGTACAAAATGCTATGATTAACTACGAATTAGAATTGCACCTATAAAACCCGAGCAATAACGCTTGCGACTACTCGACTAACGAGGTACATCTAAAATTCTATTACAAAAACAAACTTGTAGTCTGGCTAAGTAGCGATTTCATCCATGGATGGCTACATTGATGAGTATAAGTACTGACGTACAAAAGAAGAACAATGTCCAATATATAAAACAGCGCTATCTATCATAATCCTTGTGTACTTTTTGCTCCTCCTCCAAGCTCTTACATTATTATTATTTTACGTATCGGTTTAAAGACAGGATATCTGTAGTGTCTTTTTCTTTTGTATTAAATAACGAGTTATATTAATCTGAATACAAAATACAAAAATATGAAAACAAAATTAACGTTTTATTCAATTTACTTCAACATCAACCAGATGGGTTTTATTCATATACTGTGAGTTGATGCTACTCGCCACAAGATGGCGCTAATACAAATTTTACATATAATTATTTAAGAATCTGATATTTTATTAATAGATATTGTAAATTATATTATCAGAAACTTATGCAATATGAAATGCAATAAACTATGGAGTAACATAATAATACCAAACATTAAAAATATTTCAAAATGAACGCAACTTATATTGAATGAACGCATCTTAAAATTTTAGAATGAACGATGATGGCCAATGAATGATTAGGAATACCATAAGTGACCTTTACCCACATTAAGGGTAATATATTAATTATTCATTCTAAATCAATATTTTTGAGGGAAAAGGCTTCTATAAAAAATTAAAATTTAGTTTTTTTAAGTAAACTATACCATAAATAGTATCAGATCTCAATTAGGTAAAATTACACAATACCACTTGAATGAAATCTGGGACATTGGTTATCCTATTTACCGCGTTAGAAAAACGTAGGTACTTTAATGTAAAACTTCAATATTAAACCGTAGAACCTCCCAATGCTGTCTCATAGAACCTAAAAGCTATAGGTACACGGGTATTTTTGTGGATTTCGATAAAAATATTAAAAAAGTGGTAGATAAATAAGTAGCTGAAGCTCGCATGCGATATACGCAATTAGCTAGAAGTAAAACTGTTCAAGTTTTCAGCTTAAAAGCAAAACAATAAGTAACCACAACTAATTTATTCAAAATGATAACGAATAAAATTGTAATTTAAAATCTCTAACAGCGTGGTATCATCATAAGTTTAGTTCTAAAACAAGCAAAACACAAAAACGCATATGGCAACCCTAAATAGGTGAATGAAGGAATTTTGAAGAAATAGAAAGAAGTCACTAATTTATGCGAGACAGCGTCTTTATTTTGAGATTCAATTGCTTAACTATTTGTGATAGTTTCGAAATAATACGCGGTGCCCTTGTACAACAAATCTAAGTTGGTGTACAGGGTCTAAATTTTAAAATTATAAATTGTAACCAAGTGATCGTAGGTAAGCATCATTTCTATTGCAACTAGTGACGTAGGTAAACGATTTAAAGTGCACTAATAAAATTGTGAAGGTTTGTCAAAAAAATACTCAGAATACTTACAATAACTCTATTCTTACTAGAATCGGTGGAAAGTGTTACATATTATATAAAATTCAATAGTTAAATTGTGTTTTTCAGTGTAATTAAACTCCAAAATGGGTGATCAACAATTTTTCCTGAAATGGAATGACTTCCAGACGAATATGGTTACATCGTTTAGGCATTTGAGAGATGAGAAGAGCTTTACAGACGTGAGTATGATGATATTTTGGTATATTTGTGTACAAACAAACTATTATAACCTTAAAATACTAAACAGTTGGATTCTTCTGCTATTATTGAAAATTCTCCCACACTATGTATGTTAATATTGGATTAAAGGTTGTTAACAATAAATAAATAAAATTTCAAGGCTCTAAAGAGTACCTACTCAGCGACTTATTTAAAAATGTTAACTAAATCTAGAGTCAAAAGGATGGACAGTTTCAGTGCACTTTCATAATCAATACTCATTAGATTGCACTAATCTAATTGGTTTTGACAACTTGGAAACTGCAAAAAGTCAACAAAATCACCAATGTTGTTTAATTTTAAGTACCTGCTTTTTTTTTAAACATTTTGTTTATGTTACCCCCAAATGTTTATTTATTTTAACCCATTAAACTGTCAAACACCAAGCGGTCACCGGTGACCGCGACCTATTGTTCTTTAATTGTGTCTATAAAACCGGTACTCGACGAGTTAATTAACATCTAAACTGCTTCTATATAAGACAGTCTTCAATGCCAGTTTATTAAAGTTCCAGCAGTTTAGGAGGTTAAACACTGTTACTTGCTTCTCAAATCAGTGCAGTTGATGAGTTCCTGAGTTCTGCAAGCAGAATAAAATAAGGACTTCATATTATAACATAACATAACAACACATTTTTATCCCCGGGGTAGGCAGAGGTGCACATTATACCACTGTACAATGTAACACCCAGTTTTCACTATTTATGTTATTAGTCCCATGTAATAGGGGGTGAGCCTATGTGGGATTCATAATGTAACTGAATTAAAGTCGCTGTTAACATCTCTTTAACCATCCAGTACTAGTCAAGGAATAAAAGACATTACATCTTATTTGTTTCTATAACTGACACAGCAAACTTCGTTCCACTTAAAAATTATTTCTCACATTTTAAACTTTCCCTCACCTTCCATGAATGTTTCAAGACCAAAATTACCCAAATTGGTTAGCTTAACCAATTCCAATAATATAATACTAATTCTCGAGTTCTAGTGAGACTAATGAACGGAAATTCATTGTTATTTATATAGATTTATTCATTATTTGTTTGTAATATAAAAAAAATACTTTTCTTCCAGGTGACGTTAGCGTGTGAAGGCCAGACGTGTAAGGCACATAAAATGGTCCTGTCTGCGTGTAGTCCATACTTCAAAAGCTTATTAGAGGTAAGCTATTGGTATCACTATTTATTATAACTAGACTTTCCGTCTGTGCGTTTAGTTACCTGAACTTACAATGTTTTGCTCTCATGCAGGTTCTAATCTTGTGTTAATATCGGGATAACAATGTGAAAATATACGGTCTAGTCGTTCCAAAGCCTATTAAACGCAAACAAACAAGTAAAACCTTTCGTTTTTATATATTGCTATGCTTTAGTTAGATTAATATGAAAGATGTTAGGATTAAAATCTAATAAAAAAATTAAAATTTAAGATTTATTGTCATAAACATATATTATGCATTCTATAAATTTTAATGAAAGTGGAATTCCATTATATCATACTAATTGTTCTGCTCTATATCAGCAATGACCTTTAACACATATTTAAGATTATTCTTGAAATTATTTACACTAAAACGTTAAATAAACAATGTACATAGCAGAAATTAATCCATTATTTGTTTTGCTATTGCTACGAAAGGCTAGGAAGCTGCATAATCACTTATTTCTAATAAGAAAGAAGGAAATAATTTTATTTCATATGCTAAAAAACAAGTGACATGTACAGATGTGTTAATATATTAGTGGCCACTGATGACATGTTCATGTCCAAAGTCTGCCGTGAAATGGGACCAGTTCAACATGTGCAAGACAGGGCCTTGCGCTGGTATTCTACTGGCTCCTTAAGTGACTCGCGGACGGCTAAGCCACCAATTAGAGATCAGCAATTTAAATTAATTATTTAAAAAATCTTAACGTTGAAACAAAATAAATGAAGAGATAAAAAAGCACAACCGGGTAGTTATCAATTAAATTATTCAATTACCTTTTGAGTTACATTGATTAAATTCTTCAATTATGTTATAGTTAACCTTATGGCCCGTCTCAATAACCTGACATTAGGTGCATTTTATTGTATATTTATGCTCCTAAACATGTTAATGCAAGCTCCATTAAAAATGTGTCAAAATTTTGTTGCTGTTAGTGGATTCTACGGACAGAGGTTAATGGTAATTTTCACCACTCACCTCTAAACCATATTAGTAAGAGTGACTTTAGACCGATATTTCAATACTCAGTTGAATTTTATTGGAGGAACAACTTTGAATATTCGGAATAATAGACCGTGGTATCGCTCCGGTTGAGCCGGCCCTATCGTGCCGAAGCATGACTCTCCCACACTTTTTTTTTTGCGGGGCATATCATCCAATGACTTCTCCCGCTTTGGGTTAGGGGAGAGGGAGTGTCAGACTCTTACTGACTAAAAACCACCCCGTTCCTACTCTTGCTCTTAGAGCCGGAGCCGGCAACCCGTTAGGCCTTCTGCGGCTCCGTATCGGGCATCAGACCTATTGGGCCCCATCTGTGGTGGTCTGATGGCTGTTTGAGGCGCGCGCGGAACGCACGCACGGGTCTGATCCTGGTCGGGCGGCGAACCACCCTTGCTCGCCGTTTGCAGACCCTCACTTACATCGGCATCCGCATTCGTAAGTGCGGGTCTGGAGACGGCGACGGAGATCGTCGCGCGATCTCCAACGCCCGAAGTGTCTACCGCGACGGCTAGACCGTTGGCTAGCATGACTGCTTCGCAGAAGGAGAAATGACTCTCCCACATTTAAAATAGTTACCTACATAAACGTCATACACCAAATGAAATCATAGACCTACTCAACAACAATACACAAGTAACAATTTGACTAATGTATGACTAATGTATTTAATATGATTGGCAATTAACAGGTACGGATACAAAGAGTAAACATAGACAATAATAGACAGGATGTTTTAGTAAATTAGCTGGGAACACGACACTGGCTGAATGTAAGGCGATGCTATGCTACCTGTGTTTGTCTGTAACTTTATATATATATGCGTATGGCGTATGTGCCTAAATCTATGCGTGTGGAAAATTAGGTGGTTAGTTTGTGTAAATAGGTTTCTGGTCAATTTATTTCTAACTAGCTGACCCGGTAAAGTTCGTCGTCGTCATCATCATCAACAGCCTATAAATGCCCATTGTTGAGCAAAGCTTCCTCTTACACGGAGATGATTTGAGCATTAAGCACCACTCTTGCTCAATTCACTGACAAACGGTGAAGGAACACATAGTGAGGAAACGACGCTTGTAAGTGAAGTATATGTGGAAAATAAGAAAAGTATTGTAATCGCCACCCGCATTGAGTAAGCGTGGTGATAAATGCTCAAACCTGCGTGTGAGAAGAGGCTGCGAGCATTTATAGGCTGTTGATTAAATCAAAGAACTACAATACATTTCTTATTTTCCACATATACTTCACATACAAGCCTCGAAAGCCTATACACTTGTAATTGTTTACATTGATGACAAGTGGGTGGGTATACAAATACAATACGTAGGTCACTACAAAAGTTTTGTCGTACTCCGTGAAATATTATTTTTTTTCGAAGTATTCTCCATTGGCACTTAGGCAGGTCTTCATACGTGCAAACCACGTATCAAAGATGTCGCTCCAGAATCCTTCCTGCACACTGCTGCATATCTCCTCAAAAGCACCTAAAAGTTGGTCATCATTAGTAAACTTGCGGCCTTTTAGTTGCTTTTTTACATATGGGAACAGGCCAAAATCACACGGTGCTAAGTCTGGGCTATAAGGAGGGTGTCCCAGTAATTTGATCCCAGTTTGATTCAGATAGTCCACAGTTTTGCCGGCTCGATGCGCGGGAGCGTTATCATGATGCAAGAACCAAGTGTCGAGTCTTGAGTTTGGACGTTCATTTTTCAAAGATTCTAAAACTTGAGGTAAACATTTTTCAGTGTACCAGGCAGCTGTCACAGTCTTCTGTTTATCAAGCACAATTATTGATAAAATACCTCTTCTGGAGAAAAATACGGCTACCATTCTTTTTTTGACTGACCGGGACATTTTAACGGATGTCGGAGGATCTTCGTCTTCAAACACCCACACTTTACTCTGGGATTTAGTTGGAACGTCGAAATAATACAGCCAGGTTTCGTCACCAGTGATAATTGAATTCACATAGTTAGATTTGCCGTCATTGAATTTTTTTAACATTTCTTTACACCATTTGACGCGCTGTTCCCTAATCGCATCAGTTAGCAAATGTGGTACCCAAAGTGAACAAAGCTTTCGTACTCCTAAGTTTTCATGAAGAATTCGATGAATAGTTGGTGCACTTAAATTGAGTGTTTCCTCGATCTGACGGTATGTTACATGGCGATCTCCTTCAATCACTTTTCGCACAGCCACAATATTCTTATCAGTGGTTGCGTCAATCGGCCTGCCCGGTCTTGAATCGTCTTCTAAATTAAAATTGCCGCGATTGAATTGTAAAAACCATCTTTCTATAGTCCTAAGGGATGGACAATTATCACCCAACACACCACTCATTTCTTCGAAGCATTGTTGTTTTGATAATCCACGCTTAAAGTTATACAAAATTATCACCCGAACGTCACGACGATTTAAATCTGACATATCCAATTGTTAAAAAATTCACTAAAAAAATACTAAGCTAGTTACTCCAACGAAACTTATGCAAAATATGTTGACATTAGTTGATGTATTAGAATCTACCCTCAGTTGAATTATAACTATTAACTATTTGTCATACGACAAAACTTTTGTAGTGACCTACGTACAATAGGGATGATGACAGGGTATGAAAATTAAAAATCTAATCCGAGACCGTCGGTTAGGCAATGAAAAAATATTAGACACGTATTTTTTTATTTTGTCGTATAATAAAATAATACTTAGATATAACGAATCAAAGTTTGGGAGTGGGGGCTAAAACGTCATTTTAACACGTATAAAATGTACATAGAAGTGACGTCACGCGACATTTCAAATCAATATATCGTCGAAAGAATTCGTTTCTGTAAAAAAATACGTGTGTAATGTTTTAAAACAATCTATCAAACGGACATTACAATAAAAATTTGTCATCAACCCTATTGATGTTTATATCAGTATATTTTAACAAAATACACTGATTTATTTGCAGGAGAATCCATCAAAGCACCCGATAATAATCCTGAAGGATGTGTCGTACCTCCACCTGCAAGCTATACTGGAGTTCATGTACGCCGGGGAAGTCAATGTTTCCCAAGAACAGCTGCCCGCTTTCCTCAAGACAGCCGCTCGGCTTAAGGTGGGAGGATTTGTTAACTATAAATAACATAACATAACATCCTCGAAGGGGTAGGCAGAGGTGCACATTATACCACTGTACAATGTAACACCCACTTTTCACTATTTATGTTGTAAGTCCCATGTAATATGGGTGAGCCTATTGCTATATACCGGACACAGTTCCAGACTCCGTGCTACTACTGAGATTTTTTTTAAATCCCAGTAATACTTCGCCCGACCCGGGAATCCAACCCGAGACTCTTTGTCCGGCAGTCGCACTTGCGACCACTCGGCCAACGAAGCAGTCTTTGTAGCAAATATCTAATTAATTATTATAGACATATTATATTGTCTTACATCGTGCAAAAGGTGAATATATTCAAGTTGACATTTGTTATGTTTCTTATATTTTTTTACTTTCAAGGCATAACATCATGCCTATAATCTCTGTAGGGGTAGGCAGAGGTGCACATTACGGAACTTAATGCCACTATAATGTAACACCCACTTTTCACTATTTATGTTATCAGTCCCATGTATTAGGGGGTGAGCCTAATTTGTCGAACTGGCCGTACAATACTCCGTATATTCCTCGGAAGATTAGCTATCGCAATGATTAGAACCATAATATATAATTCCTTTATAAACTAAGTATAGAAAAACCGACCTAAATCCCCCGCCTATTATAAGTCGGTCAATTAATTTACTAAAACCTTCTCCTAAATGTAACAAACAAACACTTTTTTGTATTTTTTCAATTGCGAGATGATTGTGCATAACCGTCTATACACCATACAGATCAAACGTGCATGTAATGCCCCAAGTGTTGCAGGCGTACATAGGCCACGGTAAACGCTTACCATCAGGTGGGCCGTGTGCTTTTTTGCCACCGTCGTGGTATAAAAAAAAACGTAGACCGTCCTTTTTTGAAGTCGGTTAAAAATTCGTAAATGTAACATGTATACTGTTTTACTGCTAGCCCGTGTTATGGGTAATCCCATCTTCACTAAGTGAGCACCTAATTGCTTGGGTTTTCTAAGTACCAAGCGCCTTAGTTGAACTTAAGCCACTTAAGTAGTCGTCGTTACTACAAAAACATAATCCTGGCCTTGGTATTTTTTATGACAACTTTTTCAACAAATGTTTTAAGTGTGGCAGAGCCATGCTTCGGCACGAATCGACTGGAGTGATACCACGGCCTCACAGAAAACCGACGTGAAACGACAACACTTGTCTTTTGTGAGTGAGGTTACCGGAGGCCCAATTACCCCCCCTTCCTCAATCCCTGAATCCCCAACAGTCCTCAAATTCCTAATCCCAAAAGGCCGGTAACGCCCTTGCAATGCCTCTGGTGTTCCAGGTGTCCATGGGCGACGCCGATTGCTTACCATCAGGCGAACCGTCTGCTCGTTTACCGGCTTATACCATAAAGAAAAACTTATACAATAATTTGAAGTAGACAACTTCAATTTTATACATCTTTTTGCGTGTAAAAGTAGAGTACACAAATTGATAAATGATCCAATGTTTTTATAGTAACTATCGTGAGACAAGCTGAATTAACTAAAAATTAATAGTTTTTGTGTAGTAATCAGTAGAGCTTTTCTCAGTATATTTACGTGAGTAACTCGTTATTTTAAGTTAAATGATCCATCTTTATGAAACATATTTTATAGTTTTTTTTTTCCTTATTGAACTTAAAAACTTGAAAGTATGGCTTACAATTATTACTTATGCAATATTTTGTGAATATGCGTCTAAAATCACTCAAATACGTACTTTTGTAATACTTTTCTATCACAAAAGGTACGTACGACTGCCTCGTTGGCCAAGTGCGACTGCAAGGGGTCTCGGGTTCGGTTCCGAATCGGGCAAAATATAACTAGGTTTTTTTTAAAAAAAACTGAGTACAAAACTTGAGCACGGAGTCTGGAATCATACCCGGTATATGACAATAGACTCACCCCCTAATACATGGGACTTATAACATAAATAGTGAAAAGTGGGTGTTACATTGTACAGTGGCATTAAGTGCCGCTGCTCTGTCTACCCCTTCGGGGATAATAGGCGTGATGTTGTTGCTGTGTATCTCTAGGATGTCTTCGGATCTCGAAAAAATTAGTAAAAAAAAACTTAATAATTCCTGTTCCAGGTGAAAGGCCTCGCCGAACCTCCACCACAGATGCCAAGCATCAAGCGGGAAGGCTAGCCCTAGTGCAAGCAAGTGCAAAGACTATAGTGACCTATGTATCACCTACACACATATAACATTACTCACACACATACATCTCACACACACGTTACATATTCACTCACATGTTTGTTATGAGAGCTGGGAATGATACAGGGTGTGGTAAAATGAAATGCTTTTTGTAGTTGTTGGTTTCAGGGTATGAAAGTGAAAGTTGTGTTTTTCTATGGAAAGTGCTAATTTTAGTTCTTTTTGTGCAGTATGGAGAGTTTGTTTGTCATATCCTAACTAGCAACTGCATTGTCATACATTTTTTGTAACACCTTGTATAATGCACTGAGTGTGTAAGATTTTAGAACTTCTATACATGTAAGTGAAAGAGATGGAGATAAAATTATTATGTATAGCGTCATCTCTTTCCTTCATTGGCTACAAAGAACATGTTAAGCGGTCACCGGTGACCGCGACCTATTGTTCTTTAATTGTGTCTATAAAACCGGTACTCGACGAGTTAATATCGATCTTATTCTGTATGGAGTAAAGTTGATCATCCTTTCAATGATAAAGTCTTGCTTCCTCAGTGCTATAGCATTTCCAGTTTCATATTAAAAGTGCCTGTTAATGTATTAACTGCAATATATATTCTGGAACTTTCCAATTTGACTTAAAAACAGAGTTACCTAAGTAGGTATCTTTTGTTTTACAAGATATTGACAAATACACAATCTCTGTGTTATTAGATGGTTAAAGTAAAGAAATATGACTTGTTTTACTAAAAAATAAATATTATTAACTTCTTTTGAGTGACCAGACACTAAAATCTTGCCAAAATCTATCCAAATACAATTCTTTTTTCTTTTCCCATTTAGAGTTGTGCCTTAACTAATAAATTAGTGGTTTTGTGCCTACAAATATTTAAACAAACATGTGAGTGAATATTAACTAAAAAATTGTAATTTGAATAGTAACAAAATAAATTCCATATGCAACACTAACTTTCAACCAGTGTTGTCAATGACAAAGAAATGCAATAAATAAAATATATATTTACATAGATAATTATAGTACAGATTATAATAAAAAAAATGTACTACGATTTCTAAACATTGTTCAGCCAAATTCAGCCAATGTTTGTGCCAACATTTGACTCATAAAAATAGGTTTATCATAGTAATAATAAAAATGTTGGCCAAACTATTGGCGTTGGCTAACCAATGTTTTAAATTGCCCGTCTTAAATAAATTCCTTTTTTAAATAATTTGACAGCACTGGCTCAGACAACAACTCGTTCAGCCTCTTTTCTTTTTTTTTACAAAACAGTTTTGCACCGCTTTTCATATCACATTGAATCTGGTATTCGCCAGGATCTCATCTGATTTGGGTGTTTTTTTATTTGTTTATGTATAAGTATGTAAGAAATCCGTTTGACTAGTGTTCGCAGAATGTGTTTCATTATGTAATAAATACTTTTTTGTGCTTTGGCAATTCGTGTTTAGAAGTAGAAGTATAACAGCAAAAATTATACCTTATTCTCTTTAAAATAAGGTAGTAATTCCTTCGAATGCGACTTGCTAAAGTACTATAATAGTTTGTATCTCCACTCATACGTTGATATGGTAGCGTCTGAACACTTCTTGGCCTCGAACCCGTCTATTTCCGTAAGTTACCTAACGACCAAAGTAATTTAGTATTAAATAACACCACACCCCTTGCTTAACGTCCAACGGGGAGTGGAAATGTGCTCTGAAAAAGAAAGAGTATGTTAGAAAGAGATGGCATGCTTAGAAGAATTTTTCTGACAGTTCCACAGAATTAGATGCTTAAAACTAAGATTGTAAGTACCTACTGTTGATCTAAAACGTCAATTACACTAAATTATCATCAATAATATTTAACTCAGAATAAACCGTCATAATTATCTAAATTAGAATAAACTACATTAAACAATTTCCAATCTTATATCTTCAACCTTTGAGCACATTTCCCTTCGCACCCGTTAGATGATCACGACCCAAGAACAAAGTATGCTCCCATATCAATGTCTTAGACTATCCACTACCAATGGTTGCCTTACAGATGATTAGTAAATACAAAACAGTATGAATATGGACCCCCGATTGGTTACAGCTTAAACCGAAACCCTTTGAGCATGAAAATTTAAGTAAAATTGACTTTTTTGGGTTGATATTCACACTGAATTGTGCTCTATGTGTAACTACAATGCTTTTAGATATATTAGATGTATGTTGATTTCTCATGTATAAAATACACCGTTAATAAAAATATAAGAAACTATCTACGTCAAACTATAGAGGTAAATATTGTCTATTTCTTTTAAATTGTAATCTGAATTCAAATTGTGCATTTGAATTTGGAATCAATACAGGTTGACAGATTGAAATTAGTGTTGCCAGAGCTTACCCATTACATTTTTGTTTTAAAAATTTATTTTTATTTTTTTATTTTTTTGCCTACTAAAGTTTGACGTAATATGTGAAATACATGTCATATAAATATGTCAAAGCGACGCAACATATATGTTTTAGCTGATTTCCGAGTTACTTTCCAAGCTTTTTATACTTTTAATTTAATCCTTACTTTAAATGTATGAATGGATTTTAAGTTTTGAATCTTACAAACGTATGTACTGACAAATCAAATAAAAATATTTGATTCACAATCTTTTAAAAGTTATATATTTTCGTAAAAATATCAAAATATTGGAAAATTATATTTACAACTTGACACATTGTAAAAAGGACATTTTGGTTGACGCCATTTTGTTCAAGCGGTCATTGCTATTGGTGCAGAGTTCGAAACGTCAAACTAAAAATGTGATATAGCAAAGTCACCCGTATATCTTTAATATAATGCATATTTTCCTTCTTAGATCCATAAATCGATGTTAGACGCATGAATTCCATCGATTACACGTGAATTCGACCGGCTCGTTTTATGTCTCTAAATGAAAATGTGCTTTATTTTGTTATAGGTAAGGGTAAAATTGCTGTCACATTTGACGTTTTAACTATGCGCATATATGTATGAATTGACCCTAATTTTTTTTTATCTTGTGTTGATTTGTAAATACATTTTCGTTCCATTGTTTGCAATGTCTTTGAATGAAATAGGTGCAATTTTTTCTTTGACAGCGTGTTTAGAAATATTGATTAAATGTATTCTGTAAAGCAATATGTAAATTATAGATTACATATTATATTCTAATATAGATTATAAACCAATCATAAATTAAATATAAATGGTATTTATTAGATAGCCGTAAAGTGAATAAAAATACACAATTATGAATAATTTGTTTTTAAAATGAAATATTTATAACAGTCAGTTTAATAAAATAGCTAAAGGAAAATGTATCATTTTTAATTAAAATGTTATAATGAACTAAGGTATATGTACCAATATTTCTAAAGCATGCTGTATGAAAACTTAATTTAAGTAAAATTTTTCATATAAGTTTCTTTTATGATTTCAGCACAGTTTCCCATACTTAGCACTTATTTTCTTAATAAAATATATAATGTTTTAATAGCAACCTCCTTTCCTTTCAATCGTATATTTTTTTTAAGTTCATAGACAAGTGAACAGTAAGCATTTCAAAGATGGCTGCCTTATTCTTTTTCTAATTCCTCCCGCCCCACAGATAACTAATTCAATGTTAATTGTTAGAGATTGTTGTAAAAATGTAAATCTGATATTTTTAGACAACAAAGTAAATAAATAGTATGTGCTGAATTATCACGTGGTAACTAGGTGTAATGATTGAAATTATGAAAGATTTGTAATTTTAGATAATACAGATTAATTAAAATATTTTCGTGTTTTATTTCTTTGTATTCATGCAGGGTGGCCGGGGAGTTGACGTCCAAGTGTAAAATTTAGATACTTTATGATGAGGAGTATCCAAATAACCCCATGTATGTTCATGTTCAATAATTTTACAATTTTGCGTAGTTTTGAAGTTATCAATTTATTTTCATGATTTCTTTCGTAATTTTCACTTGTTTTCGATTTTTCATATTCTGACGTTTCTGGTTCAGTTGTTTATAACTGACTGTAATCTCACATAATACCCTAAATCTTATGGTTTATCTAGGCATTTGAGTTCAGTACACATAAAATTTCAAAGTAAAATTATCCTGTCCCCGAGATCGCCTGCGATACTCAGAGACATTCAATAATTACTTAAACTATTCCTTACTAACGATTTTGTTCCGAAAACAATTGCGAAGGACTGGGTTTTTTTTAACGGGGGAAAAATCATCGAATGACTGCTCCCACCTGGGTGAGGCGAGAGGGAGTGTCAGACTCTTACTGACTAAAAACCACCCCGTTCCTTCTCCTGCACGTCGAGCCGGAGCCCCGGTTACCCGTTAGGTTCTCCGCGACTCCGAATCGGCATCGGCCCTATTGGCCCCCATCTGTGGTGGTCTGATGGCTCTTTGAGGCGCGCGCGGAACGCGACGCGCCGTACGCTCGGGTCGAAGGACTGGTTTAAGTAGTCATTAAATGACTGATGTCGGAATAGGTTCTCAAACGCTACTCAATTTTAAGTCGCGCTTAAGTATAGTTCTGTCTCTACAAATTCTTTGTATAATGACAGAGATGGCACGATATTTAAGCACGACTTAAAATTGAGTAAAGTTTCAGTATTCCGGCATGAGTACGGCGGTAAGACAGTAATTTATGTGTACCTGTATTTTCAGGCAATAAGTTTGTATGCTGGCCATCTAGGATAAAGTCTTAACATATTCAAACTATTAAATTTATTAGGCCTCTGACACGAAAATCTTGCAATATCTGAAAATCAAGAGGTTCTAGCCAAAAAGGTACGAAAACTTCGTACATTTTTGGCTTTGGCTAGTACCTTAAAGGAACGTATAGGCCCTATATGTATAGGAGCAACATTGTTCACCTTACGTAAAAACATTTATGCTATTTGAGGAACAGGGTGGAAATGACTGGTAGAACTGGGACCGTTTTAAAAAATATTCTGGCATTGGTCAAGAATATTTTTGTTAACAGGCATGGCAGTTTGTTTTAGGGAGGTAGAAAATTAAGAAAAAAAAACAAAAAATTAATATAATAAATGTTTATTTTAATTATTACACACAACAATTAATCCATAATTAAATGAAAATAGTTACATAATAAAAATTAGCACCACAAAATAAATAAACAAAATATTTTTCCTTTAAAAATAGCAAGTAAATAAGGAATGATAAAATCAGTTTTATGCCGACAGGCAATGCCGTTACATTTGGTTTAGCTAGCACCTTACGCTAATAATAATTATTAACAAAATAATCAATAATCCCGTTACTGGGGGATAACTAAAAAAAATAATATTTTGAACTTTTTTAGTCATATAATATTAATGGTCAAACAATAAAATGCAATCATTGCCATTATTTAAAACAAAATAACAGTAGAAAATCAAGATTTTTAATCACAATTTCGTGATATTAAAAACATAAAAATGCAAATAATAACATGTATTTAAATTCCATGCTAATTTCAAAATTGGGAAAGTAAATACTTTTTACTATTTTTTATGCATAAATAATGAATCTTCATACTTAATCAACAAATTAATTAATATAAAAAATATATTTCTCCTTTAAAATCACTGATAAATGCTTTGGCATGTATTTGGTATTGCTTTGGTCCTAAATTAATAAAATTATTACATTAAATTATAAAAATATACTAAATACAGTAGAATATAAAAATAAAGTATGGCAACACAATAGGAACAACTAACATTTTGGTAACAATTTTGGTATAATAAACGTTAATAATAATTATTCGATTATTTTTAATGGATTTGAACTTGATTTTGGTTTGCGATAACAGTAACATTATAATTATTTTTTACTTAACTGTTACTAACTATATTTAAACTTCAAAATCACTCCAAAGCGTTTACGTGAAAAACCAACATTTTGAAAAAATCTCACGTGATTTTGGGGGATGGGGGAGGATGTTGAATAAAATCTCACCTGAGGGGATCGGGGGACAGAATATTAAAAAAAGACATCTCACGTAATTTATGGACGCCCCTAACGCTAAATTAGATTGTGTTTATGGCAATAATGGCATAAATAATAAAAGGAGAGTTTTTAAACATATTATAGGTTCTAACCTAGTCTTATTTTAGCCTGAAATATACTGCTATCGCAAACCAAAGCCACATCAACATCGTAAAACAATTTAACGTCATGTTATTACAATTCTAAAATGGCTGCAGTTATCTTAAATAAATAAATATGGCGATACAATACGGAATACGTATTCAAGCATTCTTGGCTGACTTGGTAGTAATGTTGACATTGAATTTTAGATTTTATTGTATTGTATTAAAGTTGTTTATGTAAGTATAATTCATTTTTTAGTTTACTGATTCTCATTTACTGTCACAATAATGACGTCCGTATATAGTAACTTAAATTGTCAAATCTCTTTGCGTGTCAACTCTATAACAATACAATAATTATCTTAAAAATTCATCTGACTTCCAGTATTTCTTCTCAAAATATTGCAGCAACTATTACATAAATATAACTTAGCTACATCCTAAAGAAACTATGAAAGAATTTACAAACTTGCACTATCCTTTTATACATGTGCCCACATGTATGGCGCCAGCATTTTTTTTATGGAATAGAATGCAAACGAGCAGGCGGATAATCTGATGGTAAGCGATCAGCGCCGCCCATGGACACCCGCAACACCATAGGCGTCACAGGTGCGTTGCCAGCATTTTAAAAAGAAATACGCTTTTTTCTTGAAAGGTATCGGTTTGGAAATACAAATACAAATTCGCATGACAACATACCAAAGCCAGCCAACTCTTCTTCCTTCTAACTACTCTTAAACCCCTGAGGGTTATTGCTTTGCCACCTCCAAGTATCCGCGCACATGTCCTCCAGAGTCCTCGTGGCCCTCCAGGCGAGGAGGCGGTGTGAGAGCGACACGTCTGCGTAGTTGGCCGCTATATCGCCCGCCCTCCGTCCTACGATGCGGTAGGGTATGTCGCGCCCGCTCGCGGACTTGAATGCTGCTATCATTTGTAGGACTGAGTAGCCAGTGCCTGTGCCTGGAAGGGGAAAGGAGAGTTTAGTTTGAGTAAGTTTAGTTTTAAGTGGTGGGAGAGTCATGCTTCGACACGAATGGGCCGACGCGACTGGAGCGATATCACGGTCTCACTGAAAACTGACGTCAAACAACGCTTCCGTTGTGTTTCCTCGTGTGAGTGAGGTTACCGGAAGCCCAATTACAGTGGCAGAGGTGTACATTATACCACTGTACAATGTAACACCCACTTTTCACTATTTATGTTATGAGTCCCATGTAATAGGGGGGCGAGTCTATCAACAACTTATAAAACGTTGCCCCACACTAGGATTTTCTCCTGTGTCGTGGGTGCGTTTACAAATATACAAATTCACATACAGATGACACCCAGACCTGGAACAACAATTTTTGGATCACACAAAGTGTTGTTCCGTGCGGGAATCGAACCCGGGACCCCTTGCCCGACAGTCCACCACTCAGTTGCGACCACTCATCTACCAAAATGAACTACTCCAAAGCACACATTCATGACTCACCAAGATTGACAGCATGGAACCCGCTGAACCCTGGCTGCTGGAACAGTCGCACCGCCTTCACGTGTCCGTCGGCCAGGTCCTCCACGTGTATGTAGTCGCGGACTCCGGTGCCGTCCACTGTCGGGTAGTCGTTACCGAATACCATCAGCTCCGGGAGACGACCCACTGCTACCTGTAGAGATTTAAATAAATTGGGTACTTGCCAACTAGTCAAATTCAATACTTTTTTCGAACTGTCAAAAACGACAGTTTTCTATGAATTTTGTACGAGACTATGTATTGTGACGTCACGTTTCTGTAGCGTCAAACAGCATACTTATTTCTTAAAAATTTGCTGGAAAAATACTAAAATTGAGTTGGTCATAAAATCAATTGATGAAAATGATTTTTTTTTATATGTTATTGTACAATACAATGAAATATTTAAAAAAATATTTTTCATTTCATTCATACGTTCACATTCGAAATAAATTAATTTTGATTAAGGAAATTATTTATAATTAATATTTTTGTATAACATACAGAAACATATTGAATTAATTATGTTCAACGGCTTTCTCGTTTCTTTTTCACGAGTTCGCTCGATTCGTTTCGGGCCACGATAGGGGCTCATATTATGAAATTAGTTAAGTAACCTCGTCAATTACGTGAGCCTAATATAATGCAATGTGTAGAACCGAGATTATAATGCAGTATTAAATTGTCAAAATATACATAAAAAAAGGCTGATACTAATTAGAATTCAGGTTTTGCACCAAAACACCTGTAAAATGAACTGAACAAGTTTGATAACCCAAAAATATGCACAATAGACATTTCCGAGAGAAAAACTAAAGTCTTGGGCACCATTTATTTTATACAGAAATATATTTTGGATAGAGTTTTTATTTATTTATTTATTAAAGGCACATCAACAGTATACATATTATACACTAGCCATAATACAGTTGAATACAAAATTAAAAAATTCTGATATGCATACCAGTGACAAATGTACACAACACTCACGGGATCATAAATTCCATGTACAATTATATTAGTAAAGACAAAAAAAATCAAAGCAAACAAAAATAAAATAACAATAATAATTAAAAGCAATCTAATAATACTACTTAAATGTTTTAACTACTTTATTCCTAAACACGTGAAGCGAATCGGGAAAGATGTCCAAGTCCAGTCCAAGAGTTTTATCAACTGCTCAATCCCAAGCGGTCACCGGTGACCGCCCTCCACTTACTCCATTATAGACCTTATTCTCGACGTTTAGTGACTACTTTTGTATGAACAAATGTTCGGTACGATATATCAACTTATTAATTAGGTAAGAATTTGAGTAAATTACCTGTGCTATAAAAGGCATGAGGTTGTTGGGTATACCGGCGGGATCCTCTCCGATGCGACCGCTACGGTGTGCGCCCACGGGGTTGAAGTAACGCAACGATATTATCTTCCATCTCTGGCAAGAAAACATTACATTATTAAACATATTTATAATTCATTATCATCATCATCAACAGCCTATAAATGCCCACTGATGAGCAAAGCCTCTTCTCACACGGAGAAGGTCTGAGCATTAATCACCACGCTTGCTTAATGCGGGTTGGCGATTTCAAACTCATAATTAGAAATTATAAGCACAGGTTTCTTCACGATGTTTTCCTTCACCGTTTGTCAGTAGTGTCTAGATAATCTTAGAAAATACATATAGCTCGGAAAAAGTCACATAGGTATTTGCCGTTGGTAGGTTTCGAACCCGCACCCTCATGCATGAGAAGCGGGCGTCTTAAATCTCCGGGCCACTACGATACATATTTTATATCTACAATCGATACCGAAGCTAAAGATATGGTTTTTGAAATTTTTGAGTTTGTCTGTATGTATGCAATTGATGGGCCGACGTTTGACCACTATCTCGCCTAGCAATGATTATTTATAAGTATATCATTAAATAGTTATTTTCATGTATCACTAACCTGGTCACTAGTACAGAGATCCTTCATGATCTCCTCGCAGAAGTACTTGGACTTGCCGTACGGACTGGTGAGTCCGCGGCCTGTCTCGTGTCCCTCGTCTATGGGCAGGCGCTCCGGCTCCCCGTACACCGTGCAAGACGAACTGTACACTAGCTTAAATACGCCGTAACTGCGCATTACCTGTGGACAAATACGCGATATAGAAGATTTTCATACATAACATAACATCACGCCTTTAATCCCCGAAGGGGTAGGCAGAGGTGCACATTATGCCACTGTACAATGTAACACCCACTTTTCACTATTTATGTTATGAGTCCCATGTAATAAGGGGTGAGCCTATTGCCATATACCGGGCACAATTCCAGACTCCGTGCTACTACTGAGAATTTTTAAAAACCCAGTAATACTTTGCCCGACCCGGGAATCGAACCCGAGACCCCTTGCCCGGCAGTCGCACTTGCGATCACTCGGCCAACGAGGCAGTGCAGAAGATTTTCCTCCCATTTAATTTAATTATTTGTGGAATCTATGCTGTTTTCTATATGTTGTGGAACGCATCGGACTTCATTGGATGGATACTTTACACAAAATGAACAGAATATCTAATTCTGCCTTCCTTCTCCAATCGTCAACTCTAAATACACAAATTCAAATATCAAATCCCCTAAAAGATAACGTGACCAGATGTCCCGTTTTGAACAGGGCTGTCACTTTATATAATTACAAGTCCCGTTGTCCCCGAAATGAATTCTGAGACGAAAATTGTCCCATTTCCGGAAGCCAAGCAAAAATTTGCGTTCTATGCGACGACCGTTCGGACGCCTCAAGTGTGTGTGAGAGCGATACAGCGTCATATCACTACATTTATAAAACAAAGTCGCTATCCGCCGTCTGTCTGTCCATATGTATGCTTAGATCTTTAAAACTACGCAACGGATTTTGATGCGGTTTTTTTAATAGATAGAGTGATTCTTAAGGAAGGTTTATATGTATAATACATGCATATTGCACCCGTGCGAAGCCGGGGCGGGCCGTTAGTTAATTATATACATACGAGTTATAGACATATAAATCGTAGTTTTTGACGAGGTACAGTCAAAAAAACTTTAAGCAGGTTTTAAATGGATGTTAACCTTCTTGTTGTGGGCACAAAGTTTGTGTTTACAGGTTCTATATTCTATAATAGGATCTAGCTACAAGATGCCTAAGTGAATCTAAATAAACAAATGTCCTGTTCTGAGCCAAAAAATAAATGTTTTTATAATAACTATCGTGAAGCTTACTAAATTAACTAAAAATCGCATGTTACTCACGTGAATATACTGAGATAAGCTCTACTAGTTTCGAACCACACGCTGCTAATGAAGGAAGAGCCCCTCTGTGGTTCGAAATTAGTAGAGCTTTAATCGGTATTTTCACGTGGCCGCGATTTTTAGTTAAAAAATAAATGGCTACGTTACTAAAAGACGGCAACGTACTTGTAACTTCTCAGGTGTTACGGGTGTCCTTGGGAGGCGTCAATCGCTTACCATAAGGTGATACGTCATCTTGTTTGCCGACCTATACTATAAAAAAATATTTAAAAAACAATATTTTTCTCATACCTCTAGTAGTGTGCATGTTCCAGTAATGTTTGCCTGGTAGTACTCCAGTGGTTTCTGCACCGACTCGCCCACCGCCTTCAGCGCCGCGAAGTGGATCACACATTCTATACTGTGCTGGAAATTATTAACGAACATATTAATTAAAAACAAAAATAAAATATTGTGCTAAATAAATGCTATTTTATGTAACTGTAATTGAAGTGTGGGAGAGCCATGCTTCGGCTCGTGGGCCGGCTCGACTGGCGTTATACCACGGCCTCACAGAAAACCGACGTGAAACAACGCTTCCGTTGTGTTTCGTCGTGTGAGTGAGGTTAGCCCAATTATCCCCCTCCCATTCCCCAATCTCCCCGATCCCTGAATCCCCAACAATCCATAAATTCCTTATCCCCGGAAATAAAAGCCCGGTAACGCACTTGTAGCGCCTCTGGTGTTCCGGGTGTCCATGGGCGGCGCCTATTGCTTACTATCAGGTGATCCGCCTGCTCGTTTACCGGTTTATCGCATAAAAAACTAGGTACAGTTGGCAAAAAGTCAACAAATGTTTATAGGTCCTGTATTGGTTGCAACAAAAATAAAATGTGCTGTAATTTTCGGAGACATATATCCCGAAAAAATGGTGCAATCAAATGGATTGCCTGGGTTGGGCATGTGAAACTCTCACTTAAGAAATATATGTGGTTCCAAACAGTGACTAATATAGACAGCTCTATAGAGAATAAAACACTTAAACAATTAAAAAAAGCTAACCTTTTCAAAAATCTTACTCAATCCCTGTTTATCACTAAGATCTAATTCGTAGAAACTGATCTTCTTATTGGTCAACTCTTCGATTATCCTTATCGCTTCTGGTTTCTTCTGGCCTTCTGCTCTGTACGCGTTTGTTAAGTTATCTACGACTACTATTTCAAAATCTGGTGCTGTCTCTCTTTCCAAAATGGAGGCTACTGTGTGTGAGCCCACGTATCCAGCACCGCCTGTTACTAGGATCGCTGAGGCCATCGTACCTCTGAAAAGAAACATAAAATGACTTTGAAAATAAATGCATTACATGATGTATGTATGTGAGCCCGTAAATGCTGGTGAGCCGCGTAAGATGAAAGATGGCCTGAAGAGCAGGAGTAGGAACGGGGTGGTTTTTAGTCAGTAAGAGTCTGACACTACCTCTCGCCTAACCCAAGGCGGGAGAAGTAATTGGATGATTTTCCCCCTTTAAAAAAGTGGATGCAGGTGGATGTCGTTCGACGTGGAGGACTAAGGTAGGGGGAGGTAGGTATTTGTCTAGCTGATCTGTTGATAATGTTGATGGCTTAATTATAATTACCCTTTAAGTTTATCCCTTGAAGATATCAACGTGATTAATTTTGCTTGTAGACACAATAATGGAAAAATATTCACACGATTACATAGGTAACGTAAGAATTTAATAACCACATAATATGTCACAATAAAATAAAGATTATTTATTATTAATTAAGCGATTACGTAACTAGTAAGTAATAAAATTTTCCTCTTAAGTTCCTTATACATCCGTTTGCATATTTTATGAATGCATGTTTTTCCAATTTTCTGTTAAGATATCGAAAAGGACTTGCTTTAAACAAGATATCACACTAATATAATAATTATTATAAATGTGAAAGTTTCTTTGTTTGTATGTTTGTCCGTCAATCACGCTGAAACTAATGAAATTTGGTATAAAGGCGCGTTATGGGCTGACATAATAGATAGGAGTAAACGAGTTGAAAGTTGAAGTTCACTACGAGATAACTAACAATCGATGCAATAAAAGTAGGTACAGGGTGCAACTATTACAGATTTTAGTCGGTTCATTTACCGGGTGCGACAAGCGAATTTTAAAAAATCTTCGAATGCAGTTTTCTTTCTTTTCAAAAATAAAGGAGAAAAATTCTATCTACAGTTTTAAGAGTACTTCCCCTTCAGATGGCATTACAAAATTCCACCCTGTATAGCTAAAGAACAATAGAAGATATTTATGTAGACAATATGTACATAATTATTATTATATTGTATATAGTCTACATAATAAATAAGAGTAAATAATATTTATTTGTTAGTACGACCATAATAATTATTAAGTGCTAACATGAATTGTTTAGACCTTGTTTTGTTTGAACACAATGAGTGTTTTCGCTAAACTATTACAAATACAAACATACTCAAAGGTAACATTTAGGGCTCGCACACAAAACTGCGATGCGATTTCGTGCGACAAGGCGTCTCCCAGGATGACCATTGACCATTCCTTCGACGACCGTTAACCGTACTAAACGTATTTTAAACTAGCTACTTCCGCGCGGTTTCACTCGCTCTGATTGGCGCCTATTAATCGTAGCATGATATTATACCTTATAGCCTTCCTCGATAAATGGGCTATCCAACACAGAAAGAATTTTTCAAATCGGACTAGTAGTTTTGGAGATTAGCGCGTTCAAACAAACAAACTAAAAAAACAAACTCTTCAGTTTTATAATATTTGTATAGATTGAAAACTAGTTTGTGACATGGATCGTAAAAAGAAGTGTGCACTTCTGTTATTGCTTAAGAAATACAGGAAAAAGAAACAAAGAAGGTTTTGGGAAGATAAGATTTTGATGCGCGATGCAAATCAATTCGCAAGTTCTTGCGATACGTAGAGGGAGCTCGCACATTTTTGCGATGCGACGTCGCATCACAGTTTTGTGTACGAGCCCTTATTCATTGATAGTTTTGTTTATACATTTATCTACATCTATCTATACATAATAATATAATTAAAATTGAAGTGTCCGTGAATATATGTAAGTACACAAAAGTACATAGTATAATTCGTATAGTGGCATTAAGTGCCGTAATGCGCACCTCTGCCCACCCCTTCGTGGATAAAAGGCGTGGTGATGATGACATACACCAAAATAACTTTTTCTCTGACTGTCTGTTTATACCAATCTCTGAAATGGCTGGACCAATTTTGACGGGACTTTTATCGACAGCTGATGTACTTACTTAAGAGAAACTTGGGCTACTTATTCCACGCGGATATATAGACTTTATAATAAATAAGCAAGATTGCGTTCCCATGGAAACGAGATTTGTAGAGTTATAACCTATGACTGTTATGGGCTACCGACAGCGTAGAAATTACGTTCCGTGGTGGTCTACCACGGATCGCCCAATAGGGCTGATGCCGATACGGATCCGCGGAGCACTTAACTTAACAGGTTGCCGGGGCTCCGGCTCGAAGGGCAAGAGTAGGAACGGGGTGGTTTTTAGTCAGTAAGAGTCTGACACTCCCTCCTGCCTCACCCAGGCGAGAAAAGTCATTCGATGATTTTCCCCAAAAGCAAACTATAAGTGGGTAAGTAAAGTACTTATTTACTATACCTATATGTTCTGTATACGTAGCAGCCACAATTATCAACAGTGCACCTGTGATAATATTGTTATGTTGTATTTGTTTTTGCATTATTCTTGTGGTAATACTCTCGACCTGACGATGACGTCCATTATAATAGGCTAGCTTTTATCCGCGGCTTTGCCCTCGTATTCCTGTTTTACCCCGTGGGGGCATTTAATCGGGATAAAAAGTCCTATCACCCATACCCTGCCTGTATACCCATCAAAATCCGTTCAGTAGTTTCTGCAGGATTAACTACAAACATCCAAACAAAGAAACTTTCAGGTATATAATATATATTAGGGTGATAGGTGTCAGTGCAAACTTGTATAGACTCCAAAATTACTAACCATAACAAAAAAAAAATACCAACGCTGTAGTAGTCCCTAGCCCTACCTACAATTAAAATAAAAGTTTCCCTCGACGTCCATGTTTCCATCAGGGGGCTTACTCTTGAATCCAATTCCGATCGATCGACATTGGTATTGTGAAATTTCGTACTCTTGAGTTGTAACACTAGCGCCCATTGCATCCGTATTGCGTGGATATTCACAATACCAATGTCGATCGATCGGAATTGGATTAAAGAGTAAGCCCCCTGGTGAAAAAGGGACCAACAAGGAAATATATTCTTTCGAACGTGTCAAGTCAAGCGTGTATTTACATTGTTCTCACATATACGTACAATATTCGAAAATATTTCAGAGAGATTGTAAACATACTATTTTTTGAATTTAAAGAGCAACGAATGGAGTTTATTGCTCGTTCTTCTCTACTTAAATCTACTTTAGGAATGAGCACCTAGCTTCACTGACGGACAGACTGACAGACTATTATTTATTTTATATTTTTGACGTTTTAAAAGTACCAAATTAGGGTTTAATTGCAATAAATGCTTTTGAATTTGAGTTTGAACAAAAATTACAGTTATCGTTTAACCTCCTCCTCTTTTGAAGTCGTTTAAATATCAAAGATGCAAAGTAACCTACGACGAATATGCAATCATATGTAATATGAATCGTGTGCGTAGGAGTGTCGGTGCGTATGTCAATGAAAGGTCATCCGGGAAGTTCATAGGTCACAGGTCAATGTAATTTAGATAGGGTTTAGTTTACAAGAGATAAGACACGTCTGTGATAACCGGTGGTTACTGAATATACTACGTAAACATATTAAGATGGATGATATAAAACATTGAACATTGAGGAGTTATTAATGGCTTTGTTTCAAAATCCTTAATAATCCCGAAAATCTGATCTTTTATTTAAAACGTTGCCCCATAGGTATTAAGATTTCGTCCTGTGTTATGAGTGCGTTTACAAACATACAATTTCACATGCACATGACACCCAGACCCGAAACAACAATTTGTGGATCATACAATGAGTTGGTTCACACGGAGGGACTCTGTGCGAATCCGCTACACGTTGCACGGCAGCCAGTTGTCCAATCAACCAACCGTGCAGCTTAACTTTAAATAAAGTACAAACAATATTCCCTATTATATAAATCTATCTTTATATATATAATTCTCCTGTGAGTGTGTATGTCACTGAACTTCTCTCAAACGACTGGACCGATTTTGATGAAATTTTTTGTGTGTGTTCAAGGGGATCTGGGAATGGTTTAGGTTCACAAATCAGCCCGGCAGATGGCGCTGCAGTCGATGTTTAGGTTATTTATCCTAAACAGCTGAACTAATTTTAATGATTTTTTGTTTATACATTCAAGTGGATATGCAAGACAACGTCTGTTGGTTCCGCTAGTAAACTATAAAAGTTAAAAGAAAACTGAGTCGATGTGTTACGAGAAGGGTAAAAAGAAATATAAGACACAAACATATCTCAGTAATCTCAGTTCCTGTATGTCCCCCACCCCATAACGTGACTTAAACTTATGTCTTACTCTTTTTCTAGCCCTATAAACCATCAGCGAATTACCTATTTACTGGAATCAGTTACACATCCAATCAATAAAGAACCTTGTTGCTTATCAAATACATCCGCATATTAATTACGATAACAAAAATCCGGATGAAAATGATAGATAACTTAAGTCCGTATAGCAATAGGGTAACACACGGATAGTTCGAAAGTATCTACTAAATAAATAAATAACTATGACACACGAAAATACCATTGCAATTAGTTTTAAACAAAAATGTACTCGCGCACCGATACATTATCATTATATTGAAAAATCTTGTAGAAAGGTACAGTACAACTGATTGTTACTTATTTTTAAGTACTCATTTGTCATAATGGATTAGCGATGTTTCATTAACGTGTATGTTATCTAGATTACATACAAAACTCTAAGTACATAATACCTTTAAGTCTACATAGGTAAATATGTCATTTGCGCAACTTACTTGCGCAATCGAAAGATTTAGCGCAATCTTGCATTATTTTAATACCAAGTGTATGTTACATTAAGTATATTAAAAGTAAACGTGGATGGTAAATATTACATAACATCACGCCTTTTATTCCCGAAGGGGTAGGCAGAGGTGCACATTATGCCACTGTAACACCCACTTCTCACTATTTATGTTATGAGTCCCATGTAATAAGGGATGAGCCTATTGCTATATACCGGGCACAATTCCAGACTCGTGCTACTACTGAGAATTTTGTAAAAACCCAGTAATACTTTGCCCGACCCGGGAATCGAACCCGAGACCCCTTGCCCGGTAGTCGCAATTGCGATTAAAAGTAAACGTGGATGGTAAATATAAAATAATATAAAAATGACATATATTTAGTGTAGAGAGTGGGGAGCTAGTTAGTACAATTCAGTTGTAAGCTGTAATTAAACGGGAAAGATTTCGAGGAGTTTTGAAAGTAAGAGTACCTACATTTTAAGGCGATCTTTTCAAATAATTTTACAAGGAAAATATTTTCCTTGAAAACTAAAACTACTAAATGAAACTAGAAATCGGTAAATGTATAACATTTCCCCCTTTGATTCAAAAACACTGTTAATTATGGACAAGAATAAGCAATACACTGGCTGATTACCTGATAGCATCCATGTTCCAGGGTGCCGATTGCAAATTGTTTACAGCAAGCAAAGCAATGTAGAGGTTATCATAATACTGTTGCAAATCCACCTTCATCAATGAAACATGTGACAAACAAATGATTTCGTAATGTAAATACGATAACAATAAAGTTGATGAGAATGAATAATCTTCTAAACTCTGGAATTGCATTTTTTTATGGTATAAGCCTGTAAACAAGCAGACGGTAAGCCATCAGCGTCGCCTATAGACACCCGGAACACTAGAGGCGTTATAAATGCGTTACTGGTCTTTCGGGGATAATTATATGTATTTGAGAATTTTTGGAGACTACCTACCTCGTTGTCCGATTGGTCGCTACTGGGACTTCCGAGCAAGGGGTCTCGGCCCGGTTTAGACAATGACGGTTTTGCCGTTATTATGAAAAAAGACTTTAGAGAAGAAGAGCTTTAAGAGAAGGACACGAGCATTCGTAGATAATGAAGAAACGAAGAAGAGATATGAAAAAAAGTAACCGTTTACCACTCGATAGTTAATCTTATTACCTACAATACGTATATGATAATAATAATTTTGTCCAATCATGAAATTCAGCAGAAAGGCATCAAACATCTTAATTCATTTTTATTTGTACTATTTATGTTACAAGAAAATGTCTTGTTAAACGATAATTGGTGTTATCAGGCTGTCCGGATTAAGTATTTTATTAGTCAATAAATTTTATCGATTAAGATTATCTGCGAAGAAATAATGAACATTATTTTATTACCTCGTCACTACCCACTTTTCCATTAGCTTATTTAACGGCGATACTATAACCTACCTATGGCCTATTGAGAAGGGGAGTATAAGAGGTTACTGTGGTAAAAAAGCGACACGTTTTCGTCATCTCCATTAAGTCTTGGATAATTTCCAAAATGCTACCAAGCCCAAGATCTAGAACATGTCCTCTTTTGTCGTACCGAAAGACCAGACTGCATTTAAATTATATTCTGCAAACCGTAGCACTTATCGATAATTTATAAAATTTAAACCGTGAATGAATATGATTCGTTTTTTATAGCATGACAAATTTCCTAGAAAATTATAAGTTTACCTATAACATATATCGTACCTACAACATTCTAGTTATACATAAAAGTGTTACGTTTTAAACGTTTATCAGACCATCCGGTTGTAATATAAATAATCGGACACGTTTTCAGAATATCGTACCACTGAAACATTAATAGAACCGATCTAAACTAAAATTTTATAGACTAGAATAAAATCAACCTTTTTAATCAAGACTTATTCGTTTGAAATACTGGCACGTTATTTTTAAATCTAGGAACACTTAAAAATGGAACTCACAAACTTTTTTTTTCACGGACGTGGCAAAGGCGCGAAGCACACGCGAGCCGGAGGACGGCTGTGAGGTCACTGAGGAGAGTTCTTATCAAACCGTTCACTATGTAAACGAGGAAATATATTGAGTATACATCACAATGAATGACGTCGACTTTATAAAGTGCACGTGCGATCAACACATGCTAGTCTTGATCTAGCGTGCACGTAGACATAATGGGATATTTGTATTGCCAAGTGGTGGTTACGGAATTTCCAAGAATGTATAATCGTGTTTATTGATAATATTCTCTATATTTTCATTAAACATTTTTCTGTCTAACTGCTGTGTATTGCCTTTGGCTTTGGGGTAGACGAGGTTCTGAGAATAGACCGATGACATGGCTCCTCAACAAAACTCCTCTTTGACGGGGCGATACCTTTATAATGCGGCAGGCTTTTAAAAGAAAGTCGAAGAAAAGGAAATAAACGGTGTTGTAATTTTTTACTGTTCCTCCTCTTAATATTGTTCTCTGCCTCTAGAGAAGAGATAGTAGAAGATTTATTCTAATAAATTCTACTTTGATTCTACTTAAACTGTCAGCCACCGTGAGGACACCGGTGACTGCAACCTATTGTTCTTTAATTGTGTCTATAATGACGGTACTCAAAGGGTTAATTCGATTCCGAACAGTTATTGATATCCCTACGACATGCCGAACTTTATTGATTGTCTGTCACTAATGTCTATAACCATTTAATTTTGTGGTAACGTAACATCAATATGGCGCACAGAATAGTATTACATGTAGATTACACTATCAGCAATTGTATCAACTTGTTAGCTGTGTATTGTGACACTGCCCGTTGTTCTCTACTATGATTGATACGATTTTAATAGTTTTATCTTAGTTTTAATAAAAAGTAGAGGAGAATAGAAATCTGCACATATCCTTGCTATATTTTAAAGTCTAGAACAGTGATGGGCAAAAAAAAATTATTATCAATCAACTTATGGATTTGCTCATTGAGAGAAGGAGGATAGGCCCCTGGTCCTTCAGGGCCAGGTCTTAGACTACGCTGAGGGCCTTGGGCACACAAAAATTCGGGGCCCTTGTGGAATGTTTCTGTTTTTAACGTCGCACCACACTAGGATTTTCTCCTATATCGTGGGTGCGCTTGGATGCGTTTACAAACATACAAGTTCACATACACTTTACACCCAGACCGAAAACAAGTGGATATAATTTGTGGATCACACAAGGATGTGCTCCCTGGAATCTAACACGCTATTCGTTACGGGGCAGCCAGTTGCCGAACATCGTGTGGCGGGTGTGTGACAGTCGTAGAAATTGTCGGTCCTTCGGAGGACCACTGAGGATAGGGTATCTGGGTACGGACAGCGAGTGTCCTTATGGTAAAGACGGTACTGGAGTTCTTTACTCCGCTAACCGCGAAAAAAGTACCTATGCTTATTAATTTACAATACAACGTAGATTGTAAACCGTCAGCATTGTGATATAATCGAGATTTGACGGCAACAATATAATGAAACAGCAAAGAAAATCTAACAAAATATACTCGTAAGCGAAACAGAGGCCTTAGTACGAGTTTGTACAGTAGGTAGGTAATTAATCGAAACGGGAGCGAGTTAGGCGCACTGATTGGTTGGTTCATTGTGCCTGGCCAATCAGAGAGCCGAAATGGCGTCGCGGAGGACCTAACGGGTTACCGGGGCTCCGGCTCGAAGCGCAGGAGAAGGAACGGGGTAGTTTTTAGTCAGTAAGAGTCTGACAGGGAGTGTCAGACTCCCCCCTCACCCAGGCGGGAGCAGTCATTCGATGATTATCCCCCTTAAAAAAAACTCGTACTTACTAAGTTGTCTGATCGTAATAATATCGATGCTTATAATAGGTACGTGTATCTGATGCGTCATTTGTTTCACACGGTAGTTAATTTTTAATTGCAGTCAAGTAACATCAATTAGTTAGTCGACTTCTTACGATTCTATCCATCAGTCTGAATATTTACAACATATAAAAAATTTTTTACTACAAAATATTCAAAAGAGACATTTCATCAGAGTTTAAATATTATGTTTTTACTCCCTGAATGATAAGGCAGAAGAACACCAGTCTTAGATATAATAAAGAAGTTTTTCATATTTCTGTGGCACCAGCCGGCTGCTACGCAACACGTCACGAATTTGATTCCTGCACAAAAACACTAGAATTCTTCTTCCGTATTTTAAAATCTTGATAATATAGGTATTTTTATTCTTACATACGCGCGTGTCTAAGTGTGTGTCGTAAGTGTGTCGCATTCACGACTATCTAGCACGAGATTTCAAATGTGATCCATAGATCAGGTAAAAGCCGAAAAACTGTAAATAACAGTCACTACTAAACCAGATAAATAGACAAAAACATTTAGTTTATGTACATCTAGATAATATTTGTAAGAATGAGCAAGACAAAATGCTGACAACATCTCCCATCTCAATTGAAACATTTAATATTATCTTATAATAACATGATTTGATATTTATGACTAGAGAAATAAATGTAAGAACCTAAAATTCCGAAAGGTGTGGTGACCACAGCATAAAATATACTCATACACTCACATGATTAATTTATTTTATATATTAATCAGATATTCCATATATTTATTATATATACCATATAATAATATATATTTTATATACCATCAGGTGACCCATCAGCTCGTTTTCCTGCTATTCCATAGAAAAAATCATCATCATCACTGCTGAGCAAATCCTCTTCTCACACATGACGTAAAATATACTAAATCAACCTTTTTAAACGTACCATATTTTTTAAGGGGGGAAAATAATTGAATGGCTTCTCCTGCCTCACCCAGGCGGACAAAGAGTGTCAGACTCTTACTGACTAAAAACCTTTGCAGGTAACATAAGAGATGACTAAGGGACCATGCATTTGACAAAGACCTGACAGTAAAAGTCTGTGATAAACCTGAACCTTTTAAACTCCAATCTCTAAACCCACTGGCCAAGTGTGGGGATTACGGCAAAACCTCTTATATAGAGGTAACCCATGTGAATAGTCAGTGCCAACAATAATGACTTAGTAATTTCTATTTTGAATCAACTTGTCGTACAATGTGACTTATTCTTGTACCCTAGTCAAACCACCTTTTAAAACATTTTCAATCTTAATGCCAGCAAAATAAGTTGTGTTTTGAATGCCTCAATAAATTTGTAAATATAGATAGTTATCCAACTATAAAATATAATTTTGTATTATAAACCAATACTTAATATACTGCATAAGCAAATAGCTTCACTTTTAATTTTTTTTTTATATTGATGTTCAAAAGAGCCTTCCTGGTCTAATTGAAATAAATGATTTTGACTTTTGACTTGACTGTCACACTGTAATTCCACCAAGGAATAAACAGCGGAGCAGATAAACAATGTTAAATTATTTGGTCTAAAAAAAATATTGATATTAATAATTATACTTAACAACTAGGTATTTCCTTAAAAATATTTTAATGATTGGTGAGTCATAGACTTGTAATTATAGCATGATTTTTATAAGTACTTAGTCACAATTCTCTGTAGTTCAAAAAATAAAAACAATATTTTTAAATAAAATAGCAAAAAGCTTCATTCAAAGATACTTACTCATATACAGTGGGCTTCATATTTATTCAGCGCTCGACAACACAAGTTCCGAACTATTCAAGGTCTGTTTAGATAGTATTAAGTATACAATGTTATTGGCGCTGAAAAACCATTATACATCATTGTTTACATTACACGATCAAACTTCAGGCAGTAATAGACGTTATTTAATTAAATAACGATAAAATGTCTGTTACAGATGTATCTGTATATCTCAAATGAAAGCAATGATATGTTATAGGTATTATGATACGTTTTTTCTTGACGATATTTAGTAATTCAATAATATTATTCAATAATTTTGATTCTGTTTCGGTTTTGTTCTCGTTTTGACAAAATACCGGGCGACACTAGAAATGTCACTTGCAGGGTTGCCAATGCTAATTCATCAAAATCCCCAAAATTCCTGATCGAATTCCCCAAATTGGGGAATAAAAATCCGCTGATTCCCCACAAATTCCCCTCAAAAGTTTTTTTATAAAATAAAACTATAATCAATTATTTAAATAATATTGATTGTTTTAATTTGAAACTGTTGAGCTTCTAATGAATTTGAAACAGATATAATAGAAAATAAAGAATCTCGGAAATCAAATATCTTAATAATGTCCGACGTGAATTCCATATAAAATTCTTAGCATGTCTTATAGAAATCTGCAATAGCTGCAAAATGTACCTCGATTTTCATATTTTTTCAAATCTTCCATATTCTGTCCAGCTTTCATGCTTTATGATTTAAAAAAATGTTGTTATCGATAATAAACGATGAAATATTTTCCAATTTGTGTCAAATGCCAAAAGATGTCAAAATCCCCGCATTTTCCCCACATAATGCCAATCCCCAATAAATCCCCAACCAACTTGAGATTCCCCGCAGTTTGGGGAATTCCCCACAGATTGGCAACCCTGGTCACTTGTCAATAATAAATACTGTCAAAAACATTATTCTTGTGTTCGTGAAATAAATGTTTTATTATAAACTAGGTTCTGCCCGCGACTTGAATCCCGTTTTCTCCCATTCGCATAGGATTTTCAGTATTTTAAGTCTTAAGAACCATCTCCTAACAAAAAAAGCATATTTACGGTAGAATTGAGAACTCCTCCTTTATTTGAAGTCGGTTAAAAAATACAACAAGAATGACCAAGGGAAAAAGGGATTAATTTTTATATATATATATATTATTCATTGTTTTAATTAATCATTATTTTGGGCCGAACCATTTTCATTAATAAATTGAGTCGATAAATGTGTGCAAACGCTACAAAATTAATAAACAAAAAAAGTACCTACACTGCAAAGATGGCCACTTGCTCCATGAAATTGTACTAAAATTATAAATAATGGTTACTAAGTACTTTTTGTACTAAACAGAACACTTATCCATCGCTAAGTAATTTTATTAAAAATCACTTTGCCCGTTGCCGCCATATTTTATCAGTTGTAGTGTTGCCAATTTATTTTAGAATATTCCCTTCTCACGGGTCTCATAAAGGGAAAAATTGACAAAAATAACTTACTTGCACAAGCAAGTTAATTTTTTAAGTTTAATTTACAAAAATTAAAAATGAAATAATATTTTTATTATTTATTGAACTAACACTTGCCTACACTTTAATGTACTATTTATTCTAATCGACTGAAAAAAGAAGGTTGGTTTGGATCCTTTATGTTCGAATCTGTTCGAAGTTATATTTTTTGATGCAATAATATTTTGAATACTGCAATAATTCATGGACTAGCGAAACCGTGGGCAGAAGCCCACGGTTTCGCTCGCACACTGTTAAAGCATTGAGGGCAGATTAACAAAAGATAAAAAAGGAATTGGTGCTCGATGTTTAATATGATACTAATTTTAGGTTTCTTGAAAATTACGAAATGTTCCATACAAACTTCCAGCCCCGGTTTTAGGGAAGTGGTGGGTTAGAAAGAAACGAAATATCACCTATTGTGGGTGCGCTTGCCAAAACTGTTATGTACATTTAGTCAAGTTTTCAGGGGGAGACAATAAACTATTTTTTACACTTGCACTGAAAGGTTGATGGACTTAGCAATAAATTAAAAAAATGTAGTATGATGGCAAAAATTATGATAAAAAAACTGAGATAAAAGTGAAAATGATAACATAATTATACTGTTCATCCTCAATAATTTTATTTTCCATTTTGGTGCACATATCAGATTTATCTGAGAAAACGGTAAAAAATTTAAACAAAAACTGTTGTTATTCAACCTGCCAAACTATCTAAGTGATGCTGCAATTTCTGACATGTGCGTTTTATGTCAAATAACCCGTAACCAATCGAACATATAACCAATTTGTCATGGCCAGAAAGTGCACATATAAGATTGGTCTAATCGATTTCTAGAGGGAAATAACACATAGGTATTTGTTTTTGTAATCGATGCGCTATCCGATTTGAAGGACATCTAGCTAAGAAAAAAAACTAAGTATTTGCACATATCAGTTTTCGCAGGCGCACCGACGCTATGCTACTTTCAATCCTTTTTACTATCTCCATAAATTAATCACGTCAATTTCTAACAAAACAAACAGACGTAAACAAAATAATACCTTTCTATATTATCTGACATATTTTTGACAAGTGAGTTTTAATGCCAGAGGATTATTGAAAATTTTATTTTTATTATCATGATATTACATAAAGGTTCACAAAGAGGCTGAATACTAATTTTATTAACCACTGGACTTAATTTATTGAAATTCGGTTCAATGTTTGACTGAAAGACTTGTATCTATAGTCACGAATAAAATTATTAAAAAAAAATCTCTTTCTGGTATCTCTAAATAGTCTATGCTCTTGCTCTTTCTCTCCCGTGTAGTTCTCAAGGTAGCTGTCCTTACGAATTTTTAGATCAATTTTATATATTTAAGCGTTTTGTAAGACAAATAATAAGTGTTTCTATTTCCATATTAATCCTGTATTTTGCTTAGGCCAATAATTCATTGTTGACGGTAAAGATTACTTAGATATTTTGTGGTGACAAATCCGTTCCCTCGGTGTCCAACGTTGTTTTGGTTTCTAAAAGTGCGATTTTGAAAAGATTATTGCTAAAGTAATACAAAACGCCTAAATTTAAGGTGCATGTGTTGATGTCGGTGTGATTAGAAGTGAAAGATTGTTGGAAAAAGTTAAAATCGTGAAGTTAAGTTACCTAACCTAAAAATTGCGAGTGTTGTATTGAACTGGTGATTGTACGTTGCAGATGAGTACTAAAATCATCAAAGCGAGCGCCGCTGAGCCCGATGTCTTCGAGACATCGATCTCACAGGCCCTGGTGGAGTTGGAGACCAACTCTGACCTGAAGGCTCAACTAAGGGAGTTGTATATAACAAAAGCGAAAGAAGTAGAACTTCACAACAAGAAGGTAAGAACATTTTAATCTAAAACTCCATAGCACAAATATATCTAGTCTCCTTGGTCGTTATTTTGATGTATTACCCACATACAAAGATATATTCAAAGTCCTAACCTCCATGTGCAGTTTTTCAATGTGTCCTGATCTCCTATATGACTTTTAGGTGTTGTATAAACTCTTAGCTGTCAATTAAAATTTAAAAAAATATAAGCAATGATAATAAAGACAGGCTGCCAACAATGCATTTTTTTTACATGCATTGTAGGTACTAAATACTGTATTAACTTAAACATAACAACTAATTACTTCAGATATTGAACCTTAATGATTATATTATAGTGTAATCAACCAATAAAATCCCTATCATAACTCCTTGCTAGTTGTCCTTTTGGTATTTTTTTAAGTCACAGTTTGATGAAGGTGACACTACATATAGTTTAGTGATACATCCTGAGAAATATGCATGCAATACTATTATACTGTAAGCCTAGCTGTCAAAATGTCACCTCTAAATACAATTGTAATGTAATCCAAATACAAACACATGTTTTAATGTTATGGTTGTTCTGTAAATTTTGTGTCAGGAGACTTTCTCATGTTTTGTTTATTACCCGTTACCCAAAGACAAAGCTGTGGTTAAGTGTATTGCCTGCGATTGATATATTTTAAAACAAAGCAATAAAGATCTCTATACACTTATTATCACATTTCATAACTGCTATCAAATTTATAATATTGTTTTATTTTTCCAGTCAATCATCATCTACGTGCCTATGCCCAAGCTGAAGGCTTTCCAGAAGATCCAGATCAGGCTGGTGCGTGAATTGGAAAAGAAATTCAGCGGTAAACACGTTGTGTTCATCGGAGACCGCAAGATTCTGCCCAAACCCAGCCACAAGACCCGTGTAGCCAACAAACAGAAGAGGCCCAGATCCAGGTACAATATTTGAAAATAAGATTACCTCAAGTTGTATTAATGAACATCAAGATAATCATAATGGGAAGTTTGAGTACCTCGGACAGACAATCTATGTGGGAACCTACATATGACGACTGCACTGCAAAGGATGACTGCATGGTTGGTGCGGTGGCTGGGCAACCGGCTGCCGTGCAACGTGTCGTGGGTTCGATTCCCGCACGGAACAACACTTTGTGTGATCCACAAATTGTTTTTTCGGGTCTGGGTGTCATTGTGTATGTAAACTTGTATGTTTGTAAACGCACCCACGACACAGGAGAAAATGCTAGAGTAGGGCAATGTTTTAAAAAAAAAATATATCATCTGTTGGAGAAACTGCTATCCTGAGCCACTGCCACCATAATAACATCCTTAATAATATTGTAGATCACAAGGCACTTCTAGTTACTTGAATATTATTAAACATTGATAAAATGTTTAAATGAAATGATTGTTTAATATTTACTATTGAAGCCATTATCTACATTAGTTTATTACAAATATTACACAAACCATAGATATTTACCAAACTCCTGCTAAACTTGTTTATAAAAATAAAAACAAAATATTTTATTCAACTAACTTTTATCCCCTTTCCAGGACATTGACGTCAGTATACGACGCCATCTTGGAGGACCTCGTGTTCCCCGCAGAGATTGTTGGCAAGCGCATCCGGATCAAGCTGGACGGCTCTCAGCTCATCAAAGTCCACCTCGACAAAAACCAGCAGACCACTATTGAACATAAGGTATGTTATGACCATTTTCAAAAGAGAGATTCCAGATTTTATGCAAGATGGTTGCATTTGCAAATCTGATAAGTATTTGTTTACAATACTTCACTAAAATTTTTGTGAAATAAAAGTATTTTTTTTATGGCGTAATCCGGTGAACCAGCAGACGGATCACCTGATGGTAAGCAATCGGAGTCGCCCATGGACACTTGGAACACCAAAGGCGTTACAAGTGCGTTACCGGCCTTTTGGGGATTAGTGAGGATCGTTGGGGATTCAGGAATTAAGGAGAGCCTTGAGAGGCCTTGCTCTATGCTTTCGATAACAAATACTTTTTGCACCATATACAAAATTTGGTAAAAAAATCGTGATTTAATTTTTATTGTAAACAATTTGAGATGTGATTATAAACACTCTTATCATTTTAGGATATAAAGTAATATGTCACAATAAACTTTAAAATATTGTTGTTTGAAATTAACTAGATAAAATCAATGTTGTGAATGAAGTATTAATATAGAATTTTGTTTGTTCACAGGTGGACACTTTCCAATCGGTATACAAGAAGCTTACGGGACGCGAAGTTACCTTTGAATTCCCAGAACCCTACTTGTAAACTAGAAATATGACTTTACAATAAACACCATAAAAAAAATTAAGCACGACTTTCATTTTCAGTGATGTCAGAATATTTTAAATATCCTGAAACTTAATTTTATCCCATTTTCCCCAAACGTAACTAGGCCTCGGCTATTAGGACCTACATTTTCCGTCTACCAACTTCGACTATTACTAGACTTTTTTTTGAGGGGGAAAATCATCGAAGGACTCTTACTTACCCGTTAGGTTCTCCGCGACTCCGAGACTATTACTCTACTTAAATCTCTTTCGAAACCTGAAACATTCAGGCTAAGGTGTCTCGGGCGATATTCCCCCGCGCCCACCGCGGTGCGGAATGGAGGCGGAATTTTAAAAGCTGACGAGACCGCAGTTTTCTGCGCTGCGAGCGCAGTTGTTGCGCAAAACGGGCGGGCAGTTACACAATCAGTTTAGTTCTAGATCCGTCTCATTGCGATCACCCGCCAACCAATCGCAAAACTCGCGGGTGCTAGCCACGGCGGATGCGGGACCGCGGCCGCGCCCGCCGGTGCAGCGGGAGCCGCAAAAACAATCGCAACCGCATCATACAAGTAAGCGCGGGACTGCGGGTGGGCTCCCCGTCCGACCAGAAACAGACCCGAGCGTACGGCGCGTCGCGTTCCGCGCGCGCCTCAAAGAGCCGTCAGACCACCACAGATGGGGCCCAAAAGAGCTGTTGCCGATTCGGAGTCGCGGAGAATCTAACGGGTAACCGGGGCTCCGGCTCGACGTGCAGGAGAAGGAACGGGGTGGTTTTTAGTTAGTAAGAGTCTGACACTCTCTTCCGCCTCACCCAGGCGGGAGCAGTCACTCGATGATTTTCCCCCCTTAAAAAAATCCGCATCATACAACCCATATTTGTATTTTACAAAGACTGCGGACCCGCACCGCGGCGGGTGCGAGAGAAATCTTAGCCTTACACTACACTCGTATTACCATGTCTCGACCGAATCGTACCCCAGCTGGGATTATCCATTATGAAGTGAAACTTGGAAGAAAAATGAAGGTAAGATTATGAATGCAGTAGTAAAATAAAACAAATTTCATAATTTCACTACTTTTTACTCACTAAGAATCAGTCCATCCCAATTTTATATTAAGTTCACTGATATTAATATTCAATATTGACATTATAAAATATATAAGTAGACATAGATGACGATGATTAAATACAATAATGAAGGTAATTTATAAGAGAGCTTACAAATATGGATATAATAATTGTTATGTATTTTAGGTCTGATCAAAATATTTTGTTAGTAGTTGCACTTTCTGCACAATTTTGCAAAAGGTAACCTTATTACTATAGAAATAGGTGCTAGAGCCAATTTACTTGGCACAGTTACACTTAGGCACGAACCACAATAGATTCAAGACTCATTCTTCAAGAGCATTCTGCAAAACGTAATAAATAAGAAAAACTTAACCTGGACAAAATAACTGATCATACAATAAAATATCATATTTCTGACATTACACGGTAATATTGTAAACTAAAATAATAAAACAGCAACCCAAGTATATTCTGAAATCAAATAAATATGAATATTTACAAAAACGTTTATTGACTAGTATGAAATCATTAAAATAATATATCATTATAATTGGTCATATTTTATTTATTTTGGTCTGAAAGGAGCCAATATTAACATAGCATTTTTGAGCCCTATTTCATTGGACATGGACACCATAGTCAGGCGACCAGGGGGCTTACTCTTGAGTAGCAACACTAGCGCCTATTGCATCCGTATTGCGTGGACATTAAATGAACTAGATGATATTGACTTTGGATTTATATTCCATACACTGAATGCTATTTTAACGGCTACGATATGGGTTGTTTAGTTTTGACATTGAATAATTATTGAGATTTTATTGAATTGAAATTGCTTTGACATTCAGATTGGTTTCAAGAGTAAGCAGCCAGATCGCACGACCAAGAAAATGTAGGTATACAGTTGTACGAAGGGTAGGTACCTACTTCAATTGGTAATGGTACCAACTTGGTCTCGCAATTAACTGGTTGCCAGCGACCAAATCAACTCGACTGTTAGTATTGATTTCCGATGTCTCTGTAAGTCTAGACCTTGGATGCGCGACTGATTGTCCCATGAAATAGGTCCCTTAATCTTACATACACACTGCATAGTTTGATATGTGTGACAGACAAACACCTCGATATAATTTGACACGACAATGTATTGGCTACGTCTAGACAAGTAAAGCTTGATCACCAGAAATTGTACTGACCAAAAGACATGACGCTATTTGTCTAAAATTCCATCAGTAAGGTAAACATTATTACTATAATAGACCTCTGATATGCAAAAAATATTATTTAAGACCACAAAGAACCAATGAATTTCCTTAAAAAACTAAACCAATTAATTGCACCTACACCATTCCATTGAACCGAATAATACAAAAGCTGTGTAAAGGTAAAATGCATAGAAATATAGTATAGACACCTACTTATTCTAAACTTACATCTAGACATATTCAAAATTTTCATAAAACTAGATTATCAGGGACATTTTAGAGCCTAATTTCTTTAAGACACTGGTCGTACGACCAGGTTGTGCAACCAAGTGGTTGTAGTCAACTGAATCGTGCTCAACTGTGTTATGTTTATAGGTACCAACTATTAAGTTATGTGGCAACAAACCAAGCCATAATATGGCTCTATCGATAATAATGATATCATTACGATCACTCACCTAAAATCTAAAAACCACGATTGCGCAACTAATCGTACAAGTAAAACTATCATGTCTTAAAGAAAAAGGGCCCTAAAATTCATTGTGAAACGAAATCCAACTTGGAATGAATCAAACTTCAATCATTAGAGAATAGACAAATAAATAAAAATTACGTAAAAATTAATGAAACGTACAATGTCCTTAAAACCTTTAAAAATCATAAAAATTTACTAACACTGCCTACCCTCTTTTAAAGTAAGGTTTTTCGCATAATCGTTTCGTTCAAATTAAATCACAGGTAACATTATATTTTTGTGACACACATCACATTTTATCGACACCCTTTTTGATTTTAAAAAATCATTTTGAAAAGAGTCCGATATTAAATCATAGCTTCATTCATTTATGACCGATTTTGATTTATTTCGCTCTGTAATTGTCTTCGATCAACAATAGCAACTAGATAAAGGGTTACGTACAAAATCAAGCTCCAGTTCTGTCCGTGTGAATAATAATAGTAAAAAAATAACAAACAGAGAAAAATGTTTTAAAATGGTTTTAAGTTCAACCTAATAACAACCATGGCACCTAATAATAAAGTCATAAATCGTCAAAATATGATCTAATACTTACGACCATTCGTCACATAAGACGAGAAAAGCATTTTCTTACTCCTGTCATGTAGAAATTAAAAGACATAAGTTATACAATATCTAGTTTGAATTCAACCTTAAGATAGAACAAATAAAGATAACTTTTCCGTTATTGCCTTGTGATCTATATCGTTTTGTTTTGTTTCGGTATGCTTCTTCGAATTTTGAATTTCGCTACAGGAGGTATGTATGGAGTCGCATTGAACACTAAAATAATTTTATTTTCGGGATCTTAGTATACATCACTTATTTTTATTAGCGGTACGTTTTTGTGTATCATATGTTTATTTACTTTGTCATTAAAAGTCTAAGTCAAAATCATTTATTTCAGTTAGACCAGGAAGGCACTTTAGAACGTCAACAATATAAATTTAAAAGTGAAGCTATTTGCTCATTCCAAGGTGTAGATTCCTATGGAGAAGAACGAGCAACAAACTCCATAGGTTAGGTACTCTTTTCCAATCAGGTTACAACACAAATTTGTTTTACAATACAAATCGACTCCATGCATCCACTGTTCTGTTTAAACAAATGTTTGTGCGCGTGTTGGTGAGGCTTGGCCAAGGAATCGCCAACACACGCACAAACATTGGTGGCGATGGTTTATAATTGGTAATTTTGTCTAATTTGATATTATTTACTAATTTAAAAGCTTAAAATATAACTTATACTTTGTGTACTTATCGAAAGTAAGACACTCCGGCCGTTATACTGCTTTTTCGGTCATTATTTTTGCAACTTGCAATTACACACTGCAGCGTCGTGAGACGTGATTACGTTGGCCGTGTTTGGAGCATACTAAACAAAATAAGAGCTCACTTCTCAAGTGAGCTCTTATTTGTCGAGACGATTTTCTTGCGCCGACCCGATATCTAGTTGTTATTGTTGATCGAAGGTAATTGTTTTCAAAATGTAGTTCGAACATTCATATCGATTAAAATAAACTTGTGGACATAAAAAACAGGTCTCCTATCAAATCTGTTGCAAGGTATGAATGAAATCATAAACGACAAAAATATATTATTTAATAATATAATTTTATTGCTGTTGTTAAAAATGGTGGCTTAACTTTTATGCCCACTGGTTTAATAAAAAATTTAAATGCATAATTGGCGAACAGAAGTCGCTTAACACAATATATTTGCGCATAACAAATGAAGTTGCGCAAAACGTTAGCGCAAGGGACTGACACATAAAACCATTAAGACATTGTTAATTAAATAAATCTTTTTTAGCTACATAATTGCATTATGTTAATAATTTACCACTTTCTTTTAATCCCTTCCTAAATATCTATCCAAAATCCAGTCGAACTGGCTAAAGGCCGAATCAGCACACAATTACAGTCTTCTTACAATTCCACGTCAAGTCGAGTATTACTTAGGTCTCACTCCATACATTTATTTAAAAAACCCGTACATAAATAATTACTGTTACTTGATTTTTTTTTAAATCAAGCAAGTATGTACATTGAGTACATGAATATAAGGTTTAAAATAAAGATCACTTATTGACAGTGCGCTTTCATATGCAATGTTTGCAACATTACACAATAGTTGATGTACTTTTGACTGATCTTTTATTTGAAGGATCATAATATTGATATTGCTTGACAAATTCATAGACTACGCTACGTTAACTTATTTTAAACCTTATTTCAGTAACGATAATGTTGGTATTTGCATTTACATCGAAGTATTCATTCAAAACATTCGTAAATTATTCGTACGTCAGATATTTTTGTTAAAAAATATTTGCAGGACATAGCAAATCAAAGGCTGGAGTCGGCAGTCATTATTTTTGGAAAAATAACTAAAATTACAATTACGGTAATTTAAAAAACGTAACACCTAAACAGACTATCGTATTTTTATAACTGGTAGTGGCGCTAGTGGCGAGTTAGACTTTAGAGCCTGTAGTTTTATGTCATTCTTCTTTTATCAAGTACCTTTTTTCAAGTAGTTAAGGGTTACGTGGAGTGCAAAATGCCCGGTACCCCGGGCAGTGTGGTGGACAGTGGGCACTCACCAGAGACCAGACGCTTGGTTATTTTAACGTTACTCTATTGACTCATTCTCTCTGACACTCTCTTTATTATCCCATAAACTCTTTATGATTCGTCAGGCATAATTAATTAGTATTAAACAGTTACTATCATAAGACCTAACTCACCAGTGCTGCCACCTACACAGCGCAAAAACGACAGTCCTTTATTCTATGAAAGAATTTAGGTTGTCTTTTTCTGTAAACCGGGAGGAGGGGCAATATTTTGAGTGTTGTTTCCTTGGTTTTGTTCAGTTGGGGCTGGTGTGATGATTCTAAAGTAATTTACTGGTACTAGACCAGCGGTCTTCCCGTCTGTGGTAGCCATGAGCCATCCAGATTGCATTAAATGCTGTTGAAGCTGCATGGGAGCCACTTGGAAGATCTGGTTCTCATGGATGGTGAGCTCCTGAGGAGATGTGGCCGTAAAGGTGTAATTGGCGACCGCTTTTGGGGGATTCTGCCACGTTGCTGGGTCAGCCACTGTAAGAATATTACATTAGTTTAATTTTTTGTTTTTAACGATTTTATCTTTTTTCTCACTTTGTAATTATTATAGTCTGCTATTTTTAAGCTGCTTCCTTTTATAATAGACCATTGAACAGACAGATTACGGCAGTTAATGCCATTGTACAATGTAACACCCACTTTTCACTATTTATGTTAAGAGTCTCATGTAATAGGGGGTGAACCTATTGCCATAAACCGGGCACATTTCCAGACTTCGTGCTACTACTGAGATTTAAAAAAAACCAGTAATACTTTGTCCGATCCGGGAATCGAACCCGAGACCCCTTGCCCGGCAGTCGTACTTGCGACCAGTCGACCAATGAGGCAGACAGATATTGAGGACTATATAAAAACTTATACGTACAATTCTCCTGTATAGTAGTGTTAAGTCTGGTCATCATCTTCAGCACGATGTATGGTGCGGCTGCCACAACGGCGAAGAACATGATCACTGGCCATCCGGAGTAGCGGATACCCTCAGGTCCCTGGGCAGGGAGACCGTTTTGCTGTGTTGATGCCACAGCTTCGGCCCACGCCTGGTGAGAAAAAAGATGTTATGTAGACAAGTGGTGATAGTGATAAACGTAGAGTAAAAAATGTCGTAGTGGCTGCATGTCGTGCTTCGTGCATGAGGGTGCAGCTTCGAAAGCTACTTACTAACAACAAGTACTAATGTAACTTTTCTCGAGTGATATGTACTATTTAATGGCCAAAACTCATAATGGCCTTGCGGCGCCGCGCCGTTAGAAACTACAATAGCGTCACTGCCGATTTAAGCGGCGCGGCGCCGCAACGCAGCGCTCGTTCCAGCATAGCAGAGTAATGTCTTGTCGCGGAGAACCTAACGGGTAACCGGGGCTCCGGCTCGACGTGCAGGAGAAGGAACGGGGTGGTTTTTAGTCAGTAAGACTCTGACACTCCCTTCCGCCTCACCCAGGCGGGAGCAGTCATTCGATGATTTTCCCCCCTTAAAAAAAAAAAGAGTAATGTCTTCTTAATAACAAATAAGCAATAAGTTTTTCACGATGGTCCATGGCAGAGACATGTCTATCCACAATAAAAACTCACGACGAACTGGTTACCCTACTGAACGACAATAAAGCGCTCTTTTTCATGACGCCACAACACCGCAACGCAAACTGCCGATTTTAGCGTTGCGGCGACGCAACGCGATTATGTGTTTCGGCCCTTAGATTAAGACACCATTGACAAACGCTGAAGCAAAACATCGTGAGGAAACCTGTGCTTGAGCAAGTGATGATTAATGCTCAAACCTTCTTCGTGTGAGATGAGGCCTTTGGTTAGTAGAACGCGCTAATCTCCGTAACTACAAGTCTGATTTGAATAATTATTTTTGTGTTGGATAGCGCATTTATCGAGGATGGCTATAGGCTATAAAACATCACGCTACGACTGATAGGAGCTAAGCAGAGCGTGTGAAACCGCGCGGAAGTAGCTAGTTTCAATATAAGGGGCCGACGAAGTGTGACATTGTGTGACAAGTGGGAGGGAGGGATCCCAAACTTTGTGATGTCACATTACAAAAAGTATTATTAAACATGAAATAGGTACAATTGTATTAATGTTTTTTATTTTGTTTGATTTGGTATTAATATTTTTTTGAAGTTATTTAAATAGAAATAAAACTGATTTCGGAACCGCTGTTTTTATACATACGTAATTCTGCAAAATATGACGTCACACTAAGGGGGGGGGTCTCACAACTGTGACTAGCTGTGACAAGGACGGAAGGAGGGTAAAAACAATCATGAAATTCGTGTGACGTAATTTATGGATGACCCCTAACACCCACGTTTTTCAGTCCATATTACGAGTTTGGACTCACACAAGTCACTGTGTGAGTCTCATGTCAATGTTGTACATGAGTGCATATCACTACATAGTATGTAGTAGTGCCTATGTATGCTTAGATCTTTAAAACTACGCAACGGATTTTGATGCGGTTTTTTTAAAGATATAGTCATTCTTACGGTAGGTTTATGTATAATACATGTATATTGCACCCGTGCGAAGCCGGGGCGGGTCGCTAGTAAAATACTAATACAAAGTATTCTCAGATAAATCTTGTACAAAAGCAAATACAAAGTGTTAGATATATTATATTTTCGCTAGGTATTACATATTCATACGCACACGTGAATAGTATACCTCTCTTATCTATGAAGATATGAATGACGTATTAAAAAAATAATAAAACAATGAGATATTGTCATTCGCGTGACTCGTATAGATAATAGTATCAGACTATATCTGTTGATTACCAACGTATTGTATAAACACTAGTGAAACAAGCTATTTCAATCTAACAAAAATACGTCTTTCATAGATTTACTGCCTCGTTGGCCGAGTGGTCGCAAGGGCAAAGTATTACTAGGTTTTTTAAAAAAATCATCAAAACCGCATCAAAATCCGTTGCGTAGTTTTAAAGATCTAAGCATACATAAGGACAGACAGACAGCGGATAGTGACTTTGTTTTATACTATGTAGTGATATACCTAGTATGACATGTTAAGTGAAGATCAAAGATCAAGTTTTGCGACGGCGACGTTAGATTAGAAACGAAACAAATTTCCATTATTATCGCACATCCATTGTCAATCTGATAAGGCTAATATCGGGATAAACATTATTGATGGTGTGTTTTCCAGTATTATAGGATTACTTACATAAAACGTGTGTAATGAAATGATATTGGTATAATAATGCGCTAGGAGGATGTTTAATCCTCCTAGGGAGGAGAGCGCTCTAGGCCAGTACCACATAGGCGCCTCTAAATTTTTGGCGCTGCCATTACTCTATGAGCACGCGCGTTTCGCGGCATCACGGCGCCCCTTTGTAACCTGGCGCCCTAGATATTTGCCTAGTTTGTCAATTTTGACGTTACATACTTAGAATGTTTTGTTATCTCGATTGTATATACCCATGTACCCCACACTGATATACCTAATTATAATGCTTATCACCTCATTATCAAATACGTATTAACATTTTTATCATCAAATATAACGCACTACTGTATCTTGGCACTATTTATCTATCTCTTACTGGTATCGTTTCCGTCAGGAAATTAATTAATATACAACTTTTTTGAGCAAAAAACACACTATATAATTATGGCTGCAGATGACCTTGCGGAATACCGTAGCTCCAGCTCGACGTAGGAGTAACAACGGGGTTGTTTTTAGTCAGTAAGTATCTGACACTATCTTCCCTCGTCTAAGGCTGGAGAAGTCATTGGATGATTTTCCCCCCTCAAAAAAGTAGGTAGGTAAGTATTTCATAAAATTCAAAGATCTAAGTGGCAGAGTAAATAGAAACATTATGTCATGCGTAAGTAAATAAAATTATTAACAGTCTAACCTTTGGCACTGACACATGAATTTATGTTGATAAAATATCAACTTAAATTCATTAGAGTAATATGAAGATTCATTTTCGGCTCGGAAGTCAAGAGAGGAGCTAAAACCTGAGATAAAAGCTAAAAGAAAGACAGTAACACCATAGATTAAACCTAAGCACCTGGGAAATATAGATCAATATCCAATGGTTTTACAATCTTACCTGGAATTCATTCTCAGTCCTGATTCCAATGAGGACCATCAGCTTCCTAATGATCCAGTTCAGGGTCCGTACCACTGCGAAGGTGGACCAGAACTGTGCAAAGAGCGATCGCAGTCTACCGACGTTTTCTGCCACCCCTGTGTGTGGAGAGAGGTGATATTGTATCATGAACCACTGAACTAGTTAGGCTTAGCCCTAAATAGCTTCACTAGAGGACTGACCGACAGACTGTCATTTTTTCTTTAATGTTTAAATATTTTGTTTTGCCGTCCAATAGTGCCTTCTTGGTCTAATTGAAATAAATGATTTTGTCTTCGACTTTGACTAGGCTATTCAGTAACTGTCAATACGAATTTTTGCAGTAAGCTCGATCACATTCTCGCCCATCATTGGTCGAGAGTATTCCCAATCCCACAACCAATCACATGGCGGACCGCGATCGAGATCTCTTCCATTTTTCGAATTGGAACTTTCAGCCTAGCAATACTAGGATCGATCGAAGAGTGATCATGTGAAAAGGTAGGTATTATTGTCTGTCTATTATATGTAAACAAGTAATGAGACACAACATTGTTATCAATAATTTTATGAAGGACTGAAATCAACGAACTTTTGTTTACTAGGTATTAGTGCAAATAGTTCATATTTTCGTTTCCACAAAATCATTTTACTCTACACTGCATAACTGTAATTATGGTACATACCCAAAACAGCCCTAAAAGAACTGGTCATAGCGAAGAAGGTGCTCTCCAGCATCATAGCCACGCTGCCTACTGCATTCACCAGGCTCTGGATGGACTCAAACGCTGGACGAGACCGCTCCTCAGCCATCTGTATGAACCTGGAGGAAGAAACTTCTTAAAGTAATGCAAGAAGCTCCCTGAAAACCCTTAGAGATAGAGGGCGCTGTAAAATGTAGATTTATATAAAAAAATAATCTATCTACCATGCTATCTTATTATAAGGAGTAAACAAGGGTTGAAGGTATTGAAGAGGGACGTATCCAGCGTGTCAAATTGAAGTTTTTATAAAATGTGAAAACGATAATTTGCTACGAGGTCACGTAATTATCTTAAATCACTATCGATTTCTTTTAATTAGTACATAGTTAAAAGAATACGAAATAACGAAAATAATTGTATTTTTAAATATTTTTATGGATTTAAAGGTGGGCAAAAATTTTGTTGTACTGAGGACACATCCCAATTCATACTTTTTTTTGTTTCATTCTAAATGTTTTGCACTTATGGACACACTGAGGTAGGACACATGGAGACAGAACTTAGACGTACGAAATTACAAACTATTTATATTGAAACAACACATGAATTAAATTAACACATAAAAATAAAAACAAAATAGGTACCAAAAAAGCTAAATTAAAATGTCAATGAAAGAAAAATTGGGGTTTGAAATGAAATTATTTAATTACTTCAATCCATAAAGAAGTATTTGTCAGAGAATTTGTGTTGCACTAAACAATAAAAATAAACATTTGTGGCTGAAGATGAAAAAATATTGTAATAGTACCTATTTATAAAATAAAAAGAAAACTACTTATTCAAACCAATTTTAGTGACGCTAAGTCGCTTCGCTGTAATTGTAATTATTAATTTGGTTACCTCAGGTTATTGAAGGACAAAATTCTGTAAGTATTGTGTATCGCAAAATGTGTGCAATGGTGAATAGGTTAGGTGACTAATTTTTATTTTAATGTCCGTCTGGTAGATTATTTTAAAACATTAGACACGTATTTTATTTTCTATATTTTTACAGAAAGGAATACTTTCGACGATATATTGATTTGAAGTGTCGCGTGACGTCACTTCTATGTACATTTTATACGTAGAAATGACGTTTTAGCGATATTTTTAGACGTTTTATTATTATGCGACAAAATAAAAAAATACGTGTCTAATATTTTTTCATTACCTAACTGACGGACCTGTCATCATCCCTATTGCATAAAATGACACAATGCAGTTCTAAAAAAATATAATTTCATAATTATAATATACAATGCCAATTTAATGATGTTTTTTATGTAGTGTAAGTATAATACAAATATGAATCCCTATTTATCTCGGTCACGCCAATTAGAAATTTTGAATGACTGCAGCCAATTCATAATTTTGGTTTATTTCGAGTGTATTTTATTTAATATAGTTAGGCAGGTTCTTATTGTTTTTGTCTAGATATGGTTTTTTAAAAAAGGCCATCAGATAAACAGGAGTGATCTACTAGCTTTTACAAGCTATTCTTATTTACCTCTATTTGAAATATGGTTTTTATAGTACTAGTTTTTATCTTAGTAATAGTCATAGCCAAAAAAGTAAGCCTGCATAACGCTAATGGTGAAAAATAAAAGAAAAACAAAACATAACAAGCCTTATATTTTAACTAACAAATATAACAAAAAAATTGGTACATTCATGAAAAGGCGTATTTATTTGTTATGCTTTTGACCGCCACGTCAAAAGCGCCAAGCCCAAAACTCCAGTGTGGACGGAATTATGTTTAGTCCTTTTGCGATACTCAACTGACTACTATTCGATGCAATAGAAAGAAAGTCTTTGACTTCATAATTATGAATTAGTACCTACAAGTCGAGGCATAATTAACAAAGGAAATAATTAAAAGAATGGTAATTTTTGACGTTTTAAAATACTATGACGTTGTCGCGATCGTAATGTGTTGAGCACATTTTGATTTGCACTTGACTGTGGCGGTCAAATGATTAAAACTATAGGACCTTGAATAAATTCTTGCTATTTGTTAACAATCTGCATAAAATATTTTCATTTTAGTTTTAAACTTTATGCTTTTAAGCTCTCCGTATCTTTTGATGCAGCATGATATTTTTTTTAATTAGAGATCAGTGGATGATCAAGCCTTTCATTAAAGTAATATTTATCAATTGGTTGACCAAAGATGTTTCGATTTCTTTTTGCGAAAAAACATATATTTTAAGTCTTACGTTATGTGTGTCAAGGGCGTAGGCATGTGTGTGATCTTTTATTTCTATGTAATTCATATTATATGAAATATTCGAGTCTTACACTTCTCCATAGAAACTTTATTTCTGCCAATTTTATTATTGTCATACTTCTTTGTCCCAGTATTGTTTTTGGACAAAATGTGTAAATTTTGTTTTACAATACATTTTCATATAATTATGTATTCTTTATCTCTATTCTTTGTTATTATCGGAATGTATCACTTAATAAAAAAGTGGTAATTATTGACAAAGAGAATTTGTGTGTTAAGTCTAATGACGATTGTCATTGCAAGTCTCAATTAAACTTCACACAATTTCGCATATGAGCTTCAATTGCAGATTTCATATTACAATTTACCATTTTAACTGTAAATAATAGCTTGTAAAATAGCATACTGCTTAAGAAACAGAGCTTATTCAAGGACCTAATTAACTACTAAAACAATTAAGTTGACTATGCTATTAAGAACCCCAATTTATCGCCAGTAGGGTCGTCATCTATCAACTTCCAAGGACTTCGGTTATGTTTTGCTGCCTCCATCATGTTTGCTGCTTTAACATAATCTTCGAACATCATTCGGTTTCTCTTACAAGGATCAAGTAGACCTTTCAGAGTAGGTAGCCTGCAAGTCCATTCGTCTATCAGTTTGGCTATGTGACCAGTACACCGTCATTTTATTTTTTTTCTTTGACGTAGGGCATTCTTAGTTTTTTTTTATATTTTTAATTAGCTTGGCTATATACCGTTTTGACATGATCTGATTTCGGATTTTATTCTACATATACATAAGTAAGCTTAACTAGCATAGGTTACTAAAGGAACTACATAGTATATGATACAATCAGTAGAAGCCAGAAAGTAACATAGCTAGCACAGAAGCTGAAAGGCGATTCGCTCTTGCACTTTTTGTTTTTTTTTATTTGCATGAACATGTAATGATAAATGTATAAATGTCAAGTGATAAAATAAATATTGATGGCATGATGGCTAACATTTTTAAATGAGATGACATTTGAAAACGGACAATGGGTAAATGAAATATTGCATCAACATCAAGTAGCTTGGGTATGACGAAGAAAGTTCATTCAAGAAGATTCATGCCTTGCATCGGTAGCAAAATCAAGAGATATCTCAGGCATTCAAATTGGTTGTTAACATTTAAATCAGATAATGTCAACTCAAAGTTAGTGATCAAATCTGAAATGTGCTATTGGCATCCTCAGTTATTTCAGTAGTCACTGCTATCTTTATGTTCACCGTCAGTCATAATAATGGAACATAATATTTTTTTTCTTTTTTACTTTATTCAGACTGATGTTTAGTTGATTTTCATAATTTTTTTTTTTTAATTAACTCGTCGAATACCGGTTTTATAGACACAATTAAAGAACAATAGGTCGCGGTCACCGGTGACCGCTTGGTGTTTGACAGATTAAACTAAGATTCTATTTTCAATATTCAAATTATTTAAGGTATGATACTTTTTCCTTGTTATTTAGATTTGAATGAATACATTACTTAGGAAATAGCTATTTATTTTGAAAGGGATTAAGTTTCATATTACAATTGAGGTACTAGATTGAATGAAGTGTTAAATAAATTTTGTTAATAAGAAAGAAAGAATAGAATAATTACCTTGTTTCATAGTTGTCCATGAATCGGTTGTAGCCCCCATACATACCCCCCATTCCTCCCATTCCATAACCACCTAGTCCTCCATACCCGCCATATCCTCCCATTCCCATACCCATTCCTCCATAGGATCCAATCCCACCATAAGATCCCATTCCTCCATAAGCTCCCATCCCACCCATAGATCCCATGCCACCATAGGTGCCCATTTGATTGCCGTAGGACGGTTGAGCGAGGGCTTGGTTCAGGTCTATTCTGGGTGGTACCGGAGGAGGCTGATTTGCCTGAACTCCAGACACTTGATGCATTCCTGCAGGTACGTAATGAAATCCTGGATCATGCGGTGGCAAGCCCATATTGCTTGGCATTGGCATGCTGCCTGGCTGCATATTACTGCCGTAGTTAAAATTATTCATCGGTTCACTCATCGTAGTTTTGTAATCAACACTGCACTAACAACTGGACTTGATACGCACAAATAATTCAGTCAAGTAACAAAGTACACATTCACTGATAAGCGATGCACGCCATCTTAATAATCAACGTTTTACACAAATAAATAGTCATTGATTTTCTCTGCAGATTACGCAGCTGCGCAAAGGGCACCTGGATTTATTTCATAGAGTTCAATATGCACTTTTATAATGAAATACGTCCTGCTCTATCCAAATATCTACGGAAGATGTTGACAATGACGTTGACGTTTTACATTATTACTTTGACAGTACAGACAGTACACTGACGTCTAACAAATAGTGTCGCCAATCGTAAATATAAAAAAAAATTGAAATAGCTTTCCTTCTTTTCATTAACGACTTTTACTTATTTCAATGATATTTTTGTTATAACCACGACTTTACATCTTCTGGATATTTTGTTAAAAATAAGGACGTAGGTAAATAGTAGTTTGCAAGACAAGTTAGTTTTTTCTAAAGTAACAATACGCTGGTACCGTAGACAGAGAATAGAGGTAGACATGCTCTTTGAATAATAATAATTGCAAGGGTGAGATGACAGATTAGCAAAATGTGTATGTGTGAGCAGGACATAGCATAAATTTTTTGTCTCTATTTGCGTATCGGTTTTTGTTGTTTGGCATCACTGGTCATTGATGGCAAACAAACTGTGGTGTCAAGATATTTTCGTTGTTAAAAACTGTGAAACGCATACTTTGTGTAATTTGTGACTTTATTGATATTTTAGAAGGTAATATTTAGTGTCTAGTGATGGTGAATTGCTGTATAAATGGCTGTAAAAGTCGTAGTGAACGAAATCTGCCAAACATAACCTTTCATCGGTAAGTAGCATTTTTTACCTATTACAGCCAATAAATCAAAGAAATATTGTACTCAAGACAATTTTGTGTCAATATTAAGCGAAATTTATTGATAATTTCATCTAAAAATACAATAAATTCCTAACTTGATTTTTGTACTAACCGACCAAAGTGGGAGACATTTTATGTTAGGTTGTTATCTATGTTACTACGTGTCATTTGTTAATAGTCGGATAATACCTTGACAGGGATACCAGCACTTAATTATATTTACCTCACATTTAATTTTTACTTTTCTTTTAGATTTCCGAATGAACCAATTTTAAGAAAAAAGTGGACTGAGTGCACGGGTCGAATTAACTGGCATCCAAGTCGTCACTCCCGAATCTGCTCCCGACATTTTGAAGCTAGTTGCATTCGACAGAAATTAAATAGTACTCACTTAAATCCTCTTTCGATACCGACTCTTTTCATTCAGGTAAAGTAAATTTATTATACACCACAATTTGATTTACACGTATACCTAATTAACTTTGATACTTAAACATTTGTTGTGACTTTATTTCTTGTGACACAGAAATAATATTTTAAACATTATTTGTTGTTATTACTGATGACTTTTTTAATATTATTATTACATGGAATATATATTAATAGTAATTTAATGAATTATGAACTTCATGTATTAATTATAGTCTAAGAAATGTATAATGGAAAGTTGAGCTACATGGAATTAATTTAAATGGAATATACATAAACCTAACTAACTGTGCCCGCAACCTTGTTAGCGTGGACTACAGGATTTTTAATTTATATTTTCTAAAATGAAAGTGGCCTATGTTACTCCTTATTAATCAGCTATCTGCCAACAAAAAATCCCGTCAAAATCGGTCCAGCTATTTCAGAGATTAGCCCGGACAAGCAGACAAAAATTGTAAAAATGATATCTTGGTTTATTTACCGTATATATATTCATGTGCAGGTAGTAAAAAGTTTATTCAATATTAGTTCAGTTATTTCAATATTACAAAAAGACGCTCCAATTTTATTTATATGTATAGATAGATTATTAAGCTACCAAACGACGTAAAGCAGATACTGTAAAACTAACTTATTTGAAAAAACATTAATTATTGATTATTTTAGCAGTTAATCGGACATTCGTGTCCTTTTTGTTTCAAATTTCAGGTCCAACCGGCTTTAGATCAACCGAGTACCTCTAAATGTGATACTTTGGGGGTTGATGTGCAAGCAAAGGATTATTTGGTACTTACTTATTAAAATGTTTTTTTTTTAAATCTAAAAGTCGTATATTCAGTATTTTATGTATAGGTACTTATTTATTTGGGTGATAAATATTACAAATTTAAAACTATAATCATATTTTTCAGCTTGACGGTTCATCCATTACGGATAGTCATGGTCACCTATCTTTACCATTAGAAGTTGCTATGGAGTAGAAATAGAAAGTACTATGGTGAGTTTATTCTTGTTCAGTCTTTATTATGGAAACTAAATCTTGTAAATCTTATACTGCGCAATTCCTGCTGTTTTAGCTGTGTATGTGTAGCCGTTTATCTACTTAAACATTACGTTACCATGTGATTTAAATCGTTAAAGATGTAGAGATATTTTATCATATTTAATATTTAAGGTAGTTGTAAATAAGTATTTGTTGTCAGACATATTTTTTGTTATATTTCAGACGCAAGAAATATTACCTATAGTGGCAGCGCCGGAACTTGAGATGACTCCTCGTAAAAAGAAGTTAATTAGCAAATTGAAAAAGAAGACCATATTAAGTGATAATAGAAGGAAAAAATTAGCAGCTTTAAGATCTAAGACCTGGCGTTTGCAAAAGAAAACTGCTGAACAATCTACTATAATTGAGGAATTAAAACTCGTTCATTAATCAACCAGGAAGCTGCTGACCTGCTGTCTTCGATCGATGCAACCAATCGAGATTTCTTAAAAAGGTTTTTGTGTAAAAAATAGCTGAACGGAAATACTCGCCTGAACTGCGGAAATTTGCCTTAAGTCTCCACTACATCAGTCCCAAAGCTTACAGCTTTGTTAGGAAACAATTTAAAACTTGCTTACCTCATCCGCGTACACTATCGCGATGGTACCAATGCATCGATGGAAATCCTGGTTTTTCCACAGAATCTATAAAAGCTGTCAAATTTTTACATGAAATAAATACAAAAAAAAAACACGTCACACAAAACAATATGCGCCCTAAGTTTTGATGAAATGGCAATTAGAAAAGGTTTAGATTTTGATGGCAAAGATTGCATAGGATTTGTTAATTTTGGAAATAACGTTAATAACGATCAATTAGCTAAAGATGCGTTAATTTTTATGCTAACGTGTGTAAATGGATCCTGGAAAATACCTTTAGGATATGTTTTAATCGATGGGATAAGCGCTGAACAAAAGGCCAGTTTAGTAAAAAATTGTATCGAAATATTAACTCAGGATTGCGGTATTGAAATTATCTCACTAACTTTCGATGGATGCCCGACAAATTTTTCTATGGCCAAAGTTTTAGGCTGTAAATTAGACGGTGATAACATTGATCCTTCCTTCACCGTCGGCAATAATAATATTGTAATATTTCCCGACCCTTCACACATGCTGAAGTTAGTTAGGAATACCTTAGGACTCCTAAGGTATTCCTAAAGGGTCCAATAACAGACTCACAAGGTCGTGTTGTGTCATGGGAATACGTAAAATTACTGGTAGAGCTCCAAGACAACGAAGGTTTGCATTTAGGTAACAAATTAAATAAATCACACATAAATTTTTACAAACAAATCATGAAGGTCAAGTTGGCAGCCCAAGTAATGAGTGAATCCGTTGCAAATGCTATTCAATTTTGTAATATAGAACTCAATATTGACGAATTTAAGAACTCTGCTGGTACTGTTGATTTTATTCAAAAAATTAATAATCTATTTGACGTAATGAATTCAAGGAATCTGAAAGCATATTCATACAAAAAACCACTATCTGTCAATAATTTTTCGCACATCAAGCCATTTTTAGATGAAATGATTTTATATTTGAACAATTTAAAATTAGGAGACAAAAATATAATGTCTTCAAATAGAAAAACCGGATTTTTAGGCTTTCTAATTTGTATTAAAAGTGTAATTAATTTGTACGAAACTCAAGTGATAAATAATAACCTTCAGTTTTTAAGCACTTACAAACTAAGTCAAGATCACTTGGAGTATTTTTTTAGTGCCATTAGAGCCAAAGGAGGGTTTAACAACAACCCTTCTGCTAGACAATTAAAGTCGGCATTTAAAAGAATGTTAGTTCATGGGGAAATGAAACACATTACGTCAGGAAATTGTATACCGTTACAACATATAAATATTTTAACATTGACCAAACCAGAAATAGCAATTAACAAAACGTCAGAAAAAAATATAATGATTGATAATGTCGCCGAAAGTAGTAATTCAGAATATTTTGATGAAGTTTTAATGAAGGATCACGATTACTTAACTGATCCAAGTCTATTGACGGAATTTTCTAAACATGTTATAGTATATATTGCTGGATTTGTCGTAAGCAAACTGAAAAAAGAGCTTTCGTGCGAGGAATGTGTGTCTGCTATTATATCAGATACTAAATATGCTAGTCTACAGTTACAAAAAGACAAAGGTGGATTATGTTACCCCTCAAAAGATGTTGTAAAAATTTGTGAAATTTGTGAGATAATATTTCGTAAAAATCGAGGTCTAAATAAAAAAAATGTTCTTATTGTGCTCATGCAAGAAAGTCTTAGACGTTGTTTGGGCTTAACATTCTTTTTTAAAATATCACATTTTAACAGCCAAACTTTCCTTGACTGTCACTATTCGCTCTTAATTAAGGCTATTAGTTTGAAATATTTCAAAGTTCGTATTCATTATGCAACTAAAAAGCTTTCAGAAAAAACTGATAAGGTCAGAAATTTTTATAATAAATTAGTTTTATTTAAAGGTCAGTAATCATATAACGGTGGATCCATAAACGGAAAAACGCTTGACGCCTCCCTAAACAAGGCTTAAGAATTATTGTATTATGTATATCTTCTGTATTTCTATTTTATTATGTATTTTGTTATTCAAAGTTTTGATTAAACTATAATTTATACACAATTATTTTTATTTGCTTCTAAAATTATGCCACATCTATAATAAGCGCGCGAACTGAATTCTTTCAGGGCCTGTGACAAAGCGCGTAAATAAATGTGTTAATTATGATTTGTCTAACTATACTATTGAGCTGAAATATAATAAAATTACAATTACAACTCATTTGTTTTCACGTTTCATCTTCACCCTGGCCGCATTCAGTATTCGCTCGAGTGCTGTTTTATTTTCCACAGTACTGTTAACTAATAATCTTACAGCACTTGATTATAAAGTTTTGCTATGAGAGTAACCTGAAATGTGAAAATAAAAATTACCTGTTTCATACAAAAATGCATGAAACTGATGTTTTATTTCCTATCAAGTATATATCAAAACGTTCCCCTCTTTGAGGCGTGATTGGAAAGACCTTACGGCGTCCTTACCTTCCGCATGACTCAGGTTCTCACCGGACACGGCAAGTTCGGGAGGTACCTGCTGCGGGTGAAGGCGGAGGTGACGTCCGGGTGTCGGTACTGCGCTGACCACCCAAAGGACACGGTGGAGCACACCGTGGAGGTGTGTCCCGCTTGGGACGAACATCGTCGTGTCCTCGTGGGGGCGATCGGCGGCGGTGATCTCTCGCGCCGGGCCCTGGGCCTGAGGAGGGGTGGCAGGCGGTCGCGTCCTTCTGCGAAGCAGTAATGCTAGCAAAGGAGGAAGTCAAGCGCTTGAGATAACGGCGTTTGCGTCTCAGACGCGACCGTCGCCGGGGATCCCGATCCCGATTTCCGACCTCCATAGCGCGAGCTTGCGGGTAGAGAGCAATGGGTAGCTCGCCGCCTGACCGTCTGGTAGTGATCCGGACCAAGCCCAAGTCGTGTATGGCGTGCACTGTTCCCGCGCGTCTCATAGTTTGTCAGCAATTAGTACGGGCCCAAAGGGCCGAAGCCTACTGGGGACTGGGGGCGAATCTGAAAGGGCATGCTCTGACCCCAGTACCACAGGCAAGAAGGAACGGAGTGGGATTTTTTAGTCAGTAAGAGTCTGACACTACCTCTCGCTCCACCCAAGGGCGAGAGAAGCCATTTGATGATTTTAACCCATTTTAAAAAAAAACATCAAAATGTTATAAATACCCCGCCCCTTGAAAGTGTAATGACTATTTTATTAATTGAATGTCTCGTACGTAACGAATAAAGTACTAGATTACCCACACGATGGGGTAAAAATTTAAGTATGGCAATATTAATTACACATAGCTGTAGTAACGTACTTACGTCAAACTATCGCTATCTCATACTGCATACGCTGAGGACTTGTCTACCTATATTCTCTGTCTACGGCTGGTACATACAAAAACATAGACAAAACGAAAACTGGTTTATTTTATTTCTTCCATTCCGTTGCTGCGATGATGACAAAGGACAATTAGCAAATGCTACATAATATAATAAGATTAGCATTTTATACCGATATTATCATTAATATAATAAACTGCTTCATATAACGACATAAATAAATTATATCGACTTCTGTAAGTGAAAATTGAAAGTGAAAACTCGTTCGCTATGATAGTGAGTGACCTATTTAAAAAAAAACAATTGTTGTCTATGTTCCTAAAGGGTGTCAATAATTTCGATAGTGCAATAAACTTTGTTGTTATTTGTTTTAATACGGATTTAGTGCTACAAAACTTGTAAAGCAATAATTAGACAGACTAAAATTCTTTGTTTTAAACGGTAAGTGGTCTTGAGAATTATGAGTATTCGTGCTTAATTATCAATGTTTCTATGACGAAGTAAATGTCATTTTTTCGCTGCAAGTTTTTTTAATGTTTTCTATGTTTTATTGTTTACAAAGATATTTTATTTATTAAGTGGACTATGGACAACGTTATCTTAACCTGATATCAACTACCTGTGCATGTTTATAAAAGATTTACATTGATTTACTTGGTATTTGAAAGGTGTAGTTTGCGACCGGTTTGAGAAGGCATAACTTTGCGGGGTTACCGCCTAATCAGAGTCAATTACTCTGAGCTAGTAGACGGAATGACACGAGTAATGAGCGTTCATTTCTGACGCCTCGAATTGGATGTAAATTACGAAGCAATCTGCAAATTGTTGACACCTCTATTTGTCGCAAGTTATCTTTAGAAATCTTATCTAAGAAGCTCTATACTGTCTAATTGACGCCTATTCTTTATAGCTTACTTACCTATAATACTAGAGTAGGATTTAAAAAGTTAATAGAGTATTATTCAATGATAATTCTGTTCAAAAATTGCACAGTGCTTGAGTAGAGTAGGGGTTGCCAAAAAGAATTACTCTAGACTTTTGTTTTGGTCTACAATAATATTATGTTAACAACAAAAATTAAAGCATGTTTTAATATTAGTATTGTAGATTATCAAGTTCTATAATTTAATATGCAATTTGTGGTATAGGAAAATGTTACACTCTCAAAATAGAATTTATTTGTGGATTGTACAGGATAACAGATATATCAGTTAATACCCATAATGGTCTCTAATTTAATTATGGTATGGGATATAAAATTATAGATTCCATAATTACATTAAATTATTAAATTAAATGCTTATAGGTCATTTAAGAAAAAGTATAAATCGAAGCTTATCTATAGGATTTAAAAACTAATATTCATTTATAAGGGTTTGATTAATTACATATTTTGTAGTTTCATTGTATGCCTGTTGCCAACAAAAATATGAATGAACAACATAATATGGTATATCATCATATCAGCCACTACTGAACATAGGCCTCCCGAATGGCAATATGCCAATGTCTTATAGTAATCTTATAAGAATTAGCTATTGCTGGGCGATTACACCTATTGCTCCTATTGTCTCATAGCCTATAGCCTTGCCCAATAAATGCACTATCCAACACAAAAAGTATAATTAAAATCGGACTAGTAGTTTCAGAAATTAGCACCTTTGAACAAATAAAAATAGTCTTCAGCACCTATTGCTCAATAAGCTCTTAAACTATTCTATTAATGAAAAATACTTGTCAGCCTAGTAAGTGCTATATTAGAAGTGAATTATAAAATTGAATTGCATATACACTGGAAACTGGAACCTTTGTTTTATTATTGTTCCATGTGAAAAACGAACCCATGACACACTTTCGAATTCGTAACTTTACATTAAACTTACATGGCTTACAATAGTTTCAGTTTACCATGAAGCATATAAACAGCAAACTCCTGGCGTTCATGCACGTAAAGTAACAAAGGCGTTAGTTCACCATTTTCTCGCAACAGGAAAGCGGCAGCACTGTCGCGGAAGAAGCTGTCGCTTACCTCTCGCCCCTTTGTAAAATCGTTACGCGATACCGTGTTAATTTATGGTCTGTGTATCCCAATGTTATATTAAATTTTGTCTAATATTTACGTTAATCGTTGTTTACGATGTTTTTTTTTTACTTTTTTAGTAAGAGCCTCACCTAGGCGCGAGTAGTCATTCGATAATTCCCCCCTTAAAAAGGTACTTAGGGATTTTGCGTTTGACCTTATAGAATAAGACAATAGATTTGTTCTCGATCTCAATATTGAATTCTTCTACACAAATAATTTTAAACCAAGTGCATTTGATTCGAGCGAAAACGAGTGACGTACGACCGTACGTACGAAATTCAGTGTCAATTTTCGAAGGTATCCAAATGTCGGAACCAAAATAAAAAACCCTTAGAAGAGATAGATCGTCCCTACCAATATATTCGTGTATCAGTGGATTACAAATTAATATGAATATTAAAAGGTCGGGTCGCCTTCGTCGGGCAGATAATTAACAACTTATTGCTGCATTTTAATAGGGATCAATACTTATTGACATAGCTCGGCCGTTTTTCTTTGTAGGTCCAACTTTCAAAGAGGTTTCAAAGCCTCAAAGAGACTAAATACATATTTTTCTTTTTCATTTTAATGGCGGTAAAGTTTCATTTTATCGGTAGTAGGTAGCGCGGAAAATGGTTAAAGACAATAAGTGATCCTTTTTCTAAGAAATTCGTGGTAGTTTTCAGAGCATTTATTAATTTATTTTCCAACTAAGGACAGTTGCCTTGGACGGGAATATAATGTGTCAGGATGAAAGGTAGCCAACTTATGCCCCTTCTTCGTATTCCCAAGAACCTATAAAGTAAGCAATAAATAAATGAGAAAGGAGGTCCGTAATAATTTCCATTGTATTTTCTATTTATCTCTACTTACAATGGAGTAGCCATTGTTACCTTATTCTTAATCTACTCTCCCAGAAAAAACGTATTATCTTGAAGAGAAGTCCGCCATAATATTTTTTGTAAAGAAATAATTCCTTTTTCCAATTTCAAAATCCATTTCCCAGTACAATCAATAAAATGTAGTTTGGTATAAAATACTCGCTGTTTGTATGAAAGGAGTGCGAATCATGTCGGCCGGAACAGTCGGCAGCGTCATTTCCGGTAACGTCTCGCGAACGAAATGGACCAGTTTTGAAATGGGGCAGCGGGACAACCTTGTTGGACGTCCACTTTTTATTATTTATGATGCATCTATCATTTTGTTAAGTGCTTACTAGCTGCATCTCTGTTTTAACTCCTCCGAAAGAAATTGGTGATGTAATGTTTATTCTAATCACTAGCTTACAGCTAATACAAAAACTACATATTTTAAGCCTGTTAACCACAAAAGCAATTTTTATGAATGTAACAGCACATTATAACAATAAAACACTAACGTATATCAGAACCTATCTACAAAATTCCTGTAACGTAATTTCAACTCCAGTTAATAACGTACCGCATTTATCCTCCATAATAGAAGTGTTCCAAGAGCATCTCAACAAGTTTGCGGGCTCGTGTTTAGACCTGTCCTTCAGTGGAGTGTCTGTCACCGCCTTATGACGCAGACTAATGGCTCGGCTTGTTCTCAAGACCTTTAACAACAATATTGTGTTCCCGAGCCGGATTTTACGCCATAGTTTTGACAGACGTGGATTAAACCTCGAGAGCGCCCTAGGCGAGCACCTCATAGGCGCCTCTAATTTATTTTGGCGCCACCATCACTATGAGCACGCTCGTCTCGTGGCGTCACGGCGCCCCTTCGCGGCATTACGGCGCCCCTCGCGGCCTCACGGCGCCCTTCTGTAACCTGGCGCCCTAGGCACTCGCCTAGTTTATCTTAGGGATAATACGGCTCTGCAGTTTCGGTATGAGGGTCTTAAGCACATAAGTTTTAATCCGGTACTAATTTTCTAATGGATTGGGTCGTTGATAGTTGATATTCTATGCTGAAAGGTCAAATTTTGAGCTTCTTGCGGTTTGCGTGTATGTATGTACTTGTTTTTGCATGTGTGCTGCTGATTTGAGACGATTCTCGGGGTTTGTAAAGAACCGTATGGCTTAACCCCTTGTAGTCTTGAAATTGGTTAAGTTCGGTTTAGATTTGTAAATGTTCAATGATAATATGAGAAAATCTATTGCATTTCTTTAAAGATACAGCCTTTAAATTATTTCTACTTTCTCTCATGACACACACATACCTTTTTTGATACCTTTTTTCTATTTTTCAGGTGACATATTCCTGTAACAACCTGGTCCAGTTGGTAAGTAAATTATTTTTATTAACTCTTATAATTTTGATCAAACCATACTTTTGGTAAGTTATGAGAACTAAAACTGTATAAAACTGTTTTTATTATATTTTTCTTCTGCTCCATCTTTTTATAGTCTAGAAAGTAGTTCAGGTTTTATTATAGCTCTTCATATATTTTCTAGATGTTTTATTGTTAGTGTTCTGGCCAATGGCCTGTGTGAACTAAAAAAAGTATATAGATAGTATCGTTATGTATTTATTAGATTTTAAATGTCTACCGATTTATTTAATGCAGATGTTTTAAGAACTATCTGCATTGGTTTCTTTTATAGTCTTATTTTTATCGATTTAATTAATTATACTTATGTTTGATTGAACCTATAAAGATGACTTACTATTAAAACAATTTCATTCAACAGGTTGGTAATTCCACCTCCTGAAACACAAAAAAAGCTCTATCATTTCAATTATTCGACTTATACAATTTTCCAACCGATTTTCCGATTTTTATCATATCAAAATAGATACACGATATTAATATATGATTTCAAGTACACCTCATCAAGTCATTTTTACTTCCGTCCAGATAATCCATATCAATGTCTTTTAACTGCACTTCTCCTAGTACAAAACATACCAAAACAAAAACTAACCTACGTTAAATGAAACTACGGGAATGATACCCAGCAATATTCAGACTACAAGTTCGAAACTGAGCTAGTTTTTGTTCTGCATAACCTAGAACACTCACGTATGTAATTAGGCTCTGGCCCACTAGCCTATAAAAAGAGGTTGGCACTTGAACACGTGCGAAACCAAGATTGAGGGGTTGTTAGCATATATGTTGGGAGAAAAATGGGAGATCCGGTTCTAACACTAAATAGTAGAAGTAAAAGTAATATATCTAATAGTTGTAGTACAGATTATTGGATAGTTTTATTTACTCCTCAAATTCTTTCTAAAGGCCTCTTTTGACATTTCAGTTTCAGAGTCTAGGAGTTTATTTTAAAATTACCGGAAAAAACAAGACAGATTTGCATTTTCAAGAGATAGAATAACGAAGAAGAATAAATCTTTAAGTACCTAAAAGTTTAGTGTGCACTATGTAGTTCTTGAATCGATTAATAAAAAGATGACACCATTTTTTCGATTTTAAATCGATTGTTTCCATTCCGCAGCTGATGTCAAGACATAAGTCACGCAGTTCTTTGTGTCCTATTGAACGATTCGTCACAGATTCGATCCGCTCGGATTACCGTTATTAAACAATGTTGCATGTCACCCGTTGTTTAGATTGCAATATGGATAATAAAATTGGGGTGAAAATACTTTTAGTATGTATTTAGTTACACAGGGAAGATTGTGATAAAACAATTGTTCATCCATTTTGTCCTATCCATATTGTTACTAACCGATATTTTTTCAGCACAAACAAATCCTTTCCAGGAACTAATTTGGTTATATCATAGCAACTTGCTATTCTAGTCTGTCTAGATCTCAGCCTGTCATTATCTGAGTCTAAAATTAATAATGGCGGACTAAACGGCGCTATAATTGAAGGTCCACTGATTGTACAGGTCAACGGTACATCAAATTATGTTAAGTGTAATGGAGCGACGATTATTAGTCATCCATTTGATCGTGAATAAGTCTATACGTAGATTTGGATACGTTATTATGTTATGTTGTTGTAAGTCCGATAAAACGTGATTGTGTTAGAATATGTTCAATATTAGGTCTATTTATAATTGCAGATCAATAAATAATTACCACTACTGAACTAGTTTTACCTCAATAGTTGAATTGGTGTTTTTGATGTGAACAGGGATTACATATAACTCGTGTATGACGGGTCTATGGGTATGAATGAGACATGTATGAAATCATGACATAAAGCTATGTGATATCGTTCATGGGTATGGGAATGAAAAATGAATGACGTCTGAACGAAATATTTAACGAACTTAATTGAACGGTCATGTGTCTTCAAGAATTTTTATTGGGTCAGCAATGGAACGATAGTAACACCGATTACGTTGCTATTGTTTTATAAACTGCCTATATATAAAAGTTTTCATATAGGTAGGTAATTATGGACATTTGTTCCGCTTCCTGGTGAACATTATTTAGTCCTAATACGGCAGGCGGTTGGCCAATTCCCATTTATTGGCTCACTTCCAAAAGGTTGGGCTTGCAATTGTACTTTTGCAAAAAATGCTACGATGTAACTACCTCGATAGCCTGGTAGAACGACTGAACGTCTAGCTGTAAAGTTTGGAGTACTCTAATAACATAATTTCAAAAATCTATTTAATAAAAAAAAACACTATATGATATTGTCACCACCAGCATAAGAATAAAATTACCTTGTTGACTTTTCTTTCCTTACCGACGTTTGCCGTCATCGTTTCAGATTATCTTCAAATTATCTTTGATGTTGAGATTGAGAGCCTAAAGATATCGATCTTAGTCGATCTTTAGCTCAAGTGTTACCACTCGATCTTATGTTCTTTTCAAGCAAGGGATACTAACCTTCCGCTTGCCGAGAGCTTTACTAAACTTGACACTTACAAGAAACGCATTTAGAGTAACCTACTGGAGACTATTAGCTTTGTTATCTAATCAAAGTCACCGTTGCAGTTGCCATCTGCCTATCAGTTCAAAGAAACATCTGAATAATTATTAATAATTTCTTAACCTTGATCTCAAAATGATTGCACTTGAAGTTTTTGCATGGTTCATCATTATGACAAGCATTCAGTAGTGTGATGACCTCATAACATAATACTCATCGGCTGTGTGAAGATGTTATTAAAGTTAATCACTTTAATTACAGTTAGTACTATAACAATGCACAATGGTGAATACTTTACGGATTTTCACATGAGTTTTTTGCACTTGTACCTAAGATGCCGAAAGGCGACAAGTAGAGAAACAATCAAAATATTATTGTCCCCATATGAATCATCCTTTAAATTACATCACTCAATTACAGTAGGTACCTACTTATCTGTTGCCGTATTGAGAATAATTATTGTAAAGGTCAAGTTGAATTTTAATATTAAAAACTTTCGGTCATTTCCCTCCCTCCCGAAATGAAAATTAATCTATTTGGTACTAATTCCATTTCGAGTCATGAAGAAAAGTACGAGGATAATGTTCCCGTAACTGTCCTTTAAGACATCAACTGACGACACTCGCTGACGGAATCCAGCCAATTATTCAATCAAATCTCCTGTACATACACGCAATGCCACTTTTGTCATATCCTCGATTAAGTTTTCCAAGTAGGTAAAGTGACAATTTATCAAAAGGCAACTTCCTATATATCACAAAGTTTTTTCATAACGGCACCCTCTTTCACATGGTACCCATGTAATTTTCTTGGCATATCCATTCGCTTTCTTTCGTCAATCTTTAACTCATTATTTTTATCATATAATGCAGCGGTAAACGTAGCGGTTTGTGGTAGATTTGTGACTACTTCTTGCCATTTACCACCATAATGAGTTGTCATTACTACTACCGTAAAAGATAGCAGTATGGCTTAGGGATGGGAATCTTTTCATGTGAGATAACAGATAACCTACAAACAAAATTGAATGTTGATGCTTGGTGTAGTAATGAAAGAAATTGCTCTTTAATAGATGGTCTATAAAAGCATTTGAATCAAGTGTAAATGAATATAACGATTAACAAACGTGTAAACATTCTGTAAAAATAAAATAAATAATATAATCTGTATCTGGTCATAACTTATAATTACAACCTAATCATACACAACAGCTCGGTTAGACTGCTTCTATTTATTTTTCCTTGATAATCTTTAAAGCTACGCCTACGCTTTCATTGCTACGCCTAAAATATTCACAGAAAGTTCAGCCAATCTTCACGGAAATTGCATTTTTTTTCACAATACCACTTGCAGTTTCCACCTTTTTCTTCTGACTTTGTATTAACTAAGTTTATTCTTCAACCTCGCGATGACTGACACCAGTTTAGCATAACTGCATTTTCTTTGCCTCATATAATTTTCATAATATCGTAACTTGTTAAGAGGTGCGCAAGCCAAGTAACTAGAAAAAAAGATGGATGGCGCCATTTATGACAGTAGTGCAGCTGTGGGTAACATTATGAGGCACTTAATGTAAATGTTGCCATGTGCTTGGTTTTAGTAGTGTGATAATATTTTGATACTAAAGTACTTATAATAGGTGTTGTATTTCATGGTTAAGTATTTAGAAAATCAAACTGCAAATGAAGTAAATTTGAATTTTGAACGAATAAATGCAGTTTAACTCGTCATTATAGACACAATTATAGAACAATAGGTTGCGGTCACCGGTGACCGCTTGGTGTTTGACAGTTTAAGCGATTTTTACTCGTTTATGTGAGGAAATATTCCGATTCTGGGTATAGCACTATAGTTACTTAACTTCAATTAAATTCATCAAAACAAATAAAAACTGCCAACTGCACTTGAAACGAGCATTTGCATCAGAAAGCCCTATCAAAGCCACGCGGCATGCCTAATCTACTTATTAAAAAGTACTAACCAACAGCTGATGGCCATTATCGTTCGAACAATATGCTCCAACTACCGGAAAATAAAGCTTAATTGCCACAATTTAAAGTGCACAATGCAACGTTAAACCCAATGACGTGTGTTAAGGAGGATGTTCATAAGCCATGATTAGTAGGCACAAGAAAATTGTAATCAAACAAGAATGTATTGAGAGGTCCACGTTAATCACATTTTATTCTAAGGACAAGAAGTGTGTTGAAATAAATCGATTTGTCTGATTAATGACCTCCGTGGATGAGGTGCTTGGATACCTGACAGTTAATAAGAGAGAGCCAATATAACTAGCATGTACATATTTACAACGATCCAGCCCTTAGATAACATTGCGTTCACATACCTCATTCAGGGTTATATCTTCGTACAAATCTTCTCTGCGAGCCTTTGAAGTTGCATAGTTCTTAATTACGAGTTAAATAATAAACTAGTGAAGACGGCGTGTCCTTAACAAACATATTGGTCTAATTTTATCGTTACGTTGGCTTTATTGGAAATCTGCACACTCCCTAGGTCTGAATGAATAGCCTCATTTGATATTTGTTTGGTCTACCATTCCCACGGCATCGTGCTGCAGAGCGGAACAGGTCACTTCTTTCACCATCCCGCTGTACAGCTCAAATGTTTTGTGCGAATCCACGCGACACAGTTTCAATGCCGACTACTAATTTATTATCGCGGTTAATGCGTTCTTGGTATTTCGCAAAAACAGTTTGTTTATACCTAAAAACATGAATTTAGCTGTATTTCTGTTATTTTTGTCGTTTTTGCTTATTTAATACTGGGTGACGTAATTGTAGTTTGAATTTAAATGACCGACTCATATATTCCTTGCTTAATACAAGGTTTTGGGATACCTAACTTGCACGGGTCTTCTTCGCTTTAATTTTTTCTGGTGTTCATTTCAATATTAGTGAAGTTTTTTTATGGTCAGTCAGTTATAATAGTATAGTCAGTGTATAGTTAACCTGGGTTAACCATAAACTAGGCGCGTTAAATTAAGGTAAACCTGACCATCTGGCGCGTCTATTATCAAATTATTGTTTTGTCCAAAACCAACTAACTCATACCTTACTTAATTAAGGTAATATTTTATTTGTGTAAATACACGAATGTTTGTATGACTGTGTTATAAAATGTATGGTATATTTCTTTGTATGAGTACCTAAATCGACATATTCTTCCCCAAACCATCACACCTAATCACCAAACCTAACGGGTAACCGGGGCTCCGGCTCGACGTACAGGAGAAGGAACGGGGTGGTTTTTTAGTCAGTAAGAGTCTGACACTCCCTTCCGCCTCACCCAGGCGGGAGCAGTCATTCGATGATTTTCCCCCCTTAAAAAAAAAAAAAACCATCATCGATCTCAATGGTACGATTTTTATATCTGCGGCCTTCAATAGGTACTCTATCTATCAATAAAGAAGTATCGGAACGTGACGAAATTACAGCTAGCTTCATGTAAACCCAGTGCAGATCGTTTCTCCGTCAAATGTGAAATGTTTTGCAAACATGTAGGGTGTGTTGTCAGTAATACGAGCCGTCTCGTGTTTGATGTTGAAACAAGATCGTTCCGATCCACCGACGATACGGAACGCTCCTACAAATAAACGGTTAACATATACAGGCAATCGGTTCACATTTTAATTGAATGGTTAGAAAGTTATGGGATGTGCTAGTACACGTTGGTTAACTAAATGAAACGTAAACTTTGGGATTCATTGGACAGTTTCCGTAAAAAACTTTGGCATAACTTTGTCAATTTATAAAACTCATCAAAACAAGGATGAAAGTTTCGCTCATAGGTAGGAAAATATTAAATGACTTATGTCTTAATGCAAGGAAGGCAAAGAGCATTGGCTCCGTTTAAGCTGGCTTTATTATGCAACTGATCCAGGTGTGGTAGCGTGGGTTTAGCTGGTGGGTGTCCTCATATCCTTGCCATTCGCTTACTCGATTCCGATTTTACCTTTACATCGCACTATTAAAGGAGTTGCTTCCACTTCAACGTGTTACATTATTCGTTATTCGTTTTCATTTCCTGTCCAGTAAACAATCTTGCCAGTTTTTAAACTTATCTCTACGTGCGCTTCAGAGTGGTTCGCATTTTATTTTACACAATAAATGTGTCTTCCACTCTGCAACATTTTAGCGCACCGAATGTACACAATTTAAAAAGAGGAAATTATGGTAAAAGGATTCCATATTTTTAGCATTTATAGCCTGTTTATTGCACATGTGCTGCTAAAGTATCCGAGTTTTATATGATTGCCTAATGAAATCCGAGATGCTGCCGATGCGTTTCAATATGTCGATTTGCTTATTAAAATTACGCTTCATTTAGCAATCGACTCACGCGTGTGTAAAATTGTCGAAAATTTTCGCATTTGCCGTTTTGGTCACGTGACAGAAGCGGAGGCGGAAAGATCTGTTGTCCTGTTCCAGGAGCATCGATTGGTGCTCTCTGTGGTTGTTACGCGAGACGCGTCTTTGCGGCCTTGTATTTAGGGTGTTTTCGCGTGCCTGTGCCGGGTCGTAAGGTTTTGAGACGGTGTGGGCTCCACGCGGCCGGTCGCTCGCCGCAGTGCCACGCCGGTCGCCGGCACCACCGCCCGCGTCACTGCATCCCCTCGTTCGGGAATGTTCGTTCGATAACAGGCGTCGCGTTGCGGTAGGTTTCGAATGACGAACGTTCGCCGATGGTTTCAGCGTGCGAGTTGGAAAAACAGTGTTTTCAAAAAAGTGTAAAAAGTATAACAGTGTATAAAGTGCTGAATTTTTTGTATTTCGCATTTAACGAAGTTAGTGCATAGTTTAGTGAGTGTGTGACGGAAATTGAAAGTTTTACGCATTGGTTTGTTTAACTTTTGAATAAATTTTCACAATAGCTGAATTTTCCCGTGAACGCAGCATAATTTTGGAACACTTAACTAAGAGTTTATGATATTTATTACTATGAAAAAAAAGAGTTTCACTCGGAATTCGTACGAATATTTTTGGCTAAGTTCCCAGGGTGTCTTCGGTAATTTAATAAACCTGTGTATTGCTCGACAAACGTTTTTAAAAGCTCTTTTATTTAAAGTTGTAAGCGGTTGTTTGGGAAAACTCGTTACATATTGCTTCTACTTTTTAATGTAAAAATCTTTGACTAATTTTTGAGATTAAATTAGAAGTCCGGCTGCTGTTTATTATACTAATTAATAACTTGTCTGACAAATAATTGGATGTTTACGCTTTGTTTAGGCTAATTTGTAGCAACTTCCAACTTCGTTAATAATATTTAAATGTTCTGAATTTATAATGAAGAACCCTAGAGGAGCTTTAACTGAAAATTACATTTTGACGAATAATTAATAACATTTGTAACAGATTAATTTTTATATGAATTCTTAATTAACAAATAATTGTAAATGCATTGATTGTTTGGAGCGCAATGAGTCATACTCATAAGCTATTTTTATAACATTTGTCGTATGTAATTCAGTTTAATTGTAAGAGGATTTGCGAAAATTAAGACCTTAATAATATTTATAGCAAATTCCCGAAATGACGGCAACTTTTTTGTAAAGGTACAATGCTGAAGATAATGTTTGCGCTTTTTTTACATGCCTGACAATATGGCGGCGTTGTAAGGGTATTATTATGCCAATTAGCGATGTTATGCAGTTTAACCATAGAGGTTGTAACTACGCCTACGTATAGAGGTTATTTCGAGGCGTATCGAAGTTTCCGTTTTGATATTGTTGCCGTTATCATTGCAATAACAGCAAATTATAAAAAATAATAAAAAAACCAAATGTGATTCTTAATAAATTATTATTGTTTCATGAAACAAATTATATATGCATATATGAAGTTCAAAAATTGGTTAAAATGTATGATGGTAATTGTTTTATTTTGTTGTTTCTTAATGTAAAAGGCATTAAGTCATTTTGTAATTAGTATGCAGTTAAAGATTACTGTAATGTTTATTGTTTTTATAAATCTGCAATTTTATTATCAGCCATCTTGTTTTGTTCAATTTGAGAACGGAATGACGGAAATCCGGAATGCAAACTTACGAACTTTCAAAAAGGGAATTAGGTATAGTGCTGTTTAAGCTGTTAATTTTACCAAATGTTGCCAGTATCTAGGTACTTTAGTTTTCATAAGGTATATACCTACGTCCTTGTGACTTTATTTTTTCCTTTTTAACATTATCACTGTTAGGTAGGTACCTACTATGTGCTTATTATAGAAGGTGCTAATTAATAACAATACTGATTTATCCTCCAGTGTCATAATATATGTCACGTATTTATCATCGCTAGAGGTACAGAATTGCATTTATGGTCTAGTTATTTTGCAATATTGTTTCGGTTGGTGTCAACTTGCTACACTGAACAAGTAAATGATTTTTTTTCCAAAAACATACGTTTGTTGTGAAGGATTTGCATATGTAACAACGAAATAATAAATAGATTTAATGCTCAAGTGACATTCATTTCTCTTTTAACTACAACCTAAGTTTTTAATAAACGTTTGTGATGAAACAGCTACTTCGTTATTTGAAACATGATTATTATCTATGGATTACGTCAATTTGTTTTGACAGCTGTCATTTTAATTTGATTAGTTGTTTTATCTGGATGGGTTGGGTCAATGATTAAAAAGTCGTGTTTTGGTGATGAAAACAATAGTTTGGTTTGTACAATATTTTATTCTGGGCAATTACAGTTCATGTCATGAAGATTAAATCAAATAATTAACAATGTTCCCTTCATTTAGACGGTTATGTTTATTGCTTTTTATTATCAATCAATATTAACTCGGTAGATCATTTTTGATGATTAATGCTTTGATATGCTGCTTATGATCTAATAAATTGCTTTGAATGTCATCGGTTAGTGTGGTATCATGATGATACAAAACATTGACTCGATATTATAAAACATTTTTTTTACTTGACACTTATATGTTTCCGTTGACGTATCTTTTAGTATCAATGTTTAAATTTCGAAGCCATAACATGGTATAGATTATAAATATGGCGTCTGTAATCGACTGTCTAGTTGACATAGTGTGTCTAAAGACTGCCCTAAATATGTTTAAACAAAATTAATATGACCTTGTGAAGATAATTATTACGTTCGCTTGCAAAAATGCTAATTTAGAGCTAACAGAGATTTAATTTAGTTTTTCATTAATACTATTATTAAAGTGTAGGTACCTATCTACCTACGGTTTTGAATATCGCAGTTTTTGTTACAGTACATTAGTTTTTTTTAGATGTTGACAAGTTACAGATCATCAATTTAAAACCTACCACTATTTTCTCGCAATGAAATGTAACTAAAACTTTTATCCAGCAATTCTTGTACACTAAAAACCAAGATGGCGTAAAACACAATAATGTGAACACAAGTAAAATTGTTATTACAGAAATAATAAATCATGTAGCTTTTCAGTAGCATACCGGGTATCTAACTCCCGCGGTGAGTCGTTGACCTCGGCGTGGGATACACTATGTCATGTCGCGGTTTTAATACCTAGGCGCATATTGTTATATTTTTAGTACAGATTCCTTCATTAACACCGAAACAAAGTTTTGAAAAGAATTGTGGAGTTTTTGGATCTGATTCTGATGATTTAGAAGTCTTTAATGGTGGCAATTTTTGATTTAGGGTATCTTGTTTTATTTACCATGCAATTAAAAGGATGTTATCTATGTCTATTATTATGTCTATTCCTTTGGAAAAGGTCATTGTTCTGAAAAAGTCAGATTTTATGAAAAAACGTCCACTGTTTCTCACATTTGGTTATTTGTTGTGTCGGCCATAAGACGTCGATGTCGATTGATCTTTCATAGATTTAGATTAAACTAAGTATAATTGTGTATTAAGTTTGTGGTAACGATACAGTATCTACATGTATTTGTCATATCACTCCTAATTTCCCCATACTGGACCATGAGGATCCTCTCCTATTTTGAAGAGGCCCTCGGCCTGTGGTGGACTGACCCGAGCAATTAATGACTGTATAATTATTTTGAGCACATCATAATTCTATATAGATTTTTTGGATACGATCTAATTGTGTTCGATCGAACTAACCTAAGATATGGTGTCCTATTGTCATAAATCTGCTTAATATTTTTAAATCCAATACAGGTGACAGCCTGGATTTATGAAAAAAAAAATGACTAGTCTTTTATAGTAGGTCACATACGTATTCGTACTATTTTTTTACAAGCTAACTCGGGCTAAAGCATACTTTTATATTATACGTTCATTCATTAATCAACTTGCGAAAACAAGTATTAATATTCTAACAATAAAGTTTTACAGCCTACAGTGTTGAGTGGCAATCTCAGCCATTACTAAATTGTATTCTAGCCCCGGAGGTAGACGCCATTTTGTAATGATGCGTCTACTTATTTTAATAAGTTATTATTTTAATAATTTTGTTTTATCAATTTATTTTAAGTACCTAATAATGTTTTTTAGTTAATATTGGTTGATGATTTTCATTATGGATACTGGTTCGTGATTTGATTTTTATGGAATTCTGTTTATTTACTTGTTTAAGGTTTATGCCCACATAAGAAGGCGAACTTAGTGCCGTAGGCATTATGTCTACGAGTCTATTTAATTTTATTCTTGTTTATAATTTGATTTTGAAAACCTTACTTTGGCTAAACTTCATTTTAAATATAATGATTGTATGATCATTAAATAGAGTAATATGTAAGGTAATCTATAATTATTATAATAACTAATTGAAGCAAATATTTTGTGGCCTACTATGGTCACATTTGCATGACAGTTACCTAACCCTAAATTGGTAATAAACGAGTTTTTAAAGTTCTGCTTCAGACATAAGCGGCCTTGTGGTCCTTGACCAGGCACGGTATTGGGAAACTTGCATAACCGTACATGCTTTATAATAATTTGACAATTACACCTTTATGTCAATAACATAAGTGTTATTTTCGTAATTCATGTAATATGCGCTTGAGTACATGCTATAAAATATGAAACTTAAACTAACTTCTTAGGAAGTTCGATCATATTTCTGAATTCCGTAACAGGCTCAAGTGGCTCCCAATCCGTCTTCGCAGGAACACTCGCATACTATGTCTCCTCTATAACATCCTCTTCAACCCAGCCTATCCTACTTATCTTCGAGACCGTTTCACCTTGGTGCGTCCTCCTGAAGTCCTTACTCGTTCTCATCTTAAATCCTATCTTAAAATTGTGCCCCATAATACCGACTTCTACTCCTACTCCTCCTCCGTTCATGCAGTGAGACTATGGAACTCGCTCCCGCCGAACATTCGGGACGCCAAGTCTATCTCTATCTTTAAGAGACAAGTGAGAGAACATTATCTTTCCTCCTGAAATATAGATTTGTTTTTCTATATTTATTTATATATGTATTATAATTGTATTATATTAATTTGTTTTATTGTTTATTATTGTTAATTCTATTGGTTTCTTCGATCTTATTACTTTTTTTTTATTAATTGATTTTTATCTTGTTTGTGTAACACACTATGTGTCTCTGTATTGTTATTTCTTTTCCTGCCACAGGCCCACAGGAAGAAATTCCAGTTGGAATATGTGGGGCCTATGTACTCTGTTTTTTATTATGTATTGTCCTCTGTGTTGAATGTGTGTACATAAATTAATAAATAAGTAAATAAATAAATAACTTTGGCCGAAAAAAGTAATTTGTAAGTGGACATTATTTTAATAATTACCTACCCTAACTAAGGGATGGTTGCATAATAGAAACAAGAAATGCATTCGATGAAACTTTAGGACGCATAAAATAATAAAATATATATCTACTTAAGACACAAAAAAGGTACCGGAAAAAGCTGATGGAAACTCCTAAAAAGATTAACAGTGGACATTAATTAGTTGCTACATGTTAAAAAAGACTCAGATGCTAACAAATCCATCAAAATCGGTTCAGCTGTTTAGACTCGCGTTGGCATTTCTGACATTAGTTTCGATTTGACGAGGTAATTACTAATTACAATGCTTGTTCTCATCTCCCGGTCTATGTTTATTATTAGCTAATATACGTTGATGAATCATTCATGATTGTAGCTCTTAGTTCTAAAGCATGGCTTACTAGACAGCTCGTGGGCGCGGGCGTGATCACAACCTTCCACAGATTATATAAAGCATTCATTTTCAATTTTCCCGCCACAAAATGGCGGTTGTTGACTCTATGAATTGTTGCTTTAGTTATTAATAACTGGCGTTGTAATGAGAAGGTTGTTTGTTGGTTTGTTTAAATTGTTGGACAGACTTATAAATGAGAGTTTTTGAGCTACGTAATAATTTTACAGTCTAGGGAATTTATTACTATACAAACATGTTTTTAGCTGCCAGTATTATTTAAGGATCGAACGGTAATGTTCATGTCATGTTGGTACAAACTATTACAGCAACTGTTCATCAAGTTACTATGGCCCTTTCTGCACCCATTTTTTATTTTTAACTCCAAGAGAAAGTACCTATTCAAGTGGTCGCTGGTTAATTGAAGTCTCACATCAAACGTAGTTTATTTAAGTTAACATCGATTTTGTTAAGTAATATTCCGTGTATTTCTTGATAATGTCGCACATCAGATTTCGAGCTTGAAATAATGTGACTTTTTTTAAGCTCAACACGTCATCAACAAACATTTTCTTACTGCTAGCTACTTGTAACATTTTAAGAAAAGCAACAATCTACCTATTCGTTACTAAGCTATAACAATACCATATTCTCAATTACATTCCAAATTCGAAATTTGAATAAAGTCGTTACATACTAACTGGGCTATAAACATTGCGGTGCCACATTTGCATGACAACGGTCGTCGGTTCGGCGAGCCCATTCAACTGTGTCTGTGCGTCCAAATTGAAATTCGGCCTTCGTCCTTAGCCCTCACAAACAAGACTACAGCCATTTTTAGCCTCCGGTCCGTCGGGCAGCTTGACATCATCGGAATTGATGTCAGAAATGCAGTTATTTACGTCGAAACGACAACGGATTATTGTGTCGTATCGCTTTTTATACTCGTGCATAACACGCGAATGTACTTATTGGATTAGTAATACCTACCGCAAAGAGACAATCACTCGTTTCAGTGAGAGGCTCACGTTCAACGCACCCGACCACTTAACCTTGCTAACGTCAAAAACCTGTCAAAAGTGTCAACAGCACTTAAAGGAAAATCTGTCTTCAGCACGTATTTTCTATTGCCGATAAATATCTTCCCAGTATTTTCTTGTTCTTACAATAAAACAAGATGGAGAATTTTTAAAAATATTTACAGCGATGTGAAGTTTTCTTCCGCACCGTCGGCGGAGTTCTTTGTGGATTAAACTTTGATCGGGCCTGTAATCCATCGGATTTACTGTGTTACGAGAACAAGGTAAAATTGTCTTGAATATTTTCTCCCTTTGTGAACTTTTATAGAATTCCGTTATCTATTGTTGTAGGAGTTTATTGTTTACGATATGTGTTAGCACGAAATTAATGTTGTCTGCTCTACTTTCGGCTCATTCACCATCTAGTTCAACGATCAAAATGTTTAATTTTAATTAGTGTCGGAATGCTCGACTGAGCTCTGGCTATCCGACCGCTAACGAATCGTTAAACTCCCAGCTATCGGGTAAATCAGTTCTGTCGCCGTCGATAAGCTGGCTACAAAGGTTGTCTTGATAATATACGTATTTGTCGTTTGCCGATCCCCTTCGACCTTTCGTTATCTGTATCTATTGCCGGCACGAATTTGCATATGAACAGTCATCGGATTGGATAGAACGGCACGCTTTCGTTGTACAGGCGTGACCGACAGCCATGCCCAATATGTTCTATTCAATATACAATTTCGCTTTTAGTTACAAAGTAAGCTTAAAAGTATGTCAGCGAAATACCCCGGAATTTTAAGTTCATTTAGCAAATCGCCCTTTTCCCGTCAACACTGATTTGAAGTTTCGTTGTTCATTTCATAAACCGGTGTTCATCTTAAACATTCGAACGACTGTAATTACAGCACTTCCAATGTTAAAATATTTCTGGAATGACCGCCGCCGTTTTCACCTATAAGCAGGTGAGAATTAAGTTCGTTTCCGCTGTCACAAAGGCTTCGTGCAACTACCGTTTGTTTCCTGTCCCTAATTCTATAGCTGTAATGAGCATTCGTGTTCACGTCCGTTCTCTGTAATTTGCTAATTATCCTGTCGCTTGCGAAATTGCCCTTTAGCGTATTACCTTCGCAGTTTGAAGTTAAGCTATCGCAGAGAACCGATGTTCCTAGAAAGGTCTATCGTCCTTTAATATCTGTCCACATTGATAATCGTGCAGTCCTAGAAACTTACTAACGAGCGAAATAACGGTGTTATTGCTGTACGTAAATCTAAGTAGCTATTGGCTGGCCTTCAGTGAGATACTATCTGTACCAATTGTGCAGTTCTCCATTCCCACGTACCTTCGACTTTGAACATCTGGTCTTATTATACTCACATTTCTACCAAGTTTAATGCAATCTTGCAGTGAAATATGCAAGTAGCTTCGCAATTCGACGTCTCAAAGTGGAAAAGTAAAAGATGCTTTTCTCAGATGAATTTTTCAACGCCTTATATTTCGGATGCATATTGAAATAGCGTTGGCTTTGCACGTTGCTGCCTCGAAAAGCGAACACGTTGACGATGCGGACGTAGGAATTCATATGTTTTTAAATAAAAGTTGTTTTACATTTAGATACCTTGGGAGCTGGTCCACTACTAAATATCTGATTATATTCTGCGAAATGGTTTGTTTTTATATTAAACGTGGCAGTTCCAATGATCGTTAAATGTAGAGACCGGTGAACACAAGTCAAGTCCAACCTTTTTAGATAGCACGTCTGATTACTTGACACGGGTGTACAGGGGTCCCGAGCGGTTAGGTTTGTTTTTCCCAATAAATTGCTTGTGTACCGTGATTTGAGACTTCAGACTTCTGTTTGCTTGTTATATCGGAAAAAGGTTATCGTATTGATTTTGGTTAACTTGTTGGGAATTTTCGTGGATTGACGCTGATTTGTAGCGTTATGACGTGTTTTCAATGGAAGGTTTTCTTGGAAATCTTTTTGAAAGAGTTGATTGGATAGGTTACATCGTCAACCTACTCGTTTCTTGTAACCAATTTCTGGATTGACGTGAAAGGGGCCTTTGATGGCTTAAATATAAAAAAGTTGACGCCTAAACGGTTCTTAACTAAGATTTTTTGGCAAATACCTTAAAAATTATAGCCTGACTACATAGTTTTTAAATAATTTCAGAATAAATAACAATCAGCTAACACAGAACTGCCTTAAAAAATTGCTTTTGTACGCACTTAGAATAACTCCCTCAAATGCAGGAACCAAAACTTTTGTGTTTGTGTTAAACAGATAAAAAACAGTCGGGTAATACGAGCCAATCTTTCGTTGACTTTGTTAAACTCAAAGAGAGCTCTAATACAAGTATTCTTCGACAAAGTTGCTAGACTACGCAATGTAATTACAGATAATGCTTGCCTAGTACATAGCTCGTGTTGAATGCACTGTGAAATTACGTTTAAGTTCGTCTGACAGTTTCTAAACGAAATTTCGCAAAAGGTTACTTCAGTCAAGTCAACATGTTTATGTGATTCGGGAAAAGGGATAATAGAGCTATGAAAACATAAGTTATACCGTAGAGTAACCGCTATAAATAAATATAATTACAGTATAGTGATAGTGTCGTAATTAACATTTGGATGTGCGCTTTTAGCGTACTGTACAAAGGTACTAAGGTAGTAATTGGTAAAATTAAATACCAGTAAGTGCATTCTTCTTAAATTTATTTCTATTGTAAAGTAAGTAATCTTGTAAGCGTAAAAAGAACCTATATAGACAATTCTATTCACAATTCAAACCTATAAATCAATTTGCGAACGCCAGCTAAATACCTTTTTAAATCTACACTGCTATCAAACCGCATTACTTGGAGTCCTAAGGCGCTGCGATATAGCCTCAAATTACCGGTCATCACAAACCTGTTCATAATTGGCCTAACTGCTCAAACAAACAAAGGACCTACCCATTAGTTTACAAACAAGACCTCGCTAACAAATCCTGCTATTACCTATGTTAATCTGATTCCCTCTATTTTCACCGAAGTGGGAGAAAATTCTAGAATGTGCTCGCTTATTTTGTTGGTACGGTCTGCCAAGTAGTAGGTAGTACGCGATGCTTTCAGACTACAAGCTTGTAATGTGTGAAGGAAAATTCTTGTAGAATTAATGTATTTTCTAGTAGGTTTTCTTTTAAAATTGAACGCTGATATTGTTGTTTGTTGCTTGAGCGCAAATATGCTGTATTGTTGAATAAATTGTTGTCATCTTATCTGACGTTTTTTTATTTCTTTTAGTGCAAGTTGTGGTCTGAAATCATTTCGGGGTATTCGGTCATTATTTAAACAATACAATACAGTATATTCTACTACAGAACCCATGAAAATGGCTCCTGAGTAAATAAAACTTATCGTATTCCACAAACAGTATCGATCAATAGATATTTTTAGCAGGTGTCAGGTACTTTCAGCACTAATCAATCTTAGGTTATTTATTTTCCTGAATTGATCACTGTAACCAATTTACCTGTTCTCCTACGCCATATAAAGCACAATACTGACTTGCGTTCTACAAATAAGTTCTACTACACTTGCCTTATGAAGCACCTTTGCCCAGCGTCAGTGTGATTCAACGTCACCCGGGCTTAAGCACGTGCGCGCCTAATAGAGAGAAATGGCTTGGTGGGATGTAGTTTTATTAATCATTGTTTTATACATACTATAGTCTTATCATCGCCAATACCTTTTATTACTATTATACCGTGCGAGGGCTCACGTGGGACGAACGTACTCGAGTCAATAGGAAGTGCGATCTCATTAAAATGGCTTAGTTATTTGTCCCTGCTAATTGGATCCTACGTTATTTAGTGTGGATAATAATATCCGTTGCTGGTATTACCTATACACTATTTATATGGTTCTATATTTTGCTTTTACCTCCACGAGGATTGTTATTGTGTGGATACTGGATACCTACTGTGAGATTCCACTCAAATAGAGTACACGCTGCGAAGGGGCTTGATTGAATAGAAATGATTACCGAATTGTTTGTTCAGCAAGGCATTATATAAAAAAGGAAATATAAATAGAATATATACGTTTTCTTTCTAGAAAAGAGCTATAAACAAGTCGCTCAAAGTCTAAAATGTTAGTACACATCTGAAATCGAGTTCACTAAACCTATTACAGAGCTTTTGTCTCACTTTTTGGTCGTTTCGTAAGCGGCCACGGGCCAGGCACGGTTGGTATTCGATCTATCGAGACGCCGCTTCCCCGAGTCATCCAGGAAATGAATTTAAGAAGGAACTTAAACGATTCTCGACTCCAAATCGAGTTAAGTTACGAACAAAACGTCTCAGAACATTCTAGAAAATCCTTTTTACTTTAGAAGCAGTCTGAAAGAGTTGGAACTTACAACTCGTTCAATCAACAACTTTTATTTGATTAATTTGTGAAGGGTGTAGCGTTGGCGGAGTTCTAAGGAACTGCGGAATATTTCGTGGTTTCTGTGAGTTATTCAGAACAATGTTATATCAAAAATGTATTTGCAAACTGAGCAATCAGTTCCCTGGAGAAAGTTTCCTTTTCATAGTGAATTACTTCCATCGCTCGTCTTTCGTCTGTGGTTCGCTCAGGTAAGTTAAGCTCGGTCTCCACTGTAGTAATTACGCCAAATTGCTACCATTGTGCTCCGGCAGTCTACCGATTATGCCGCGTCGGGGCTCCACTGAGTTCTAATGAAATCTCTGCTTGATTTCTTTATTTGTTTCTAAAATGAGATCACATTTTAAACGGTTTTCTGTCCCGTTTTCAGTTTGTTACGGGATGAAAATTGCAGTATTCATTGTTTAATTTGTCATCCAGCTCATTTTTAATTAAGACATTTCAAGTTACGCGTTGCGTACATTTATGTGTGGTAGTAGATAGGTTTATGCCAGCTCATATTCGGATAATTAAGGATTTATAAAAACAATAAGATGTAGCTGAAGTTTCAGAGTGAACTGTCTTAGGAATAATTAAATTCCTTATTCAAAACCATTGTACATGCGCAAAATTTTCTTAAAATCAATTCTACCGCGCTACTTGGCACAATGAATAACAAGATTGATTGATTGGAACGATTCTTGGTACCATTAAGTTCTCATCAGATCGTCATTCATACACCTACTTATTGCTTAAACAAATTGGACGAAACACCACTTGATGAAAGCACCAATTAGAGGCAACAATACCACTTGGACGCGGCGTAAATTAACACGGCACATCGGTATTGTTGGTCGAGTGAATGGCCAACTTTTCAATGCTTTTTCATATGGACTGTGAACGAAAAATGTTTGACCAAATGTTTGCTCAACGTTGTTCAATAAATTGCGGTTTTATAACAAATTGGTAGCCTTTTTGCAGGTGAAGCGTAGTGTTCGTTTGAAGAGGGAAATGGAAATATTTTTAGAGCCATTTTTGTGGGCACAGCAGCGTAGGAATTGTTTGCTTAAAATAAAAACATCGATGTGTGTGCTGTTTTATTGCTTATCAACAATGGCGCAACCAATTTTTCATGGCACTTGATTTGTAATAAGGATAAAGTTTTTTTTATACAGATCTGGTTTTAGGAAATGATACGAACTTTTATTAGAAGATGATTAATTTAGAATTAAATTATTATGACTTACTTGTTGCATTTAGTCTTTTTTTGTCTATTAATCAAAAGTATATTGTGTATCCTCAAAGTGACAATAAAATACCCAAGCATTGTCCAGGAAAGTACAATTTATGGTTATTCTGCCAATGTTTTCAATTTATGATGTTTTTATTGTCTATCCGATGGGCCCTCATCAGATCAATTGGTTTCTTCCTGTGTCATACTGACCATAAACTTAATAAGTACCTATAGCTTTAGCTTTTGTTTACTAAACGGCAAGTTTTGTGGTACTATGTCTACCAATCAAGATTTATTACTACTCTTAATCAGATTGTTTTTTTCCCACATCCTTATATTATTTTTGGAGTGATCACTTATGGACATTTACTATTTCAACTATAGTATTTCATGGTGCATAAGTTGTTTTATGTTTGTTTTATCGTACACTCATTCTTATATAACATCACGTCTTATAATCTCAGAGGGATTATGTAAGTTTTCCTCTATCATACTAAAGGATATCATAAAAGAAAAATGTGCACCAGAAAGCCAGAAAGATTTAAATTCATACGAATCTTATTCCCATCACAAATGAACGACTTTCCAACATGCTAGATGCCGACCAAGCTTCATAAATTTGCCATAACTCTGGGTTCATAGCATGCAGTCTTCTGCCGGATTAAGCCCATATTTTTCATAGCAAACGTGCCGTATCGCACACTATATTCCAGCCAGCTTTTCAACATATCTCTTACATATTTTGTGTCTAGTTCACGAAGGAGGTTTGTTACATTTACTGATTGCTCCCTCAGTGAAACGCTGCATTATGGGATATTGTAGACTTCATATCTTCATATCTTATTTGGGATTCTATGAATGTTGGCGTAAAATTGAATTTTCTCAATGTTAACATTGGTGAAGTTGTATTTGCTCTTCATATGCGGTTTGGTTTGAGTTTCACGTTGATTGTGTTGATACTTCTAAATTCTTATCTTTGATTCTTTTGTTTGATTTCTCTATATTTTCGTTGTTATTTTCACAAATTGGTGCAATCGAATCACTTTTTCTTGCCTTCTATTTGTAAATAAGTTCTTTTTTAATGTCGTGGTGGCCCGGAGTTTTAAGACGCCCGCTTCTCATGCATGAGGATGCGGGTGCCAAACCTAAGTCATATATATGTATTCTAAGATTATTTAGACACCACTGACAAACGGTGAATGAAAACATCGTGAGGAAACCTGAGCTTATAATTTCTAATTATAAATTTGTAATCGCCAACCTCATTAAGCAAGCGTGGTGATTAATGCTCAAATCTACTCCGTGTGAGAAGAGGCTCTGCTCAGTAGTGGGCATTTATAGGCTGTTGATGAAGCTCTTTTTTGCATCAAACTGAAATTGCAATACCACAAGTCTGTAATATAGTTCTAAAGTGTAGCATGTTTATTGTCAACAAGTTTAATATTTGCTACAATTTTACTCGCTTAACAAAAAGTAGTTAGTATGGCGTGCCACCACAAATATGGAAGCAATTGTGGCTCTAATCGCCTCGGGCGTCGTCGGCGTGTTGCGAGAAGATCCTAACATATTAAATTTTCTTGATCATATTGCGTTTTATTTACTACGCCACAATTTTCTAGGAAAATAACCCTTATCGCGAATGAAATAATAACGCTAGGTTACAGACTTACCAAAATGCTGTGTTATTAAACATTATTTTGCGTTTATTTGATTTTTACGTGTCTAGGTTCATTTTAATAGCATTATAATTACAAACGTAATTATGAACTAGTACCTAATATCTATTATCTTCAGCCTTCCCTTTTGTAATTTTTATTCGTTATAATTACCTTGGCCCATCTGTCCATTCCAATCCATTCTTATAACGTCCCCTTGACAAACATCCAACCATTTATTCTGAATATTATTAGTCCCAGTGGGATGCCCTTTCACTTACATAAAATGGAATCTTCCAGAAACATCATTTCCTAAACCAGGATCATCCATTATGCCACATTGTACTATTATCCGAACTTTGGTGAGATGAGAAAAAGGTGTTTAACGTTATCGTTATCCGTTATTCGTTTTTCTTCAGCAACGGTTGTAACTGCTATTTATTGGGTCAGTTTCTCCCGGACTTTGTTTAGTTGTGGAACTTTTAAATTGTAAGTTATTGCCGAAGTGTTACTTTGTTATTTGTGGTAGCTTTTAGTGGATGAAAGGAGTTATTTTAGGGTTTTTTGCCCTAAAGTAATGTTTATTAAAGTTTTTGCGTTTAAGTCAGTAATTAGGTGATAAGATTTTTTTTTGAATGCCAACCGAATCTCTATACCGTGATGTCGACTATACTGCCAGTGTCGAGAGGTGATAAGTAATAATTGAAGTTATAATTACTTAATCGATTGTCTATTATTGCATCACTTGAGAAAACAAAAAAAAACAAAGAAAATATCGCTTACCACCAGGCGAGATGGTGGTCGAACGTCGATCTATCACTACATAGTATAAAACAAAGTCTATCCGCCGTCTGTTTGTTCCTATGTATGCTTAGATCTTTAAAACTACGCAACGGGTTTTGATGCGGTTTGTTTTAAATAGATAGAGTGATTCTTAAGGAAGGTTTATATGTATAATACATGTATATTGCACCCGTGCGAAGCCGGGGCGGTTCGCTAGTTAAGTATAAAAAAAACAAAAAAGGAATTAAGTAACAAACTGCTCTGGAAATGGTAATCATCTATCTCAAAGTTAAAGGGGGCTTAGTTTGTATACATTCCAGATTTTGATGAGCTATTAAAATAAATGTAGACGAAGCAAGCGACAGAAGTTAATTTTCCGCGTAAAACCGAGCTACAATCTCTTACATATGAGCATGAGTATTTCAGTTCACAGGGAGCGCTCAACATTATTCGTTAGTGCGCCACATATCCAAGGATTATATACGACCATTCAATTAGTTTTTATTCCATTTTGTGTAAGGTTTAATTTTAAATGCGCTATTTGTAAAGTTTGTAAGGATTTTAATTTAACAAACGACGACGTTCAATGACTCTTTAAGTGTTAGATTTAAATAAGTTTTCTTTTGGTGTATATCAGGTTTTAAATTATTCATATTTAATGTCAATATCACCAAAATAATATTTATCTAATCTATCCCATTGTTTATCGTTTATACTTTATTAGCAGTTGGCGCTAGTGAGTTCTTAAGTCACACAGCCATGGTAACTGTCAAGATTTTTTTTTGAGGGGGGAAAATCATCCAATGACTTCTCCCGCCTGGGTGAGGCGGGAAGGAGTGTCTTACTGATTAAAAACCACCCCGTTCCTACTCCTGCACTTTGAGCCGGAGCCCCGGCAACCCTTTAAGTCTTCCGCGGCTCCGTATCGGCATCGGCCTTGTTAGGCCCCATCTGATGGTCTACTGTTAAGCTACCTACTAATTCTAAAGTCACTTTATCGTCTCTAGCGATTCAAACCCCTTTTAATTTTAACACAAATAGCCCTCTTTGTCTATGTTTCTGTCTCTTCTAGATTTGTAATATGAAGTAAGAACTACCTTTATTTTGTAGCGACTTTATAACCTGTGATACTAGCCTATGTTCTGAAACATTCGTTGCAATGACAATGCGCATAGTTGCTGTAGTATTTATTATTTGTTTTAAGTTACCTATTGATACATTTTCCTGTAATCCTCGCCTGTGGATATATTATATTTACAATGATAAATAATAACAACAAACATGCCGACTTGTACAGATCAGAGTCAGTCGTCATTATTCTCCCACAGATTACACAGTGCTTAACTTTTTTTTTAAGTGAATTAGTACTTTGTTGTTCAATTGTTATTTCTTCAAGAGACAATGGATTTGTGCAATTTCTTTAGTCTTATTAAATACTTATTTTATTGCAAGACGGGGTCTCAAGACTCAACAACAACAGTGGATTATTACAGGTAATGAAAAGTTTTCTTAATGAATTGCAGGAAAAGTGAATTTTTATTTTATAAATAAACAGTTCTAAAACCGCTAACCTCATTCTTTAGTCAGACTAAGTAGAATAGTTTCCGTTTATTATAATCTATGCATATTAAGCCGGTTGAATTATTATTAGGTACGTGTTTATTTGTTTATACATATAGTTACTTTATGGGTTCAGTATAATTACACCTTTATTTGAGAAAGGGCATTGCCCTTTTGACAGTTATATTGATTGTTTTACTTTTTTGGTGGTTCATAATAAACGCACGTGAGGATTTCGTCTATTGGTTTATTAACATTTACTTTTTTATTTAAAAAACTTTACATTCAAGATTGGTTCACACAGTTGCCTTAGACATCGAAACTTTTATTTAATACGTACAGAACCTTTCTAAACCTTATTACAATTACAAATATTCCGGCTAGACGAGGCTGGTGGAGTCAATGGCATTCCACGTCGCGGAAAACAATGATGCCATAAGATTTTATGTGATGCCCACAAATGTCTTCTTCTACATCATTTGACTGTGAATAAAGCTTTTTGTCCCTTTCATACTTGAGAGAATTCAATGATTAAAAAGAGATAGCACATATTTAGCTGTAAAAGTGTTAGAATTTATATGGCGGAATGACAGTCTGATGTGTTATTGACAGGACGGTTTTATATTATAGTGGCAAGTGAAATAAATGATATTAATGTATGTACATGCCTACTTCATTAATTTAAATACCAATTCTGTGTATTTATATTCAGATGATAGGTCTGATGTAAACCATAAACATCGACACTAATATTGAATAAAATATGTCACTTCGTATTTACCTGTTAAAATGTATTAAATCTAAGAACTAATCTAACTAATCATTGCAAATCTGATTGAACAAAAAAAAAAAAACAGGAATAGACTACAAAAACAATTGACATAAAATAAAAAAATAAACACGAACAAAATTCAACATAACCTAAAAAAATTGCCATTAACCGCTCCCATTTTCATGGCGGCAAAATATTTACAACGCCATTCATCGCTTCATTGATTGAATCAACAAAACGAGTCTGCACTAATGAGATTATCAGTAGCACTGCCATCGTCTGGCCCCTCAGAGGAATGTATTATATTATCGAAGAGAAGAGACACTCCAGGGACTTGGACGATGTCTCGTGGAAAAATTCTAAAGAAAAATCTGAAGTGTCGTTGAAAAATGGAGTTGATTGTGGAAAATATTTTTGTGACCTAAGTAGGTACTTAGCTTTTTGTATCTGTGGTTTGATCTCGCTGTTGTCTGTTTGTGAAGAGTCGTTGTAATTAGTGGATGTCTGATAAGACCTCTTTATCATTCCTTTTATAAATAGAAGATTTTGATTTCTAGTTGGGTTTTTAAAGGTCATACATAAAGAACTACGCTAAATCGATGACCAAAGGTAGCTTAAAGGTTTAGTGTAGAACTTTTTCACTTTTTCTGTTGGATGTATATTATTATGATAAGCACGTTTTGTGACGTTTAATGTAATATATTTGTTTATTTATATACACTTTATTGTACACCACACGGTATCAACAAAAATAATTTACACTGGGCGGTCTTATCGCGCAAGGCGATGTCGTACAGACAACTTTTGTATGGAGAAGAAGTAATAGGAGTTTGATATGGATCGTCAAGTGTACAATATTTCATAACTGTTAAAAATACTATACATACTATAAAAACATTAAAATATAATTCTAAAAAAAAATATAATAAATGTAATATAGTTAATGGAAACACTGAAATAGGTTACAATATTTTCGCAGGAGTAATTTAACGGGTTTTCCGTTCTTACTTCGATATCCTGGTTTAATAGTGCCGAACAATAAAATTTATGGCAAACTCGTGCAGAAACTTTTTAAACAAATGTTTCCAATATTTTCACGATACGAAACTGTTTTCTATCAAAACAGAATAGCCATTTTACAGTTATTACCTATAATAACAAACTAATAAGTAAATGGAGACTGAACCGCACATAATCCTTAATGGCAAACGCGAGACATAATCCCGCTAATGGCTGGGCGATGGCAATTGGCACAGATAATAGATTGATTCTTTCATTCATCATCATCAGTAACTTTCCCGCCATAAAAACGCAATTTCTAACATATCTGTGGTCGCAGTTCAATGCCCTTTATTCGCTAGACTGCCAGACGTCGTTAATGTGTGCACTCTTGTTGCTCATTATCTGAGCACTGAGTAATGCCATTGACGAATCGACAGCGAATTAAAAACGTTTGATATCTTGTGTCATTTAAAACATCCGCTCGAAAGGAATTGCTATTTTGGTAGTCGAGTTTCTGAAGTATGACACGTTTTCATAAGCGAACACGTGTGGGTAACTTCAATGGCGGATTTTTGATGTAGCACGAAGGAAGCATGTTTTAATTGGGAAGGGTTATAAAGCGATAAAAAGTACGCCTTAATTGCGTTTGGTTTGATTTCGTTAGTGTCATTTACATGGTGTGCGTTTTTGTATCAACATTGAAATAGCTTATAATAGAACACTTTGGGAAGCTTAGCAGGCAGTACGTACTGATATGTCATTTGTAGGTGAATTTATCCTTTCTTAATGTTTTCTACCACAAATGTTATAATTAACCATTTTATACAAGTAACTTTCTTTTAGTTAAACGGCACGGTACAATTCAAAGTTGATGATTCCGGAGGGTTGAAAGATTGCGTGTTAATACCTAATTTGGTACTGTTACTTGATTACACCTTTCGATACGCATTCTTTATTACGGAAGTAAATCACAAATTGCGTGATTATGTTCAGTATTAACACTTTAAACTTTTTGTTACTATCATGACATTGTTTTGTGAAGCTTTCGGTGAAATTCTCTAGCACTATGCAATACTCAAATTGTAAAAAATCAGCCATGCGTCACTCTGGATCACACTTCTAGTGTTGAAATCCCGCGAATTCAGCTGTCATTTTCAAACTGACAGCTGTCATTCCACCTCGTACTATTTTACCGTTCTAACTGCAGGCATTTGTAGTTTCAAAGACAATTTATATTTTCCTATAACATGTTTTATTTGAAGAATCTATCTTACTTAGCAAATGCAGCATTCAGCTGTGAAACCACGACAAATGCGAAGATAACGTCGTTTCTTAAGAACAGACAGTAATCAGCCTCTTGGAGACAATTGCAGACTTACTTGGATCGTGGAGCTACACAGTGCAGTAACTTTCAAACTTGTTCTCACGTAGTCTCACTCCGTCAGGCAGTGGACGCGGCAGCCCGAATAAATCTCTAGACTTTTATCAAGTTTCATATTTTTGGAGCATATCCGTGACCTGTTTTCTTAAAATCTTGTGTAGCGCAAGTGTGTCTTCCAGGTCTCGTCTCAGCTTTTATGTAAGATTTTAGACGAAATATTAAAATGTATGAGAATAACTGTGGATGTTTAGATGTATGTTCTCTTACGTGATTGCGGTATCCTTAGTATGCTCTTAGCGATATTAAGACATGAGACTTCGTTATTTTACGGAGATATAAGAAAATAGTAAAGTTCGCGTGAGTTGCTAATTTATTGGCTCATGAACTTATTATACCGTAGCACGTTTAGAGTTAACAGAGCAGTTGAACTTTCGCGTTTTCTTCAAAAACTTGAACACGTGTTATTTACCTTTACGCTTCAGCATGTTAATGAGTGTGTTAACACCAGTTAAAAGCTACGGCAATCCATCAAATATTTATTAACATACTTGACCGGTATTTGAGCTGAATTTGCGGTCACAACAAAAGCTAACCGCTGTCTAACTGTAAACATACAATTCGTCAATGCAGTATGTATGCCACGTCGTCCAGTTATAAAGATTATTACAGATGATAACTGATAGCCGCATGCGCATATATTGATGCCGAAATAAGTCCTAATTAGCCATGTGTGGGGTACCCGTTGCGCAGACAGGTCATTGTTCCAACCGACTGTTTAAGTCAGCACGCTTTTTGGTATTCGCGACGGGGACAGGTGGCGCGCGTGACACCTGCTTCCGGCGATGCGCGTACGCATATTTGGGATATAGAATGCATGTCGCGGACGGTTTATTGGTCAGTCGTGTCTGGACGTTCGATGCGTACACATGTCATGTCATGCACGGCGCCGGTCTCGCAGGCTTTCGAAACAAGGTTCCATATTAGTCGACGTCTGTAAATAAGTAGAAAATTAAAAAGGACTTTTACAATTGATCCGAGTGAAATTTATTTATGGTCAACTGGTTTTTTCGATAATGTTAGCGGCAGTCGGGTTGTGTTTGTACTTATTACTTGGAAAGTAATATTTAGTTAGGACGCCCCTGAATGGTGTGGACAATGTTTTGTATGTATGTCGTGTTTGTTATCTCTGCCGGAACAATTGTCCGCCGCCGGATGCTTCTGACAGTCCCAACGTCTAAATGATAATATACGCCAGTAACTGCCGCTGTATTTTTAGTATTTGCACAATAATTTTTCTGTAGTATTTATAGCTGTTTAGTAAAGAACTTCTATAAGCATAGAAACATCAAAGTTTGTTTCAACATCAATTATTGAACATCAAAAGCGGCCTTGACCTCTGAATTTATTTTAGTTCTTATAAGTTAACCTAGCAACCGCCAACATCTGGCTTACATCCTTAGTATTTTGCATTGATGCCTACGTTCATAAATTACTTATTGAATAAATAACATAGCTTCATGAAATATTCTTTTTACGTATTCCGAGTGAAACTCTAGCTAGAACAATGTAACTCTTAACGCATTGGAAAGTCATATGTTTAAATGTCTTCCCAGTTTTCACGTCAATCGTGTGGAAAAACGACACATTTAAAGTTGAAGAGAGCGGTAGGGACCGATATTGACGTCTTGGTAATGACAAGGGTAGGAAGGAAGCCTTTTGTTGGCCCAACATTTATTAAAGGTTCGAAATAGATACACGGGGAAGTTACAGCTATCATGATAAACCTTTGCGCAAAACTAGAACCCATTTTCTTCTTTTTCAGACAAGCAGTTTTGTAGTAATCTGCCAAATGTTGCAAAAACCAATCAAAAGTGGACTGTGATCGCCTTTTAGGCGTTAAATTAGTAGTAATAGTGTATTAAGTGCTTCTTTACCAAATATTTATACCTTGTAACCAATAAAATCAGCCTTAATTAAGAACGAAGTCACCTTAAAGGACCAAAAGAATTTTGTAAACTTTTTAGTAGTTGACGAACGCCTTAATTTTTTACGAAATTCTAGTGTAAGTGTGATTGTATAACAGTGCTTATAATATGAGACACATTTTTTACTAAATCATTTTGTACGATATCTCTATCAACGAATTTTCGTAGAATGATACATTTGGAGTGTGGTTTGTGGTGGTTCCGTGATAACGTGAGGTGGTGTTGAAACAGTGAGAAAGTTGCAAAAAGTTGTTACCATGGAGCGTTGCGATGGATTCCTGGTCTACAGAAAACCGGTGTACAGGGTCTTCCAGTATTTGGAAACGTAAGTATTGCATGGAGTTAAAAGTAATTTTTATGAAAGAGTAAGAATATAAAAATATTAGCCTTCAGCCAATATTTTTGGCTACCATAACTTCTTTCAAATAATCTGTTCATCGAAAAGCGATTCTATCACAATAGCAACCAAAGTTAATAAACGAAATCATAAAAACGACCTTGATAAGTGCTAAGATTTCCATAGGCCTATAAACGTTGAAATGACCGCGTTTTCACTTTGAAAATTAACGTTCTCCAGCTAATTTCGTTACGTCAGCATTTCAAAAAGTCTTTAGATACTTTAAACATTTAAAATTAAAAGCTTCAGACGATTAGAAACGAGAATTTCTTAAAGATTTCAAGTATTAATAATATTTGACCTTTACCGACTTTGAAGTTCGGTTTTTGCGAACGGATTTTGGCAAATGAAACTAAAAAATGTGTTTTATAAAGGCCTGATTGCATTGATGATAACGTTTGAGATCCACAATGGCTGTACGATTCCCAGGTAGATTTTGGAAGGATGGAAGTTTTTCAATATGTTTTAACTCTAAACTAAAATTAGATTTCAAAATGCTAAAGATATGTTTTTTTTTTACCTATATTTGCGCAATTTTAGGTCATTGTTCACTGTTGTAAATCACTCTTCCATACATGAGTGTAATTAAGGTTATCTTGTTTCAAATGAACAAGGTACAAGGTACATTTACTTTAACACAAAGGATGAACCATATATCATTAGTGAACTAGACTTCATAACTTGATTCCATTCTACAAAATACAATTTCAAACTAAATTCTGACTTATGCCTAATAATACTAAAGTCGTTCTTACAATGGCAAGACCTGTTTCACGGTTCAGCCACATTCAATGGTTCACAACTAATCATGTATTTAACAGATAGCTTCCCAGATTGAGACGTTCCGTTCTACCAAATAGCTCTGAACACTTCGGTAGACAGGCCTCCATATTTAATGAGCCACTCTCCTTTAACCGACGGGCCAATCGATCATTAGTAACCTACACTCAACATTGAATCCTAAATTGATGATGATAGTGCTCAATTTTGTGAAGATGTTGCGGTTGATTGGTGTAACATTTAAAGGAATAGGTATATATTATTTGATGTTGCATATTGAGTTAGACCAAAATAACGCTAGATTCTCATTAGTTGGAAATTGTCACAGCGGCGTTGTGGTTGCAAGGGTCATTGCCAAACGCATCCATGTAAAGTTTGAACGATTTAGAAATATTATTACAACTCTTCGGTTTGTTAGTAATTTTATGCCCTTCTGGTCCTTTTTGTGGCAACAAGCTTGTCTCTATTTCATGACCTTGATAACAAACGTTATTATATTTGAGTTAAGTACAGTTTGTTCCTGCCAAATCGATATTTCTAAGCGGTTACAATCCGTATCTCACAACACACAAAAGAACTAAAGTATCAGATTATCACAAAAGAAAACATTGTGCCTTTATTTATTATTCTAGCAAAATAACGAAGGAACAAAAGAGAAAATATTTTTCAAAAGCAATACAAAGTAGCCAAACAAAAGATGGAAGCCTTCGATCTCAGGAACCAGTAAGCGTCTTCAAGTCTCAGTTTCAATAGAATCTAGTTCTGATATCGACAAGGAACGTCATTGAAGCGTTAGCCTATGTTTGTGGGGAACACAATACAAGGTATGCCCGGCCCACACAGTGGAATACTCTTGAAATAGCTTTGACCAAAGAATACTGGAAATATAATCGGAATTATTTGACGGAGGCATGAGTTTGTGGTTTCAAGGTAGTAAAGGTATTGCTGTACTGTAGGTATGTCTAGTCTAGACGCTATTGGCGGATAAAGTGGAATTGCAATTTGGAAAGTACCTATGGAATGTTCTGACTGAACTTAGAACTTTTTATTGAGCAGAAAGGAATATACCTTTATTGGGTCACACTGACTTAAATGACATGATTGATGTTACCTACTAAAGTAGCCACAAATTTAGATTCCGTATTAAATACTATTCAAATTAGAAGAATCGAAATGTCCAAATTATTCTCAATCGGATCTGCGAATTGTAGAGCGTGATTAGCATTGTAACTAACCGAGGACTAAATTACGGAGTTTCCTTGAAAGTTCCTCATAAAACTGACGCATTGTGCATTCTAATTTAAGCTTCATTTTTCTCTGGTGGACAGTGACTAGGTAGGTATGTACTTAGACTGTGAAATGTGCTCAAATGACCTACTGACTAAGCATTCTAAAGATCTTATAAACACTGCAGTTGAAACCTGCCTCGACTGCCTCGTTGGCTGAGTGGTCGCAAGTGCGACTTCCAGAAGTCTCGAGTTCGATTCCCAGGTAAGGCAAAGTGTTACTGGATTTAAAAAAAATCTCAGTTGTAGCACGGAGTCTGGAAATGTGCCCGTTATATGGCAATAGGCTCACCCCCTATTACATGGGACTCATAACATAAATAGTGAAAAGTGGGTGTTACATTGTACAGTGGCACTAAGTGCCATGATGTGCACCTCTGCCTACCCCTTCGGGGATAAAAGGCGTGATGTTATGTTATGTTGATGCCGTGTTCGGTTCATACTGTTGTGTTCACGACACAGGAGAAAATCCCTCGTATAGGACAATAATAAAAAACAGCGTTTTACACTCTGAAGCTCTATTCACGTCATCTACTACACGACAGACTCAACATCTGACAAATGAAGATCTAATCTTCCATGACAATTTTGGTCCTCGAACTGAGTGTCAAGGACATAAAATTTACATTCACCCAACCAAAATGTTAAATAGTAAGACTTGTTCTTTTTACAAATGATTGTAGAAGTTCTTTCGGTTTTACTATCAGGACTTGGAAGATTAACTGGAAATTGTTGCTCCGAACTTATTAAGTCTAGTTTTAGATTTTGATACAGAATGTACCATTTAAAAGCGTATAGGACTAAACACATGGTTTACGGGAACAATGATTACATGCACATATATATACCATTTTTTGATGGCGGAAAATCATCCAATGACTTCTCCCGCCTTGGGAGAGGCGAGAGGGAGTGTCAGACTCTTACTGACTAAAAAGACTAAAAACCACCCCGTTCCTACTCCTGCACTTCGAACCAGAGCCCCGGCAACCCGTTAAGCCCTAGTATATACAATGATATAGGTACCTATCTTAGCAATCTGGTTATTATGTATAATGACAAGTCATTATGAATTATATCAAATTTATCTCTTTGACTGTAACATATACATCCCTGTTACGTACCCTTTCGCATAAAGTGCCACTTCAAACATCGATCCGACAAAAATGGAGATACAATCGTTATTTCGCTTCTATAGAAAAGTTCCCAACTGTGAAGTCATTTTCTGATATACTGTATTGACCAGCAAACACTTTACTCCCAGTAGTACATTATACAAAGTTATCAAGACCACGTGCTATGCAAAAAATAAATACATTTTCATGCAGCAGCAGTTGTACGTTTTGAATAAATTTAAAATAAAACAGTTGGACCCAGTGTGAGTTGGAGCAAGACGTCGGAATTTCCATAAAACTGCAATATTTTACAAACGTACAAAGTCGCATGGATATCTATCCCGTATCCAGTATTACTATCTACCCTTTAATTTTGCAACTTGTTCATGTAAAATGTATACAAAATGCTTCCCTTCTGTGTTTCTGATATTGTGATGTTGTTTATACCAGCCTTGTAATAGCTGGCATTCTTGAAACGGCAATCGCTAACAAGTAATTTAAGATTAAATATTTTACTACTTTATCATCTTCTGCTTGGATATTGTAAAATGAATAGCGGAAAGCACATGAATCCTTGATAAAAACTTCACTAAAACTTGAATTAGTACTTATAACCTGAGTGTGTGCTGCTACGAACACTGGAAGCAAAATTGAATCTATCTTCCCATCATCAGCAACCACAAAGTGACTCCTGTCATGTACATGTCTCCCAAAATACTTGTGACTACGAGGGTCTGTCTTCAGAATACATTATACTAAGTCCCTAAGGTCAAGGATCTCTTCCAGAATTCCGTTCCTATGTAGCACGTCTTAAAGAGAAAACAACTTTATCATCGTCAAAAGGTTCTTGACCTCTGAAAAGAAAGATGGGGTCTTCGTTATTTTGATCCTAAAGCATTAAATTATGAAATTCGTTCCTTATAAAACCCTCATTAAAAGGTTTCCGAGAATTGCTTAGAGAGGCACTCACAGGCCGCGGGGTGGTCGGATAAAATGAAAGAAGTGGTATGTTAGGGCGATGCGTTAATGTCTAATGAGTAATGTTAGGATTGTACTTTTTGGGGTTGCCTGAAACAACTGTTACATTTGTGTAATCTGTGTACTCTTAATAGGGTAGACAGACAGATATAGTTTAGGGTTAGGCTTCCAGAAGATTGCTTTTGGTGTACCTAATTGAAATACCATGTTTTTTTGTAACAGAAAGAGGATTTTAGGTTATGTCAGTAACAGTAATGAAAGTAACACTGGTCTACCAATACCAATATTCAACGTTTCTCTGTCCCTTCTTGATCTAACCATGAAACAAATTTCATATAAATAATAAAAAAATTCATATAAATAAAAAATACATATCTTAAGATCTTCTATCCACGCTCAAACCCAATCTATTCCTTCCTCAAAAACACTAAAAATCAATATGTGACAACACATAATGCACACGGACGGAACCCTATTCCAAAAAGTTTATACGGACGCCATTTTTTAAACTACAGCAAAGGGTGGAATGTTTTCCTAACGCTTTAAATATAGCACGTTTAAATAGGGAGCTAAGTGTTTTAAAGTGCATGGTATGTTCTGGTACTTTTTATAGAACAATCTCGTTTGTTTTTATGCTTTAATAGTGCCATAAAGTTTAATGATTTTAAGAAGAATTGTTGTATGTGTTGACTAGCTCAAGTATTGATTATCTTATTTAGGATATGGTGTACTCAGTTATAACGAGGAATATTTTGGGTAAGGTTATGGTAGCGTTGGAAGAATGTCAGACTATTTTTGGCTAAATTAGGCGTTGAATTTTGGAAGGAATGGAACATTCAATATGTTTGTTAAATGTTTCAATCGGTTTTTGAGAGAGGAGTATTCGAGGTGATTTTACTGAGCACTATTAGCATAGCATATGTGTAGCTCGTCCTACCGGGACCGATTTCTTGGGCGTAGGATAAATTAAATTGGCGGAAACTATTGGATATCACTGAAACTACTATACGGTACTCGTACGTACCAGCTACATACGGTAGTCAACCGCAGTGGCTTGTAAAGTACAACTTTAAAAGCTTCCCGTACAAATGTTAAGCGAACAATACTTACTTTTATACCAAAGTACCCAGTCAAGTCTTAAAGGTACTTAGTTTATTGGACTGCGGAGAAACACACGTTCCACTGGTTCACATCGAAACAAAAATGTAGTAAAATTAAGATGCAAATAGATGTGCTGATTTTAAAATAATATACCACTATTGAGATTTTTCTAAGATAGTTCCAATTTTAGGATCGGCGATAATTATCTCCCTGTAAATATCTACATTATTTTTGCACCATTACTGATAAGTAAGCCGGTCAGCAGAAGGTTCACCTGATGGTAAGCAATCGGCGATCGCTCCGATATCCGATACCCGAAGACCCGATACCAGAGGCGTTACAAGTGAGTTACCGGACTTTTGGGGATTAGGAATTTGAAGATTGTTGTCGATTCAGGGATTTAGGAGATCGGGGAGGGGTAATTGTTGATGCCTCACTTTCTCGACGAAACACAAGTGTTGTTTCTTGTTTCACGTCGGTTTTCTGTAAGGCCGTGGTATCACTCCGGTCGAACCGGCCCGTTCGTGCCGAAGCGTGCCTCTCTCACACTTAAAGCTACTAACCTAGATATAAACATCTAATATCACGGTTGTCAGTGCATTGCAACAGCTCAGCTCAAATCATATTACACTTCACAAGTTCCCAGCTTACCATAAATAAATTTGAACACTCAGATTTATTTGATATCTTCAAGAATTCTCATGCTTTCGCATTACTGTAACATAACCGTATCAAATAGATTGTCAACATTCGGTATCTAAGATATTTGATCGTTCTGTATTGCGAAAATTAATCACAAGCTAGCTTAGTTTTGGATCTAGTTTTATGTCTAACTCGTTTAGACTAGATTGAAATGAGTCATTGCTTAGATAGTTGTTACCTAATTCAAAGAAGTATATGTCTTTAAGTATTCATAAATAACAACATGTCTTTTGCCCTTAGTTGATCGCAGATTTCAACACTGTATAGTTGTTATGGTCATTTTCGGTTTATATTGGTATTAACTATAATAGTATCAGGCATAAGCATTTGATTAGTCACACTTAGGTTAGTAATTTAAATGAGGGAATTCCCATTTGCGGTAAGATAAAAACAATTTATTTCTAGAGGTATAACCTCCATATCGCTATGTAGTGTCTATCTGTATTTATTTTACTGTAACTTTGAAATTACAGAGAAGAATTAAAAGTACATTTTCAAAAAGCTTAACCCTATCAACTAAAATATTTCAAATTCTTTAAATCACTTCGCAATTGCCTTCCCCTTGATTCCCTCGCAATAGCATTTCATTGAAAGTAAAAAACCAGATCGTTTCTGTTTTCGCACGTCATTACTCACACTTTTAGATCTCCCTAAAAAGCGACCCAAAATTGGACACATCGCGTGCCACGTCATTTCCCCTCCTGCTGGGTGGAATCACATGCTACTGTACACTGTACAAAACGCCATAAAAAGTAAAATTCAATACCTTAGGGGACCCACCCTTTTTCCGTACAGAAGCAAACATTTTTAAACCGTTCAAGGGTTCACCGGTAATTCCGTTAATGGATGTCGAAGCTCCCATCTCTAATTAGCTTTCATGAAAATTATCTCGGAAAGATTTTATTTATTGCTTCTTTCGTATATTTTTGTTTTTATTTTGTGAGTGAGACGAAGTGAAGTGTAATTTAAAGAGCTTATTTTGTTTATGTGGTTGATATTAATTAGTTTAAGTACCTACTTATTACGACAGGAAGGATTTTCTCTAATTAAGCGTAAAATTTCCTGCTTATTTTTTTTAATCCGTCTAGCAGAGGTTTTATGTTTTTGGATGGAGCCGTTTTTTCTATAATTTTTCGAGGAAGTTGGTGCCAAACAATAAGCTTAGTTATTTTTCTCGTATTACGGTCGACTTTCCATTGGATAGGTATTATTTTACATCATTATAAAGGATGTCCCTACTTGTTCAGTTCCAGTATATTAGTTGGTTATCAAGTAGTTCGCTCTATTGAGCATGGAATCCTCTTCATACGAAGCTAACTATCACTTGACCGTTTTAGTATAATTGGCAGTTAATTACCAGACAATAGATTTGGCCTATTATCGAGCAATTTATCGGGGGCTTAGAACAGATTTCCGGGTCGTGACAATGTGGGTCTGAGTTCCAAGTGGTTATTAGATATTTGACACTCATATGTGATTTTGGTTTTGTACCATCTAATTTTAAGTCCAGTGCTTCAGGAAGCTTCTTTCTGATATGCAATTTGAAAGAAAGAAATGCATTTATTCGGTACCGAGATGATTGCCAAGACATGAAAAAATGACAAATATTACTGTAGTACCTACTTTGTGTAGTAACAAAAGAAAATATGATCAAAAATTTATAAAACAATAAGAATTAAAATATTAACAATACAATAATAATTGTATCATGCTGAATTGGCAACATGCCTATACCAAAATAGATTGATTAAAAAATTATAATTATATACCTGGAGAACCTAATATTACCGAGGCTCCGGCTCGAAGTGCAGGAGTAGGAACGGGGTGGTTTTTAGTCAGTAAGAGTCTGACACTCCCCCCGCCTCACCCAGGCGGGAGCAACCATACAATGATTTCCCTCCTTAAAAAAACCTACGAATTATACATAAAATTCGTTATAGTGTTGTCATATTATTATTAACGTAGTTTTTATGATCATTGTCGGTATCTTCAGCCTACGATTATTTTTCGCTTCAAACCCTTATCCATTCCCCGTTTTCAACGGCCATATGCTAAAAAAGATATGCCTAAGTGATCCAGTCTTGTTGTTTGTGAATTTATGGCGAGACGGAACGTATAATCGATAAGTGGGGGCGGGTAGTGAATGGAATCTACCCCTTATTATGTAAGTACCTCGATACATATCCTAGCCTAAGAAAACAAGCTACAATAATGAACTACAGTCAAAACCGTTTATAACGACATCGAAGGGACCGATTATTATGATCGTTATAACCAATAGTCGCTATAACCAATATGTTTATGCTTTATAAGACAATAGACTGGAGCTCAAAATTTCGTCGTTGTATCCGATTCGTCGTTATAAACGATGTCGTTGTAAGCGGTTTTGACTGTAGCTTAAATTCGATGATTTTCCCCCATTAAAAAAAAGTCCGATTGCAGTTCTATTGCAGTCGTCTCTACAGCGTTTAAACGGCATCCGAACTCATTTCCTCGCCTTACAGCAGTTAATAGAGGAATTAAGTACAGAATCTAAATTAGATAAACTTACATAACGAGATTAAACATTATTACGTACTTATGTTATTAAAGTTTCTCTCCAACACCAGGAGAGTGTTCCAATTTCATCACAAACGGTCACAAGTAATATTTTTCATTTAACATAAATCCTTTAAGTTTAATATCTTGTACATTACCTACACGACTTGTTGAAATGTAATCAAGAGTGCTGTGTCTTACGTAATTTGGAAGAAATTGTGTTGTATATTATTCTGTGTCTATGACTGCTTCGTGGGCTGAGTGGTCGCAAGTGCGACTGCCGGGCAAGGGGTGTTGGGTTCGATTCCCGGGTCGGGCAAAGTATTACTGGGTTTTAAAAAAAATCTCAATAGTAGCACTGAGTCTGGAATTGTGCCCGGTATATGGCAATAGGCTCACCCTCTATTACATGGGACTCATAACATAAATAATAAAAAGTGGGTGTTACATTGTACAGTGGCATAATGTGCACCTCTGTCTACCCCTTAATGGATAAAAGGCGTGATGTTATGTTATGTTACGTTATTCTGTGTTATTTTGTTTCTAATTTACATGGAATATAAAATGCAAAGACAATACAGAGGCAGAAAATACTGTAACGGTTGGCGCGGTGGTCGGGCAACTGGCTGCCGCGCAACGTATAGCGTGTTCGATTTACGCACGGAACAACTATTTGTGTGATCCACAGATTGTTGTTCCGGGTCTTGTGTAACTTGTTTCTAAACGCACAGGAGAAAATCCTAATGTGGAACAACGTTTTAAAAAAAAGAATAAAAACGTAGGGCATAATTTTACAAAATAGTCCTAATAAGTACTTCTTAGATAAACATTTGTTAGACTTATGTCTCAAAATATTTGCAGTGAAGTATTTTACTAACGTACTCAATAAACGTTGATGGATCAGAGTTAAATTTGAAAAACTTACTCATAAATCGAAATGTTTACCGTTCGGTATACGAGAACCTAACGGGTAACCGGGGCTCCGGCTCGACGTGCAGGAGAAGGAACGGGGTGGTTTTTAGTCAGTAAGAGTCTGACACTCCCTTCCGCCTCACCCAGGCGGGAGCAATCATTCGATGATTTTCCCCCCTTAAAAAAAAATACTGACCACCGTTGCGTAGAAAATATATGCATAATTATTTTACATTTAAATAAAAATTAAATAATTGTATATAAGGCACCATATGTTAGTCATATTTATTTTGTTGTCCATGACATTAGATCACGCGAGCTCAGTTTAATTAATTAAAACTATTGTGTCTACTATTATGGTTCACATATGATGTATAGTTCGGTCTATTATTTCACTCAAATGACGCGACGCAAGCCCATTGAGTTTTCCAGTGATTCACAACATTTGCTTATATTAAAACTAAACGTTGTGTCGAAAATTGATATGTACTGAAGTTGATGACAATGTGACGAATATTTATTTTAATTAGGTTATTCATTATGTAATGAGCAGTGGAATATTATTGTATAAGTTTAACATAACATAACGTCACGATGTTTACTCCCTTGCTGTTGAGACGGTATGGGCCCAGAAAACAAACATATTAAAAGTTAAGAAAAATGACAATAAATAAATTGTTTAAAAGTTTATTAAATAAACACAACTAACTTAGTAGGCACGTACTATTTCATATTACTAAGAAAAAGTCCTAGTCATGAAATGAAAGAGACGTAAAAATAAAACGCATCCAAAGAAGTTTGACAAACGCTGTCTAAAATCATAATGCATGTGCAATGCGCACCCCTACTGACACAACTAGGGGGGTGAGGTCACACGTGTACGGTTTCACAAGATTTATATTTATTTTATCGAAACACATTATATTGCGAAATACTCAGTCACGGGTCAAATTGAATTGAACAGCGCATCTAGTGCCAATATTGTAATATTTTCAATTAATGTTAGTGTTGTCTGGGTAAATAATATATGGGAGTACAAATATTTGTGTGATGTAAATATACCTGATGAAGATTGTTTGTTGAAACTTATTGGACTGAGCGTAGATTTTTTCTGTAAGTATGGATATTGAAGTCCCAAAACTATTCGTCGTTTATGAGTAGGTATAATCGCGCTAATAGACAAGCTATGATTTTCCGAGCGTACGGCGCGTCGCGTGCCGCGCGCGGATCAAAGAGCTGTCAGACCACTACAGATGGAGCTCAACAGGGCCGATGCCGATTCAGAGTCGCGGAGTACCTAACGGGTTACCGGGGCTCCGGCTCGACGTGTAGGAGAACCTAACGGGTTACCGGGGCTCCGGCTCGACGTGCAGGAGAAGGAATGGGGTGGTTTTTAGTCAGTAAGGATCTGACACTCCCTCCCACCTCACCCAAGCGGGAGATGTCATTCGATAATTTTCCCCCATAAATATGGTGCTATAATAAATTACAAACCAACCATAGTTATTATACAGAATCTTACATAACATAAAGAAAACATGTTATTCTCGTATTTAATCTAATTTTCCGGCATTTACATTAGCGTCTTAATAGCCAAGGCGACAGTCTACCAGTCTGCTGGTTACTTTCCAACTAATTTCACTAGAGACTTAAAAACTTCGTAATGTCTTAAGTTCCGATGTCTCGATTCCTTTTTCCATTTAAAAAGTATTTGCGAACTTCATTTGAGAAAGCACTGCAGTTTTTAATCTAATTCCGTCGCGATAGAGTTGAAAATATTATTTTCTCTGTAAATTGCGAGGTTTGGTGGTCATGGAATTTAAAAAAATCAATGTGTTCTATTGTTTTTTTATCGTTCACAAAACTTTTGCAAATTGGGTAGTTTCTAGGGCATAAAAATTAAAAATCTAATTATTCCGTCAGTTAGATAATGAAAAAATAATAGACACGTATTTTTTTATTTTTTCGTATTAACTTACAATACTTAGATAAAATGGCGCTAAGTTTAGGAGTGGGAGGTCGTTACGTCATAACGTGCTACAAAATGTGACACGCTGTGACGTCACACGATTTTTCAAATTAATATATCGTCGAAACTATCTAATTTTGTGAAAAAAGAAAAAATACGTGTAAAGTTTTAAATTAATGTACCAGACGGACATTTAAATAAAATTTAGGAAACTACCCTATTGTATGATAATGAAGATTTGCATATTCGGTATCCTGAATTTTTAAGAAGTCCTATTGGAAGTCGTGAAGCTTACGGGCCGTTTGATGGTAAGCGGTCGCCGTAGCATAAGTTTAATACCAGGCGTTCATCATGGTTTGGTTACGTTCTATAAAGCCGAGGAACTGGATAAAACTGGTTAAACCCAGTGAACATCTCTCATACTCATTGAACGAATGCGATAACTATTTACAATGATTTCTCCAACTGTTTACTGTTAAAGGTTATAAATGTAAACAAACATTTTGTTTACAACACAAACCCCTTAAAATTTTGCAGACCAAGGTGACACACAACAAACTACTAAGTACCAACGTCCAATAAGTTGGCGGGAATCTTTTATAAATTCCTTATAGAAACTTCGAGAATGTTCGATGAACTAAGTTATCGTGGAAATCGGTAGTTATAGATCGGAATCGCTAAGAAATTTCTCATGCTTCCTAAGTTTAGGTTTACTTATAATATTTGTCGTTGTTAGAATTTGAGGATATAGTTTTAGGTGACTGACAAATAGTTGTTTTGTGAAGTTTCAAGGGTTTCAACCGCCATGGTTGAATATAAAAAAATGTTCGCGTTTGTCTTGATTTTGTCATGTTTTCTTTGCTCAAAGAGGGTTAATATTGTTTATAACAGTCAATTCTTTTTCTTTAATAGAAATTCTCAATTAAAGTCTAGAGTCTAAAGTTCTAAACTAACACTATTATATCTACAAAAGATATTTATATTTATAGTTGTTATAGAAGCGCAAAACGCAATGTAACAATTACTTAAACTGTCAAACACCAAGCGGTCACCGGTGACCGCAACCTATTGTTCTTTAATTGTGTCTATAATGACGGTACTCGACGAGTTAAATAGTAAACAAAAACAGATTTTTATTCCGTACTCATAGAAATAAATTCACATTAAGCCCATAAGAACATTAAATAACAGTACAAAATAATAATATTTCTCGCTAACTCTCAGAAAAATTGTTGGTGCACTTGTAAAAGCACTCCCATTTGCAGTAGCCACGAGATTGCTCCTTTGCCCTCGTAGGAGGACTCGCTGGGCACTCTGCCAGGCATACGGTAAATAATCCTAGTAACATTATCAGATTGAGAGCAGTTCTTAGCTGATTATTTTTTAAAGAGGCGGAGTAAACTGATTAGGAATGAAATTATTTTTGGTTTTGGGTACTTCGAGGGTGAAGATGTAAATGTGAAACTTGTGGTTCATAGGTAGGTATAGTGAAAGAAACTGTTAGATTTCCTTATGTAGAAATTGTATCCTAAACATTAACACGGTTTTTGCGGCGGGCCAATGCCTTTTCTATCCTTTTTCACATGACTGACAACTAGAAAAGAACTCAACTCTGAAGAGACAAGAGCAAACCTATCTCAAGTCGCGGAGAACCTAACTGGTTACTGGCTCGACGTGCAGGAGAAAGAACGGGGTGGTTTTTAGTCAGTAAGTGTCTGACACTCCCTCCCGCCTCACCGAGGCGGGAGCAGTCATTCGATGATTTTCCCTCCTTAAAAAAAACCTATCTCAAATACAAAGAAAAATGAATTATTGGCTATAAAATCGACGTTTGAAATGAACATCTACATTGCAATGATGACCTCTATTAACTTACTTTGGGCACGAAGTAAACCACAAACGCAGATAGTCAAACTTCAACTCTAACTTGTCCTCATATGTTCGAAAACTGCATTAAAACAGTTTAAAATTTAAACGTTTACCGTACAGCTTTGTGCAATGTCCAACTTCGTCTACACTGTTTCGTGTTGGCACTAAACTAATAAATATTAATTGTGGTGCGAAATTGTGTGAGTTTGACGGGACACTGGATTGATATTGTCGAAGGGAAATTTTAATTTTGCTTTATACTTAGTGAAATGGTTCAAAAATAAGGCTAGGTAGTTTTAGGTTGACAAATAGATACATGAAATGACGTTGGGGTAAAATACTTTTTGGTATTATAGATGTGGTTTTAGTAGCTAGTATGTCCAGATGCAATAGGGTAGATGACTAATTTTTATTTCAATGTCCGTCTGGTAGATTATTTAAAAACATTAGACACGTATTTTTTATTTTCTTACGGAAACGAATACTTTCGACGATATATTGATTTGAAATGTCGCTTGACGTCACTTCTATGTACTTTTTATATATAGAAATGACGTTTCAGCCCCCACTCCTAAACTTTGATTCGTTTCATCTAAGTATTGTTTGACTATACGACAAAATAAAAAAATACGTGTCTAATATTTTTTTATTACCTAACTTACGGACTAATTAGATTTTTAGTTTTCATACCCTGTCATCATCCCTATTACGTACGACTGTATTTTTGCATGTAGTACTCCTAAGAAGTATTTGCCTAAGTTAGCATGTCCCTGAAATAGTTCACATTTCAACGATAAAAGTCACTAATGCAGAACAAATATGGTTTCAATTCCATTATCTACTGAATAGACAAAGCATAATACCCTGTCGAATATACACTATCAATATGTCTAAAGCAAATACACGTACTAGAACGGTAACAAAGGACTCCTCAACTTATGACATGCAAGCATACATCAAGCCAACAAATCGTGTTGTATCTATGAGAAAAAGACGTACAGACAAACTGTCAGTGTAAGCACTCGAGCAGACGAGTGATTGGCGGCTTACACGCAACAGTTCGTGTGAAACCATCCTTAATAACGACCCACAGATTATAGCTTAACGTATCCTAGTCCAGATTGTGGCTGGAAGATTTATTGTAATAGCTAGTTTACCTCCTGGCTTCTCCCGTGGTTAATGCCCACATCTTGGTGCCTGGTCTTTATTATTTGATCGTGAGAGTTTTTTGTTGAGTACTTAATTTAGTCTTCGGGTGATTATTTTCATTTTGTTTTCTGTGCGGCTAATGTGCTAAACGATTAGGCCTTTCGCAACTTGTGTTTATAGTATCATGTAAGTATAGTGCAGCACTATTGCTATCGACGTCATTTAACCTGGGAATTCTGTGCTCAGCGCTATATTTTTCTTATTTAGGTAATACCAAAGTGGTTACTGTATACAAGATTTGAATAAAACAAGATAACACAACTATATATATTTTCAACAACACCAAAAAACGTCTTCAAAACCGAATTTCCTCATTCCATTCTCAAAGTGCACGCTAAGGTGGCGCCCTCTACCACGTAAATCTCACGGTTGACCTGTATTTGGGTATTGTTGGAGGGCTTCCAAACGGACAAACGTCTTCCGTTTCCGTGCCAATGCTCACTTCCCCAAGTGACTATTGTGGTTGCAAATCATATTATTTATGGTTTCATCCTTTTACGTAGCTGTATGAGAAATACAGGCATTCTGCTGAGTGAAGTGGTTTTATATGGACCTGTGCCCGCTGTGTAACTGGCTTGAATGCAACTATTTTATCTCTCTATTGAAATATTGTCATATGAATAATTGTAACAGCTTGAATATAGATTTTTTATAACAATGGTTCTAATTTGTTTAAAATGTTTTTTTTTCGATTCTTTCGATTCGATTCTACTGTCTCGTTGGCCGAGTGGTCGCAAGTGCCGGGCAAGTGGTCTCGGGTTCGATTCTCGGGTCGGGCAATGTATTACTGGGTTTTAAATAATCTCAGTAGTAGCACGGAGTCTGGAATTGTGCCCGGTATATGACAATAGGCTCACCCCCTATTACATATGACTCATAACATAAATAGTGACAAGTGGGTGTTACATTGTACAGTGGCATAATGTGCACCTCTGCCTACCCCTTCAAGGATAAAAGGCGTGATGTTATGTTATGTGTTTTATTCTTTAATAGCTGTCACTAGATTTGCTGAAGACTTCGTACACCCCTACAATAATACTAGTGAATTAATTGAATTTTCTGGAAATAATCTATTAATACTCCTTTTCTCTTCATAAAATACACATGCCAAAATCTAAATTTCGTTTATATATGTCCCAGAGCAGACACTCACGGAATCTTTACAACACTTAAGATCTTAAGATACTTTAGCAAAAACTATTTACGATATTAGTACCTAAACACTGTCAAAATTCTAGCGCTTTAACATTGTCCATATTAAAATCCAGTCAGCACAGTCTAGCCATAATTGGAGCTGTTTTAGACAAAGTTCCGCGTAAACGGTGCAATGAACAAGAGAGGTGTGGTTCAGTGAGCATCCATGCATCTATCCGGTTAGCCGGGCCAGGTATTCATTGGCTACTCAATGAACTACGCGTCCAAAATAGACTGGGAAAACTTTGTAGGCTGAAATTATAGCTTGAAAGTGTTTTTAGATGTTTTTTTGGCGACGGAAATCTGTTTTTCATAACATAACATATTTATGTTATGAGTCCCATGTAATAGGGGGTGAGCGGGAGCCTATTGCCATATACCGGGCACATTTCCAGACTTCGTTGCTACTACTGAGATTTTTTTTTTTAAACCCAGTAATACTTTGCCCGACCCGGGAATCGAACCAGAAGCCCCTTACCCGGCAGTCGCACTTGCGACCACTCGGCCAACGAGGCTGTCTGTTTCTCCCTATTGTACCTACTCTAAGCTTAGTTTGGTCCTAATTCTCATGTTTTTACAGTTTATTTTGAATAAAATGTTTACATTTTCTTCTTAGTTTTCCTTGTAGGTAAAAACGTTGAAATTACTACTCTAAAGCAATATGCCTTATAGACATTTTGTCCTAATTAAGGGACTAATCTACATCTATTTACAAATTACACACACCAACTCTGAGCTCTATACCGTTGTCATAAGAGTGATTTTTGGATCAAGTATTGTTTGATCTGACCGTTGATTGCGGTTGTAAGCGGATAAAATGACAATTAACATGTTTGGTCATCGGATTACGTTATGTTATAGGTTATTAATACCCTTTCTGCTGACCCTTTTCTCGGTTTAATGGGAAATGGGAGTTATTAAACCAAGGATATGATTATCCAATATCTATACTTGTAATATGAACTGGTTAATATCTTTCGCGCTTGTCGGAAATTTTAGAAGAATTTTCAATAGCTCTAAAACATCACTTTTGACTTTATTCTTATGTTTAGCACGGCACACCCGTTGGCTTTGAGGCTTATTACGCTAATGTAGCCCATATGTCATCTCATCCCCCATGTCATTCCAAGAGTTAAAGAATGTTGCGCTTAATTCTATGTATGTTTTAGACTCCACTAATTAAATCTTTACGTTTAAGTACTTTATCTTTATATTTAACTATTAACTGCCAATTTCAATATACTATCTCAATCTAAGGTCTGTGGATTAAGACCGATTTTAGACAAAAAACTCCATATAATACGATATTTGACAACTAGTCAAATTCAATACTTTTTACGAACTGTCAAAAACGACAGTTTTCTATGAATTTTGTACGAGATTGTGAATTGTGACGTCATGTTTTTTTCAGCGTCAAACAGCGTACTTATTTCTTAACAATTGGCCGGAAAAATACTAAAATTAAGTTGGTCATAAAATCAATTAATGAAAGTGTGATTATTTTTTAATATTTTATTGTATTGAGCAATCAAAAGTACCCAATTAGGTATATCAAAGACCGACCCTTAACCACAAATTTTAGATTGAGGTAGTTTATTGAAATTGGCAGTGATATGTAACAGAAATAACTTTTTTATGGCTTAAGCCGGTAAACGAGCAGACGTATCACCTGATGGTAAGCAATCGGCGTCGCCCATGGATACCTGGAACACCAGAGGCGTTACTAGTGCGTTACCGGCCTTTTGGGGATTAGGAGTTTGAGGATCGTTGGGGATTCAGGAATTAGGGAACGGGAGGGTAATTAGGCCTCTGGTAACCTCACTCACACGACGAAACACAACGCAAGCGTTGCTTCACGTCGGTTTTCTGTGAGGCCGTGGTATCACTCCGGTCGAGCCGGCCCATTCGTGCCGAAGCATGGCTCTCCCACACTTAAATAAACGGTAACTTTAAATAAACGGTCAAATAGCGAGACGTTATATTCTCTGACGCGTGTATCGGATATACAGGCTGAAATCGATTGCCTTTCAGGTTAATCCTTTAAGCTAATCTCACGCGATTGTCACTCGAACACGGGCCGTTTGAATAGATTCAGCTTCCATCGTTTATTTCAAATATATCACTTTTTAAAACCGAAATAGTGCCATTCTCTTTGAGTTATGGTTGGTGACTTAATATCCCATTTTCCTATTGGGTACTTTTTCCAGTGAGACTGTATAATCTAAAATTTCGATTAGAGCGTTAATTAAATCGATTGTTAAATAATATGTACATTTAATGTTAGTAACGTCCTTTTGGCAACACTTATTTGTATTGTTTGTGAATTTTTTACTCTTTGTCTCTCTTTCTCTATGGATAGGGTGTAATGTAGGTGTGTGTGTCAGTGTGTGTCTGTACTTTCTCAATAAAATAAAAACAGTTTTTGATCAGTTACGGAGAACTGTTATTTCAAAATAAATACATCAATTGTATATATATTGATGAATTCGTAAAATATCGCTAGTCCTTTTAGACAGTATGTACCTATACTCAAAAAAATATAGACAAAAAACGATTTGCCATTTTTGACACTTGCTTGAACTCAACTAAATTTTCATATACTAGCCATATACTACAATCAATATTGAACCTAAACCTACAACATTTACATACTATTGTACAATAAACAAACATCTTTACATTGGTAAAACATGAAACGTCCTTTGAACACATCCTTCAGAACACGGCCATTGAATCCCTTTCAATGCTTACTATTTCTGACATGCGTGCGATTTCAAATATCTCCACGTCCCATTCACGCTCCGACTTGTCGCGACGACCGTTTGAATCGTACGAGTCGTATCATTTGTAGCATGCATGCGGAAATGAAAGGTGTTCGCATAATTTTATATGACATGTAATGCAAACATCCGCTACAGAGCTTCTATTTCGTCTCGAATACAAAATGCATGGACGTGGGAAGCCTGTGTTTTCTTGTCATTATGTTTATCGGGATTTGTTTGTTTACTTTGTCATGTTCAGCATTCCAAAGTATAAGAATATTATTTCTATCTTCTACGTGAATTCTTCATGCAAAATGTCGGAGGCCCAGCTTCCTCCCCCCTTCCCCAATCTCCCCAATCCCCGAATCCCCAACGATCCTCAAACTCCTAATCGCCAAAAGGCCGGTAACGCACTTTTAACGCTTCTGGTGTTTCAGGTGTCATGGGAGACGCCGATTGCTTACCATCAGGTGAGCCGTCTGCTCGTTTACGGCATATGCCATAAAAAAATGCAAATGTTCTTCTCCAAATTAGAAGATTAAACCAAAGAAAATCTTTTCAGCACATTGGTACAAATTAAACACCATCTTTCAACAAACCCAATGGTTCGGAACCGACGAACCGTGCCAAATATTATTCGGCAATCAACACCTATCAAATTAACAAGTTTGCTAATCAAACATCAAACAAGTTTAAAATAGTCCGAACGCTACTGAATCGTAATCGATACTGACACTTGAAACTCGATTAACGCATAATCGAACACCAATCGACCTTGGTAGAACGCCGATTTGAATTTCGAACTGTAAATCCATAGTGTTAACGCACACAGCCAGTACGTTCGAGATTTTCCAGCCAAAGAGGTTGAAATCATTTCCTATGGATCGGTTGTAACTCGAGTAGGGCCAGGTTATACGAATTTCCGTTTGAACTCCTTCGATATTTCCGTAACTGATGATGTTGGGCTTGTAGCATTTTAGACTTGGATATTTTTTGCATATTTATAATGGTCACAGCGTTTTTAAGCACAGGTTGAGTTTGTCTCTATGTGCATTGTATCTATTTAATTTGATTTTGTACTTCGTGATTTAGTTGACCTTGATTGAAATATGCAAGAGGCTGATAACGAATCTACCATTATTTTTGATAAGAACCACACTAGATCCTGCATCTGTAGCCAAATGCCATTTAGTGCTTGTCTACATGTAGAATTGAAAACCAAATTATATGGGATTGACGTTAATTTTGACACTTGTCAGTGTCATCCCCATACATTTAGTTTTCTACTCTCTCTGTAGACAAGCGCTAAAGTGGCGTTTGGCTAAAGGCACTGTGTACCCCTTTTTGACTCTTGAATTTCATTATACAAACGTCAAAATTATGACACATATCACACATAAATCTTGAGTAACTTAATTAAAAACTTTGGAAACGAAACCGCATACGAGTACATTGGAGAAGATACGAAAGTGTATGAAAGGGACCGTTTAAATATTTCACCGTCGATCTCGACAGTTCACCCCCTTCATGTAAATCGATGGGGGGCGGGGGAACGTCCTCGGCAGTTGCTCCTATTACCAAGCTCCATTTTTTCGTTTTGTTTATACTGGAATTAATGAAAAACGGTACGAGCCGCAGGCTAGTGTCTTGTTGTGGACATTTTCCTCTGTTTTAGTACCAAAGGGGACTTTGGCAATGCATTCGATGGTCCTAGTTGCGCTCAACCAATTTTGTACTCTTTTAAACTTTTATAGAGTTGGAAATCCATTGTATGTTTTGAAGTTTGTGGCGTTTATGCCTGTGTGTACTCCATTATCTAAGATGGACTGGATTTTTAAATCAGATTGTGATTCTTTTAAGGGTTGGTTAGTTTGTAAATGGCTTCGTATAACTATAAAAGTTCTGACAAAACAAACATACTACAAAGGATGGGTACTCTCTGGATTAAATCAAATCGTAAAATGTTATCAACATAATCATCAGTAGGAATTAATTACAAAGTCTTATATTAACGGTCAATATAAACTCGAATAAAATAAATACTAACTATTACTTAAGAGACACTAAAAGTAATGGAAAAAATAAATAAAAGAAAATTAAAAATCACTATTTACTAAAAGCATCAAAAAATTCGTCCGCATCGACGTCAATTAGGCAAGTATCTAAAAAACTGGCAGTTTTGCTACGTTATATTCTTTGTATTTTTCATAAGTATGATAAACCTCTAAGGTGAGTCTTTAAAAATTTCCTACACATTCCTTTTTTCCTTCGAGATGAAAATCAGATTTGCTCTGATCCAATATCACGTGTTACCGGTAAAAGGCTATAAGATACTTGTGATGGTGTCGTCGCTTCAAAAAAGCCAAAGAATTTGGTTTTTAGGAGTGAAAGATATCTACCGAAGTATGAAATAAACAAAGTTCTGCAATTGAAGTATAGTCGTCGGAAGACTTAAATTGCTCAATACATGCTCAGTTAAAGAAAACGAAAGAAATCAACAAAATTATACCATGAAAGTATCATTGATTACTTTCTTCTCCATAGGAATCTACACCTTAGAATGAGCAAATAGCTTCACTATTTTTTTTTTATTGGCGCTTAAAAGTGCTTTCCTTATTTAATTGATATACTTAAATGGTCTTGACTTTGAATTTTACTTTAATTACAAAATTAGCTAGTTTTAAAATAAATTGTTTCAACTTTTCAATGCAATAAATATCTAATTAAAATTAATCATACTCTCATCCATTGATTTGACAATTTACCTACTTTTGGATTTCTTTTAGTTGCGATCCAATACAAAATTCATAGAAAAGTATCGTTTTTGACATTTCAATAAAAGTAATGAATTTCACTACCTGTCAACTATCGTATTCTTAGTAAATTTCGGAGCTGTGTTCTGTTTTGTTTTCCTTTGCTACGATAGTTCTATACGTTCGTTTACGGGCCTGCGGACGGCGAGCATGGCTGGCTCCCCGTCCGACCAGAAACAGACCCGAGCGTACGGCGCGTCGCGTTCCGCGCGCGCCTCAAAGAGTTATCAGACCACCACAGATGGGGCCCAATAGGGCCGATGCTGATTCGGAGTCGCGGAGAACCTAACGGGTAACCGGGGCTCCGGCTCGACGTGCAGGAGAAGGAACGGGGTGGTTTTTAGTCAGTAAGAGACACTCCCTCCCGCCTCACCCAGGCGGGAGCAGTCATTCGATGATATTCCCCCCTTAAAAAAAAATACGTTCGTTTATAAAACAAGATGTACGCGTTGTATTTGGCCGTGTGAGGCTACCGTAGATTTCGTCTAGCGTTCGTGACATTTTAGTTGCCAGTAAATTAATGAAACTTCGGCACGAAACAATTGACGATGCTTTGTTTCGCACGTTGCCATGGTAACAGACATATTATGTGCTATACAATGAAGCTCATAATGATAGCTGTTAATTAAAATTACGTATTCAGCCGTGCCTTACGAATTCTACCTACAATTAGAAGGATAAAATTAGCAATCGTATTTAAGAAATTGTGATTTAGAAACTGACAATTTGAGAGACTCGGAACTTGATTTCCGAATACGCAGGAAGCTGTGGGTTCAAATAAAGTAAAGTTCTTTAATTTTCAAAATTCTGTCACATCGCAGTGTCAAAAACTTTTTGACCTCACAGCAGTCCACTCTCTCTATGCAAAAATGTACCTTAATATGTATTTATAAAACCCATTTTTTTGGGGTGGACATCAACATTTTAACGTTTTAACATAGCATGATCGTCCAGCCGTTCCCGTACGTGAACGGTGATATTGCATATATTTTTCTACTTTTTTTGGCACGCGTGCTGGCTGGTGATAAAATTCTTTTTATGCTCCCTGCATCTGCTAGATATGAACTTTATCGAATGTATTTCTTTTTTTTTTAAGTTATTTTAAGCTATGTTGAGGTTGGAATTTTTTTTATGAGATTTTACATTGTTTTGTCTGTGCTCTCTAATGAAAGCACAGACAAGAATGTAGGATTATGTAGAATGATTACACGTCTTTTTTTTTTAAAAAAAAAAACGTTGCCCACACTAGGATTATCTCCTGTGTCGTAAGTGCGTTTACAAACGTACAAGTTCACATACACATGACACACAGACCCGAAACAACAATTAGTGGATCACACAAAGTGTTGTTCCGTGCGGGAATCGAACCCGCGACACGTTGCACGGCAGCCGGTTGCCCAGTCACCGCACCAACCGTGCTGTCGATCTTTTGATCCTTGTGTATCCGATTCTTATTGTTTTTAGACAATTATACTCATTTGTTATGGTAAAAGAAACATAATACAATAGATATTTCGATACCAAAAAAACGAAAATTGAAAGTAAAGAAAGCTTCTCTCATAGCAACGTTTTATACAAATAATGATGTAATATTAACTCAATCTAAGCGACATACACACAAGCAAATAAGGCTCTCTATACACCCGGCAGAAATCACAGCTAACATGTAATACAGAAATAACTGGGCTCGCTGCCATTGCAGCGGTAAGACCCCTCTTTGAGGAGTGGCTTGAGAGACGCTACGGCGTCCTCACCTACCGCCTGACGCAGGTCCTCACCGGACATGGAAGTTTCGGGAGGTACCTGTGTCTGATGGGGCGGGAGGAAACGCCCGGGTGTCATCACTGCGAGGACCGCCCTGAGGACACGGTGGAACACACCGTAGCGGAATGCCCTGCGTGGGCTGAGCACCGCCGTGCAGTGGCGTGCAGTCCATACAGGCGAAAAGGCTTTGCCGGACTTATAAATATCGTGAATCAGTGGCGTGCAGTCCATACAGGCGAAAAGGCTTTGCCGGACTTATAAATATCGTGAATATATAACATACATAAAATGTACAAACGCGTTTATTAAGATTCAATAATATTATAATAAAAGTTTGTTAAAAAACGGCTAACAATGCTAACATAAATATACATTCACATAGGTATACTATACACGGACCGCACACCTTTGTAAAGCAATGTATGCGCGCCGCACGCACCACGCATGCGCTGCGATTCCTTAAATCTTGGTTGCCAGTCGTGACGTCACAAAAGTATGCACCGCGCATGCGTGAAGATCACGACCATAGTCACGTAACAGAATAACCATTCATAATTATATTACACGACTCCTGTTGATTGACAAAATTTTGGCAACTAAAAAATTAGAGGATCGTTCGTTCATTACTTGGAAAACGATCGTATTTTATTAAGAATTCTAAAACAATAAAACAGCAACAAGTTATTGTATTTTTAAAAACAATTAAATCATAAAAGGTTTTAAATTGATACAATCTGTATATCGTAAAGTACTGATGAATGGAGTACACCAGCGCCGTCTATTGAATTTTTTGTTGAAACTTCTGAACTCGTTCGATATAATGCGAATGTATTTTTATAAATGCGTATTTAACAAATATGTTTCAAGTGTTTTAATTAATGCTTAACATTTTTACGCGTTATCGGTTTATAGAAATTTTAAACGAGGAGTTGACTTTATTATTATAAAAGTTAAAAGGAAGTTATTGAAACGTCAAGATGGCGCCATTTACATCGTTTCAAATTATATGAATGAATGTTTTTTAGTATGAAATATTGGTTTAAGACGATGATGCAATTTCATTTGACTTACTAAATTAACCTTTGTTTTTTTTAAAAATTAAACGCTGCATTACCTTAATTTAAGCTACATTTTTTTATAATAAACACTCAATTGACTATTGGTAATGACTTCAATTCATTTCCAATGTTTTCGGCCATATTGTTTTCATGTGATGTGCGATCGCTTTGTTTATGTTTTCGTTTCAATTATTAGGAATTACTTTTAAACATAAAGTTGCGTAAATATGTGTAGTAGTAGTTAAATATATGTGTAGGTTTTTCAAATAGTGTATTTGTTTATCAGTTTCTAGTACAAGTACCTATATTATTCGATTGTGAAGTTTGTGTGGATAATAGGTAATTTTATGTGTTTGTTGAAAGTAAAAACAGTAAGATTTCGCAAGAAAATGTCCTTTATCGGACTAGATTCCGGTAATGACTATAGGCAGAGGTGTACTCGAGTTACGAGAATTGACTATTGACCCAAGTAAAAGGTAGGTAATGTAAATATGTACTATATAACGGATCTTTTATTTGATTTTCTTGTTTATTGTTTGATAATTTTTAAAAATATCAACTTAGACTTCGGGTTGTACTGATTTACATATTAATTTATTATTAATAACTATGTAATGTAATAAACTAAAAACCGCATAGACTCGGCTCGGCCACAGCCGGCCGCGCTTGTTATTGTTTTGTTTGTTGACAATTTGACATAATGTAGGTACCTACGCTCTTAAATTCGTAATATGTATATTATGATTTTGAACAGATTGATTAAACTTAACAATTCCATAATGAAATTTGATTCATCAAATTTATGCTTCATTATTCAAATAAATAATAGATCCTTCATTATTTGTGAGTTTTGTTGGCTTATTCAATAGCTGATGAAGTACTTCACAAAAAATACGCGAGATGTCAGTGTATGTAATTTGGCGAAAGAATAAACCTCAACCTCATGTATTTTGTACATGTACCTGTCTTGTGTAAGCATGATTGTATGACCGGCGGGGGGGGGGGGGGTTAATCATACGATATTTTGCCTACCCAGTCTCGAAAACCTGTGCACGCCACTGCCGCCGTGCCCTCAGGGAAGTGATCGGCGATGGCGACCTCTCGCGTCCGGGCCTTGTGCAGGCCATGATGCGGAGCGAGGGGGACTGGGATGCCGTCTCCTCCTTTTGCGAAGCAGTCATGCTAGCTAAGGAGGAGGCGGGACGCGTGAGGCAGCGAAGCGCTGCCTCCTCGTAACCCAGCCATCGCGAAGGACACACCGGGCGTCGGGCATCGCGGGACGATCTCCGGCCACCGTAAGCGCGGGCCTGCGGACGGCGAGCATGGGTGGCTCCCCGTCCGACCAGAAACAGACCCGAGCGTACGGCGCGTCGCGTTCCGCGCGCGCCTCAAAGAGCCATCAGACCACCACAGATGGGGCCCAATAGGGCCGATGCCGATTCGGAGTCGCGGAGAACCTAACGGGTAACCGGGGCTCCGGCTCGACGTGCAGGAGAAGGAACGGGGTGGTTTTTAGTCAGTAAGAGTCTGACACTCCCTTCCGCCTCACCCAGGCGGGAGCAGTCATTCGATGATTTTCCCCCTTAAAAAAAAAAAATACAGAAATAACATTACCTATTAACCTTTACAATACATATTTAAGTAAAAATATCCACGTGTCTCTGTCGTTTTTATAGGCATAACAACCCAAGTTTTTATAGGGACATGGATATGGATAATTTTGCACAGAAATAGATACTAACAGACGAGTATGCATGAAAAGACTGATGACTGTTGGTGAAGCGAAAGAGGTTTGTAAGAATCGTAGCAATTGGAGTTCCATAATCTTTGCCTACTCCCATGGGAGATTGGTGTGTGGTTATGAATGTATGTATGTAAATAGATAATAGTCTAGAATAACACTATTGTTTTTAAGGGGGGAAAATCATCGAATGACTGCTCCCGCCTGGGTGAGGCGGGAGGGAGTGTCAGAATCTTACTGACTAAAAACCACCCCGTTCCTTCTCCTGCACGTCGAGCCGGAGCCCCGGTTACCCGTTAGGTTCTGCTCGACATGTAGACGCACCCTTAGGGACTAAATTAAGGAGATGGCCACTAGAGCGGGCAATAGGCTCATAACCTTACACCACGCACATTATGGGCGCCTTAGGGATCATTTATTATACCAGAATTTTAAGCTTTGCCTTTACTTAGGAATATTCTGGAAGATATCGTTATGGCGATATGAGTCTTATGTTTTAGTTGGTAAGTATCATTTTACTGTAATGAGGTTCATTTTGATCCTGCTATATTTTTGTTTTGGGAAATTAACAGTAAAGTACTGATTTGGTGTATTGTACTCACTTGCATGACGAAACATAACGCAAGCGTTGTTTCACGTTAGTTTTCTGTGAGGCCGTGGTATCATTGCGGTCGAGCCCTCCCATTCGTGCCGAAGCATGGCTCTCCCACACTTAAAATCAATATGATAAAGGGCCTAAATATGGTAGTAGGTAGTACTTTTGCGCTGCGACGCACCATAGGCGTTTTTGTGTGTTCCTAAATTCTTGTTGTGTGTCGTAGCAAAATAAATGGTTTTTCTTTCTTTCTTTCTTTAGTTATTCTACTATGTATGCTTTATATCATATTCGTACTAAAATGAACGCCAATTGGATGCTACTGAGTTTTTCAGTCAAAAAACGAAGAACAAATAGAATGCTTCATACTGCCCTAAGCATCAAATTCTCACTTCATTTTCCACTCCCAAAAGTTTTCTTTTATCGAATAAAATCGATACAAAAGTGCAAAAATTGCAAATGTAAAGGCTACCGAGTCGGGACATTAATTTAAAAAACGTGAGACAGGTCTGGAAGGTCGGGACTCGACACTCGACAGGGGGCGCTAATGTATTATAGATGGCTTTGTGAAAGAGACGTGATTTTTGAACGTACTGTGGTTGACGCTGATAGAACAATACTATAAGTGTTAGTAGGTACTTTAGTAATGTAACATTAGCTTTTGCCAATTGGCTATGTGGGCGACGGTGGCGACGCGTAGCGTTTACAACATTTGCGGGAGCTGTCAAATAATAACAATGTAAACATTTTAATTTTCTTTGAAAATATAAATAAAACTAAAGATTAAAATAGTATTTTTGACATTATTTAAGTGCAATTTATTCAATAGTTTTACTGTAAAATGAATATAATAATAAAAACCGGGTTTGCATCATCCGCATTTGTTTCCAATTTCTGCCGTGTTGTGCGCTGCGGTCGTTATCTGTCCGCCACTACTCGCTTTGCACATAGCCAATAGCTTCGCGTTACCAAGACACAGGGTATCCCATGTGTCATTCTAGGCTATTCAGACTGTGTATAATAAAATCGTAGGAAAATGAAAACTACATCGAATATTTTTTTAAATAATGCATTGGGCGTGATCTACAGTCGATCGACACCAAAAGTATAGTTTTTAGAATTTTTGTCTGTTTGTCTGTTTTTCTGTATATACATATGTATGTCCGGGATGAATTCAAAAAGTGCTGGATGGGTTTACTTAAAATTTTGCATGTATATTAACAGGTCGGGTCAACATATAGGCTACATACTATCATGTTATCATGTACGAGGGAGTACAAAACCATAAACATAAAAAAAACATGTTTATGTATTTGTAGGAAATTGGAGGATAGTAGGATATGCAGTAAACTGAAAACATAATAATTAATGCTAAAAAAGAACACAAAAAACAATCACAAATACAAATCAGAAGTAAAAATAGGTACAAATACCAAAAAAGCCCTGAGAGTTTTTTGAAAAATTAAAGTGTCAATGATACTTGACCAGACCCAGACACCAAACCCAAACTCGACAGCTTTAGTGTAGCTAATACCTAGAGGTATTTTTACTTCTGATTTTGTGTACCCATTTCAGGAGTCAACAGACAGGTATAAACGTGATAATATGTAGTCATATTCCCATGTATCCGTTTTCCTCCACATTTAGTTTGCAAAACAGCACGTACTGATAAATTATGCGTTACTAATAAACAATGACTTTATGCTAATTAAAGGTATTCCCCGAGCCAACTTTCCTGCCAATGCCCCACTTGGTATAGGCGAGGTGGTCTGATTACTAAATTATGGTATTGAAAAGTAGAACCCTATTTCCACCTATTTCATCGATGTCATCCGATTGGCTAATCGGGGCGCAAAGTTACCAGAGGGCTTAAGTACTAGTTTGTTTTATGCTTAACAAGTCCAAAAAGTTACAGCGTATAGCCCTCTGGTTGGCTGGTTGAGTGGAGCAGGCCAATCAGAGCGCTGTACGTCATCAACGTATCGATCATGTTTAACATAATACGTATTCGTATTTCGTACTAGGCCTTCAGATCAAAAAATAGGGTTGATTCGGACGTCGAAAACTAGTTAAATACGCAATCAAGAAGGTACCAGCTAACGCTGCCTTATAACTGTATGCATTTTACTAGTTGCGTGGCGGGTCGTTCGACCTTTACGGTTTTGCATTGGAATTTAGATTTTCCTCTTTCAAATTATCTTTTTCATGGTAAGTATTTGAATCATTCATTCATAATATTTGTATAAAATTACGTCTGGTAATTATAAAAGGCTTAAAGCCTGAAGCATATTTATGTCAGGTGATTTCATAGTAGAAACCACATCAACAGAATTTCACATTTTCAGCAACAAAGCTTACGAGACAATCGGTGTACCTACTAGTAGCTTAACGTATGGGTAGAAGTCCATCAGTTAATCTTACCTGATAGGATGCTCATTCCTCTTTGGAAGTTGGGAAACATCACATCCTGATCTTGAAGACTTTACCTATGTTGCCGTCTGTATCTTATCACTACATAGTATAAAACAAAGTCGCTATCCTCCGTCTGTCTGTCCCTATGTATGCTTAGATCTTTAAAACTACGCAACGGATTTTGATGCGTTTTTTTTTAATATATAGAATGATTCTTCACGAAAGTTTATATGTATAATACAAGCATATTGCACCCGTGCGAAGCCGGGGCAGGTCGCTAGTGCAGAATAAAAAATATTCTTAATATTATTGTTTAACGTCAAAAACGAGGCCAACCATCGCTTCAAATGAAAAGATTTTCATAACTTGGAACAAAGTTAGGAAACGTGAATCATCTTGCAGCCTGCCTGTGAAGCGTTGCCCAAGTTGCCGCGTTGCCGCCATCAGCAATTCTGTCTATAACTTTATCTTAGTTTTAATTTGTTCTCAAATTGTAGAGCAATATTATACATCTGCGGTGTTCCGTCACTATATAGGAGAGACAGAAGGAGAACCTATTTATTAGTATTTTCTTCGATACTGCATCCTACTGTATATTTTGAGTTTTTGCTCTAAATGTAGGTACTGAAGATTTTGGTGACATAACAGGACCATATGTTTCTGATTTTGAGAAAAAGTAAAGTTAATAACATCGATTAAATTAAATTATAATTTTACTTGTTTTTAAAAATACTCAGTAGTAGCACGGAGTCTGGAATTGTGCCCGGTATATGGCGATAGGCTCACCACCTATTACATGGGACTCATACCATAAATAGTGGAAAGCGGGTGTTACATTTATAAGTGGCATTAAGTGCCATAATGTGCACCTCTGCCTACCCCTTCGGGGATAAAGGGCGTGATGTTATGTATGTAATTTTACTTGCTTTTTCCGTGGTTTTGTCCGTGTATTCCGGTTTTATCCTATGGGATCATTTAATCGGTATAAAAGTCTTATCACCTATGTCAGCCCATACCCTGCCTGTATGCCAAATTTCAATAAAATCCGTTCAATAGTTTCAGCCTATTTAACGGACAAACATCCAAACAAAGAAAATTTTACACACTTTATAATATTAAGTGTGATAGGGTACTACATTGTTCTCGAGGACATCATTATTGGATTGTAAAGCAAAGAATAATGGGATCAGAATTGGATAGTATGATTCTGGCTTAACCTTTACAAAAAATGAACCTATTTTACAATCAAAGACTTAGAACCTAACTTAGTCCTTGAATATGTCTAGGACCTAGACGAAAATTAACTACCAACAACGAAATTTCCCAGCTAATTACAACCCATTTTGGAATTTAGCTTACGAACCTTCTGATCAACACAACTAACTGAAACTTAATTAAAAACTTAACTTTACAAGAAGAGAGGAAACCCTTCATAAAGGAAACAAGTCATCTGATTTTATAATGTAAACACCAATCTTCTATCTATAAGAAGATATTAATTTGTATCTCCTGTATCAAGGAGTTTAATTAGTATGGATAGTATGAATTGCAATAGGAATATATGATATCAAAGAGAAGTGTTTGTCGTGTTTTGTTTTTAATCTCTTGGGAATGATATGGTATGGGATCCTTGTGACTAGAAGCTAATTAGGTATTAATTAGATATTTCATTCACTGGTTCTTTGAGGATTTAATGTAATTTTCTAACTAAGAAGAGAACGTTATGTTGTGAGCTTCTGTGCAGGTAATATTGCTACACATTTGGCATGATAACTAAGTATTAGTAAGAAAAGAAATAGAAAAGTTATTAACACTTCCAATGAGGGCTTAGTACGAGTATGTTTTACGTTTAAAGTAATCGGAACAATTCCGCGTACGGTGCTCTGATTGTTTCGATCATAGACCTTGTCCACAAAGGGCGAATTCGCCGCGAAACGATTCGCGCGTTAGTGAGATACTAGACAACAATACATCGCGTCCAAGCAAGCAGCGAATTCAAAATACGCGCGTGATTCGTGTGCACTATGGGCTTGTCCAGAAAGGGCGAATTCGTCGCGATTCTCTCGTGCGAATCACGCGCGATCGTTGCGTCCAGAAAGAGCGTACCAACGCGCGAGCCTTTGGGGACGAATTTTGGCGCTCCATTGTTCCCGATACGTCCCCTCAGCCGGAGTTCGCGCGTTTAACTGGACGCAACGAGGGGTCCATAGTACGCCAGACTCTCGACGCCGCTTGATTCGCACGTATTCCGCGCGAGTTGAAATACTAGGGACGCCTTATTGCATCCAGTTAACGCGCGAATTTTAGAGTGAGCGTTCAACTCCCATGTTTCGTACTTACAAAATTCCTCCCTAAATGCTCGCGCGTAGGCACGTACCTTGAGGACACAAAGAAATTAATCCAAGTCCATGCTGCTCATAGCAGGCTGGCTCATAGGAATCGGCCAATCAGGGCGCCGAACGCGTACTCGTTTCGATTACTTTAAACGCAAAACAAATTCGTTCTAAGACCTCTGGACTGGGGTAGGGTGTGTTGAAAGTAAAAAATGTCATCCAAAAATATAAAACTCCGAACATTGTAAGTAATCATGCGAAATGCTGATAATGAGTCTATCGTATCTTTCTTTCGAAATAAACAGTGCCTGTGGCAGTCACCCGCGTAAAATTATATTATTGATTGTTGATAGTATGTGGTTGAAATTGATATGGAAGCCGGACATAATGTGTAAAAAAGTCCCCGCATTTCATTTCAAATCAGTCATATTGAAAAATAGACGTGACGTGACTTGAATTTATAGTTTTGAATATAGAACTGTGGAACGGCCCCATAAAATGTCTTAAGTCTAAAAAGGGACAATAAAGGTAAGAGCAATTTAAAAAAGTTGAACTACTTTTGGTATTACATCCATAGACTAACAAATAAAAATACTTCAAACCGCTTAAAACATGATTCCTTCACTCCTATTTTGTCCACTACTCCGTGGACAAAGTTCTGAGCTGATCTGTAAACTGTAGAAGACCCTGGACCACAAAAGTTGAAGCACTAAGCTGTGTCCGTTGACTTTTCAGCCTATTCAGCCAACTTTTATATTGAGCACTGGCAACTTTTCCAAAGCCCTTTTTTTGCTCTGGCCACTCTCTCTGTAAAGCCGTAATTGGAGAAGTGGTTACTTTTTGCCGTTGACTGTTGAGTTTTTAATTTTTATTCTGAATTCAAATTGGAATATTATGTAGTATATATTTTTTTTAAATAATTTATTGTTATTCAGATTCAAGACATGCATATACTGAGCATGAAACTCTGGGTGGGTTGACAGAGAGCGGACAGCAGCACCTCTGATAAACGTTTTACTTGAGAACGTTTTAAATAGGGTAGATGCCTAATTATTATTTTAATCTCCGTATGGTTATATTTTAAATAATTAGACACGTACTTTTTGTTTTCTTACAGCAACGAATACTTTCGACGATATATTGATTTGAAATGTCGCGTGACGTCACTTCTATGTTCATTTTATACTTAGAAATGACGTTTTGGACCCCGCTCCTAAATTTTGATTCTTTTTATCTAAGTATTGTTTTATTATACGACAAAATTAAAAAATACGTGTCTAATATTTTTTCATTACCTAACTGACGGTGGATTTTTTTTTCATACCCTGGCGTCATCCTAATTGCGATCTTCATCTCGCCGGCGTGGAGACTGGAGACCACGGCAAAATAGGGCCGTTATCTGATCTGTTGATTTTGACCAAATGAAGTCGTCATACCAAATTGTTTCCTTAACATCCAACCTTTTCAATCAAACCTTAAACCAAGATTCGAAGAAATTAAAAAAAAATGAAAGCAATAATACTTTATGTTCTTTTGTTTTTACAAATCCATTACTTTGGACGTCTCACCAATAATGATAAATTACATTTCCACCCTTGACTAGCAGATTGATGTTAAATTACCTTTGTTTTTTAGTACATTTCATTTAATTTAAAAGTTCATTCTGTTTTTCATTAGTGTTTTTTAAATGTTAATTATTTTATTTCCTGTTTACAGAGTTAATTATATTTATGTGTATTTTTAACGGAAACATTGGGTCAAGTGTTGATGTTTGTTGTAAAATAAAATTTAACTGAAATATTTATTAAACATATAATATCACGACTTTTATTTTCGAAGGGATAGGCAGAAGTGTACATTACGACATTTAATGCCACTGTACAATGTAGAGACTCACCCCCTATTACATGGGATTCATAACATAAATAGGGAAAACGGGTGTTTCAATGTACAGTAGTATAATGTGCACCTCTGCCTACTCCTTCGGGGATAAAAGGCGCGATGTTATGTTATGTTATGTTTATATGTATATTTATGAGTACGTATGTGTATGTAAGTATTATTACTACTTTATTTATTTGTTTTTTGTAAAAGAAATATTCACCCAAAGGTTGTCTGGTAGAAATCACTATAAGTGATAAGACCGCCTTTGTGCTCATTAATATTTTTTATTTATGTTTGTCATTTCCTTTTCTGTACCTATGTATAATAAAGTTTATTCCATTCTATTCTATTCTATAAATCAAACATCAACGCTAAAAGCATATTTGATAAATCACACTTAACATTACCACTCCATTTCATTTAAAACAAATAAAAATTTAACTTCAAACGACAGACGAAAAAGTATTTAACTGTCCTTCTGTACAAGTACAATTCGTATGTCGGTGTGTCGGTGTTGCCAGCAAATAAACCGAGCGGTTGCCGTCCTATTGTCACTGCCACTTTTAACTCCTGCACTATTGTTGGCTTTTTGTCAGTAAAACACGGCCTTTAGTTCTCTTGCCAACGTGTTGTGTACTCAAATGAATATTTTAACGTTCTTTTAGATGGCAGTTTCTATTTTTAGTGTTACACTAACATAATTGTTTAAAAGTTTTTGAATGTTGATAACATTGTTTTGTTATGTCAATAATTGACAGTTATGTTTTCTTTTTTTTTATACAGCCGCTTTGGCCGGCTAGTTCGACAAGTTCGACTGCGGAGCAAGAGGTCTCGGGTTACTAGGTTCTAAAAGGACTCTGGAAATGTGCCCGGTATATGGCAATAGGCTCACCCCATATTACATGGTACTTTAACGTCGATAGTGAAAAGTGGGTGTTACATTGTACAGTGGTATTAAGTGCCGTAATGTGCACCTCTGCTTACGCCTTCGGGGATAAAAGGCGTGATGTTATGTTATTTCATAAAATATAATCTAATTAAACATGACCCAAGGAAAACCAGGACATACTTAAGTTACCTACATATTTAATGCCTTAACATACTATTTCATAATACCCGAGTCATAGTATAAAATCTTTGTTACATAGACATTTTATTGAAAATATAACCAATTAACGCGAAGGTATATGTAGGTATATATACCACATGTAACTTAAATAACGCACTTCCTGAAAATAGTTTGTTCAAAATCGTTAACTGAATCGATTTATATAATTTTTAGTATAAGTAATTTTTTATTCCAAAAATAATTAAAACTACGAAAATTGTTGTCATATTAACCCTGTATTGTTAAAACAAATCGAAATTGACCGTAAGTCAAAGCAATAAGACTTTTAAAATCGCAGTTTTATTTGTATTGATACAAATTATATCATTCAATACAAAATAAAGAAAACTAAACTTTATGACATGACCATAACATGTTAAATTAAAAATTTAGTGTATGTATTATGATTATAACACAATATTCTAATTGGGGTGTTTGAGGGTGTGCGGTTAATACGTTACATGTTGTATATACGTACGATATCAGAGAAAATACATATTTTCCTTATATAAATAAGTGTCATGTGTGTAGTAAACTTGGGTGTAATTCAAATGTTTCATTTAATACATAATTACAAAACAATGACCGGAACGGGTACAGATAATAAATAATATAATTTAATAAAACGCTCATTCCGTGTGCGTCAGCGTAGGCTGTATAACAAATGTTTGCTCTACTCTGTAAAATTATTTATTGTGTTTGCAGTGATTAAAACATTTCATTTATTAAAAGAATTTGTGTTTTGAGACATCCAAAATTGTTATGAAAAATAAATGTGTTGTTAAGGAGTTTTTTCTAGTTTAGTGATAAGTATTTGAATTGGTGATAAAGTGAATTCAAAATGGAGTCGGTGTTTCCAGATAGTTATAGTCTGGCTGTGTTCAAATCGCAAGTGAATAGGTTGCTACAAGCTAGATTTCCGAGCACACCATCATCTCGTTTCTACAGGTGAAGTTATTATAAAACTACGTATTTTATACTTTAATATACAATTAAAAATATAATACTTATATGGTTTACATAACTTGAAATTCTAATAATACCATTTGTTCTCTGTAGGGATCTGCGTCTTAACATAAAATACACTTTTCGCAGAGGTGAATTACCGTTCAAATGCCACAATTGCAAAAAAAGCGCACGAATCAAAATATCATAAAAACAATATTGTAATATGACCATAAAATAATAAACAAAATTACACAATTATTTGCTTTACATAAATTCGTAATTTAAACAAATGTCAAATGTGCACATTTTTAATCTGTGCCATGTTCATTTGCTTTTGTTTTTTATTTTATATGGCTTTACCGCTTGAATGTCAGTATATGAGACACAATAGAAAACATATTGTGTAGATAGATATGCGTTCCGGCGGCATACCACGGGTTAATGCGGGCTTGCTGAATAAATCTTGTATTGTACACAATAAATTCATTATTTCATCAAGTAATTCCATGATGAGGAATTAACGGCTAAAAGGTTAACCAATGAATGTTTGAGGAAACATTACAATGAAACTATAGGTGAAACTGGTAGATTTAACGCATAATAATATTTCATTAACCTAACATGCAAAAAACAGGAAAATTTTAACCTTGTGTGTGATACAATAAACAATTATTTGTACATAAACGGACAGAAAATTAACTAACATTAATAATATGTAATACAATAAATTAAATAAATAAACAAGAGAGGTTGTATTAAATTCTGGGATTTAAAAGTGATTGGAGAATTTTGGGCGTTTCATTTTTATTTATTTCTTATCACTGTGCCAATGTCATTCGGAGCCGCGGAGAACTTAACGGCTCCGGCTCGAAGTGCAGGAGAAGGAACAGGGTGGTTTTTAGTCAGTAAGAGCCTGACACTGAGGCGGGACCTCACCCGGGCGACAAAAGTCATACGATGATTTATCCCCCTTAAAAAAAATGCCAATGCCATAATCATTATGGCAAAAAATCATAACTTGTATGGTAATGGTAATTGGGCCTCCAGTAACCTCACTCACACAACGAAACACAACGCAAGCGTTGTTACACGTCGGTCTTCTGGAGGCCGTGGTATCACTCCGGTCGAGCCGGCCCATTCGTGCCGAAGCATGGCTCTCCCACACTTAAATATGGGAACTATGAAAACCAGTTCTGTATTTTCATTGGTTCCTCATCATACGCACTTTGGGTAGATGCATTCAACATTAATCACTTTGCCAGCTATTTCTGTACGCCAATTACTTTGTAGTGACAAAATGTGATTACTTACATGATTGTTGTATGTCATACAACTTGATTAATGGTTGACAACAATGTAATGTATGATTTTCTGGTCGTTTTGCACGCCAATTTGTTCTTGAAGTCGAGAAGTTCGGTTGGGAAGTAAAAATTGTTCTATACAATGCGCACGCACGCGAAACGCGTAGCTTTTTATTTTTTTAAGTGACTAGTGGATCCGACAGACGTTGTCCTGCATATAATAATAATAATATAATAATAGGTATAGAAAAATTACCTAGATAGCGACTGCAGCGCCATCTGCCTGCTGATTGAGACAAGCAAATGCTAAATATTTTTCCTTTTTCATTTGGTTTTTCTTAGAGACTTAATAAAACAAAGTCCAACTGCACACGCAGTGTTGGATATCGTTACCTACCACGTTTAATCAAAGTATTGGCGTAAAAAATAAACAAAACTGTGCTAGTTAATCCCGTTGCGATGCCTGTGTGCACGCTTTCATGTATAATATATGGGGATCGAATGAGCCATTATCACAATAGACGGAGTATCGATTTTTTGTGTTTACATTAGAGTTATAAGTGTTTTGTTTAAAAGTATGGCGGGGTAATATTTTTTTAATTGTGGTTAGCAATTTTCTAATATTCTATGTTTGGAAAAGTATATGATTACTTAAGGACATTACATTACTTAAGGCTTTCATTAATTCGTATGTATAATTTAGTTTAAAATAGTTGCCAGCAACGGCAGAGTACATGTTATTATTATGTTAAAAATCCTAAAAATCTATTTCTAAAAAATCTACAATAAACATCGGTTAAAACGATAAAAACATTATTTCTCTATTTCTACATCAAATTCTCCAACTGTAAAAATAATAAGCTCTTAACGCCATCTTTTGAGGAAAGTAGGTACTAAGGACTAGAGAACATCGTGCACTCGACAGTAACTCTGGCTGAAGAGAGATACCTAGACTCCGTAGTGACGCAACCACTACTGTTAGAGCACCTCTAGTGGCCAATTTTCCCGCCTAACCACTCTTGCAGGCAGTGAAGCCGCCATGTTTTTTTGCATAAAATCCTCGCTTCATTTGGCGAATTGCCTGTTTTAAAAAATGCTTTTTTATGATGGTAATTAGTAGTTAGTGTTTGTAGAATTGGGTCTATTTTTAGAGAAAATTCTTTGAGTTTAACCTTCGATCAACAATAGCAACTAGATAAAGGGTTACGTACAAAATCAAGCTCCAGTTCTGTCCGTGTGAATAATAATAGTAAAAAAATAACAAACTGAGAAAAATGTTTTAAAATGGTTTTAAGTTCAACCTAATAACAACCATGGCACCTAATAATAAAGTCATAAATCGTCAAAATATTATCTAATACTTACGACCATTTGTCACATAAGACGAGAAAAGCATTTTCTTACTCCTGTCATGTAGAAATTAAAAGACATAAGTTATAAAATATCTAGTTTGAATTCAACCTTAAGCTAGAACAAATAAAGATAATTTTTCCGTTATTGCCTTGTGATCTATATCGTTTTGTTTAGTTTCGTTTTGCTTCTTCGAATTTTGAATTTCGCTACAGGAGGTATGTATGGAGTCTTGTTGAACACTAAAATAATTTTATTTTCGGGATCTTAGTATACATCACTTATTTTTATTAGCGGTACGTTTTTGTGTATCATATGTTTATTAACTTTGTCATTAAAAGTCTAAGTCAAAATCATTTATTTCAGTTAGACCAGGAAGGCACTTTTGAACGTCAACAATATAAATTTAAAAGTGAAGCTATTTGCTCATTCCAAGGTGTCGATTCCTATGGAGAAGAACGAGCAAGAAACTCCATAGGTTAAGTACTCTTTTCCAATCAGGTTACAATACAAATTTGTTTTAAAATACAAATCGACTCCATGCATCCACTGTTCTGTTTAAACAAATGTTTGTGCGCGTGTTGGCGAGGCTTGGCCAAGGGATCGCCAACACACGCACAAACATTGGTGGCGTTGGTTTATAATTGGTAATTTTGTCTAATTTGATATTATTTACTAATTTAAAAGCTTAAAATATAACTTATACTTTATGTACTTATCGAAAGTAAGACACCCCGGCCGTTATACTGCTTTTTCGGTTATTATTTTTGCAACTTGCAATTACGCACTGCAGCATCGTGAGACGTGATTACGTTGGCCATGTTTGGAGCATACTAAACAAAATAAGAGCTCACTTTTCAAGTGAGCTCTTATTTGTCGAGACGATTTTCTTGCGCCGAACCGATATCTAGTTGTTATTGTTGATCGAAGAGTTTAACGAAAAATTTTAATTCCCAGAGAGAAAAAAAATTTGGCAGATACCTACAAGTACCTAATTTGATGCAATATGCATGCATGTATTTATTTATATCTTTGTAAAACATTTTTATTAAAGCTAACTTATATCGAAAACTTAAAAATAACATAACATCACGCCTTTTATCCTCGAAGGGGTTCATTATACCACTGTACAATGTAACACCCACTTTTTACTATTTATGTTATGAGTCCCATGTAATAGGGGGTGATCCTATTGCCATATACCGGGCACAGTTCCAGATTCCGTGCTACTACTAAGAATTATCTTTATAACCCAATAATACTTTGCCCGACCCGGGAATCGAACCCGAGACTCCTTGCCCGGCAGTCGCAATTGCGACCACTCGGCCAACGAGGCAGTCAAAATAACATTGAAATCAATACTGTTAATACACATAACACCCATTCAAGGGCTTGAAAATTAAATAATAATAATATTGCTGAGAGGAAAAATTAATTACGACAATTACTTTTAGGCATACAGTTTATTGTTATTAAAAATTAACCATTCATGTGTGAAGTAATGAATATTCTGATCGTTAATTTTGTGAAAATATGTTTATTAATGTTATTGTAGAGTTTACTCGAAAAATAATAATCATAAAATTATTTTCGACAACCAATTAGGCTCATCAAATAATTTACACCTCCGAAAATAACTTTTATTGTGATTGCCACCTCATTTAATCTGTCAAACACCAAGCGGTCACCGGTGACCGCGACCTATTGTTCTTTAATTGTGTCTATAAAACCGGTACTCGACGAGTTAAAACTAATTGAAAACTTTTTAAATTCACCAACTTTATTTTTTGAGGTTATCTCTTAAAATGTTTCGTCAACACGTTTATTATTGAGAATCGTTCCATTTATGAACAAGGGCCTACGTCCTCTTGCTTGCCAAAATTCATTGCACTTCGTAGATGACCAAATTTTAACATTTTTACAATTAATACTTACATCCAGCATAGCATACATATTAAAAACGACGTTACGACGAAAAAAATCACGTGTAATTTATAACCGAGCGAGCAAAAAAAGGGAAAATCATTTCCGTACTTACAAAAGCTACTTAGCAAACTTCTCGGGAGTGTGAACACTCTTCGGCTGATATTTCATACTTTTTTATACTGGCAATGTAAAGCGACGAGAAAAAAATGGAAGGCAAACATCGTTCGGCCGTGGAACGTTCTAGAAAGCTCTTACGGCGATAGATGGTTTGCTGGCTTGGAACTTAGGTAGATCTAAGTGCAAATACTATATAACTTCTTTTTTCAAATGGAATATACATAGATGAGTACAATAATTTTATATTCGACAATTTTATACCTACCTTTTGTTTAAAAATCGAAAAGTACATTGAAACATTCAACTCTAAGTCTACTCTGTGCGATTTGAGTTCTAAAGGTTACTAAAAAACTAAAAACGAATTAATAACACTAACAATTAAAAACGAATTAATAAAACACAGAATTTCCATATATGGTTGCACTTACAGAAAATTAAACCTACGAGCTTACCTCAAACCTGGATATTAAAATTTTCCACGTGTAATTTTCTCTAACCTTTTTTCACTTGGCATCTCTTTTTAGTCGAATCGCTTTTGTTTTAGTTTAACCTGTGCCAACCTTGTTTATTCTTCCGAAGACTTTTTCATTTATTTTCTTTTCTTGGTAACACTAAATTTCCGTAACTTTTACTTATAGACTTTACACGTGTTTCATACTTTATGAAATAGCATATTCTGATTGTTGGCATCCGTGAATAATTGGGTACTTTTCTTAATCAAAAATAAATTATTTTGACTGTTCAATACAATAGAATATTGAAAAATAATGACACTTTCAATAATTGATTTGATTTTATGACCACCTAAATTTTGCTATTTTTCCAGCAAATTAAAAAAAAATAAGTATGCTGTTTGACGCTAACAAAACGTGACGTCACAATTCACTCGTACAAAATTAATTGGAAACTGTCGTTTTTGACAGTTCGTAAAAAGTATTGAATTTGACTAGTTGATAAATACCGTATTGATTGGTTTTTGAGACTTAAGTATAAACTAGTCAAGGAGGGGGCGGGACGCGTGAGGCAGCGAAGCGCTGCCTCCTCGCAATCCAGCCATCGCGAAGGACACACCGGGCGTCGGGGATCGCGGGACGATCTCCGGCCACCGTAAGCGCGGGCCTGCGGACGGCGAGCATGGGTGGCTCCCCGTCCGACCAGAAACAGACCCGAGCGTACGGCGCGTCGCGTTCCGCGCGCGCCTCAAAGAGCCATCAGACCACCACAGATGGGGCTCATTAGGGCCGATGCCGATTTGGAGTCGCGGAGAACCTAACGGGTAACCGGGGCTCCGGCTCGACGTGCAGGAGAAGGAACGGGGTGGTTTTTAGTCAGTAAGAGTCTGACACTCCCTTCCGCCTCACCCAGGCAGGAGCAGTCATTCGATGATTTTCCCCCCTTAAAAAAAAAAGTATAAACTAGAGTCTTTATAAATTAATATTTGATAAACAAGTAATGCTGAAATCAATTCCAACATCATTAACTCGCGTCCGTGTCATTCATTGCTACACTATGGACGACCTCTAAGTACACAAGAGGGTTTGCCATAATTTTCATACTTCGCAGGCTTATAGGAGATTGCAGTTTAAATGGTTTAGGTTTATCAGGAAGCGCTGTTGCCTAGGTAAAATATGCAGGACCTAGTGGGATCTTTCGTCATATACGGAAAGGGCACAAATATATTTTACTTTGCCGTCGCCATATCTCGAATCATTTTAAGTTGCGGATAGCAAAATATTAACCCCTCGAGCGTCCTTATGAGCACCCGGTGGATCATAAGAAAAAATACTCCGAATGTCACGTGTGCACCCGTTGGATCATAAGGAACACGGACGCTCGACGGGTTAAGAAAGAAAATCGCAGATACGATTTATATTGAAAAAATACAAAACCCTCTCTGTTATAAATTGAAACCGCAATTTATTTATGTTTGCACTCAAAGTGGGTCAGTTCCCATAGGGTGTACCAGCAATGCTCATAACGACTCATTAAAAATGGAACAGATCGGAAAAAAGAGTGAAAACTCAGTGAGTGCGGTTGATGGAAAATATAGGGTGTTTGGAAATAGAAATGATGACATGAAGCGTACCATAGGACCATTGCGTAAACCTTTAGGGATGAAAAAATAATGTCCTGTATATTTTTATTTCTAACTAGCAAACCCGGCGAACATTTCGTTTGGTGATTAAAAGATGAAGAAATTTTTGGTTGTTTTATATTTTATAAACCGCACAGAGCCCGAGACCTTCCCAACGAATGCAAAACCCTGAAAATAGGTTCGTGCGTTCTGGAGTTATAGCGTCAGGAAGGAAAACTCGACTTATTTTTATATAGGTAGTAGATTTACTCGTATTGGTATTTTTTTGATTGTTAATTTAGATAAGTTTACTACTCGATGTTTTTATAAGTTTTCTGTACGCTTTAGAATGAGCGATGGAATGGAATGAGCCAAGAATGAGCTCAACTAGGGGATGGATGGACCGTTGTATTTTTAAGGGTCATAAAATACTTTCGTTTGTTAATCGATTATTTATAAAACTATTAAAATGCTGCGATTATAAAACTTTTAATGTACTAGCTGAGCAACCGGCTACTGCCGCGGAACGTGTTGCGGGTCCGATTCCCGCACGGAACAACTCTTTGTGTGATCTACAGATTGTTGCTTTGGGTGTCATGTATATGTGAACTTGTTTGTTTTTAACGCACTCATGACACAGAAAAAATCCTAGTGCGGGGCAACGTTTAAAAAAAAGTCATGTTTTTCTAATAATTATGTATATGAATTTATAACTAATAAATATTGTATTATTTGTTTCAGGTAAGCGCGAGCAGTTCCGTAGTTAGATGCATGGCATGCTAAGTAAACGAGTAACGTTCTGCTTACCCCGGTAAGATGCACATATAATATACTTGTGCTGTCCTGGTTGTGGGTAAACACTAATGCAGATATCACCGGCATACATATTTCACTATAGAATAGAATAGTAATCTTTATTTCAGGCTCAGAGCTCATAAACGGTTAGTAACAATTTACTTATACAACTAGTGTTAGTAACACAAATTTGATCATCAATTACAATTACTATTATTATATGTCCAATAACTGAGCTTTAATCGTAAAGTGAAGTTTAGGCATAATATACTGATCTATCCCTGGTGACCGCTGTCCACTAACCCTATTTACAATGTGTTAAGGCATAAATGAACACTTTTGGAATATCTACTACTAGCTTTTACCCGCGGCTTCGCTCGCGTCACCAAAGGATAAAAAGTAGCCTATGTTACATATAACGATATACACAGCGCCATCTATACCAATACTTTTGTTTTCCCTCGGGAATATCAAATTGTTCCGGGATTAAAAGTACCCTATTATTTAATCTGGACTTCGAACTTTACGTCTGCAAACATTCAAAGCTATCGGTTTAATAGTTTCGGCGTGAAAGCGGAACAAACAAACAAACTCACTTTCCGATTTATAATATTAGTAAGGATTATATAATATACATTTACAAGAAAAAGACATTCAACTATACAATGGGAAAGACTAATAGATCCTGTAAAGAGGTAAAGGAAGACCAAGACTGATACGTACAGGTCAACACAATGTTTAGAAAATACTTTTGTATGAACTAATTTTGGGAATTTTCGGTACTATATATCAAGTGATCGCCAAACTGGAGGCCTTAAAATTATTGATTTCTAAAAAACTACGTAAATAACTAGCAGTAAGCTTAGACCACTTTTGACAATGCTATAAAATTTACCTTCCCTGATAATTTTGGTCTAAAACACCGTAGCTCTCACAAAACAGAAAACTCATACCTAATTCCTAAATGATTGCCTTGACTGCACGGTTGGTACGGTGGCTAGGCAACCGGCTGCCGTGCAACGTGTCGCAGGTTCGATTCCCGCACGGAACAACACTTTGTGTGATCCACAAATTGGTGTTTCGGGTCTGGGTGTGATGTGTATGTGAACTTGTATGTTTGTTAACGCACCCACGACACAGGAAATAATCCTAGTGTGGGGCAACGTTTTTTAACTCGTCGAGTACCGTATTTATAGACACAATTAAAGAACAATAGGTCGCGGTCACCGGTGACCGCTTGGTGTTTGACAGTTTAAAAGAGAAACAACGTTTTTTTTTAAAGAGATTGTGATTGAATCTTGATCCTAAATCTACTGAGGTATGTCATTATTACCCAATTTTAGTATTTAGCAGATAAGTACTGGGTAAATAATTCACAGCGTTTTATTGGCCATTACTACAGCGTCGATTGTACCATCAAATGATCATATTTCAACCCTTATCAACGTTTTATACGTTAAAATATACGATCTTAATGTCCGTATTTGAAGCAAAATAATATAGCCGAACTCTTATTCTTTTAAGTAGGTACTGAATTTTTGGTATTTGAAGTTACTAGATCAGTGATAAAGTTACGGCAATACATTTAATTGTCACTACGACTCTAGTCCCTTCAAATGTCGCGGAGAACCTAACAGGTATCCGGGGCTCCGGCTCGACGTGCAGGAGAAGGAACGGGGTGGTTTTAGTCATCAAGAGTCTGACACTCCCTTCCGCCTCACCCAGGCGGGAGCAGTTATTCGATGATTTCCCACCCTTAAAAAAAAATACTGTCACAGTACCCTAGTCCTACAAGAAATCGAGTACTTATAACGTCAACCCACCAATAATAGATCCCTTTAATCCTAGCTAAACAAATGAACTCACATAATTAATCAAATGTCTACCTATCAATGTAAGGTAATTTAAACTGTGTGTCTTCGTGTCTAGGTTGAATTATGTGTGCCTGAAAACTGGTTTTTAGGACATTTTGATTAGTGATTGCACCCTTGTAAGGGTGATAGTTAGTAATTACAATTGCGTGTCTGCCTGTTTTTACGTTAGTTAGGAACGCGATAACATAAATTAATTTCAGTTAACTTTAGCTTGTATTTTACAGTAATTTGTTTGTATAAGGTTACTTAATGTCTAGTTAGAACTGGAGAAATCCTTACTATATAATATTATAAATCGGAAAGTGAGTTTGTTTGTTTGTTTGTTCCGCTTTCACGCCGTAACTACTAAACCGATTGCTTTGAATTTTTACAGACGTAAAGTTAGAAGTCCGGATTAAATAATAGGGTACTTTTTAACCCGGAAAAATGTGATATTCCCGAGGGAAAACCAAAGTATTGGTATAGATGGCGCTGTGTGTATTGGTATATGTCACATAGGCTACTTTTTATCCTTTTGTGACGCGAGCGAAGCCGCGGGTAAAAGCTAGTTTCTCCATAAAATACATGGTATTTAGTGACACACCTAACACTATTACTTGTGCTAGGTGTGTTTTGTCTAGACATTATTTATTTTGTTTGTCTATACATTCTCTGTATTTGTCTATGTAACGTGTCTAGGTAAATCAAATTTGATTATACGAACTGTAATAATTTTGACACAAAACAAATATCAAAATTCAATTTGAGCTCCACAGACCTTACGTGTTCATTAAGCTAATCAATTATAGATTTTAAATCCTATTTTAAAAGTAATAAAATTGCTAATCCTAATTAACAAATCGCTGCAACGCAAAGGGTGAAAAGCCAGGCTACTCAGTTTAATACAATGTTTTTCACAAACATATTGTTATTTTCATTCCTAACAATGGCTGTCAAAACATTTCCTACCAGCATTACCATTTCAAACGAACCAAGTTTTGACAGCCCCTACTTGATACATGTACCCAATTGAAATTCAACTCCAACCGCTCACATTTAGAATACCTTTTCCCTTAAACTTGTTATGATTATCCTATGTGCTTGAAACTTTGGTTTTATGTACTAATCTTGTTTATTATTTGTTATGTCTTGAATGGAATTTGTACGCCTCCATTATAAGCAAGTTGTAAGCCGTATTGTTCAGTTTTAAGTGCTGTCGAGGAATTATAACTCGTATTGTTTAGGGATTAAGTTATTAATTCATTAGTGCTTTCTTGTTTCGTCTGTCGGAAAATTTCATTCTTGTAGGAATTTCTGTTGCTACTTTAATAGAAGGACGTTAGTAAAAGTAAATTTGTACCTATTGATTTCGTAGTTAAATACATACTAATTAGAATCACAATTCCGCACGTCATCACTATTCCGGAGTCTAGACATTTAGCAGTATTCAACTCCCTGTGTCTTGAAAAGTTTATCTTGGACCTGAATTCACCGATATCGTGTCGGATGACGCAAAGAATCAGCCCTGATGGGCCCTATCCGTGGAGGTCTGGTAGCTCTTTGAAACGCGCGCGGAACGCGACGCGCGTACGCTCGTGTCTGGTTCTGGGGGCTTACTCTTGAAACAAAACTCAATGTCAATTTCAAACCAATCCAATGACAATACAATAATAAGTGCGTACTCTTGACCAGCTTGGAATTAAGATCGCATTAATATTGGGATTGCGTTCGTATTGGAAAGATAGGAGTGAAGTTAGCTGCACAATAGTGAGGACCTATGCGTTTGTTGCTGTATCGATAAAGTGAATGTAGAATAAAAAACTACAGTTTTTAACCAATTTTTATGTTTTAATTGAAAAGTGCATTGTAAAAAAAATTTAACATTGTTTGATTCCCATATTCATTAATGCTTTTCAATAAAATTAATATTATTTAAACAAAATATATGAATTATAGGCTGTTTGAGCTGATCCATTTGCTTGAAATGACGTTGTTGACATAAGACTTATTGTTGACATATTTTGACAGTTTGCGTTTGGTTTGAAAATTTTTGAAATATTAATGCGAACTTTTATTTTTCTTTAATTAAAACTTAAAAGTGTGCTGCAAAGATTAAAAAACTCAAGGCAAGTCTTATAAAATATTAATTGTTATATTTGATGTTATCGGGAAATTGGTTATGTCGAATTGTCTCACAATGTTTATATTTTTTTAGGTAAAATGTCCAATCGCCCTTCAACTTTACAATAATAATTAGAAACCCTTGTGGAGTTTCTTGAACAAAATCCCGGAATCGCGAGGGGTTTTTTAAGAACTTCGCTAGGGAAACAAGAAAGTAAACAAAAATGGGCAGAAATAGCTGTTACTTTGAACGCTCTAGGCGGCGTCATCAAGGATGGACCCGGATGGTCAAAGGTAATGTATTTTTATTTTTAGCAACATATGAATAAATTAAAATGTTACACAATATAATTAACTAGTACATACATACTTTATTTTACTTATAGTACTGGGCTGAAAAAAAATGCAGCCTGAAGAAGCTGTGTTCCCAATATGCAGCTTCTATCCGGCGGACTGGTGGAGGAGAAGGTGAAAGATGCTCGCTGTCCCAGTTAGACAAACGGCTTGTAGCAGTGATGGGAGGCACAAGTTTTGCGTCTGGTGACAGCGAGCTAGCTGTAAATCCTTTCCCACAAATGGTAATATTTATTCATATTAATGACTGCCTCGTTGGCCGAGTGATCGCAAGTGTGACTGCCGAGCAAAGGGTCTCATAATTAACTAATAACATAACATCACGCCTTTTACCCCTGAAGGGGTAGGTGGAGATGCACATTACGGCACTTAATGCCACTGTATAATGTAAACCCACTTTTCACTATTTATGTTATGAGTCCCATGTAATAGGGGGTGAGCCTATTGCCATATACCAGGCAAAATTCCAGACTCCGTGCTACTACTGAGTTTTTTTTTTTTTTCCAGTAATTCTTTGCCTGACCCGGGAATTGAACCTGAGACCCCGGGTTTTCTTTATTAATCGAGTCTTAATTAATCTTTAAGCAAATAATAAATAAAATTTTTATATTTTACAGCATTCTTCTGTTGTAGAATCTGAGTCGACTTCTACAATATTAGAATTTAGCGAAATGGATGTTGAAATCATCTCTGTTCCTCCGCCAAATTTAGCTACTTCAGGAACCTCAAGGGCTGAAACGGCTGCTGCTCCTGACGCAGTACCACCTCAAACTAGTAAGTAAATTTTTACCTGCCATTAAATTAAATTAATATTTCATAAAGTCCACCAAATAGTTTACCAAATTTCTTACTATTAATGCACAATATAATTATTAGACATACCATTAACCAACACTTCTTTATCACACAAGGCACTAAATGACCTTTAAAATGGTTTAAAAACCAAACTTTTGTTAGTTTAGTGTGCTATGTTATATGTATAGTTCAATATGTTCCTTGGAAGTAAAATATGAATTTGTATCTTTTTTAAGGTACCAATACAAACACCTCTCGTCGTCGGTCACGTCGTTTACTCTCTAGGACAATTGATACCGAGATGGACCGTATGGCAAGGATTGAGGAACGACGCGTTGAGGCTGAGAGGTTGAGTGCAGAGGCCTTATCCGACACGAGCCGAAGACTAGAGAGGCTCGCAGATGCTGCCGAGCAAATAGCTGTTGCCATAACGGGGGTGGCCAATGCTCTTCAACAAATAGCAAATAATTTAGGAAGGACCTAATAAACGTCAATAGTTTGAGTCCTTCCTAGATTACTTTATTTAGCAATTATTGGTTTATTTTTTAAATGTTTGAGGTATGTTAAAATCGTAGTAATTGGTGTTTCATAGTCTCTGCCTATCTCCATGGGAGATAGACGTGAGGTTACGTATGAATGTATGTACTTACCTATGTGTATGGTGTTTTTTATTGTAAAAAAGACTGATTTAGTTGTGATTATATCAATATTTTGTTATTTAATTTATAAACTAAGATAAGCAAAGTAATTTTACATATTATTTTCACAATGTATAATGTGTGATAGAAATTATTAGTGGTGTATAATTGTTATTGTCAGATGAGAGATTTAAAAAAGACTCGATTTATTTGTGATTATATTGACATTATGTTATTTAATTTATGATCTAAGATAAGCAAAGTAATTTTACATATTATTTTCACTATGTATAATGTGTGATAGAAATTATTATGTATAATTGTTATTGTCAAAATGAGAGATTTAAAAAAAGACTGATTACATTAGGAGCCATCCTAAAATTTTATTTTAAAGACTTTTAATTTTACATTAATTTCTAAATAAAACTACAAAAATTAATTTCAAAGTTTTTTATTTTATATTTTGTATCTTTGAATCAACATAAAAATTTATATAAGAAAAAAAACTTATTATCTACGAGCTGCCCATAATTGCTGAACTAAAGAATTTCGTATTTCAATCCCTCTCCTTAGTTCAGCAATCGATGGATCAGTCACACGGGCTTCTGGTGGTTCAGAGGAACTTTCATTTTGATTACTTAAATCAACATCAAAATCACAATTATTTATTTTTCTAAATTGGTTACAGATATTGTGTAACACACAGCAGCTATTAATAATTTTAGATGCTTTTATAGGGTGATAGTGCAGCACTCTGTGCCCCAACAAGCATCGCCACCTATTCTTGAGGACTCCAATAGTACGCTCCACTACATTGCGAGCGGAGCAATGCATCTTGTTATAAAACTCTTCTGGAGAACCTTCAGCAGCATCCACAATAGGGGTCATCATGTATGTCCTTTGGGCATATCCAGAATCACCTAATGAAATAAAAATATGAAATTAAATAACTACACTTTTACAACTATTCATTACAAATCAATTATTTTCTAGTAATTTACCTAGAAAATATACATTTTCCCCAGCATCATTAAGGGTGATTAAGTGGCTCTTAATACTGTGCTGATTCCAAATGAAACTGTCATGAGTTGCACCACCAAAGGATGCATCCACAGACAGAATGTTTAAATCGGCATCACAGATCTAAAAAAAAGTTAACTATTATTTTTATGATACAGTAAAAATATAATTATGTATAAGAATCACTTATTTGATTAAAATTCTTAATTGTCATGTCCCTGAACACTTACAATCATAACATTTCTTGAATGGAAATGCTTCCTATTAAAAAATCTTTCTTCGTTTTCTGATGGCCGCACTATTGCCACATGAGTGCCATCGATGCAGCCCAAAACTGCAGGGATCCCAAATTTTTCATAAAACCTGAATAAACAAATATCTCAGCATTTGTTCAAATATTTTGGTAAGTATCTTAAAGGAGTATCTTAAATAAAGGACATTAACTTACCGTCTTTTAATAAGATCCCTCTGTGAGCGAGTTTGGGGAAACTTTACCCACTTCTTTAAAATGTTTTCTTGATTTAAAGCGATTACCGTATCATTAATCGCCTTAGAAACAGACTGCTGGGACATGAGTGTCCCAAACGTGCTCCCAACAAGCTTTTGGTAGCTGCCAGTGGCGAAGAATGAGAGTGCTACCAATAACTGTAAATCGAAAATATTTTATTGAATACAAATAATTTAATAGGTGTATTGAATTTTATACATTATTTTCTACTTACTTTATATTTAGGTGATATATCACTTCTCCTCTTCACAACTGGCAAGTAGGGCCGCAACTCCTCATAAATTTCGTTAAATAAGCTTTTGGGGACGCGATAATTTGCCACAAACTCCTCGTCACCCATGGAGAAAGCCTTATCCATATAACGCGCCAAGCGACGCTCATTTCTTCGTATTTTTAATTGCATTCTTCGCGTATTTTGCAAAAACACAAATGGTAGAGCTAAACGTGCCATTTCTATTGCAAAAAGAAAGCTAAATTTGCTTATAATTAAAAAACAATATAAACAAAGTACCACTTTTGTTATTGGGAAAATCTCAATAATAACAGAATGTCAACACAATGCTAACCCTATCGTAGCTGTCAAAATAGCGTCCAGAGTACGAACTAAACTCAATCTCGATGCCAATTAGTTCATTCAATATCCACCCAATACGAATACAACGTGGTGCTAGTGTTGCGACTCAAGAGTACGAAACGTCACAATATCAATGTCGATCGATCGGAATTGGATTCAAGAGTAAGCCCCCTGGTCGGGCGGCGAGCTACCCATGCTAGCAGTCCGCAGGCCCGTGCTTACGGTGGCCGGAGATCGTCCCGCGATCCCCGACGCCTAGTGTCCTTCACAACGGCTGCCTCACGCGCCTTAACTCCTGCTTAGCTATCATGACGGCTTCGCAAAAGGAGGAGACGGCATCCCAGTCCGCCGGAAGAGAAGATGATTCCCTATGGGAACTAGTACAGCTTTTCTCAGTACATTTACGTGAGTAACTCGTAATTTTTAGTTGATTCAGGAGGTCTCACGATAATTAATTATAAAAATATAATATATTGATGATGATCGTGATCGTTTAATCTTTGTTAAGATGTGCCGATGTATTAGAAATCGTTTAGGAGACCATTAACAAACGTTTTGGTAGTTTCAACATTATAATTCATATTTTCTCTATCGATAATAAAAATTTTATAGGACATTTTATACCCATAAAACCAAACTAAGTGTATAACATAATCTATCGGCTTTCGATGAAGGGTTTCATGCTTTTAATCTGGTTATAGCGTTAAGTGCACTACTTAACCTTTAGCCCGCTGTGCTAGATTCTCAATGGGACTATAAAGTAGGCTTCATAGATTTATAGGTATTAACAAAATAGTAACTTCTTAGTCGATGAGGCTTGACATATAGACATATCTTTGATAAAAGCCTCTAAAAAAATATAATTTTGATTAAAAAGGAACTCCTTATAAGAGCTTTTGTTTAGCAATTAATGTCTTTTCGCTTATATGATAATGATGTTGATTATGCAATTGTATAAAACTTCAATAAATAAGTAAATAACAATAACGATGAAAGCCTAAGTGAGTCAATATAGAAGTCTAGAAATTATATCATCCTTTGTTGATTACGGACGGCAGATGGCAGTAACTTCAACCTAAAATTGAGTATGAGCCCCTACCGTAGCTTGAAAGTAATCGAGTTCGTGAGAAAGTCGTTAAATATATATAATTAACGCTTTTTGAGATATAAAAGATGTTACGACATTGTTGCCCACCTATTTGTTATGTTAGCAAACATTTCACAATTTGGTTTAATTCGTAATAAACTCATTTTCAGTTTTCTTATTTTAAAAAACGTTGCCCCACACTAGGATTTTCTCCTGTGACGTGGGTGCGTTTACAAACATACACATGCATGACACCCAGACCCGGAACAACAATCTGTGGATCACACAAAGAATTGTTCCGTGCGGAAATCGAACTCAAACCACGTTGTGCGTCAGCCAGTTGTCCACCCACCGCGCCAACTGTGCAGTTGATATCACTGTGATCTATTATTCAAGCGTGTTTCAGTTTAAGCTCATACATAACTATATTTATGTATGTTTGCCTAATCACAAACACGTGAAATGTTAATGCAATCTAGCTACCCTAGTGATTGCTTGCTATGCTTGACGCGCAGGTACATAGGTACATGGTATTTATATGTTCGTATGTAGTATATATGTGTATGTAGGTATGTGACACAGATTGTAATGAGCTAATTGATGGAGCAGTTACAACGACAATAGGTTTCATCAGGGAAATGTTTACGATACGACCTCCAACTCTTACCGTTTGTGTGGTAAGGGATGTTTTTAAGGGGGGAAAATCATCGAATGACTGCTCCCGCCTGGGTGAGGCGAGCGAGTGTCAGACTCTTACTGACTAAAAACCACCCCGTTCCTTCTCCTGCACGTCAAGCCGGAGCCCCGGTTACCCGTTAGGTTCTCCGCGACGTCGTAAAGGACTACATATTTGACAGAGATCGAAAGAAGAAAAGAAAAAAAGAAAATTACATTTCACACGCTAACGCGTTTTTTAGCGTCAAACACCATAATATTTTCTTAAAAATTTCCTGGAAAAATACTATAATTAAGTTGATCATAAAATCAATCCCATATATCCCCAAGCGGTCACCGGTGACCGCTCTCCACTAACTACATTATAGACCTTATTTCCAATGTTTAGAGACTACTTTTGTATGAACAAATTTAGGGGATGATTTTCAACAATTTTCAACGGGAGAGTGATTATTTTTTAATATTTCATTGTATTGAATAGTCGAAATAATTTATTTTTGATAAAGGCCCTCTATCCAATTATATATACATCTGCATGTGTGCTAACAAACTTAGCTCCCTACCTACCTACCTACGTGAAACGCATCAAGCTATATAAACCAGTTTATTATTACCTCGCTTTGTGTGAGCATTCCGCACGCTTACAGGTCATTTTATACTGGTTATGGATACTTCGATGTGTGTATGTACCACAGGGTTCATAGGGTTGCTACATATTGATTCCCGTGTGTAATCTCACCGAGCTAGGGTTGCCACGGATATTGCATTTCCACCCCACACATAGCATGTAACCCACACAATTAAATGGAAACATGAGTCATTTGTTTTAATATACTCCCCTTGATTATATTATTTAGTATCGAAGTTAGTAAATAAAATTTTATTTTAAGTGTATTGTGAGGTTTTGTAGGGTGAATGTTATTGCTGAGTAACAAGCCTGGGGTCAATTTCTGCCTCTTTGACCGAGTGGTCACAAGTGCGACTGCCGGGCAAGGGGTCTCAGGTTCGATTCCCAGGTCGGGCAAAGTTTTACTGGGTTTTTAAAAATCTCAGTAGTAGCACGGAGCCTGGAAATGTGCCCGGTATATGGCAACAGGCTCACCCCCCATTACATGGGACTAAAAACATAAATAGTGAAAAGTGGGTATTACATTGTACAGTGGCATTAAGTGCCGTAATGTGCACCTCTGCCTACTCCTTGGGGGATAAAAGGCGTGATGTTATGTTATGTTAATTAGTTGAAGTGGGTGCAACGTAACACTTTCATTAACTTATATTTTCACCGATTAATCGACGTATTATATGACCAATTTAAACAAAACATGAAAACCCACTCTCTACTAATAAAGTTATAACCATAGACATCACAATACTACATAAAACCGTTTTCTTGTACAACCTCCAAAAAACCATAAAGTTACAAAATTGTTTATTTCACAAACGAACATTTTTTTAAACGGTCGTCGTCATAAACAATAACTGTCAATTACCATAACGTAGTGCTGCGATGAGTCGATAAAATACGTGCGTTATTGTCGATATGTCGATAAACCCATTCAACAATCCAACTCAGTTGAAATATACGCTTGATGCAGCGCGATAAGTCGTTCATCGTCAGATTTCGTCGATAAGCGCATGTGAGTTCGTAATATTGTCGATAATTTGACAATATGAGGTGCTAATGTGATTTATTTAGTGATATCGTATGTAACTCTTAAACCCGATAACCGCTTATTAACGGTTGTGTGAATCGAAAACCTTATACTCAGTAGTCACTGGATGAGACATTTAATGAAGGATAAAAATATAATAATACTTTATAAAGTAAGATCGCCCTTTTCATACACAAAGAGACAATACAATAAAACAGGTCAAGATATCCAATATATCGACTTCCAATCTTTTAAATATATTTATTCGTCGATCAACGCTGTGGAGCCATATTAAAAGTATTTTTTATGGGATATTTCGGTAAACGAGCAGACGGATCACCTGATGGTAAGCAATCGGCGTCGCCCATGGACACCTGGAATACCAGAGGCGTTACAAGTGCGTTACCGGCCTTTTGGGTTTAGGAATTTGAGGATTGTTGAGGATTTAGGTATTGGGTAAGGGGGGGGAGGGGTAATTGGGCATCCGGTAACCTCACTCACACGACGAAACAGAACACAATGTTGTTTCACGTCGGTCTTCTGTGAGGCCGTAGTGGACTCCGGTCGAGCCGGCCCATTCATGCCGAAGCATGGCTTTCCTACACTTAAAAGTAAAGTATAGTGATATTAAAAGAAACATTAATCCGAGTTCATATAAAAGAGAAGTTTTTACCAACTACTTATTTTTCAACACACGTTTTAAAAATTCATTCCCGAAATAGGTCACAAGTTTCCAAGAATCTAGGTTACATTTCATGCACTATTGCAATTTTTAAACCCAATGCGATTTATGTTAGTTGAATTCTTGCCAAGTTAATCCATTATTTACACCATCAGGGGACACGCTTGAGCGGGTTTGAAATATATTGCTTTGTATTTTATTTTTTGCATCGAAACTAGCTTTATTTTTATTTATTTATTTATTTATTAGGTTAACCAACAGTTATTTACACTCATACATTCATTACATCATAACAAATAATACTTTGGTAAGTGTAACAACTACTTACTGGCTAACACAACATGCACATAAAACGGTTAGAATAAGTTACATTAAAAAAAATTATAACATTCGAACACGATCAAGCAACATAACATAAAAGTTGCGATCGATTAATTCAATTAATTATGGGATTAAATTAAATTTGAAATTCATTAGAGTCGATATGTGTAGGATTACAACCAAGACAAGGGTACCTAACGTAATTAGGCACCTGCAACAATTGAATACTAATTGACTGAAACAATTGAACACTTAATTGAGAATAGTTGCGATTATTTTAGATATCATTAAATTATTGATATAAAATTGTATTATTATTAGATAATTATTATTATTATAAGCGACCCTGGGAGCATAATGTAATAATTGATTTACGAAAACTACCAAGGCTGTCGTGGTGCATATCTATCACGTCACTGCAATTGTTTATGACGTTATCGTCACTTACTGTTTTATTTTTAAAACATTTCAATAATATTGACAACCGATTTAGTGTTATGGACATTAATTTAGTCGTTAGTTGGAAGTTATGTAAAGTGTTTCAATTTTGAAATTAAGACTATTTTAAGCATTGTATTATTTGATTATTTCCCTAGTTAATCTCCTATCATATTTAACATAACAAAAACCAAAGGACTTCGCTCAAGAAGATAACTACCAAACCCAATTCTACCCAATCTTTCTAATCACACTCACGATCAACAAACAGTATCTCTAAACAGCCTGATGACTTTATCGATATTCATGTCCCATCACTAGCGTATCGATTGCGTAACGTCTCGCGATAACACAGCGTCCACCCACGCACCGTCGTAATGTAATCATTACCCTGAATTGTGCTGAACAGTGAACACGAGGCCTTGTTCAGCTCAATTCAAGTTGTCAGTGGTCATAATGATACTAGTTGGTTGCTGAGATAATTTTCTACCAGCCTCTTCAAGACTTGGTTTGGGTGAAGTATTAAGTATTAAAATTCTGTATGTGTTAATTAGGAAAAATACTAATGTCATGCTACTAAACGTAGAATTTTATACATCTTTATATATATAATTCTTCTGTGAGTGTGTATGTCACTGAACTTCTCTCAAACGACTGGACCGATTTTGATGAAATTTTTTGTGTGTGTTCAAGGGGATTTGGAAATGGTTTAGATTCACAAATCAGCACGGCAGATGGTGCTGCAATCGGTGTTTAAGTTATTTATCCTAAACAGCTGAACTAATTTGAATGAATTTTTGTTTATACATTCAAGTGGATATGCAGGAAAACGTCTGTTGGGTCCGCTAGTGTCTTATATGATAGTGAATTTTCATGGTTTCAAATTCTTGCTATGTTTAACCGAATAAGAGATCATGTAACTGTCTTTGAGGTGGAAAACAATTAGACATTTCTTAAACTAGTTACAATTTAATGCACTTCAATGATTAGCTTAGATGCCATAGCACCAAACACTTTGGATGCATCAAAATCAATTTCTTCAACACCAAATTCTGAAGAATACGTAACACTACATTTGACAAGTAGCCAACATAATATTCTTATATTTTTCACGTTTAATTATTGTCGCGTAAACTATAATAATTTACTAAAGGACGAGGAAGAACCCCTCTGTGGATGGAAACTAGTAGAGCTTTTCTCAGTATATTCACGTGAGTAACCCACGATTTTTAGTTTATTTAGTACTAGCGACCCGCCCCGGGTTCACGCGGGTACAATATGCATGTATTATACATATAAACCTTCCTTAAGAATCACTCTATCTAATAAAAAAGACCGCATCAAAATCCGTTGCGTAGTTCTAAAGATCTAAGCATACATAGGGACAGACAGACGGCGGATAGCGACTTTGTTTTATACTATGTAGTGATGTCTCACGATAGTTACCTATTATAAAAACAATAATAATGGCATACAATACAAAAAAAATTAAGTGTTTTATTACATTATTCCTCGCAAGACCACAACAAGAAACATATTATGAAGTAATGCTAAAATAAAGCATCACATGTGTGTTGTATATGCAACAGATGGTAACAATGCTTAGATAGTTTTTAATAAAATTGTTCGTCTCTGGCGTAGCGCCAGCCGTGCAATTGCCCGGCTCATAGATTAAGTAAGGCTAGTTATTGCAGAAGGGACAACTGCGGTCATAATTGGTTTTGTATGTTATGTTGGTGGATTATCAAATTATAGTCGGAATTATTTTACTTGGATTTATTACAATGGGTGCACGACGTGTACACACACCAGACTATGACAGATAGACAGTAGCGTTAAATAACGTGTGTCCTACCTTATATAACACATTATAGTGAGCGGGCCACTACTTACTACCTAATTAGTGATATTAATATACGGACTAAACATACATGTAACATTGTATACCTACGTACGTATTTAAGGAAATCGTCCGGCTGTTTATTAGTTGATCATGTAGTCAAATGATATTTGAGGCTTACAGAATGTCTTATTTTATTTTTCTTGATGTTTCATTATTACAGTTTGTTCTTCAAAAACAAAACTGTGTGAGATATATTTAGAGCCTTGGTTGTCTCTTAAAATGGATATCGTATTATTATATTTACTATAAAAATATGTAGGTAAAACGTTCGACATCGCCTTCGTAAAAAAATTATCAAATTCAACATAATAATTTTTTTTAAGGTGTAAATATTTTAGTTTTAAATATTTTTTTTAATATTTTAAGTTGTATATATTAATAGTCGCAAAGTAGTATTATAGAGGTATTAAATAAATAGTTACCCATGGAAAAAAACAGAATAATGTTTAATCTAAGAACCCAAACATTTAAAGTTAAAATATAAACACCTTATTTGTTTTTTTACTTGTTTATGCACACAGACAATACACAGGAAAAAATATAACAATACAAACCTCCTTTCTCAAGTTTCCTAACCCGAGGTAAACTTTTAGATTGTAATAACAATACTGTAATAGCTACATTAAATTGAATGGAAATAAAACAACCTTTTGTAAGCACATAGTAACATCTCCAATACCTTTCAAAGTAAACCACTTGCGTCTATATTGTGGATATTGAAACAGTGGGTCGCGGAAAATTGGAAAACTTGGTCCTATTGAAGTTCTTATCTATTAACTTGTGTGTACAATGTACAATATTATGTGCGTAGTTGGTATGTAATATTATGAAAGGGATAGATAGAGGTGGCGCTAATTTTTCTAATAGGGGAATAATCACATGGCACTATTGTAAGATCTCTGATAGTGTTTAAAGCTTTTATATATTAAATGTCTATGGAATCTCCTCTTATTCATAAACATCACTTCTTGTCACATTGATCCTAATGCCTTTTTATAGGGGTAAAATCATCGAATGTCTACGTGAGGCGGGAGGGAGTGCCAGGCTCTTACCAACTATCAACCACCCCGTTCCTACTTCTGCAATCCGAGCCGGAGCCCCGGTGACCTTGGCTCTATGGGCTCCAATGCCTAATGTACAACAACATCGCCATCTCATGTTACATGGACTAACAAAAACTGAATTATATTACCCCCCCCCCCCCTCTCTTTCCTAGGCGAGTAAAAATGTGATACTATTTTACATAAAATATGGGTTAATTGTCAGTTTAAATTCTTTAGTACCAACACTAACATCGTACCCGATTACAAGTGTCCAGTCTGCACAAATCTTGCTTATTTTAGTCTATGAGCGTCGGTCATTGACCGCTACTAGAATATCAGATGGTCGACGCACCGATAATGTACAGATTGTTTACATGATCTATTGTTGTTGTAACGATGTATCGATTCTCTTCATTCGATATTTAATCGAGTAATTAGTCGGTGCTTTATCGATTATGTGCAAGATGATAACGTTTTAGCAATTATATCATTACTATTGGACTTCATTAGAGGGCCTTTGAATTATGCGGGCTTGATTATCGAGTGCAAGCGTCATAGAGTATGAAATCATGAGTTTGATACCCTCGACTAGGTATAATTATGTACAAACTATTATTGGATTGGTTTCTGCTTTTGAGCTGCACCGTGTACAAAAATTGTACGGTGTTTTCTGTTTAGCAATACCCTTTTTCAGTCATATTTTTATAACATAACATAACATCACACCTTTTATCCCCGATGGGGTAGGCAGAGGTGTACATTATGCTACTGTACAAGCACGTCACACATCTAGTGGCTCTAGTATTACAGACGTCCATGGGTTACGGCAATTGCGTAGGTACTTCCCTTAACCAAAAATAAATTATTTCGACTGTTCAATACAATAAAATATTTAAAAATAATCACACTTTCATTTATTGATTTTATGACCATGTTAATTTTAGTATTTTTTTAATAATTAAGTATGCTGCTTGACGCTAAAAAACCGTGACGTCACAGTACACAATCGCGTACAAAATTCATAGAAAACTGTCGTTTTTGACGTTTCTATAAAAGTATTGAAATAAACTAATTGGCAAGTAGCCCTATTGCTGTCCAAATCAATGATTCAAGCCGCCATCAAACCCTATATAGTAATTATATATAAAGAGTATAACAAAATTGTTTCCATAATGATCAACAATGTAAAACTCAATTAGGATTAAACAAGCTCATCGAATATTTAATTTCACTTCGTAATGAGTGGTTTGATTGAAAACAGACCATTGTTTCGTAAATACATTAACCAGAGTTTAAAACAATTATTACATTGACAATGCAATGTGTCAATCTGTGTTTCTGTTGTATGTTTATGAATCGAAATAAAGGCATATCGATAAAAAATATCTTATGTTTGCTAAAAAGTGCTTAAAGTTTACTATAAAAATAAATTATTGAGTGTATTATATTTCCTCTGCCTCATTGGCCGAGTGGTCGCAATCGCAAGTGCGACTGCCGGGCAAGGGGTCTCGAGTTCGATTCCCGGGTCGAGCAAAGTATTACTGGGTTTGTAAAAACCTCAATAGTAGCACGAAGTCTGGAAATGTGCCCGGTATATGGCAATAGATTCACCCCCTATTACATAGGACTCATAGCATAAATAGTGAAAAGTGGGTGTTACATTGTACAGTGGCATTAAGTAACTGAATATTCTATTATGTCTACGTCTTTTTTTCTAAGGCGGGGAAATCATCGAATGACTTCTTCCGCCTGGGTGAGGCGGGACGGAGTGTCAAACTCTTACTGATTAAAACCACCCCGTTCCTACTTCACTTCGAGCCGGAACTTTCCACAAACAATACCAGGATATATTATAATCACGTAATAAGTACCAAGTAGTAAATATCCGTGATTTCCCAAAGAACTGATCACAACACAACCTTGGCTTCGTGTGAACAACATCGATTCTAGTTTCCGATAGCTAACGCCAAATATGGAGGCATAGTCGTGCTATGTCATATACTTGGGTTCATATTTATTATGTTTTATATTTATAATATTAAGGTTGAATATAACCTGGGAACTTTAAATTGTGATGTAACCTTATAAGTGCTATACGGTCTTTAAAGGTCAAAATTACAAAATGTTTAGGTGTACCAATTCGGTAAACGTTTTGAATAATGTTGAAGATTTTTTAATTATTGTTCATTAGAAATCTTCACCATTTTATATGCACTGGTGATATTTTATTACACTTTAAGTGTGGGAGAGCCATGCTTCGGCACGAATGGGCCGACTCGACCGTAGTGATACCACGGCCGAACAAGAAACCGACGTAAGACAATGCTTGCGTTGTGTTTTGTCGTGTGAGGTTACCGGAGGCTCAATTACACCCCCTCTTCATCCTCAGTCTCCTCAATCCTGGAATCCCCCACAATCCTCAAAATCCCAATTCCCAAAAGGCCGGTAACGTACTTTTAACGCCTCTGGTGTTTCAGGTATCTATGAGCGGCGCCGATTAATACTAATTATAAGTTATATGCTAATAATTGTCCTTTATCTCAGTTAATTACCGACATACGTCATTATTACGTATCTCTGATACATATATTAAGATACGCAGGAGGATTACCCATCGTCATTGTTTATTAAGGAAAAGTTTAAGGAAATCAGTTAACTACGAAAATAATTTTAATGCGATAATTAAAGTATGTTAATTATTATGTTTCCACCTTACTCATGTAACTGTTTGAGGGGGAACTCGACTAGTTTCAAGCCATGCTAGAGGCTCATATTCATGTCGTGTCGCGTCATTCACTGTTGCGCTGCCACTGTCGCGACATCGCCGCGTCGCGGGTCGCGGAATGCTGCTCATGAATATGATCCTCTAGCATGGCTTACGTGAGTAAGCCGGAAACATAATAATTAATTTGGTATGTCTTATGAATGTTTTAATATAAATATAGTTAAAGTGTGTTTGTTACAAAAAGTACCTACGCAACCAATTCAATTTTTAGAATTTTGTATGTATATGGGTATTGATACTGGTGGAATGACATGAGCTTATTCGATTGTTTGTATTGAATGAATACCGAAACGACTGTAGCGATTAAAATAAACAAAAAGCTAACTATTCAGGGAGTAGGCAACTTGGACAAGATTTTTAAAGCTTCTTTATAATTCGGATCTTCCTAATCTTAAGAGACGTCTTCTAAAGTCCACGTGGACAAAACCGCAGACTATAAGCCAGCCTAGAAAAACCTACTTACTAGTAATCAGGGATTCATCATGAGGCAACTAATTGTAATTATAGGAACTATCATCATGCCGATTCATGTTTTAATCATGATTACGTCCTAACAGTATCAACCCAGTTTCAAACAATAAAGGAATCGTTGCTACAGTTTTCCTGTCATCAGAGGAAACTTACTATGGCAATAGTTCCATGGAAATACGAGTAAATAAATTATCTATTTAAATTATCATTGCATATGTAACAGCTGATAGAATTTAGTATGATGTATTAGTGTGTTCATATGAAATTAGTTTTTAGGCGAGTGATCAATGAACCGCTACAATAAATCAAGATTTTACATTTCATGTTTTTGTTATTTTTCATTTGTTCTATGAATGTTTATTGAATGTAAGTAATTTAAGCGTATTTATAGGTAAGGTGTGATGGTAATTTCTGAGTATGGTGTAACATGACAACAAACCTCTTGTGAGGCGACTAATCCTGCTCGTTTACACAAAAACACACTCCATGACATTTTTTTTATTTTAAACTGTCAAACACCAAGCGGTCACCGGTGACCGCAACCTATTGTTCTTTAATTGTGTCTATAAATACGGTACTCGACGAGTTAAATAAATAAATAAATAAATAAAAGACATCCTATACTATATCTTTAAAATTTAGGAAACTAACCCAGACACACCAAAACGATCTTGAAATCACAGCACCACCTCATGATTGTTCAATTGTGAGCCAGTAACTAGTTTCGTCTGAACACGCTCTTGTGGTCGCTGATACGGTACATTGCAAGAATACTAATAGTACCTAGCTACTTCTATTTGGTCCTAGGAATATCTAAGTCTGAAGAGTTCCGACTAGACTGTTAGTCATGTCTAGACTGGAACTTAGCCCGGAAACTGGAAATTAGCCTTGGAAGAATGGGAAATTTTAAAGTGGCGTATTTTTTTGTAGTTGAACGCATATTATCGACAAGTTGGTCGAACAAATGTGTACATACACCAATTTTTTTTTAATTGCCCCCGACTTGCAATTTCCCCTGTGCCGTGGGTGCGTTTACAAATATACAAGTTCACATACACATGACACCCAGACCCGAAACAACAATCTGTGGATCACAAGAGTTGCTCCTTGCGGAAATCGAATCTGTGACACTTTGTGCGGCAGCCGGTTGTTGATCACCACACAAGCCTCTCAAATTCTCAAAAATAGACACCTCTATAGCCTATCTACTATATAAAAATAAGTCGCGTTTTCCTTCCTGACGCTATAACTTCAGAACGCACGAACCGATTTCCACGGTTTTGCATTCGTTGGAAAGGTCTCGGGCTCCGTGAGGTTTATAGCAAAGAAAATTCACTAATCACCAAACGAAATGTTACATAAAACGAAGCCATCTGGTGGCGAAACGGAGTTCGCCGGGTTTGCTAGTCGCTTATAGAATCTACAACAGCTATACCAAACCTTTGATACTTAAACCTCTTAATTTAAAGTTCAATTTCCGAAATCACAATCTACATCGTGCTACCGCGTTCTACTGATTTACTGTTTCAATCAAGTTGGTTGCTATGCAAATTCCATGGTTTAATATATGGACCTCTACCGTCATGGGTCCGTATATGGCTTGCCAGCTTGTACTTGGTAATTGTGATTAGGACTTCGACATCATGGTAATGTACCTCCCATTTACTTGTTTATCTACACTGAGTAATTAGTTGTAGTGGACGAGAGTGGAATATCAAGTTTTTAGAGGCTGGATTACCTCAATTGTCTATACATATAAAAAAATGGTAGAAAAGTCAAAACTGTACATAAAATATTTTTTTTTAAAAATACTTCGAGCGAGATCTACAATACTACTACGATAACGAGGCCAAAAATATGGTTTTTAGAATTTTTGTCTGTTTGTCTGTGTGTATGTCCGGGATGATCTCAAAAAGATTTACTTTAAATGTTGCATGAATATTACTAACAAGTCGAGTCAACATATAGGCTACATATTATCACGCTATCATCAACGGGGGAGGAGCCCTATACTAGGTACTGAATCAATTCTGACGACATTCATTACCGTAGAATATCCCTTGATAAAAACTAATTCAAAAGTATAAATTCTGCCAGAAGTCATTATTCTACGCGGACGAAGTCGCGGGCATCAGCTAGTTTACAATAAAGGTGTTCCTATCATGTCTCACAGAATCTACAGTAAAATTCATCACTTATTTTGACTCATGAGATTTTATGCTTTCTTACGAAGAGTCTTATGACCGTTTTAACCAAGAGTTACTTAACGTGGGATAGCACCTAAACTAACCCCGTAATTATGTGTCACTTTAGGTTGGTGAAATCGGTCGTTAAACCTCACCTATCCTAAGTCAGGGATTCCTTTGAAAATGGGCATTAGATACTTAAATTCTTCCTCAGTTCATAAATTTTAAAAGTATATAAAATTCTGTTTAGTAGTTTATAGCCTTATAGCTTTCAGACTGACAGGCACGCCGGAAAATTCCATTTTACCATGTGCAATATGATGGATGTGTTATGAAAGTGAATGACAAGCATACGACATTTGTAAGTTCCACTTAATTTATATTCTTCATTCATTATTATTAAATTATACTTAGGTTGACAAAATAGAAATAGCGATGAACTAATTGGCTAGCATAATGTACCTAATTGTATATTATCATTTACTTGTTTCCATCAACTAGCAAAAGAAAATATTCTAGAAATATTTGAAATAGTATTTCTATTTTTTGTCTTGTGATTTAAACTTTTTCAGATTCGTTCCGACCGCTGCTGTTTCAACGCGAAGTTAAACAATGTACGTCACTCAATTTTGACACTGACATTTGTATAAAACAGTTGACAGCTAGTCTGTCTAAATGCCATAAATGTTAGTTTTGTATGACTTACGTCCAAATACTTAAAGGCTACTCAATTTTAAGTCGCGCTTATGTATAGTTCTGTCTCTACAAATTCTTTGTTAAACGACAGAGATGGCATGACATTCAAGTACAACTTAAAATCCTTTCAGTATTCGGGCATTAAATACTTGGATACGAAGGATATATATTTTAGGTATCGCGTCATACTTAGGGTAGAAAAAGTATCTATTTTTAGATTAATAAACATTCTATGGTTACGTTATTTAACCCATAAAGATATCAAGGCAAGTTTTTAACTTATAAACTACAAAAAAATCCAGTGTGTCTTTTGTCGTGAATCGAGCACACCACGTTGTGGACTGTGGCCCTTCAAGTTTCAGAGACAGCAATAAAACATGGCTGCTCCATAAATACCAGCGGAACCCAAACTTCGGCACTTCGGGACGGCGAAACTGTCCGAAATAAGCCGAGCATTTTAGTGGTGTTAAAGTTACGACCAACCAAAGAGCGATCACTGAAGTTTTCTAATATAAACGAAGATTTGTTACTGTCTTGAACAGATGGCAGCTAGTCAACGTATCCCTTTCTGTCAAAATGCTTTATTAGATTATCAACTTTATTATTTTGATTGAAAGTCAAAAATCCAAAAAAAAATATTGACAGATTACAGTAGGTTAATCTGTTAGCGTCTGTGACGCAAACGTTAAGATTGAGGAAATGTTACATATGATGACGTTATAAGTAAAATTCTGGGGAAGTTGCAATAGTAATTTGTGGTGACTTTATCTTTGTAGATGTGTGTGTTTGGATTTTTTTGTTGTGAAAAATGTCTGAGAAAGTCACAAATTACCATTGTTTACTAAACTTAATAAAGTACATCCCTAGATCCTAGAACAAAATCCAATCATCGTTTAATTTTGTACATTATTCATTTATTAAACACTTATTTGTTCTAAACTATAATAACATCAACACGCTTCCACTAAAACACCTTCTGTGCCATTTACACGTTCAAAACAAAACGTATAACAAGAACACAGGTCGGAAATAATTAAAATGAAAGTCAAAGAACAGCCGCGAGCTTGTAGGAACATAATAAAAAGGTTTAATTCACACGTCGGTACACAAAGTACCTACAACATACAAACACATATATAGTTATTCGTATATATGTATCACCCATTTAGAGGTAGTCACGATTCGTATACACGATTTCAATCGACACCAGTGTGCATAGACAGCGAAGCTAGTAACGCTGTCAATATTTACCATTCGATATTTGAAAAGCGACGGTTGTAAACAAATATGGCGGTTTGACAACTTTGACATGTGTCAAGCGCGTACTTTGTAGAAGTGCTATTGGTAAAACAAAATTGTTTTTTAGATAGATGTAGATTGAATAATTGTTTAACGGCTTTTAATATTAATCGTTTAAAGTAATATCTACCTTATGATCAAATAAATAGTCCTATCACTACAAATTTTTTGTACAATGATGGAAATAGTATTTAAGTAGAACTTAAAATGGAATAGCATTTCAGTATTCAGCTGTCAAATGTATCTAACTTATTCTGTTTTTGGCAATACTTGCTTAAGATTTTCCGCTTACACCACAGGCAGTCTTTGCGTGCCAACTACCTGCATAAAATTCACTTCCCTTAGTAACATATACATACACAGCAAAGGAAAAACCACAAAAACAATCACTAACAGCCTATAAGTGCCCACTGCTGAGCAAAGCCTCTTCTCGCACGGAGAATGTCCAGGTTTCCTCACGCTGTTTTTCTTCGCCGTTTGTCAGTGCTGATAACTCGGAAAAAGTCACATTGGTACTAGCCGTTGGTAGGTTTCGAAACCGCACCCTCATGCGTGAGAAGCGAAGCGTCTTAACCTTAAGCGTCTCAACTAAACTTAGCCCGGAGGCTACCACGAGACAAAAACAATAATGAAATTTTATAAAAGGCTATCCGGGACAGGAAACTAAGGACATAGTGTTCAGGAAAATATCAAAATCTGTGATATCTTTGGACATGTATGTCCGTACAAGATAAAGAAAGGTCGTGTGCTTATAATGTATTTGACATTTAAAATAATTGCGAGGTGTACTCGTATCTCGGGTATGTTGCTAGCTCTAGGACAATGGCTCCTTTCTCTTTAATTGGTTAAGCTTCCGTTAAATTCATTATTATGTTATCTGAACTTTGACTAGCCTTATGCTCTCGGGTTTTGTTTTGTGTTATCTGTATAAATCTTTATATATATATGTAATTCTTCTGTGAGTGTGTATGTCACTGAACTTCTCTCAAACGACTGGACCGATTTTGATGAAATTTTTTGTGTGTGTTCAAGGGGATCTGGGAATGGTTTAAATTCACAAATATCTAGGTTAGTTACCCTAAACGGCTGAACTAATTTGAATGAATTTTTGTTTATACATTCAAGTGGATATGCAGGACAACGTCTGTTGGGTCCGCTAGTATCTTTAAATAATTAAAAGGGGTGGTTAGAAGACTCGGAACAAATTCTGAAATTTAATCTCCAGATAATTTTGTACTAAACCCGATTTTGGAAGACTTTCAAAAAGATTGTCGTCTATCGATAAATAAATTAGATCGAATTCTCCATTCACATATTTCGTTTCGCTTTCGCGTCTGATCGCGTTCGATGCGCACACGCACAGGTAAAAAGTGAACGTTCCTCATGATCGTACGCAGTGTTTACATGAGTCATTATATCGTCATCTACTTACCATTTACTGTTACTCTTCTAGGTCGGTACAAATACCTATTTATGATCACTTTATTACGATTCTTGACTCTAATAAGTAGGTGATATGTTATATTTTTGTTTGTCTGTGTGTCTGTTGAAATTAGAGTATATTTTTGTCTTTAAATGATAATGTATCATTTCATAAGTGTCTACGTTATTAACGGTCCTTGGAAATCGAGAAATATTTCACACTTTTGATAATAAACCTTTTCTCCCTTTATTCCTTTACCAACAATATTATTCATACCCTTCAGATCAAGCAACAATCAATATTGATCTTTAACTTATCTAACTTTACAGTCCAAACTCCTTCGTCTTTCAGCCGTGAAAACTTTGTTTGCTTTTCATTAGCTATGAAAACGTGCTCGTCCTCTGTATGCTCATTAACGGGTGCACTATTACCTTCCATATTTGTTCTTGTTTTACACTCAACGGTAGCGACGAAATCTCTTAAAACTGGATGTTAATTTTGCCTGGACACTGTACCTATGGACTATTGAATTTCAAAACTTTATATGTCATATTCAGCAACAATGATTTCAAATGGAACTTCAAAACCAGCTGAGATTAACAGAGTATTACTAATTTCCATGTTTTTAATACATAATATTCAGCTTATTGCATTTGATAATAGAGCTTTTCTTTTTCTTACTTCGTGAACATAACATAACATCACGCCTTTTATCCCCAAAACGGTAGGAGGTGCACATTATCTACGGAACTTAATAGCACTGTATAATGTAACACCCATTTTTCACTATTTATGTTTTGAGTCCCATGTAATAGGGGGTGAGCCTATTGCCATATACCGAGCACAATTCTAGACTCCGTGCTACTACTGAGAATTTTTAAAATCCTTAGTAATACTTTGCCCGATCCGGGAACCGAACCCGAGACCCCTGCCCGTCAGTCCCAATACTTCATGAAATAGCATACAAAAAGATAGCATACCGTACGCGTTTTAGAAAAAGTTGTGATGATTTTACCTTTTAAATCTGTGAACATTTTCTACAAACTAAATCCAAGTACTACCGCATCTAAAATGTAGTTCATTCATAATCCATAATTCATAAATGTGATCTCGGCTGAGTAACGGCCTCAGCTGTGAGGTTGACGTTTTCACTCGTTTCCGTGTCTGACTGTTCGCGTTCATGTATCTAAATGATAATGTGGTATACTTCCATATCGTTATTATTATCACCTTGTTTCATATTTTTATTATTTGTTCTTTCTTCCGTTTCGGTTCATTGTCGGCGGTTTTAGTTGGTCGTAATTTTGTTTTATTGACATTAATGTGTTGTGAGAACGTTCGTGTCTCCTGTCGTTCTTTACTGTATGAGTGGATCTCTGTCGTTATGTTTTAATAATTCTCGTGATTAAAATTTTTATTTTAATGTCCGTCTGGTAGATTATTTTTTTTCTAGTAGATTAGTTTTTTCTTTTCTTACAGAAACGAATACTTTCGATGATATATTGATTTGAAATGTCGCGTGACGTCACTTCTATGTACATTTTATATGCGGAAATGACGTTTTAGCCCCCATTCCTAAACTTTGATTCGTTTTATCTAAGTATTGTTTTATTATACGACAAAATAAAAAATACGTGTGTTATTTTTCATACCCTGTCATCATCCCAATTTCCTATTTTAACATTCGTATCATTTAAATCTGAAATTCTGAACGCCTCTCTAGTTTTACGTTCTAATAACATTAAACAAAGCTTTCTCCTTACATCCTTATAAAGCTCCTATAATATAATTGCTAATAAGCATTGACAATAATGTTATCACTATTAGTAAAGTATTCCACTAAGAAATATCTAGGACTCAAGCGCACTAGCAGCTAACATATGAAATCCAAACCAAACACTAAACTGTTTTATGAATAAATATGGCACATGGAACTGTGTTTATATGTTAAAATATTGACTGTACCTGGTTAAGACCTCGCATACCTTCGGTTAATGACGGATTAATTGCATTTTATTGATATAACACTCGCCCTCGTTAGTACTTACTGTGTTTAGTGCTTTAGAGAAATGAATAGAAGGTCCATTTTGTAATGTCATCTCGTTTGTTGTGTAGTCATTTGAGTTTAGTTGTGACGTAAGCTATAGGCCTTGTTACCTTTTGGACGGTTGACCCATAGTTTTTCCTTTCGAACAAAATTTTTTGTACATATATACATAACCTGATTGCTGTCTTCCATAGGGGTAGGATTAGGCACTATGGAAGGCCAATTGCTACGACTCTTACATATCTCTTTCGCTTCAACAACAGTCATCTGTTTCACGCGTGCTTTTTTTTCTACATTTAGAATCCTTGTTCACTGTATGCTTTTCCTGTCCATTAGCGGCCCTATTTTTGTTAAGATCCTTCGTCACTCTGTCGTTTAGCCAAATTTACCTATCTTTCTTTCACCTCCATTTACCGACAGGTTTATTTTCTAGTTTAGACCTTCTGTATCACTTTTGATATGGTTAAGTCCAGTCCGGGCAAAAACTTGTGCTCTGAGCAATTACTTTTAATGTCATACCGAGTGTATTGACTTTATATGAAGCTAAATAAAAGTACTTGTAGAATTATATTACACACATTTTTTCAACCCGTTTTATCGAAGTATCGAATGTCAATATAATTAATTCAATTTATTCCCAATCTGTCTTAATATATTTTTTGCAGAAAACACACGAATATGCAAGAGGTCAATAACGGTTCTTTACGTATGAATATTAAAAATCGAATTTTAGTAACGGTTTTTAATTGATGTTCTATTCGTCCTCTAAAATTAAATGCCTAGAATTTGCATCTGAGCTCCTTCTCTGATTAGATTGCAAACCATGCGGAATCTATTTTTTAAATAATGTGTTCTGAACTTTGTATTCTATAAATATATTATCGCTACTATCTCCTCCCGTACCCAGCCCACACCTTTCATCCGCCACGCTATAGTAGTTACATAAAATTCTATTTTTAATATCCTCATGAATTTGTCCACAAAGTAGGTTGTCAATTGCAGCGTACGACACGACCTACAAATAAAACCAATACCACGCCTACATCAACATGACCACTAACCCAACCAGCTGACATTTCACTTAAAAGAATTCACATTTTATTTATATTTATTCCAATAATGTTTTGTAAATCGTCCTTGACGATAGAGCCTTGCGAAATTACGCCTCCGCGTCATCTCAGAGTATAATCACTGACTTTCTACGTCCTTTTCTGATTTTCAAAAGTTTCGTACGTGTGAGAGAGACAGATGCCAAAGGTGAATGATGCGTGCGGTGAGCTCCGTCTCCAGCCAGTCTCAGGCCGCTGCGCGTGCGGCGCGGACAGCGCATTCGAAGTTTGAAATAGCGCTAAGTCGCGAGTTCGATTTTCGAAATAACGAAGTTTGTCGATGTGCCATTGTTCTGTGGTTTTCTGTGAACTGTGAATTTATGAGAGGTTTTTAATTATTTTTGTTTATTTTTTGCGGTGCTTTAGATCCTCAAACGAGTTGCCTTATTAGTCATTATTTTTTGTGACCGCCTTCCTGTGAAGCTTGTGATTTATAACTAAGTATGATAGTTAAAATAACCCGTGTATACTGTCATAAAAAACCTAATTGGTATAAAGTGCCTATTTAATCCGAACTGTTTCGTTATCTTACATCTAACGTCCTCAAATAACCGAGAGATTTTCTTGGATTTGTCAAAAGCGTTCGATACTTTTCAACAAAAAAGAAATTTCACAACAGAATTTCTAAGTCTAAACATATTCTATTATAAACCATAAAACGAATAAAAGTGCGAAGAAAGCCCACTCATAAAACGCAAAATGGAAACGATTTGATAGTGGGAACCCACGCGAACAAAACCCTATAAACTTACGCGAGTAAACAATTTTCTCGATTCGTTCAGAGACAGACGTTCTTTGTGTCGATCTTTATACGACAGTTGGAAATAAACGAGACAGTTTAACTGCTGCAGACGACTCTGTCACCCTTCACAACCATCTCTATTTAGATCTACGTTTTTATTAGACTTCAACGTTTGGACACATCTGTTGTTGCTTGTGTTTATCCTCGTCGTAATGTTAAGATGCTTCAGTGATCGTATCAACGTTCTTACTTTTCCTTGTATTATCGAAAATAATACTAAATTTACCATTAATAAATATATTTACAATGTCAAATGAAACAGTGTTGAAGTTGATAACTTTATCAATACCAGTTTTAAGCAAATTAGGTCTGTAGGAAATGGTCTTGAACCAAGAAATTGATAAGTGCATTTAATGTAAACAAATCTCTTAATAATAACGATATAAATTAGTCGAAAATGTCTTGACATAGTTATTTTAACGATAAACTAGATTAACCATGGACTTCTTTAAAATGTTCTCATCAATGAAGCTTCAACAAATAGTGTTCGTCACTAAATCATGACAATCATCAATCATCTTCCACTTCAAATCTCCCACTTAGATACGCAGGAAATGACGACTTGACTTCGAAACGGGACCACCCAACTCTCGGGCGATACCTAAATATCATTAGGTATGGATCCCATCATTCGTATCGTGGCAAAGAATTTGAATGCAAAACATTTTCGAGGAATGCATAAAAGGTCAGATAACGTTGACCAAACCTGTACGAGACATGCCATAAAAATTGCACAAACACGCAGACTAGGTCTTAGACAGAGTAGATAACCTAGACACACATAGAACTAAAACACTTAAAGTAAATACTATAGAAATAAATCAACATACAAATGACTGTGTTGATGATAAATAAACAGCTGTTTTTAGAGTTAATGTAACTACAACATAATCAACCCATAAATCATCACCTGCTGACCAAATACCTCTTCTCGTCAGGAGAACTCTCGTTTTGAGCACGCTTGGTCAGTACGGGTTGGCGATTACAAACTAATAATTAGAAATTATAGTAAGTTTCCTCACGATATTTTTCTTCACTGTTTGTCAGTGGTGTCTATATAATCTAAGAAAGTACATATAACTCGGAAAAAGTTACACCAATACTTGTTGTTAGTAGGTTTTGAATCCGCACCCTCGTGCATGAGAAGCGGGCGCCACCACGGCGTTTTAAATAATCGAATTAATGTAACAGGTAAATATTATATTTTAAATGTAACATTTATAAGTTTCTGGGTAAATGACGTTAGTGTTAGGTTTGTCGTAAATGAATGCTGAGATCACTGTTCTGAATTAGAAAGTTACTAAGTTTATTTGTTAGAATTAGAACCTAAGTATTTATTAAGGAACGTACCATCTCCAGTTGTGTTTAAAACATCGAGGTTATAACGCGAATGCTTATACATAAAGTTTACCTCAAGGCTAAAAGTAATTTGGTTGTTAGGTAGAAAGAGAAAAAATAATATTAAAGTGGAATCTTTACTAGCCAAAGTCTGGTTAAATAAATAAGAAAAACATTTGGCAAAATCGAAACAGTTTTTTTTATGGCATAAGCCGGTAAGCGAGCATACGAATCACCTCATAATAAGCAATCGGCGTCGCCCATGGACACCTGGAACACCAGAGGCGTTACAAATGCGTTACCGGCTTGTTGGGGATTAGAATTTTGAGGATCGTTGGGGATTCAGGGATTGGGGAAGGGGAGGGTAATTGGGCCTCCGGTAACCTCAAACACACGACGAAACACAACGCAAGCGTTGATTCACGTCGATTCTCTGTGAGGCCGTGGTATCACTCCGGTCGAGCCAGCCCATTCGTAACAATACATACTACAACTAATTAATGTGTTTTAAATCGATTGCATGGCTAACCCATTATTTCTGACTAATTTCAAAAGAGACTGTAACCTTTAGAATTAGTCAGTTAGGAAATACCGTCCTCATTTTGTTTTTAAATACAAACGTGAAGAACTGCGGTTATTTGGCCAACACATCAGTACATACATAAATGAAATATATTCATAAAAAATGATCCTGATACTTTATCAAAAACAGTTGTTTACAAAAATGACCTAATAAAAAGCATTCGCAACATTTATCAATACGTTTTAAATCTATCTACTCGGAAGATTTACAAAATGTTCTTCAAAATATTTACACTGGATCCGTTTGAACTAAATTCTTGAATAGAACGGGGTCGACCGTCGACCTCTTAGATTACTCTTAACACTTTGTTTGGTCTTACTGACATGTATAATTGCTCTTCTGTCTTCGAATTGATATCCTAATAAATCTTATTACTAACTGGGTCTTTCGCTATTTCAATTTCGTCTTGTAGCTTTATATCATAACAGCCTTTTATCCCCGAAGGGGTAGGCCGAGGTGCACATTATGCCACTGTACAATGTAACACCCAATTTTCACTATTTATGTTATGGGTCTCATGCAATAGGGGGTGAGCCTATTGCCATATACCGGGCACAATTCCAGATTCCGTGCTACTACTGAGAATGTACCCAGTAGTACTTTGCCCGACCCGGGAATCGAACCCGAGACCCCTTGCTCGGCAGTCGCACTTGCGACCACTCCGCCAACGAGGCAGTTACGAGCTTGTAGCTTTATAGTTAGTGTGTTATCGTCTTCAACATCATTGTCTCATATCATTAGGCTTTTTTTATCTGCTATGTCTAAACGCTCTAGATACTGACACATACATAAGTTCGGTACTTACCATTTCATCTTCAACACTAAAACGGTCTTTACCCAGAAATGCTTTAGCTACCGTCCTTATCAAAAATGATGCCACGAATTTTCTCCCAATTATTAATTTAAACTGTGCTACTATAGTGGAACCAATGGCGATGCTAATTCGTTTAAAATTGCAATTAAAATTAATTAGTCATTTCAAAGCTTTATTTATTTATTTATAATTTGGACAACCAGTAGTTGCTACATTAGGTCTTATATCTAAGCACTTACATAGTAATAAATTTTGAAAGCACAACATTTTAAGGTTTCAGAACTAACTTTGATGTGTTATTGCATACTAATGGGGTCATTCATCCAATTGTTAGTAAATACATGGTATAAAAATAAATCTGTGGACAGAATATCAACTTTTCACCAATATAATCCCAAATTATTCTGTTTGTATGTCTGTCCTTTTCGTATGTCTATATTAGAATTGCTTGTAGCGCTGGTTCCAGTCGCGGAGAACCTAACGGGTTACCGGGGCTCCGGCTCGATGTGCAGGAGAAGGAACAGGGTGGTTTTTGGACAGTAAGAGTCTGACACTCCCTCCCGCCTCACCCAGGCGGGATCAGTCATTCGATGATATTCCCCCTTGAAAAAAAAAGTGGTTCCAAATTTAACAATAACAATTATAGCATCTACAAGTTCACATATTACTGATACTAAACTGACTAACTACTTCAAAATTTTAGCACGTCCTGTCTTTAAATATTGTTTGAACTTTTACATTAAATTACAAACGTTTGCTTGTAAAATATTTATTCAAACTTCTCATTTCTCTGTCACCAACTCACTTCAATAATCTCAACTCATAATTTTATTTATATAATGCGTAGTAAACCGCTTTCCTATTGGCTGTCTGTACGATGACGTTATTTACTCATATTTATGCGTACACGCAGCGCGGCTGTTGTTAAACAAATCGTCTCGCTCCGTTTTCGACAGTTGAGTCACGCTTGCTAGGTTTAAAGTTAGAATGTAACTGACTATACTATGGTTAGGCTCATGTTACATTTGCCTTTTTCTTTGTTAGCTACGAATTTCATGGCTACTTTGTTTTGGGGGAAGATGGATATTGAATACTGTTCCTACGTTTTGTCTAATGCTTTTGTTCTTAAATTGGCAGTGTCTTGTTGATTGAGGACAGGAAACACGAGAACTTTATACAGTTACTAGCGGACCCGACAGACGTCTTGCATATCCACTTGAATGTATAAACAAAAATTCATTCAAATTAGTTCAGCCGTTTAGGATAACTAACCTAGAAACCAACTGCAGCGCCATCTGTCGGGCTGGTCTGTAAATCTAAACCATTCCCAGATCCCCTTGAACACACACAAAAAATTTCATCAAAATCGGTCCAGTCGTTTGAGAGAAGTTCAGTGACATACACACTCACAGAAGAATTATATATATATACCTCTATAAAGATGTGTTTAGTAGTTGTGTTAGTTTGCGGCTGGACTTATCATGTGGAATTTCTTGATTTTGTCATTTCCCATTCACCGACAAAAAATGATTGTCCGGTTCAAAAAACCCTCGTAAGATTTGCATGCAAACTGCAAACTTGTCCCATTAAATATTGTTCTCTTTTTGTGGTTAAGAAAAAACTGATTCAAGCCGTTCCATGAAATAGACACGTAATTATGATGACTATAATTTAATTTAATATGAAAGTTGTCGACCGCAGTAATACAATTTTTCGATTATGTACAGAGTTCATGGAAAAACCTTGAACTTGAGCAAATGCATTATACAGTGGACTGAATCATAACTTGAGAATCTTCCAAAATCAAAGAGTTATTAAAAACTATTTGGTTGTAATCGGAACTGTAGTATTACCAGTATTACTAACAAAGTCTATATAAATATCAGCCAGTCTTTTATACATATGTAAAAACGATACACATAATACCTTCTTTTCGTCAGTTGTAAATCCCATCTCATAATGGCAGAGGTCCTAATATGAAGGCAGAAAGAATGATGATCATCGCCCTACCGCAAGCTGAATAAATTAGATGATACAAACAGTAAGGAAAAATACTAATACTTTTATTATCCATTGTTATCACAATCATATAGAAGATTAAGAGCATAACGAAGCGACTTAAAAAAAATGGTAGTTAATTGGAAAGCAACGTTTTGCATGATTATTGTTAAGCATGATTATGCACGGTACAGTATCGTGTACTTGTGCTACTACCGTGGAATGTAGGAACATCTAATAACTTGTCATCCCACGCTTGTAGTAAAACACAATTTAGCAAAACTAGTTATTCTAGGTCTTGCAATAGATGTGCTAGTAAACTGCGAAGGATTATTTATGCTAATATTAAAATCATCATCAGATGGAATATGTCTATTGATGAACAAAGATCTCTTTGGATCGAGGAGTCATAATCATCATGGTACTCAGATACAGGTTGGGGATCCATCTGTCTCATCGGTCGCAACTTTAGGAGATTCGGATTCAATATTAATTTCATGGGACTTATAAGTTGTAAAAATTCTACGGAGGCGCATATCTTAAACCGTTGGTTCAACCTCACTCAGTCGGCCATATTAAATAACAACAGCATTCCATTTTCAAAATTCAACCAATGAACAAACTTGACAGCGTTTTGTATTTGTTTATCTATGGCCAGACTTACTATAAATAGAACGGATGTAACTTTTGACATTTACACAAATAAAGCACAAGGATCTTGCAAATCTGTGTTTGTATTTGTAATTGACAAGATAACTGCTTCACGTTTATAAGATAAATAATATTCTATTGCAATTACAATCTACAGTTGTACTGCGTACGTAAAGGCTATCAATATTTGGTTCGAATGTTTGATTTCAATAATGGAACGGTCGTGAGGCCGAATGTCAAACAAGATTAAAAAAATATTCATATATTTTTAAACATTTTCGATAATAACACGATGTCAGGTATTATGCCCGTTGCAGGAAAATTCTCCACCTCTATTTATTTTCTCTCAGAAAGCTATTATATTATGATTTTCAAAATGTTATCTTGGGCTATCATCCTCATCATAATTCACTAAGAAATTGGCAATTTTAAAAAGAATGGCTTTTTTACTCATCTTTATAATGAATGCTTTATTGAGACGTTCCCTAACTACATCTTCCGCGTACCACAGATAATGGTAGCAATTAAGACTTTTTTAATAAAAACCTTCTTGATGCGATAAAGTATAATAACTTTATAACTTTTTTTGTGGGAACGTTCATTAATTGTGATCGTGTAATTAAATGGTTTTTGTGGCAACACTGTTAAGTTTATTTATAGGTGCGTAATTTAGGTACTTGACAATTAAAGTTTAGTCGTGAAACCCATCTTATGTATATCTTACTTATTACAAATATAATACATTCTTTACTCTCCACTGCTTTCTAGTAATACTCTCTATTTGAAATCCGACAACATCAATTGCAGTGCTAGAAAATTTAACATAACATTAATAATCGTCCTTATTATTATGCCCTAACTCCCAAAATCGATAATAGCTAATAGCTCAAGCTAAACTCTCAACATACCTAATGATACCTTCAATAGATATTACTTCATAGACGCAAAAGACTCCAAAGCGAGCCGGCGCTCTCGTACAGAGTACGGGCTAGTTCCAACACTATCCTGGCGATCATAGCGCAGAGACATGATTGTCTCATAGTTAGGAGATGCTGCGACAGGCATATTTCAGTGAAAATACCACCGAGAGTGCTTTAGTATGCCTGTTTTAGTACCAACATATTGCACGTGTCTATTTTCTGTGTGTGTATTTGATTTGTATTTGTTTTCTGTGCCTTTAGCCAAACGCCACTTTAGCGCTTGTCTACAGAGAGAGTAGAAATCTAAATGTATGGGGATGACACTGACAAGTGTCAAAATTTACGTCAATTCCATATAATTTGGTTTTCTATTCTACATGTAGACAAGCACTAAATGGCATTTGGCTACAGCTGCTGTACTATTTTGTCTGTTTAATGTGCTTACTAAGATATTTGTTTCGTATTTTTTTATTTTGTTACTAAAAGAGTGTACCTTTGATGTCTTAAAGAAATAAATGAAATGAAATGAAAAAACATCTCCATCAAACTCCTCGATGTTTTGTGCAACATACTAAGGCTTTTGTTTAAAACTTTTACCATTCAATGAACAGTTTGTGAGTACAGGTTACGATGAGTCAGTGTGTCAGTCGTCAGTCAACCTGTGATTAAGTTCAGTGTTTCATGCCGTCACACCAATTTCTAGGCGTTCCACAAACTAAATTGTCACTGTTGTGGCTTTTGTTCGGACAGTTTTGAACTAAGTTCAGCTAGGAGTACTGGATTTGTTTTGGTATACTGTGGTCTTGGGTTTTTCAGTATTTAACTTCTTGATTTAGCTTAGTTAAAATATGGATTTCGGTACTCCTCTTACTCTCATCTATATCTGAATTAAAACGAATCAGTTTATTACGTACGAGTATGATATCTATGACTTTGAGAATATAACACTTTTTTGAACTCTCTGCACTAAATACAGGCGTTTTCTTAAAACCACCTAAATCCTACCCTTTTGATGATTTAAGATTTGTTAATGTAAATTAATCTAATTCATAATCATACAATCAACTACTTACTTACTAACAGATCCTCTACAAACGAGGGAAGTCTAATAAATGTCTGTATCAGACTTCAATTTCGTCAGTGCTCGTTCTTACTTCGTGAATATCCTTGTTGCCATTCGCACGGTATTCCATTAAGTAAATGGTTTCGGCTTGTGCAGTTGGTGGTCGCCTAGACGTAGCCCGTTCTTGTTTGCTATTAACTATAATTGCTCTAAGCTTTTAGACTGATTCCGTTACTGACTGTTCATTGCTGAAACTGTTTTGCTTAACAGTGAATGCGTTCAGTTAAGATTTATTGATTGTGTTGTGATTATGATTAAGATCTGCATCGTTTGCTAGTATTTACTTTGGCTTTTAAACATAACATAACATCACGCCTCTTTATCCCCGATGGGGTACGCCGAGGTGCACATTACGGCACTTAATGCCACTGCACAATGTAACACCTACTTTTTCACTATTTATGTTTTTTTATATATTAGATTTCTTAATTTCTCACTATTTATGGTAGGAGTCCCATGTAATAGGGGGTGATCTTATTGCCATATACCGGGCCCAATTCCAGACTATGTGCTATTACTGAGATTTTTTTCAAAACCTAGTAATAATTTGCCTGACCTGGGAATCGATCCCGAGACCCCTTGCCGGTCGCACTTGCGACCACTCGGCCAACGAGGCAGTCTTTTAAGTCCTATTTCAGTTTGGCTTTTAGATCCGTTCATACTGCTGATTGGATTCTGAATTCTGAAATAGCTGTTATAGCTTGTTTTGGATCTGTATCCACATTGAATAATAATGTTGTTCGTGACTACTAATGGATTTCATTTTCATGTTCCTAATTAGAGAAGAATACTATCATTAAAATACAAACACATCTAGTATAAATGTCTTTAAATCAATGAAAACACTTTTGTATCGTTGTTGCTTCTTCATTATTTGCCAACATAAACATTTCCACAATTTCTTTTCCTGTTATCTTCTTCTTCATTTAATAACGTTGTTATCGTTTTGACACAAAAAATTGTAGTTAATATCCATCATAATTTATTAAAATGTTTCCTTTGTCTAATGATTGTGTCAACACTCATCTTTTTCTCGAACAGAAATATTTGCTTTGCTCTGAAAATATCACGTTACATTTCTTACATCATTATTATTTATAAAACCAGGAAACTGATGTCTTAATACGAATGTGATTCATTCAAACTGCTACCAATATTTTCATTACGAATCTTTAATTCCCATCTTTGTTTTGCAGAACTTTGTTCTTTTGCTATTGTCCTTCTTGCTTATAAAGCTTACTGTTTACAATCGCAAGTGCTGATCTAGAGATTATGGATTCCATCTCTTCATGAAGTAAAGTGTTATTAGCTATTTTGTTTACTAAATTCTCATTTGTATCACGGAATTTGAAATTTTCTTTAAAGATACATAGTTTCAGCCTATCTTACTTTGAAACCAATAATAGTAATGTCGTAAATCTCGTAAGTTATTGTCTTTTTACTTCTTCGCTTTGTAATTGGTATAATTGTTGTGTTGCTATCATACAGTTTTTAGTCACAACAACATTTTGTAGACACAGGAATTCCCTCGCGGCCTGACTTGAGTCATCCTTTGGAGCAGTGCCAGAATTAGTTAGTGAGGTTCACTTTTTGTTCATCCTATAATAGACACGTAGCCTAAGACGTCACGTGAATGCTAAGTTCGAGGTGTTGAGTGCGATTCCCCGGTCGTTTGATTACCAAATTCTCAGTGGTGAGAAGTAGAGAAAGGATTTGTGTCCGATCTATGGTAAACTTTGATAACTGAAGAGAATTCTTAAGTAGAACTATTATTTTGTAGTTATTCTGTAGTGTAGTTTAGGAGAAGAATCCAAACTTTAAAATGCGAGGGGCCATGGGTGGTACTGTCACTTACCAGTAGGTGAGCTGCCCGTTTATCCTATAACAATATAAATGCAGAGGCAACCTCACACAATGCCCAGTATACCTACTATACCTACCTTTAACATAGCCTGGGAAAGAAATCGTGATCCTACATCATTACAGCTCCCTTCGAATTAAGGAAAAAACCAGGTCTTTGTTATTTAATTTGTCAGGCTTCCGTTGTACTGTCATTTGTCATGTAATTAACTTGTGAAGGCCGATGTTGATGTGAACCAACGATAAGAAGCGGCGGCCATTTTATTATGAGCCGCTATACTCTGGATTATGTCGCTTATTGGTTTGAAAGATATTGGACTGTCTCTTTTATACTTTATTTGACTGATGGCAGAAGTGTTATAGGCTAACGCCTAACTTAATGCTGCTAACTGGTGTCCCTCAAGGCATTAAACTTATTATGTAGTCATTACATTTTTACTACCGCTTTCTTTCTAAGTTTCGACTTTGTCCAAAGTTTCATTAATCATCGGCTTTTAAATCTATGACAGATGATTTATAGAATACATCTGTGAGACAGTGTTTTAATAGTTAACAAACCGACGCGACAGCAACACGCTCGTAACGCATATAGTGATGACAGGAGATGTTTGCCTAACTGCCTTGGTGTCTTTTTTTTCTCTACTTTCTAGTAAAATATCAAAACTATGTTATGGTAATCTGGTTACCTCAATATTTGCTTATTGATTAACTCCATTCCTAGGTTCAATTTTTTAAACTTCAAGTCTACGAATAACTACTTAAACACGTGCATCTATATACCATTGTAGGAATGGTGTGCAGTTCAGAAATGACAAAGCAAAAGAAAGAGTTTAAAAATAGGTATTCTGAAAATAAATACCATTGTTTCCGATACAGAGATACGGTCGTAACGAAAACTAATACTTTTCCGATAGATGTGAACGACCTCTGTAACGATGGTAACGATGCTAGTACAATAACATGGCTTCCCGCGGGATATGATTAGAACTTAACAAGCTAGCTCTTATGCTACATTATTTTATAAATACTGCTTGTTTTATTAACGTTCATTTTGTATTTGTTTAGAATTATATCCGTGTATCTGCATCATTATTTGAACTTTTAAAAACAGATTGCGAGGAATCTGCATACGGTTTTTGCTACTGAGTCAAATTGAGTTAGAAAAAGTACTACTGGGTATTTTTATTTTCGGAATTCTCAATAACTCAAAATGATGATTTCCAAAATAGTTTTTAGAGGGACACGCTACATATAACTCGTTAAAACGATATACAATCTAGGGATTATTTAATTTTAACATAGATAGCTACGGGAAATTCGTTCTTCCGTGTTAGTTTTTATTTTAGTCACCAAATCATTAAATTCTTCTCGAAAAACTTCTGTATGTTCTCAATAGAATTATCCTCTTTAGTTATAAACATTCCAGGAACGTAGGAAATGCATTTAGTTTTGGTGTCGTTTGTTTCATATCGTTGTAATTGTCCTTAATTGACGCTGCTAACTGACCTGTGCGCTATATAACACGACAGTCATGACATGTTATGATGTATTTAGTAATCATTTCTTTCAAATATATTTTCAGATTATTAGACAAATAATAATCGTAATCCGACTATTTAATGACAGAGATGGCACGATACTTTTATTTTTTTTAAGGGGGAAAATCATCGAATGAATTCTTTCGTCTGGGTGAGACGGGAGGGAGTGTCAGACTCTTACTGACTAAAAACCACCCCGTTCCTTCTACTTACTTCGAGCCGGAGCCCCGGTAACCTGTTTAGGTTCTCCGCGACTCCGTATGGCACGATACTAAGATGTACTTAACATCTTAATATTCGCCTTTCAGTATTCGGGCGTAACTTCCAAAATATCCATTACATCGACTGTATACTTTCAATGTACACAATCTGTGGCACAATCTCCACGTGTTTGAGCAACACTCAGTACAGTTTGCATACCGAATCAATTCACGAATGTCTGAGTAACAGTGTTGTGATATCTGCACCCGGTCTCTTTGAAGCGTTGAAATACTAGTTCAGAAGGATAAACATACATACCAATGTTACTGCTGTGGTGTTTAAGATGAGTTCTGTAATATTATGATAGTTTTGGAGGTAAGAATTTGTTTGTGATTTTGTATCTTTTGGATGAGTAAGTAGGTGCTTTTAGTATGATTGTATAGACAAATGAAATTTAGTACTTTTTTTAAGAGGGGAAAGTCATCGAATAACTTCTCCTCTCTGGATGAGGCGGAAGGAAGTGTCAGGCTCTTGGTGACTAAAAACCATCTCGTTCCTACTCCTGCACTTCGAGTCCCGGTAACCGTTTACGTTCTCCGTGAGTCCGGGGCTCCTTATCGGCATCAGCCCTATTGGGCCCCCCATTCGTGAATTTAGTACATTCAAATTCAATAATTCATTGTACATTACTAATCATTTTGCGTGGGCAATGGGTTTTTATCGTTAGAAAAGATTTTAACTAACACCATTTTTACTATATATTTCTAAGTCAAAGTTTATCAAATCAAGTCAGCAAATTAAATGCGTCATACATAAAACTACTCTTTGAAAATAGTTATAAAGTTGAAACTTGTAATAACAACGACAGCGTAATCCTAACTTTTACAGTAACAAGTGTTTCAGTCTAAAATTTGAACTAAAACAACAAAAACTATAGCATTATGTGACTACACTACTTAATATATTATTATGTTTTCGGCTTACTCACGTAATTATTTGACGAGGAACTCGACTAGTTTCAACTGCCACTGTCGTGGCAGTGGCAGCGCGACAGTCGCCGCGTCGCCGGTCGTGAAATGCTGCTCATGAATATGAGCCTGGCTTGAAACTAGTCGAGTTCCTCGTCAATTACGTGAGTAAGCTAAAAACATAATAATATATTTAGTATGTCTCACGAAAGTTATAATACAAAAACTACACTATTTTTCGAAATCAAACAATATCTTTTCATTTTACTAACCCGCCATCTTGGCATTTAATCTCGTAAATCATATTTGTCATAACAAGAGAAAGACATCTCGTCGCTTCAATATCACAAATGTAGGTTAATGTAATGTGATTGTTGCGATTCATATTGTAAGGAAAAAAGCTACAGATGGCTGCATATACAATTTTACTAATCCAGTATAAATTGACCTTCGAATGTGGGGAGAGATCATACAAAACGAGACCGTAGTAAAATGGTTTTGTATAGCTAGATGTGTTGTCGTGTGTACTAGTCATGTGTGTTTGTATGTGGTAACAATATTTGCCGCAATGTTCACTGAAAATGCTGACGATTTATTGTCGAAATGTGTGTGGATTATTCTAGAATACGAGTAAGGTTTAGTGTAAGATCAAAATAGATATTGTTAAAAAGCTGTCGAAGGAAAGGAAATGATGAAACTTATGGAAATAGTCTCTTAAAGTTAAAATTAAACACAATGGAAAGAAAGTATGTATCTACATAACAGGACAGACACACATAATAAAGATATTAAAGTTTAAAATAACTATAGACAAAACATGCACTAAATATTGTTATTTAGTTTTTTTTACGTAAAATCATGTCTTATCTATTCTTTTCTATCTATTAGATCATTCCGTGAATCTACAATATTCATCAGTCTCTTGTAGTCCCACGTATCTATTAACAAAAGTTCCCAAAAACACCGTCCCAATTCCAAATGTTGCTAAACACAACAAGACTGAACGGTTTTCCTCACACGATCTAACATAATCCCCTCTAATTCCTCGCTTCGACCCACTTCGGTGATCCCGTACAGACGTACCAACCAACAGCTTCACTAGTGAAACAAAGCTGAGGAATAAAACCAAACGGCATATACCAATGTGACTTTTTCTCAGTTATATGTAATTTCTAAGATTATCTACACACCACTGAAAAACGGTGAAGGAAAACATCGTGAGGAAACCTGGGCTTATAATTTCTAAATATAAGTTTGTAATCGCCAACCCGCATTGAGCAAGCGTGGTGGTGGTTAATGCTCGCATGTTCTCTGTGTGAGAAGAGGCTTTGCTTAGCATTGGTCATTTATAGGCAGTTGATGATGATGATGTGAAATATAAAAGAAATAATTAGTAAATACATAATAACACGTCATGTGTGGTGTCATGATTGTCGTGTTATATAGCGCACACACAGGTCAGTTAGCAGAGTCAATTAAAGACGATATGAAACAAATGACACCAATGAATGTTTATAGCTAAAGAAGATAATTCTATTGAGTTCATACCTATGGAACATACAGAAGTTTTTCTGCTGTTGATGTTGACATACAAACAAGCAATACAAATGGCAACTTACTACAATCTACCAAAAAGTATTGCTACAAACGCCAGCTCCACTTATAGATATTTCACAATACAACCTCTTTAGTTAACCTATACATACCGTACTATACGCTTTCATTTCTGTAATGTTTACCAGCACTTAGTGTTTCAGTCGGTCGGTTACGGCAAAGAAACATTCGATTATCTAACTACATTGTTACCACACAAAGTCTATATTGATGTGGAACATGCGTTTCAATCGCAAACTTCGTCTAAATTGTTTTCTAAGACGATTCGTTTTTGTTTTTGACTGTGGTTTAGACTATATTCAGACTTTGTATAAGTTTTAAATCGAAATTGGAATAGAATGTCATTTATTTATTTTTGTGGCATGTTGTATGTGTTCATGTGAAATGCAAATGCTACAATAGCTATCAGACAAGAAAGTAAATGCGTTGATGAAATGAAAGATAGAGGAGTATATAATAATGCTAGTATTGTTGTAGAGCCTGCCCTATGGGAGATCTTATGTCGCGGAGAACTTAACGGGTTACCGGGGCTCCGGCTCGAAGCGCAGAAGAAGGAACGGGGTGGTTTGCTCCCGCCTCGCCCAGGCGGGAGCGGTCATTTGATGATTTTCCCCCTTAAAAAAAATGGGAGATCTTACGTAGGTACGACCAAGAAGAATAATAACATCGTTTATACAAATTACTCGCCCATACAATTTTCGTAAGCTCCCCTCGGTTTCCCCAAGATTCCATCATCATATCCTAACCTGGTGAAAATGACACCCTCTCGAAAGTTAAAACCTTCCAAAAAAAAAGGAATTTTGGAAATCGGTTCACAAATGGCAGAGTAATCAGTAAACAAACAAAAAAAAGAAACATTCGTACATAGTCCTTTTTTTGAAGTCGGTAAAAACAACAACGAGTAAGAAAGAACCAATAACTAACCAGATACAAATAACCATAACCTCATTTGGTTATTACGCATCCTAATTTACTAAGACACCACAGTATACAACCTAATGACCCAACACTAAGCCGCAATCTTCCCATCAGACTCCAAACTTGCAATACTTGGCACGTGGCTCTAACTTGGCAAACATATTCCTTCAACACCGTATTAAGTAGCGTTACGAAGCACTTTCTATTCTATTCGCTAGATGATATTACCAAGTTTAGACTAGACTAGGGTTGTAACAGGTCTAACACGATACCTGTTATTCCTGTTACTGTTCCATAAAATTAACAGAATAAGAATATTTTTATTTGTAAACATAAGTATGTGAGGTGTTACAGGTAGGTAGATTCTCCATGTTTTGCCCAGAGGCGTACAAATATTATATATAATTAAAATTAACATTGTCATCATTAAAAAATTAGCAATACCTATTATTAAATAACAGTTTAGCAGATAGTATTCTCTTCTTTGGTATATGGTAAGACAATGACATAACAGGCTGATATTAAAGTGGTGATTGCTATTTGAACTGTTGTTGTTATTAAAATTAAACTGTGTTACCCGTGTGAGGAACTGATGCCTATTAATTGTTTTTATACCCACATGAGCAACTGTTATCTAATATCTGTATAATACCTGTTACTAATACCTGTGATAATAATTATGTCTCATGCCTAGTTTATCCCAAAGTTGGCCCAAGTCATGGCTACAGATTTTGGTTCGATTAACTTGTGAAGTTTCAGAGTTGGCCAACATTAGGACGATTAGGTAGCTTGTAATGAAGTTCCTAATTACGTGATTGGTCAAAAATTGCTAAAAACAAAAGGATCATCATCATTTGGATCATCATGAAGTGTGTACTTGTGGAATTATTTTATTATTCACATGGATTTTGAGATTAGAAATCGGTTAATCACTTGACTAACGATACGAAGCCGTACACTTGGTTGAATTATTACCCCCTCATTTGCTTAATTTCGAAATTATAGTTCTTACTTCCTTAGGCTAAAAGTAATTTATTCTGAGGACCTGACTTTCTCTTATTCCGCTATAGTTGTTCTTATTTTTGGTGCCTTTCGGCTATTGCGTCCAATTATAAAACGATAAGTGTTACATTACTGGTTAGCATGGTAAAACTTACTAAGGACAATGTTAAGTTATGGAGAAAATATTGTTTTGATGTTTCAATAGTTTTCTACCGTTTCGGATTCTCTTAAGTTGGCGAGGTTTCTGTTAGTCATACTAACGGATAATATAATGTATTTTCGATACAAAATGTGTCGAAATATACATACATACTTAACATCCCGCCTGTCGCCCGTGTGGGTAGGCAAAGACTATGAAACGCTAATTGCTACGATTCTTACATACCTCTTTCGCTTCATCAACAGTCATCAGTATTTTATGCATGCTGGTCGGTTAAGGGGTTAGGGTAGGTTTCTGGTCTGGTCATATTGACAGATAATTTAATGTATTAGTCATACATTTTTTTTAATATGTGCCGGAGGCCCAATTACTCTCCCCTTCCCCAATCTCCCCAATCCCTAAAAACCCATCGATCCTCAAACTCCTAATCCCCAAAAAGCCGCGAACCCACTTGTAACGCCTCTGGTGTTCCAGGTGTCCATGGGCGACGCCGATTGCTTACCATCAGGTGATCCGTCTGCTCGTTTACCGGCTTATGCCATAAAAAAAATAAACAAACAGCTAATCAGACATTATGAATTAGCCAAATAAACTTTTCAACTATTCCGATAGCCGTAAATACATTTCGTGTTTTTAAGAAACAAAAAAAAAACTTTACTAAAATAAGATTACAAAGAGAACCAATTAAAATTCAAATTCGAACGACTTCCATTGCACAAGTAACAATTAAACCACAGATCAAACAGAAGCCATATCAAACTCATTCGATATCAGCCTTCATGGACGTTGTCCAAATCAAAAGCTACTCTAGATATCTGGAGCACTATGGTATGCAGTTTCAAAATGGCTGACTACTGGAATTTTCAATGCAGTTTGACATGAGACAGCCGGCGAACGAAAATAATGGTGACCGGAATTCTTTCTAGAAAGCTTTTACTTATTTATGTTATTCTTTGTTAATTTTGTTTGGAAATCTTAAAGGAGTATTTATTAATTTTTATATCCATGCTTTAAGTAAGACTAGGATTAGGTTATTAAGTAATTCCTTTTGGGTATAAACTAACTCTCAAAGTATTGGGAGAAGAGTGATTGCAAGTGGACCTGTTAATTGAAAATCCCGATTCCTGAATCAGGAAAATTAGAATTCCATTTCACTGTTCAATTTTTATTTAACCCTTTCAGTACCGTCATTATAGACACAATTAAAGAACAATAGGTTGCGGTCACCGGTGTCCTCGCGGTGTTTGACAGTTTAAGAAACGTTGCCCCACACTGGGATTTTCTCCTGTGTCGTGGGTGCGTTTACAAACACACAAGATCACATACACATGACACCCAGGCCCGACACAACAATCTGTGGATCACACAGAGTTGTTTCGTGCGGGAACCGAACCCGCAACACGTTGCGCGGCAGTCAGTTGCCCAAACACCGCGCCAACCATGCAGTCCGTGCAACCGTGTTCAGAGTTATAGTTATAGCACGGAGGTTTCCTACCTTTCTAAGTTTAATTTTCACAGAGCCGTCATCAGCATCACTTTATTAGTTTAGACTTATAAACGTTACCAATAATATTGTATTGATAAAGTATTGTGTAAAAAAAAAATATTTGACCATGACAATTATGTATTTGTAACATGACAAGGGCACGGACACGAGTCCGTGGAGAAATTCAATTTATTATTTATTAAAAAAAAAACGTTACCAATAAAATCACTATCACATTTACAACTTTAGGTTCTTTATGTAATTTTATAATTATGCATTCAAACGGGCCAAACGTCGGCCCATCAAAATATAAAGAAACTAACTTAATCCATACAAACCTTCTTAAGCTCCAACGATTCTATACACATGTATCACAATTGGGTACTTATCAAATAGTCAAATTCAATACTTTTTTCGGACTGTCAAAAACGACAGTTTTCTATGAGAAACTATGAGAAACGAGATTGTGTATTGTGACGTCACGTTTTTTAGCGTCAAACAGCGTACTTATTTCTTTGAAAGTTGCTCCAAAAATACTAAAATTAAGTTACTCATAAAATATTTTTTAATATTTTATTGTATTGAACAGTCGAAATAATTTATTTTTGATAAAGGCAAGTACCCAATTCCATTCACACAATCTTCCTTCCTTTCACACACCTGCACTTATAGAAAGTCATGATTGCATTCCTGAACGTCTCTTAGGAACCCCATCGAAGTAACATCAGCCAATAATTCCCTAGTGCCAGCTACTGCCACTGCATACTGTATTAGGACACCATGTATAGCATCTGCAGTAAGAGCCAAGTTTCCGGCTATTGTACGAGGACAGCACATTAAGGTTTATACGACCAGTATACGCTAGACTCAATTTTAAAGAATTTTCGTTCGCTTGGAGGTCATGTTATTCTGGTCCTGTAACATACATCACCAGTATAAGTTGGACTCGGATTATAAAGTGTTTTCGTTCTGTTAGGGGTCATGTTGTTTTGGTCATATTTTAGTCTGATGTGCTGTGGTCCTTCCAAGCTTTCTTGGACTCTCCATTAGTTCCGCTAAAGAATTTTCTGGAAATTATTTGTTTGTCTTTCTGTGTATTTCTTTTTCGTATGTTGTAAAACATTTAAGCTGTTTCTCTGCCTATCCCTTCAGAAATTGAAAGGTTTGATGTTATTTATATAAGGTAAAAAAAGTCGTTATATTAATAAAAATACCTAAACAAAATCTGAATCATAACTGAAGAGTTTACGCAAATGCATTTTCAGAAAAAAGTCTATATTTCCAATGAAAAAATATGATTTGGCAATTCTGATTCAATTCTTATCGATTGTGACGCAATATGTTGTCGTAGATAATTAACACATCACTTTCACAAACACATAAAAAAAATAAACTATTTTAAATAAATCAAATAAAAAGAGGAATTAAATATAAGTCCACACAAAAAAATACATTAAAAAGGAAATAAGTCCTTATATTTAAAAACACTACAAATATTATTAGTAAAGGATTTATTGATTCATAAAACATTAATCATCGCACCGTACGTGGATTGAGGCACGCAGTTCCGTTGCGTATGCGCATCCTACACATAAACGCTATGTTGTTGACCTACCGGCCGACAGCTATTAAATATTACAAGGCAAACTCATTATTATTAATTTTCCTACATAACTAATTACTTCACACTTCTTTTAGGTGTTTAGCCGACTTCTAAAAAGGAAGTTCTGTATTTGGATAGACTTTTTATGTATGTTTATCGATTTCTCTACCGATTCCATTAATGACCAGATTACTATTAAGACAGTCAGAATTCAAGAACAAATAATGATTATTATTATGACACATATATACATACACATAATGTTATCATTTAGCAAAAAATCGGGATTCTCTTACGTAAAGTTATGAAATTTTAACAAGGGTTTACCCCAAAAGGAGTGGTACATAAGTACAGACGCAATTAAAAAGTAAATAATGGTTTTATTTTATTATTAAAGTGATTATTAGATATACCTTGGTTAAACTGGTTTGCCCTCATTTTGCGGCAGTTTTGTAGATAAAATATAATTAAGGCTTTGAATGCCAATAGAAACTGTTGAAGGCAATTTTTTTATGAGATGAGCAGGTAAACGAGCTGACGGATCACCTGATGGTAAGCAATCGGCGTCGCCCATGGACACCGGGAACGCCAGAGACGTTACAAGTGCGTTACCAGCCTTTTGGGGATTAGGAGTTTGAGGATCGCTGGGGACTCAGGGATTGGGGAGATGGCGGATAATTGGGCCTCCGGTAACCTCACTCACACGACGAAACACAACGCAAGCTGCGTTGCTTCACGTCGGTTTTCTGTGAGGCCGTGGTATCACTCCGGTCGAGCCGGCCCATTCGTGCCGAAGCATGGCTCTCACACACTTAAATACTCCGCTAACGTCGATCACCGGTCACCCCATGGCGTTTAACGTGTTAATCTCAATATTATAGGAAAATGAAGACTATTATGAAATCAAAGACACTTTATTCCTACTACTTTGGAACATGTAATAGCATTTTACTGCCTTGTTTAATAGTCGCACTGGCTACTAGATCAACACATATAGAGAGACAGTCAAACTAATCATTATTCAGATTATTCTACATGCTCATTATTTATTCAGACAAAAATAGCATGACTCAATAGCCTATTTCCGTCCGTTACTGGACGTAGCCTGCAAATATGACGTCTAAGTTAGGCTTCCGACCGCCTGCGAAGTAGATATTGCCTTACATCCGTTCTTATTACGATATTTTAAAAATATCAAGCAATGGACTTTAAAATTAAACGTAAAAATATCACATTCCACAAGCTACAGTTCTAGATGACCTATTTGTCAATATAACCATTGTTAAAGACTTTAAAACGTACTTTTTGGCTATCCAAACCCCATTTCTGAAGGATCAAATTGAGAGCTACAAGCAAAAATAAAACTTCTGATAAAGACATTAAAGCACTTAAATCATTCATCGGCTATAATATCTCTAATATAGGTCTTATATTCGTTGATACAACAATTGCTTTTTTTTTTAAGGGGGGAAAATCATCGAATGACTGCTCCCGCCTGGGTGAGGCGGAAGGGATTTTCAGACTCTTACTGACTAAAAACCACCCCGTTCCTTCTCCTGCACGTCGAGCCGGAGCCCCGGTTACCCGTTAGGTTCTCCGCGACATACAACAATTGCTTAAGACTTTTATACGTACTTTTCTACAGTCAAACCCTATTTTTGAAGCAGTAAATTAATAGCTACAAGCAATAATGAAACTTCTGATAAAGACATTAAAGCACTTAATCATTCATCGTTATGTAGGAATGCCATCTGCATCCCACACATTGACACCACAATGTCAACAAGCATTGATTTCGTTTGTATTTCCAGAATCGTTTACTGACTCAGCCATTGTAATATTGTTACACGCATCGAACGCATCCGTTGATTCAGTCTAAGTACTAGTCCTTTCTATATCTTCCTGTAAGTCCTTACTTAGTCTGGACTTTTAGTTTTATTGTTCAATGTACTTATTACTAGTTTCCTCTACACTATGATCAGTTGCATAGTTATTGTTACCAGGATAATAATTCTTATATTTTGGAATTCTTTGAATTGATACTATGAATCACTTTTAGCTGCGTCAGGAGCTAGAAAGGCGGAAAGCAGTAAATAAAGAAGTAGGAAATGTATTACAAAACGAATCACTACTTGAATTCATTTACTGGTTATCAAAATCCAAAGAAAATACCTTGAAATATGATGAACTACTTAAGTATGATAACCCAAACGAACATAAACGTAAGAAAACTGCAAAACTAAAGAAAACATTTTACTGCATCATTTTTAAAAGTTAAAAGTACCTACGTCTTTTAAATCACCCCTCGCGAAGTCGTCCCTATCTGCATACTACATCAGTACATTAGCATGCCTATACGCACATATCAACGTCCTGCCAAGCTTCCTGAGCCAGCATTTAGTATGCAACGCTATTCTGTGACATCCGATATCTGTGCCTTCTATAATACCTTCTCCATGCTTTATGACTATCGAAAGACCAACAGCCATCAACGGCCTGAGACATTTCGTAACCATCTGTCAGTCTAAATTGAATTTTGAAGCTCTATCGTTTAGGTCTTTTTCATCTTTGTCAAGTTTGTTAGCTACTTGAATAGTCTCTGTAAAGAGGTCACGATTCGGTACCCTAAAATGGCAGTAGAGACATCAAGCTCGGATTTCGCTAGATTTTTTTGTGTTATCAAAACAAAGGCAGGAAAACATAAAACTATTCTTTCCGTTGACTTTAAAATACAAGCGAATGCCCTCGTAAGATCTGTATCTGTTTACAAAAACGATTTCCGCTCGAAAAGTGCAATAATCTCTTAAATTACATTTAAAACAGGAAAAAAGTGATTAAAATCTACGCCAAATATCCACAGATACCGTTATAGTTATACAAATTATTGTAAAGGACAAAAACACCGTTTAATTAATGGCGGCGCTTCGATATAATGACCCGCGATTTCCCGACCACTGCCCTCAATTCAACTAATTGCAGAGAATCCACAAAATGACGACAGAAATTGATAAAAATTGCCCCATTTAGGGTCAGACTCGTTTAAATGGTTAAAGTTCATTAAGCTGATCGCATAGAATGTGGCGACACCATTTCTTTTTTCACTAACAACAATTTAATTTTATGAAAATAAGGAAGAATGTATTAAACAGAAAAAGAGTTATAAATATTTTTAATACACTTAACAACTCTGTTTGAGTCATCGAAGTAGTCACTCCATCTTTATCTATGGTTCCTGTAGACGTTTCGCATGATTGATTGCGTAGGCGCGTTTGTTATGCACTTTTCATTTCAACAACGTTTAGTATATGAATAGCTAACGGATGCGACGGACGTGTACACTGCTCTCGGATTAATACTAATGAACTTTAAGCTGTCGCGTCGCATTATAATAAGTAGTGTTTGAGGATCTAAAGCTCATTACTAAATTCTTCTAGCATCGATAAAGTCGAGTGTTTTAATGTGAATAAAAAGTGATTAAAATTCAAAATGGTGATGGAATCTGGACAACAGAATGGACGGTTTTGGCCGCTCTCGCCCCGTCTTTGGCGTCGAAGTAATGAGTACTCCAAAGTGGTGTTTGAACCTCGAAGACCTCCACTGTCTCCTATTGAGATGAGGAGACATGATAAGTTAGATGTGACTCCTGATTTGTTGCGAACAAAGAGTTTTATCAAAGATAGATTGGATCACTTGAATTTGGAGGAAAGGATCATAGACGAGCGAAGATGGAGTGTGGATTCCAAGAAGCCTCCATTGAGAGAAGCGAAGAAGAAAGTTGAAGAAGATGTAGTGAAATTGAGAGTGAAGAAGCAAAGGCAGCCACGACCGAACAGTTTGCAGCTGTTACTTTGTCCATCCAGTTCTGGACATTATAGCAGCAATACTTGGAGATATACCAGGGTCCGGTCTAAAAGGTGCGTAGTAGATGTTATTGAACTCATTTTTATTTAATGTTTTGGAAAACAATAACATTTATTTAGAATAATCTCGACAGAGACTCATACGTAATTTTTATAATTTTACTATTTGATTTTTCAGGATTACTATTTATTTGTTATGAAAACTTTTTAGTTGTTAAATATAGGTTACCTATATTTAAAAGTACTGAATACTACAAAATTTAACAGTATCTTACATAAAGTGTTCAAATAGGAGACTGAAACATATCTTCACTATCGCATACATCGAAATCATCAGAAATTCTAAGATTAAATTAATTATTTTATTGTGCAATAAACAAAACACTGTCGCTCATTCTCCATTCAACCAATATCAAACTTTATGACGTTATTTTGAATTTGGATCGACATTGTGTTTATGGTTTTCGAGCGCCAACAAAACCTTTTTGGTGGCTTTAGAGATGCGAGTCTCTTGTCATTTAAGCCTACGTACCGAAGTGGGCACAATTGTGAATTCAAGGTGTCCAACCTAAATAATATGTGATGCAAGACCAACACCTGTGTGGTTTAAAATGAGTTATAAAAATTCTATTAGCAATGTTGTTCTTACCTTTTAAGGGCCTAAGAATTCCGTCAGTTTAAAGTTTCGAGTTAATATTTATTTTATTACTTGTATCGTAATTCTTTATTAACTGAAATCGAAATCTTTTTATTAAGGTTATTTATGAGAGCAAACGATGCTATTTTATTATTATTATCGCGTAAATCAATGGTGATTCTGATTATAGATGATTACAGATTTAGTCTGTCTGGATTCATGCCTGGGTGAATATTGAACAATAGCCTCATTCTTCATTATTTTAGATGTTTCAATAATAGAAATCAATTTGGTTATGACTCGATTCTATAAAAATAGTCGTGTAGCTTGACAGAAGCTTCATAAATCAGACAGCGAATCTATTCAAGTAGTCCTTATAGGGTTGTGAAGAGCCGAAGACTAGCAAGATCACTTTATGTCAAAGTTTTAGATTTAATTGAATTTGGTCAAGATTTAAAACCGACCAAAAATGGTCAAGAGAAAATCTACCCTATACCGTTCGTGCATTAACTCGTCGAGTACCGGTTTTATAGACACAATTAAAGAACAATAGGTCGCGGTCACCGGTGACCGCTTGGTGTTTGACAGTTTAAGTGCAATTTCAAACATAAGCATATCCCGTGACAGATGTCTTTCGTTTTATAAGTGCATAGAACTTGTTAATACCCACTGATTAAACTCAACGTGTCTAATAATGACTAACTAATGATCCACATAATTTGATCTAAACTGACAATTAGTTTTCTCTTTCGCCGACGCGCGACGTAGCATTAACTGTTAATCAAGTTTTGTCCAATTAATATCGAGAGATCAGCTTTCTTGTCTATTTGAAGTTAATTAGCACTGCATTGACCGTGTCTTTGCCGCTTTGAATGATAGCTAGTTTGACTGTCGAGATGTCTGGTTCGACCCTGACCTTCAAATATTGTAAGTAGTAAGTATCTATTTGAATTTTCAATTTTCTTAAGGCTTTGACTGCCAATTAAAAACTGTTGAAGGCAAATCCTCGGCTAACGCCGGTCACCGGTGACTGCCATGGCGTTTAACGTGTTAATAGGTTGATACTTAGCTGTAAAATTTGAATCGTCTCCAGTGTGTGTTCTAATTTTAAGTTCCTTAGTAAATACCATTTGGAATGGTGCTCGATGTACAACAGTAGATTTACATGGAGGGTCTTATATGGGACCCATAGCATTACTAGCAAAAACTGTGTTATACTTCGTTAGAGTTTGCACGGTTGGCGCGGTGGCTGGGCAACCGGCTGCCGTGCGACGTGTCGCGGGTTCGATTCCCGCACGGTACAACACTTTGTGTGATCCACAAATTGTTGTTTCGGACACCCAGACCCGAGTCTGGGTGTCATTGTGTATGTGAACTTGTATGTTTGTAAACGCACCCACGACACGAGAGAAAATCCTAATGTAGGGCAACGTTTGTTTAAAAAAAAAAAGAGTATCTAACCTTTACCTTCTCCCTATCTAATAACAGAAGCAATTTCAATCTAGGTGACTCCTAAACTTTAACACGTGTTTGATCTGAACATCTACCGAAGATTTCAAGGAATAAAAGTGTTCAGAAACTCCCAAAACTTCGTTTTCTTCCGATTTCATTAGTCGGTCACTCATGTGTTGTTATGTGACAACTTACGCCATATTTTCAGTGGGTGTATCGTAGGTGTAGCGATGTTGTCAACACCCCGACGTGTGTCGCTTATCGCTAACTTCGGCCCTTTAATGTTAAGCAACTTCTTGTCCAATATAATCTTACAACTTTCTGATATAACTTGTGTTTTATTAAGTGGTTGGAAGGCTTCGTTAATTATGTTTTTAAGTGCTTTTAGTTGTTACTTGCTTAATTATATCTATTGATTTTCTTCTTAAATTCACTAAATTAGAATAAATTCCTTCATTTCATTCTATTCATTCATTTCACTTAATTAAAATCAATTCATTTCATTTACAAGCTTAGCCCCATGATTTTCTATTAATGTAGTCAAAGGTAAATCGTAGGTAGAATGCATATCTTCACACTTCGTACACAAAAGCCGTTCCGCATTTGTTATATTAGTAAAGATTGTAATTTGTTTTATTGATTTATTATTTATAACTCCTTTATATCGAAAGTGAAAACATAATTTTATTATACTTAATGTAATACTGTCGGTGGCCGAGTGGTCGCAAGTGCGATCCTCGATCGGGCAAAGTACTACTAGGTTTTGTTGCAAGGAGTCTAGTTGTGCCCGGTATATGGTAATAGGCTCGCCCCATATTACATGGGACTCATAACATAAATAGTGAAAAGTGGGTGCTACGTACAGTGGCATTAAGTGGCATAATGTGCACCTCTGACTGCCTTCGGGGATAAAAGGCGGGATGTTATGTTATGTTAATTTAATATTGTTACTGACATAATTTAAATAGAGTAATGATTAGTAAATGTAATTTCGCCAACTTTATAGCTTTTAAAGCCATTTCCTGATTTATATTAGCGGTTAAACATAAGCTATTAAAATTTATTACTGTCTTAAATATAACAATCATTGACTTCATGGTTTTCGTTATGTACAGGTACTGATTATGATTAGTGTAGGGCGTAGGCGAAATAATAGTTTCTAGTGTTGGGCTTTTGGTATCTGTAAAGTTATAGCGGAAACCAAAATTATCGGCTTAGACAATCTGTAAGAGTCTGATTATTTTAAAAAATGTTAGTATAATGTTTCAAAAAATAAAACCCTAATAAACGCTGAAACCTTCTTCTGGTAGACTAGTAACCACACGTCTGTAGAGTGTTTTTATGGGATAAGCCGGTAAACGAGCAGACGTATCACCTGATGGTAAGCAATCGACGCCACCCATGGACACCTGGAACGCCACAGGCCTTTTGGAGATTTTGGGAATTAGGAGTTTGAGAATTGGTGGGAAGTCCAGCTTAGGAATATTAATGAAATTCTAACTACAAAATATTAAATGTCTACCTCAACTAAGTGTAGATAATAGCGCGTTTTGTTATTAAATTCAGAGACCTTGTCACACTTCTCTAAATCTCTAGAGATTATTAAAAATATCAAAACAACGCACCATAATCATAACAAATTGCTTTACGAAAATAAAGAGAGAAAATTCGGCCGAAACCAGAGCTTATTAATCGGCTTTCGGCTTGGACAAAACAATATTCTTCTCAACACTAATTTGTTAATAAACTGCGACAGTTTTTTTATAAGCTTCAAGGCCAATGGGATTATAATATTTTATTATATTTAATTAAGAGTACCTCGTTGGTCGAGTGGGTAAAACTGCGACTGCTCGGCAAGAGGTCTCGGGTTCGATTCGATTACTAGATTCAACATATTGGACATGTTTTGATTTTTTTGAAAATTCGCAATATGTGTTCGGAATCTAGAATTATGTCCTATATGAAGTCAATAGACTCATTATATAGGATTGTGTGAAAGTGAGTTGTCATGATAATCTCCATCTTGGACTATGTCTTCGGGGTTTAAAGTCGTGACTATGTAAATTATGTTATAATTTAATTATAAGACAGTCTGTCCTGTTTAGCATAATACAACAAGCCACGGCGCCCATAAATGAATATGTAAAACATGGAGTATTGATTTATTGTGTATCTCCTTTAAAAGGACTATTCATAAAATATAAAACGTTTAATTAAGACAGCTAGATGTGTTCATGTGATATGCAAAAATATTGGAAATTAATGTCTGTAATATTTTTACGTTTTCAGGGATTTTTATAGCTTGTATTTATTTGGAGGTTGGATGCGTACGGAAACAAAATACTGAGTGCCAACCACGAATAACTATAGCATTCGTACCATAAGAGTATCAAGCACGTTCGGCGCTCAGTGGGCTTAGTACGAGTTTGTTAGTTACGCATTCGGCGCTCTAATTGGCCGGCTCCCATAAACCAGCCAATCAGAGTACCGGACGCGGTCTCGTTTCGATTACTTTTAACGTAAAACAAACTCGTACTATTTTTTTAGAAGAATTATGTGTGCTTTTCAACTAAATCTATTGCACTCGGCTAAATATGATTGAAAATATAACGGACTACATAAAATTAACATTAATTAATATCTTAAACATTCAAACCATACTTAGGTACATATCGAACTATGCAGAACCAGTATAAACTGAACGTTGAATGTCCGGATAAACTATAAAAAGCGAGGCCATAGTAAACTAGTTTTTTATTGCTTGATATGTAGTCATATTTATACTGCTCAGTACTCAACAGTAACATAAATAATTACAACCTGATGTCTTGTCATAAAAATCATTGACACTATACGTAGGCTGCATACAAATATCCTAGGAACATTATATTATGTCCTAGTGTCAACGTCTTATGCCATATGTCAAGGTATGCGCATGATTCACCCTAATTATAACGGGCGTCGGCGCCATGCGCCCGCGCAAGGATCAATATTTTAGGTTATTAATTACTTGTATAATTAAAATTGTAATAATGGGTGTAATTTCATTTTGATCGATAAATTATTATTTATTATTTATTTCCGTTTTGACAGATAATGATATGATTTTTTTGAGTTATTTATAGTCTGGTTAATTAAAAACGTCGGTTCTGGCCATTGAAAGGTGAAAAATAAATATTGGACTATAAATTAAACTTATCAAAGAGATTTATAACATTATATACCCTAATTAGTTTAGGGTTCTATTACTGCATCGCAATCTGATATTGAACTTTTAGATCTTCTGTGTTCTGAAAATTAGTATAGAAAAATGAAAATCTAAAATCTAGATAGGTACTGAAAACTGATGTAACAATACTATATTAATCTCTATCTAACTTCAAAACAAAGACTTGCTAATATTGTGTAGTACTTACATTTTTTTACAAAATTTACCCGCTACAAAATACAAGATGGCGGAACAAACCCGGCGCCATGTTTCCAATGAATATCATTACGTTTAGAAACAATTTTCAAGTTCATTGAACAGAATTGTTTGTTAGATCGTCTGTCGTGTTTTCCAGACACTTTCAAAAAGCTAACATCGTGCCTTTTTAATCTGTGAAGAGGTAGACACTATACAAAGATGCAATACAATGTAACACCCACTTTTCACAAGTTTTTTTTTACATTTTTCAGATCTATGAAATTGGTGAGCCTGTCATTAACCGAACACATTGGCTTTACAATAAAATAAACCAATATTTTAGCCTGAATAAATCAGTCCTGAGGCTCTTTGCTCAGGTCATTTGGGCCAAAGAGGCTTGCACTATCTTCATTTATTAGTATTCGTAGCAAAGAGGTTTCGTCCTTGTCAAATGTTTAAGACTTGACATAAGCGCCATGTTCGTTTTGTACTTGTACCCAGGTTTTATGTTAAAAATTCTAAATATCTCTGGTTATTAAAAAATCAAATCTACAAAAAGCATAGGTTATTGAATCTCCACGAGGTTTATTGAACTTTAAAACATAAACTAATTAATTTTTGAAAATGTATGTTCCGTAGGTGTAATGTTTAGAAAAAACAAAGAACGCAATTTTGTTTTTGTTTAACAGATTAAAAATGGAACGCACTGACTAAACGCCAAGCTGTCAAAACTCTCTAATAGGTTTCCGACTTTATTTGCAATATTTTAAGGTTAAAATTTTATTAAAGAAATATTGTTTTGGGATAGCTTGATATGCTAGTGGGTGTTCATTGTTCTTTTTGAAATCAAAATGTGTTTGATGATGTTACGTTCATAGTTTTTCGCACTTTTAATGGTTTTTAGGCAATAACATACAAAGGTGGATAGAGGATTTTTAGAATATCTATCCTAGTATAACAAAGTAAGATTTGACCGTTAAAATAAATTAAGTTTTATAAGAAACTTTCAAGACGATAAGAATATTCTTTTACCATTGCAAAGCTTAGAGGTTAGGTTTACCCGAGCGTACGGCGCGTTGCGTTCCGCGCGCGACTTAAAGAGCCATCAGACCACCACGGATGGGGCCCAATAGGGCTAATGCCAATGCGGAGTCGCGGAGAACCTAACGGGTTACCGGCTCGACGTGCAGGAGAAGGAACAGGGTGGTTTTTAGTCAGTAAGAGTCTGACACTCCCTCCCGCCGCACCCAGGCGGGAGCAGTCATTTGATGATTTTCCTAGCTTAAAAAAAAGATGTTAGGTTTTTATACCAACACTTCTATAGGGACTCTAAAACAAGATAAATCTTCAAAATTCCACGTGTCCGAAGCCGTAGAAGGAAAACTAGTTATGGTAATAAAAACAAAAGTAAAAACAAGATTTCAAACATTTTCCTTGATACAAATAAATAACGAAATAACTGTGTAATCTTTGTTATGACGTACCTAACTTGGGTTATGTGTTTTCCAAGAAGTGCATGTGTCCAATCTAAGTCCAGGAATTGTGGCGAATATATTTTTGTGAATCAGACGTTAGACACAGATATTTAGTTCGTTTTTTCCGATTTTGGTTTTTGCTAGGTTATTGATGGTGTGGTAAGTTTTGGTAAAATTTTTAGTATTGTAATTTTTTATGATATTAGCTGGTAAACGAGCAGACAGATCATCTGTTTGTAAGCAATCGGCGTCGCGCATATCCAAGGGCGCCTGAAACACCAGAGGTGTTACAACGTAACGTACGCAACAATTAAGAATTTAAAGAATTCCATCTAGGGATTGTGGATATTGGAAGGGGGAGGGGGGTAATTGGGCCCCCGGTAACCTCACTCACACGACTCACGTTTATAGTTATATGTACTTTCTAAGATTATCTAGACACCGCTGACAAACGGTGAAAGAAAACATCGTGAGGAAACCTGGGCTTATAATTGAGCAAGCGTGGTGATTAATCCTTCTCCATGTAAGAAGAGGCTTTGCTCAGCAGTGGGCATAGGCAGTTGATGAATGAATAAATTAGAATAACGTCTTTATTTTACCTAATAAAAGGGTCACAAGATTGTGTATCTAATAAGATGAATTAATTTTCACGATTTTTTTAAGACAACCATACGTGATAATTATGTTTTAAAAGTGTCTTTTTACATTTTTTTAAATTAACACATAGTGTATAGATTGGACATTACTGTGCAGGATCAAACTCCCTCATTCATCTAAAAAAGTAATGACAACTACAAATAAGAAACACCATTTACATCTGACAGCAGGGAATGTGAATGTCAGATGACGTCATAGTACACAATTATCTCCGGAATTTGTGTAATAATGAGAAATCGCGTGAGTATTGCTAGTTCTGTGACCTGCATGTGTTAGTAGATATTTTATTCATTACTCAGTTCCGACAAGTCGCATAAATCTAATCTGTCTATATGTATTTATCTACCTCATTGGCCGAGTCGTTGCAAGTGCGACTGTCGGGTAAGGGGTCTCGGGTTCGATTCCCGGGTCGGGCAAAGTATTACTGGGTTTTAAAAAAAAAATGTCAGTAGTAGCACGGAGTCTGGAATTGTGCCCGGCATATGGCAATAGGCTTACCCCCTATTACATGGGACTCATAAGTCATAACATAAATAGTGAAAAGTGGGTGTTACATTGTGCAGTGACATAATGTGAACCTCTGCCTACCCCTTCGGGGATAAAAGGCGTGATGTTATGTATTTATCTGTATTTATTTATACCTACACACTAGGATTACGAAATTATTGGAACCTTGTTGTTGACTATTCGTTTGGATTTTCGATAATTTTTGCATCTGTTGCATTTATTGATCATAATTATTACCTATACAACTAGTAAACCTGACGAACTTCGTTTCGCCACCAGATGGCATTCCTGAATTTTCTTTGCTATAAACCTCATCGAGCCCGAAACCTTTCCAACAAATGCAAAACCGTGGAAATCGCTTCGTGCGTTCTGGAGTTATAGCGTCAGGAAGGAAAACCAGACTTATTTTTCTATAGTAGATTACACCAAAATTGCGGTATAATTTGAATACAATCAATTTAGAGTTTTATTTTTTAATTACCAACTACCCCGTCTCCCGGAATCCCAAACCATCCTAAAATTCCCAACTTCCAAAAGGCCGGTAACGCACTTGTAACGCCTCTGGTGTTCCAAGTGTCCTTGGGCGGCGTTGATTGCTTACCATCAGGTGATCCGTCTGCTCGTTTACCGGCTTATCCCACACTAAGAACAGTATTTTTCTTGACTATCGGAAAATTTAATTTACTATTTTAAGTCTACCTAAATCTATTAAGCCAGATAGATAGCTTCCAAGATATATAAAATAACTACTATTAAGATGTAAAGAAAATATCTCAATGGACCAATAGAAGCCATTGGAACTGACACATTACATACTAAGATTAATAGTTTCATATAAAACAATATTTATTTGACCCAATTACTTCGGCCAGCAGTTACTGATCCCATCAAACCTATAACGAGAGTTCTTAGAATGAATTAACAGTTTGCATCAATCACATTTGAGGAAGAAAGTCATATATCACATCTAAAAGGAAAAAGGATTTTCGACTTTTGGCCAATGAAATAAGTCTGAAAGTTCTTTATCTGTTGATGTTGACAATCATATTCTGCAATCCATTTTGACTTATTCATCAAATAAATATTCGTTCCTCTAATATGCCTTAAATAACGTCAAAATCTTTACAATACTCAACTTTATTCAATAAACAATAAGGAATAGAATTTAATTTTCCGTAGTTGCACATAAGCTCTTCTTGTATAGATGGCGTTGGTTGCAATGGATCCTCTAAAACGCGTCAAATTAACGAGACTGGCATGCTGTGAATATTCATAGATTTTACTGCATTCGGTATTTGAAGGACCCCGCTGTATTCATTTAAATAAAAATTGATGATGGAATTTTATGAAAAGAGACATCTGTGAACTACAATGCTATATTTTACTTTTCGTGTTGATCCTTTTGTATCGAGTGTTGGCAGAAGCAACGCTTGCTTTGTGTTTCGTCGTGTGAGTGAGGTTACCGGAGGCCCAATTACCCTCCCCTCCCCCAATCTCCCTAATCCCTGAATCCCCAACGTCCTCAAACTCCTTATCCCCAAAAGGCCGATAACGCACTTGTAACGGCTCTGGTGTTCCAGGTATCCATGGGCGACGCCGATTGCTTACCATCAGGTGATCCGCCTGCTCGTGTACCGGCTTATGCCATAAAAAAAAATCTATCTGCCATTATTCAAGACGTCACCATGCTAGGTGTTCAGTGTTCAATTCATATGAAGTAATTTGCATCATGTGGATAATATGTAATGTTCAAGAATCCATCTGTCTTTCTGCAACACATTCTTTGGAGACTAAACCTTTTTGTTTCAAGTTTCTCATGGCATGTTCCTCAATCTGACACATAAAAATATTATGGGACTAATACTTCGTACCGCCTAAACATTTTTCTCACCTTTTGAACCTTCCCTGGACTTCCATGAACATTCCAAGACCAAAATTAGCCAAATCGGTTGAGCCGTTCTCGAGTTTTAGCGAGACTAACGAATGGAAACTCATTTTTATTTATATACATTAGCATTGGAAAATTCCAATAAAATATTCGAACCAACCACTTGACATTTTATGAAAAATATTGTAAAACCTGCTAATCCCCCTTTACTATCACCACCACATTGGTTTTCCAATTCAAGCACATACGAGATTTTTTTTGCGAAAACTGACACTGTAATCCAATTCCGAGAATCCTTTTAAAGCCGGGCCGTGCGGGAAAAATGCGCAGATTTAAGGGAAATGCAACACATCGAGGTATAATAAACCAATTTATCATGGTCTCGCTTTGTGTGATCTTGTCACACATTCAACGGTCTGATTATATTGGTTTTGCTTAGCTTGATGTGTAGTTGTGTGTAGCATGCGCTTTACAAAAATGGCCGTCGATTGGTCCTGTTATGTTGTATACATCTTAATTAACTCGCGCTATCGATAATAAAACCAGGGGGCCAATTCTCGGCTTTAGAGATGATGTCGAACTCGACAAAAATGTCTAATGACGTCATTTTTTCGTCAAATTTTAAAAGTTGCTATTCTGGAGATGTCGAATGCGACATTTGTCGAAGGCTAACGTTAGAGTTCATGTCGAGTGCTTTTGAGCAGTAGAGATGGCATGTCGATTGTAGAGATACTGAGATACGCCATTTCTGTGAATTCGTTGAGTTTCGAATTGTACAGTGTTTTCTTTTCTTTCGTTTTAAAGTAAAATACGGCTTGGCATCTTATAAGTATGAACATTGGAAATTCAGTATAGACTCTTCAATTTGTGTATTGTGTTTTCTTGAAACGACGACCTTCGCGTAAATAACAGTCTTTAATTTGTGTACCCACGATTGGACTTGAAACTTGAAACATGGACGAGTTTATTAATATTTTTATCTTGGAGATATTGGAAAGTGGCGAGCGACTGGCCAATACACGGCGGCAACAGCGCACTTATCCCGTCGTCGGGATAAGTTGGGCACTAGGGTATTTTTTCTCTCCCTGCATATTAAAACGACAATTATAAAAATGTCCAACAGAATAGCCCACTAGTGAGTGATGATGAACTTATAAAAGTTTTGAAACAACCGCTTACAGATCCAAATTGTGACACTGACAGACAGTCAACTGGAACTGTCCTGTCAAACTGAATATTTTTGCACTAAACGTTCCGTTTTAACTTAAATAATTAGGTTTAGTGAACGTTTTATGACAAAATCATTCATTCACTCACAACTACCTAAAATGGAACGTGCGATTCTGCATAATGGTAACATTATCTTCACTCGACTCGACATTTTCGTGACATTTGTTTCTATTTTGACTGAGAATACGGATTTCTGTGCAATTCGACATTTTTTGGTAGAGATAGAGATATTTTTGATAGACATAGAGATAGACTTACAATGTCGAACTCGAGATAAATGGCGAAAATCGAGAATTGGCCCCCATGTTGTTCTAGGGATCTGTATAATTTGTCTTTATGAAAGAGCTAGCTTTTATTCACGGTTTTACTCGAGTAAATTATTTCCTTACCTACTTATACTCCTCTGTACGCCCAGTTAGATGTATGCAAAATTAAAATACGATTCTTGTCAAAATTCTGCAACAAAAACATATGCTTCAATGAAAATCAGTGTAAGAGAGCCATGCTTCGGCACGAATGGGCCGGCTCGACCGGAATGATATCACGGCCTCACAGAAAACCGACGTGAAGCAACGCTTGCGTTGTGTTTCGTCGAGTGAGTGAGGCTACCGGAGGCCCAATTACCCACCCTTCCCCAATCCCTGAATCCCCGAATCCTCCACATTCCTCAAATTCCCAATCCCCAAAAGGTCGGTAACGCACTTGTAACGCCTTGGTGTTTCGACTGTCCATGGACTGTGCCGATGGCTTACCATCAGGTAATCCGTCTGCTCGTTTACCGGCTTATGCTATAAAAAAAAATCTAAATAATCTTGTTGAAGACGTGTTAGTCTTTGCCTATTATGATATCTAGTTTCACGGTTTTCTGATTATAAACACAGACAGATAGACATTTATAAAGCTATCTATATAATAAAAGCTATCTAGATTCGTAAATATCGACAATTTTGGCATAACAGACCAACATGGCGTCTGTATAAACCAATCAATGGTTCTGCATCTATTTCAGTAACAAAAAATTTATAGCTTTAACGCATGGAAACAGCTTTAGAACGATTCTATCTAGATTGTTATGGTTATCATCAAGATTGCCTAGATTTTAAACTGTTTTTAGATATTTTTAGTTTTGAAATTTAATGACTTTTGTAGGCCGATGCCTATTTTGATTTTTGATAGAAACCCGTAGCTTTTTAATTCTTTACATCGAGTTGGGTGATTAAGCTGATGTATTACTGAAAATCCTACGTTTAAATATTATCCAACACTTATTTTCCATTCTTTTCTTTTTGTAACCGTCTAAAATTAATTTGTAGGTTAAGTCGCCTTATTATTTAATACCTATAAAATAAATAAAATAAAATAAAAAAATCCTTTTATTTCTTGCTAAAAAAATACATTTAAAAATAAAACAAAGTATCCGTTACAAAAAGAGTTTTAGTATTTGAGTTAGGAATGTAGAGGTATTATTTTTTTTTTCAAGAACCCTCTTTTGGAAGGTAATGGCCTCCTCCAGAGATAGCCAGTGATTTCTATCTTCTGCTACTCGCATCCAGTTTTTTCCTGCTATTTTTAAGATGTCGTCTCATTGAATACCTGTAATAAAAACAAATTGTTTCTGTTACTATGTTGAAAAAATCACTGACGCAGAATCGATTAGCATTTAGCCGATTATTCTCGTTTGATAGCGATATTTCGTTCCACAAAATTGCAATCGATTCCCAATTCGAATCGGTATTGTACATCCCGGTGTGGTGCAACGTTTAATTAATGCGATCATTTCGAATTCCGGGTCGTTTCGAGTGAACGAGACACGCTGTAATTGATTTAGTATCGATACTGAGAATCGATTAAGGGAATCGGTTTGCTTCACCGACTTGTTTAGTGATGTGCCCTTTGATATTGCTTTTTTATAACTGAAATCTTTGAACTTTTTTTAATGTTTTCTTTGTAAAGTTCTTCAGATTGTTGTTTTTTCTTAGAAATTGTTTTAGATTTAGATAATAGGAATATGTTGCTGTTATCGAATATGTGTGTATGTACACATAAGTCGTGACGACATTTTTATTATCTGCGTGTTTTATCGAATTCTACACTTTTGAGTCACGATTTTGACACAGTTGCAATGCTATGGATCTTTGTTATTTTGATGTTAATCTTAGTTGATTATGTAATTGTAATTGTTGATTTCCTTATTGGTAGTGTAGCAAATGACAGCTCAACCAGAGGTTTCAGGTTCGATACCTAAGTGAGATATTATTGTTTCCATATTTTTGAAATGATCGGTAATAATATAGAATCTCGATTGTAACTAGCGAAAGTTAGGTATCACTAAAAGCATCAACAGTAAACACGGCCACACATCAATCTATACAAAACCAGTTTATCCTGGTATCGCGTCGCATCATCTTTCCGCACATTTAACGTTCAGTTTATACTGGTTATGTAAAGCTCGATGTGTAGCCGTGTGTACCTATGTAATATTTTGCAATAATGCCCTCTATCTGAAATAAAATAAAATCCATTTTTTGCGCCATTTTTGTCATTACGTCATCATTCCTATCGAAGCAATTTATCTTTCTTTCCTTCATTACAATCGAAGCTTTCACTGCACCTACTTACAACCCATTGAACTAATCATCTTACTAATTAGTTAATCAAATGCCTATCCCCCAGCACGTCAAGCTATACTATTTTTTTCATTACATATTGAACCTTACTATTAATAGTAATAAGGTATTAATTGGCACTTGTACGAATGTCAGAAAGAGCGAGAGTACTGGTTTAATCTAGTTGTTTGGTTCGATGGTGATTAAAGAAAGTTCGGTTTGTAGGGTTTTTGGAAATTAGTCCTTAAGAGTTTGGTACAAGGTCGTTTATTGGTTGCTTATTGAGTGTGTTGTACTTAGCTTTTTATCTAAAGATAAAGGACTAAGTATTAATAGTAAATTTAAGATTAATAGGCCGTCTAACGAGAACAATGCAATTAGACTTTATTTGTAGTAAACGTATGAATGATATTCGATTGACTCTTTGAAATCGAGTTCCAATTATCCTTATAACAGCATTTCTACCCAATTTCCTCGTAAAACAAAACAATAAAAACAAACATTAATGAATATAATTTTGATTTATAACCATTTCCTCAAATTAATCGTAATAAAATTGATTGACAGTGGTCATTGACTGCGTTATCAACTCTACTGTCTTCATCATAAGGTTCAATAACCAACGACATAACCTTGTGCAATAAATACACAGAGTAGATAATAATCAGAAGGCTCACTCCGAATGGCGATAAGAAAATATGTCGTCATTGTAATCGGTGATTAAACGGAACAAATGACAGTCGCGTTGTGTGTTGACCACGTGTTTTCGTGTTTTGTTTTTCTGATAAAGTTTTTCTAGATTTATAATAATATTTTTTTGATAATTTTCGTGTGTTTACGTAATTTTGTTGATAAGTTTTTAAAGTTATGAATGGAACGTGACAATGTTTTTTCATGCGTGACGTGTTTTGGCGGAACATTTTTGGCGGGAATGGGTAATCAACAGTGTTGGTACGTAAAGTGTAGATTAATCAATTGATAGACACAAAAAACAGTACCGCGGAGAACCTAACGGGTTACCGGGGCTGCGGCTCGAAGTGCAGGAGTAGGAACGGCGTGGTTTTTAGTCAGTAAGAGTCTGACACTCCCTCCCGCCTCACCCAAGCGGGAGAAGTTATTTGATGACTTTCTACCTTAAAAAAAAGTTACAATAAACAATGCTTTTTTTCTACTATACACTTTTGTTTATTTTGCTTAAAGATTTATTAAACTTTTTCCGTTCAAGTAAAGTTAATTTACTTATCTGTTGACGCAATTACTGTTAACTTTACGTCATGTCAACTTGAAATGACTTTTATCACGTACCTATGTTTTATCCCGATACTGCAGTTAATAAAACGTTTTAAAGACGGGGGAAAGTCCAAATTGCAAATATGATGATACGCGTAGTGATAGGTTTTTGGTTATCAATAAAAGAGCGGTATTTTCCGTCTTAGTATTAAAACTCGTTGCTCTCATTTTTCTTCATTGCATAGGTAACTTTAACTTACCTACATCTAGATAATGTAAATAATAAATGTTATCCCTTTATTGTTACTATAATTGTTATTAAGCCTTCTGTTCTGTAACCACTATTCGTACCAGAAATGTAACGGGAAGGTACAGGCAACGCCTAGTTCAGGAGGCAGAGCTTGATGTATATAGATGTTGGTATATGAATAAAGAATTATTATTACATTATAATGATAAACATTTTATAAGCTAGTCTCAACTTAATCTCAAGTGCCACTCTCTTACAATACCTTACAACTCTTTAAATCACTTTAACTACAATCACTAGATTACTGAGCGATCTAATGAACCTTCTGCCCCACATACTCCTTGGCACAGATGACTCAGGGCGGCCAGTTCGAACATGTTCGATGGCCTACATAATTGCGCACCTGTTCACACACACCCTGTTATGACTTGTTTATTTGTAAACATCTTCAAGTTCTAACAATTTTATAGTTTGTTTTATGTCGGAAAGCGTGGATCCTTTTTAATATGCTACTAGTATAGTTAAATTGGTTTGTTGATGTTTTTGTCTTTAAGCTTGTTTATAAGATGTGTGTCTTTTAACATCTGTGATCGTCTATTGACAGTTGACAAAATTGACAAAATTGGATCGACTTTTTCATAGTAAGTTCTTTGGATATGTATAATTCAACTTAGGTACTATCTCACTAATATTATAAATATGACAGTTTCTTTGTGTAGATGTTTGGATGTTTGTCCATCAATGACGCTTAAACTACTAAACGTATTTTGATGATATTTGGTATGCAGGCAAGGTATGGCTGACTTAGGCGATAGAATACTTTTTATCCCGATTAAATACTCCCATGCCATAAAACAGGAATACGCGGGTAAAATATAGTACCTACTTCCCTTATTTCTGGATTTGGTTTATAAGTCCCGTACCTACCCCTACTTGTAATGGGAGACAGTAGGTAGCCTTTACGTTACAATTGCATTCTTAATGCATTCATAAGTGCTTCTACCACCTAATAGTTGATGAACCTCATAGGTACCTAATATGCAAAGGTTTCTAAAGTCTGCATGACCTTTAAATCTCTCCACCTACTTATTTATAATCACTATCAGTAAATACAGATTTTACAGGTACCTACTGATAGTATTATTATCAGTGGCTCCAGACTGTCTGCCCGACGCGACCCCTAGATTGTTGATAAGACTAGATAACCTGATAACGTATTGATAACATTAATGTTGTTAAAAACTTATCAATGAATAATTTGAACATAAATATACGTAACTGGTATGTGGAGGTGAAATACGCTATGCTTTGATATAGGTAGAAAATAATCCGACTCGCATCACACATGAATAACTAGTGGCAGTCCCTCCTGAACTATGAACCTCTTCTATCAAAAAGAGGTTGGTCATAACCTCCAAGCTTTTTTTTAAGGGGGGAAATCATCGAATGACTGCTCCCGCCTGGGTGAGGCGGGAGGGAGTGTCAGACTCTTACTGACTAAAAACCACCCCGTTCCTTCTCCTGCGCTTCGAGCCGGAGCCCCGGTAACCCGTTAGGTTCTCCGCGACAACCTCCAAGCTTGGCAAACAAGTTAAAGATCGTTTGAAGTTCCAACTAATCACGATAATCGACGCTCGCAACTTGAATTACTTCTACAAAATTACACACAATGTCAATTCTTTGTCTAGGCAAGTTGATGTAAACGTTACAAATATCAGAAACACCTTAGTCACTATAACGGTACTCACGCAATACGCAATGCAAACTTCGACCGACTACAATACATCATTTGCATCTGTGTGCCAAGCTGCGCACGCGCCGGCCCCTTGCCAAATATTCGACGCGCTTTAATTTTTATCAGCAACAATTATTTGGCAAGTGTAGTGATGTATTGTTTTATTTCTTGACAGTATTGTGACAACAATGATATCAAAATTCAAGGAATTTGATGAATAATGTAAATGTAAAGAATTTTAGGAATTCCTTTTAAATTCCAGTTTGCCTTCCTTCCTCATTGGTTCAGTGGTTGTCGTTGAAGTTTTGTTTATTTTATTAAAAAAAGAACGTTGCCCCGCACTAGGATTTCCTCCTGTGTCGTGAGTGCGTTTACAAACATACAATTTCACATGCACATGACACCCAGATTAGAAACAACAATTTTTGGATCACACAAACAGTTGCTCCGTGCGGGAATTGAAACCGCTACACGTTGCACCTTTTTTTGACCCACCCTGGGGAAATACTTTATGTATCATCCTCCCGTGGGGGGACGGGAGGGATTTGAGACGGGTTAAGGCGTCCACGGTCGATTACTAAGGCCCAACCGTGCAATCGAACGGTTGTACTCTCATAACATAACTGAAAAGTGGCTATTACATTCTGGTTGTGTATCTCTGCCTACCCAACGATTTGACTTAACGGGTTGCCGGGGCACCGGGTCGATAAATAAGGTGGTTTTTGTGTCAATAAGAGTCTGACACTCTCTCGCCTCACCCGGGCGGGAGAAGCCATAGGATGGATGAATGGGATTCCACCCTCAAAAAAGGGATCAAAAGGTGTGACGTCATACCGCAGGAGGCTGTAAAACTAAACTCCTAAGTTAAACACTGACTGGCAAACATTTGAAGTTAACAGGAAGGCAAATCTAAAGTTTTAGTGAACCGAGCGTTAACTTGGATAACTTTACAAATACTGACGAGGCGTAAATGTACATTTATTGACTTTTAACCTTATTCTAAACAGTTAAAGTTGAAATTCTATTTGAAGCTGAACTTTTTAGGGTAGTGTGATGTGCTGGTGTCTTATATGCTTGATTTACATCTCCTTACTTTGTTTGTTGATGATATAACATAGGTAAAGATGCTGAAAGCTGTTATTTTTTAATTTTTAGTCTTTTCGATGTCATAGTTTCCAGTCAGACAGACACGGTCCGAACTATAGAGAGCTAACAGTATATTACTAAACATTTTGAAGTCAAACGTCCTAAAAATCTTCTATTTGCTAAATACATATCGTGCCATTTGTCCCTGAAGGGGTAAGCAGAGGTGCACATTACGGCACTTAATGCCACTGTGAAATGTACCACCCACTTTTCACTATTTATGTTATGAGTCTCATGTAATAGGTGGTGAGCCTAATGCAAAAACTGATTACTGAGATTTTTTAAAAATCCCTGTATTACTTTGCCCGACCCGGGAATCGAACCCAAGACCCCTTGCCCACTAGCCGCAGTTGCGACCACTCGGCCAACGAAACAGTGTAATTACACAAGCAGTTGCTAATTACACTAGTAACTCAATAAATGAAATCTCAACTACGTATCTAGAAGCTCACATAAATACCTACATGGCAAGCAACAGACGAGTCTAAAAGCTTTGATTTAAAATTACCACACAAACTGTAGAACAGTCCAGCTCACTGATTAGTTAAACATTGATTAGACAAGCAAAACCTAAACAAAACCAAATCAACCGCAAATCCAGACGAGAAATAAAACTAACACGATACACTAGGGTTAGCGCAAATACAGCTAGGGTGAACTCATCTAACTTCGTGACAAAGGCATTTGAGTAATAAAATACCAATAAATTATTAATTAATTTGATTCAGTCTCCGCATGAGTTTTAATCAGTCTTTTATGAGGAATATTAGCACAAATAATAAGATTTTTTTTACAGAATTAGATGAGTTCACTATACTTTATTTTATTGAGCAAATTTTAAAGTCTACTCCACCATGATAGCATACAAGAACGTGAAGGACTTAAACCATTATGTCCTTATTTATAATACATAATAAATATTTAAAGACAATATTGTAGCTCCGACAGTCTAACCACTAGTCCAAAATGTAGATCCTTAAACTCAAAAAACGTCATTACCTGTATTTAATTCCTAAAAAAACCCTAGATTCAAAAAGCGTTAACTGATTTCGGTGTTAGTTGTGGTTTCTGACTCAATAAAAAGTAGATCTATGAAGTTAAAAGGAAATATGCATCAATCATCTATCAGACATCTGACTGACGGACTAAATGTTTACCTAACACGTCAAAAAATTAGGATACATCATAGAGCATGATTTTTTACTCCATTGTAGTTTAAAAATAACTTAAGATGATTCATACAGTCCAAACATAGAACCAACAACGAAATAACGTTCAGAAAACATTGCAATTGTCACCGTCCTAAAAATTTTACCTACACGTAAACATTTCGAATCTATTTTCGTCACCCCTAACATAACGTGCCTAACTACCGACAGTACCAATTCTGAATGCAAGGGGCATTGTGCATTTGCATGCGCCGAAAGCCGCCAATCGATGCGTGCGGGGGTGAGGGGGTTTAAAATGAAGGGGGAGGGGGGATAAACCCCAGACCCTGCCGCCGGACAGAGTCGTGTTGCGATAATTACAACTTCCTATGACCACGTTGTGATATTGGCGAAAATGGGGAGCCAAGGTTTTGGAGGCGTTTGATTGGTAGGTACTACGGTTATCTAGTGTTTGTTAACTCCATAGTGTCTTTCTAGGCTCTGTTTAGAATGTTTACTAGATTATAGGTTTAAAGAAATAACTAAAGTCTTAAATCGCTTAAACCAGGCCAATCAGTGTTATTGGATGGCCCTTACTTATTAGTTATTGTTGATACCTATGATATTAAGCTCTTTCGTTTGTAGTGATTAAGTACAGATTACGCATAGTGAAAATTTTTAGGCACAAAAGTAGAAAAGTATGTTTATGGAGGAAAATTCCCTAAAACCGACGAAAATGGGAAATAACGAACATTTATCGATTATTTTGAAATCTAATCTAAAACTCAAAATGTCGAAAACATCATCATATCTTTAAAGTAATAAACCTCTGACATAGACAATGTAGTTAATTAACTCCGTGATTCCTCGTTCAAATAAAAACATAATAAGAATTCCTCAGAAGTTTGTTGTAAATGTAACAAAAACCATGCCTTGACTGACATCGAAGGTCGATTTGAACCGTACCTATACTATTCTGTGATCTGGTTTAGTTAACTTTTGCGGGTGACCAAACAACAATGCTTTACTACAAACTGATATAACTTGATTCTATTAAAATGTAACTTTATTTATATCTTTCCTTTATGTATTTATTTAAAATTTAAACCAACACATCCTAACAGGTTACTCCCAATGCGATAATGTTGTCACTCAATAAACTTATCATAGGGTAGATGCCTAATTTTTATTTTATTGTCCGTCTGGTAGATTATTTTAAATCATTAGACACGTATTTTTTATTTTCGACGATAAATTAACTTGAAATGTCGCGTGACGTCACCTCTATGTACATTTTATACGTAGAAATGACGTTTTAGCCCCACTCCTAAATTTTGATTCGTTTTATCTATCTAAGTATTGTTTTATTATACGACAAAATAAAAAAATACGTGTCTAATATTTTTTCATAACCTACGGACTAATTATATTTTTAATTTTCATACTCTGTTATCAACCCAAATGCAGCAATTTTAATTGCACTTATCCATCAAGTAGAACTAACAACATCAGTCAACAACTAAATTATAACCTCAAAAAATTTAATTCGATGTCTTCTTTGTTAAGAGGCACAGATTTCATCTTGTACTGTCTGTACTAAAGATAAACAAGTCTCTTTATCTTTTAAACTTGAGCCCAAAATAAAAACAAAATCGTCACAATAAATTTTACTCGGAATTTTTTATCTGTATTCTGCTCTAATCCATGAAATATTGAATCACATTTCATTCACTCACTCTATTGCTTATCTGTTCCTGTAAATTGTACGTCAATTGATAAAATTCGTTGTCAATGAATCAACGAGGATAGACTTTGATTAAACATGTCCTGTATTTTAATGTTTAGACTTCTGTTTGCCCTGATAATTTATTGAATAACATTATTTGATAATGCTGAGCCCGTTTATATCAAACTTTTAAATCGATTACAATCATTATTCTCACTAATGGTTTGTTTTAAATTTAGCAAATCCTTTAAGCTGGCCCCCATTTTCATGACAAATTTTTCACAACTAAGAATAAAATTGGTTTGGTTTATTCGCCTCACAACTTCCTTATAACAACTTCACCGTTACACATTCAATATGTTATATACTTCAATATATTATATACTTAAGTACTTACCTATATTCCCAACCAATCAAATGTAATTTATAATAAGCTAGTGACACCCCTACAATTTGCAACGCCTGAAAAAGGCCGTTAAGCTGTGCCTGTCATTTCATAAGACCTGTACCTATGTATTACCTTAACATGCAAATAAAGACTTTGAGTTTGAGTTATGAAGGATTCTACGGAAACTATCCACTATAAAGTTTCATAATTCATATCGATCACAGAGACAAAAACCTTCTATTAGGTACCATCATGTATGATGTAACTCAATCCAACAACGAAAGCAACCCTATAATAAACGTACAATTTAGCTACATTCTCCAGCCTCACATTATCTTAATACATCCTTAAACATGTAGGGAACTTCTATCAAAATTTCCCCAAGCCGTGCAATGTTGCATGCAGGATTAGGTTCGCCTCTTAACTAGCTAAATAGCGGAACTAAGTTTCATAAACCTTACAACAATGTCTTGGTAATGTTAGAGTTCAGGTACGGTGAAGTTTCTTACTCCTTGGGATAAAAGACACTATGTGGGGTTCAGTTGTTTTTGAAAGAATAAAATATTTATATTTCGAATAATCTCCTGCATTAAGAGGAGTTTTAATTCCTGTTGCCAATACCTATCTATTTCGTGGACTTGTGTAGTTGTTGTTGTATATCAAACATTTTTTTTAAACAGAGTATTCTCAGTAGTGGCACGGAATCTGTAATTGTGCCCGGTGTATATGGCATTAAGCTCGCCCCCTATTACATGGAACTCATAAATAGTGAAAAGTGGGTGCTATATTGTACAGTTGCCTTACATGCCGTAATATGCACCTCATCCTACTCCATCGGTGATAAATGTAATTGTTAAAAATAAATTTTTTTCACACGATATTTCCATAGTAAAATTATAATAATCTGCCCTTATTAAACGGTTTTTTAGAAAAGGTAGGTATTTAAAAAAGGGTTATTTTTGTGTAATGTACAATTTCTGTATGTATTTTTAGTCTGTGGGTCGAGTGGTGAGACCGTCCTTAGTTTATTGAAGGGTTCGGATGCCTTGCGGTCAATTTGATTCGAACCAATCGAGGGTTGAACCTTTGAGTGGAATTGAAGCGATATGAAATTACTCAAATGTTTGAATCACGTTTGATGGAAGTTTTTATGTTTGAAGACGTTAATAATGTTCTATTTTTTGCAATAAAAAGAAATTGCGTTGGTTTATGTGTGGGTCGAGTATTAATAAAAGGATTTTCTTAATTAGATCCTTTAACTCGGTGGTAGACATGGTTGTCGTTTTGTGGTTTTTCCAATATTTACTTTTCATAAAAAGAGCTTCAAGTTGCTCCAGTAATTTTGCGATTTCTACGGCTGACTATAACTATAAAAAATATTAAACCGGTCTTCGAACGTAATTGATTGATTTGAATGCGTTATTTTCTCTGTCATTTATGTAGAAATGGTGCATAATTTTGTACCAGTAAGTATCTATGTTACATGGCAATTGCTGCAATCTCAAGCAAGAGTCGTGGTAGTGCGTCTCTCGAACCGAACAAAGAAATTGTTTCCAAACTGTTCTTAACTATAATAGGTAGGTAGTTGTATCGTAATCATTATAAATTAATATAAATTCTTTGATTATTTAAAAAACAATATTTATTTTGCTAAGAAATACTAGTTGGTAAACAGAAAATTGAAATCCATTCTAGAAATAAATACAAAAGTAATTAATAATTACATAAAAATACCAGTATGGAAGGAATTCCTTCTAAGTGTGTTTTTCCTAAAATTTCATACGTTCAGCGTTAATCCTCTTACGTGGGGTAATTCGGAATGTAATAAAATAAACATTCTGTTAAGGTGAAACGGTTTTCGTAATAGGCAACAATTGTTTCTACCCATTGTTCATTTATAGAAAAGAGGTTTATATCAATAAAATGGCGGCTTTTCCCGCGTTAATTTTCAAAATGGCGGTAGGTTTTGTTATTATTTAAATTATTTTTCGAAGTTCAGGCTATTTGCTCAAATATTTGATTTTCATTGTAATCTTCGTTATTTTATAAAATTCGAAATGAAATTATATTAATGATTCATAATAGAATGAGATTAGATGATATTATACCAAAAATATACTCATAACCAAGGCAAAAAGTTTAAAATAAAAAGCATTCTACATAAAACTACTCGTTATTCTGCACAAAAGTGCCCAATATTTCTTAACTACACAATATAAATGCCCTTGGATAAAACGACTACCGTGTCGGCACCCAAAGACGTCTTTTGTAAAACCCCTTGACCAAAGCCTGACCAATTTTCTAAAGCCGAAACTATTTTGTATTTTGCTATGGATATTTTTCTTTTCGGTTGAGGTCGGTCATTTTCTTTTTTAAACACAGAACAAACGTGAGCGTTTCCTTTTATTGTTCAGAAAATAGGTTTAGGTTGTTTTTCTATGTCGACTCATTTGTTTCATTTTGTATAGATTTTTTGTTTTTATTATTTTTAATTTAGTTCTCATTAATATCAGTGGCCCTTTTTTGAGGGGGGAAAGCACCAAATAACTGCTCCCGCCTGGGTGAGGCGGGAGGGAGTATCAGGCTCTTACTGACTAAAAACCACCCCGTTTCTACTCCTGCTCTTGGAACCGGAGCCCCGGCAACCCGTTAGGCCTTCCGTGGGTATAATAATTGACCCTTACAGTGATCATTGTGTACTGAAACCAACATTATTACCTACTTGTTTTACAAAACTTGTTCATCTTCCGTCCCTAGAAAACTAAATGACACGAAAATATTAGTTCGAGCTTCTTTTACCATGTTTCTAACAAAACATTACACCCTTTTTGGTCGACACTGTCCAAAAATAGCAACGGGAACTGTCATTAAAATCCGTTCAGTAGTTTTTGAGTGACGCTCCCACAGAGAGTAAAAACAGATTCCTTTCCTTGAAAATAAACGAATAGAAATGAACCTACATGCATGTATTAAATAAAGAGCTTGAAAACTCATTTTTGAATTTAAAATCGATTAGTTCAGAGTTCATATTTTCGGATAGCTACGAAGTTCGCGATTTGCCTAAAAGTAAAGATTTTTAATGCTTTTTTAATGAAGTTTTCAACATTTACATTTAACCATGTACCTTAATACGGTTTATTCTTGTCAAATATCTAATAATAATACTCGAACAACTTTTGTAGAAGCCATTTTTAAACGACACCGTAGAAAATCCTGTTTGTGTGTGGGGACCCTAGGATTTCTCCTGTGTCGTGGGTGCTTGCATATTTTACATATATAAGTTCACATACACATGCGACCCAGACTCGAAACAACAGTTTGTGGATGACACAAATACTTGCTCCGTGCGGTAATCAAACCCGCTACACGTTGCGCTGCAGCCGGTTGCCCAGCCACCATGCCAATCGTGCTGTTAATTTTGCAATCGTCCAACTGCCTCCATGGCAGTCAGACTCATGCATCATCTATACAATTTCACTCACAATCATTCACTACCCCACAACAATCTTAATAAAATACATTGTAAAATAAACTGTATGCATATACGTGCATGGTACATTATGTAGATTTAGGTAGTTGTTAGTGTTATCTAGTTCATGAATAATAATGTGTGTACCTTACGTCGCTACGTTTACCCAGTAAATGGAGTGTGAAGACGAGATTTTTACACGAGAAATTAATTTGTGTATTAAGGATCTCGCAGATTAGACGACCACGATACGACAATAACCCATCTTTACAGCTGCTCACAGAAAAAAGAAGTGTAGCTGTTGGTTGTGACTAGGGTTGCCACCCGTACTTTATAATAAAGTATTGTACGTTATTTAAGGTAATTGTACTCTATACTTTATAAGAATAATAAAGTACACGAAAATACTTTATTTTTGCAAACTTCATTTCTATTAAAGTCGTAAGTATTTTTTGGTAAACTTATTGATTTATGTTGAATCGATTTCGCCACTCGCCAGCGCCAATTAGACAATTTATAGTAAAGATGCAATTGTTTAGTATTTCAATGCAACTGTTAGTAAAGGTACTAAATTAATACAAACTGCAAAAAGCAACAGAAATATAATACTAAATTGTACTTTATTTTTGTACTATGTACTTTTTTTCTTACCTATAATCGTCAATGTACTTTAAATACCAAAAAAAGGTGGCAACCCTAGTCGTGATTGTCTAGTCTGCAGGCCACGTTTAGGATTTTTTATTGTTGGTCATTCAAATGTAAGTTATTCATAATTATCTCTGCATCACCCAAAGGTCTGGCTGGAGGAGAATGCCAAAGACATTAAGCCCACCTTGTACATTAGTGTGTGCATGAAGCCTTTTAAAATAATATAAAAAATATAATTATAAACTACAATAAAAACTATTTCACATTTCACTTCAACGAACGGATCTAGACGCTTCCGATAACTTTTTCTTTAGAATTGCGTTAATAAATGCATCGTATTAAGTTTGCTAATACAATCCCCATTCATTAATATTTTGTGTTTTTGAAATTGTATTTTCTCTATTTGTACTAACGTATGTCTTATATTGTTTCAGCCATGAGCCGGAAGGTGGCGGGCGGTGCGGCGAGGGTCCGCTAGCGCGCGCCATGCAGCCCGCGCCTCCGGGCGGCTCGCCCAAGAGGCACCAGTCTTCCGCACCAGCACATGGTAAGAACAACGTCTTTTTTGTCAATATAAGAGATGTAATTTAAAAATTTGGTCTTTTAGACTCGTTCGCTATTAAATTGAGGCTTTATTTCGGCTCCTGAATCGGTTAAGCTATCGATATTGTTTTTAATTCAATGAAAGCTACCGTATTTTACTAACCAAATGGTCCTAATCTAGAAAAATATAAGTTTGTCTAGTCACTATAAACTGTTAAACATTAACGGCAAAACGATTCAAAATAACTACATAGTATAAACAAAGTCGCTATCCGCCGTCTGTCTGTCCCTATGTAGATCTTTGAAACTACGCAACGGATTTTGATGCGGTTTTTTTAAAGGTAGAGTGATTCTTAAGGAAGGTTAATATGTATAATACATGCATATTGCACACGTGTGAAGCTGGGGCGGGTCGCTAGTTTAAAGATAAATTACCTTCATCTACTGAAATCTTTGTATAATGAAACACGACAGCACACAACTACATAACTTAAAACCCCACCCTTTTTAACCCCTCCCCTATAAAATGGACACAATACCGTAGGTACACACGTTAACCACGCATCGCCATCATTTTACAGAAAAAGTTGCCTTTGTTTTCAGAAATCCGATTACACGCACTCCCCCTCTCCTCAGTCCTCTGTTTGTCCTCACTCCTCCGCTTGTCCTCCACTCCCCCACCAATATATTACAACTTAAAAGCAAAGAGGTTGTTCCTTTTTTAATGAGAAGAGTATCATATTACCTGTGCACACTTTTTAATTAAAGAACGGTCGGGTTACGTGTTCATGTAAAAAGTCAGTTCGCATTTAATTTTAAAACTCTTTTTAGAAACCTTCTTTGAAGATTTCGTGTTTAAAAACTGTTTGTAGCTGAGGTCGCCAGAGGTTTTTACGTTACTGCAAAGTTGTTTTGCCAGAGGTTTTTTACGTTACTGCAAAGTTGTTGTGATCCTAACAGTTTTGATAGAAATTACTGATTAAGTTCGGACTTATTTGTTGCGGTTTACTTTAGAACAAGATCAATAGGTTCGTTCCGATAACAAATCGATTTTATTTATCTTACCTAAACTACAAAAAAAAGAAATAATGTTAAGTTTAATTAAAATACTAGATATATCTCCAAATGCTTTTTCTAGTCTTAAATTGGACAAACCAGTTTTGCACAAACTGGCGCCACTGTCGATTTTGATCACATCAGTTCTATAAATTGCTTCTGTTCACACCCTACATTCCAGAACTATAACCATTGTAGCAGTAAGCCAGGCCTATAACTATTAAGTAATAAATATCTACAAACAATCAACCTACGCGGTCGTAACTCCATGAAGCAGAGACGTATTCTGCCTAAGGCAAATTAGACAAGTACCTGGGGCGCCAGGGGACAGAAGGGCCCTGCCACGACCCTGCGAGACACGCAAATCCACAGAGTGGCGACGGCACCAATATAAATTAGGGACACGTATGAGGTACTAAGATTATCTAGACACCACTGACAAAATGTCAGACAAAAGATTGTAAGAAAACCTGGGCTTATAATTTTTGATTATAACTTAAATGTTTTTTTGTATTCAATAATCGGGGTGATGTTTTCTATTAAGAAAAAACCCTGTAAATAAATTAAAAAAAAAAAAAAAAAGTTTGAAATCAAGCAAGCAAGCATGGTCTATAATGCTCAAACCTTCTCTGTGCGAAAAGAGGCTTTTGGTCAGTAATGGCTACTTATAGGCTATTGATGATGATAAGGTACTTGCCGAGGGCGCTCTGGTTTGATCCGCTTCTGCCATGAAGGCAACAAAACAGTGCGATATCCATTACAAGCAATTCAGGGTACTAAGCCACGGGGGATAGGCACCACACCTTCACTGACGCACCTCGCAACGTGTTTAATTGACTCTGAGTTTTATTAACCCCATTACAGAGTTGACATCCATTTGGCTAATGATTTTACGTGGGCAGTTTGTTTACAAGGGTTGTGGGAGTTTAGGGGACTTTTAGGAGTGGAAGTTTTGGGTGTTGGTCAAGTAGTAATTGCTAGTTCTGAATGCCACTAAGACAGCCTGTTTTGGGTTAATCTAGGACACATGTTTTGGTAACGTATGTCATATTTAGTGCCTATTAAAATGAAACTTATAATAGTCTCATTTGGAAAAGCGCAAGCGCTAAATCTGGCATTAAATCACTAGCGAAAAGTAAATGTACCGTAGTATTAAATCCGACTCATTGCATATTTTAAATTTTGTGCTTAATTAAGGTTCCGAGGAAGCTAAATCTATTTTTCTAAGATTTTTACACGAACAAAAATGGGGACAGCACTTAGTATATACATATGTATATACATATACATACCACGTATGTATTTAGGTCCTTTATCCTTGAGGGAAAGGAAGGATCGTGTTGACATAACGCAAAAATCTGGATCTTAAAATTCTGCTTAAGTCCCAAAGCTCATATCACGTAAATATTATAACAGTGACTTTCATTTTGGAGTCGATTTATCATCGATGCTGGGGAAAATCTCAGTGCAAACATAAATCTTAGGCAACGTGACCATCATACTGTATTTGGAGCTGTGAGTGAACTCGGGTACTATAAACGTCTGGCTCTAGGGAGTCTTGGGTGTTATTGGGAGAGCTGGATTGAACCAATCAATGATTTTACTTTTCAAAACAGTTTTGATGAAAATATGATTTCATATTTTCCAGGATACCTTTCTATGTGTTTAAATAAAGATTCGCGTTCATAGTCCAATTTATTATTAAGTTTGTTACAATTGTTGATCCTTTTTTGAATGTGAGTAATTTGTAGTGGTTATTTTTTATATTCGCAGTTCCACTTCTTGTAATGCAACAATATAAATAATGTGGTTTTTGAGATAATGAGAAGAACAATAATTAGTATGAATATGTGAACCATGTATTATAAGCCAATATAACTATTTTAACTACCCCTTTCATCAAAATAACATGACGCTAAACAAAAATGCTAAATCATTTGTATCATTATCTTCTAGGAGGCGCAGCAGGCGACCAGTCCACACTAAAGGTCCACCTTCCCAACGGTGGGTTCAACGTGGTGCGGGCCTCAGCTGACGAGGATGTGAGGTCGGTGCTCCGGCTGCTGGCCGCCAGGCTGGCTGCTGGAGACAGGGTATACGCGTCATGCTTCGCGTTACGAGCAAAGAGGCTGACTACTGGCAAGGTATGTTGAGTGGACTTCTTGATACATATTTTTTATTAGCTTAGTCTTTGTACTTTGGACTTCAATGTTCCGGTGTTTTCATGGTTGTATCTACTGTAGATCCTGGCTTACAGGACTTGCAGCGGCTTTGGAAGGTTGTGGCGGGCTTGTCCCATTAAAAAAAAATAGCTTAGTCTTTATGGCTTTTATTGTGTAACTGATAGAAAATTACGTAGGTAAAGAAACATGTGTGACCGCAACCTATTGTTCTTTAATTGTGTCTATAATGACGGTATTCAGCTTCAGTTGAAAGAAACTTTTTACTTACATACATCATCGTACTCGTATAAAAAACAATAACTGTTTGTTAATCTAAAAAACTCGAGAACGGTTAAACCGATTTAGTCTTGCTTTTGGGTATATAGGAGTTCATAGAAAATATTAAGGTTCGGTTGTACCAACGTAGAAATAAAATGTGTTACTATAAGATTTAGATTTAGAACTCCTCTCGCCTGCGATACAGGATTGTCCTAGTGCAGGCAATGGCAGGCATATAACATTGTGAGGACAATTGTACGTATTTACGATATGTTTTTTGTATTTCGCAATTTTTGAATTATTAATAAATAATAATAAATTTATAAACTTACTTTAACAATAACAAACGTCAAAATTTCTGTTAAAGTATCGGTTAGGTCAAAAAGACGTTGCACCAATTGACAAATTGTTAAATGACGTCATAACTTTAAGTATAACTGTATCCCCTCACTTTTCTCTGGTTACTGCTATGCTATATATGCTATGTGGAATGATTGGATATGAAAATATTTCCTGACATAATATTGAGCTAATCTTTTGAATATTTTCCGTAGATCCGTTGGATCCACCAGGACACGCCAGTGTCGGAGCTCCTGACAAAATGGCCGGCGAGCGAGTGGCGGCTGGAGCTGCGCGTGCGATACTTGCCCGCCAACCTGCGCGACCTCTGCGACGCCGACCGGGTCACCTTCCATTATTACTACGACCAGGTTAGTTGGAGTTACAAGTTGTTTGCTACTTCTACACTCAAGTCAATTATATTTCCTACTAAATCAAACAGGCAATACTTTTCAGCAATATATGCCTTTAGAAAGACATAGCTGGTAATCTGGAACGCCTCATAGTGACCCATAAAGCAGAAGGGAAGAGGCCCGGTCTAAGTAATTATCTGGAGATGGAGATACCCATGAATATATCAATGCATCAAGCACCGGACCGAGATAAGTGGCGCCATCTAGTGAGCCAAATCAGAGGGAGTCACGATCCTCAGCAGTGAAAGAATCGACTAAGAAGAAGAAAGATATAGACCAGAGAGAACCTTTATTACATCGATTTCAAACGTCTGTAGCTGTTCTAATTGGTAATTATATAAATACTGTTCTGTTACAGGTTCGACACGACTACCTCAACGCCAATCATCCAATGGTAGACCAGGATTTGGCGATACAAATATGTTGTTTAGAAATTAAGTGAGTATTTTATATTTAACCCTTTATGTACAATCCGACAATGGCGGGTTTAGCGCCAATTTTTCAAAGCTCAGATAAATTTTAACTGAGGAATAACTTTGAATATTTGACAATTCTTCCGTACTAATAACTGTCAAATGTCAATTTTATTCTACAGTTAAGAGTTAACTGATGATTGAAAAATCGGCTCTTTTTTATGGCATAAGCCGGTAAACGAGCTGACGGCTCACCTTATGGTAAGCAATCGGCGTCGCCTATGGAACGTCGACCTGGAACACTAGAGGCGTTACAAATGCGTTGCCGGCCTTTTGTGGATTAGGAGTTTGAGGATCGTTGGGGATTCAGGAATTGGGGAGATTGGGGAAGGGGAGGGTAATTAGGCCTCCGGTAACCTCACTCACACAACGCAAGCGTTGCTTCACGTCGGTTTTCTGTGAGGCCGTGGTATCACTCCGGTTGAGCCGGCCCATTCGTGCCGAAGCATGGCTCTCCCACACTTAATGGTTCTTAATGTCGGACGACATTCTCTACCAGCCAATCGCAGTATGATACAGAGAAGTGTAATTAGTTACTTTAATTAATTACCAAAACTTTATATATTTAAAATACCAAAACTTATCTAATTTCGCAAAAATGCCGTGTAATATAAAATACTAGGTACAATAAAATTTATGTTTTAATTCCAGATACTTCTGTAAGGATATGCAAACATCTCTGGACAAGAAGTCCAACATCGAGTACCTGGAGAAAGAGTTTGGCCTGCACAAGTTCCTGCCCAAGTCTGTGCTCGACGCCATCAAACCCAAGGTGCTCAAGAAGGCCATACAACAACAATTTAAAAAGGTAACATCCTTTATTCTAAAATTTTTAAGTAATAATGAAAGTACCAGTACCAGTGGTTTCTTAAGTAGCATTTATACAAGGTGTTGTTTGTAAAGCCGCGTCATTTTCTAGAGGTAACTAGGCTATCGATTCTGAGTCCGAATCAATAAAAATACTGCAGGTAAATATTTTTCATTTTTCTGAAATTACGGAAATCCCTAAGTGCGAAGTACACGCCGCCGTCTTGTAACTAGCTTTATAACGCGGCTTAACACACACAAACTCAAACACGTAATCGATATTATACCTAATTCCATAAAACTCCAATAAGAAACATTGCTGTCGTTATTATAGCCGTATTTTTAACTATTGGCCCGAAATTTTTTCTTACATTGAACCTTTATGACTTCTGAACTAAGAAATGACAAGGTTTCAAAACTACACCTTGTATTATGTGTGATCACATTAACCTTTTGACCGCCGCGGCGCGGACAAACTAAATGTACCTACTTAATAATCATGTTTTCTTGTCAGCTGTGAGCCTACTGTTGCGGATCACGTCATATTTTGTTTGCTGTCTATAGCCGACCGTGGCGTTTTAAATGTTTAATTATTTTTACGACTTATTCCCGTAACTTATCAAGGTAACACGACTAATTTCGAGCAACGCATGGGTCCCATAATTATGAACACTTCGCCCGAAAACCGACGCAACGTGTCTATACCTAATCGAGTTACCTCATCGAAACAGTTACGTGAATTATCTGTAAAACATACTTAAGTTCAAGACATAACATATCGTACCTCCGGTGCTATAACGTCACTTATGTATTGCGGGGGCCCGCGCGCAACTGAACAATGAAACGTTGTTTCTCCTAGTGCCGTCCAGATTAGCGCCAAAACCGTAACGACAGCAATGCCCTCACGAAGACAGTTTGCGTACTACACAAATGATAATAACGCACCAAGTAAAGAGGTGAATTTGGACGATATTGCACCGTAGGTGCGATATGATGTTATGTTCTTTTACCTTTTATAAGTTTAAGAACAAATAACAGGTAATTAATTTTGAGTATTGTCTAACCAATTTTCTTCTCTCTGTATCCTCAGGTGGCCAACCTAAGTGACACGGAATGTATGCTCAAGTACCTGGACACGATGCACACGCACTACGGATACGACCGGGAGACGTTCACCGGCGCGCTCGGCACTGGCTGGTCTATACCTGTTGAGCTCGCGATCGGACCTTTTATTGGTGGGACTCTTTGCTTCTTTTAACTTTATTTTTAAGGTCGAAAAAGAAGTTATGGGACAGTTAATGTTTCAGGCGTCTTTGTTATATAACATCACGCCTTTTTATCCCCGAAGTGGTAGCCAAAGGTGCACATTACGGCACTTAACGCCACTGTACAATGTAACACCCACTTTTCACTATTTATGTTATGAGTCCCATGTTATAGAGGGTAAGCCTATTGCGATATACCGGGCACAATTCCAGACTCCGTGCTACTACTGAGATGTTTTTTTAATCCTAGTAATATTTTGCCCGACCCGGGATTCGAACGCGAGACCCCTTGCCAGGCAGTCGCACTTGCGACCACTCGGCCAACGAGACAGTCAATGACTACGTAGAGAATTCATTGATAAATATTACGGTAGTTGAAAAACGTACATATAAGAGATTGTCCATATTGAACCAGTTAAACTTTAATCTATTGATAGTGTTGCCCAGTAGAATCTACAGACGTCGAATTAAATTTCAAACTGACTTATAACTTCTAGTTTCTTAGAAATGATCCTTATTAATTATTTCAAAACACTGCTATTTATCGTAATTTACTAAGTCACAGTTAATATAAAAACAAGCAGATAAAAACGATTGTACATATGTTTTGTTTTATTAATAATCGCATATAATTGTCTACAGATATATCATACGTGTCCCACAAGGCGGGCGAGCCCCCGACGTACACAAAGATCGCGTCGTTCAGTGACATCGTGGCTGTACAAACACTCAAGTCCAATTGTACGCAACAGTCGCAGACACAGGTACAAATCTTTACCACGCAAATGCATAGTATATGCAGCGCGATCTGCCGGGCTGATTTGTGAATCTAAACCATTCCCAGATCCCCTTGAACACACAAAAAATTTCATCAAAATCGGTCCAGTCGTTTGAGAGAAGTTCAGTGTCAAAGTCAAAGTCAAAGTCAAAATCATTTATTTCAATTAGACCAGAAAGGCACTTTTGAACGTCAATAATAATATTAAAAGTGAAGCTATTTGCTCATTCTAAGGTGTAGATTCCTATGGAGAAGAACGAGCAAGAAACTCCACAGGTTACTCTTTTTCAATCAGGTTCACAATACAATTCTCTAGTTACATAGTTTTCTGTTTGGATTGTGCGAGAACAATGTAACACTAAAATGTAGTCAAAGTGATTGAAAAAGAAAATAACCTTAAAGACAATAATACAGTCTGGAGCTGACCAGTCCCAGTTGACGGCGCCCGTTCACGAACATGACACGTACACCAGCACCGCCCAACTCAACCATATTGTAGGGAATCGAGCGATCCACTGCACGCGCCACCGCCAATGAGACCTTTGAGTGAGCATGACAACTCCACGCTGACACAAATGCATTCTACTAGTCTAATTTTGCAACAGTGACATACACACTCGCAGAAGAATTATAATATATAAAGATAGATACATAGATAGATATAAGATGAATTTTAAATCAGCCAGTTCCAAGTTTGATCTTTGTTATTTTTGTTTCAGAGTGGCTCCTGTGGTAAGGCCGCGTTACAACTACGGGTAAAGGGAGCGACAGAGACGCTCACTATCACGTGCAGCAGTGTAGAGGTAAGCAATACAAATACAACACTGAGTATGTACCTCTATATAACTTTTCATGACAAATAGTCTGAACCCCTTGCTATTTGAAACTCTAGTTATATTGTGACATTTCAGTACAGAGCAAACGATTTGACTCCCTAAAAAAAGATACAAATTAGTTAACTAATAGGTAGTTACTATCTCTGTACTGGATTATTTTTTAACTGTAAACCTATTGGTTAAGTTAAAGCCAGTTAATAAAATAAATATTGCCAAGGTATTCCTTGGCTAACAAAACCTATGTTTTTTTTATGGTATAAGCCGGTAAACGAGCAGGCGGATCACCAGTAAGCAATCGGCGTCGCACATGGACACCTGGAACACCAGAGGGGTTACAAGTGCGTTACCGGGCTTTTGGGATTAGGAATTTGAGAATTGTTGGGGATTCAGGGATTGGGGAAGGGTGGGGGCCCGGGTAATTGGGCCTCGGCTAACTTCATGAACACGACGAAACACAACGCAAGCGTTGTTTCACGTCGGTTTTTTGTGAGGCCGTGGTATCACTCCGGTCGAGCCGGCCCATTCGTGCCCACGCATGGCTCTATTAATTTTGTCTAACCACTTTCACCATGTCATGTTCTATATGCACAATTGCTCATACAAACATAAAATTATGGCTCTTCTCTCTTTCTGAGACGTCATTAATTATAAAATATGTTTTATTTGTAGGCTGCAGAAAGTTTAGCAGATTTAGTAGATGGCTACTGCAGGCTGGTCACAGAGTCACAAACATCTTTATGGAATAGAACAAGTAAGTCATAATTGTTTTGCTTCACGTCATGTTATCTTATTTTATTAAAAGCTATATGAATGTATTTATCGGTATCTTTGTTTATTACAAGCTACCGTATGGAAACAACTCAATTGTCAGTGCAAAAGTAAGTTGATTAGAATGTATTTGTTTGTTAATTCTGCTCTGTATGGCAATAGTCTTCCCTATAAATGAGGCTATATGGTAGGTTTTGCATGATGGTTTTAGCCGTGTATGCATAACCGACAGGCAAGCCCTAGCGTGTATGTAATGTCGCGGAGAACCTAACGGGTTACCGGGACTCCGGCTCGACGTGCAGGAAAAGGAACGGGATCTTGGGATCTCGTAACATGTCTGTTAATATTGCAGCGGAGATGAGCAGCAGTTCGTCGGAGGGTAAGACGAGTTCGTGGGAGGCGAACACGGCGACACTACTGTCCGAGGACTACGCGGAGATTGTTGATGATGACGCCGACTACTCTACTCCTGCAGGTAAGGAAAAGAAAGAAAAGATTGCATTTATCTTTAGACATAAAATATCCATGAAATTGTAACATAATATGTGGCGAGTAAGTGCATTGTTCCTTAGGTTTGCGGTGAAAGAAATATGAGTTCAGTTACTGGCTCTCTATTGAGTCGTACAGAGACAGACTAAATTAATTATTATGTTTTCGGCCTACTCACGTAACAGTTTGACGAGGAACTCGACTAGTTTTAAGCTATGCTAGGGGATCATATTCATGAGCAGTATTCCGCGACTCACGACGCGGCGGTTGTCGCGCTGCTACTGTAGTATATGTATAATAATCATATGATCCTCTAGCATGGCTTGAAACTACTCGAGTTCCTCGTCAAATAATTACGTTAGTTAGCCAAAAAACTTAATAATTAAGATACTACTTCGGGAAATAATAGACGTCAGATAAGGAACACAATAATCCAAATATTGTTTTTTTACATACTAGCGACCCGCCCCGACTATGCATTTACATGTATTATAAATATAAACCTTCCTTAAGAATCATTCTATCTATTTAAAAAACCTCATCAAAATCCGTAGCAAAGTTTTAAAGATCTAAGCATACATAGGGACAGACAGACGGTGGATAGCGACTTTGTTTTATACTATGTTACATATTTATTTCAGTTCGAGATTACGAGTTAGTGCGGAATCAAATCGAACTGACAGGTATCATCGGTGAAGGACAGTTCGGAGACGTTCACAAAGGTAACATAATAAGTTCCCAATATTATTATAACTTCATAATTCATATCATATTTATACACTTACTTTCTGACGTCATTAAATTAAAAAAACTTTGTTTTAAGAAAATAAATAAATTTTTGTTAATTAATATAGCACGTAAGATTTTTATAATAATTAATATTGACTATAAAAAAGAAAATATAATTAAATGATAAGCGCATGGACACGTGACCGTGGAGAATAATAAAACTATTTAATAAAAAAATTTTCAGTAAGCAACACTTAAGTAAAAGTGAACTTTTTTTTTAATCAACACGCTTGCTCAATGCGGTTTGGTGATTTCAAACTTATAATTAGAAATTATAAGCCCAAGTTTCCTCACGATGTTTTTTCTTCACCATTTGTCTTTCATAGCTAAGTATAATTCGGAAAAAGTCACATTGTTACTGGGTGTTGGTGGGTATCGAACCCGTACTTTCAAATATGAGAAGCGGGCGTCATAATTACCATAACATAATGAGAAAGAGTCATTTTGTATGTCTGTACAGACACAATGTGGCGCACTACCATAATATTATCTACCATCTATTGTAACATACCTACATTTACGAAATAAATAATATTTGTATTTGTATAATTATGTATATTCTCAATAATCATCACATTAACAAGTACCTCCTCCCAGGTACATGTAAAGTGACATCGTCGAACCATCCGTCACTCCGGCGCCAGCTGGCGGCGGGCGCGGCGCGCGGCGACTCCGTACTGCCCGTCGCTGTCAAGACTTGCAAGATGGACGCCGACCTAGACACCGCGGAGAAGTTTCTAGAGGAGGCTTGTGAGTTATCTTTCTCATTACTGGAATGTGATCTTTGACTGGCTCGTTGGCTGAGTGGTCGCAAGTGCGACTGCCAGGCAAGGGTTCTCTAATTCCCGGGTTGAGCAAAGTATTACTGGGTTTTTAAAAATCTCAGTATTAGCACGGAGTCTGGAATTGTGCCCGGTATATGGCAATAGGTTCACCCCCTATTACATGGGATTCATAACATAAATAGTGAAAAGTGGGTGTTACATTGTACAGTGGCATAAGTGCCGTAATGTGCACCTCTGCCAACCCATTCGGAAATAAAAAGGCATGATGTTATGTTATCTTTGACAAGATTTTAATTTGTGTTTATCGAACACATTTTATGGTCTTTTCTCTCAATAATGTTCATAACATAACCACAGTATTATTTAATGTAGATACGATTCATAGGAACGTATAAGAAATTGGCTGATCTTTTTTTGTATCATAACTATATAAAATAATTTCATTTACAATGCTTTCTTTATTCAACGATTCTCGTAGGAATGTAAGCATTGAATATTTACTGTAAATTTTGCCAGTCCACTTTGAACCTAAACCATCTTTATCCAGTCTTATAACTACATTCAACACTGCATTAAAATATGCACCTTATTCCCTTAGACATAATGCAGCAATTCTCCCACCCGCACATCATCGGCCTAGTGGGTGTATGTAGTTCCCCGCCGATATGGATCGTCATGGAACTCGCTACACTGGGGGAGATGAGGGCCTATCTACAACAAAATGCACACAGGTATGTTGATATGCGATTTAGAACTTGAAGCGTGTGAGAATAGAGTTCAGTTTTCCCTGGTTTTTTTAAGATGGGTCTTTTTTAATTTTGATTGTTTATAACTTTGACTTAAAATTATTTTTTCTTTATTTGTTGAGATTTTATGGCATAGAGCGCCAAATTTACAACATACAGGTGACCTGGTCGTAAGCTGTTAGCACCGCCTATATACCACCGCACTAGCGGAGTTACAAAAGCGTTGCCGAACTTTTAAGAGGGGTTTGGGTCTCCAGAAACCTCGTTCACACGGTTTTCTGTTAGGCCATGATATTACTCTGGTTGTGCGGGCCCATTTGTGCCGAAACTTAAGTCTTTTTTTTAAGTCGGAAAAAATAATCAAATTTCTTCTTTCGCCTGGGTGAGGCAGAAGGGAGTGTCAAACTCTTACTGACTAAAAACCACGACGTTCCTTCTCCTGCTCTTCGAGCCGGAGCCCCGGTAACCTGTTAGGTTCTCCGCGACGAAACTTGGGTCTAAGATGTAGGTAAAAGCCATGTTCTAATGATTTTATCTATTGCAGACTGGAGACGTGCACACTAGTCCTGTACATCTACCAGCTGTCCACGGCACTCAGCTACCTGGAGAGCAAGAAGTTTGTACACAGAGACATTGCGGCCAGGAATGTACTTGTGTCTACTCCCACTTGTGTTAAGGTTAGTACAGAACAACAGATACTCTTAAATTCAGATCCTTGAGTCATATTAAGAATTGCTTTCGATTTTTATTCTCCGGTAATGGTGAGGAATTATCATCATATCTTTGAACAGCTTAGGGTAGTTGACTAGTCAAATTACAGACTGCCTCGTTGACCGAGTGGTCGCGAGTGCGACTGGAAAGTATTACTGGGTTTTAAAAAAATCTCAATGGTAGCACGGATTCTAGAATTGTGCCCGGTATATGGCAATAAGATCGCCCCCTATTACATGGGACTCATAACAAAATAATAGTGAAAAGTGGGTGTTACATTGTACAGTGGTATTAAGTGCCGTAATGTGCACCTCTGCGTAACCCTTTGGGGATAAAAGGCGTGATGTTGTGTGATGTGTTCAAATTACAGTATACTTATAACAATTATCGCGAGTTATGTTTTTAAATGCCATTTTAATAGAAGCGTTGCATATTGTTAAGAATCTAATTATTATTATTTGTTAGTGAATTCTGACTTTACATTTCGCCCTCCAACTCTATGTAGGTAGATAAATGATGAATGACTATGTTTTGTCCACTTAGTTATATTGTTAGCGCACCATTCAGTTTATATTATACAAATTTAAGTCAAATTCGCGTCAATCCCAATATATGTACAGAAATACAGAGCACAGGAAGACCTAATGCAAAAGAAACTTTTATATTGTTAATACTTACAATGTTATTTCTTGTTCGAACAGTTAGCAGACTTCGGTCTATCAAAGATGGTGGAGGACAAGTCGTACTACAAGGCGTCGCGCGGCAAGCTGCCCATCAAGTGGATGGCGCCTGAGTCCATCAACTTCAGGCGGTTCACATCCGCTTCCGATGTATGGATGTTTGGTATGTGCAAAGTGGTTATTTTTTTAATAATTTACAGACCGTGAAGCATTATGTATATACATTTTTGTCTAGAAATGACTCAAAGTTATTGCAATGAACGTATAGAACGGATAGTTTAAAAGCATTTTAATTCTTTGTAAGTATAATAAGTATATATTTTTGCGATTTAATGCCCGAATACTGAAACGTCACTCAACTTTAAGTCGCGTTTAAGTATAGTTCTGTCACCACAAATTCTTTGTAAAAAAATGACAGAGATGGCACGATATTTAAGCACGACTTAAAATTGAGTAACGTTTCAGTGTTCAGCATAAGTTATAAAAAGCTACAACAGAAATACAAATCGCGACTAGTTTCAAATTATACCTAGAACTCATACTCTATTATTCATATTGCGTGATGGAAAACATCGTACAGTTTTTGAAGGCTTAGGTAGGTTACAGGCTCCAGTGAGCGAACCAATCCGAGCGCCGAACGCGCTCTATATTATTACGTTACGAATACGATAGTTATTCCTGCTTGGCACTCAGTACCATTGTTTTTAAACATCTCAAGAACTTCTAAAGAATAATTTAAAATGACTTTTTTTATTCAATGAGTTTTTATTCTCTTTTTTCCCCCAGGCGTATGTATGTGGGAAATATTAATGTTGGGAGTGAAACCCTTCAGTGGCGTGAAGAATAACGACGTGATAGGTAAATTAGAGAACGGTGAGCGCCTCGCCCTCCCTCCTCGCTGCCCTCCTCGACTGTACTCCGTCATGTCGCGGTGCTGGGCGTATGAACCTAGTCAGAGACCCGCTGCACATCAACTTAAGGAGACCTTGTTGTAAGTGGTTTTTAATGGATTTTATTATATATTTTTTGTATGGCATAACCCGGTAAACGAGCAGACGGATCACCTGATGGTAAGCAATCGGCGTCGCCCATGGACACCTGGAACACCAGAGGCGTTACAAGTGCGTTACCAGCCTTTTGGGGAATTAGGAGTTTGAGGATCGTTGAGGATTCAGGAATTGGGGAGATTGGGGAAGAGGAGGGTAATTGGGCCTCCGGTAACCTCACTCACACGACGAAACACAACGTAAGCGTTGCTTCACGTCGGTTTTCTATGAGGCCGTGGTATCACTCCGGTCGAGCCGGCCCTTTCGTGCCGAAGCATGGCTCTCCCACACTGATATAGAATGGGTATTACATATTTAATGAGTTTTAAGTTATAACTTTATTTACAGTGATAAAACTTTATATGCTGTGTATAGAAGAGCTAATTTTATTACGAACTTATACCTAAGGACGCCTACTTAACTGACGGAATTTCATTTTTTCTTTTTTTTAATTCACTGTTTTAGTTTTTGGTTAACTTGAAGTTGTATGTTATATTTATTCATAATATTATACATATTATTTAATGCATTTTTATGCGGTTTTAGATGTCTGCAAAGTAATTTTATTCGCTACATTGATGTGAATGAAGTTTGCTACACATTATCCTGATACAGTAAACAGTAAATATTTGTTACATAATCAAAACAAAGAAGTCTAAATAAGCAACAGCTTACTTCATTATAGATCAGGTAATGTAAACATATTAACATTGACTCTTGTATCACAGTGAGATCCTACAAGAGGAGCGCAGTTCAGCGTGGGAGACGATGCGGAGAGAGAACAGACGTGTCGCGGCTGGATCCGTCAGCGAGGAACCCCCGCCCAAACCCCAACGACCTTCTAATAATATTCCAGGTAATAAACCATTCACTTTTTTATTTTTTATTTTAACTACAAAGAAAATCAAGCTAACCCATCTGACAATTTTGGCAACAGATTTTTTATTCTCTTGAAGGGTAATAAGGTTTATAATCATAGTTTTACAGCCTGGGGTAGCTAATTCAATTTCTATTGATTAATAGTAGATATAGTATTAGTATTTTATTAGTAAGTTTCTCTTCCTCTTACAGTGACCGACAACGTCCCAGGCGGCGCGGGCGCAGCGCAGACGTACATAGTGGCCCAGAACCCGCTCGTACTGGCACATCTACTCCGGGAGAACACGGCGCGCGCGCATCTACCGCACGCATACACCACGCCCGCCTCGGTATTCAATACTGTCGCCGTAGACTTCGCCGACACCCTGCCGGAGACCCACGACATCGTCGACAAGATCATACACCCTCGACCCGACGAGAAAATAGACATCCCCCTCCAGACCGCACCCATCCCCGCCGCCAGCCTACAGAAACTAGACCCTATTGTACCCACCTCCACCCCCTCCGACACCCCCGACGAGACTCTCACTGTGGTAGTAGGAGCTCGAGAGAGCTGCGACAATCTCTGTCAGAACATTCCCAGCGTCTCCCCGCGCGGGGACACTGCGTCACCTTCTGCTGGTGAGGCAGACGTTCCTGAACCGTACGCTAATCGAGTAAGGTCTCTAGAACGGAACACTCGCGGTACACTATCTAGTGCCGAGCGTGCTCCCATCCGTATGGGGTCACTAGAACGTAACGCTCGTGGTAGTCTGTCCCACCGCGGGTCCCCGGTCCCCATCGCCCCGTTCACCCGGCAGCACTCAGTCCCCGCGTCCCCGCCGCCACGGACTCGTAGAGACCAGGACGTTGGACAGTTCGCAGTACAAGGCGCACTCAATGCACAACTAGCCGCCAGTGTCATGAACAAAATGCGAACACAACCAGAACCGCCATTGGTAGAAGAGATATATGACTTTGGTGGAGATAACGTCAAGAGTTGCGTGGCAGTGGCGGCACAAAGAGCGATGGCGCGGCCTCAGTTTAGACGCGAGAGTAGTATGGCGGCTTCACATCCTTCTGCGTCATATGGAGTACCTGTAGGAGTTGTTCAAGGGGTGCCGTACTCAGGACAGTCTCGGCCATCAAAAGTCCCGCAAGGTTTCCTCCGGTCTGCTAGTCCACAGCCATTCCAGCAGGTGCAGCAAGGGTTCGCCCAGCCAATGGGAGTGGTGCCCCCCATGTACGGGCCCCCGCACGGGTACGGGGGGGCCCAGCCTGGCATGTACCGCGCACAGATGGCGCCACAGGTGGCAGGACCGGCGTATAGACCGATGGTACAGACATCGGATTCTTCTGCCATCTTCGCGTCTCGAATGGAATGTCAGCCAGCGATGCCTCAGGCTGGGGCGCCTATAACTAGTTCAATGGCTGGCGTGCCAGTCTCTGGAACGATGTCTGGCGTGCCAGTATCTGGCGCAATGGGTGTGCCAGTGCCTGGCATGGTGCAAGGAGTGTCGGCAGGAGTGTCCCACGTGCATGGCGTGGCGCAGCCCGTGCAGGTGATTGGAATGTATTCGCATAGACTTGGTTACACTTTCAAAGCATGATTATGTTAAGTGGTGAATGCAAAAAGTAGTATTTTATCTAGAAATCTCAACATTATATAAAACGATCTCAAAAAAAGTTTACGTACGTGTCTGCCAGTTCTGCCACATTACAATTTTCACTTTTAATATTTTTTACATTCACCTCTAACATTCACAAATGGCGAGAGTAGATATTTAGTAAGTGTGTGTAGATAATTAGAGTACGCATGCGTGAAGAGTGAAGCATAGATCGCAATATATTCTCAATGAGAAGTTTTAATATTTATTTTGTCAAATAATTTTCTTTTTGTAAAGATTATTATTGAGATAATATGGTTTGGTTTCGGACAAAGTATTTTGAAGGAAAGGAGTTTTAAAATGACATTTGACAGCTGTCGTTGGAATGTCAAATTATTGATTCCATATTTGTAAATATCCAATCCCATTCCCGAGGGAGGTGTATGTGTTTGTAAATATAAATTTTTGGTTTTATTTTTATACTTTATTTTTTCTTTTGGTATTTTTTTTTGTTTTCAGATTTTCTTTGTGACATATTGGGTTTCTCCGGTAGAGTGTCGGTTTTTGATTTTATTTTTAATTTCATATTACTTATATGTATTTTATAACATTTTTTTGAGGATTCATTTGTGAAAATTATTGTTTTGATTGCTTTTTCACGAGTGATTTTCTTTTTCTGAATATACACTGAACTAACATTGTGGTTGGAATTTTAATCTTTTGGAAATATTTGGCACAGATTCTGGTGAATAACTTTACATTTTTTACTAAAATTGTACAAATTGTTTATTGGTCATGATTCATGTCACTAACAGCAATGTTAGTTCTGTGAAAAATCACAAAAATTGCACGTTTAACTATAAAAAAACAGTCAAACTCAATTCTGTAAAAAACATGCAAAAATGAATCTTAACGCAATATATTGAAGACTTTTTCTTATTGGAAAATAAAATTATACTATTGGTATAAGAAAGAGACTTGAGTTTGACTGTAGTGAATATAAACCTATATTTTTTATGCAAAGGTACTCTGCCAAGAATAGTCAAATAAAGCTCTTATTTTATATGCAACAGAGTCCAGAATGCGACAGTGAACAAGCGGTGGAAAGGCGATTGCTAGCCGAACTAGCAAGACAACAACATCAAAGCGAAGAAGACAGAAGATGGTTGCAGATGCAGGAAGAGAACTTGGTAAGTAAAGTAATGAAAAAACATAATCGATTTTATACTTTATGGCTATTAGGGTCAAAATTAAATAGCATCTCGTTAGTTCTTATTTCAATACACAAAAGCCGTGTTATTTTGACTCTGTACTGACGACTGCACGGTTGGTGCGGTGGCTGAGCAACCAGCTGCCGTGCTACGTGTCGCGGGTTCGATTCCCACACGGGACAACACTTTATGTGATTCACAAATTATTCTTTCGGGTCTGGGTGTCATGTGTATGTGAACTTGTATGTTTGTAAACGTACCCACGACACAGGAGAAATTCCCAGTGTGGGGCAACGTTTAAAAAAACTCTTATAGCTAATAGAATTAGAAACGTAATCGTGTAAACGAGCCAACGGTTTTAGTACAGAGGGCTTAGTACGAGTTGTGTTTAAAGTAATCAATACGAGACCGCGTCCGACGCTGTGATTGGTGGGTTCATTGAATCCGGCTAATTAGAGCGTCGAACGCGTACTCGTTGCAGTTACTCTATGCGTAATAACTTGCACTAAGCCCTTAGAGCCAAACGTCCAGTTTTGCTTAATACAATATTGTAGTTGACAGGTTGTCAAATTCAATACTTGTGAAATGTTAAAAACAATACTTTTCTATGAATTTTGTATTGGATCGCAACTTATGACGTCATCATATTTCTGCGTCAAATACTTATTTCCTTAAAATTAGCGAGAAAAAAACGAAAGGTAGATAAATTGCCAAATCAATGGATGAGAGTATAATAATTTTTTAATTAATTGCATTAAAAATTTGAAACAATTTATTTTAAACCTAGGAAAAGTTTAACCAAATTTAAACTTTATGGCTATGTAATAAAGTCGACATCCATTATCTAAAATTTTACAGGGATATCTTCATGTATGTGTGTTCTAGTATGTAAAGGATATTGTAATTACTTTTTTATAGAAAAAGCGCTTGTCCAACGTGCAACTATCAACGGAATCTGAACCGGGCAGTGAACAGAAGCCGGACGGTACCAACACCAATGAACCGAGACCACCTAGTCAGTCACATTCAGGTAACTAATATTACCCCTTTGAGTACCGTCATTATAGACACAATTAACTCGTTGAGTACCGTCATTATAGACACAATTAAAGAACAATAGGTTGCGGTCACCGGTGTCCTCGCGGTGTTTGACAGTTTAAGATAGATAACCGCGACTATGTGATTATCCAATAAAATGGATCGAATTATATTTTCCTTATATTTATTCTTGGTTATTCCATTTTTTTGTTTTTTTTAACATAACATAACATAACGCTTTTTGTCCCCGCATGGAAAGGCAGTGGTGTACTTATCAGCACTTAATGCCACTGTACAATGTAACACCCATTTATGTTATGAGTCCCATGTAATAGGGGGTGAGCCTATTGCCATATACCGGGCACAACTCCACACTCCGGGCTACTACTAATAATTAAAAAACACACATAATACTTTGCTCCGACCCGGGAATCGAACTCAAGACGCCTTGGCCACTAGTTGCACTTGCAACCACTCGGCCAACGAGGCAGTTTTTGTTGTTTCTTTGTAGCTATTACAAGTAGAGATAATTCTAACAAATCATCATCGAAAAAATTAAAATTCGACCTAAAAGTTATTTTTGTACATACAGCGACGACGTCTGCCGAGACGAGTCCTGCAAACACTGTATCCAAAGAACGACCACCGAGCGAAGATAAGGTAAAACAACAATGAATGAAGAAAAAAAAATAACATCTTAATAATTTTTAGACGAATTAGATATCTATGACAAGGATTGGCCGCAAAAAGCTTTACATAGAGAGGAGTGGAAGGAGGGTAGGCCGTTGCGACGACGGAGACTTTGACTTTGTGGGACGATCACGGCTGAAAATAATAAATAAATAATAGTTTAGTCTTCTATAAAATTCGTCATTTCTTTTTAATCAGCTTTAATAAATATAAGAATGACTATCTCCTGTGCAATTGTTCATTAAAATAAAATGATTTAACATTATTAGTAGTACCTATGTATAATCGTCTCCATTCGATACTAGCGCCACTTAACACAAAATATCACTCCAAAAACCTTACTTATCTCTCCAGTCTGGCCGCAACACGTCCGAGCCAGTGTACTGCGCGACGACGAGTGTAGTCCGCTGCGTGATGCGGCTGGCGGGCGCGGCGGCGGGCGGGGCGGGCGCCGCCGGCGTGCTGGCCGCCGTGCGCGCCGTCGGCGCCGAGCTGCGGGACCTCTGTGCTACTGTTGATAAAGTCGTCGTGCCATTCCCACAGCATGCGCAGAGGTACGTAACTAATTAATCTGTTCTGTGTTTCTAAAGGCCCACGTGAGTTACGTTAATAGTAAATTTAACTTTAACTATATAGACTTAAAGTTCTAAATTATTTTGTCTTCTTGAAGTGAACTATTGGTTTCCTATTACTATAATAGCTTTAGTAATTATGTGATTATCAACTGTCATAAATGCATGACAATTAACAAAGATAGTAGCAGTCAACTTTAAAAAAAATCTTATCGTTAAAGTAATAATAATTACCATTTTCCTAATAACAGTAAATGCTTAAAACTTTTCAAGAAGATTAATTGAAATTGACCAAAATCATTGTTATCTTAAGCTAATAAGATCTATTTTTGTGTAACTAGGGAGGTGGAGATGGCGCACCAAGTGCTGAGCAAGGACATGGCGGCGCTGGTGGAAGCCATGCGCCTCGCCATACAGTACCACAACACTACGCTGCAGCATGAGTACACTAAGTTAGTATACATAACACAAATAACTATTTAAGTAAGAAGTATAATGTGACCCTTTTAAATCCCCGAACACAAGGCTAAAGAGATTGTCTTAATTGCTTATGTAAAGTTTCATGTAAAAGATAGTGTGCCTATTGCCACAGCATTTTATATGGATTGACGAACAAACATCCGTGATTAACAAATTTATTATGACTTTTAGAAACATGCTAGCAGCCGCCCACATCTTAGCTATGGACGCTAAGAACCTGTTGGACGTAGTGGACTGTATCCGCGACCGACACCCCAACATAGACTGGCGCGCCGCCTTACTGCCGCCGCAGGAACCTACCAGCCCTAACGCGCAGGTTAGTGTCGCATGCTGAGCAAAGAGGTAAGTGTGTCAAGGAGTTTATATTTTTTGTTTATTTTTTTTATCTGTGGTTAAAGAGATTGGAAAAGGTTTTACACTGTTTTCGATAATTGATTTATAAAATAACCAGTTATTTTTTTTGTTATATCTTGTTATCAACTATGCTATAGGCCCACTATTTCAATGAATGAATCTTCTGGTAACTAAATATTTCCACAAAGTTTGACTCCAACAAGAATGAATTTCTTCAAGAATTCTTCTTATTTGGTAATAATTAGATAATTGATTACCACATCAGAAATGTGCTTGCAATAACCTCAGGTTTAGCTAAAATTAAACAATAATAATACACAATATTATTGTATGATATGGTGTAAAACTCTTTCGATCAGGGTGGAATAATAATAAGTGACTGTAGATTTGTTGATCCTATTATTTTGGAATGAAATTGGATTATTGGAATGAATAGAAATTATTGTAATGATTATAGTAGTTAATATGGGAATGTTTTAAGATATTACATACTTGCATTAGTGACGTCGTTAGAATCACCAAAATTTTGAAACTATTCACATTTTATTAACATATTTCTTTTTTATTTTTGCATGCAGCATCTCAGTAGTCGGTAGTATGTAGTCAGTATCATTTTTTACCTTTTTAATTTATTTTTTTACTAGCAAGTTTAGAATATCAGTCGAAATCTTTTTTCACAGGTGGCAACCCCACAGAACCAGACCCTAACCTCGCAGAACCAAGTGTTCGCGCCTCAGAACCAGGTGTATATACCACAGAACCCGGTGCTAAGCAACCAGTCGTCGGTGCAAGAGGAAGAGACGCCACCTCCGAAGCCGGACTTCAAGATCAACCAGCCAGTGACCACCAGCCAGCTCACTGTTACGGAACAACCACCGAAAGAACATAGCAGCCTCCCCGCCGCGCCCAACAGGGTGTCCACCCTCATACACAACTACAACCTCTACGGCAACGTTAGGGAACCACAACACATCTATGGCAACACCGAAGCCTCCTCCTTCCAATACTCCTCATCGAGCTCCGATGACGTCAAGGTGGACTCCGCCCCCATGGAGTCCGTCAAAAGTCGTGTTCAAGCCATCTCCGGCAAACTTGACTCCCCCCCTATCTATTCCGTCAGCAAAAAAATGATACCACTCGATCAAAATATTGGTCACACCGACCAAGGGTGAATGACCTTTTGACGTTTTTCGCTTGTAGTGGCAATTTTTTTATTTTTACGTCGTGTGACGTTGACAGCTTTACATAGGCTATGACCTAATATTAGAACGATTAGTGTACTTACCCGGATATGCTCATAGATATTTCGTTTGCCGCTTGAATTCTATAGTGCGACGTTTATTTGGAAAAGACAAATAATGCTCAATATTACCAGTAGCGAATTAAGTGAGCCAAATAATTGTCGTTGTTTCCATCCATTCGCGTTCGTTTATATCGGAGTTCATATACATTAACCGTTTATTATTACTGTTGTATTTACGTAAATAGTGCGACCAAAAGGCAGTGGAAAGGCAGCCATTAAAAATTAAAATCCTCAGTAACTTTTACTGGTAATCTAAATTTAATACCTTACGTTGTACGTAAAGTCAATTCAAACTAAACAATTTAATTGTAAAGGAATATAAACCTATTTGCCTAAAAAATATGGCCTAAATTATAAAGCCCTTTCGCACTTTCCACTGCTAAAATATTTTTGTATCTTTGTAGATGCGTATGAGATTATTTTTTGCTTTTTCGAAAGCTTTTTTATTTACGCGCGCTATTTGCGTGAATATAACAACTATACATAGAACTATATGTTGGTCATCTAGTGATATCTATTTACATATCATCAGGGCACCTAATTCTTATTATTTATAAACGTTTCCACGTTTTTATGTAACTATTCTCATCGAATATTCATGTAAAAATATAAAGAAGAATATGATTATACAATAAGACAACAGTACTTTGACTCCATAATTAATAGTCGAGCGCCTCTGTTAAAAAAAGTTGAAACTCATTGATTCAAAATGGCGGCAGTAGGTATATTAAAATGGCACCAAACTTTATAAATATCTGTCAAGTTTAATCGATTGGAATCAATGGAAACGTTTTAATTGATACAGAAACAGGGCCCAGCATTGTTGTGCTTCAAATAAATACGTGGTGTTGCTATTCATAAAATTATTATTCGACATATCTTCGTTCTACATCTCCCATCTCCCATAATAACGTTGTCACACAGAACTGTTTGTGAAAATCATGATAATATTGATTTGTGATATTATTGCCAATAAAATTTGAATACTTTTTATAATAAGAACGGCTATGTAACGCAGTACAGTGAGCACATTCCTCAAACATGCACCTAATGAGTAAGTTTTGTAGTTATTTTTCATACAAATTTTATATTTTTGGTGTAACGGTGTTGCAGATTTTATACTCAACCATTACTGGTGCGTATGTATAAGAATAAATTCTTCCATAGAACAATAATTACCCGATATCTTTTGAAATTGATTAGAAAGTATTATGTTTAATGTAAAATGTATTATTGCGAGTAATTGTGTATATTTTTCGTTAGTTAAGGTGCGTTTACATGTCACAACATAAATTGTAACATTTTTGCATTTAACTCTTTACATTCTCACTCAGTATTCAGCCGGATTTGAAATGTATTTTCTTTGTAAAAATGTACAAAACAAATTGTCAATAATAATTGTTACTATAATTTTTTTATCCAAAGTTTTTATTATAAGCTTAGATCTCAGTTGGAATTTGTAGCGTACGTTAAATCGATTAGTTTTGTAATTAATGAAATCAGAATTTATTTATTGACGTGTCTTGGTTTATTTGTAAAGTTGATTTTCCTAATGTGTTAGAAGTAAGCAGGATATCATTCCAAAGTATAATGGTTATATTAAGCAGTACGTAGTCCATATATTATTGTAGTGAGCTGCCCGAGATTATTTTCCAAATATCTGATAATGGTGGACCGGTTTTTCTTTACGCATTGAATAAAGGACAAGTCAATCATTCGAATTTTGTTTTATTTTCATCGTGTATATCGCATTTTTTAAGGGGGGGAAATCATCGAATGACTGCTCCCGCCTGGGTGAGGCGGGAGGGAGTGTCAGACTCTTACTGACTAGAAACCACCCCGTTCCTTCTCCTGCACGTCGAGCTGAAGCCCCGGTAACCCATTAGGTTCTCCGCGACATCGTGTACCTACGCCTACGCTACTCATTAGAATAACTATCAGTAAATACTACCGATGATGATGATAATGAGCTATTTTCTTCACTACTACTAATGTTACTATTAATATTAAATCCCCAAGCGGTCACCGGTGACCGCTCTCCACTAACTACAATATAGACCTTATAACAAATTTAGGGGATGATTTTCAACGGGTTAAAACCGATTTTAAAATTCGAAAACTACCATTCATCCCCACCTTGCTATTCTATTACCCCACTCGAAGATATAAGACGTTTATAAGAACTACCCTTCACCTCTAATTGCCATTTATTATGCTACCCTAGTATTTTTTATAAAGTTTTTGCTCCCGGTGCCCGCGACGCGTAGGCATGTGCGTCTTGACCTGACTACACAACACTGTGCCACTGACTCACGTGTGCGTTCATAGCATTCTGTGTTTTACGAACGACACTAGCCTCTTGCTGTATAACGCGACCCTAGTACTTTTTTTCAGTCGCGGACAACCTACCGGGTTACCTGGCTCGATGCGCACGCAGAAGAAGATACGGGGTTGGTTTTTAGTCAGTAAGAGTGACACTCGCTCCCGCCTCACACAGGCGGGAGCAGTCATTCGATGATTATCCCCGCTTAAAAAAAAGTACTTTTGGTCAAGTTACAACTCCCGGTGCCCGCGACGCTTATGTGCGTCTTAATCTTAAGATCGTTTAAAAGTCTTCGTTCAAATGGTATATGAATAAATGCTCTCAAGTGTTCGAACTTGATGAAAAGGTCACATAGCAAGAGGTCTATATAGTTTGTAAAGTAGCGAATGCTATAAACGCACATGTCCATCTGTGACACTGGGACAGTGTCGTGAAGTAAAGTCAAGAAGAACATAAACGTCGCGAGCACTGAGAGTAGACAGACACTTGACAAAAAGTAGGTACTATTTATGGAATAATAACATAACATAACATCACGCCTTTTATCCCCGAAGGCGTAAGCAGAGGTGCACATTATACCACTGTACAATGTAACACCCACTTTTCACTATTTATGTTATGAGTCCCATGCAATAGGGGGTGAGCCTATTGCCATATACCGGGCACAATTCCAGACTCCGTGCTACTACTGAGATTTTTTTAAAAACCCAGTAATAATTTGCCCTACTCGGGAATCGAACCCGAGACACCTTGCCCAGCAGTCGCATACGAATACGCTCTTGAAGGTTTGAAGTTCGAATCGGCTCGGAAATAGCGCAGACGACAGTTTACTGTGCGAGGCAGAAAGGTTCAAATAATCCAAGCAAGAAGTCTATGTAAAACCACAGATGATAAAACTGAGAATGCTATGTCGTACAAACTAAAGACGCACATGCGCGTCGCGGGCACTGGGAGTAGAAGAGCGAGATTTTGCGTTCAATGCTGATCAAAAGAAAAATATTTTCACACATTTTGGACTTGTATTATAGATACTCCAGAGTCTGCAACCATGGAAAAAATCTTTTCTTCTTTCATTAAACATATTAAGGCAATTAGTGAAAAAGCCAAAAATAACTTCTATGCGCTAACGCGAATTTCAAAAGCCACCTGGGGTCTCTCTTTTCTTACATCATAGGATAAGATCATATACAGAGCAACCTACCTGGGATGCGTGTGCTACGGGGCACCTGTCTGGGCAGATAAGGCCACAATAGGCGCGGTACGGCGAAAACTTCTCCAAGGCCAGCGTCTAGCCTTGATTTTCCTGTGTAAGGCTTATAGGACGGTTAGCACTGAGGCCCTACCTTTGATCTTGAGGTGCAGCGACGTGCTGCTATGTACTACAATGCGAGACCTAATTTGACAGCAAGCTTTCTAGCACAACGAGATCGAAATAAAATTGCTAGATTGTATAAGCCATTAACAGACGTTTGGGGCGAGCTTATAACTGAATGGCAGTGTAGATTGGGAATCTTCTATTAAGGGCCGCCACCTATATCAGTTCTTCCCATCCGTGCATGAGCGGCTGAAGAGGACATGGTTGGAGGTGGATCACTGTGTTACCCAATTTCTTACTGGCCACGGCAACTTTAAAAGCAAATTGTTCTCATTTAAACCTGTTGATTCACCATGGTGCCAATGTTCGACAGCGTAGCTGCAATATGAGCAGTCTGCCCATCACATACTCTGGGAGTGTGATCTCTGGCAGTATGAACGTAACACTATGTTAAATAATTTAATTGTTTCGTCTGGTGTAGCTTATTATACGGACCTTGTGGAACCTAGAACAAATTTTCGTGCGTTTAGGCGCTTTTGCCATACCTATTATTGGAAGCAAGTATAACAGCTCACACATAGGACCCACTTAGATTTTAGTCAAATTTCCGTGGTGCTTGGCAACTGGGCTTCACCCAGTTGTACACTCTATTTTTAGTGCCTTTAGGCTTAATTCATCCTGTCTCCTGCAGAAATTCACCGAGGGAAGTGGAAAGTATCGTTTTTCTTCTTCTCCTCTTATAATATCTTCCGATTCACTTCGTTGCGTGAACCAAGACAGTTATTCATGTCCCTGGGACGCGCCGGACTTGTTGTTGTATCTACTTAGATCCTGGTTGTAACGGGCTTGTCCCATAAAAAAAGTCTGCAACCATGTTTTGGTTATGGTTATAGACTCATTCATATTGTATAGGACCCATAACTAATAGAAATAGTTCTTACATTCATCACATATGCATCTCTACTCGACCGTTCGGGAATTAAAAGGCATGGGTGTTAATCTATGTTATAAAGGATTTGCTTTCATTCTTATGAAGTTTTTTGGTCCTGACTGTTGCCTATAAGAGTTTAACCCTACGTAATCGTTTGGTTCTGTTATATCAGAATTCCATATTAAGCATATAAAACAGTAACGATGACAACGCTATCCTTTCACGTGTGTTCACAACGTGTATCTGAGTTGGCATTCTTACTATGTCGGGTTTTTTCCTGTGGAATGCTTTGCAGTTAGTGTGGATTTGAACGTCATTGCGGATTATCTATTCTGTATTTTAAACATTAAATATCTTTTAAGTGAATAAATCAAGTTTCTTTTAAATACTTTAAAACCACTCCGTAACAGTTCGCTTCGGGAATCATAAGAATTTTATAAAACATAGCTAAAAGTTGTCAATTGTCATACTAAGAAATAAAGTGTAGATCATTATCGACGCTAGTTGAGTGGTATTAGTGTGCAGGCAAACCATAGAAACAATTTAAATCAGAAATAAAACAACAAAAATAAGAATTTACGGTTTATTAACAAAATAAAAAGCTAAACATTGCGATTTGGTTAATGTTTTAGTGACACTTGACAAAATAAATAATCACATTCTAGCAATCCGGTTTATACAAGCGTTAATTTGTGTGGAACTAATGCATTTCAAATCGAAATATATAGACTTTACAAAATAAATCTATCTCTTTCTTACACCTATTATTAAAACATTTTCGAAACGAACAGAAGATATAAATTGACAAAAGTAATTAACATAATTTTTAATGTATAGGCCTACACTTTTTTTTTTAAGGGGGGAAAATCATCGAATGACTGCTCCCGCCTGGGTGAGGCGGATAGACCTACACTTATCCATCAATTTTTCACCTTTAGTATTTATAATGAGACATACTAAATTACATACGTGAAAATACTAAGAAAAACTCTACTAGTTTCGAACCACAGAGGGGTTCTTTCTCATGAGCAGCGTGCGCCGTCGCCGCGATGTCGCGCAGCCTACTACAGTAGGATTTAGTATTTATATACAACCTTAGTATTTTTATATAACCTTTAGTATTTTTAAATGGCAAGAAAGAGATAGCATTGTAATTGTTATTTATTTCGACTTTGTAATGCGATTTCTTTTGCTAAGTTTACCTACAGTATTAATATTACAAGTTATTAGTGTCGTTAGAAAAATATTACTGACGTATAATAGCACATAAAATAAATAGCATTTTTGGTATTTGAACGTAAAAAAGTGCTCTTTAAATGCGATACCCACAAACTACGGAACAAATATGAGATTATTATTGTTGTTTTTTAAGTTAATTAGTGTTTTGTTTGTAAAATGAAAGTATTTTAGAATGAATAAATTTCTTACTTGCAGAAGGATTAGGCAACCTCCACTTTCTAGTAGATTTCAGGATTTCAGAAATTCTTACGATTTCTTAACACGTAAAACGACATGGAGGTCACAGGTGACCGAAGTTAGCGGAGAATTTACCTTTAACAGTTTTCTATTGGCAGTGAAAGCCTTAATAATAATTATTCCAATACGAAAATTGAACCACAACTGAAATGGAATGCCATTTCGGTGCATTGAGGTTTAATAAACAAAAGTAATGTTAGGTCGTTAATTCATTATCTTTAAAAATAAAAACACTTTCATTTTACCAACAAACACTTCAAAGAGAGAGATTTTAACAGTGATTACTAAAAACTGTACCTACAATCATTCCCAAAATATCCACTACATGTAATTGTATGTACAAAACTGACATTTACAATTTTTGTTTACTAAAAATTATAATACAATAGAAATCAGACTTTGCTAAAGAAATTATTAAATTCATCGACCCGATATTATTACACCATATTACTATAAAAGGGTTTTAGTTTATTTACCCTTATTTGCGTTCACCCTTGACATACTAGCAAGAAACAAATGGACTAAGTATTGCTTACAGAGCTGCATTATCTTTGACGCAAACTTGGCAAGCGCCTAGGGCTTTACAGAGGGGCGCCGCGACACCGGGAGTCCCATACCCATAGACTGACAGCGGCGCCAAAATGATTAGAGGCGCCTGTGAGGCCTATGTCGCTCTATGTAGGTTTTAACACGCCTCTGATTGTTTGTATTCATAAATAAATAAGTCCATTTGGCTGTACGATTTTCATTTACAAATAAAGTTGTAATTAGAACCAGTGTACAGGTAAAATAGATTGTTTATTCACGAATATATTATAAAACTTATTGAATAAATGAAAATTGATTTGCTCAATGAAAATACTTTAAATAATATTACGACAACATCCTATTTAACACACAGCAATGCTCTGTTTCTAGGTGACGTTGCGTAATTTTATAATCATTGTCGATAAATGAGCGAACCAACCATACGATTATGAACTTTATTAAATGATGAATAAAGTGAAAAATATCACTATGAGAAGTAAGGTTTATGTGTTGTGTTAAAATTATATTTTAATAGACAGTTATAAATGTAAGATCACGCCTTTTATTCCTGATAGAAAAATAATAAAGGCTTGATAGAGATGAACTATGTGTACATCATATTTTGCTCAAATATAATTGAAATAATGGCTTATTTAAAATTCTACTAGTTTCGAAGTCACAACGGGAGTCGTATTCATGAGGATGTTTCTCAAGTTATGTTATCTTATAATACTGAGTAATTCTATTGCCAGCAATAGTACAGATTTCATTATATAGCGAAGATTTCTAAATATAAAATCCTCCTTAGATTACTTTTCTTCGTTAATTCAACAATGTCAAATCTTCTTTGATACAGTGTATGCCTGTCTATTAAAGTACAAAATATTTGTTACCAATGTGTAATTAATTAAATCCACCGTTAATGTACCGACCAGTGTCGATCGATTTTTAAACCGTAAACATGTTGATATCACACAAATCTGTGTGAACTGATCTCGTAAAATGATCACTTTGATAATTGTGGCGCTAGTGAGACACATTACCATAGCAACTAAAAATAAACAAAGAGGTTTAGCAAATAAAAATTTATTGCTGTCTGTTAAATATAAAAATAATAAATTCAATTAATTTACTTATTAAGAATGTTTCTTTTATTAACATTTTACATTACATTATAAGATAATATATGAGTGAGGAACCTTACAATGTCAAGAGATCTTCATCAGACAGCTGCTAAGTTTTTATTACAAACTTTTTGCAGTCAACCTCTTTGGTGGCCGTCTCACTAGCACCATCTACCGGTACATAGCTGTACTCTTAACAGTCAAGGAAGTTAGCAGCCATCAGCAACTCCAGCGCGATTTCTGGGGCGATCGGGAACTCAGGGATTTCCGTCGACGAGTTTGTGTAACGAACTTTGTAAGTAAAGTACATGCACACCTTCTGCAGTACGTGGGAGCTGGAATGGTGAAGAAATATATCATTAAAATGTTGTTCCTTTGTTCTTCTTTTTACTGTGCGTATGTGTAATGCAAGATGCTTGTAAGTGGCGCATTTGCTGATGTGAACACACCTTTAGAATGGACATGGACTATAAAATCTACACTATATGAGTTGTTTAATTACCACAATTCTCATCAATTCTCTACTAAATATTGTCCGATTTATGGAGTACAGCTTCTGGATGCCAGGTTGATTGTTTGAGAAGAATAATTTAATGATCAATAGATGCTTCTCTCGAGAAGTGATGTATTAATTTGGATAACAAGAACTATTTGTTATCTAAATACTAAATTAACCTATCTGTTTCTTATTTCTGGTAACATTATGCATTACAAAAACATTATCTCGAATAATACTTACGGAATCTCCCTAAAGTTGACTTCATTGGCCTCATTCTCAGCAAACTGTCCAGGTCCACTCAACATAGCCTTGATAGTGCCCGAGGTGAGCGCATGTTCCCTCTTCACAATGAACTCATGGCCATCTGAAGAGATCAGCTTCACATACATAGCGTTTGGGCCTTCACATCCTCCATATAATTTCTCTTCAGGTCCAGCTGATCCAGCCGCACTGCCAGTTGCACTGCCGCCTGTGTTAGAATAGGATTTAACATTATACATCACTAGCTTTTACCTGCGGCTTCGCTCGCGTCACAAAAAGATAAAAAGTAGCCTATGTGACATATACCAATACACACAGCGCCATCTATACCAATAATTTCGTTTTCCCTCGAGAATATCAAATTTTTCCGGGATAAAAAGTACCCTATTATTTAATCCAGACTTCTAACTTCACGTCTGCAAAAATCCATGCAATCGGTTTAGTAGTTATGGCGTGAAAATGGAACAAACAAACTCACTTTCCGATTTATAATATTAGTAAGGATTGGGGGACAACTTGATTATAACGGTTAAATGTGAACGCAATTTAAGCTTTCAAACCGCGGCTTTGTTTGATCAAAAGAAATAGAATAAATTATATAAGTTTAAAATGCAAAAATCATGTATCATGCATGTGAAAAAATACTAATATACTCCACAGTCTGACGATAGGCTTGCCTCCATTAGCAGGTAGAAATTAAACATCTTTAAGCTGAGAAAAAGTTCTACTAGTTTCGAACCACAGAGGGGTTCTTCCTCATGAGCAACGTGCGCAGTCGCGGCGATGTCGCGCAGCCTACACGTGAGTAACCCGCGATTTTTAGTTAATTTAGTATGTCTCACGATGGTTGTTATAAAAAACGTCTTTAAGCTCCTAATAATAAAGGATAGTTTCCATAATATATAAATTACCAGAGCCTGCAACAGTTCCTCCGCTGCCCGACCGTTGCTCCTCAGCGACGCTGGTGGCCGACACGGCTGCCGACGCTGGGGTTGAAGCTACTTGTTGCTCAGACATTTTTCCTGCAAGATAGACACATTTATAAAAAGATTTTTTACTTATTATTGCTTTTCATTTTCATTGAAACACCCATCTGTTGTTGATGCTGCCTCATTGGCAGAGTGGTCGAAAGTGCGACTGCCGGGCAAGGGGTCTCAGGTTCGATTCCCGGGTCGGCCTAAACAATAACACTGGGATTTTTTTTAAATCTCAGTAGTAGCAAGGAATCTGGAATTGTGCCCGGTATAAGGCAATAGGCTCACCCCCTATTACATGGGACTCATAACATAAATAGTGAAAAGTGGGTGTTACATTGTACAGTGGCATAATGTGCACCTCTGCCTACCCCTTCGAGACTAAAAGGCGTTATGTATGTATGAAACACCCATTTAAATTACAATTGATTTGAATTTTCATCTAATTTTTCACAATTTTAGTATCATCTAGTAACTAGACTAGTCTCATTGGAAAGCAATCAATTATCATAATTCCAGAGCTAATTACTAAAAGTCTATGGCAGCAATGATTGTGTCTATAAAGATAAAATGAGGTGTCCATTCTGTACAAATAAAAATTAAATATTTTATTTTATTCTAAAACTGTATTTTTGCTTGCAAAGGATTGTGCGATACTTTGGCCATATTGCTCGCAGAGATGCTGTCAGTCTGGAACGCCTCATAGTGACTGGTAAGGTAGAAGGAAAGAGACCGAGAGGCTGGAGTCCCATATCCTCTTGTCTGTTCAAAGTTGTGGGCATAATGTATTTTATAACGGGAGCCGGTGTTTCAACAGATAAAAGGATATGGTGGTCTGACCGTATATCCAAGGAGCTGGAGATACCTATAAATGTTGCAATAATAATAATAAATAATAATCATTTATTTCAGATTTACATCCATATGTGTTAGTACAATTGCGAGCTTACAAACTAGTGTTAGTAATAATAACTGTTAATAATATCAAATTGAGCACTAACTTGTAGTGGCGGGTCCGGGTGGACTCCCCGATGATGGCGGCAACACACTATACAACTGCATGCAGCCTTATCCAGCGAACCAGCATCGGAGAGTCCCACCGATCCACCAGCGCGCACAAGATGCCGTTGGGACTGTCGCGCGTGCGGCGCATGATTGAAGCGCACCGTTTGCGCATGATGGCTGGAAAGCCGTCTGTGTTAGCAGCCGCGAACATCGCAGAAGCGCTGCAGTGTCGCGGCAGCCCCATCAGCACCCGGAACGCGTTATTATATTGAACGCGCAGATCGCTGTATGCCCGCCGCGTGAAGTCAACCCACAGGCTGCAGGCGTAAAAAGACTGACAATACGCCTTAAAAAGCGCAACTTTGACAATCCCCGTGCACCGTGCAAACCTACGAGCCAACATGTTGCACCGGACACACAGCGCCCTACGCTCCCTTTCAATATCCACACTATCCTTAAGGTCCTCAGTGACCCAGTGGCCCAAATACTTAAATTGCTCGACTTTGTTCAGAGCTATGCCACATAAAGTGAAATTTGGAACAAAATTGTATCGCTTGTTATCTGGTCTGAAAATCATTATTTCACTTTTCTTCGCGTTGTATTTGAGCCCATGAGCCACCGCGTAGGACTCGCAAATTTTCAGGAGCCCGCGTAAGGCACCAATCGATGGGCTCAGCAGCACCATATCGTCTGCATAGCTGATATTATTCACACACACTCCATCTATATGACACCCGATGCCGGTGTTGCTGAGCTCATCGATCAATCGGTCGACGTACAGGTTGAAGAGCGTGGGAGAGCTCAACCCCCCCTGCCTCACCCCGCATTCCAGCCTGTACTCCTCCGAGCGAGAGCCGGCCCATCTAACAAAATTCTTTTGATTGCTATACCAATGCATGAATAACCGCACAATTTCCCTAGGTAAGCAAGTTTCATCCCTTAATTTCCCCCACAGAATATCGTACGATACAAGATCGAATGCTTTCGATAAATCAAGGTAACATGCGTATACTGGGGTCTTTCTAGTCGTGTAATACTGTACAGTCTGCTTGAGGCACAGGATAGCACTCTCGGTAGAAAGCCCAGGCCTAAAGCCGAACTGCGCGTCTCTTAGCGAGACGTGTTTATCCAGTTGCTGACCAAGCAGACTGTCCAGCACTTTAGCGATCACTGTGGCCAGAGAGATCGGTCTATAGTTGTTTACATCTGATGTATCACCAGTTTTATTTTTGATGATTGGTACAACTATAGTACGCATTAAATTATCAGGTAGGTGGGAGTGACCCAAACACAAGGTAAAAAACATGGAAAGAACCCTGGGCAGGTGTACACCTGCGTGCTGTAGGTGCTCGATACTAAGGCTGTCGTGACCCGGGGATTTACCCCTCACCATGCCTCTGATCACCGCACGCACTTCCTTCGTAGTATAATAAACACTACGTATACTACTTTCCTCAGCATAGGGCTCCTGTCGCGCTAGCCCCATAGGAGAGCTTACTCTGAAATGGTGGGAGAACAGAGCGGCGATCTCACTAGGCTCATGCACTCCCGCTACGCTCACGGGGAGGCCCGGCTTATGATTCATTTTATTGGTGTTTTTCCAGAACTGACCGAATTTCTTGTTTGAGTGTAGTTTCGCTATGATATCCATTTTTATCTGTTGTTGATTATTCTGACACCACTTTAACTTAGATTTAAACACGCGCCTAGATTCACACATATTATCGTAAAGACGACCAGCCCCGGGCTTACCCGCAATCAACCACGCCTGAAAACATAGCCGAGCCCTCCCATGAGCGCCGCGGACGTGCCTGTTCCAACCAGTAATGTATTTGCCTTTACGCTTTTTCGTGTCATTATAACTACATATAGCAGCCTCAGACAATATACAAATTATCTCGTCGTACATGTTATCTAACAAGATTTTATGACTTTTATTACAACACAAGTTATCTGAGCAGTTTCTTAATTCTGAAGGAAAATCAACTTCTCTAAGTCTCGACTGGCATATATCTTTAAATTTCGCTATCTGTAACGAATCACGTTCACCCCAAACTATCCTATTTATACAACCAGTAGGTATACTAATCTTAGGCTTAACTAAATTAAAATTACATAGTATAGACATTGGGTAATGATCTGACCAATAGGTATTATATAATACAGAAGCCGCAGACACAGATTGCCGCGCGGCATTGGTCACAAGACAGTGGTCGAGCCAGCGTCGACAGCCGTGCGAAACACTGACAAATGTATGACTGTCCGACGGCATCAGCTCCAAGTCCACACACGACCACGATTGTTCCTCACAAAAGTTTAAGAGTTCAATAGCAAATGACTCACCCGGGTGCGCATTGAAGTCCCCTAACATAAACACCGACTCCACATTGTGATTGTCAATTATGGCTGTCATTTCACTGAGACACTCTGTGAACTCCACTAAATTATCATTGGACTCGGTAGGCATATACACAGAGAATATCAAAATAGAACGTTCACTGAGCTCGATTTTTATCGCAACGAGACGCACACTATTACACTTCACTACTGTTACCGTTGGAAACGCAACCTTTCTCCACAGCAGGGCAACCCCGCCGTAGGGCCTACCGCGTAAGATTCCTGCCGCGGTATCCACTGCAGAGGTACCCGTGCAGGCGAAGTCGTCATCTATCGTAGCCAGGAACCCGAGGTCGTGCGGTAGTAGCCATGTTTCCTGCAGCGCCACAACATCAGCTGAGCGACAAAGCTTCCGCACACATTCCACTGATCTTATCACGTTTTTGCAGTTAAAACTTATCAAATTGACGTCATTCATAGATTAGAGCTGTTAATATTCTCGCTAGTCACACGAACGTTTGCCTTTTCATGTCTGATAATGTTTATAAATCTACGATAGGCCACCCCTTTTGGCCAGAAATCATCGCTCATGAAAGTTATTAACGAATGTTTAGGTACAAATATTTTGTATGATTCATAATCTTTCGCTAACTTCATAGTCATTTTTTCAATTTTAACCTCAATGTTAGTTTTTTTCATAATGTAGGTACTAATGTCACACACTGTCACGCCCTTCGCCACATTATATATGTACATGGGAACCTTAGTTTCTGCCGCCATAAAGTTACTCCCAGGGTCAAGGATTGCTTTTCCTCGCTTTCCAATGAAACGATTTCGTGATCTTTTGTTTTGGACACGAATCCACTGATCACTCGGCGCCTGTGTCTTCCAATTCCCTTCTCGAACAATCTCCGCCATCGATTTCTGCTTGTGTGCGATAGGCCCGTGTCCATTTTTGTCGACCGTGTGTCTCACAGCCGAGTCGAGTGGTGGTGGTAGCGGCGCAGTACAGGCAGTCGGACTAGATAGCACGGGCAGCGGGGCGGGGAGCAGGGGACCGCAACCGCCGATCCTTGCGGGGGACGACGTCGGTGAGAGGGGCGGCGGCGATACTTCACCGGCCTCACCATGCACCGTCGTATCGCTTTGCTTATTTTGCCGCGATGCCTCACTTCTACCCTCTAATATCAGATGCTCAGAAATATTTTGAATATTGCATTTTGGTGTAGATTCCAATGTAGTTTGCTGTTGACAGTATTCATTAATGCCTTCATTACACTCTAGCGGCAATCCCATGGGACCACTATCGCACTCATAGCTTGTGAGTCCTGTCACATAGGCACCTCTTCTGGGGTTTACATTGCACCATCCTGATGAAAGATGCTGCACCTGATTTCTCAGCTGGTCCATCTGCTTAACTGTAGCATAGTCCTCTTTCATCATATCGAGATCTTGGCGTAGCTTAACAATGTCTTTCAGTAGCCTCGTCACGTCAACATGGTCGAAAAGAACTGGGGGCAATTTCTCAAGATCACGGGCCACGAAGACTGGGATATCCTCGGGGTCCGTACCGCGGATCAGACAAATGATGTCGTCTATGTCTCGAGCATTTTTCCCCGCCTTTCTCCGCGTTATCTTACGTTTTGTTGTCGGCAAGGATTCAAACAACAGCTTCTTCGCCATTACAATTTCACTTTCAGAGAAAGCACTAGCACAGATTCTGCCTATACTTTCATCGTCCATCACAGATATTTTGTTGTGAACGAAGGCCAACACTTCGTTGATCACTACATTGCAATTAGCACATTTAACCACAGAGGACATTTTTAAAATCCACGACGCACGCAAGCATTGCATCAGTCGCGACGCGCGCGCGACGCGACTGATGCAATGCACCAAGCAACGGAACGAGATAAGTGGCGACATCTAGTGAGCAGAATCAGAGGGAGTCACGATCCTCAGCAGTGAGAGAATCAACTAAGAAGAATAAAACTGTATTAAACAGATATTCTATCTATGCTAGTGTCATAATAAAACTAATTGTTGGAAATATATTATATGTCTACTACAGTCATTTCTACCAGTATAACAGGCTCAAGTAAGGATTACTTGGTCATAAAATAATATCTTCGCATTTCTACATAGAGCTTAAAATTATCATCATCAGCAATATTCTGATGACTCACCTACAGATAATGAATATTCAATATTTAATGTTTTATTTTATTACCACTTGGATACTTGGCAATTAGGGCCCAATTTTTTAATCATCAGTTAATTTTAAGTGTAGAATAAAATTGACATATCACAGTTTTTAGTATGGAAGAATTGTCAAATATTTTCCTCAGTTATAATTTATCTGGCATTGGAAAAATCAATCCTAAAATGGTAACAGTAACATTTGATGACCAAAGCCACATAAAAGAAAAAGTTTGATAAAAAATGTGTACCTAAATAACATTACTGGTCATGATATTTCAGTTAAACATCCATACTGTTTACAAACAAATAGTTCATTAAAACATCACAATATTGTAAGTTAGAATTGTTTAGTTTTAATATGAAACAGTGTTAAATTGCAACAAAACCTTTTTAAAATTCTTTGCAAGTTCTTCCATACAGTACATAATTCAGTTTCATTAAGAAAATATTTTTTAAAGCACAGGACCTACAAGCAGAATGGAAGAGTATTTAAAATTTATTTATATTATAAATAATTATGGTAGAAACCATTATTTGGACCACAATTTAGTATTTAACATGAGTTATTTTCACATTTCTCTGTGTTTTGAGTTTTACCATTGTTGACAAGGGTACAATAGATAGAGTAGCGTCCAAAGGCCACGGAGATTATCCGATTTCATAACAATATTGTTATCATAGTAAAGCTAAATATATTATTTGCCTACTAAATATAACAACGGTTTTAGAAAATGTTAGATATTTTATAGTCACTAGTGTGAGTATCCTACTTTACATTACCCTGTAATACGAAGAAAATAACACCGAGCGTCATAGATCTGAGCTATTGTATTTCAAACAACATACAATTGATTCGCTAAAATTAGAATATTATGACCTCCGCGTACCACTAAAGCACCATTATGTATATTTAACACTATAATTTCAACGTTTAGTTTAGAAATACACTGTTAGTAAACGTGATATTTTTTTACAATAAAAAGAAACCCAAAAAATAAAAGATGCAAAGGACACAGGAATCTCGTCAGCAAAGCAATTCCATGTAAGAACAAAGAGAATAGTTGTGTACACTATTCCTTACCTGATTAATTTAGGTGATTTTGGAATTGACCACAAAATTAGTAATTAACACCACAAGGCTCAAAATTTGCAATTTTTAAATAAAAACTGAAAGTTAGGTTATCAAGATCAGAGCGATTGACATTGAATGAATGAATGATGACTGTTGTAGTTTACGGTCACAGATCTAACTGATTGACCGAATGAAATATTCGGATAATTTTTCTGGCAATGATATTCAGTATACGGCCCAAAAAAGGACACGTGACTTTTGACTACATCATGATATTTATGCAGATAAAAACTAACCAAGATACAAATATCCTCTACACTAAAGTACATTAAAAGCAATTAACAATATCCTTAACATGAAATGCAATGTAACCCAAATCAGGCAAAATGTCAAATTGTTGTACTCTAGCCGTACACGTATTATTATTACTCCTGTATTAGTCCTGTATTAGTACTCCTGATTATTTACTACAATTACAATAAATAGTGGAGGCAATAAGAAGCTTCCGTATTTGGATCATAAAATATTCTAATTTTGGTTTACGACTGCAACAAATACAATTTATTTTCAACTGATTAGAGTACTTAATGATCGGCCCGGGGGTGTATTTCTGTTTTGAAATTACAAATAATGTGTCCGAGCCAGGGTTTCAACCTCAGCTCAGCTATCCTGATTCCAAAATTATGATCAGAAAGCAGTTTTGTTGTTGTATATGTTTACTTCATGCTTTAGCCACGTAGGAAATATAGATTTTGGATAAGTACTTTTCTTCACTTATTAATATTTTCGTTCTTTCTCTAAGTTGGTTCGATGATCTTTCTTTATAGTTAATTAAAATAGTATTTTCTTCATCCTTGTAACACAATATTATACTATCTGTACTCTGCTTAGAAAATGAAAATTCTTTTTTTACTACGCTGTTTGATTGAACCTTGATTGAACATTGAACATCAAATAGTGCGTTCCAGATTCGTAATGGCTCAACTGTAAAGCATACCAATTTGACTTTGATAAGATAAAAATGTCCTAAATGAGAGCAAACTGGACTCAAGGAAATGTAAATACAAATTATTATTAGCTTAAATAAATACCTAATATATTTGATACTATTAATATTGAAAAATTGTACTGCTAGGAGCTGAAAATTCCTCGAACAGTTGTAGTACTGAAAGCACCCGATGTAGGTCAATGGACCACAGCTGACGATTCGGCGGACTTTTTTTGACATGGCTTTTAGCTTCATTTCATTATTTTGACATTTCGTGATTTCGATGTCAAGCGCTACGTATTTCTTTGAAAAAAAGTAATTTTTCTATTCGTTTTCAATCTGTATCCAGTTTTTTCAATCGAAAAGTATCTTAGGGGTGTGGGTGGAACTCATCGCTGTGTGAAAATCGACTGCAGACATGAGAAATTCCGCGAGAACCATGTGACACGAATACGAAAAAGGGCTTCCAGACCGTCAATGTGACAGAAATGTTTTCTGCCATCACGACGAGCCAGCACCACCGCGGAGCCGATACGAGTACGACGCGAGATAAACGAACGGCGATATAGGGCAAGCGCGTCAAAAATGTGCGCGAGATGGCCAGCCCGCCACCAAACCCTAAGGAAGGCGAGGAGGGCGGCTCCGAGTTCAAAGAGGAGCCGAGCGGGGAACGCCCGGCCGCCCCGCAGAAGACGTTCATAGCGCCACCCGCGTCACAGCTGCCCACGAAGCTGCAGTACGTGACGCTCGGTGCGTCCGGCCCCAGCGGCATCAAGCAGTTGTTCCGGACGGTCAAAGTGGCGCGGCGCATTCCTACGCTGCCGCGGCGGCCGCGCGAGGGGGAGGGCAGCGCGCCCGGCCCGTCACTGCCCGAGGCGCGGGAGTCGCGTGGCCGCAAGGATCACGCCAAGCGCCATGTCTGCAGCACTTGTGACAAGCGCTTCTCCAGCCCAGGCAAGCTCAGCCAACATGTTCTGTCACACACTGGCGAGCTGCCCTTCTCCTGCGATCTGTGTGACAAACGCTTCAACTCTAAGTTCAAGCTAGTGCGACACAATCTAATACATAGTGAGGCGCGAGCCTTTGCGTGCAATGTATGTGGTAAGACTTTCAATCGGAAGGATCATCTCACCAACCATGTTAGAGTGCATAATCCAGTTAAAAAGCTTTATACATGTGAAAGGCCAGATTGCAGAAAATCCTATACTTCCCTTTTGAGCTTCCGAAAGCATGCTGCCTTGCATTCTGCTGAAGAAGGCAATCTTCAGTGTAAGATTTGCGATATGAATTTTACCACTCGGCAAGATATAATATATCACCTTAAAGTCCATACTGGTAGTCGCACTGTTAAAAATGATTCTGATAAGAAGTTTACATGTAACTATTGTGAACGAAAGTTTTTCACAGCTAAGGATGTAAGGCGTCATCTTGTCGTGCATACAGGCAGGCGCGATTTCCTTTGCCCTCACTGCCCACAAAAGTTTGGGCGTAAAGACCATCTGGTGCGGCATGTAAAAAATGCTCACCCTGAAGAATCATGGAAATCTGCAGCCGTTGGTACATCCAGCGAGCCCCCACCTGAGGCATCTGCATTTGAAGAAACGTATACTGAGTATCCTATAGAAGATACTGATTTTTCAATGTGGAAACCACCCTCACCCAAAGAGAGTACATCAGAGAGTGGTCAACCAACCCGGGTGCCCTCTACAGATATTATTGTAGAAATTCCACCCGACCTCGATATTAAGGTAGAACCTATAGATATAAAGTTGGAGGAATCGCTAGACATAAAGTTAGAGCAGCCGGGATCACCAGGATGTACATTGCTTCCAGTTGAATATCCCATGATGTTTATGGTAGCTCCACCATACACCCAGACGCCGACGGACTTGCCGTTTTTGTCGACCCAGGAGCTGCCTGACTCTATGGAAGCACACTTACTCCATTCGGGGAATGTGGAGTCCCTGTTGATGGATCCGGGCGAGGGCCCTTCCGGTCTGTCGAGCCAAATGCTAGGGCTGTTAGAGGATAGTGAGCCAACATTCACAGGCGAGGAAGGCAGGGTACAGCAGAGACTACCAGCGTTCACACAAGCCTTCCAGACGGCGCAGAGCCCCAAGCCCCCGCCGCCGCCGCCCCCGCCTCACTAACCCTGCCTCACCGGCGCCTCTTGAAGGTAATCTGCAGTTGTTTATTAGATTGCAGGTGGCATAAGGAGGTTGTGAAGGGTGAGATTCCTGCATTTAGCTTATGTGAATACCGAACTACCTCACTAGGTAAGGTTGATCTAAGCTGTAAATAGTCTTGAGTGCAGTTAGTAATGCAATTGTAATATTGTTGGACTTGATTTCATCTCGTGTAAGCAGATAGGTATGGAAGCCGGAGGGCGCGGGCCCTCGGGTTTATATTGCCAAATTGTATATTTGTACGTCTCGGGTATACCAAAATTACTTCCGAATTCTACATGAATATGTGATCTAGTCGTGTATGTACTTTCGGAATTATATATTGTTTATTTATAGCGTACTGCGTACATGACGTTTATGGAGTATAATTGGGACCAACTCTGTGAGCTATTAGATGGGATACAGTTAGTGCTTAGTTGAGACGGGCCGCATTCACGTCCGGTCCGGTATGAGTATAGTAAGCAGAATACAAGCAGGGTGTATGACTCTTGAAGGCAGTGAGCTATTATAATATGTTTTAGAGAGGCTTGCTGCTTTCGACGCGATAATATAATACAACAGAGAGCATATTCCTTTGAAATCAATAAAGTGAATGTCATATTCTGCCGGAGTAGATTAACATCAGATCTGTCTATAACTAGATTGATATATCATCCTTAAGTGTAAGTGCTAAGTGTTCATAGCAGAGTTATACAATTGAAGGCTTTATAATGTATGGTTTTAGGGTTCCATTTCATTCTATTGTCCAGAATGATATTGAAGTCCTTACAACAGGCAGACTTGAGCTAGAAACAAAATGCAATAAATGATCAATATACCTCAGAGGCACTTGTGCTTCCTATAGAATATACTAATTGGGTGTGTGTCTGATGAGCAAGAAAACTCCGTGTCCATACGTAGTATACGTCGTTATCATTGTCATTGTAACAAAAATGTGCCAAAAGTGATAGGATTGCGAATAGATGAAGTCGACGTACGTTACTCGGTAATCCGGATTTCATTTGCTCGTTAGACTCGCGTGTGCAGGAATTATAAGTAATTTTTTAACTTTCTTTCGTTCTGCTGACGATAGAAATGCAAAATTTTCATAACTTTGACCGTAATATTTTTATATTTTCATACAGTAATAACTTTCGGAATTTGTTACTTCAGAGGAACAATTTTCTTGGCATACGTTTTAGAATAATGAGCCAAATTATGTAATTCGTTTAGTGATGTGTGTCAGATGGTTGATGTTGCGATAGCGATAATTCACCAACTTGTTCGGTGCGAAATGGAAGTATATTATAGCTTGATTTATGTGCCTTGCATTTTTCAAACAAAAGTTTTTTTCGCGATCGACACGTGGACAATTTGCGAGGCGTTCACCTCTTGCTATTTCTCATATTTTATTCGACTTTCTTATCGAAGTTTTCTTCTAAATTATCCTTTGAACACTGCTATTTCGACGCTAGGTTTCTTTGAAAATACTTAGTCTGAGAATACTAATAGGATTGTCCTTAACCGTAAACACAATCTTGAAGACAATTCTATATTTCCATCATTTCATTCAACTGAATTCTGTCTAAATTTAATACGTGGTCTGTATCTTAATTATATTTTCATGTCGTTCTTAATCGCGAGTTGTGCACGTGCGCCGTTCAGTTAATTTGGAGTGCCATCGAGATTGGGGCATCATTAGCATTAGTCAATCATTAGATTCCCTGTGCATTTACGATACGATAAACTAATGTGCAATGATGATATTTGTTTGTATGTAATATTCGAATAGCCCGAATAACTAGAAAGGGAGGAAAACTAAAAATGTACAACAATCCCACACTTACTTTCCGATTTCGGTAGCACCAAACATTTCGAATGCAATTCCTGACACATTAACATGTTTAAATCTATATTAAGTTAAAATAGTTTTCGGTAATGTAAAGGTTTTAATAATAATGGTCAATGTTCGGCGTCTGGTAATGCAAGGAGAGCATATTATGTGAGATCATGTACACGCTTGATACGTAGAATATTATGTGAATAATTCTAATCTATTAGGTTAATAGGACTGTAAAAAATTTAATCTACCTCAAATGCAACTTATTCTTTTCTAGAAATTTAATTGTACTATGTTAGGTTAGTGAGAAAATTAGTTTTTTTTTCTATTTGAGAAATACACGACCATAGGGCTGGTTGAATCAGTTAACACCCGTTGTCTTAATTTAATGTATAAGTGTGTGAAGCATATCGAAATCTTTATTGATATACAAGTTAAATATGTATGATTATTATTAATTTCGCTTTTTATTTTATTGTGCTCTATAAGAGTGGCCTTTGAGTTCAATGTGGAATAGTTTTCGGATCGAGCTAATGCTAATACAAAGTTTACAATCGAAAGATCTGGAATTTTAAAGTTAATGCAAGAAAAAAATAAAAATAAAAAAAAGTTTATCTATAATAATGTTAGGACCTTTCCTATCGCACATTTGGTATAAGTAAAAGTAAGAAAATTTCATATATTTTGTATATCGATGATCGATGATTATACATATTTCCTTTAAGCAGATATCAGAAAAGATTTCCGCAAAAATGTTTTTTATAAATACAATTTATATGAAACTGTTAATGTTTAAGTTTTTCGACTGTTGTATGTATTTGTTGGAAATATTTTTGCTAAATCCTTCCCGAGGTTGTAGACTGAGAAACAATCGGTTTGTTGGTTTGAAATGTATGTAAGGCTTTAGCTTAGAATGCTGTGATCATGCAATTTAAACTCGTATCTAAAACAGAACAAATTGTACAATTGTTAGATGCATAATACCATTATATTTGTAACTTTGCAATAAGTTAGTCGCTTGTAGTTTTTGTTTCGCAAATCTTTTGATTTTGTTCTGTTTATATTTTCACATTAACATCTAAGCTACGGCCAATCAACACCCCGAGTTCCCGCGTCAGTCTATGCCCTTATACCACTAGTCATATACAATAGCAGTACATTATATTCTCTAATAGGCAGTTATACTGAATGATATTTACCTATCTGACGATTAACAATAGTTTTACAGCGATTGGTGCAAACTCCTGAGTACAAAACTACACATAGTGTATAAATAACCGCGATTTCATCTAATTAAAATCTATGAAAGAGATGATTGTTGCAGGATTACAACGGCGGGGATAAAGTTTATCAAGCAAATTCTATAAAAACGTCTTATCTACATTTAGAACAAAGAAAAATATGACTATTTAATTTGCATGATAAGGCTACCGAGGTCCTAATTAGATGAAATCGGCGCTTATACTTTTTCCTCATATTTTATTATTGATACATAAATATACAACGACACAATGCAATATATTTTTATAAAGTTTTTTTTAGATTGTAAAATAATTATTAAAATAGTTAACATATCAAAGACTACCATGTACGGCCGTTTTTGTTGTCATGTAACTTAAATATTTAATATTAAAGTTCACCTGTATTTATTTATTTAACATTTTATAGTTAACAGATGTCGATTGACTATAAATTCTGTTTTGGCGACACTATAAGTGTTTACCTTTTTTATTTTAATGAATTGGGGAATATCTATGCATAATTGTTAACCTTTTTCATGTAGCCCCAGTTTTTTATAGTTTTTATGTTTAATGAGTGTAACTCATTATATTTATATTTTTGTAAAAACGAAATTATGTTGTGTAATACCAAATACATAATTATTATCATATTTTTTATTTTGTGCTTACATTCTGTAAAGTTTCGAATATTTTTTTAATTTGTCTATGTAAGTTTTGGTTACAGCAACGAAGCTGCTGTGAGTGATAGAATAATATTGTTTGTAGATCATGTTATATTTTACGTCGCCTTTAATTAAACTGCATTTCGCAAACATATTCGCAGAAAGATGTTCTTTATTATTGAATGAATCTTGCTAACAGTGTGACATAATTACTTTCAGTGTACACCAAGGTGTTGAAGTCGGCACAAAACTATTTTGTCTAGTAGTATTCTCTTACTCGTAGCAAAAAAAAAATTGTAAAAAATGATCAATAGATATACGATATACGTAATTTTGGTACATACATAGGGGCCTTATAATAATTAAAAAATGTAGTTGATTTATTGATTTAAAATGAAAAATTTTAATATTTTTAGAAACGTATGATATTTTAATAGAAATGATCTATTTTTGTTACGCTTTACGGAGTAATACACATTGAATGTTTTAAAAACGTAACTCTTTTTGTTATTTGTGTTGGAAATCAAGTTTTATGGTATTTTTTTACCAGACAGCTAAATGTAATGCTAATGTTAACAGCAATGCAGCTACCGTAACTTTATTTGACATTTATTATGGACGCGCGGGTAATTGCACATTGTTTTGGTAATTTTGTATATAAATACTACCTGGGGAGTACAGAAGCTGGTCTTGTATTGTTATCTTCCATTCCGAGCCCCGATGAAACACCGTAAACCTTGATTTTGAACACGGCCGTATATTGACAGCATCTACTAACGCAAAATATTTCCCTCGCAGGATAGCCTAATGATAATAAATTATAAACATTGTACCTGGTTTATAATAACATGATGTAATGGTCTTCATTGTAATAAATATTTGGAACATCCATTTTGTTTTGTTTTCCCGCCCGCCATTTTTTACATGTTTGAGTTTTTAAGTTATGTTTCCGGGGCAAAGACATTTCATTATTATTCCACTTGTTAGTGTCTTCAAAACCACAAATCCTTTGTAATTTGTTCAGAAAATTATATTTATTATAAAATATATAGAAAATAACAGTAGACAATATAGTAAAAAGAAAATATATTGACGCTAAACACTTGTGAGCAATAAATCATGTTGTCATTGTATCGTTAGCCTGATTTTACACGCATTTACGACACTACATTATTACTCAATTGTCGCTATTAAACGTCCATTATTTGCCATCCAGAGGAAATAAGAAAAACTATGCGCGCGTCAACTCTACGTAGTTACGCGAAATATTACTTTATCAATGACGTCGGTGTGCCGGTGTCAATGACCTCCCACTATTTAGACTTTTTAGTGGATTTCTAATGCAGTGTGCGCTACGTCGCTGTGACGATGCGTCATTATGTCTAGACTTAGCTATTATCTTATTCATACAATGAGAGTATTTTGCTAATGAGTTATTAAATAATAAAACAAATGTATGCAGCCAATATAGACGAAATATATTTTATTGCTGATCAATTCTTTAACAAATAACACATAGACTTAGAACCAGAAATAACAAAATAAATACCTAATCCACGGTAAATAAGAGGAAAGAAAGAAATGCAGTCAAGATAATAGTCTACCTATAAACACGAAATTTCTATACACATAGTAGGTGTTATGGTTAACTTCAATTGAATTTTACACAGATATACATTCATTATTGTAAATATACAAGTTCGATGATTATTTCACGTATAACATCATTTTTATTCAAGTATCTAATTTTCTATACCTGAATTTGAACTAAATTAAAATTGTACTAAAAATACTAACACCCTCCCGTTAGCCGGGCGCGGAGGCCGCAGATTTTAATTATAATGCTTTAGAAAAATACCGTTTTTACGAAACAAGTGAGAGACCAGAGTCCCAGAGTTTGTAGGTTCGTCCAACCTATAAATGCACGTATTTTAAACACCAGTCACCGAAAAAAGGAATGTTCGAAAATGTAACGTTAATGTTAAACGTAGTGTTTGCGAGCTGACGCGACCCTTCGCCTCAGCCTGTGAACAAACTGGAAAGCTAGAAAGAATCATTTGACTGTCCGTCTTTTCATTTTTCTCACTTTGCCGCTTTTGGCGGGCTTGCTTTTCAGCGATATACTATCTAGATTTGGTAAGTCAGTGTCTGTCACTTTGTCGGAGGTGTTCCTGTGCGGCACAGGGTTGTCGTTGGCGTCGTGGTCGGAGCTGTCGAGTCCGTTCTCGAGTCGCACCGTGTTCACGTACACGGAGTTGTGTAGCGGCGGACTGACGTCCATGTCGTCGTCAGACTCCGGGTAGTTCCCGTTGGTCTCCGTGCGCTTGTATTGGAAGCTAGCTCGCCTGTACGTCACGTCTTCATCGGACTCAGCATTGGCTTTGGTTTTGTATCGTCGATTAATGTTCTGAAGAGATTGATTCTTCTGCAGTTCCCCGTGTAAGGAGTCTCTTATGTTCATCTCGGAGGTGGATTTGGTGCAGTATTCCTCCCTGTCAGACTCTGAATATTTCCTGGACAGCCGCCTGGTCTCGAGTGCTTTGGTGTCTTTGTCGGCGAGTATGACCTGGTGGCCCGTGTTGATGGGTGACTTGAGTCGTACTTCGGGTCCGCCGCCGTATATGCTGGTGAAGAACCGCCACAGTTCCTCGCTGAGCTGCGCGTGGTCGGAGCCCGGCTTTATTGTGAGAGTCGTCGTACCATCGACCTCCTGGAAATATTGTTACATACATTTACGCACTTAGGAACGATGCACTTGAAATCCCTGTTGAAATAAGTTCGTGTAATGTCAAATAATTAGAAATTCTGACCTGGATTTCATTCGGGAATGCATAAAAATCAATATGATAAATACAACCATAACAGACGGTTATCTGTTTTTCCACCTTTTAAACAGCCAGGTTCAACAATCTGACTATACTTTTAGCCAGTAGAGATAACAATTGACATCAGTCCTATACAGTTAAAATTCTATCATTATCCTGGTCGCCTAGGTGACTGTCAAGCATGGGGTCTTATTGGGGTTGATTCCCCAAGTCGAGTCCTACTGAATGGTTCATTTACCTGTTTGCTAACAATCCCGGAGTTGTCAACAGGCGGCGGTGGTTGCTGCGTCTTGTTCCGTACGAAGGCCTGCCACTGACGGAACCAATGCATGCTGATACCGTAGATTGCGTGCGGACGCTCTTGTTCCTGTATTATGTCATAGATTTAGTACAACTTGAGAGATATAAAGTAAAACTTTATTTATTAATAAGGTTTTGTTGTGTGTTACTGTCACGTTTAGATCTGTTACTTAGTACATTTGTTATTATGTAGCCCAGGTTTAAGACGTGCGCTTCCCATGCACGAGGGTGCGGGTTCGAAACCTATGATTTTTTTCCGAGTTATATGTACTTTCCAAGATCACCACTGACAAACAGTCAAGGAAAACATCGCGAGGAAATCTAGGCTTATAGTTTTTAATTATAAGTTTGAAATAGCCGACGTGGTGATTAATGCTCAAACCTTCGTGTGAGAAGACGCCTTTGGTCACCAGTGGGCATTTATAGGCTGTTGATGTGGTGTAAATTTACGTAATACTTATGGACTGTTTAAACTATTTGTCTAAACCAACCCCTTACTTTTAAGTGTCACTTAACCACTTGAATGCCAGTATAATAAGACATAATAGACAGCATATTGACTCTCGCGTACATCTGCGTTCCGGCATACCACAGGTTAATGGTTAGTGTTTGAAATCAGTGTTGTAAGTTGGGAAATATCCACAAGTTGGTAACAAAATAGGTAAGTAAGCTGCATGTAGTACCTGGAAGCTAGCGTGCAGGTCGCAGAAGGCCTGCAGCTCCCTAGTGCGGCGCGTGCGCAGGCGGGCCGCCCAGCGCGCGCACACGCAGCACTCGTGCACGTGCGACACGGCGGGGCCGCCGCCGAAACTATACGGGCAGGTAAAAGAGTCAACAGTCAGTCAAATTCAAATAACATGATTACAAAGAATATGGATTAAGAAAAACGTCTTTTAGAAAAATATTTCCCACACTATGATTTTCTCCTATGGATCGGTCCACATCTTGTCACATCACGATGTTATTTAGTTTTTTTTTATATTTGTTGGACCGACTTTTGACCACTATCTCGCCTGGTAGTAAGCAATGATGCAGTCTACGATGGAGCACGTCGTCCCTAAATCAACCTATTCACTTGAGCCTAGAAGACACCCAGGTTATACCCTTCAAGAAATACAGTGTGGCAAAAAAATTCTACTCCTTAGGAGTACGCATAAGGAAGCTTGCTTGATAACGTGTAATATGCCACATTAGGTTGACGTAATGTAAAAAACAATGCATTGCACATCAACATTATATTATATCTAAAATAAAATACAAAACTATGTAACCAGAGAATTGTATTGTGAACCTGATTGAAAAAGGGTATATGGAGTTACTTGCTTGCTTGCTTTTTCATAAGAATGTTGTATACATTCTGGGCAAATAGGTTCACTTTTAAAGTTTTTGTTGTTGTTCAAATATGCTTTTGTGATCTAATTCAAATAATTTATTGGACTTTGATTATGATCTATAAAATACAAAATTTAATAAACCTAGTTCTTTGTCCTCAAATAAATAAAGTTAATTAAATCAGCGTTAAAGCTATTTTCGCCTGTGATACAGGACTTTCCTAGTACAGGTATCTAATATCTAACTGTATAAGGTCTACATCGGTTGTTAAGATCACAACATCATAGCATCACGCCTTTTATCCCCGAAGGGGTAGGCAGAGGTGCATACAGAGGTAACATCCACTTTTCACTATTTATGTTATGAGTCCCATGTAATAGGGGGTGAGTTTATTTTCATATACCGAGCACATTACCAGACTCTGTGCTAATACTGAGAATTTTTTTAAAATGCAGTAAGTATTCCTTTTCCCGACCCGGGAATCAAACCCGAGACCCCTTGCCCGGCACTTGCATTTAAGACCACTCGGCCAACGAGGCAGGTTATTAAGATAATATTTAGTAACTTGTCGAGTACGCACTGCATGTAGAGGAACTCCCAGAGCGCCTGCGGCACGAGCGCGGCGAGGCGGTGCAGGTGCGGCGCGCGCTCGGGCCGCACGCCGCCGTGCACGCACACGAAGTCGCTGTTGTCGATGGCGCCCGGCTCCGCCCACGTGTTGAACCTGCGGGCGTACCACTCAGTACTTGCCTTCATCAACAATACATTATTTCGACAGTTCAACACAATAAAATATGGGTAGTAATAAAAGCGCCGACAAAAAAAGAAGAAGACAATTCTGTTTATTGTTACAATACTAACCTAATCTAAAACGTCTGTTGTCGGTAACTTAGTAATTTTGTCGGAGGTTCAATATTCTAGTCGAAAGTTTAGTTTTGTTATTCGAAGATCCATTTTTATAGTCGGCCATAGATCGCTGGAGATTAATTTGTTTTTCGGAACCATTATTATTTTCCATAAAATATTAAAAAATAATCACACTTTCATTCATTGATTTTATGACCAACTTAGATTTAGTTCCTTTTTATGCAAATTTTTAAGAAATAAGTACATAATGCTGTTTGACGCTAAAAAAAACGTGGCGTCACAATACACAATATCATACAAAATTCATAGAAAACTGTCATTTTTGACGGTACAAAAAAAGTATTGAATTTGATTATGAGGCAAGTACCCAATTAGGTAACACACTCAATACACAGGAGAAATACATCATCTGTGAAAATTTTTACTGTCTGGCATCCGTGAGAAAATTATCAGAAATTCACATGAAAAATCTATGACTGCTATAAATTGTAAGGGAGCGTTCAAGTATTACGTAACGCCATTTGGGGGGGGGGGGGGGGGGGGGGGGGGGGTCTCGTAAAACGTTACGATGCGTTACACGGGCGGGAGGGGGTCCTTCTTACAACACGTTACGTAACATTATTTCTTTTTTTATATAAAAAATAGGGAAATAAAACTCCCAAATTGGCAACCCTTTTCGTTTACGTTTTACGGGGAATCTCTCGATTGTATTAGTCTGGTCGCCATTTTTAATTTGTTCTCGCATGTTGGTAAACCTTTTCGTTTATATTTCACGGGGAATCCCTAGATTGTATTGTACGTCCACTGCACTGCACTCCAGGTGCCAGTGATGAAAGAATCTGAGTGGCTAGCAAACCCGTGGACAGAGGAGCAGTAATTTCAATCGAATTGTTTTTATAGACCTACTTAGATACTTGATTAATAGTTGATTATTTTTTAATTTTGTTAAGAATACGATTTTATTTCGAGTAAAATGTTTAATTTCAGTTGGGTTTCTGTTTATAATTGCATTGCCAAAGGTTAAAATAAATATGTTATTTTATTTGAAGAATTTATTAGTAAAAAAGCTAAAATACTTAGGAGAATGAAGGAGAAAAACAATTGTGTTTTGTAAAGCCAAAAATTTATAAAAAAATAAACAAAATACGCAGGTGTTGCGAATTAAAAATCTCTTGTTTCATTATAAGGCAATTAAAACTATACGAAGGATAAAAACTATAACAACTTTTTGCGATTTGAGGTTTATACTTGTGCTCTGTGGCATACTGAAGCCTTTAGTAAGAGAAAGTTGCTATAAAGTATGGTCAGAATACTTTGACAAAAGGTCACTTACTAAAGGCATTTGGTATAAAACAATACAACCGACGCTTCCTCGTGCCCTCTGGTTCGGTGAAGGCGGGTTGAGTAGACAAGATATCGTCACAGCTTTAAGGCTCCGATCTGGACACATGCCTCTTAATAGTTTCGGATTCATGATGCGTAAAGTCGAATCACCAAATTGTGCTGTATGTGATGTTGTAGAGGATGTGCAACACATTTTGTATGAGTGTCGACGTATTGAGTCTCAGAGGAATCAGGTTTTTACTTTTAAGTGCCTTAATATTGGTTTTTATAACAGTGTTTTAGCGTCACCATTGTCATCCGACGCTAAAAAATTGTATAGTTTAATTAATTTGTGTTTGAGCTTAAGGGATAGTTAAACCTACAAAAGGTTTAGCTGCTTTATTTTTTGTATTGAATTTTGTATCCTATAATAGGGCTGACATTTTCCTCTACGGAAAAAAGCCCTTCTTATTAAATAAAGATTTAAAAAAAAAAAAACTTTTTGCGACTTCAGGGTAAAAATGATGACTTGAGTGTTACGTAACCTTAAGAGAGGGGGGTGGGGGGGTACAGAAAAACGTTACGGAGCGTTACAGTGGGGGGAGGGGGGGCCAAAAATCTTCAAAAATTGCGTTACGTAATACTTGAACGCTCCCTAACAAAAGAAACATAAATAATGGCCAAAACTAAAAATGTAATGATATTATGATTACAGAGGTGAAACAAAAAACTTAGAATACGTACTAAAATTATAAAGATGGATGGTGATTCACATTACATCACGCCTTCTATCCCCGAAGGGGTAGGCAGAAGTGCACATTACGTGACACCCACTTTTCACTATTTATGTTATTCTGGTTATGGTTATTCTTACTGCCTCGTTGGCCGAGTGGTCGCAAGTGCGACTGCCGGGCAAGAGGTCTCGGGTTCGATTCCCGGGTCGGGCAAAGTATTATTGGGTTTAAAAAACTTCTTAGTAGTAACACAGAGTATGGAATTGTGCCCGGTATATGCCAATAGGCTCACCTCCTATTACATGGGACTCAACATAAATAGTGAAAAGTGGGTGTTACATAGTACAGTAGCATAATGTGCACCTCTGCCTATCCCTTCGGGGATAAAAGGCGTGATGTTATATGATGTTATGGTTATTCTTACTTGTTAATCCACTGCTTGGAGATGTAGAACTTGATATCATTGGGCTCGATGCTGGTAGACTCCAATATTTCGGCGGCCTTCTGACGTAACGCCACCATTTGAGGATTCACTTTCCTGTTTCAATAAACATGATTTATTCACGACCACTGCTACATTTATTAGTTAGAACCTTCATAAAGTGGCATAAGATCATGGCTTTTAATCCACAAAAGAGCACTTATACAATTTATTTATTTTCGCTTCATGCACAAAGTACAATATATTTATTTATTTACGCTTCCTGCACAAGTGGTCTTAATGCTGCAGGCATTTTCTGTGTGATGCAGAGAAGAGTAAATGCTACAATTTGAGCAAGAAGCAAGTAACCATTTAATTGAACAAACAGCATATAGCCTCTTCTCTTTTAACTAATCTGTACTAGGAAAGATTACTACTATGAACTGCAAAGAGAGAAGTTGCAGTTCAACAAGGTTATGAAATTTCTTATGGACACTTTCCTAAGTGTCCATAAGAAATTTCTTATGGACACTTAGGCTGGACCTATTATGTGAAATTTATAACAAAATATTCTTAAAAGTGAATGTTACATTGAATTTGTACACTTTTACCATATTTTTGTACCGCCAAATCCATAATTTATTATTTATAAAGAAACAAAAATGGCCTACATTAAGGTCCAATGTTTGAAACCCAACATTAACTAAAAATTGCGGATTACTCATGTGAATATACAGAGAAAAGCTCTACTAGTTTCGCGGTTTTTAGTTAATTTTGTACGTCTCAAAGTCAAACCATAATTTGGTACTTTTGAGACGTCAACAAATACAAAATAAATAATAGTCTGTCAGTCAGTCCGTCAGTGAAGCTAGGTGCTCATTCCAAAATGTAAATTCGAATGGAGAAGAACGAGCAAAAAACTCCATTTGTTACTCTTTTTAAAAAAGTATGTTCTACAATGTCTCTGATACATATTCCAATATTGTACGTATATGTGAGAACAATGCAAAGGAAGTACGGGGTATACAAGGTGTTGTTTTAAAGCCGCGTCATTTTCTAGGAGGTAACTCGGCTATCAATTTAGGTCCGAATCAATAAAAATAATTGTAGGTAAATATTTTTCATTTTTCTGTAAATTACCGACATCCGTAAGTGCAAACTACACGCCGCCGCCTTATAACTGGTTTTTATAACGCGGCTTAACACACACAAACTCAAACACGTAAATGATATTATTCCTAATTCCATAAAACTCCAATAAGAAACATTGCCGTCGCTTATTCTGAAATACTGTCGAACTTAAACGATTTATTATAGCCGTATTTTTAACTATTGGCCCGAAACTTTCTCTTACCTTGAACGTTTATGACTTCTGTGACATGCTCCCGAGAAAAAACACGGCTTCAAAACTACACCTTGTATATCTCACTATAGTTATTATAGAAAGTCAACATACCTATAGAACAGCACATAAGCCTCGCAATGCGGCAGATGATGGTAAGGCAGTGGAGTGACGCAGTGGTCATCGAAGGTGTACCAGTTCCGTCCGTTGCGCGCCACGCAAGTATAGTGCCCGCCCCCGGCGGTGCCCGCGTGGCAGATCACCGCGCATAACTCGTACCGGGTTATTTTTGATGTGCAGTCTGTGGGGTTAAGGGATAAGTTTAGTTATGTCGTATCAGTCACAGACAAGTAGGTAAGTTTCAGTGTGGCAGAGCTCTGCTTCAGCACGAATGGGCTGGCTCGACCGGAGTGATACCACGGGCTCGCAGAAAATCGACGTGAAACAACGCTTCTATTGTGTTTCTTATTGTGAGTGAGGTTACCGGAGGCCCAATTAGCCCCCTCCCCGATCTCCCTAATCTCTGAATCCCCAACAACCCTCAAATTCCTAGTCCCTAAAAGGCCGATAACGCACTTGTAACGCCTCTGGTATTTCGGGTGTTCATGGGCGACGCCGATTGCTTACCATTAGGTGACGTGCTAATCTCATAAAAAAGACCAACCTAAGACAAACGTCAAGGTCGTCAAATAAAAGGTCAGGATCAAATAAGCGGGACTAATAAAACAAGATTTGATCTTTTCGAAGACAATTTCCGTTTAAAGGCCCTAGGCATTTTGTGTATTCCATTGTTATGATAAATATTCTATACTCAATCGTTTTTTAGTTTTGTTTAAATAGAATGACACTGAAATTTCAAAATAAATACATTGAATTTCATATTTTTAGACAATAACTAATTACAACTTTAAATATGCACATATAATGTCACTGAATACTTTGTACCTTTAACTTTGATAGATCAACCGCTTGAATGCCAGTAAATGAGACACAATAGAAAACACATTGTGTCTCGCGTGGATATGCGTTCCGGGTTCCGGCATACCACGGGGTTTTTTTAAGGGGGGAAAATCATCGAATGACTCCCTCCCGCCTCACCCGAGCGTCAGTGTCAGACTATTACTGACTAAAAACCACCCTGTTCCTACTCCTGCACTTCGAACCGGAGCCCCGGCAACCTGTTAAGTCCTCCGCGGCTCCATATCGGCATCAGCTCTATTGCGCTTTGAGGCGCGCTAGGAACCCGACGCGCCACACGTGTCCGGAGATCGTCCGGCTAAGCTTATAATTTTAACCCAATATCATTCAATAAATAGAAAAGTAACCAACCTTTATGCGTGTAGGGCGCCATATTGAGGTCGTGTATAGGGAACGACACCCGTGCAGCGACTTTAGCGCTGAACATGAGTTCGTGTCGGAACCGCTTCAAGTGGACGCACAACACCTCGGGCAGGCGGACCACGCCCGACATCTTCACTCCGTTGCGGAGCTTGTTGCAGCGGGAACAACTGAACGAATATATTATGTTAATATTCATATTTATTTGTTTACTATAGATAGGTAAATCAATGATTCTTCAAAAAAAAAAAAAATAGGTGTTAGTGCTACTATACTATGAGTAAACCTAATATTTGTAAAATATTAGGTTTCGAAGAAACACCCAAATATGATGGAAGCTAAAGAAGTAGGTAACGATAAGGCGAAAAGATTGCTATTTATATTTGTTGCGCCGACGTTTAACCTCTGCCTCACCAGATTAAATAGATATTAGTTTATGTACGAGTATTTACGAGTGCAAATTACAATAATACATATTGCAATTTGACAAACCATACAGCTTTTGCTACACAAACTCCTCTATGATGTATGGAAAAAATCGCCAATGTCTAACTCTTATTATGTGATGCATTATGTAAACCGGTACATGTTGTTAAAGATATAAAAAACTGCAAAAGTGGTCCTTTTTATAATAATTATTTCATTTTACTAGCTGACTCGGCAAACTTCGTATCGCCTCAAAAAATAGTTTTTCCGACTGATTCCTCACTCTTTAACCCTTCTCTGGACTTCCACAGATATTGATATAGGTTCAGTCCTTCTGGAATTTATACGACAGTAACGAATGGATAATCATTTTTATTTATATAAATAGATAGATCAATTCTCTCGTAGCATAACTACAATATCATATTGGCGTGTGTTAATCAAATCAATCTTTATTACTTCCCAACTTAGCCTCCCCTACATTTACAAGTTTCACGTACCTGTACATATTATCGCCTTTCAGTTCGTCAGCGCTGAAGAATGCAGCGAGACAGTCCTGCAGCGACACGACGGGGCCGTAGAACCACGACCGTAACCAACTCAGGAGCCACCATACCTTCACCAACATTACATTTATTAAAAACTAGCAGCCCGTCCCGGCTTCGCACGGGGTAGACAATTATTTATTTTTTGGAAATTTGGATTGGTGTAGTGATATAACTACATCAGTTGGACATATGCTACCGCGGAGTTTTTTGTAGACCTTATGATGTTCTTCAATATTGTTGTACATTATTTTGTTCTATCGCTAATAGTTTCGGCAGCGCATTCGACGAAATACATTTTAAGACTCATTTTTCTACACCTTCGGTTACATTGTTCAAATTTTACCAAGGATCCTTATTTTTTTATCAAAATGAAATGTAGCCTATGTCAAATTGGAAGAATGTAGCATTCTATAGGTAAAATATTTTTTTAAATCGGCCCAGTACTTTTTGAGACTATTCATTACAAACATACAAAAAAGGTACAAATCTTTCCTCTTTATAATATTAGTATAGATTTAGGGGAAAAATAACTAAATACTGACCCATGACTCCTGCGTGGCATGTGAGACGTGATGGTTGAGTATGGGTTGTTGGCAGCGGATGACGGCGAGATGCTCTCGCGACGGGATCGGCAGGGACAGGTCCTGGAACGTCTCCACGCGCGTCGACACCTGCCATAATGGAAATAATATCTTAAATATCTGTCCCTTATATTTTAGACTCATTTACAATGAAATTCGAAGCATTTTAATCAACATATCTTTTGTTTTATGCCGTAAAAATAAAAATTGTTTTTTTTTTTTAAATGCTTAATTGCCAAATGCCATTTAGCACTTGTCTACATGTAGAATAGAAAATCAAATTATATGGAATTGACGTAAGTTTTGACACTTGTCAGTGTCATCCCCATAAATTTTGATTTCTACTCTCTGTAGCCAAGCGCTAAAGTGGCATTTGGCTAAAGGCCCAGTTTTCGCAAGTGTGACTGCCGGGCCCTTTGCCCTGCAGTCTCGGTTCCCGGGTCGGGCAGTCTTATTGGGATTTCTTTTTAAATTCTCTGTTGTAGCACGGTGTCTGGAAATGTGCCCGGTATATGGCAATAAGCTCACCCCCTATTACATGGGACTCGTAATATAAAATAGTTAAAAGTGGGTGTTACATTGTACAGTTGCATTAAGTGCCTCTGCCTACCCCTTCGGCGATGAAAGGCGTGATATTATGATAAATTAGATATACGGACATAAAAACAGTTTTAAAACATTGAAACATAATCCATCAATAAATGAAACTAGTTACATGATCCAAAACGAAGATTTGTACAACGTTTTTGTTTTAATAAAACGTGCCCCACATTAGGATTTTCTCCTGTGTCGTGGGTGCGTTTACAAACATACAAGTTCATATACACAATGACACCTAGACCTGAAACAACAATTTGTGGATCACACAAAGTGTTTTTCCGTGCGGGAATCGAACCCGCGACACGTAACCGTGCAGTCAAGATCAGATCAGTATAGAGAAGAACGAATAAGTAACTTTATTGCTACTACGTAAGGTGAAAAATAATCTGGCACCTCCATACGAGTTATATCGCAATACGTACCCTATTACAGATAAGACACTGCACGGAAGACAGCAATTTCCCGTCGAATACATCAGAGATGACGCTCCGGAACCTCACGCCGCCGCCCCCGTCACCACCGCCTAGTGGGACCGGGCCCTTTCTGGAGAGAAGAAACGAGTCTTAGTATATACTTAGTAAGTAAATACTTAAGATAGATACTTAAAACTTAGTAAGTAATAAAAATAAATACTTAGTAAGTAAGTAAATACTTAACTTAGTACTACAAAACTTAAATTATCAAGTTTAAAAAAGGTATATTCAACCATTTTTGTAAGTTATGTTGAGCTATCTTTACTCAGTTTTCTGTGCTTGCTATGTTTGTTAATAAGTGTTTTGTGCAAGCAGTTGTTAGATAACCTTATTAAATTTATATGCAATTGTTTCAAAACCTAGGTAAAATAATCGTATAAGATGTAACAAAATTGACGCAAAGACCTTGTACACACTGGTTTAGACCGTGAAATAGAAACGCTTTTAGCACTTTTGTAGAAAGCCCTCTAATACAGGAGTCGGGCGATACCACAGTCGCGGTTTTCGTTGGCGGTATACTGTCAAAGACTTTTGATGTTATTTCATTCATAATCTAGTAGAAATTCATCAACACCTGACTGCCTCGTTGGCCGAGTAGTCGCAAGTGCGACTGCCAGGCAAGGGGTCTCGGGTTCGATTCCCGGGTCGCGCAAAGTATTCCTGGGTTTTAAAAAAAATGTCAGTAGTAGCACGGAGTCTGGCATTGTGCCCGCTATATGGCAATAGGCTCACTCCCTATTACATGTGACTCATAATATAAATAGTGAAAAGTGGGTGTTACATTGTACAGCGACATAATGTGCACCTCTGCCTACCCCTTCGAGGATAAAAGGCGTGATGTTATGTTATGTTGTTCAACACCTTTTGAGCAGTAGGCACTTGTTACCTAAATGTAGTTTTTGGTATTATGTATAATATAATTATCTTGTATACTAACTGTTCGCTCCTAGTATCGGGTGCGTCGCTAGCTCCACTGGAACAGGTCTCGTACCGCTCCTCCGCCTCACTTGACCACGACAGAGATGATTCGGAGCCACACAGCCCTTGGTTTTGATTCCGGAGGGTTTCTGTCCCTAGGATCATAGAAACAATCAGGTTAGAAAAAAGTATCTATCTTGAGCCAAATCTTAAAACATTTGCATGTTAATGAAAGATGTCTGTGAAGTTTAACAAAGGAGTTTCTTGCTCCATTCGAAACTTAAAGAAAAATGTTGCCCCACACTAGGATTTTCTCCTGTGTCGTGGTTGCGTTTACAAACATACAAGTTCACATACACATGACACCCAGACCCGGAACAACAATTTGTGGATCACACAAAGTATTGTTCCGTGTGGGAATCGAAATCGAACGCGACAAAGTAGGTTTTACATTGTACAATGGCATAATGTATACCTCTGCCTACCCCTTCGGGGATAAAAGGCGTGATGTTATGTTATATCATCTCCAACAATAGAGCAGAATCTCAAAATAATGACAAAAATAATTATTTCATAAACGTCGTTAAAAAACCGACCTCCTTTTACTAAAACCTCCTATACTCGGAATTTTAATTCGATTCCAGATTTGACAATTTCAGTGTTGCAACGTTATGACAAGTACTAAATAGTGACGTTGCGAAATTATTCGATATGGAAATGCAATATTTCTGGATCGATTCTTCTCGTTTATAATAATTATAATTTTACTCTCGTGAACTAAGTATATCAGGAAATTAAATATTTCTGAACCGATAATTTAGTTTTGACGATTAATTAACGATCTGAGAGGTTTCTTGTATAATTGTGTGTGAAATAAAAAATAAATGTAATCATGAAGGAACATGACAAATAAAACAGATAGATGTATTATGGTAATAAGTTATTTTATAAATTGTCGCCGTCATCGCTATCGCTATCCTGTCACTTTATTATAAAACACACTGATTGTTTATCGATTTTTGTGTGCATCACTACACTATTATATGTGGTATCATTATTTCACAAAATGACAGTAGCTATTGTCAAATCTGGAATCTAATTAAAATTCTGACTATAAGTATAACAAACACTTTTCTGGAACCCATATCAAAATCGGTCAAGCTAATAGCGTGATAATGGCGCACCAACATATATACATACACACATACAGGTTAAACCTTGAACTTTGTTTTGAAGTCTGTTAAAAAACCTTGTTTTGAAGTCTGATAAAAAAAAATATTATATAGGTATGTACCGTTAGTCTGTTGGCTGTACATATTGTACTGTAGATGATGAGTCCCCGCGAAGCTCGCGGACCGTCGGTGTCGAGTCGTCACTGGCTCCTGTGTCTGTACTCTGAATCAAACATAGCTCACTTAGTAATAAATTAATAAATGAGCCACTACCACATTAGTTTTCTTACATATTTCAATACATTAAGGTCCATATTCGTGTAAATATAGTTTGCCATGGTAACGATTATGTAATTAGTTGTATGATTACATCTGTTACAAACCATAATGTAATGAGAAAATATACAACACTCGAACTTAGCCCCACCACGACAACATTTTGCTATGGTAGGTGGCAGGGATTAAACATGACCAAAAATTGTATTATTATTCCGAGTAGCTTATAAACTGTGACATTAAAAAAATCGAAAAATGTTTTGAACGAGTGCCTAGCTTCACTGACAGACTGACGGACGGACGGACAATTCAATTGTTGACGTTTCAAAAATGCCTAATCAAAATCAATTCTTTGACTATGAAAAAAAATATTTCTTTATACATTGTTGTCAAAATGTTTATCTTTGAAGTATAATTACGTAGGTCACTACAAAAGTTTTGTCGTATGACAAATAGTTAATAGTTATAATTCAACTGAGGGTAGATTCTAATACATCAACTAATGTCAACATATTTTGCATAAGTTTCGTTGGAGTAACTAGCTTAGTATTTTTTTAGTGAATTTTTTAACAATTGGATATGTCAGATTTAAATCGTCGTGACGTTCGGGTGATAATTTTGTATAACTTTAAGCGTGGATTATCAAAACAACAATGCTTCGAAGAAATGAGTGGTGTGTTGGGTGATAATTGTCCATCCCTTAGGACTATAGAAAGATGGTTTTTACAATTCAATCGCGGCAATTTTAATTTAGAAGACGATTCAAGACCGGGCAGGCCGATTGACGCAACCACTGATAAGAATATTGTGGCTGTGCGAAAAGTGATTGAAGGAGATCGCCATGTAACATACCGTCAGATCGAGGAAACACTCAATTTAAGTGCACCAACTATTCATCGAATTCTTCATGAAAACTTAGGAGTACGAAAGCTTTGTTCACTTTGGGTACCACATTTGCTAACTGATGCGATTAGGGAACAGCGCGTCAAATGGTGTAAAGAAATGTTAAAAAAATTCAATGACGGCAAATCTAACTATGTGAATTCAATTATCACTGGTGACGAAACCTGGCTGTATTATTTCGACGTTCCAACTAAATCCCAGAGTAAAGTGTGGGTGTTTGAAGACGAAGATCCTCCGACGTCCGTTAAAATGTCCCGGTCAGTCAAAAAAAGAATGGTAGCCGTATTTTTCTCCAGAAGAGGTATTTTATCAATAATTGTGCTTGATAAACAGAAGACTGTGACAGCTGCCTGGTACACTGAAAAATGTTTACCTCAAGTTTTAGAATCTTTGAAAAATGAACGTCCAAACTCAAGACTCGACACTTGGTTCTTGCATCATGATAACGCTCCCGCGCATCGAGCCGGCAAAACTGTGGACTATCTGAGTCAAACTGGGATCAAATTACTGGGACACCCTCCTTATAGCCCAGACTTAGCACCGTGTGATTTTGGCCTGTTCCCATATGTAAAAAAGCAACTAAAAGGCCGCAAGTTTACTAATGATGACCAACTTTTAGGTGCTTTTGAGGAGATATGCAGCAGTGTGCAGGAAGGATTCTGGAGCGACATCTTTGATACGTGGTTTGCACGTATGAAGACCTGCCTAAGTGCCAATGGAGAATACTTCGAAAAAAAATAATATTTCACGGAGTACGACAAAACTTTTGTAGTGACCTACGTATTTATAGCAGTGACTATTTACCTCAAGTACCCGTCAGTTCTAGATTCACTGTACGATGATGGTGCTGGAGATTTTCGCCTCATCCTCGCGAAGAAAGGCGCGTCACTCGCTGTTAAAAATGTAATTGCAACTTTAAGATAATGAGTGTAAGGTTCAGAATTAAAAATGCATGCAATGAATGGGAATGAAAATGAACAAAAAAATTAATTAAAAAAAAGGCAGCTGAGCAAACTTTCTACTCTAATAAGCTAGTATACAAAAGTAAAAATCGTGATGGGTGCAAAAAAAGTCAATATGTATCTATTAACTTTTACAATACCTACTCAAAAGTGCTAAATAGTAACTTACTTATTTAAACATAAGGTTCATAATCCAATGTAGATGCTGAGTTAGAAAATTAAACTTCTCAAAGACAATGCTTGTTAAATAAAAGCGTCTACATACTCATAGTATGTTTATGTAGTTGAATACAAACTTATGTCAATCAACTTAAGGCTCATTATTGAATGGTGAGATGAGAAAGCGCAAATAAAAATAAAATAGTCTACATACACGCATAGTCAGTGTGGAACTCACCGCCGGAGGAGGCGGCGCGTCGTCGTATGTGTACGGAGCGGGTCTCTTGGTGGTCGCCGTCTGCTTCCGAACCTAACTTGTCTTCAGATGTACTGTCCCACACCTGATTAGGACACATTGAGTTTATAAATCAGCCTGTAAACCTGCTAATCTATGAGAAAATACCTCTTTTCAGCCTCTAAATTGGCCGATAGCTGGTAAATACCACTTTTTATAAAGGACAAGGTAAAAGTATTGATTGTGATGTGTGCTTGAGGCTAAAAGTCTAGATTTCCTTAGAATGTTTTCTGCCACCACATGAAAAAAAATTGGAAAAATGAAAACCACGGATTGCTTTACGATAAGATGTACATAATTCATTGTCTTGTATCCAGACTAAGAAAAAGAAGCAAAACATTTGACATACAATTTGGTATTTGTTGACGACATAGTTCTAATGTATTCTGAATATATCTTGTGGGCCTTTTTTAAGGGGGGAAAATCATCGAATGACTTCCCCCGCGTAGGTGAGGCGGGAGGGAGTGTCAGACTCTTCACTACATGTAGTGATGTAGTGATAATTATATTAGTTAGTACTTACCGGTTCTTTAAGTTCTTCGTGGAGTTGATCCATGAAGCACCGGAGGAACTCTTGTGTGTCATGCTGGTGGTAGCCTCGGAACATCGGGTGCACCTGGGATAAAAATGGTATTACTTACTACTACTTGTGTAATGTGAAATATACTCTAAATGCTGGTATTAGAGTTCATTATTTATTTGTGTGATTTTAGGTATCACTACTCTGTAATGTAAAATATTCTAAGTTCTGGTAAAATCAATTGATGTTTGTGGTGCTACAGATGGTAAAAGATTGAAAAAGATTAACCTATGGAGTTTCTTCCCCATAGGCACCTACAACCTTGGAATTAGCAAATAGCTTCACTTTTAATTTTATTGCTGACGCTAAAAGTGCCTTTCTGGTCTAATTAAAATAAATTATTTTTACTAATACTTGTATAATATAAACTGGATTCTAAGAAACTGGTTTTTAAGGTTAGTTTTTCATTAATAAGTCTTGTTACTCACATTCCGAATCCCGTACAGGATACCATTTGGTACAACATAGCCTCTTGTCTTCCTACTCCACATCTCTTTTACTAATTTTTGGTATGCTCTGTAACAAAGGTTAACATAATACAATACATAATATGTAAAATAATTCCTATACCATAACATGAGCAAAACATTTTTAAAAGCACTAGAACGAATTTCATGTTATTTTAAGTGTAAGATGGTAACTTAATAAATTAGAATTTTATTTTTATTTTATTCTTAGGGCCCTCGCCCACGGCGACTTTCTGTAGCAATGCAGTGGTGAAGCTGTCGCGCGTGCGCATCGATAGTTTTTAAGGGGGAAAAATCATCGAATGACTGCTCCCACCTGGGTGAGGCGGGAGGGAGTGTCAGACTCTTATTGACTAAAAACCATCCCGTTCCTTCTCCTGCACGTCGAGCCGGAGCCCCGGTTACTCGTTAGGTTCTCCGCGTCCGCATCGATACAGTCGCGAAATGCATACAAAAGTAATACACGTAAGAGCGTTGCTCTTGCGCTTTTAGTGAACGCGCGACAGCATCGCCACTGCATCGTTACAGATAGTCGTGGGTGAGGGCCCTTATTTAAACAAAGCTATAGCAGCATTTTGTGTGACAGACGTTGAAACCGGTTTTTTTTGTGTCGAATAAAAAAACATAACTAATAAAGAAAGAACGCCCCTACCTTCCAAAAAAGATCCCATCTCATCTTACTACTATAAGATGTTTCTACTATATGATAAGTACAATTGCAACTGATTGGACCGGGGCCCTCAAATGGGTTATATCGCGCAGACGGGATTGAGGGCAGTAACACTGCAGTGCCATTGTCACTTACTGCATATAGAAATGAATCGATATACTACTGCACAATCTGCATAACGTTTGCTGTAGATTTACCGACATTACTTGGAAAATGCCTTCCCCTAAAATGTGGTAAATTAGTACTGTTATTTCCCAAAGAGTTAGATAGCGGTGCAAGTATCAAAAATGTTCTAAATTTTCTGGTAATTTGTCCCATGTTTTGGTAAAAATTTAAGGTCATTGCCAATGGCATAAACAAGTACATGTCGGATTGATTACATTATACATCAATAAATGCAGGTTATTGCTTCGATGACTGGCACAGAAACTTTCTACAGAAAGAAATTTGCACTTCCGCATTTTGCTTGCATATACACACGGCTACACATCGAGCTTTACATAACCAGTATAAACTGAACGTTAAATGTGCGGAAAGATGATGCGACGCGACACCAGGATAAACTGGTTTTGTATAGATTGATGTGTGGCCGTGTGTACCAGTCAACGAGTCATTGAATAAATAACTCCCAATTTCCAATCACTCCATCAATAACTACGTAAATAAAAAAGTATTATCCATACCTGCTGATCCCAGGTTTCTTATCAGCCGCCAACACAGCTACGGCGGCGGCGCACTCCAAGAAGTATGAAGTGAGCGGCGCCGTGTTACTGAGCGCCTGCAGCGCCGCGTTCATGTAGCAAGTGTTGCCCATGTTCTGCAGCCCCACCAGACCTGACGCATGCGGGTCTAAGTGACCAAGCCGAGGAGAAAAAACAAATATATAACATAACTAAAAATGCACCCTATTCTTAATGATTCAAGGCTTAATATTGGGTGAAAACAAACATATTTACGGGCAGATTAAACCTAGAGAGAGCCCTAGGCAACCAGTATATAGACGGCTTGGCGCTAGCCCCCTTTTTTTTTTAAAAAAAAAAACCGTTGCCCCACACTAGGATTTTCTCCTGTGTCGTGGTTGCGTTTACAAACATACAAGTTCACATACACATGACACCCAGACCCGGAACAACAATCTGTGGATCACACAAAGAGTTGTTCCGTGCGGGAATCGAACCCGCGACACGTTGCGCGGCAGCCAGTTGTTGCCCAGCCAGCGCGCCAACCGTGCAGACAAAGTCTATGGAATACCACGTAACCTAATTTTGTTAGGGTTAATATGGCTCTGAGCACATCATATGTGCCGATTATAAACCACATGAGTATTCAATCAATTTCATCTCTCACAATACTAAATCACTACATAGTATAAAACAAAGTCGCTATCCACCATCTGTCTGTCCCTATGTATGCTTAGATCTTTAAAACTATGCAACGGATTTTGATGCGATTTTTAATAGACTGATTTTTAAAGAAGCTTTATGTGTATAATACATTCATATTGCACCAGTGCGAAGCCGGGGCGGGCGGGATCTAAGCATACCTAGGGACAGACAGACTGTGGATAGTGACTTTGTTTTATACTACTATATGTAGTGATTTATTATTCGATTAGATGCAGTCGTTCATATACCACGTGTGTACACTGTACATACGTTTCAGCGAAGAATTTTAATTTATGTGCATTAGTAATTTAGGGTTTTGTGTACAAAACTTATTTGACTGCACAATACATGTTAAGTAGTTAGTTAGTTTAATAAAATACTCTGTAAAGATTAAAATTAAAATACATTTACTATTGATTTTACAATCTTTAAAAACATGTGATTAATAGAAAATTGTCTCTTTTCGAAGTTGATTAGCTTACCATCGAAAATAATAACATATTTCAGTCTAAAATCTCTAGGTTTAGACAGAATCTTGACACCTATTGAGTTTCCATAATAAACCTCACATATCTATCTATAACCTATCTAGAGATACTGAATTTATATCAGTTATTAAACCACTAGCTACTTCTGCGCGGTTTCATACGCTCTGTTCAGCCCCTATTGGTCGTAGCGTGATGTTTTATAGCCTATAGCCATCCTCGATAAATGAGCTATCCAACACAAAAATAATTATTCAAATCAGACTTGTAGTTACGGAGATTAGCACGTTCAAACAAACAAACAAACAAGAAAACAAACTCTTCCGCTTTATATCCTTACTAATATTATAAATCGGAAAGTGAGTTTGTTTGTTCCGACTTCACGCCGTAACTACTAAACCGATTGCATTGAATTTTTGCAGACGTAAAGTTAGTAGTCTGGATTAAATAATAGGGTACTTTTTATCCCAAAAAAAATTTATATTCCCGAGGGAAAACAAAAGTATTGGTATAGATGGCGCTGTATGTATTGGTATATGTCACATAGGCTACTTTTTATCCTTTTGTGACGCGAGCGAAGCCGCGGGTAAAAGCTAGTAATAGTATAAGATAGATTAATCATTGTTTGCCAACGAATGTATTTTTGACACATAATGTACTTAGCGACGCACAATGTATTTTTTATGGTCCCATATAACTGCATTCAAGAGGTTTATTTTGGTCGTTAAAAGGAACAAAGATTCTTATCATTAAACAATCATTTTTCTATTCTTTACATACCTCTAGGCCTCGCATCATCGTCATAGTCCATGTCCTGCGTGTCAGGGTCGAGCTCATCGTCCGCCATGCTCAGGCCTACGCTGCCCAGCCGACCTGGACCTTCCACGCACGTCGTGTCTGGACTAGCCTGGATACAGGGACAGAAGACTCGTTTAATAAATAAATAATGATTAATTTTAACTTCTCAGTTCTTTTATGGATGCATATAGCAAAAAGATCTATGAAACTTAGGACATGGGTTTCTTCCCCATTCTGGGAATTGATACTGGGCCCCACGAATCTAACTAGTTGAAGAATTGAAGTTTTTTTTCTTGGTCCATAGCCCTTGCCTATAATTTTTTTCCTAATTGTACTTACTTATTAAGACAATTGTATTTAGAATTTGTCATGTCAAAATATTACTAAACATGTTGTTTAGGGATTTGTTTGTCATAATCATTGTGTTGGGCAAAAATCAAACAGATTTGAAATCAAATCAGTCGAGCAATTTTCACCAAGAGGTCAACGCACTTTAGAACATAGTTAGTTTTAAAAATCCCTGGTAACTTCAGTCTCTTATATTACCTGTAAACTCCGAAAGCGTACCCAAGTCCACCAATAAACAAAAAACACCCTAATTCACACTATACTTCAAATTAACTGTATCAAAGAAGTGCAACTTTATAATCAGACAGTTCCCGACCTTATCCTACGAAGGATCGTCCTGCACTGAGTTAATCTGATTGATGCAGAGTGCACACAGGAAGGAATAGGCAGCGTCTTCAATTACCCTTGTTGAAGAAGTGCACTCACACTCATATTCTGTTCCCGGCCTTATTCTAGAAAGGCTTAGCATAGCATAGCTTGTTTATTTTCTCACAAAAGCACATAGAAGAGATTTGGATAAGTAATTGACGGCATATTATGGATTGATAGAATCAGTGCTTAGATACGGTCTAATATTCTGTGGAAACTCGACCAATGTGGCAAAACATGTTGAGACTACAGACTACACTTGACCATCTGTATTTGCATTCATATGCATAATGTTACTTGCTATATAGGCTTACCCACAAATGGGTACTTTCTTGGGTGAAAATTAATTATTTTCATTTTTCAATCCCATTAAATATTTGAAAATAATTACACTTTCATTTATTGATTTGGCGATATCCTTCAAGTTCGATTTATTCTTGTAAAGTTTTTAGAAATAGTTGTGCTCCTTGTCTCGAAAATATGGTGATGTCATAAGTTAGTTTTTCATACAAAATTCATAGAACAATATCGTTTTTGACGTTTCAATAAAAGTATTGAATTTGACTAGTTGTGAAATACCGTATTACATGGGGCTCACGACATAAATAGTGAAAAGTGGGTGCATACAGTTGCATTCAGTGCCGTAATGTGCACCTCTGCCTACCCTTTCGGGGATGATAGTCGTTATTTTATGTAATGTTACTTACACATGTTTATATACAACACGTCTACATCTTTATAATTAGTACTTTATTTTGCCGAGACTATACAAAGTGACTTCGGGTATTTGTGAATATTCATTCGATTTATTTTTGACAATGATAATGAATGCAATTTTTTGCAACTGCTGATGTTTCCCCAGTTGGTTTCCCTCTAGTTTTAAACGTAAAACGCTGTGTTGTAGCCTGTTTAATAGTCGGCATAAAATTTCCAAGGGTTGGTATAAGTTAACGCATTTAACGCCATAGGGGGTCACCGGTGACAGACATAAGCGAAAGATTAAAGATACCTTCAACATTTTTCTATTGTCAGTCAAAGCCTTAATCTCCTCTAAAGGCCTCATAAGCGTTACTAGTATCAAAACTGCAATAGGCTGTGAAAGTACTATTAATATTACATATTGTAATCTGATAGATACTGACCGCATATGCCAGCGCTGCTCTGATGTGGACCTCTTTCTCGCACAGGTAACACCATATCCGCTCAGTGGACACGTTCATATGCACGCAATGTTGCGAATAGTTCTGGAACAAAATAATATTACATATAGAAAGGAGTAAGGAGATTGGCTGAACAGTTTAAGTAGGTTTTTTTTTAAGGGGGGAAAATCATCGAATGACTGCTCCCGCCTGGGTGAGGCGGAAGGGAGTGTCAGACTCTTACTGACTAAAAACCACCCCGTTCCTTCTCCTGCACGTCGAGCCGGAGCCCCGGTTACCCGTTAGGTTCTCCGCGACAGTTTAAGTAGGTTAAGATTTTTTTTAAGTGTAGGTGTATTATACATAATAGGGACGATGACAGGGTATGTAAAAATCTAATTAGTCCGTCAGTTAGGTAATGAAAGATTATTAGACACTTTTTTTATTTTGTCGTTTGTGAAAACAATTTAGATAAAACGATTCATAGTTTAGGATTGGATAGGGCGGTAGCTACGTCATTTTAGGGTATAAATCATTTAAAAGTGACGTCATGCGATATTTCAAATCAATATATCTTCGAAACTATTCGTTTATGTAAGAAAATTAAAAAAATGTCTCTAATGTTTTTAAATAATCTACCAGACGGACATTAAAATAAAAATTAGTCATCTACCCTATTATTACACCACTATTTAATTAGTTAAGCGTGAAAGTGGGGTAGCGACGCACATAGAAGATTCGACACGATGAAATTTATTGATGACGTCACACAAATCCTAGATCGCGCTTGTGAAGTTTAAACGCAAAATAAAATGCATTGAAAATCCCAACATACGACTGTGGGGCAGTATCTCGCCTGGCTCCTACTTTTCTGATCTTAGGGAACTTTACTCTCTGTTCATAGGTAAGTACAGATGTAAATAAGTATTAGTTTACAAATATGAGTTTTGTCATGTGGTAGTCAATCAAAGGTGAGTTTTGCCAAACATTAGCGCTACAATTCAAGCTACGACTGATAATTTCGAAAATAAACAAAGCGCATATTCGTTCGATTCAGAGGAATGACCTTAGAACACTGATAGAGTGAGTCTAAAGTTCTAAACAAATTCCAATTTATGGCCAATCTAAAGGTCCATTACAATACATTTAAGTCTATAATAAATATCAAATACAGTTATGTATAATAAAACAATATTCGTATACCAAATAGCTGAATAAATGATTCATTCACATCACATTATCAAAGATTCAGGTTCAAAGACATTATGACTCGCAAAATACAAAATTCAGCAAGTCATTATAAAGAAGATTTCAGCCTGGTTTGCATTCGATGGAATACTTTCACAAAATCATCCCAAAACAGTCTTTATGTCTCATATTTTTACCGTTGCTTTTCGTATATGAGTGTTATGTGGGTAGGTATAGAGTTCAACTATTTTTAACTTTCGTACTTTGTAGCACGCTACATTTTCTTTAATGTCTGACTTTGATGCATATCGTCTTTATATTCCGTCTGTTCTTCTCCGAATGTCTAGGTAAAGGTTAATATTAAAATACAAACACCAAAACTATTAATAATAAACTAAATAAGTGCCAGTATGTGGGTCGGGCACTCAGTATATGCCCGACCCAGTTCTGGAAAATGACCATATCACGTTGTACTGGGACCGGTCTATCATCACTGACAGGACTATTATAGCCAACAAACCTGATATAGTGGTGATAGACCGACAAGTGCGCCGCACGATGATAATCGATATCACTATTCCTCATGATGAGAACCTCGTGAAAGCTGAAAAAGATAAACAAATCAAATATCTTGATTTGGCTCACGAGGTTGTCGACATGTGGAATGTAGATTCGGCTATCATTGTGCCGATAGTCGTGTCGGCCAATGGGTTAATCCCTAATAGCCTCGACAACCACCTTAGGAGGCTAGCGTTAGGCAGTTGGGTCAAGGGCCTGATACAGAAGGCAGTTCTCCTTGAAACGGCGCGCATTGTGAGGAGGTTTCTGTCTCTGGAGCCCTAACCACCGGTAGCTTGGACCATGCTCCCGCTACTGGTCGGCTCCTATTTTTATATTTTTAAATATTATTTTTATACTGTAGTATTTAAAAATGTAATTTTAGAGAAAGTTTAAATAAATATATGGAACTAAATAAATTAAACTTTGTTTTAAGTTATTATTTACTTCAGAAAGGAACCTTTTTGGTACGGTTAAAGGCCAGAAATGAGGTATTAAAAATGGCCCAAGAAAATTCGAAATTCGGCGTAGATTGAACATTAAAGGAGATGACAATAGAGACCTTTAATTGAAGATTTCTATCCTAGCTAACGTAAGACCAATAAGACATGATTCCTTTGTACAACTTCTGTCATAAAATAAAAATATCCTTCCTCAATTTAGTTGCCAAATGTCAACGCAACGTGTCCAGTAGTTTAGTAATAAAAGCTGCACCAGACACACACATATATATGCACATTCACGATAATTTTAGCGCAAACTGAGTACAAAGAGCTTTGTGATTACACAAACGTTTCATTGTGTTTGTAAACTGAGTACAGACGAGTACAAAACTGTTGTATCCTTACTAATATTATAAATCGGAAAGTGAGTTTGTTTGTTTGTTTGTTCCGCTTTCACGCCGTAACTACTAAACCGATTGCTTTGAATTTTTGCAGACGTAAAGTTAGAAGTCCGGATTAAATAATAGGGTACTTTTTATCCCGGAGAAATTTGATATTCCCGAGGGAAAACAAAAGTATTGGTATAGATGGCGCTATATGTATTGGTATATGTCACATAGGCTACTTTTTATCCTTTTGTGACACGAGCGAAGCCGCGGGTAAAAGCTAGTAGGTAAATAATTTATCGAAAGAGGTTTTGAAGAAACTTTTTCAAATTGGATTACTGTCATTGATGAAAGTGGTTTTAGTAATTATTTTTAGTGTTTATAAATTACATAGATACGTAAATTAAATTGGTCTTTGTCACAAGGGGATTAAGTACACAGAGCACCATCGTTTGTAGTTTTATGTCCATAATACTAGCAAATATTAATATTATAAATCTAGTCATACAAATGCAATTATAGCACATTTTAATCATACTTTCCAATGATTTGATATGTATAACATATTTATATTATCATACATCCAACCAGCATACATTTCTTATTGTTTTAAAAACTTAAAAAGCCTTACATAGCCTCTAAAAGTGTTGTTATGTGAAGCCGGAATTGTGACTTAGTATAGTAAGTTTTTCAATTTGTGTATACCTACTTATTTTAATAAAGAATTTTATAGAACAAAAACAAACAATGATTGTTGTAACTTGTAAGAAGGTAAATTTTATAATCTTAACCCTTAGAGCGCCACGTCAGTCACCGGTGCCTGACGCTAGTGGAGGTTTGACTTTCACCATTTTAAACTTGGCAGTTAAAGTATTAAACATCTAAATTATACAAGTAGCGCCATCTAGTTGTTCCTTGGGAAGGTAACCGTGCAGGATGTCATTTGTTAATCTGTGTTTGTTTTGTCTCTGCTTCTTCGTCTTTGCATCGCACAATCGCATGGCGTCGAAATGTGTTTTCTAAGGTTTTAAATTAAATTAAGTATAAAATGTCCATCATTTATTTAAATGAAAACCAACCACTTCAACAATCTTACTAAAATTTTAAATGCGAAAGTTTGTGTACTGTATGTTGAACTGTATACCAGATCATACCTAAATCTCCTTAGTAGGTACCTAAAAGATAATCCTCTTACCGAGTCTCACATTTTTTCATACAACAAAAGAACACTTGATAAAATAAATATAAAGACTATTTCTGTCGTCTGTACCTACATTATTCGCTGAACGGATCCCGACGTCAACAAGTCGTATTATGAAAGGAGAATTAAGCTCAATATCCGATCTTTATTGGTTAAACGTCTTACATTCGCTATAACTCTGAGCTTCTCATAAGGGCAGAGAGACCTTTGATCCGCATACTTTTGAAGGACTAAAATCTACAGTGGCGCCATCTACAATTAATATTTTCGATACTTCCTTTGTTTCTGTATTTAGTTACGATTTCATTAAGTCACTGACTGCCTCAATGGCCGAGTGGTCACAAGTGCGACTGCCGGGCAAGGAGTCTCGGGTTCGATTCCCGGGATAGGAAAAGATTATTGGGTTGGAACTATACCCGGTGTATGCTAATAGGCTCACTCAATATTATATGAGACTTATAACATAAATAGTGAAAAGTGGGTCTTACTCTGTACAAAGGCCATAATGTGCATCTATGCCTCTGGATATTATAATAATAGGATATTATTATTTGATTGGATGCCAATTTTAAAGCAATTTATTTAGAGCATCCTACGTCTAGTTACAATAGCATTATTTCATATCTATAAAAACAGAAAATAGCCAGTAAGTATCTACTACGTAGTTCGATGATTTTTTGCAAACATTACCACAGAACTTTTTTCTTTATACATCGTTTGTAACAAGCATAAAATTAAAGAGCTGTAGATCACGTGTATATTTTCTGCGTAACATCAACTCTAGTTATATATAATATACATAACCATGTACAGTGGGTAGCAGGTCGATCTACCCTTTTCTGTCAAATTTCTGTATTCGATTTTCAACTCTATTACTTATACATAACGTCAAAAATCCAATGACAAAAATGGAGCAGTTGAGTCGATGAGCTGACCACTTTACGTACTTATATATTTAGTTTTACCTTTACGTAAATGCAAATAACTATACTGCTCCATTGTATTATTTACAGCACTTTAAATTGTTTAATTACATCACAAGACAAGGCGATAATTATCAATTATAAACCATAATCTGTTTGCTTTAGAATTTAAAATGTTTTGTTATAGGGAAATATTCAAGTCGTAGAGATCTTGATAATGTATGAATAGGTTGCTGTTTAATGAATTTGAATTCAATCTTTGTATGAATAGACATATTGTGCGCGTCGGTTAATGCTAAGTGAATAACATTACATTCCGTAAGTAGTTGTTTACATTAATATCTGGAGTAGGACAGGACAGTACCTACAAGAATACAACTTACAAATGGGGTCTAACTTTTCAATGAATAAAATGCGTGATGCTAATATAATGAACAAATACTCTGGGTCGGGGTGTCTATCCGATTTTGTGTGTTTGTAAACGCATCTATCTTGAGACACAAGTTTAAAAATAAGGATCACTACAATATATTGTTTACTATATAAAGTTGAAGGGTATGTTAGTTTGAACGTGCTAATCTCCAGAACTACTGGTCCGATTTGAATAATTCTTTTTCTGTTAGATAATGGAAATATCGAGGACTAGCGACCCGTGCCGGCTACGCATGGGTGCAATATGCATGTATTATACATAATATGAACCTTCCTTAAAAAACACTCTATCTATTAAAAAAACCAAATCAAAATCTGTTATGTAGTTTTAAAGATATAATCATACATAGGGACAGATAGACGGCGGATAGCGACTTTGTTTGTTTTATACTATGTAGTGAAGACTATAGGTTGTAAAATATCACGTTACGATAAATAGGAGCCGAGCAGAGCGGATGAAACCGCGCGGAAGAAAGTAGTCGTTTATAAAAGGAACTAATTTAATATTCTATAGCTTTTTTTAAGGGGGGAAAATCATCGAATGACTGCTCCCGGCTGGGTGAGGCGGGAGGGAGTGTCATACTCTTACTGACTAAAAACCACCCCGTTCCTTCTCCTGCACGTCAAGCCGGAGCCCCGGCTACCCGTCAGATTCTCCGCGACAATATTCTATAGCTATTTTACTCATTTTCATTGTTACTCTTCATATTTTATTATTTTTTTTCTTTATTTCATAATTTATATTTTAATCTAGGCTTCTACTGAGCTCATAGCTAATCTGATGGTTTCTTACAGACATTTTGCTGTCCTCAAACATTGATAGAAACATATTTTAAGAACATACCTTCTGGTGTAGAGTGCTATGGTCATTTTTAACTTCAGAGCAGCCGATGTGATGGCACTCAGGCTGCAAGCATATCCAGAGGTTGGGGCCAGGACAACCGCAGTCGAAACATGTCAAATTCTGTAACAAATAATAGAAAAAATGTTATTTAGTGCATATTTTTACAAATAGTAATGTTTCCTGTCTCGGACTTAATAATTCTTTCATGAACTACGTTTAAAAAAATAGACTTCAGTCGTTTCTTTTTTTGAGGTCAGTTTCCTAATATACTGAAACCTTCTCCTAAGTGTAACAATTGTTTTTTTCTGAAAACCGCATCAAAATCAGGTCAGCCAATAGTGAGATAACCGTGCACAAACATACATACAGGTCCAACTGAGAACCTCCTTCTTTTTTTTAATCCAGTTAAAACTAGCCTAGCTACTAATATTATTTGGCTTAGTTAATGACTTTAAAAATTATCAGTATTAAGCCACAGACTCAGGAAATGTGTACAAGATCATAGAAATGAGATAAAACATAAATTTTGAAAAAAGAAGCGATAGACACAATTTTAATACTAGAGGCAAAAATAAGTTAGCTATACCGCAATTCAGACTGTCCAAAGTACAGAAATCCTTTATGGGGTTAGGTATTAAATGCTATAATAAAATACCAAATAGCATACTAGATCTCAGTGAAAGTAAATTTAAAACATATATTAAGCGCGAATTATGTAATCAAGCCTACTACACGCTGACAGATTATCTTGAAGATAAGAATGCTTGGCAGCATGTTGGTTCGGCTCCACTGGACAATACTCAAATGTAGTCAGTAGCTAAATTCCAATAGTAGGTATTTTAATACATAATTTAACACTTGAATTCTAATGTAGACAATCTAGTTTCCTTATGGCATCGAGCATTTCTTTATTGAAACAAATAGTTTCCTTTTCTTGTATAGAAGCACTAATTCTATGGATTGTCAGTATGCATATGTGAGCACCATGTTGGACTTTAAGTTAATTTTTATTTATTTATTTTTTTTAATTTTTGTAAGTTATTAGTATAATGCGTCAAGCGTGTCTTTGCATTGTTCTTACATATGCGTACAGTATTGAAATATGTATCAGAGACATTGTAGAACATACTTTTTTAAAAAGAGTAACGAATGGAGTTTCTTGCTCGTTCTTCTCCATTCGAATCTACTTTTTGGAATGAGCACCTAGCTTCACCTAGTTTCACTGACGGACTGACTGACAGACTATTATTTATTTTGTATTTGTTGACGTTTCAAAAGCACCAAACTATGGTTTAATTGAAATAAATGCTTTGACTTTGACTTTGACATAAAGGTGTTTTTCAATGTAGCTAGCTGGTGCCTGCGACTTGGGCCGCATATAATATTATAATATTTTTTTTGTTTAAATGTTCCAAAACAAAAGTAGCCTATGTTACTCATTAGTACTTCAGCTGCCTCCCAAATAAAACTTACAAAATCCGTTTAGCCCGCTGTATCGTATGTATATTCATATATGAATGTAGTAAAAACCATGTCATGTTTAAATATTATAAACAGACACTCTAATTTTATTTATCTGTATAGTATTTTATTTGTATTTTTCTTTTGTATGTATCTGTATATCTGCTATAGTTCCGATTTTGAGCAACATTATGACCATAGTTACCAATATCCAAAAATCAAAACCTAATCAATACTATCATAAATTCTAACACACTAGCAATTTACTTGTTATCAAAACAATATCAGTGATATATAGACAGTAGGTATAAGAGACAAATTTATATTGATAAACTGATAATCTGTGCTATCTAGAAGATTACATAACAATATATTAATTTGCATCAGCGACATGAAACTTTCCTTCTGCTGTAAAATTATAATATTTTCCAACATTAACTAAAAATCGCGGGTCACTCACGTGAAAATACTGAGAAAATGTCTACTAGTTTCCACCTGTTCCCAGAGAGGAGTTCTTCCTAGGGTTCCAGGCTGCATGAAATCGCTGTGACCGCTGATCATGAGAAAGAATCCCTCTGTAGTTCAAAACTAGTAGAGCTTTTCTCCATATTTTCATGTAAGTAACCAGTGATTTGTAGTTAATTTACTATGTCTCACAATAGTTATTATTAAAACATTTCCTATTATTATTAAAAGTTTATTAGACAATACAAACACAATAATAAACAACACCATACTGAATTGCTTTTTTAATGCATCCATACTAAGTTAACAACACAAGCCTTTGTCCAAGGAATCAAAAGATTAGGCAGAAACTACAAGGCGCCACCTAGTATGATCCTTGCATACTCTTTCTTCACACATCCTCTTACATCCATCACATTCATGCACCAGACAGACCAGACCAGATGCACCATTTTTTTTTTCAAAAACAAATACCGAGGTTATGAATTTATTTAAAAACTATATTAATGCAAGTTAAGCTGGTAGTTAATATGAATAATTTCATTTCAGTGACATAGGTGGCTTAGATATTAGTATGTGTAGATTCTATAGACAAAAACTATAAATTCAGTGTGTTTTAGTTATTCTCAAACATAAATTGTATGTTAATTTTGCTGTTGACAATAACAGTATGTACTTATGATACACATTTTATACTTTACTTCAAAGACATGCAAAAATAAGTTAAGCAAATAAATTTTTGATAAGTATTTCTAACTTGCTGTCGAGCCTGTCATCATGGACAAAGAAGTTCAATGAAAAAAAACCTATAGACGTAATCTACTTAGACTATGAAAAAGCCTTTGATAAAGTTCCCACAGGTAGGCTGCTACAGAAATTAGAATTCGTGGGAATACGCGGAAAACTACTGAGCTGGATCGAATCCTTTTTGCGGCAAAGAACTTTACGAGTAAGAGTCGGTGAGACGTTATCAGAACATCGAGAAGTGCATAGCGGAGTGCCCCAAGGGTCTGTATTGGGCCCAGTGTTGTATATAATATACACATTTGACCTTCCCAGTTGCCTGAGATGTGAAGTCAGCATATTTGCTGATGATACTAAAATATTTGCGGATCCGACAGTTGACTATAACCATCTTCAAGAGGACTTAAACAGAATAGCAAACTGGTCCAAGGAGTGGCTCATCAACCTCAACGCTTCTAAATGTACGGTACTGCATATAGGTAACAGTAATCCTCGTCTGACATATAAACTGGGTAACGCTGAACTGACAGGGGTCAAGGTGCAAACAGACTTAGGGGTAAAGATTACAGAGGATCTAAAGTGGGAAGAGCACATAACTTCGATCACCAAGAAAGCCAAGAGTCTTATATACCTCATCAGGAAAGCGTTTGGTGTCTTGACTCCTGAGATGATGCTTAAGATCCACAAAACTTTCGTCAGGCCCATCCTAGAGTATGCATTTCAGGTCTGGAGCCCCTACTTCGCAAAGGATATCAAACACTTGGAAAAAGTACAGCGTAGTTTTACTAAAATACCACGAGCACTGAAACAGCATCCATATGAAGAACGCTTGAAGGTTTTAAACTTAACCACATTGAAGGATCGCAGGCAGCGTGGAGACCTAATTGAGACATACAAGATCTTGAGTGGACATTATGACATTACTGATTTCAACCAAATGTTCTCACGTAATAAAAACGTTCATCTTAGAGGCCACCACCTTAAGCTGTGTAAAAGCTTATCGAAAAATATTCCTCACAGACACTTTCTGAGTAATCGCGTGGTCGGAGCATGGAACAGGCTGCCAGAATATGTAATCGCTGCACAGAATGTTAACCAGTTCAAAAACAGGCTTGACAGATACACAACATTGAATAACCACTGATAGAAAAATACGATACAGGCATTTATCAGTTGTTTCAACTGCCTGTCTGAATTAAATAAATAATAAATAATAATAATAATATTTTATACAATGCTAGTTTTTATCTGCAGAATTGCTAATGTAGATTAGACTATATGTAAGGACATAGTCTTATTAAGAGGTATGTAGAAGGCTACATACTTCCTAATACATTCATGTGTGACAAAACAATTTTAAGATTATCAGTTGAATTGAATGGATAAAGCTATAACTTTCGCATTAGTAATATCAGTGGGATGCATTATCACGTCTCTATATTACCCAAATATTTGGTATACTGGCATTGAATACTCTTAGGCCTGTTAGCAAGAAGTTCATCTTTATGCGACAGTACATATAATTTTTTAATGTTCTTTCTAAATAGTTATTTTTAGGTTTTGTTTTTTATATTTTTTGTAAGTAGTTTTTAAGTTGTATAGATTATACATATTAGTAATATGGATATCAATAAAGCATTTGTACACAAACACTATTTTATTTTAATTTCAAATAAAGAAATAAAATGTCTGTTTGATCTTATAAGAATCACAATATCAATTTGAAAGTGATAACTTCACTTTAATTGATGAAATATGTAACTATAGAATACATACATTCCTTTACATAAAGAGAATAATAATATTTCAATCAATAAGCACAATACACACAAACAATGTAAATAACCCTAACTATAAGATCCACTTACTTACTTTTCCAACATTGAATTAATTATAATTCTATTAAGAAAATGTTAAATTAAACTGTCAAACACCAAGCGGTCACCGGTGACCGCGATCTATTGTTCTTTAATTGTGTCTATAAAACCGGTACTCGACGAGTTAAAGGGTATCTGAAGAATTTAAAAATAGATTATGGATTAAATTATCTGTGGCACATCAGGAACTTTTTTTTTTCGGTCTACCCTTTCATTTGTTCATTCCATTTCATTATGTTCTTTGTTTATGAGTTTCTACCATCTCATGTGCATGCAATCAAACAAAGGTTTGCTATGTTTTAGATTAAATTAGTACTTGAACTAGATCTAATTGCAATTAAAATTCTCATTAGTCTTACTTGAATAATTATCAAGGCATGATATGCAGTTTACATGTACTGTAGTTAGATAACAGACAGAGGTAAATGGAATATAAGAAAAACATTGCCAGTTTCCAATGCAATCATAGCCTAAAATGGTAAAATAAATAATTTATAAGTAATGTGGTGTGCCAGTGTGCTCAAATTATAATTGTATTATTGATGGCCAGCTTATGTAAAATATTTCCTGATTAGATGTTAGTTTAATTTAACATTAAAACAAAGGTGTATGCAGTAAATATCAATAACAAATTGCAGTTTAGAGCTCAATAAAAAGAAAAAAGACCAGTAAACATTATCAACTGGAATTTTTCAATGAAAAGTGATAGTAAATATGCAAACATTACGAACAGTTTGCGCGCTACTCCGAGTAGTACTCGGTGGTGTGAGCATTACACAATATAACTAGACTAAACCAAGAATGCTAATTACCTATGACATTACATTTTAGGTTAGGTACCATGAAAATTCTTAATATTTACCTCTTTCGACTGCCACAGCTCCTTCTCGAGAACATCAGCTAATTTATTTAGATGGTCACATGTCACTCCTTTATCCATTTTCAGGAATACACTACTTATAAACGTAAATATGAAGACAAATATACTGATTCACAATAGGCTTGTAAATAAAAGACATATTCTATACTACAGCGAAACAGAACAATAAAGAAAACAGAGCAGGAGGCAACAGAAACAAATGGTTCAATTTAAAGGGAAACATTTCGAGAAAAGGGCTAATAATTGAATTAGATTACAGAAATTTCCTACAACACAAAACCTTCCGTGACGAGCGAAAAGTCAGCCCTCTATTTGGTTTCATTCAATCGTACAGATTTCGAATGTTTCGTTCGATTCCGGTAGCGTTTTCTCATTTATTTACAAAAGTTAGAAAGAGTGCAACATAGTCGATTTGAATGTCGACATGTTGAGTGAGTGAAATATAGTAAAAAATGAGTTGCCACTTTAGTCAAAATAATCAATTTTTCAATGACTATTTGGTGCAGTGTTGCAAATGAGTAAATTATACTTGCCCTTGTAAGTTGCAACTTTCTACGTGACCATTCGCTTTCTTTGTTTAAAGGCTATTTCAGAGGTAGACACTTCATGCCACTCATGATATGTGCACCGATAAAATTTATTTATGAGGACAATGATTTTGCTGGCCTCAACTGGTTACGGTTCAATCAAGATTCGTGAACTGTGTAGTTGCAGCCTATTACACAGTGATTATTGCAATCAAATTCATATAACTTTTCAGTCATTATGATAACAAAATTACTTATTTTGTGAGTGATGTTTATCAGAGTTCCATCGCAGAGTTCATAGTTCTGTTTTCTGTCGACATAGTATTTCTGAACGCTTCAGAAAGGATGTTGTCATCTGTCACAGCAACAGAATTCGACAGATGTCATTGTCAGTTTTGTTGACGTTTTGCTTTTCATGTTTTCGTTTCGATCGATTGGTAAATAAATGAAAGATTTATTAAACAAGGGAGTGTTTATTCTGTTAGTAATAGAAGGGTAATATATTAATAGCTAAATTAACAGACGCCACGCAATGACTTCGGCGTCGTCGAGTAGTGCTCGATCGTTGTTTGCCGAATCTAAACAGCGCTTAGCTGAAAGAGTTCAAGTTAATATGAACAACATTTCGTCTTTGGCTCGCCAGATACAAAGAGGATCAAAATCTAATGAGGTAAACTTACAGAATTATTTAGAAATAAAGATAATGCCACTCTTTTGATTCCCTGAAGAGCAGTGGTAACTATAGGTGTACATTTTTCAATGTGACCTCCTCTTTTCATTTCTAAGTCCCATGCAATAAGGCTCTGCTATTGCTATACACCAGGTACAAAGCCAGTCTAAGTGCTATTGCTGAAATTTTACTAGGAGCAAACTTGTAAAATGTAGAGTGGAAATTATTATAATAAGTTAGAATTAGAATAAGATTTACAGCTTATTGTAATTATAAATATTCATTCTGATACCCTTACTGCTTTTAACTATGAAAAAATATATGTTCTATAATTTTTTTTATTATATTTTACAGCTTCTATCAAAAGCGGCCAGAGAGATGGCATCAACTGAACATCAGATGGAGACCAGTGAAGAGAATCTAAAGAAGATGCAACTTATAGCAGTACATATGGGTTACCAGTTTGAAAATATACAGAAATCTGCTCAAATGCTCACTGAGATTGGAGAAAAAGTTAATGCTATGCAGAGGTGATAGAGCATAGACAACCAATTATGTAGTATTTTTTTTAAATTGTGTAAGTATAACCAGTAATAGCACTTTACCTTTAGTAAAATATAGAAGTGCTCTTTGATTGTGTGGAATGAAATCAGCAAGGAGTTTTAAACACAAATATTTATTAAGTTCCAATTATTGTGTTAGTTTTCTTAAACATATGCTGAATATCTTAGATGAAATACATCTAGGTTACAGTTTGAAATGTTAGTATTTATAATTGTGAATTCAGTTTTAATTAATTTAGCTAAGGAAGGACCTAAACAATTTTGATAAGTCACAAAATGTTAATTATAAACCTTCTAAAATGTTTTGTATCTATGTTGTATTCGAATTTGAATATATCAATATGAATTATTAATTTTAATTAATATAATTTTGTAAATAAATAAATATTATCTTAGTACACATTTGCTTTATTCTATCACATCAAATCATTAATAACTTTTTTCTTACTATACATAAGAGAGTTTATCATAATCTCCAAACTTCAGGAGTGGTTTGGAGATCACCAGTTTAGCAGCAGCTTTAGTTTAGCAGTTTAGTTCGGTCTCGGTAAAATGTGTAGACAATCCTTTGAAACAAAAAAGTAGAAGGCAATGTTTCGTTGTTGATATTAATTGCTATGATTTTATAACCAGGACACGAACTTTTTATTTATGACGCTAGTCTCTAGTGATTGTGAGTGGACAGTAACTTTTTTTATGGAAAGGAAAACAATAAAATTATAATAAATCATTTATTTCAGGCATAAGAACCTATAGGAACAAATTAAACATCAATCACAAATTTATAAATGACTAGCTTCTGCCCGCGACTAATTGTACTCGCAATCTGCGCGGTCCAGCTATTCTCAAGTTATGGCGTGACAACGGGAAACGGGTTTCATTTTTATATATATTTATATATATAGACAGTAAAATAAAATAAAAATCACAATAAAATAAAATTACAATAAGATAAAGATAAAATTTAAATTAAATACAACGTTGATTTAAGTTAACTAAGAAATTAAAAATTATTAGTTGTATTTGCATTAATTAAGTCAATAGGTAAAATCTCAATTGCATATTCAATATGGAATTAGTAAGATATTTAGTAAGATCGTGACTTACTTATGTCTAAGGAAATGCTCGGGGCCTCAGTTGAGACGAGATTGGGACCAGTGAAAGTCCTAGGATAGCCGTAGCCGTAGGTTTGACTCCAATGGATTATTACTGCTTTTGTTCCGGCTAGAGATTAACTGTCACAGGAATTGTAGTCTTATTATTAGGCGGTAGAATGGGTTTCGGTGTAGCAGTGTGTGTTACGGCATAGATTTGTGATTTTAATGGTATTATTATCTTTGTTTGTCTAATGTCTTGTAATTATTGGATATCGATTGTGAATCTAGAATACGTAAATTAGATACCTAAGACTATCATCATAAGGTACCGATTGCCGTCAGCATTCTTTTTTTACAGGGCATAGTCTGGTACCTAGGTACATTCTGTAGTTATTGGGTAAGCAGGCAAGGAAATAAAGACTGAATCAGTACAGAGACAGTAGTTACTGTTACACAAAATTATGAACTACGACATCAGCCTTGTTACAGTCATGTTCTTTGCCATTCTGACCATTATCTACCAGGTCATTCATCATAATTTTATTAATCCTGTTGTAGTTAACATGTAAAGCAAGAAGTTATAAGTTTATTTCCTTCTTATATCGAATAGTCAATAACATATTATAGGTAACACTTTGGAAGACCAGGACCTTTAGCCAAACACCACTTTAGCGCTTGTCTACAAAGAGAGTAGAAATCAAAATGTATGGGAATGACACAGACAAGTGTCAAAATTTACGTCAATTCCTTATAATTTGGTTTTCTACTCTACATGTAGACAACCGCTAAATGGCATTTGGCTACAGCTGCTGGGAATTGAATCCCCAACGACTTTGCTACTAGGAAATCATACAACGATTATGCTAAGGTCAATATAAAAATAAAACTACCAAAAAGGTTTTATTTTGCAAAGGTTAGCCAACCAAACATGGTAAGTAGTAATTATAGTATTGCAAAATTAATCAAAGTTATATTTTTATCGAATAAGACGCTACCATATCTAGGCACAAAATGTTATTAACTGTGATGCTAAATTTTATATTTAGTAATTGTAGGTATAATTTCGACATAGCATGGAATGATTCATTATCGTCATCAACAGCCCATTCAGTCTAGATTCATGCATTATCATCGATAGCTCATGAGAGTCTTCTATGAGCCTTCTTTTCAATAGATGGAATTATCATAACATGCACACGTAGCAAGCGGATTGGAGATAGCACGTTCAGGTTCATCAGAGATTGCTGTTACCCATCATCTTCTAGTATTACGGGTGTCCTTGGACGGGGCTGATCGCTTCACCATCACGTGTTCTGTCTGCTGGTTGATCTCATCATCATCAACAACCTATAAATGCCCACTGCTGAGCAAAGCCTCTTCTCACACGGAGAAGGTTTGAGCATTAATCACCACGCTTGCTCAATGCGGGTTGGCGATTTCAAACTTATAATTACAAATTATAAGCCCAGGTTTCCTCACGATGTTTTCCTTCACCGTTTGTCAGTGGTGTCTAAATAATCTTAGATAGTACATATGACTCGGAAAAAGTCACATTGGTACTTGCCGTTGGTAGGTTTCGAACCAGCACCCTCATGTATGAGAAGTGCGTCATAAACCTCCGGGCCACCACGATGCTCGTTGACCTATATCGATTAAAACAAAACACCTTCATATTGAACTATTGGTGTGTATTGCTTTGCCACTTGTACGTACTTACCTACCTACATAATACAGGTTGAAAACATAATGTTTTTTCATACCTACAATACGAAACTTAAGCCTTGTACCGTTTTCCAATAAAAGGATCACAATTTCATAACTTTTATTGTGCTTTATGACTATTATTATTAAATTATGACAACAATAGGAAATGTTTTGCTATTTTGAACCTTATTCTTTATAGTGTAATGGTTATAGGCAGTAAAAACAGTTGCAGAAATAGAATAGTAAAAAAAGTATCCGTAAGAAATGTTTGCGAATTGCAATGCGTTCTGTATTGACCTCTAGGTCGATTTCACTTAAACGCTTACCACCTTATTATATTAGTTTCTTAAAACTTGGGTCTCCTAACTAGATTTTAAACGAGAACATACCTTATTTTAAGTAAAATCGCGGGTTACTCAGGTGAATATACTGAGAAAAGCTCTACTAGTTTCGAACCACAGAAGGAGAGAACCTACCTTATACTATGCATACCATGCAATTATTTTATTTTACTTCCCAACTGAGTTAAAAATGTTCGTGAACACTAACTTATAGAGGTAAAATTCTAATCTAAAATATTGTTTCTCAATCTCACAAATGGGAAAGCCTGAATGCTGGTGATCAGCTACTAAAAAAGTGTGTATGACCGACTGCAGCTTGTTTGCCCCCCCCCCCCCCCCCTCTGTTCCCCAAGAAAACTGTTTTTTACTCTTTTTTCAAGTCTTTTAAACACTGTAAACGATATCTCGAAGGTAATTATAGACATACCTATAGTGAATATGACCCTAAATCACGTGTCATCCATATTAGAAATCCCTGAACGGATAAACTAGGTAATGGTGCAAATGTATATAGAGTTAGATAGCTACATTAATTAGGTACACAGTGTAATATTGTATACGAAAATTGGAACACCTAAATATTAGTTTTCATGACCCGGGAACCGAACACGAGACTGCAATATTTTACACTCGGCGAACACAATTGAGTTCACTAGATCAACAGGGCACTCAGTTTCGTAGCCCAAACAGGTTTATATATTGATTAAATTAATTCAAACAATTTACGATTTGATTGTCTTTGTGAATTGTAAATTTAACATTTCGTATATGGTGTGGCTGTTTAGGTCAAGAGTTGTAAGTGTGGACATATTATTTCAACACAATAATCATGTTTGAGCTAGATATTGTTCAAAAAGGTTGCATAAAACAGGCATCCTCCTTTCAGAAACCCACATTAGTAACCCTCTAGTGGCCATAGACTACTATCAAAGTATTGTTAATACTTTTTGATACACAATCGTGCTTACTATGCCATTGTATCCATTGCCCGCTCCAATTCTTGCACTTTCGTTTTTTTTCTGCGACATCTATTATTATTCTATTGGGCACGAGGTTATGCAACCACTGCCTCTGGAGTTTTGATATAATTTTTACTGCTTTGTGTTCCAACAACAAGAGCGTTGGCGCGAAATAACTCCGCCATCTTTCTTTTTACGACGGCGCAGAGTTGAATTTAGAAAGTGTTATTTTTTTTAAACGGCAAAGGTAAGTTTGCGATACAGTTTGGTCGTGACTGCAGAAGCGACTCGGCCTTAGTTACGCAAGTTGCAAGTTGTAATTACTTGTAAGTCGAAAGTGCAAAATTAGCGAGCGAGCTAATGTTACTAACAGTCTTGTTCTGATATTTAAACGAAGATATGGCGGCTTTTAGGTTGATTGGAGCCGGTTTTTTGAAGATCTGATTCTGTCCGGGTACGTAATTGTGGTTAGTTGTGTGCCTTACACAGGTAGTGTGATTCAGCGGTTTAGGAGTGCAGTAAGTAGTGTCCGTCTGCATATGACCTTTCAGTTTTTGACAGTCCGTTCCTTTCTGTGTTACCAAATCGTTCAAAGATTACAAATCATCATCAAAATTGTTATTTAACTTTGTAAAGTTGTTATTTCGTTGTCCGTTGACAGGCGGACATCTTCAGCTATTGGGTAATACCCATTCGTTAGGAAATCATGCCCATTGTTTGTGGTTTTCAGTTTTTACACTGTCATCCAATTTATTTATCTATCATTGCTAGTAGGAGTTCGGATGCTGGTGATAGATTTGTAGATAGAACCTAATGAGGAGATAGTCAATGGTTTTTTATTTACTAAAGGCTACATATTTCTTTTACACCGCTGAGGTAGTAAAAAATTTCATATACAAAAAACTGAATGAATTTGAGCATTTGGCACAGAGATAGATTGTACTAAAACGGGCGAAGGCAGTTGCAGGAGTCAGTTCCAAATATAACATACGGTACCTACTTAAAGAAAAACATTTTAGATAGATACTCAGATACTCTTTAACTTTGACATTAGTATCGTATTGGACCTTTCTCAGTTTGCATCACTGTACAACTTGGTTCATCTTCCGCCTCTAGTTCGCCATCTTCAGGTCATAAGGTCATCTGGCTGGGTCATCTAGCATTACCACCGTCGCTCTATGCATGTGTAGTACCATTACTTGTAAACTTAGTAATATTTATAGTAATTTATTGGTATTAAATTAACAAGGTGGACAAACAATCTTATAAAGGTTGCAGGCAGCTGCTGAATGCAGGACGATGTGGAAGTCATTAGGGGAGGTACATATTTAGTAAGTATATAATACTTTGTGGCTGGTATTGTGTTGTTTATCATCTAGATAGTAGATATTCTTAAAGCATCCAATGACTTCTCCCGCCTGGGTGAGGCGAGAGGGTGTGTCAGAATCTTACTGACTAAAAGCCACCCCGTTCCTACACCTGCTCTGTATCGGGCATCAGCCCTGCTGGGCCCCTATCTTTGGTGGTCTGATGGAGCCTACTTATGCCGTAGTACTATTTATTAAGTAGCATTTCTTTTGGCAGCTGGCTTTAACTTTGATAGGTTCAAGGGCATCCTTTTTCAATTTCTGTGCTCTTGATATTTTTAATTTCACATCACACAAAGATACATAAACTGGTAACTCAGAAAAATAACTAGAAGAGGAAATTAGTAAGTATCAACGAAAGATGAACTAATTAACATCAGCCATTGACAGGACACTTAACAAAACAACATCTATTTCCAACCAATAAAGACGATAATCCCAAAGCAAAACTAACAAGACTAACGACCGTACTTCACTGGCTTATTTGCACAGAGTAGCACCAAGTGTTTTGTTAAGTCTTGATCAATCATCGTGGCTTGAGGTGTCATGAGCAAGTTTTTACGTTGCGACAAAAACTGGCACGCTTCATTGAACGCTGACCGATTGGATAAAGATGGTCTGTGGATTTTTCATCTCCTGGATGAATCTGCTAATATGTATAATTAGATGATATTTTTTTAATTGACTTTGACTTTGATCCTTTTTAAAGGAATGGAGTGGCTTACTTATTATGTACAATTATTTTTGCCAGTCAAATTGTACTTGCTATGAACCCATTCATTTGTTTACTAGTAAGATTGTGACAGAAGGGTGGTTTTCGCTTAACAGAGGACAGTTAAGATTTCGATTTAAATGAAGAACTCAAAGTTTGGCTGAGTGGTAGTTCGGAGTTCGGACGCAATGTAATCAGGACAAGTGCAATCCCTATTTTTTATCCAATGAATGAGGTCGGTGAATAAAATTGGAGTGAGGTCGGAGACAGAACTACTATTCATCATCATCATCATCAACAGCCTATAAATGCTCACTGCTGAGCAAAGCCTCTTCTCACACGGAGAAGGTTAGAGCATTAATCACCACGCTTGCTCAATGCGGGTTGGCGATTTCAAACTTATAATTAAAAAATTATAAGTCCAGGATTCCTCACGATGTTTTTCCTTCACCGTTTGTCAGTGGTGTCTACATAATCTTAGAAAGTACATATAACTCGGAAAATGTCACATTGGTACTTGCCGTTGGTAGGTTTTGAACCCGCACCCTCATGTACGAGAAGTGGGCGTCTTAAACCTTCGGGCCACCACAACTTGCACAACTACTATTGCAATTTAATAATTCTGTGATAGTCATCCATGCTAACTCAAATAAAGGAAGAGAATTGATTTCAAATGCATAAGAAAGACATCGTCCATTAGTATTGTGTTATTCAGTGCAGTGCAGTTTTATTGTTTTACCTTGTGATCAGAACACAAAATTATTAGAACAACAATGTAAAAAACAGACTTCATTTATTTGAAAATCAAATTCAAAAATGTCAGTTCAATTTGAGTCAACCTGCGTAAAAGTATGAGGAAATTCACATGATGATGGTAATGTATGCTACACGTGTGGATGGAAAGGCATAGGTCGATATAGTTATGTATATATGTATGTTCAGGTGGGCAATTACCAACTGGTTGTGGACTTGTGATGTGAGGGCAATGCGTAAAGATTGATTCTGTTGGTAAACAGCAAATGTCAGGTGAATTAATGGGTCATATATAAATTTTGTTAGGAACTGGTTTGTTTGGAGGATCTTAAGGTTTAAAGATATTATGATGTTGAACCTAATGTTTGGTGTTGGTATTTGGCTGTGATACAGTGGCTGGGCAATCGGCTGCTGCATGATGGGCAGTGGGTGTGATTCCTGTATGGAAAACATTATGTGATTGGTTTATATGTTTTTACTAGCGACCCACCCCGGCTTCGCACGGGTGCAATATGCATCTATTATACATATAAACCTTCTTTAAGAATCACTCCATCTATTAAAAAAAACCGCATCAAAATCTGTTGCATAGTTTTAAAAATCTAAGCATACATAGGGACAGACGGACGGCGGAAAGCGATTTTTTTCTATGCAGTGAAGTGCAAAAAGTAAGGTCTTCAAATGAGACCTATTTTTTTGTTTCTTTATTTGAGCGGGGAATATCAACCAATTCTTTCTCCCGCCAGGGTGAGGCGAGGGGGAGTGTCAGACTCTTACTGACTAAAAACCACCCCGTTCCTACTCCTGCACTTCGAGCCGGAGCCCCGACAACCCGTTAAGTCTTCCGCGGCTCCATATCGGCATGAGACCTAGTTGAGAGTTTTAGCTAAAAATAATATTAATCTATTTGAAAAGAAATTCCTATCAACACAGTTATTTCGAAGTGTAATGACCAGCGTCAACGGAGTTTTTAAAATTTAAACCAAGCCAGTAATATCCTATATCTACTTTCTTGCGATCATAAGAATTTATCTGCAATAGTATTACCATATATAGCGACATTAACGTATATATTTGTAAAACATCATTTTATAAAAAAAAAACTATTTTGAGATTGAATCATGATAGCACAAGTTTAAACCTTAGTGGATTTTGGTTGCTATTTTAAATGGATACTCCTGTACTTATTGTAAATATGATAAATAAAAAATAAAAAATTGTTCGCAGTGCGAAACGCACAATACTAAAACAAATTCGATATTCAAATGTGACATTTGGCAGTTTAAATGTAAATTAGGTGTCTATGGTCGTATTTCTTGTAATCGATTAAAGTGAACATCAATGCCGATCCCTAAACCCAAATCGATAAATGTCTAATTGTAAGCATTGCGTAAATGTCTGAAGATGGGAAAGGAACTGCATCAAATGTTACGAGATTACTTAACATTAAAGTTGAGGTCTTTATTATGGCTAGACAGAGGTACAGTTATAGTTATAGTACAGTTTGTTTTTTGGTTTCCATTTTCCAAGTATCTAAAGTAAGGTAAAGAGCAGGCTAAGTGATAAAAAAATCTTTACTAATATTATAAATCGGAAAGTGAGTTTGTTTGTTTGTTTGTTCCGCTTTCACGCCGTAACTACTAAACCGATTGCTTTAAATTTTTGCAGACGTAAAGTTAGAAGTCAGGATTAAATAATAGGGTACTTTTTATTCCGGAAAAATTTTATATTCCCGAGGGAAAACAAAAGTATTGGTATAGATGGCGCTGTGTGTATTGGTATATGTCACATAGGCTACTTTTTATCCTCTTGTGACGCGAGCGAAGCCGTGGGTAAAAGCTAGTATAAATATAAAAATCCAAATATTTATTGACAGCAGGTTACAAGGGTAACCGGCCAAGTAAACGAACAAAACAAATGAATTACGAACACGAAAAAAGATAATTACCAAAGATACATATAACTCTAAACATATAACTCTAAACGTATACTTTTAGCTAAAACAGGCGTCAATGTTACTTGTTACCTTTTCCACCAATTAGTAGGAGGTCTGCCTACCCTAGATATAGGAACAGGCGTGCTGGCCATACAAAGTGTCAATTCACTTCGGGTATTACCATGCAAATGGTGGTTGTTGCTCAAGAGCTGCGCCGGCGCATCTTACACTACATAGATCGTTACGTCACTGGTTCATGCCAGTCGTATGTGGCAAGGAGTAATGTGTAGAATAGACGGTAAAGGGGAAAATGGCAATTAAAATGAGAATGTCAGAGGAATTTTTTACCCGTTATGTTATGTTATGTTATGCGTCCCTCATAGCTTATTGATATAAACAAAACATGATTTCAGGTTCAGTGTTACATGGAGAGAATTTTTGAAACTGAAAGTACTTGATTATACTTTTCCCGACCTAGAAATTGAAACCGAGACTCTACGTCTTGGTGGTCGCGCTTGTGACAACTCTTTTTTTTATGGAATAGGAGGCAACCGTCGCCAATGGACACCCGCAACACCAGAGGAGTCACAGGTTGCGTTGCCGGCCTTTTAAAAAGGCGCTACACTCTTTTCTTGAAGGTTTGAAGGTCGTATCGGTTCGGAAATATTTCTTATATCTTTAGAAAATTAGTTCAAAAAGTATTATTAATATTATTTTTGTAGTTTTACTGACCAGCTCATCACCTAAAGAAACTTTTCTTCAAAAGCATGTTGTTTTCGGCGACAATGTGATACCCGATTTGTTATTGTCAATACCAAAAAATATGAATTCGTACCTAATATTTGAGCCAAACATAAGATCGGTTGCTTAATTTCAACAATGTTGGGCTTCAATATCCTGTTCGAGCTTTCGCCGTCCAGTATATAAATAAGTATGAAGGAAAAAACTGAGGATTACTCATTGAGGTGGCATGACGACACTCTTTGACAAAGGTTTTATTATTATTGTAACACGTACAATGTCATTTTAGTAGAAGATGCTGGCTTGTCGAGTAGTAAGTATGTAGGTATGTGTGGCTATTATTGCCCATTATTGGTCGAGATTAGTTTCACAACTTAAGGGAGTCCACCAGTGCGGCGGAAAGTAAATAATATTTATAAGGTGTAAAACACTGTTTAATAAAATATAATATTATACGTACAACCATTTTGCAATTAAGAAAAAATATGATGTAGGAAAACAAAAGTATTGCTGTCAATACTTTATGAGTACTTATTCTTCCAATAGAATCTGTATTCTATTGGAAGAATACTCAAAAAATACTCAAATTTCACCATTATTGTATAGATAAACGGTTTTTTGTAATGTTTACGACAAGAATAATTATTTAATCTTTACAAATTTGTATTCCTTATAATTTTAGATTTATACTGGTAAATTCGTTAATTTTTAATTCGCTATAATAGTTGTAGATTGGTAGAAAATAGGCTTTAAGTCGGAGACGTACACGGCGCGTAAGCACACGCGTCGCGCGGGCGTTAGAGACGTGTCGCTGACGCAACGCGGGCGTTAGAGTAGCTAAAGAAAACAGGTGAACTAACTAATAGTAAAAAGTATGAATATGAGGAAAGAACAGATTATTGAAATGATAAGTAATGAAACGTAGGTGAGCAGCCTACACACCCAATTACATGGCGGACCGCGATCGAGCTCACTTCGAGAGTTCGAATTGATATCTTACAGCATATCCTACCTGAATTGTTATGTTCATTATTGTTAAATTCTTAATAAGCTTTATAGTTATACCAAAAGCAGTCCAGGATGGTTCGAATGGGAACAGGGGAAGGACCAAAGAACACCTGGTATGAATGATGGACGGAGATGGACAAATCTCATAGCAATTAACGGCTAAAGTATTGATCTACTCTTAACTCTACTTAGTACTTTTTCATATTATTTTGCGGTATCTGTTTATCCATATTATGTTCTTTAGTCGTCCATTGTATTCACATTTTAATTTGAGCTTATACTTTATATTCCATGTCATTATTTAATGTCGTTACGGAAGGAAACTCCGTACTTTGTTAACTATTTTAATTAATCATCAAAAACGTAAGGACATTGCTCAATTTTAATAGACTTCAAACATTAACACCTTAAAAAGCCACATTTCCTTCACAATCTCAACAAAAAAGTACTCCAATTTTGTTCTAAACCAATAAATAAGTCTAGAACCGAATAAATCAAGTGCATATTTTCAATTCTTGCAACTAGAACTTTGTAAAAACTTGCTCTGTGTGCTCGTGTTACCTACATCCCCATGTTCGGTCGTGTCCAGGAAGCAATAGTAATGTCGAAATATAACTCTTTATATGCGCCCACGCCGCCATTACTCCTCCGAACTCCGCTTATTATTGCATGCTTCTGACAGGATAATATTAGGGAAGGTTTTAAAATTACAATGTTCGAGTGAATACTGAAGTTAGAGGTAATTTATTAGCGGTTATTGGTGGTGTAACTGAAATTGTTTTCTGGTTTACTTTTATGTTTGTGGTGTTGCGCAGTCTGTGTTGTTGTTGTTGTATGGTTGGATTTTGTAACGTTAGGGATGGAAATGGTGATGTTGCAAATAGGTTCTTGAATACCAGTGTTGGGTGCTCATTGTGCCCAGCTTTATGCTGTGCTCATTGTGCCCAGTTGGTGACCCGTTCGGATTGGGCATGTCCGCCAACACCACGCAGTATGTTGCACCTGTATTATTGGCTTGTTTTAGTTTTATAATTTACCTGTTATCTTTTCATTTTTCTGTTTTTATAGCTTTTTATTGTTATATGTCTTTTCTGGCGTGCATGTCTTATGCCGAATAAACGTATTTCATTCATTTATTCATTCATTCAATACAGGTTGCATACCTACCGACAAGCGACCCACTAGAAGATGGACAGACGACCTAATAAAGGTGGCAACAAAGGAGCTACTTTTACTTTAGTTGATCATGTAAAGTCCGCTATACTAGGATCACAATGATACGAACCCATGAGGGCACTGATATCTGTGTCACAGGTATATATCTAGTACAGAGATCAGTGTTTCAATTTTGTACTACGACAGTATGACTTCAGGATCAAACTAATATATACTTGTGTACTTTTTTGCGTAATAAATTTATTTATTTATTTACTAAGCAGAATTTCCACCCTCAAGTTGGACAGATCAACTTTTTTTTTAGGTAAGCGTTCAGCAACACCATGAGAGTCACAGGTTCGTTGTCAGCCATTTAAAAATGAATACGCTCTACACGCCGCCGAAACCAATAAAAAGGTCACATCGAGTTGTGTGCAGATCGTCTCATTAAGAGTGACCTTCCTTTAGAAGTTGACGTCTCGTGGTAGTTGTGGTTGATATGGTGATGATGAGGGATCAAAATATTAAAATAATTTTGCCTATATTACCTAAAAACATGGAGTTGTGAACTACTAACCCTACTAACCCTAGAGTTCACCATTAAGCAGGCTCTCTAGATATAAATGTTTCTCGTATCTATAAATATACTGATAAATTCAAGTGTCTATTTGTAATATAGAAATAACTGCTTTTCACTACACTCATATGAATATACATACGATACTTATGCCAAAATAACACTTTTTACAAATTTTGTCTGTCTCTTTGTGCTAATCTCTGAAATCGCTTGACCGATTTTGATGGAAATTTCATTGGCAGGTAGCTGATGTACTAAAGAGAAATATAATCTACTTTTATTTTAGATAAACTAAATTATCTACAGCTAGTTAGTACCTAATTAAATAATATATTTCGTAACTGTCCAATACTCCGAAAACTAACACAAGAAATTAATTGAACACCAATAAAACGTTATATCTTTTGATCTCATTATTATTTGAACGAATATATAATTAGCTTAATTACCTACATACGTTAATCATAGACAAGCTACTTATGCGACTGAGTACAACGCAACTGGAGCATAGACACCGCTGAGGTAACCTTATTATGTGTTTATATGTGTAGGTGATATTATTACGCAAAGTGTACGTATAATTATCCATATAGTAGCTAAATACAAACTGCTGATTGGACACAATCAAAATGTCACATTAATACATAACATAACATCACGCCTTTTATCCCCGAAGCGGTAGGCAGAGGTGCACATTACAATGTAACACCCACTTTTCACTATTTATGATATGAGTTCCATGTAATAGGAGGTGAGCCTATTGCCATATACCGGGCCCAATTCCAGACTCCGTGCTACTACTGAGATTTTTTTTCAAAACCCAGTAATACTTCGCTCGACCCGGGAATCGAACCCGAGACCCCTTACCCGGCAGTCGCAATTGCAACCACTCGGCCAACGAGGCAAACTTACTGAATTTAACCTAAGATTTCTTACGCTTGCGTTTTCTTGACCAACGTTAAGTGTGGGAGAGCGATGCTTCGGCACCACGCCGGTTCGACCGGAGTGCTACCACGGCCTTACAGAAAACTGCAACGCTTGCGTTGTGTTTTGTCGTGTGATTGAGGTTGCCGGAGGCTCAATTACAATCCCAAATCTCCCCAATCCTAGAATCCTCAACAATCATCAAATTCCTAATCCGCAAAAGGCCGATAACGCACTTGCAACGCCTCTGATGTTCCGGGTGTCCATGGGCGGCGCCGATTGCTTACCACAGGTGATCCGCCTGCTCGTTTACCGGCTTATCTCATAAAATAAACAAAAAAAAAAAATTAACAAAGAATAAAACAAGGTTCACCCCCTATTACATGGGACTTATAATAACATAAATAGTGAAAAGTGGGTGTTACATTGTACAGTGGCATAATGTGCACCTCTGCCTACCCCTTCGGGGATAAAAGGCGTGATGTTATGTAAAACAAGGTTCCTAAAAACAATTTTATGTTATTTAAATGATTTTAACAAGTTATTAATATTGAATTTCCATTTTACAAGTATTTATATATTTACCAACACGTTAATGTGCAAGCTTAGGTGCACATATAGTATATACTTACGAAGTATGTGATTATCTTGCAATAACATTATGGTATGAGTTATTCCTTAAATGGCCTTTGAAATGGAAGATGTCAAATATTTATTAATGTCTTTCCTTATAAATTTAATGTTCAGTAATTTTAGAAGTATAGCTATTTCTGACAAAGTATTTTAGTTAAATATAAAATCTATTGGAAGATCCTAGTCAGAACGATATATTTCCATAATATTGTATATTAGTGTTTGAGAAGCTCAGCAAGATATTTGATTTGAACGTTTTTGTGTAGGTACATATATCGATTTTAATAATCGCAAAAACTAAGAACTCTTTCTAGAGTCCCCACTTAAAACAACAAATGTACATAAATTATGTCGTTCGCAATAACTTCAGTCCACCCTTTGGGCTCCGGCTCCAAATGCAGGAGTAGAAACGGGGTGGTTTTTAGTTCAGTAAGTCTGACACTCCTTTCCGCCTCAGCCAGGCGGGAGAAAACAAACGATGATTTTCCCCCCTTAAAAAACTTCCACCCTTTGTGAAACTATGTATAGACATATTTATAAAGAGTTCTAAACTAAATCAATGACAAATAAATACTTCTCTATGAAGTTTTTTTTATATAATAAACATCTGCAATTTACTATCTACATAAAGATCAGCAAATATCATAATAATATCCTCTAGCTAACTCTTAAAGGTACCTCATCAACAACACCGCGGAAGCAACACTTGTCTTTAGAATATCTGTCATAGAAATCGCACATCATAATAATAATATGTAAATGCAAATAACATGAACAGGCATTTATTTACCTATACTCACTAATAGAATTATATTAAATAGTGTGTTTGTTTGTTTCAAGAAACTCAAGACTGAAAGTATTGGTCCGATAAATTCTTTTTGCATCAGAAAGATGATAGTCGCTCGCTGTATTTGCCTAATACTTAAGTGTGGGAGAGCCATTCTTCGGCACGCATGGGCCGGCTCGACCGGAGTGATACCACGGCCGATCAGAAAACCGACGTGAAGCAACGCTTGCGTTATGTTTCGTCGTGTGAGTGAGGTTACCGAAGGCCCAGCTACCCTCCCCTCTTCCCCAATCTCCCCAATCCCCGAATCCCCCATAATCCTCAAACTCCTAATCCCCAAAAGGCTGGTAACGCACTTATAATGTTTTTGGTGTTCCAGGTGTCCATAAGGTGATCCGTCTGCTCGTTTAACGGCTTATGCCATAAAAAATATACCCATTGCAAATCAAGTTGAGAAATACTAAGAAAAATAGTGCTGTTTTTGGATGGAGATTAAATACTTAGTATTTACAATTTTAATATAAGTCTGAATTCGTTACTTCACTTTGACAAAGTTCATCCCTTCTCAGTGGGAAGTATTATTTCCGACTCTGATTTGCATAGAAAATTAAAAAAAACCTAACAATAATTTGCCTGAACTTGGGAAAAAAAATGAAATTCCTTTGCTCAGTAGTCAAAGTGATTACTCGTTCAAAACTGTTTAGGACAGTTAATACATAACCAAGATTGTGTGAGTTACCACTTAAAAAGATTTAAACCTAAAAACACAGGTAAGTCGTGGTGAAAACCTAGTTTCCTATAAACAGTAGGTACCTATATTCTTACATCGATGCGTATTTGCGTGTCTATGGACTTGCCCTTAACCTTAGCACGTTTGTCAGTTAAGATCAAGGTTGTTATTGCAATATCGCTTCTATCGTGTGTGACTCATGCAAGTCTAATTGATTAGACTTTGACAAGTAAATAGAGGCTAAATTGCTTTGTTGGTGGTCGCGAGACTGTTGAGAAACATAGTTATAATTATACATTTAGTCAAAAAAGTATCTAATCCAGCAACCACCATATTCATCAGATATGGCTCCTGCTGACTTTTTCTTTTTCCTAAACTCAAATTACGACTTCGTGGCACCTGTTTTCAATCGATAGAAGACATAAAGGAGAATTCGCGGCGAGAACTGAACTCAATTAGGAAGCAGCGTTTAAAAAAAGTTTTGATGAATGGATTATTCGTTGGCGCAAGTGTATCGTTTCTAAAGGAGCACACATTGAAGGTGATAAAATAAATTTGGATGAATAACAGACGTTTTGTGTATTATTGATCTTTTCCCGGTACTTTCTTGACAGAGTTTTTTTTTTTAATGGGGGAAAATCATCGAATGACTGCTCCCGCGTGGGTGAGGCGGAAGGGAGTGTCAGACTCTTACTGACTAAAAACCACCCCGTTCCTTCTCCTGCACGTCGAGCCGGAGCCCCGGTTACCCGTTAGGTTCCCCGCGACTTCTTGACAGAGTAGTATATCATCTTGTTACTTTTTACCTCCAAAAAGTGATTGCCAGAAGTTTTAATGCTACTATTACTATTAACCGGTTATTTTGGTTATGCATTTGTAACTCTTCTAAGGCCCTAGTACGAGTGTTATTTACATATAAAGTAATCTATATTAGACCGCGTTCGGCGCTCTGATTGGTTGGTTCATTGGAGCCGGCCAATCAGAGTACCGAACACGTATTAAGCCCTCCGGTTTTGCGGATGTCTATTGGTAGCGCTGAACAGTTGCCATCAGGGTGCTTATTCTTGAAACCAATCGAAATATCAATGCGATTTCAATCCAATAAAATCTCAATAATTATTTATTCAATGGCAAATACGAAATATAAAGCCAAACTTAATATCATTTAGTTCATTCAATATCCACGCAATACGGATGCAATGGGCGCTAGTGTTGCAACTCAAGAGTACGACATTTCACAATACCAATGTCGATCGATCGGAATTGGATTTAAGAGTAAGCCCTCTGGTGACCCGTCGCAATCATTTGCTTTGCTTATAAAAGAATTAGTTTTATGATGAATTCCATGTATAAGGTTACATATTAATCTATTAATAGTTGTACTAATAGCTTTATGACGTGACGTAGTCTTGTTTATTGACTTGTTGACTAAGGTAAAAATTCGCGGAATAAACTTTTATGATTGCAAAGGTTTTTCATCGATGCAGTAGTTAAAGCTCTATAAAATAATAAAAAAAAAAATTTCTAAAAATACTTCAAAATAGAGAATTGTCCGTCAGTCTGTCCAGTAGTTTAGCTAGACTTTCCTAACCTAAGGAGACCCTTAGGATTCTATCTAGACAGATAGAGACATCTAGACAGATATCTAGACAGATAGAATCCTTTTCATACATACTCTATACCACGAAGGCTATACAGATGACCCAATAGGGCTGATGCTGATACGTAACTGCGGAAGACTTAACGGGTTTGCTAGGGGCTCTGGCTCGAAGTGTAGGAGTAGGAACGGGGTGGTTTGTAGTCAATAAGACTCCGACATTCCCTCCCGCCTCACCCGGGCGGGAGAAGACAATTAATGTTTTCCCTCCTCAAAAAAAAACACGAAGGCTGTGATGTTTATTATTGTAATCAAACGAGACGTGCATAATATGTAGTTTGTTTAACACAAACCATTCTGTTTACTTGTCTATGTATGTAATTACTGTGTGACACTAATCAACAAACAAAAGCGTTGCTCAATTGATTTTCTACGTGTGTTAAACACAGGACAGGTGCATATTGTCATTCGGGGTCAATTAGGCATAGAATGCCGTAGCAAACATGCTATGCTTTTTTTATGTTCGGTTTCAAAGGAATTTTCTCTCACGGACCCTCCGATCGTGGTATAAAAAACAAAATGTTGTAATAGCTGATGCCCGCGGCTTCGCTCGCGTGATTTACGGACTCTGTGACTAAGCTACCAAATATCAACGTTTGTGTTTCTAGATAGCTTACCCCAGAAATAATGCAAATCATATAACTATAAACTTTCGACTCTTAGTTTTCATCCCCTATGTTATCCACTTTTTTTTTTTTTTTTTTTTTTTTCCACTTAGGAGTGGAATTTATCAAAATCCGTTTCTAGGAGATGCCTATGTCATAGTAGCTTTATGCAAAATTTCAGACCGATCGGATTACAATTTAACAAAGTTTCATACATACTTCCATCCCCTATTTTATCCCCTTGGGGGTCGAATTGATCACAATCCTCTTAGCCTACGCCATAGCATCTGCATGCCAAATTTCAGCCCGATCCGTCCAGTAGTTTGGGCTGTGCGTTGATAGATCACTATGTCAGTCAATCAGTCGGTCACCTTTGAGTTATATATATTTAGATGTAACATGGCATTTTGTTATTTCCTTTAGTACCTGGTAGAATTGTTCATAGTAAAATGTTTTTTAGTCAGATATTTTTATAAGATATTATTGTGCCATGTATAAGGAGACGAAGTCATTGGCCAGCATTGAGGTCGGGTTTTATCTATATTGCTGCCTGCAGGGGGTATATGGTGCTGGATGGTGGCATTTATATGGGTATGTTGTTGTTTTTTTTATGGCATAAGCCGGTAAACGAGCAGACGGATCACCTGATGGTAAGCAATCGGCATCGCCCATGGACACCTGGAACACCAGAGGCGTTACAAGTGCGTTACCGGCTTTTTGGGGATTAGGAGTTTGAGGATCGTTGGGGATTCAGGAATTGGGGAGATTAGGGAAGGGGAGGGTAATTGGGCCTCCGGTAACCTCACTCACACGACGAAACACAACGCAAGCGTTGCTTCACGTCGGTGTTCTGTGAGGCCGTGGTATCACTCCGGTCGAGCCAGCCCATTCGTGCCGAAGCATGGATCTCCCACACATTTATATTTACACTAGCTTCTGTCTGCGACTTCGTACGCGCAATCCCATTTTCTTCCGTTTTCGTAGGGTTTTCAGGATTGTTTTTCTGTCATAAGAATCTTCTCCTGACAATAAAAAAAATAGTGTAGCCCGTCCAGCCGCGCGTGGTGGCGTGACCAAGGGACATAGGGATTTATTTTTATATTATTATCTAGATTGCTTGGTACGTGGCAACTGTTTTATTACGACTGCACATTGTTATGAAAACGGAGAAGCCTAGGAAATTATTTAATGCGTTAGAAGAGCAACATGTACTAGGTAAGAGCCGTTCCTAGTAAAGTAAATAGTATAGCAAACACATTCGATATTTATTCAGGAAAAGTCCCCCCCCTCCAAGCTAAGCAGTTGCACGTGTGATTACTCGAGCATAGAGTCGCAACGGCAGTTTTCATTGTGGAATGTATAACCTTAACCCGCAGTTAATGACATATGGCCACTGTTCATACATTATTTATGTACGAAACTATCCACTAACGGTTACTTCTTATGACCATCAGTTGTTAGTTATAATGAGTGATAGAAATTTTGTATTTGGGGTCAATTTTGTATTCGGAATTTCTGTCTAATCCTCGTCATTATCACTGCAGAACAAAACCTGCGAACCATCAAAAAAAGGACGCTACTGCTCGCTTCTTGGTGGCTGGTAGCTTTAGGATATAGTATATATGTAATAGTTGGTTTCTTTTGCCCTCTTGTCATTTACAAAAGTTGAATAAAAGGTTAAACATACAGTCAGAGTAGGCCGTATGTTTAAAGCAGAAAGAAAACATTTTCACAGATTATAAATAACGCGGTAACTGTTCTGTCATTTTCAAATGCCAGTCCCATGAACTTAATCTATTTCAATTAACATTCAAATTTAATTGCGCACGAATATAGCAACTTATTAGCTTCAGGCAATTCTCACATACATCTTATACCTATCATCAGGAAGTCTAGTCTTATCTATGCCGTCATTCAGGACTGAGAAAATGACGATAATTATTTACTGTCTGGGCGGCCATATTTGTTTTATCTTCGTCATAATTTTGACAGATGGGCAAAGGATATTCGCATTCATCCTTTAATGTCAAACTCATAGTGCCTCTAGGTCATTTTTTTCTTTCTTTTAAAAAGTCTTTGAACCCATTAGAGTAGCGAATTGTAAGTAGTTTGACCGATTTTTTAAATTAAATTAATGTTTTCGTTCGATGATTAATACGTTCAGTTCTTTGTACCTACGTCGTTAAGACGGATTGTTAACTATAAAATAATTGTGGTGGCTAAGAATGAAGTGATCTTCTTTAGTAAATAGAGAATTAGATGCATTGTGTTTTTGCGGTAGTCGACCCATTTTTTATGTAAAACATGCTAATGATGAACGAAATAATGATGTTTTGTATGAAGACCATTTGATTTTGACATATGATTGAAGCTAAGTAGGGACATCCATATTTCTTCGAACTACATTATCATTACTTTTTGACAGATTGACCAAGACCGACCATAAGTAAATTAATGTCGGAAAATGCAGTCTTATTTCCTGCCGTGAAAAACAAGCGAAGTCCCTATTCCCGTCTTCCCTTCGGTCATATGTAACTAATTGCTTTCTTTTAGGTAGTGGTAAATTCTCTTTTATCAACGCAATCTAAATTAGATAGCCTGGGCGTGAAGTGGCGTTTGGCTAAAGAGCCAAACGCCACTTTAGCGCTTGTCTTTAAAGAGAGTAGAAATCAAAATGTATGGGAATGACAGTGACAAAGTGACAAGTGTCAAAATTTACGTCAATTCCATATAATTTGGTTTTCTATTCTACATGTAGACAAGCGCTAAATGGCATTCGGCTACAGCTGCTGATTTCCCTAATTGACTTAAAGACATCGGCTATTCATAATAATAGATCAAGTTATATTAGACGCGATGATCTTGAAAAAGGGCATGTTCTTAAAATAAATAGACATTTAATTGGGGTACAGAAAATAAATCATAACAAAATAATGATCTAAGATTTTGATTTAAAATATTGCCATTGTATTCTGATTTTAATCTAGGAATAATTTGATCTTCACGCTGTTGTCCTTGTGGGTCGAGCAGAGGTCTTCTGTCCCTATGACCTAGAACTATAAAAAGTTTGTAAAGGATAATTTTAGGAGATGAATTTTATTAGACTTTGGTTTTATGTGAATACCAACTAACGAATGTTTACCAATTGCAAACTCGTAACACAACACCAACCAAATTTCTCGTAACTGGTATTTATTTGTAAATGTTAGTCCCAAAAATTTCATATTTTAGATGCGAAAGTTTCTTTGTTTGGATGTTTGGGTATGTCCGTCAATCTCTCCGAAACTACTGAACGGATTTTAATGAAATTTAGTATGGACTGATTTAGGTGATATGACTTTTTATCGCGATTAAATGCTCCTATAGAATAAAACAGGAATACCTGGGCAAAGAGGCTGGTTAAAGCTAGTTCTTAATAATTCCCTAAACAAGACCCATATTTAACTCTCATTACTAAACTCTAGTTCATTTTTTTATGAAAAAGAACCTTTGTTTTTTTATGGCATAAGCCGGTAAACGAGCAGACGGACTACCTGATGGTAAGCAATCGGTGCCGCCTATGGATACCTGGAACACCAGAGACGTTACAAGTGCGTTACCGGCCTTTTGGGGATTAGGAGTTTGAGGATCGTTGGGGATTCAGGGATTCGGGAGATAGGGGAAGGGGAGGGTAATTGGGTCTCCGGTAACTCTCACTCACACGACGAAACACAACGCAAGCGTTGCTTCACGTCGGTTTTCTATGAGGTCGTGGTATCACTCCGGTCGAGCCGGCCCATTCGTGCTGAAGTATCGCTCTCCCACACTTGATGATGTGGAATCATCTTTTTATGATAATATAACTTTTGATGTTAGATATAACAGACGAACTAAATGGATACACATATATTCACTGTCTTCATAAAGAAGATGAATAGAAGTACCTATTGACATATGACTATACACTGAGATAAATTCCAATCCACGATAGTGCTATAATTAAGAATGTCTATTATTATACTTAACAATAAAATAATGTAAGAATAATGTTTATACTTATGGAAATATTTCCTTCAATAGGAAATAATTTTAAACCTAGGAATCTTCATTATGACGTCAGTACAAACTTGTACCTATTAATGAACTAACATGCTCCTACGCATTATTTTATACAAATAAATAAATTGTTTAAGGTTATTTTACATTGACTCTCTGAGCGTCTCTATGTCACTTACTTGAGCGTTTGTACGATCATACCTTTCATCGCCCTCACCTTATCTGCTACAAGACTTCTATTTCTCCAATGACTTCCAGATCATCTGGTTGCAAATGATAAGATAATGACTTCACGGCCTCACGAAAACTGCAAGGTCATTCAAAGATCGAAGTCAACTCAATCGCGGTCCACCAATGCGGGCGAGACGGGCCAAAATGTGATCGAATTAATATTAAAAGTTTGAATTGACACATAATGGCACGCTATGACCGGTGGACCTCTGAATAGCGATGTACTGAGTTAGCGAGGAATGGAACGCTTCATATATAACTTTTACTGATTATTTTTACTGCAGTGAAGTTATGTTTGACCCTGAGAAATATCACACATTTTATCCCCGGAGGGGTGTCCCAAAAATGCCACTGTACAATGTAACACCCACTTTTCACTATTTATGTTATGAGTCCCATGTAATATTGATCCTATTGCCATATACCGGGCATAATTCCAGACTCCGTGCTACAACTAAGATTTTTTGAAACCCAGTAATACTATGCCATACCCAGGTCTGAAACCCGAGACCCTTTGCCCCGCAGTCGCACTTGCAACCACTCGACTTATCACTTTATACATTCATATATCTAAGTAACGTCAATAGAGTACAAAACTTGCCACGCTAGTATAATGTAAACGAGGCTTAATACCCGCGACCATGTTGTATCAAGCGAGTTAGTTACTTGTTACTTCCGTCGTGCTTCCGACGCTGGAGGCTAAACGAAGCATTGTAATAGTATTATAATGATCCTATGTAGATTCTGTTTCTATAACACTTAGTGGTTATATTCTTGTCTTTATTATTCATTTATTGTAATTTTTTTTTCTTAGGCTTCATCCGATTATCTAAATACAAAATCGTTTATAACTAATCTATGTATAGATATAAACAAAATAATAAATAACTAGGGCTCAAATAAATAAAAACTAAAATATTATTAATTTTCTACTAACTACTACTAATAGAACTAATAAAAAAAATATTCTCATCATTGTCATGGGGTAAGGTACCCAAACAATATGTCGTGGTGGCCCGGAGGTTTATGCCGCCCGCTTCTCATTTATGGGGATGCGTGTTCAAAACCTACCAACGGCAAGTACCAATATGACTTTTTCCGAGTTATATGTACTTTGTAAGATTATCCAGACACTACTGACAAACGGTGAAGGAAAACATCGTGAGGAAACCTGAGCTTATAATTTCTAATTATAAGTTTGAGATCGCCAACCCGCATTGAGCAAGCGTGGTGATTAATACTCAAACCTTCTTCGTGTGAGAAGAGGCTTTGCTCAGCAGTGGGAATTTATAGGCTGTTGATGATGATGATGATGAAGGTGCCTAAAAGACTGGCAGCATTGCCACTTTTTATAATTAACTAGCTTCTGCCCGCGACTTCGCCCGCATTCCCGTGAGATAAAAGTAGCCTATGTGTTAATCCAGACCACAATCTATCCCTGTTCCAAATTTCATCTCGATCCATTCAGTCTTTTTGACGTTAAAGAGTAAGAAACAAAAAAACACATACAACCTTTCGCAATTATGTTTATTGTTAGTAAGATGTCATGTTGTGACCGGTTAGTGTTACTGTTTTTATTAAAGTAAAAATTTGATTGAAAATAAAGTGTTTTTCAATATTTTTAGTCTTCAAAACTTCAAATGATGTGCTTTGTGTATTGTCACGACAGTAAACATAAGAGTTTTCTATGAAAATAGTGATCAACAGAATATAATTCTACTTATCTATAAACGTTTCTTGAACGCCATGAAAAACTGAACATATTTTTCTTCTAGGCAACATTTCCATACACTACTACATTCTAGTTTTGATAAATCAATCGGGAAATTATTGAGTTAGTTCAAAAATCATAACTTGATTTGCTCGACACGCAAGTATTAATGACATAATTCGTCGAGCTCTTGCCTCCGTTGGCGTGCCAGCTACTTTAGAACCTAATGGCTTGGTACGCGACGATGGCAAGAGACCCGACGGTATGTCATTATTCCCTTGGAAGATGGGTAGGGCTTTAGTATGGGACGCCACTTGCGTTGATACTCTGGCGCCATCCCATCTTCCAAGCTCAGCGTGTCGAGCCGGTGCTGCCGCTGCCGCTGCCGAGAACCTCAAACGGCGAAAGTATAATAGCCTGATTGGCCATTATGCTTTCGAACCGTTTGGGGTTGAAACTTTAGGGCCGTGGGGGCCAAGTGCACATCTTCTTTACAAAGATATTGTAAGGAGGATGGTTGACACTTCAGGTGATCGAAGGGCTGGCTACTATCTTGGGCAAAGGTTAAGCATTGCCATTCAACGTGGCAATGCTGCCAGTCTTTTGGGCACCCTACCTCACGGTAGCGATGAGGAAAATATTTTCTTTGATGCCTTATAATTTATTTTTTTTTCATTATTATTATTTTTTCATTAGGTATTATTATTTTTTCATTATTATTATGTTTTCATTATTATTATTTTTTCATTATTATTATTTTTTAAGGTGTAAATATTTTAGTTTTAATTATAATAATTCAAAATGTATAATCGTAATTTCAAATAAAATTAAAATAAAGTATTTGTTCAAAAATTAAATAATTTATTAGGTATTCTATTACGATCTGTTTTTTCTATACCACGATGGTAGCAAAAAAAGCATATATACGGTCGAATTGAGACGCTCCTCTTTTTTTTGAAGTCGGTTAAAAACACGGCCCACCTTGTTTGATGGCAAGCAGTTACCGTGGCCTATGTACGCTTGCAACACATGGGGCATTATCTACATGTTTCGAGAAGTATAATATTTTTCAAGCTAAATCTTAACATTGATAGTTCATTGAGTATGTAGGTACCAGAGACAAAATAAACATATTCTATAGAAAGGAACTACGCCAATAACTAACAGTTAAGATCCTGTATCTATTGTCCTATTGTCTTCGTAATTAGATATCCTATACTTAAGCATTGTCATTTAAATTTGACATTTAACGTCTTCACTATAGAACACTTATTGATTTCACTTTTTAATTGCAAAGATTAGAAGGAACTATGTGTTCCTCCTTCGGTTTCTTCCTTGAATTTTAGCTAGACATGTCTTTTATTCTACGAAGAGATAGGCAAAAGCTTTATCAGAATCAACATTATTATCATTTCAGCTAAAGACATCTAATCTGAACTTGGGCAACGATCGACGAATGCAATGGAACTAGCAGCCCGCCCTGGTTTTTCACGGGTTGACAAAATAGCCTATAAGTAGGCTGGGATACCGTCTCCTCCTTTTGCGAAGCAGTCATGCTAGCTACGGAGGAGGCGGGACGAGTGAGGCAGAGATCAGTCGCCTCCTTACAACCCAGCCGTCGCGAAGGACACTCCAGGTGTCGGGGATTGCGGGACGACCTCCGGCCACTGTAAGCGCGGGCCTGCGGACGGCGAGCATGGGTAGCTCGTCGACCAAAACCAGACCCGAGCGTACGGCGCGTCGCGTTCTGCTCGCGTTTCAAAGAGCCATCAGACCACCCAGGATGGGGACCAACAGGGCTAATGCTGAACGTAAAAGGTTACTAGAGCTCTGGCTCGAAGTGCAGGATGCAGGAAGAATCAAAAGCGGTCCAGTACTTTTTGAGTTTATTCGTTCCAAGCATATTTATAAATAAATCTTTCATCTTTTCATTTTAGTATAGGTGCATAGATAGATAAACCTATAAATAAAAATGTCCTTTAATTTTCTTCTTCAGTCTGTGTTTAATTTATCTTTAAGAGAACGTCATTTCCAAATCACCCATAATTTTCCTTAAACAATACACTTCATCGTACAAATCGTTTCCTTAAACGATCTCCATGTCAATATGTTTATTTATTTTAAACGTTGCATCATTAAAGGTTGACGTATTTAGTGTTCCTGGATATGAGACAAACAGGCATGTTGTAAAATATAATTAATTGCCAGAAACATGATACACTGGGCGAAATGAAGTATGTGTGATAACCGCAGAGTGATGTCAACACTAATATTGTCCAAGTGTGTAAGGATAGTATTGTGAGGTTCCGTATTTAAGTGTTATTGTGATTAAGAAAGGCTTTGAACATGTCTACTTTGGTATTTAAGATTTTCTTTACGCTACTTGAATAATATTATGTTGTATGAATATTTGTCCTTTGACTTCACAGTTGGTGTGGCGGCTGAGCCTTCGACTGCTGCGTAACATGATGTGGATTCGATGCCCACATAGAATAAATCTGTGTGGTCCACGAATTATTATTCGTTTGAGTATGAGACCATGCCTAGCAATGCTTTCGTACATGTTCATGTAACAAGCGACTCCGAGGGTTCAGATAAAGATGTTGATGATGTTTTATTTGCCAAAACATGTGGAGGTTATAATAATACATGCAAAAATGGATGTTTACTATAAGTAGATGTTCAAAACCACAGATTACGAAAAAAAGCACAAGACACCTTATTTTTTTTAACAGATCTCTAAAACAACACCATAACCGATTGACCAGAAATACCCATGTTCCGAGAATCAATGTCGAAGGCCTGAAGAAATAAGGAAGTCTCAACGAAATTAGAGATTTTGTAGGAAAAGCCGGTCTCGACCGAAGGCTGTATGGGCAAGGCTCACTCCTCACAATGCAAGGGGCAATTACAACGGAAGCTCCGTCAATCGACTTCCTGATAATACTTCATTTTCGTAATACGAAACTTGTGTTCTTTTATTTACAGCGAAAATTAATTTTGTGACTTATTAAAGTTAATTTATTTATGAATCTGTGTAAATATTTAAATATCGATGTGTCAATCGAGTTTAATTTAGAGTCTTTTTTTAAGAGAGGAAAATCATCGAACGACTGCTCCCACCTGGGTGAGGCGGGAGGAAGTGTCAGACTCTTGCTGACTAAAAACCACCCCGTTCCTTCTCCTGCACGTCGAGCCGGAGCCCCGGTTACCCGTTAGGTTCTCCGCGACTCCGAATTGGCATCGGCATGTTGGGCCCCATCTGTGGTGGTCTGATGGCTCTTTGAGGCGCGCACGGAACGCGACGCGCCGTACGCTCGGGTAATTTAGAGTCTTGAATTCGATCTTTCCCGTGACATATTGTATTGCAGACTTTGAAGGACAACAACAGAGTTTGAAGGAATTTTGGCAAAAAGACTTATAAGATCGGATGCTTAATAATCCTATACAGTCGACATTATTATGTAGCATTATTACGGGAGTCGTGGGTCGCGAAATGCTGCTCATGAATATAAGCCTCTAGCATGGCTTAAAACTAGTCGAGTTCCTCGTCAAATTATTACGTGAGTAAACCGAAAACATAATAATTCATCAAAGAAGTTCCTTAAAAACAGCTGCAAATCATAATGATTTGTTTGTTTTATTAATGCAAAAAATGTAGGTTAATGACTGATTTTAGGTCCAATCCATTAAATCCAAAGTTTTAAACTGAAAATCATAAAATGAAACCTGAAATAGCACCTAGCCTATAATTGTTACTACCTTTTATTACATGAAACTTGACAGAACTGGTTGAAATTCTTTTACACTGCTGCATATAGATGTTTTTTTAATTATAAAGCCTGGTTACACATGTTCATAAGACTAAAAACTTGTTTTTTAATAATCGATTATTTAATGGTATCGCGTGTGTTATTATTTCGTCCGGCTGATCGTAGCGCCCTAAATATTGTACCCCTGACCGGTTGCGCACGCGCATGATAGAGACGTTCTTGTTAACGTTTCTTTGTTATAATTTAGGTGCGGTCTTTATGCTGTTAAGGAGGAGGTTGTTGCTGAAAAATGTGAAGTAATAAAGTCAGTACACATCGACTAATTACTTAACATTAATGCTATACACGGCATGGTTTCGATATCGTCACGAAGTAAAATGGTTATGTTTTGGTAATACAATAGTTTTACAAAGAAATGAAATGTTTAAAACAAAACATAACTGGTGAACCATTGGAAAAAGCTAACTTTGAAAGCGCATACGAACTCATAGTACTCTATCAAAACATCACGCTATGTAATTCTCGACGTATTTCTCATCAGGTGGAACGGGCAATGCGAATAGTGCCTACAAATTTACGTCTAGTGTTTCAGGTGTATAACCATGAATTATAGTTTAAAAAAGTCACCTTTATTTTTTTGTTTTTTCTTTATGCATTGAAAGTACTTCTTATGGCAAGATATATTGTTGCGGGACGGAAACAAAATAGATTTCACGATGTATAGACAGTACTTTTCTTAGAAGAATTTCTATGTGGGGACAATTTTTATGGGATGACGGCAAACGACTATAAATTGCACAACTTGATACTCCTAGTCCTTTCCATCATCGCACCACAAGGCAATCGGCGAAGCGTCACCGATTCATGGTAGATATCCCACACATACTCACAAAGCGCTTCGCATCCAGCTTCCTTGTGCGTACTGCTAAAGAATGGAATTCTTAGTCAGAGTATTTCTTGAAGGGTATAACCTGGGTGTCTTCAAGGCCCGAGTGAAAAGGTTGCTTTTGGGATGACGTGATCCATCGTAGACCGCATCATCGCTTACGAGCAGGCGAGATAGTGGTCAAACGTCGGCCCATCAAATGTATAAAAAAATACATTTGATGGTAGCAATCAGTGTCGTTTATGAACAAGAAAAAATAAACTCAGTTTTAGGAAAATAAAAAACAGTAATACTATAGAGTCTTAATACTGCCCGAAGTATAATAGTAAATAGACCATTATTACAAAGGAAATTAGATGTTACATTGTTTTTATAATAACTATCATGAGAGTAAGTCAACTACTCTACTAGTTTCGAACCACAGAGGGGTTCTTCCTCATGAGCAGCGGGCGCGGTCGCGACGTCGTTGCGTGACACTCGAAACTAGTAGAGCTTTTCTCAGGCGTTACCTTGTACATATGTGTGCACCGCTGCCTACAATTTCAGGCTGATATTTTCAAGGGAACAGATAAACATCTGAAACTTAATATTTAATCTTGATTTAGGTAAACCAAATAATAATTACGTAGGTACTGACAGATTATTGGGGCAAGGATACTATTAAATAATAATCAAATGATTAATTATTAACTCCCCAATTACTGACTGCTCTGTTATACTTAATATTACGTAAATGTTTATTTCCGTTTGTTCTGTACTCATACTTACATAAATAAATACATACAAACACACAGTCATACATACATAGCCTCGCCTGTCTCCCATTTCGGTAGGATGTAGTGACCGATTTATGTATTGTATAAACTAATGGGAAAAAGCTTAGTATTTTTATGAGATAATAGTCAAAGGGTTTTTTAGAGTTAGCAGAACCAGTACCTATAATAATAAAGTTGTTAATTGGTACAGTTACATTATTTTGATTTCATTGTATTGTTTTAATAATGTTTTCATTAAAATTATATTTACTAAAACCGTATTATAAAAATTAAACATACTGTTTTACTGTAAACAAGGTATATTTTTTCAGTATTTTCAGAAAAAAGTAGAACACATTGCAACAATCTCTGAACCCCGTTGATGTCTTTTGTAGGGACGAGTTTAGTTTGTCCAGATTTTCATGATTTATCAATTCTTTAGTATATTTAATGCATTTTCAATTATGTTAATGGATTTTAGTATTCTCAAACCAATTTAATAGTATGTTTTATTGCATTTTAATTGCCTACCAAATCCACTTCAAACAAAGATTTTAAGGCAATCTGATTCAATATTCTACGAATTTATACTCCTTTTATTACTGTAAAAAACAATTAAATTTGTTTATTTTCCTTGTTATATTTCCTAAAATAAACTAGTTTCATTCATTATTGTGTGAAATAAGGTAGATTTTTACGACTTTTATCAATGAAAGTATATTAATTTCGTAATAAAATGTTATCAATACATTTATAACAGCCAACTTAATTGAATATCAAGTTTAACGAAAAGCTTTTACAAATTGGCAGTATTATAAAGTACACAAATAAATCAGATGTAAATAAACGCAGCTGTACTCAACAAGACAAATAAATAACCAATCTAAAAATAAATAATGTAACAGTGCCAAGTTCCAATAACCTCCGAATGAAAAACCCCAAACTAACGGGAAACGGGACCCGATCCAGCAGGTAAGGTTCAGGTTCCATTTTCAAAAAGCCGTTCGCGCCCCCACTCTTGAAAAGCGAAGGTTTTATTACGTGGGGAGGCGCGCGCGCTCGCCAGTCGCCCGCTCGCCGTCGCAAGCGCCGCACGCGCCGCGCGGCATTAGTTTTCCCACACACGGAAAAATTGTGTCGCGAGTGCGTTTGAACCTTAAAAAAGACCCTGTGCCCATTCACCCAATGAAGGATTATGTGCATGGCTGACAAGTGCTTCAACTGTGATTTCCTATACGTCAGTGCCCCCGGCCCTCCCTCTCTACGTTAACCCTTACACGGTGAGTACATTATGCAACTCGGAACTGTTACTGAAAGATGCGAAACCATTTTTGTTGAAATATCCGCCCCGGGGCGCTAATGGCCGCTGTTAGAATATATGTGCGTAAATATTCATGTAAAATGCAGTCTGTCTGTCCAGTTATTTGTATTGAAATGATTGTTCGGCCGATATCGATCCGGTTTTTTTCGATATATAATTTTATTTAATAGGTCTTGTGTCTGATTGGGAAGGTCACAGCGTCAGTTACGTGCAGTCACTTTTTATATTTTAGGTAACGCAAAGACAAATTAAAATACAATAAAAAGCAATAAAAATTGCGAAAACGAGCTTACATTTTTTTTCTGAGAATCGATGAGCACGAATCGAAAACAAATATTAATAAAATGTTAATAAAATCAGGTGTCAACCATTAACATATTTTTTTATTTTATGAACAAAAGGTCGTGTAACTTGACACCCTTAGGCCCAACTATTGTAACACACTCAAAACTCGCTCGAACGTAAATCAATTATGAATCAACATCAACATGGTTGCCGAGCCGCTTACCCAACGAGTTGAGCAATTACTTAATTAAACAGTGTTTGTAAATAAAAACGCAACCGACAACATATCTGTTGTTAAGTGTTCAAGTTTTCGGTAAAAAATTTGGTTTATTGCAATAAATATATTTTAGTGTGTCTCACGCGATTTACTCATATTTTCTTATAGTTACTGTTGCCAACAGCTGTCTAAATGTTTGGTAGTCTATATTGTGGTTATGTATCCTTCTATTAAGAGATCTAAGAGTAAAAATAATATAATTAGTGGATTAGTAAGTTCATAACGGTTATAATAAAAGTTAAGTAATTTGAAAACGAAATACATGATTGATTGGAGATTATTCACATTTATAACTGAATTCAATGTGTCTTTAAGTGCAAATGTGGTACATAAAAGTAATTAAATCAATGTTTGCTTTGTAGCAACAATTTGTGCAGCAATCTGCAGTACATTAAGCAAAATAAATGTATGGTCATAAAATTAACCGTGAATTACACGAAAGGCATAATTAATCATTTGGAGTAAATATGTTTGCATTTGCAAATAATTCCATGGAAGCTTTATTTATCCACCATTTTAAGACTACATGGGTCATGACAAAATAGCTTTTATTGTAAAACCTATTAGATTGTTTCTCGATTACCACACATCATTCGAGTTCCATTAGTACCTAAAAATTTAAGAAAAATATCGATCGTATTCGTATGTAGCGAGTTTCGATTAAAAATATATTGTATACGTGTATATACCAGAAATGGGAAAAAAACTGTCGTTTCTAATGTAATTTTAAATATTTTATTGATTCTATAATCCGGTCACTTGAAAAACCTGTATGACAACCTTTGAACTATAAAGGTGTTTCTATCATGTGCGAATTTGCGAATACGTCTTGGTACTTTAACTTGCAACTAAGTCTAACTGCCTTTAATGGTTATTTAAACTAGTAACGATTTTATTCCGAAAACAAGGACTGGGTTAAGTATGAATTGAATGATTCTGAGTACATATACCAAGTAAGTAAACCAAAACAAAATTGTGATTAAAACATCATAATTCATCTTGCATTTTTTGCCACAGTTTTTGCTAAACGTTACTAAAAATGTTTTAAAAAAATTATTTGCTTTTAAAATTGCGTTTAATAATGTCTGTAAGTTAAAAAAAAACGAGAAATATGGTGGAGGCCAAGATTTAGCAAAGAAGTCTCCGTAAATATCGTTATTTCAGTGAGACAGACGGAATGGTTTCCTAACTACTTTTAGCTGCCATTAGATGTTCTAATCGTTGCTAAATAAACAGTGTTTGAAGAGATTCTTACAAATCTTTCAAAGTTGGTAAACAATTATTTTTCTTAGAAGACGATAAAAGATTTCTCTTAAAATTAAGGTGTTTTGATTCCAATTTTATGGCTATAATTTGAAATCAGTTACAAAGCATCATATGGGTTTGAAAAAGGTGGAAAACCCGAGCTAAAATTAAGTGTTGACGTGTGATGCGACCGTGAAGTTTAAAATTCAACGCACTCCTCAGGAGAGGAATGTTCATAGGGAAATAAAAAAAAAACTTAAGTACAAAAATTCAAGTGTAAATGTCTATAGACTTAATCGTTATGACTTGACTTTTTATTTGTAACCAGTGAACTATTGATTTGTTTCCTTCGTGACTTCGCCTATATCATAATAATAAATAGATAGATAGTTGACACATGACATTTGTTTATTTTTTGACAGTGACATCTGTCATATATCACAAGACGAGTGTCACTTTAATTGACAAATTTAAAAAAATAGCGACTTCCCCGAGTTCCGTTTTTCCGTTAGGTATTTATTAGAAAATTAGTCATAATTAGGGTGTATATGGACGTGTCCTAATGCCGGCAGTCGTTTGTCTCCACTCTGTTGATTTGTCTGTGTTGTATAAATATTTAAGGACCGGTGGTGTCAAGCGGATTCTCTTGTTTGGTCAATTTGCGTTACATCATCATTAATAGGGCAATATACTATATTTCATTTGCCAATAGACATTAAGGATTGGTTAGAAATATACCGACTCTCTCGGATGTAAAATGGCTCTGCCAATATTATATCAACCACAATTTATTTTGTGGTTGTCTTTAAATTCTTATTTTGCAACCGGGAAACCAAGATAACGTTGAATGAGAGAATGTTCAATATATAAGTATGTAACAAATAAGGTCTATATCTAGCGTTAGTTTACTTATAGACTAAACATCAATACCTAGATAGCAAGTATTTACAACTTCTAACCACAACCTCTTAATGAAATTAAATATACATATTTTACAATCAAACTTCATCTATAAAGCGAAATTATACATAGGTAAAGTGTTTGCACAATGCATTATCTATTCGTTTTTCTTAATATGTGCGAATAAAAATCCCAAATAATATTTAACAAAACATAAAAACTATCTAAACGTTACATAAGTTGACGATTTGAATGTCATGTTCACAAAATTTTATGATTTTTGTAACTAATTTGACATAAAAATATAATACTAAAGAGTCAAAAAGGAAAAAAGCTTTCGACTTTTTTGATGGCGTACTGGAGATATAACGTTATAATTTGCAATGAATTTTTAAAATAACATGATATCTGTGTAACTGGAACTTCAAAAATTGGTATGAGGACGAATATAAGGCAATATGTTCGCCTCTTATTACATGTAACTCAATCAAGGCGAACTTGTAAAAATTTTGTATTAAATAATATCATGACATGAAACAAAAGGGTAAATTTAATTTGTATTCTATATTAGCCTATCTATTCCTACCCAGACATGAACTGAAAAATAAAACTACATTAGTAAAAAAAAAAAACATATTTTTGTTGATAACCTTTTAATGTGTATGATTCACGTGTGTTTAGTGATTTACGGTAATTCGTTGTCAACCGGTTTTGTCAACTTATTATTTTGTGGTGTCAACGTTTTTGTGTAGAATTATATGTAGCGAGCTGTTGTGCGATATTTGTGTAATAATACATTATGATGACTTCGGAGGGGTAGGTTTTCTAACACTAGTATTCTATCTACATATAAAGGATTATTTGTTACAGAGGAATTAGAAAATCGATTCCCAGAAGCCTATTTTGGTAGTATATGAGTATTTTCTAATATTTTATATTATTCTAACTACTGAAGAGAGAGGGAAAAGAAATCCTCTATAGTAAAGGGTAGGAAAAGACTTTTGTAAAACTGAAGCTGCTGTTCTTCAGCTCTTCAAGAGCTGACTCTTAACGAGCTGACTCTTAACGACTCTTGGCGTCGATTACACTAACAATAAGGACAATTTGTACAAGGCAACTTTACAAACGTTTAACAAATACTGTTGTTTAATAAAGCCATTGTAAAACTTTCCAAGTTTAGTTGCCATGTAAACAATCAAAGTCACACAAACACATCAAGTGTGAATTATTATATTGTTGATACAAACGTTTCAATAAATCGATAGATTATAAAATTTATTCAAAATTATACGAAGCATGTAATTTTTAAATACCAGTATACGTATAAATTATGCATATTTCTACTAAATTCTAATTCAAACAAAACGATACTGACGACATAATAATTATTTAAAAACTATTTCTATTTGCATAAATTAAATTCAGGTCAGAAAATAGACTCAAAAAACTCAAATTAAAAGGACGAAATAAGGATATCAATGCAAAAAATATTTTCGTTCTAGTATTAATATATTCGATTAATTTTTAATAAGTAATCGTATTAGGAATAAATAATATGAATAATTCATATGATCGAATATCGAATTCAGTTATTTTTTTTAAACGATTAGGCTAAATTTATACTTTAGGCTTTATTTTGACGTGTGTGTGGCTCGTGTTACAGTATTAAAACTAATTTAAGAATAAAGAGATAATGCTCTTGTATTTTATTAGGATAAATATAACGTGGAACATATTATCTAAACGAAATGATGTATCAAAACATGAGACACTTTAAGTTACAGCAAATTAAACTCTGTGAAACAGATCTTTAGAGTTATAACGCTTTGAGTGTCCTCATATTGAGAAAACAGTCTAAATATTGAGCATATTTTACATTCCAATCTAAAATCGTATTCATCTGATAACAATGAAACTAAAAACTACTCGTATTTGTGTAAATACCTACATATATACAAACAATTAACAATGACATTATTGGTTGATAACAACAATACTTTGTTTTGTTTATAAAACTCAGTTTGTTTAAGAGTACCTACATCGTAATGAGATCACTACGACCGGTTTTAATAACCTTTCTACCTATAGATTTGAGCTAGAATTTAGACACATCATATTAACTCGTCGAGTACCGGTTTTATAGACACAATTAAAGAACAATAGGTCGCGGTCACCGGTGTCCGCTTGGTGTTTGACAGTTTAACTGCACTGAAGACACACAGGACTGCTTCGTTACCGAGTGATCGCAAGTGCGACTGCCGGGCAAGGGGTCTCGGATTCGATTCGATTCCCGGGTCAGGCAAAATACTACTGGGTTTTAAAAAAATTCTCAGAGGTAGCATGGAGACTGGAATTGTGCACAGTATATGGCAATAGGTTCACCCCCTATTACATGGGACTCATAACATAAATAGTGAAAAGTGGGTGTTACATTGTACAGTGGCATTAAGTGCCGTAATGTGCTCCTATATAAAGGATAAAAGGCGTGATGTTATGTCATGTCATGTTCATATTAGCTGCACTGCTGAACTATTAAATGTCAGAAGGCTTAGTTCAAGTTTACTTTACGTTAACGAGATCAAAATGTTACCGCATTCAACACACTGGTTGCTCCAATAAATTAACCAATCAGGGCAAAACGTGAAAATAAACTAGTATTAGGTCCTCTGACCAGCCGGCTGGGAGCTATCTGCATCCATCGGGTCCCTGCGACCTTTATGAGATCATCTGTTCACTTTGTAGGTGAACCACCCGAGCTGTGTTCCATAAACATAGGGTATAACGTATAAGTCTTCAAGGGCCGAGTGAATAGGTTGCTTATGGGATGACATGCTTCATCGTATCATCGCCTACCACCAGGCGAGATAGTAGTCAAACATCGGCCCATCAAATATAAAAAAAATATTGTCTATAAAATTCTATCTATAGTAAGCAAATATATACAATATGGCCACTAAATTTTCTATAATCTATGTAACAATCACGACTCAGCGAGAAATTTGTGAATGTCGATGTTAATTTAGAAAACGTAAGAACTATAATAATAAAAATATGGTGATCGATAAAGCACGAAATTCCAGTAATAATGTCGTAAAAGTTGGTATTAATAATATAATAAATAAATAATTAATTCTTATTTTATAAAAAAACGAATAGGAACCTAATGGCGTTGTTTTATTTGCATCGATTATTCTAGCGTGTGTTTACGTAGTGTTGGCAAAAGAACTATTTTGGTTTTTGTAATGGTCTAGTTCTTGATTCCTTTTGGAATGTGATGTTTCTCTATGACCAACCAAACCACGAGTAAATAGGAAAGCCAAAATATCCTTAAAACCTATGGATTATACAATATATGTACCTATTTATACACCGGGATGGTGGCAAAAACGCACACCGCCCATCTGATGTATATGAGTTAGGACTAGCTGGCATCTAGCTCTCTTACTATGAATAAAGTTTCTTTTTATTTTGGCGTTTAGCCGCAGACTTGTGCAAAACATCGTGCAAACGGGTTATCATAATCGTGGCGTTTGCACAAAAAATGTGCAGTTGCACAGGTTTGCACGAATTACTACGTAACAGTTCAAGTATGTTATTGTTACCGTTTAGGGCAGGTTTTGTAATTACATTTTACGATAGAATAGATTGTAAAGTTACATAAAATATTACGTGACGTTTTTATAGTCTTATGCTAAGAATAAAGTCTGCAAAAGTGTCATAATGGATTCATAATAGCGTCAAAATTATTTTAACAAATACATAAATTCATATATTTTTTATTGGAGTCATTATCAAGTCGAGACTATTGGCAATCCCAATGACAATTAACACCAACAAGCAAAATTATGTCTTAGTAACAATAACATTAGACTGGAATTTCTTTACTAGTTGCTATGCACGTTCGAATACCGATAGCAAGATAAAGCAAATAATCAGCTGTTTCAATGAGAGTGTAGAGGTTATCGGGAATTCTGAAATGTACATATTTTAATACATTATCTGTCACGTCTTAACCCAATTTAGTTTTTAAGATACAACATGTACTCGTATACATCATTAAATGTACTATCGACAAAGTTCACAGTAGTACACTTTTGAAACATATTTCTGTGGCAAACTCTCTGTGATCGCTCGCGCCGAGTGCATGCGAATGTAGTCTAATGATGCCGTCAATTTTGTCGATAGTACACTCGGCTACACGTCGAGTTAAACAACACCACTTTATCATGATCTCGTTTGTATGACTTTTCCGCACATTACACAGTCAGTTTATACTGGTTTAGCACAGCTTGATGTGTATTTACGTACTTTTAAAATTATCTTCTCTCATCTTCCGTGTTGTTAAAGTGTATATTTCTTTGTTTTGGTTTTTAAAAGGTTAGTAAACTTCGAGTGCATTGGTTCAATATTTGATCGTTGCTATCTGCTACTGCAAATGTTTGTGTTGTGCCCATTCTTGAAGCTTACATATGTGTGCTTGTTTTTTTAACATAACGTAACATCATGCCTTTTATCCCCGAAGGAGTATGCAGAGATGAACATTACGGCACTTGTTTTTTTTGTTTGTAAAAATAATTTATACGTTGATGGTTTGGTTTGGTTGATGATGATGCTGATGTGTCTATAATACAGTGGAGTTATAAAACTGTGTTTCAACTTAAAATACTGCTTTTGTCTACTTGCAGAACATTTTGTATAGGAAATCGTAATTCTTTCTTCGTATCATATTCTATTGTCATTGTTCAAAGGTTTCAAATTAGCATATTCATTACTTCTTGAGATATAATAAAACACTTCTCATTACTTCCTCAAGAAGACTAAGATGATATAATATGTTAAGGATAGTCTGATTACTAATCTCGGACATTTAAACAAGACATTAGTTAATACTAGTCGCCAATTAGCAAGGAGTTTCTATCACACGTCGGGTGTCAAAGCCATTACAATGACGTGCACGTGCCAAGACAAAATAAAATGGCGGATACAACACTTCTTTTTTTGCTCAAATTACGTATGCATTACGTGTGTGTGAGGTTTAGAAATTTTGTGGTTAATTAGTATTATTATATATGTAGAATGGTAATCTTTGATATTTAATGATTAATAGGTTCTAAGCTCTATGTAGGAAGGTGTTGAACACTAATGATATTTGCCGAATAAAATTGAGTTTTTAACATCTGATTTAGCTATTTTACCAGTCTCTTCAAAACAAAATATACTCACCCCTTTTTTGAGGTGGGAACCTCCCGCCCGGGCGAGGTGGAGAAGTCATTGGATGATAGAGGGGGTCAGATTCTTACTGACTAAAATGCACCCCGTTCCTATTCCTGTACTTCGAGCCGGAGCCCCGGTAACCCGTAAACTCCTCCGCGGATCCGTATCGGCATCAACCCTATTGGGCCCCATCTGTGGTGAAACTATATTCCCTTTCTTACTCGATAATTTTGGGAGTCATTGCATTTTCATTTCCAATTATTCAGTCTATCTTCATTATTTCTATTAAACTTATCGTAACTTTTACTTTAATTGCCTTTTTATTTGCAAGGAATAAAAAGCGTCCTTTAAACATTCGATACGAAAAATATTCTTAGATTTAGGTTAGCAAAATAAAGCCAGTAAACTCTACTGGCGCCTTCATCATCGACGGCCTATACCCACTGCTGAGCAAAGCCTCTTCTCACGCGGAGAAGGTTAGAGCATAAATCACCACGCTTGCTCAATGTGGGTTGGTGATTTCAAACTTATAATTAGAAATTATAAGCCCAGGTTTCCTCACGATGTTTTCCTTCACCTTTTGTCAGTGGTGTCTGAATAATCTTAGAAAGTACTTACATATAAGTCGGAAAAAGTCACATTGGTACTTGCCGTTGATAGGTTTCGAACTCGCACCGTCATGCCTATGAGAAGTGGGCGTCTTAAACCTCCGAGCCACCACGACACCTATCTTCCGGGCCACCACGACACCTACCTACTACTGGCGCCTTGATTTCAATAAAACCTCCTTCAATCAATTCGAAAGAGACACAGCTACTCGGACACCGGTAAACAAATATTGAACACGAACATTCAAACATAAATAGACGTACTCTTATTTAAAGAACAAGCTTCAACTCCTTTTCCTTGGCCTTGCATACTTTAGCATCCAAGTTAATTATAATTAATCTTTGTTCTTTCCATCTCAAGTTTGAAATACTTAAATCACGGATGTAATGTTTTAAAACTGAGATTGTTTTAAGTTTAATTTGTTTAAGTTTAAACAGGACATTGTGTTTTCTCAGTGCAAGACAAAGGTGTATGTTTAAAATTGTGATACACAATTTTTGGTAGTTATGGGAGAGGGTTTCGTGTTGTGTTTATAGAAAGACAATTAAATGAAAGTAGCTTACTAATAAAATTATTGGGTTTTGAGAGAACGCAGCGTCTAACATATAATAGAGGTAAATGAAAAAAGGATTATTGCATCCATCTGAATTAAGTTTTGACAATGGCTGACGAAATATAAAAGATTTATGATTTTTTTCTACAAATACTATATCTATTTTTACTGCTGCACTATATTATAAAATACCTACATTACATAAACACACAAAACAGCTACACAAAAGAAAATACACGCAATGTAAATTATTAAACGTTATTAAACCTCGTTGCAGCAAAAAAAGCGAACGGGGTATGTAGGTCAACCCTAATCTTGCATAAAAAAGTATAACCCGAGCCTGCTCAGTAGAGCGTTGTATTGCTACAACGTTGGCCAACTCGGTAAGCTTGAGAAACTGGCAACCCTGAAGGAAATTAGGGGACATTATCCATGCTATCATTTCTTTGTAAGCAAATTGTAAGCGAGGTCACTAGAGATGGTTTAGTCTCGATAATGATTCTAGAGATGTACCGTAGCTATGCAAAAATTGAGTCGATATTATTTGTGTGCGATTCTGTTTAAGTTAATAAATGTATTATGTTCTTTTAGTGGTTTTTATTATGTTACTAGCTTTTACCCGCGGCTTCGCTCGCGTCATAAAAGGATAAAAAGTAGCCTATAGTGTGTGTGATATAAACCAATACACACAGCGCCATCTATACCAATAATTTCGTTTTCCCTCGAGAATATCAAATTTTTCCGGGATAAAAAGTACCCTATTATTTAATCCGGACTTCTAACTTTACGTCTGCAAATTCAAAGCAATCGGTTGAGTAGTTACGGCGTGAAGGAGGAACAAACAAACAAACTCACTTTCAGATTTATAATATTAGTTAGGATATACGGTATACATGGCAGTAATGTAATGATACGTGTAGGGAAAGTTATTAAGTGATCTTACCAAACCTTTATGATGGTATTGGGAACTCATAATGACATCATTTTCGCAAATAAATCGGCAAAATTGTCAAGAAGCATTTGGACATACTTGTTAATCGGTTGTTTATTAGATCTTTCTCTATCTATTGTACATTTGAGTAGTGATAACAATTGTTACATAAGGTTACCATGGAAACTCGCAGTGATGGTGATTAATTCGTATTCGTACAAATCCGTGGTGGGTGTTTGTCGGGGTATTCGTGAAAGATCAACGAACTGATACAAATGAGGAGAAATCGAAATATTTGTTTGATCTCTGAACCTTGAATTTAATTTCCTCTGTGATACGATACAATAATCTCTAAGAACGCACGTTTCAACAAAATATAATGCCATGATACTTATAAAATTTTATTGTTCTTTGTGGTAGCGGAGACGAGCGAGAAATTTGCTGTTTTCAATATTTTTCTAACCTTTATTTGAGTCTATCTATCTATCTAGGGTGAACTCATCTAACTTCGTGACAAAGGCATTTGAGTAATAAAATACCAATAAGTTATTAATTAATTTAATTCAGTCTCCGCATGAGTTTTAATCAGTCTTTTATGACGAATATTAGCACAAATAATCAGGTTTTTTTCTAGAAACCTAAGAGTTCTACCAAATTTACTAAACCGAATTATTAGGCGAGTCACAGAATTAGATGAGTTCACTATATCTATTTAGCTCAGAGGGTGTCTTCCATAACCTCCACGGTTGTTAGGCAGCTTTGAGTCTCATATAGGACATCAAAGTTCAGGGAATTTTGCAAACAAAGTGGATTTTTAAGGATATGTCTATTTATCTTCTATCTGAAAATTAGCTCTTATTGTATAGTACATAGGTACCAGGGTCGCTTACTAACTTAATTTAACGAGTTTTCACTAAACAGACTGACGTAACAATGTACCGTTCTATTGGAAGGCAATAAAGGCCCGCATATACTTATATTACTTTTCGATTGTTTCACATCTACTAAATACACTTCACGTTATTCTATTAACTAGTTTCGTAACAGTCAAATAACTTTTAATGATGAATTTTATAAAATCTTTTCTGTATCGAGAAGTAAATATTTCTGCACGGTTGGTGCGGTAGCTGGGCAACTGGCTGCCGCGCAACGTGTCGCGGGTTCGATTCCCGCACGGAACAACTCTTTGTGTGATCCACAGATTGTTGTTCCGGGTCTGGGTGTCATGTGTATGTGATATTGTATGTTTGTAAACGCACCCACGACACAGGAGAAAATCCTAGTGCGGGGCAGAAAATGGTTTGCCCTGATTTGTCTAATACAATGTCCCAAACAATAGGAGGCTTCTCAATAATCATACAGTATAGTAAGATCCGAAAATTATATTTTATACCCTACTTTACCTCAGCAGTAGCACTAGCAATTGGGTACTTGCCAACTAGTCAAATTCAATACTTTTTTCGAACTGTCAAAAACGTCAAATTTTGTACGGGGTTGTGTGTTGTGACGTCACGTTTTTTAGCGTCAAACAACATACTTATTTCTTAAAAACGTGCTAGAAAAATACTAAAATTAAGTTGGTCAGTAAATTAATGAATGAAAGTGTGATTATATTTTAATATTTTATTGTATTGAACAGTCGAAATAATTTATTTTTGATTAAGGAAAGTACCCAATTGCTCGACAAACGACATACTTAAAAGTTTTTCTAACAGTGATGTAATTAAGTCCAAACTCCCGAACAGGGACAATTTAATGAAGTACCATACTGTGTTACATAGACATTAATACATAAAATGTCGCAATTGTAATCTGTTTCCGATAACCGATCTAATTATAAATCCATCTGAAAGAGAAAGTGCCACTAGTTGGTTACATCATTAGCATAAAATGTAGTTTGCTAGTAAAGTACTGATATTGCACTATTTATTATCATAGTAAATTCCTTGGTGAGACTGATTTCCTAAAGTGAAAACTTTAAACCATTTTAAAAGTAAAAAAAAAACATATAAGTGTCTAAAAGTGCACTAGATGGCGCTTTGTAATTTCTACCTATGTATAAAAACCAGATAGGACAAAATTTTGGAACAGTTTTATGCCTACAACTTTCATAGTCTTATTAACGTGCAATAGAAGTTAGGACTGAGACTTGATTAGCCATATTCACGAGATTAAGTAATAAACAACCATACTACCAATAAATCTAAACTTGCGCATTAATACTTATAGATAAAGTTCAGCAATCAGACAATATAAATCTGAAGATAGATAACTAACACATTGCCTCACAGAGGACGCTGCACATGCAGTGTTACATAACATCTGACATCTACACTACCAGTGTGTATTTAGCAATCATCTTCTTAAAAGCTATATTTAATCGGTGTTGCAATACTTTCGCCGCATGTCCGACCCCTTGACACGGTAGTTTGACCTCTCTGTGCATTTATTTACTCTTTGGTACTATTACGTTTTATGTGGGAACTTTTTGATAATGTTTTGGCAACACTTTTTATGTAATGGTTTATAGTGGAACTATCTAAGATGTTATTGCTAAATAGGTCTGAAGAAGATCTAGATTTGTTATGTAAATTACGGAACTTATTATTTGGTACTTAGAATGGATTTTTGAATGTAATTTTCTTGGATCATTTGTTTTTTAAATATCATTCTTTCTAATCGAGTTGTTGTTAATTGTGGGAGTTGTATTTGAAATGATGTTGCTTAATAGGTTGTATCATATTAATGGTGGCTGTCAAAAGGAGTAATATGTTCATTTTGAACTGCGTAATACTTGACCAGTTATCAGTGGCAGTTTATAATTTGTCATTTGTTTTTAAACAGTCCGTCAGGGAGCTATCAAACCTTTTTTATGCGTTCTTCGTGAACTATAAAATACATTTTAAAAATGGAACACCTACTTACATTTTTTTTAATGTCGCTTCACGTTAGCTTTGTCTCCTGTGTCGTGAGTGCGTTTATAAACATACAAGTTTACATACACATGACACCCAGACCCGAATCAACAATTTGTGGATTACACAAAGAGTTGCTCCGTGCGGGAATCGAACTCGCTTCACGTTGCGCGATAGCCGGTTACCCAGCCACCGCCAACTGTGCAGTCAGTATAAACCGACATATTACATCGACTAAGGCACACAAGAATCTATATTACACACCCACACATTGAAAGTTACATCAAGAGTACCTACAATTTGGCCTCTGATTACAATCTGCAAACTGCATTGTAGTCTCGATTACTATCTAATATCCTTTTTACCACAAAAACCCATGTTTTACTAGCTTTACTTCAACTACTTCCACTAGATAACAAACACACTGATTTAAACCGAAACACATTTAAATAATCATACTCTTACTAGAAAAAAATAACCACAGATTGCATAAATAAAAACAATAGACATCAACATTAAACTGTCAAACACCGCGAGGACACCGGTGACCGCAACCTATCGTTCTTTAATTGTGTCTATAGTGACGGTACTCAAAGGGTTAAATCTAACCAAAGACTCGGTAGCTATACATTGATACTTTCAGTAGACTAGACTAAAAACAACATAGGTACAGAATGCAACAAATAACACAAATTATATGCATAAGGTACCTCAGGGTAACTGTACAAAGGGCAATGACCCGAGTTCAAACAACATATCCACATATACGTATACTATGAATGTCTGTTTGTCTGCAAACGTGTCGTGAGTCCCTAATATCGTAGTTCAGTATAACGGTAAAGGATTACAATGTGTGTGCTAAGTTGAGGAACGCTAAAACTGTTAGGTTCTGCATATTTTCACGTGTTGGTGTGAAATAAGCCTATACATATTTTTAGGGTGGATACAAATGTGATAATAGTACCTATAGTTAGGTTTTGACTAGTGACAAATACTCTTATATGTATAGAGAAGGGTTTTTTTTTTTTTTTTTTTTTTTTTAATATTACATTTCTTATTCTCCACGGACTCTTGTCCGTGCCCTTGTCATTCCATTACATTTTCTTTTAATTTACAGTCAAAATTAATTGTTACAAAAATCTTACGTGCTACATTAACCACATTTTTTTTTTTTTTCACAAAGAAGGTTGTGTCTAATATCTATATATACACAATACATGTTTTATTACATTTACATTAACCTTACTGAATCGGCCCACACGCGCGATGAGCGAGCCGACCTGCTCCAGCAGAAGGCGCCCGTTCACGAGCATGACGTGAGGGCCAGCAATCGGTCCGATCAACCATTTCGTAGGGAACGGAGCGACCCAGTCCACAGCGCCACCGACTGCAGAACATTTAAGAATGCATGACGTCTGCTCACGCAGCAGTAAGCCGATTCCAGTAGTGCCAATGTATTTTGTCAGTCTTATTGATAAAATTTACATTACGTTACATTATATTTACTACATTTTAACATTATTAAACACACACAAATATATATTAATGTCACGCTTGCATCACAATTCAAGCTTACAGCGAGCCCTCCCCACCCAAAAGAGCGCCCACTACCGCCATGTCCCTGTTGCTGATAGCCATTTTTAAGTTATAGTCCAGGATCCCCCGCTCACTCTCACCCACCGCTCGTCTGTTTAATTTGCTGATCGCGTCGTCACTGATATTCGTGTAGTAAACACAGCTGTTAGTGTGACGGGATATAGCTACCACGGCGTGCGATACACTGTCGTGTATCCGCTGTTTCTTCTCCGCTGTATTCACAACAACCACTGCCGCGTACGAAAGCCCCTGAGCCTCGTGTATTGTGAGTACGCGTGATCCCACACCCGATCCGTATCCCTGGTTTTTAAGGGATTCCTTTTCTACCTGAGTGTGTACCAGGTATAACGTGTTCGGAGGAGATTTGGGTATTCGCGACCCTGAGAAGCTTTTTAACTCAAGGGATCTCACACCCGACGCGGACGAATATATGCCACTGTACACAGTACTGAGAGCATATGCCACATCCATAGGGTTTCTGTGAGTGCAGAGAAGTTCTTGGCTAATAGCCACGACGTGTGTAGGGCGGTTGTAAATGAGGGGGAAGAGGTTGTCTCGGTCAATGAAGGGAAGTTGATTTATGTCACCAATCAGCAGAACTTCTTTGGCCCGAGTTATTCGGGCCGCCATCACAATGGCCCCAAAGTGATTCATGAGAGCCTCATCAACCATGATTCGGTGGCAGCTCTCTTGCTCTTTTAATCCGTTCACTAAAATGGATGCCATTGTTCGGACTTTGGATTTGACTAATCCTCCGATTCGGCAGGATAGTTTGCCTCTGAGGTCAGTTGCTGCTTCAGTTGTTGTGGTGACGATTAAATCCCTTTCCGCTTCGAATTTGTTTATTATCCATGTAGTTTTGCCGCATCCCGGCACTCCATTTGTCCAGTGAAATGTCGGGGCATCCCAGCCCCCAAAGTCCACGCCGCCCGGCCCAGGCTCCGAAATGGATCCCACCATTTCCAAGATCCGATCCTCCAACATGATCCTGGTGCACCCGGCAACTACCACTAAGGAGTCTTCAGGAGGAGTTTTAAATTTCACAACTCCCCGTTTATCCGATTCCTTCTCATCCAGAGACACAAATCCTGCGGTGGCGTTGTAAGCTGCCATAGTACGACTTATAGAAGCTCCTCTCAATACTCTCGATTTACTGTTGTCGTATATGACCGCCTCCGCAGCCTCGAGTCTATCATTCAGTAACAGCTCGTTACCCTGCAGATATGTCTGCAGGATCGTTTTGCAAGTTCGCAAGTTAACTTGTTTTGTTGCCTCTATTACTGCGACAAACTCGAGGAAGGCGTTTATGAGGTGGTCTCTAGGAGTGGTGGCATGGCGAAACCTCGGCGGAGAGACGTGACCCATGGCGGCTCTGGTTGGCGGTGACCCGGACTGGGCAGGATGCACCCGAGCACTGTCGCCTCCCCCGCGAGTGGAGCCGGATTCATTCCTTCTGAAAGTCGACGAAATGAGACCCGCAGCTGTACATATGGCTGATGTTATTGCCCACATGTTGGTCCGTGAATTTTGTTTCTTTATTTGTCTTTCGGTGTTTCGTTGTTGTTTCTGTAGAGCACTTTGTTCCGAATACCTGTGCTGCAGACGCTCCGAACCACTTGAAGAGCCAGCGATTGGTGAACTCTGGACCTTTTTTCTGAGGAAACTAAGGTCTTCACCCCTGTCCTCATAAACAATGACTTCATGCTGTTCTGAAGCTTGAATACAGCCCATGAGATCCGCTGTCTCTCCCCGCCGGAAAGCCACCACAGCAGCATCCACGCTGATAACTCTAGAATCTATGCCCTCTACTTTACCCCACTTACCTATACTGGTCAGCACCTTGCATGCTTGTTCAAAACAGGTTGTCGTATTGTTGCCAGAAAACATTGCGATTGTTTTATTGCGCGTCCGCAACAATCGACAGCTTTGACCGACCAGCTTTGTTTCTGGCAGTGCTTCATAGAGTTTGCGCCTCATGCTTGTTTTGAAAGTGCTGCCATTTAACAGAGAGGCAAGGCCTGGCGAGATTGTGAGCCATTTCTGGTGAGCGGTATTGCAGAAAGCGATCCCCAGCCTTTCGCTGCTGGTGCTCATGAACAAAGCAACTCCCCGAATACGTATTCCTTTGGTACCGTGCTCACCGTAAAGGAGAATTTCCCGCTCCTTAATTGTAATCCGCGGATCAGCCGTGGTTTCAAGGGGAACCCCGCTCACTGCTACAGCGGAATTAGACGGGTTGTCCAAGCTGACCACTGCTTGGCTCCTGTTATTGAGGGTGCTGTTTCTTTCAGCCGCCCTGCGAAAAATTTGATCTATGTAGTCTAGGAAGTGCGGTCTTTTCGCTTTGTCAGCCAAAATAGAACTCAGTTTAGCAGGATCCAAGCTTGCATCGATCCGATGCTCTAGGTCGGTTCTGGCGGCCAGGAAACGAGGACAGTCGAGAATGATATGCCATACAGACTCACTGATAGTTGGATCGCATTCGCAACCTGCACTTTCTGTTAGTTTAAATCGGTGCAGGTACTCAGCGATTCCTCCATGTCCAGTCAACGCTTGCACTTGGGCAGGTGTCAACTTTGTCGATCTCACTAATCGATATGCCTCTACTATATCCGGGAGAAACGATTTAGTTACCTGCCCAGTAGTGGAGGTTGTATATCTATCCTGCCACTTTCGGATGGTTTCATCTCTGATTTTCTTTTTGACATAAGACATGGGCACTCTACAGTAGCCTGTCGTGGTGTTGTCTTTTGTTTTGGCAGCGGCTTTAGCCAATTCATCTGCTCTCTCGTTTCCAACCGTTCCAACATGGGCTCTCAACCAGTAAAATCGAACCTCTCTTCCCTGCTCTCTGATGTTTTCAATACACTGTTTTATTTCTTTGGCTAACTGGTGGCTCACCTTGGGATTTTTTAAGACATCGAGGGAGGATCTAGAGTCACTCATGATATTTACTCTACTCTCTTTACTGTCTTTCACCATTTTGGTGGCTCTATTCAGTGCATACAGTTCGGATTGAAAAACTGTGCAGGAAGAGTCCAGACTAAAAGTGGAAAACGCCGTCTCGCGGCCCCCCTCCCACCAACTTAAGGCAGAACCGACTCCTCCATCGATTTTGCTGCCATCTGTATATATATGAGGACCGGCAACTACGCTGGCGAGAGGAGATCCCGAGCCGTCATTCTCCAGGAGCTCATAATTTACTGAAATTAGCTTTGAGGGATGTGGCTGGTCCAGGTAAGGCACATCTCTTTCGAGCTCCCTTCCCGGTGGCAGATAGTCCAAAGAGAATCCCCTTTTGGTTCGATACAAACTGGCACTCTCCTGAATTCTTAGGTCAAGTGGGATTGTACCTGACAAAACTGTTGCTGACGTGAGCGACACTGTGCGATAAGCTCTACAGATCTTTTGTGCGAATCCCCTTTGGAGAGCATTTAGTTGTTTTTTAATCAACTGCAGCTCCGTCACTGGGGCCCATACATTCGCAGCATAAAGCACAATTGGCTCAATGACCGCGACGTAGATCGTTCTCGTTATCTCGCCGTTTAGACCCCATGTCACCTTTGCCGCTCGTGATAGCTGTTTATAGATGTCTGCAGCTTTCTTGCACGTTGCGGATATATGGGACTTAAAAGTTAGTTTTCTGTCTATGGTAAGGCCCAAGAGCTTTATCTCTTCTACGAGGTTTATCTTGGTGCCCGACATGTACAGGTCCGGAGGGCTAAAGGCGAGCTTTCTTGTTAGTAGCATCGCATTGGTTTTGCTTGCACCGAACTTAAGCTTGTTACTAGCCCCCCAGGCCGTTACCAGTTCCAAGGCACCATTTACAGACTGCTCCAAGACGCTCACATTATGGCTCGAGAACAAGAGAACCACGTCGTCCGCGAACGCCTGGCAATAAACCCCCTCACTTGTGAGTCTGTGAAGTAACGAATCAAGGATAAGGTTCCAGAAAGTTGGTCCCACTACGGACCCTTGGACGCAACCTTTGTTTGTCGCCTTTTCGCTACTAGCTCCGGCATAGTTAACCTTGATTTTCCGCTCACTGAGGTACGAGTCTACCAGGGCGTACAGGTTTCTAGGACACTTCCTTGCGATTAATTGTTGTTCCGTATAGAGAAGGGTTAGGGAGGTAGTCGGTACATATACAGAATACCTCCCTAACCCTTCTCACTCGAGGAGTGATGGCTGTTGATGCTTATAAAATTTATCTTATAAATTCTGCTTCAAAATAGTTCACGAGTTTAGATTATTTATACTTATTGTTGATAATTTCAACTACTGTAATAAATTGTAATTCCAATAATATAGGTAAGTATTTTTAACATAACAAAATCACAGTTAAGAATATCTTGAATTATAAGGAAGTCAATTTAGTTTGAAGAATAGAGTTCAAACTATTGAATATCGATAAATTGGGCTTTGAATAAAAATTCATTACGCTCACACACTAGACTCTAGAGCTCACACATTATAATTTTAATTAGATCTATTCAGATTTCGGTTCTTTGTAGATTGAATTTCTTAGTCACATCTCGAGAGCGAGGTGAGTGTCCTACTACTTCGAGATCCCATCAAATTCAAGTCCTTAACACTTATATAAAACCACAAAATTAGCCATTGTCTTCATCTCCAACTAACAGAAACCGTTGGACCAAACAAATATTGAAATCATGTCATATGTTATTCCAAAATAAGTTCTATAACGGTTTATTTTGTTCTCATATTTGCAAGATCAATAGTTTTCGTTAAACCAATACTTGAAAGTGTTAGTGCCAATATAGCACTTTAAATAAAATCTTTTTATATTTTGAAGTATTTTTTTCTGTTCAAATATGAATAAATGTGAGTGAATCATTGGAATTTTAGATTGTCTGTGTATTAAATAAAAATCGCGGGTTACTCTACTTGTTTCGAACTACGTAGGGATTCTTCCTCGTGAGCAGCGTGCGCGGTCGCGGCAGTAGGTTGCACGAGAGAAACTGTGGTTCGAAACTAGTAGAGCTTTACTCAGTATTTTCACGTGAGTAACCCGCGATTTTAGTTAATTTAGTAGGCCTGTGTATTTGAATAAAATAGTAGTACACATTCCTTCGAATGAATGTTAAAGGTAGGATGGCCAGCAGATCGACTGTTTTTCTATCTTTATACCACAACAATGGCAAAATATGCCCACGGCCCATGTGATGGTAAGCGGTTACCGTGGCCCAGGTACGCTTGGATATGTGCCTTGCTGACCCTTAAAAAACCTATTTACTCCCTTCTTGAAGAACCCCATGTTGTAACCTATCTTTTTTATCAAATTTCTCTATTACATTTTCAACTTTATTGTATTGACAAAAATATAGTAAAACTTCTGCATTCACAAAAATATGCAGCATAAATAGAACTGAAAATGAACAAAACGTAGGTCAGGTTGTATTTGTAATTAGTCTTGAGTCTTGACCACCAATGGTACGTAATTGGTCGAACGCCTTTGACTGCACTTAGAAGATTTACTTAACTACGTAAAATCTGTTACAAAAGAAAATCGTTATGTTAATAGAAAACAATTTGTTACACAAAGAACACAGAATAATAATTTCAAAAATAGAACGTCATTTCTAGCTCGTTTATTAAATGTGACTTAATTGTGGTATATTTGTTTACAAGAATTTTCAATCTTAAATTTGTTATTGTTAAAGTTGACATTTGGTTGACTAGCGCGGAGTAATTAATATTTAAATTAAATAATAGAAAGAAATCAATATGAAAGTAGCGTGGATTGTAATTTTTTTCCAAATACTTGCTTTATTTTAGTTCTTAAAGAATGTTATTTATGGTAAGCTGTTTCATTTTTTAAATTGATAAAGAGTGCTTCTAATGCTGGGTCTACACTGTCGTGATAACGCGAACATTTGTTCTGTCGCAACACTTTAGCCTAAGAATTCGCAATTCGAATTATTTTCGGAAACACAAATGCCCTTCGCGCCGCTGTCTTTAGATACAAAGATCTAGAAAAAAACATAGAATGAAATAGACTATAAAACAATCCCAGCTTCGAATATCTATTTCAATGGTTTACCAGTGTGACTTTACAAGTATTTGTCTGGCACTCATTACATGAATTACCATACGTCAATATTGGTAATTTCTTCGCATTTTCTTCGACTAGTATTTAACGGTGTTCCCAAACATTCTAGTGTTGATTTTCGCACTTCATACGGCCATAATCGGTGGTTCTGCATATGTTTATTAACTTATATTTTGAAGTACAACGTACGATGGTAACCCATAACGGGACCCAGTTTATTGTCAAATTCCCAGCTATATTCATTGTCGTTTTTTTAATTGTTGATTTTTAGCTTATCTGTGATTTATGTTGGTGAGTATGTGGGTTGAATAAATACTCTTTTTTAATTTAAATTTAAATTTGAAGATGGCGAGTTTTACATAGTGTTGATGAAATATTATCTGTGTATAATTTACAAATTGTTCGTTTGAGTTAATACTTATAGTATATACTTACATAAAATAATTTTAACAGATTAAATATTGTAATAAAATTATTGCTTTACCTTATTTCTTTATTCAGATAATATCTCCACAAAACATAGCGGATAATGGAATAACTCCACAAAATCGATTACTTTTATTTCAATTCCAAATCAACTAACAAAACACGTCACTAAAATGGATGAAGACATAAAAATAAATACGTCATTTATAAAATAAAATATTATTTTAATATTAGTTACGAAATAAATAGATATTGTATAACCTTTACGTCGATTCGCAATGGATTTACCGCGTCAATAATATTTATCGAAGTTGTGGATTGTTGTGAGGCGAAAATATTTAATTTCGATGATTCATAGCTTACTTCCTTGTTCATAAGCACTATATACCTATAGTTCCATACTTGCATAGTAGTAAACTGACATATACGCGGTTTTAATTGCTATGGAAAACACACTTAGCTTATGTTTCGGAAAAGATAATGAACAATGATTATAAAATATTAATTGTTTCTGATCAGTTAGAAATTACGACAACAAATTGTGTTTTAAAGCATAATACAATTTATGTTACAATGAGGATAGTATATACTGCCTCGTTGGCCGAGTGGTCGCAATTGCGACTGCCGGGTAAGGGGTCTCGGGTTCGATTCCTGGGTCGGGCAAAGTATTACTGGGTTTTAAAAAATTCTCAGTAGTAGCACGGAGTCTGGAACTGTGCCCGGTATATGGCAATAGGCTCACCCCCTATTACATGGGACTCATAACATAAATAGTGAAAAGTGGGTGTTACATTGTACAGTGGTATAATGTGCACCTCTGCCTACCCCTTCGAGGATAAAAGGCGTGATGTTATTTATTTTTGAGGATAGTATCTCATTCAAATCGTGAAAGAATTACATTTTATTTGGATAATCGGGTTGTGTCATCTTATTCTGTCTGAGTTTTCGAAGAGATCTGAGATTAATTGATAAATTCATATCTAATTTAATCGTACGATTTAAATGTGTGTCATGTAACAATGGAGCTACCGTAGTCACCAGGTAGCGCATATGTAGGAAGAGATTTTTTCCTCCAATCAGTTGTCAGTTGTCAAACATAAAACGTCAAACGGCATGCCACTAGTTAATTCCCTATTGGACGAAGAACGAGAGGTTCACTCTAGCGGTTCATGCTCAATTAACTAACTGTTATGACAAACTCCAGAATAGTTTTAATTATACCATAGCAGACCACAATACAAACGCAGTAGGTATAATTAAAAACGTAACGTAAGCTAAGTTTGTTTTATAAAACGATTAATGTTAGTGTTTTATTTATGTAAATGTTGTTGTAACAAAGAAATTATTAGTACGACAAGGCAATAAATTAGGTAACTTAATATCTGTGATACTGGTTCCTTTAGTACATTTGTATTACATATGTTTTTAAACCGTGTCTTATTTTATAATGAACATAAGACCAGCCTAGTTTATGAAGTAGTTTAACGGCTACAGAGCTGAGGTATTAGACTCGATTTTAGGTTCAGGCGAGTTATCATAGAGTTTGAAATCATAGCTACTATTTTTTTCCCATTTCATGTATTATAATTATAATGTTTTAATTTTTACACACGTAACTGTTCGTTGAGATACTCGATTAGTTTCAAGCTGATCTAAAGGCTCATATTCATGAGCATCATTCCTCGATTATTTTGCATAGTGAGTCCTAGTGTGATGTTATTATTTATGAAAATGAAAAGCGTAATATCATGAAAATCAAATGTCACAGACTTAATAAATACGAATAATAAAACATTTCAATCCTTTACCTACTTTTAATATCAAAACAAAACCAAATCGAATCGATTAAAATAATCGTTTTTCATTTGATGACGATTGTTCGTCTAGTCTAATAGAGTGAATCGATTTTCTGACATCAGCCGATGTTTCACAATTAATCGATAACGATGGGATTATGATTGGTACTCCATTAATCAATTTGTAATAAATTAATCGTTTAGCTGTTGAAATGTTCAAGGAAAATCGAATTGAGACAATGGTTATTATTGTGGCAACATGAATTGATGACGTTTGAAGAAAATTAAGATTGTATTCGTGTTGATTTTGTTTAATTTTCAAGCGATTTTCCCCAGATCTACTAACTTAATGTAGATATTGAATTACTGAATCTATTTGTACGTTGATAACTGCCTCTTACATCGTAGCCTACTTGAACAACTGCATTCAGTACACAAAATATTCAGTAAGAATTTTGCACTAGACAGAAATAGTTGCAGAATAAAACTTGAATGATTTAGACTTTGAGAACATAGGAGACAAGCATTATATACTTTAATCACATTTTAACTGCAGTATACTGATTAGAAGACCGACACAGATAATTTATACAACGATGTCCCAAAAAACTAAAACAGAAATTCGAATGTAAAACCTCCTTTGTCAAAATCGATTAAAAAAAAAGTTCGCAACACTTACAAATCAGTAGGTAATGTTGAAAAAAAGAACACATTTAAAAAGGTTGTATAACTGGCTAATTTTACGTTTTACAATAATTTTTACTTCGGACAAGTGACATTCACTCGTTATTTCATACAATTTCCGTTATTTAAAGTTCAATTTTGGGTGTCTGTTTGTCATCGTGACTGTGAACTGGGTTAGTTCACGATTTTCATTGCGTAATGTTGAGTACATTACATGAAACCTATTAGGCTATCTCTGAAATGATTTTTGATGCATTTGTGCCATTCATTTGTTATCTAAGTAGAACTTGAATTGATAGATAGTTCGTAGTAGCACTACTAAAATCCAATATATCTAAACACATTTTTAGTACACGTCTGAAAATGAACGAGAGTTCTCGATTTGTTTTATAAAGGTTAAGATTTTTATCTGCCGATTGTTTTGAAATGACTCAGTTTCAACAATTGATATTTGAATTTGGAAACTTCGGAAGTTAATGTCAATGAAAAAAATAACATACACTGCTGTATAAATCAAATAAATCTGAAATGAAAAGATGAGGATAGGCTCTACCTACACTACAATGATTGAAAATAAAAGGTAGATAACAAATTCATGGCGAGATTACTATGTTTAATCTTCACGGTTATTAAATATGTACTACATAATAATAACATGTATAATATTCTTAATAATATTCATAATATTCTTAACCGTTAGATATCCATATACATAATAGTCTTTATCATAAATAATGTAACACATAACTAAAAACAATTTACTCACGATTTTAACTGCTCTTTTAAGGGCGTGTGCAGACGAGGGACTTTTGTCCGTCCCGTAAGTATACAATGGGACCTACCGTATTTTTGCTTACAAAACGGCGCTAGTATGAAACTCTCATTCGTTGTCCAATAAGATATTAGTTAGTCTCACACCATTGGTTGTTCAATTTTTGACAGCTGCTGTGATTGGACGAAAATCCCGTTCTAAATTTGTACCATTTGGTTAGCAAACGTTAGCATTCATTCAAGATTGTGCGCTCTTGAGAACTACGTCTCTGGGTAGATGATATGACAAAGTCAATGTATCTCAATAAATAATACACTTTTCGGATGTCGAAACAAAATGATTTTGACATTATTTTTATTCGGTTCTTCAAAGACTAAGAATCACATTTATTTGTATAATTATAGATAACTTATTTCTTTATAATATAAGGCATACTTATACTATAGTGTATCTTCAATTGTACATATTTATTTTTTTACCTTTCCATATAATATAATTTAAAAAATTGTACTTTAATCGGTTCGTCAAAATATTTATGCGTACATTCTAAAACGTATATTTGTACAGAGAGAACAAGTAACAAATAGTATAAGAAACTTTATAAGCAACAATTCTATATTAAAAAAAAGTAAATCAGCCAAAAGTTCCTCGTCTGCACAGGTTTTAAATAGCATACTTCGATTTAAATTGTTGTGATTGTGACGTTTCGTTGCACGCTCACGAAGACGAAAGTTGGTCAGTTTGACGTAACAGGCCCTACTTCCGACTGACCTTTGCCTTTATTATATTTTTAAAATGTTAATTGGACGTATGAGTAGTACAATGTCATTTTTTCGCGCCATTTTTTTGTATTATTTATTGTTGTATGAACTGTATTGCTGTTTTTTGTTGGTTGTGCGAAAAAAATTGTTAAAGGCTAATGATGTTGGAGTTGGAGTTTTTTGGGTTTATAGATTTACAGAGCATTTTGTGTCGGCTGCAAAAATGTTATAATATGTACATATAAGGATTTACAATATTATATTCTTAAAAAAAAGTGGAACAAGATATTGTATAAGTCCTTAGGCATTTTTCATACACAACATAAAGATTTGAACACTTTATTATATATAAACCAGAAGAATTACATTTCACACAGTATTAATCATACAAAAAATCCAAAAAAATACAGCAAAAAGCACATCAACATGTTTTTACGACCTAACAGACCCTGGAAACCGGAATAAGTACTAAAGTGAAAGAAATTACCTCAAGCAAAGCCACTATGAATGTATGAGCCTACATGAACACATCAAGTTATACAGAACCAGTTTATTATGATCTCGCTTTGTATTATGTTTCCGTACATTCAAAGGTCAGTTTATATTGGTGTGCATAGCTTTATAAGTAACCATGTATATATGAGTGATGTTATCTTCAAAGACACTACTTTACGTACTCATTGTTAACTTAAATATGAATGCGGTAAGAGTATATCTTCTTATGAATAAAGACACTTTATAGTGCAAAGACCCACAGAGTTAAGGTCATCTACGATAGAATGGTTTATATTTTGACAGATCTGTTTTTTTTTGTTTAATCTGTGGCAATTATTTGAGATCGTTTCGATGTTTGAATTTGACAGTGATTTTAGTGATGAGGTGTGTTCCCAAAAACGGTTTTTAAATATTACAATGGTACTAGAGGTGGACTACAAGCATGATGAAAAGTAGTTACTGTTTATGGAAGTCGGTAACACAAAAGGTGTAATTCGTACGTTAATAACGTGTTAACTTGTAACAATTTACTTATTATTATTAGCGTATTACTAGCTCAATCGCAAGTAATCTGCTAGTTATATTTAATGTGTACTGGACCAATTACAGATAAAATTAATTGTTGTTGTGAATCATGTCGAAATCATTGACAAAAATAAGTTTCTACTATTAGCGACGCGGTGTGACATAGCGACTGTTAGTCTGTTATGAAACTCACAATACAAACTATTGATTTAAAAAATAGATTAAACAATAGCGACATGAATAAATGTATGACCATATTATTAAACAATTTTTTTAATACTACTTCTTGTGCAATGGTACGGTTGAGCGGTCAGCGCGGGGCATCGCAGATGTTCGCGGTGTGTTGCAATTCCAATGCAAGTTATAACAAGTTTGTAGTAAATAGCTGGCTTGCGTAACAAGCATTGTATAGCGAATCGCTCGGATTCACACCGTCCACGGCGCCATCATTTGTTTTCTTGGTGACAGTTCCGATTCTCAGCTGTCACGTTCGAAAAAAGAACCTTACGTGATTTATTGTTTTTTTTTCGAATGACGTTGTTGACACTTCACGATCATTCATCGATTACGTCTGTGCACTTTTTTATCTGTGTAATTTTTTCCTAAATCCGATTCAAAGTTGCAGTTCGAATTTGACTAATGAAATAATTGAATTTTCACTAAATTAACAGCTAAAACAACGAAACGTTTCGCAAAAAGCACGTCTTTGAGAAAAATGGCAAAACAATTGACCGTGAACTTAAATTGCAATTAATTAGTGTTGCAAGAGGTGAAAATTTTGCAATAGAAATAAAAAGATTCGAAATGGCTACTTGTTTGAATTTTAAAAACATCTATATCTTTCTGCTTATCTAACGACGGCACTTAACGCACCTAAAATAGAATTAATGGAGTTGTTTAAAACGATTTACATATATTTCAACATAACATTGAAGCAATAATAAAGCTCAAAAAGGGAAAACAGAGATGGACCAGTATTATTGTGATATGAGAAGTGTCAATTGCCATCTAGCACACTGGCATTCAGACTGAAAATTTTGTTCACAGAGCCGAACTTGAAACTACAAAAACTCCAGCCAAAACTTGCAACTATTTCGACTTGACAATTAATATTTATTTAATTAATTAATTATGCCATTATAAGCCACATCACACATAAATAAGGCACATAATCGCATATAATACAGACGATAATATCAATCTTAGCTAATGTTTGATTACAATATTTACAATTAACCTCTGGTAACCCCGTAGTGAAATGTCAGGCCACTGGCAATCGTCCGACTCCTATATGGCAACATTTTACAAGTTGACTGACCGCTCTAACAGATTCAAAGATCAAGTACTTTAAATTTTGATCCTGATGTGATCTTTTGACCTGATATATAGTGATGAGTTAGCCCCCAGAGGGATACAAGAAGTCTAGGTTTGCTGTCGTTAGAAAGTATAACATCTCAACAATACTATGGTGGATTTGTTACTTGGGTATAACTGGTATAAAAAGTGTTATAGGGGTACACCTCTAGTAACCGTCATAAGTTAATATTATACTCAGATATGTTGAATATTTTTTGGATATTGTGAACATGGTTTATTGTTGCTTTACACATATCACGCAGGTATGTGAATACTCCAGAACCCTCATCATTAAAATGTATTGTTAAATTTAAAAACATGATATAATTATGTCTAATGTTTACTGCAATAAACGAGTATTTAAAAACATTTAAGTATTAAAAATATCAAAATATTTTACTCTAAAAGACACTTCCGATAAAGTTAATTTTAAAGTTAAGCTTTCACAATGCCGACCTACATAGCATTTGTCATGGTGATTTTGTCCATGAAATTACTTATTTCAATGTCATTTTCAAAATGAAGTACCTACATTATATTAGGCGATAATGTGCAAATCGAATCTGTATATTGGCCATTTATTTAAGAAACAAGCTTGAGCATAAAATAAAAAATAATAAGCAAATCACTGCCGCAGTTTAAGAAAAGAAAAATGACATTTTGTGTCTACGTTCATATTTTAAAATGTTTTTTCTACTTTTGTTTACAAATGGGAAATCGTGAAACTTTGTGTTAACGTGTTAAGTTAACGAGTTAATTCGACAGTAATGTATAAGTATATAATGGTAGCAAGTGTTATTCTAAATATGTGCACTAATCTATATCATCATCCATTAATAACAGTGCGTATTACAATGACATGTGTCAATTTTGACAGCAAATTCCGCGGGAAACTTGCTTCAGCCACTATCCATGTCAGATAATAGATAGCCTGCATAAATGATCAGTAGGTAACTGCATACCGATAAACTCGTAATCTAATTATGTATGATGCAACGATACTGTACCGTGACGATCGAATCACTGTCCTCCGTAACTGTTACCCAATAACGCGTTACATTTCACCCGCTATTTTACCTGTTACGTATATCGTTACCGCTTTTTGCCCTCCTCTAGTAGAGTGCGCATCACTATTGCATAATCTGTAACTGGTTTTTTTCAGTGATACAATAGGGCTGTGGCTTGCGGTGAATATCTTGTTTAGATAGTGTTCATTCGTGTTAGGTGATTTGATTGTAATAAGTAAAATAGTTTTGAGTAAGAGAAATTGTGAAAAATAAAGATGTGTGGAAATATAGTTGTCAGGAATCACTCGCATTTCCAAACATACACAGTTAAACAGGTTTTGTGTGACAAAATAATTATATATATGAGAAATAATTATTTTCATCACTAATATGTAATAACAAAATACAGGGTGTAAACGGAACGCTTACGGAAAACGCCGACAGGTGATGGTCAATATCAAGTTTTATTTTCATAGAAGTAATAAATTAAATGTTATTTTATGTAATAATAGTTGTAATCTACTGCTCAAAGCTGATACAATAACATGAAAACAAAAACGATTAAAATTGTAAAATCTATTTCATTTTGTCAGCGTTAGACAAACGTATGGAAGTCTAAAAAACAATACACGATCAACCTTCAAAACTGTCCAATACTTTAAACCATACACTGCAACCAGAAAAACCTAATGACTCACACAATTCTTAACAAGTTCAAGGAACTAATTTAGTCTGAACCTAACCTAACATAAAGACAGACTTGAAAGCGAGTGACAATCGATACATTATGACCTCTCACTATGTCGCAAGCCTTAGAGACGACCAACACGGCCATGCCCGCTCATGATCAAGGAGAAATGACTTTCAATAAATTGAAAGTTTAGATCACAGATGGGTTGTAAAAGAAGATCGCTTACCTACGTGTAGGAGGATGTTGGCGTAAAATGGAATAGAATTAGCCATTGAGTAACTTTTGTTTTTTTTTGAAGTGGGTTAAAACGATAATCGTTGTTTGAATATGTATTTTGGTTGTGTTCTAAAATATGTTCCTAATTTAATTTGCAAAGAGCAATTTAAATTAGAAATTTTGCAAAACATAGTACAAATTGACAGAGCAAAGAACAAATTAAATTAGGAGTTTTGGTTAGGAAGATTTTTATGTTTATTTTTACTGTATTTATTCATTAATAACTTTTAGAAATAAGAACAAAAATATGTACACACCTTAAAATGTACTAAAAATAATTAAGAAAATTAAATGCCTAAAATAAAAAGAAATGGAACATTTAGGAAAAAGTTAGGAGTTGGGACTTATTTATTATTTAAAGGAATTTGTAAATAATGCTAACTAGAGCTACTAGGCATATAAGAATACAAAAGTTTGATGACACAAAAAGAAGAATAAAAGATGAAATTTCGGATAGATAGACCGTGATAGAATACTCATTTTATTTAGAAATCGAAGAACAATTTAAATGAATGTTAATCTTAAAACTTAAAATAACAGGAACATAAATAAACAAGACATAACACAAACAAACAGACATACAAATTCGACGCTAACTACATGATATGCCTTACGTAAAACATTTCAAAGAGAACGGATTTTGATGTGCTTTGCAAAAAGACGACGAGAGCCAACAATTGAATTCTTATATCATCATATTTTCAATTTGCTCTGTCAATTTGTACTATGTATTGCAAAATAGTACTGAATGTCTAAAGTTCGTAAGCTATGTAGATTTCTGTTCTTTAAAACGGAGCTGAGGGTCTCAGTTCGACCTGTATGTTTGGTCGCGCTTATCTCGCAATTGGCTGCACCTAATTTTATGTGGTTTTCATAAAACTATTTGTTACATTTAGGAGCAGGTTATAGCCGATTTCATTACTAACCGACTTTGAAAAAAGAAGGAGGTTGATGTCACTTGTTTTTCTTGGTAGTACTGGATACAATCCAAGTTTTAAGTTTAATAATAATCTAGATTGAGATAAAGTTTGTCTGTCTCAGATTACATGTCGTATAGTTTACACTAGCTTTTATGAAATACAGTCTGGTGTACCAAGGTTCGTGCTATTGTTCAAATCTAATTACAGTATAGACTCGACTTTTTTAATTTCAAAACAATGTTGGGTCATTCTATAATTTTGATATTTTATTTCAACGATTGGGTTTGTCGCTTTTTGTAAGATTTCAGTGCCTGAACGACGAGTGAATTATGAAAGAATTTTACAAATCAATCCAATGGTTTCAGAGCTCAGTTTAAATAAATAAACCCGTGAAATAAACAATCATATTGTTCTTTTTTAAATGACAGTCTCGACAATTATTACTTGGGACTCATAATAATTGGAGAAATGTTTGCGTTATGAGTACATTTTACATACTTCTAATGTTGTGCACTTCTATAATTTTGAATAATGTAAAATGCATGATGTATATTTTACTATAAACTTTTTACAAATACTATTTAGTACTCTATCTTATTTGACATTTTAATCAGATGGCAGAAGTTCGTGGCTTGAGTAAAAGACTATGAATCTAAAAATGGCAACTTTAAAAAAGTATTTATTAGTATTTCTACTACCTATGATGCATTAGGTCATTCTTTAAGCAACGTGCTGTTTCGAATTTCATAATAAAAAGAGATTTGCTACTAATACTAATATTTGGTCAGGTACTAGTGGGTGGATGAGCTAAAAACATTTGTCAATATACCTATTTTTAACATACCTACTTACTAATATCGATTTTGCAACGTTGCCAGTTTTACAGAAATGCTAGTTGCCAGCTCTATCTATACCAATATTCGATAGATTTGATTATTTTTTGTTTGCATTGAATAGACTTCGAAAGGAATGAATCGATTTAAAAAACATTTTATCATTCGACGCCTGGTTTTCAGGGTGTAATATAGGCTAATATTTATCATGAAAATGCCGGGCGCAAGTCAATACAAGTTGTACTATGTTTTAAAAGAGCAAAAACATCACTATGTTTCGCAACAAAATAGCAAACTATACGAATATAATAAACATATACAAAACAACACAAATCATAACGTAACAAGCGACGATTGTATGGAAACTCCACGATCAGCTGTTGAACACACCAACAAACATGCGCACGGGCACACACACGCACACAAACAAAGTTCGCGTGTACGAGCCATTTCCTAGACTAGAGTGTCGCAGTATATCTTGCATCGTTTTTGCATATTGTTCGATGCATCAGTTTTTACTATGCAGACGGATTATAAATGATGTAGAAAGTTTTGTGAACTGATTCTGTGTTTAGAGGGTAAGCAGAAGGGGAGGTACCTACGTAGTTTTTTTTAGTACCTATGATATTTTGAAATATTGGGTGGTTTCTGTTGTAGATTTGGGTATAATTGTAGTGGTAAATTAAATCCTACTATATTTCCTGAGATTGGTAAACGAAACTGAAATTGATCTCGTTTACAGTATGTTTTTTTTCTGTCTGAATTTTAAAAAGCCTCAGTTCTGATTGGAAATAATGTTTAAAGTGATAGTGATGTATTTATTACAAAACAAGATGAAACGTATAACTTTCTCGAGGACATAAATTTTAATTTGACTGCAGAAAGTTATTAGCTGTTAGTTGAATAATGTTAAATCAAATAAACTAAATCGCTTAAAATCGAAATATTATGATCGTCGACAACTTGTCAACAACAGTCGATACCTCAACTATGTTGTATTACTGTTTCATCATGTAAAATTTTTCCTACATATACACGACTGATATCTACTCGAAAGCAATATTATAATTCTACGCGAACAAAGCCAAAAGTCAATCATAGTCTAAAATAAAACCAGCCAAAATTAAATAACAACGTTACTATATTATTAAAAATCAATGCAACAATCTGACCTATTCATAACAGAACGATATATCAAAAGTAAACTATGTCCCACTCCTGCGCACATTAACAGTCTAAACTCTGGCGCAAGATAGCCGCAGGCGTATTAGAACATACAGGTATATATCAAGCAATACATGACCAGTATAAGCTGACCTTTGAACGTGCAGAAAGATCTTAAATTGCGAGACCATGATAGGCTGGTTTGTACAGTTTGAGGTGTTACCGTGTGTTCCTAAGGCCGGTAACCTTTTGAACTAAATTGGTCACCTGTAGAGATCTTGGTCGTGGTCACTTGTCTATTTCATTAGCTTTCAATGTTCAAAACGTCTTGATCGATTAGTTGCAATATTGAAAAGTGTCTAAATCAGCACTCTCCATCACTCACTCTAGGTTCGATACCTAGTATTATTAGTAAAGTGTGTGTTCTGAATTTCTGAATTCTTTGTTCTCTACAATTTCATTTGAGCTAGTACGAAAATAGACTTAAATAAACTGAAATATTTTATGAGATTTAACAATTGAAATGAAGGTGGAATCCTAAAACAGTATAGCATCTCAATCTAATTGACACCCAATGACTCTAACTTAGAATTCAAAATCAAACGTCAAAATCTACTCGTGTGAATGAACATAGAAATAAAAAAGTAGTCCTGCTAAACATTGCTATACAGCTACTAAATGAGACAGCATTTCTCTGAGCCGGTCATGATAATGCCAAGTTGCTTCGCTTGATACTCGCGGCGATAACTATTGTGGTAGACGACACATCTAGATGGGTTAGGTCTTTGACCCGTCGACGTTAGGAAGTTTTAGTCTTAAGTTACTTGGTTTTTAGGTTGAAATAAACTTAATTTAAGTGTGATAGAGACATACTTCGGCACGAATGGGCCGGCTCGACCGAAGTGATACCATGGCCGAGCAGAAAACTGACGTGAAACAACACTTTTTCGTTGTGTTTCGTCGTCTGAGTAAGGTTTCCGGAAACCCCCCGCTAATTACCCCTCTCCAATCTCCATAATTCCCGAATCCAAAACAGTCCTCAAATTCCTAATCCCCGAAAAACCGGCAACGTGCGGTGCTCAGCTACCATCAGGTGTCAGTCTGCTCGTTTACCGGCTTATCCCATAAAAAAATAACATAATGTCAATAGTCTTTTAACATACGAAGGGTAAGCAGAAATGAGAATATACAATGTAACATTCATTTTTCATCAGTTCAGTTATGAGTCCCATGCCGTTGAACCGGTGAACCTTCTGCCATATGCCAGGCACAATTCTAGACTCTGTACTGAGTCATTTCAAAAACCCAAAAATATCCCATAATACTTCTAGATATTACTCGAGTCTACTCAACAATATAAAACATTAGTTGCATTTTAAATAAAATAAATTGACAACCAAGGCTGAATTAGATTAAATTCAATCTAACTTGAATATTGACATTGCTTTCTTTATCTCATTGTAATATTAAATGTTTTACGTAACATCTTTCATCGAATATTTATAGATTCATTTGCAAATATAACACTGTATTACCTATATACTTAGGAATAGAGTTTATATTTCATTGGTCAAAAAAGAATTGGATAATTCTACAACGTTTTCTGAGTTCGAAGAAATATCAAAATAAAGAAATTATTTATCTAAAGTGTTGCTTGCGGTTCCCTTGACGATTTTCTGCGGACGTAATCGATATTAAATCGATAATACAATTCGTTACGTGCGATATTTTCACCGTACCTAACCGTTGTCGGTCGTGATCTATCTACAACTCGATTATTAATATCGATATCACAAGAAGAATTTATATTTTATCTTAAAATTATTTTTACACGCTTTATCTGGAGCATGCAAGATCATGCGCATGAGTCAACTGTTGCTAATGTACTCGATAACATTATTACGTGCAACACATAATATTCATTTAGATAACTTAAGTATAACGTCATTGAATTTACGTACAAAATACATCAGAGATAATTTTTTATTACTTCTTGCTTTAACTTAAATAATAATAAATTCCTAGTCACTATGACTGTAGCAAATCCATTAAAACAGAATAAATGGGAGAAATCACGACGTGACAAGATCACTTCCATCGTCAGTGCCTCCGCGTATAACTTCCTTGCAGCGCAAACGCAATACACACACATAGATACGTGTTTACATACGGTGCGCTGTGCATGTGTGCGCCCACGTTCACTTTCGATCATTGACTGCAGGCTAATCACGTCTAATACACAATTATTATGATCTCATTTTGTTTTATAGTTTGCGTTACATTTTCTTTGTAAATATCTGCTTTTCTTCTGTCTATTATATTGTTTTTAAATTCGTTTAAAAAAAGAAAATAATTTTTATGTCTTTGGTAAGTTTGCTAAGGGTCTTTGCATTTGAAAAAAATCTCGTTAAGAAGTTTATTTGTTGCGATCGGTAGATTTGGTACCTACGAACCGTACGATTATACGAGAGACAATTATGACACGATCTTTATACAAAATATTTATTTCAGAATTACATCTCTATAAGCTATGTCTATGGATTATAGAGACTGGTCGATAGCGTACAAAATAATGGCAAACAGACTGACAACTTTAAAAAATATTATATGAAATATCTAGCTATTTATAAGTATCAGTATAATAGGTAAACTAAGGAATATTAAATCAAGTTTACAACGGTAAAACTCGTTACATCAGAGCAGAACTGTTGGAAATCTATAATAATATAAACTCCTGTTGTGAAAGTCACAAGATAAATAGCTATTATTACATTTTATTTATTACAAAAAATCACATCTCTACCTATTTACTTTTTTGTATGAAACAGAGCACTTATGTGTTGTTATTCTGTTTTCACAGGTAAGTGACCGCGAAGTGCCATCAGTAGCTACGTCGATGGAACGACAGACAAATCGGTTTCACAGGTTTGGTATTTATAAACATGTCGCCAAATTGTGTTATGAATTTAAACCAAAATTATATTAGGTAGTTTTAGATTATTGTAAGATGTTTAAATAGGGTAGAACTTCCAAAATGTGTTAAAATCTATACTTATAATAAATCTGTAGAGAGGTCAATTCTGTACATACAATATATTTAAAAAATAACTATCAAGGGGTGGTTAGGGATCGCTACTGATGCCAAAAATGCAATCAGTAAAATTTTTGTCTGTCTGTCTGTCTGTCTGTATGTTCGTTATGGAAACAAAAACTACTCGATGGATTTTAACGAAATTTTTCACAATTATTCTTCATACTCTTGGGCAGGTTATAGTATACTTTTCATTACGCTACAATCAATAGGAGCAGAGCAGTGAAGGGAAATATTGGGAAAACGGGAGAAGTTACTCCATTTTTTAAGCTTCCGTCGCGTGTGCAGGCTTATAGGTTAAAGCTGCATAGAAATCGTGTATGACGGAAATATTCTCCTTAAAATTATATAAAAAATATTCCTCGACAGCCTATGTCTATCTTTTATGGTTGACTCACAATAACGCGTGAAACTCCCGATAGCTTAGCAATTCGGTGATTTCTGATTGTATTTGTCTACTCTAACATTTACAATACTGATTCATAGACTTTCCGCTGTAACTGAAAGGCCAATGGTTGAAATTAGCTTGACTCGATATTAAAAATGAAAATATGTGAGTTTATGTGTATGTTTGTTACTCAGTCATATTAAATTAAAACGACTGAAGGGACCGGTATGAAATTCGGAACAGAGGTAGATTATGGTCTGAAGTGATACATAGGCATTTTACCCCTGGGATCGCGGGCGAAGCCGCTGGCAGAAACTAGTGTATAATATAACATCACATACAATCACGCCTTTTATCCCCGAAGGGGTACGCATAGGTGCATTTATGGGACTCAATGCCACTGTACAATGTAACACCCACTTTTCACTATTTATGTTATGAGTCCCATGAAATAGGGAGTGAGCCGCTGTGCTAATACTATAGTCGACCTGGGAATAGAAACCCCTTGCTCAGCAGTCGCACTTGTTTTTATAGAAAACTTTTCAGAATAAAATATAATAATTATTTTGTCATTAATTTAACTCGCATTTAATTTAAAGCACGACAAATCTTGTACAATGGTGACCCTCTCTTGCAATTTACTACAAACTGTTGGACAATTATGGGTAATTCGCTGAAACATTATGTGATATACATCTTCTCGAATACGACATATTTAAACAAAATATATCGCTTCTAGCACCTTATATCTTGCTACATAATTGCTTACAAAATTAAAATTAACATACATAAATGTGTTCGAAAAAACTTTCTTTATCACTAGGTCAAGGAACAAAAACATTCCTCAATATAATTATATATTTATAAAACAATTTATGAATATGAATATGTAGTATTTATCTAGTTGATATTATCATTGCAATCTTAGATAATTGCTGGTTGTGCCCACTTGGAATTTTTAAATGATTTTAAGAATTTAAACCTTGATTCTTGTCACTACCTGTTGATGTTATAAAAAAAAACCGCCATTGCTGTCACATTTAAATGTGGAATGCATGTAGCATAGATAAAGTTATAATATTTTAATTATTTGTGTTAGAATGTGAGAATGCCCGTGTTCTATTTTTAAATAATTGCATTTGTTTTTTTATTGTTTTTTTTTTTGTAGAATTTATCGGAAAATTCTTTGTTGTATGTAGTTAAATGAGGTATTTATATTTTATTTGCATTCATTTTAAATACCTTTTCTTTTGTCATATTCGCCAAGTATTTAAAATAAATAAAATAACTTTATATTTTATAGAAATATGACGCATACTAATAAAAGTCAACATATTTCAGGTGATAGATTAGTTTCATACATTTATGATGACAATATGTTATTGTAAAAGCGACCTTACAGTCTGTGTTTAGAGTTCAATAAACGAGTTGTCAGTAGCTCAACGGTCATCGAAGTTAGGCACACACACAGATAATATCATGATTTCCTTTATATCCCGAAAAGGTGAATAGGGGTGATTTGAAAATCGAACACTAAGTTTTCATCAATGAACTCTTTTTGACAAGAGGATCGTTAGTGTTCAGCCATTGGTTATTACATTTTTGACAGCTAGTGTGATTGGGCGTTCTATGATCGTTTGCCTTTTTACATAAACAAAACATAAGAACATCAGTCCTCATTGTGTTGTTATTCATTCATTGATAATTTTATCCGATTTCATCTCAAATCAAAATTTGATGAGATAATATTTATTAACATTCATTCAGTACAATAACATGTTTATATGTTAGTATATTAAACTTTAAAATAGTCTTCACAATGCCCTACTCAAATAACATTTCCTTCATACAGCGAACGAAGATACAAATACAACTTAAACACTCGAATATCATAACTCCAAACTCCTTACACATAAAAACAAACTCTATTTTTATCAACACACAATTGAGTTTCAATCGTCCACCTAAAACAACTAAAATACTATAAAATCCTAACTCCAAAACACATACACACAAAATTAAACTCTGAATGTATCGACGTACGATCGGAATTCAATTGATAGTTTATTACGCTAGATATTTATTAGTAAATAATGATAGACAATAGTGCATAGATTCATAGACTTGGTACATTGTTTCAAAATTATACTACTTGTAGAACAATAGTTCGCGTGTGTACTATCATTGTTATATGGATATAATCTATGTAGCTATCTGTATGTATGTATGTACGAACGATGTAGAAATTAGAAGTTAATCACGAGATACTGTACTGAGTGGCGGGACTAGGCGTTCGCGTAGTGTTGCACGCGCGCTACTCGAAGAAGGGAAGCAGCCTCCTAGGGCCGCTATCATGGCGGGACCTGTCGCAAACATAGCGGTAGGTCGAGGCCGGCCGGGTGTGGTGATTCCTGAAGGGCAACCCGGGTCACGGTCATAGGCAGTGGCGGAACACTGTGGTGGTTTTAGCCGGTAAGAGACCGGTACGCCATCCCGTCGTGTCGTCAAAAAAAAATACTGTGTACATGGCAATAGGCTCACCCTCTATTATATGGACTCATAACATGAATAGTGAAAAGTGAGTGTTACATTGTACAGTGGTATTAAGTGCCGTAATATGCACCTCTGTCTGGCAACGATGCAGTGTTGTACATTGTGAGTTTTTGAACGGATAGATTTTATATCCACCAGGCAACCTTTCTATGTTAATTAGATTCATACAATAATCTCCATATATCACATACTACCGATACGCTTAGTCAGCTAGATTCAATTATAATAGTTATTACGAAACCAACTTCCCTACCGTTCATCTCATAACATCCTCCGCTCTTCCACGTATAACATAGTATATGAAGAATAGCATAAGTTCCGGCCTCGGAAGACATAAAATTGTCTAGATTTCCTATCATTTTCCGGCATAGAGTATTCCGGAAAACTATATCTCTATATCAATTAGTTGTATGGAAATCTCTATATTGTTGACTGCCTGATTGATGCGGTAGCTGAGCGACCGGCCGCCGCTCAACGTGTAGCGGATTTGAGTTTGGGTGTTATGTGTTTGTAAATTTGTATGTTTGTAAACGCACCCACGACACAGGAGAAAATCCTAGTATGGGGCGATGTCCTCCTTCTGCGAAGCAGTCATTCTAGCTAAGGAGGAGGCGGAGCGCGTGAGGGAACGAACCTCCTCACGCCCCGGCCGTCGCGAGAGACACTAACACACTCAGAAAAAATCACATTGGTACTTGCCGTTGGTAGGTTTCGAATCTGCACCCTCATGCATGAGAAGCGGGCGTCTTAACCACCGGGGCACCACGACATTTTTTTGTACTAATACAATCGAATGAAAATCTTGATCTCTTTACCACCATAGAGTGCATTACTTCAGAATAAATTTCGTCACAAAAATAAAAAATGGACTTCTAAAGAGGCCCTAAAAATTACGGTTGACATAATATCATCTGACAGTTGCAACAAAGTGTCGGTGTCACAACACTATTTCCTTCGGGACACGTGACTTCCTAATGTCCCAACACTAGTGAGCAAGTGGGTGACGGACATATGTAATTGAATGGTGATTATATTGTATGTACAATGTATAATACTTGTTTCAGATAGATACACGTATACTTAACTGCAAGTATTTATTATTTTTAAACGATTTTGAAAAGAAATAATACTTTTATAAACATTTTTTTTAAAACCGAATTTTGCGGATAACGTAACGGGTTACCGGGGCTCCGGCTCGACGTGCAGGAGAAGGAACGGGGTGGTTTTTAGTCAGTAAGAGTCTGACACTCCCTTCCGCCTCATCTAGGCGGGAGCAGTCATTCGATGATTTCCCCCCCTTGAAAAAAAATCCCCATGTTGTTTTAAAGTCGGTTAATTAATATACTAAAAGTTTCTCCTAAGTGTAACCAACAGTTTTCTGAAAACCGCATCAAAATCAGTTCGACCAATCACGAGATAATCGAGCCACAAACATACATACATACAGGTCAAATTAAAGACCTCCTTTTTTATTTTTGAAGCCGAATAATAAAAAACAGTGATTTTGAAGCGGTTTTCAGAATAGTGTTTCTTAGAAGGTTCTACCTTCTCTTAAGTGTTTATTAATTAACCGACTTCAAAATAAGAGGGGAGTTGAAGTCGGTTTTTTTAAACGTAGTTTGTAAACGATTATATTTGTGTCGGATCTGAAGAAATAATAAAATTGTCAGTCAATGTCAAGTCAAAAATTGAATAAACGATACTAACATCTTTCAAAAAAAAAAGATAAAGTAACTAATTATACTTTACTGATACTTATCAAAGTTTTTAATTGTCTCCAAAAATAGACTAGAATACCTCATTTCCTTGATTCACATACCATAATCAGTATAACAGACTGTACGTGTTATGTTACACTGCAATGCGCCACAACCCTAAATCTGTACAATTCAGAGCGGAACTGTGTCGTGGCAATATGGCAATAACTCGTCTGGACATTAAATAGTCGAGTGACATTGATCGGTACCAACCAAACCACTTGCAATTATCTCTAGTATGTGTTTATGTAGTAAATTATATATTAGTATGTGTGTTATGTAGAGCTTTGAAGTGGGTAAATATCATTTTAGTATTATTTAAAAAAGAACAACGGTTTTATTATTCTTAGGCTTAGAAAGGCCTTGTTAATATCCCATAGCTATATTGTGTTCATTAATATAGCCCAATCGACTAATAAACTTAGGTCGAATTATTAGATTTCTATAATCTTTTTTTATGAAATAGACGAATCACCTGATGGTGAGCGATCAGCGCCGCCCATGGAACTTATAGAAACCCGCAACGCCAGAGGAATCACAGTTGCGTTGCCGGCCTTTTGAGAAATTAATCGTGTTTAGAGTTAGGATCCTGTCATACTAAAACTAGGACAATTCTATTGTACTTTTTTAAATGATTCAGTTTTTTTAATTCCTTTTTAATTTTAGGGACTTTTATACCGCACAGCGTATGTCAGTCCCATCGTAACCTAATAGGTAAGGTATAAATCAACTAGAGATCAATGAATCAGAGCCATGAAGTTGAATAAATAAGTACAAATACATGAGATAAGATTAAACAGAAGAAGCCATGTTAGTTTATAAATGGTGATCTAACTTTTCTAGGTCAATCTTATAATCTGCAGTACAATTAACTCATCCTAAACTTGCAACACATATCTTAATGTGATATCTTATCTGTGAACTACAAAAACCATTCAGTCAAACGAGGTCAAAGTTAAAAAGCTTTTGTTGACAACATCTGTGTAGGCGCATCGTGTCCTTGCTCGAGTTCAAAATAATACACCCTGTATATTTAGTGTGTTGTCAAAATGTCATACTACCCACTGCCTGTATATGAAATGATAGAACCTTCATATCTATTGAACAATTGATAAATGGCAGTGCCAAGATCAAGAGTGGATCTAAATAATCAGGTTTAAATAATAAGAGTGGACCTTACGCTTGAATACTGAAAGGCTATTAAATTTAAAGTCATTCATATTCATATTGTTAAATACCTACATCACGACGAAGGAAATTGAAAAAACTTTCTTTATGTTTGTAAAGGATTAAAACTGCATTCAAAGATTTTTAAAAATTAGTTTGCCTCACACGGTAATCGAACCAACTAAAATCGGTCAAAGTTTGCACTTGTAGATACTTATATTGCATCATATATAAAATTACATTGACAAACCAAAAAAATAACATTGAAAAACAGCAGTAAAAAAAACAATAAGTTTTCCATAGGAAAGCTTACGTATTTTTTTTTTAAGGGGGGAAAATCATCGAAAGATTGCTCCCGCCTGGGTGAGGCGGAAGGGAGTGTCAGACTCTTACTGACTAAAAACCACCCCGTTCCTTCACCTGCACGTCGAGCCGGAGCCCCGGTTACCCGTTAGGTTCTCCGCGACAAAGCTTACGTATAGGAGGGGTAAAATAATGTTAGAATTACCGAGGTTTCTGTGACAAAGGCTTCTCTTTCTATGAAGTAGTTTTTGTAATAAGTCGGAATCCAGGGAACTGCTGGATACCGGTTACTTCAAACCGGCTGATCTGGAAGTCTAGAGGCCCTTGTTCAGGAGTGGCAGTCTTATGGGGTATTAAATAAAGTCTAGTTATATAACAACTCTCCTTTTCGCATTAGTCCAAGATACATTGGTCGTGGTTATCTTGTAACAATCAAAGAACAGCATTCTTTAGCCTATCAATCTCCCTTTCTTCAAATTAAACCCGGTATAGAAAACTCAGCCATATATCAGCAGATGATATAGAAAAACCACCCTTATTACCATGCAATAAGATGTGAAATCCTTAATCTTTAACTCTTAATACGAGATGACAGATCAAGTTGATGTACAACTCCAAACTGAACCTGCGTAGTATAGTTTTTCGGTACACTGACAGGTCAGGTTATATTGGTTTCCATACTGCGTACACGCATTATCGTTAAACGCATGCGTACAAAATCTATTGACAATGCATGTTGCCCACGCGTCGTTTTAACATACATTACTTATTCTAATGGCTCAGGACAAGTGTAGTCTTTTGTGCTAAAGAAATTCTTGCTGTGGTATATTCAATTCATTTAAATAATGTTTATGAAGTGTGGTTTTATAATGGATATGACTTGACAACACACCTCTCATTCTTCAAAGGGATAGGCAGAGACGAACGTATCGTGGGTACACCCACTTTTTGGGCCCACCCTAATAGTAAACATGGGGCAGGTCATGTAAGTCTCTTGGTATCATAAGAATTTCGGAAAATATCTTTGTTCTTCGAAGTCAAGAGTTCAAGATCCATTGTTAGTTAATTTGTTAATTACATAATAATTAGTTTCTCAAGGATATAAGAAGAAGAATACAAGAAAAAGTGAGAATGCGTAAAGAATGAACATTTGTTCGTTTGTAAAAGCAAATGTGACCAAATTGGATGTGTTGGCGTTGGCGACACAATGCGACGTTCCGACAACAAGCACTTTCCAAACACACAATGAAACAGTTCTAGTATATAGAGGTACATAGTTAGCTATGTATTATTCACTTATTTATACATTTAAGAAAATGTTTCTCAGAAGCAGAGTATGACGGAGGCCCAGTTACCCTCCCCTTCCCCAATCTCCCTAATTCCTGAATTCCTAACGATCCTCAAATTCCTAATCCCAAAAGGCCGGTAACGCACTTGTAACGCCTCTGGTGTTCCAGGTGTCCATGGGCGACGCCGATTGCTTACTACTTATCAGGTGATCCGTCGGCTCGTTTACCGGCTTATGCAATAAAAAAAATGATCTGGTATAATGAGTATATTTTATTCTCGCTAGAAAGTGATCTGTAGAAAATACATACTGTAGCATAACATAATACCTTTTTATAGCGACTGAAAAGTCTATAGACTTTTTACGTTATGCAATATTGCAAAAAATCACGGAACTACTCATATTTTACAATGTGAGAAGTTTTTTTAGTATTTTACGGCTCTTTGTGATAATAGTTAGGTAATCTAAGTTGATATAATTTCTTTATTTAAGCCTTTAATGTAGCTATTAAGTTGTTCTCATGCTCTGAAGTTGTTTTATAACTCAATTTGTGCTTAATTTTAGACATTTGTACTTAATTAGTTTGTGTCTAGAATATGTAATAAGACTATGAAATATAGGTAGCTGAGTGGTTTTAACTAGAACAAAAGTGCACAAAATGGGGGCTAAAGTATTTTTAGTCAACTGAGGGCGCAAATATAGCGGTGTGTTAGTTTCATTAATCACAGCAGCTGTCAAATATTGAACGTCCAATGGTGTGACAGTGTGACATTAGATAATTCCCTATTGGACAAAAAACGAGCGGATCACATTACCACCATCTGGTGAGCTAAAATACGATAGCCCCATTGCCTTGAAGTTCAAAAGCGCTTTCTTGGTCTAATCGAAATAAATGATATTGACTTTGACTTCGACTTTGACATTCCTGGAGTAAGGTAAAGTGCTATTGAACATTTATGAATTAAATATACCTATTACACCTACTGTTGCACATCTCTGCATCACCCCATGGTTGACTGTTAAAGAATGCCACCCGGCATTAAGTCCGCCATCGTATGTTTATATACAGAAGTGTTAATAAATAAATAAACATTTCGGATTCGTATTCCTGTAGTTTGTTATTAGATTTGTGTTCATCCAAAAACGATACTTTCTAAAACGACTTCTTATTTTCGTCTTAAAAAAATACGTTAGCTGTAAATACTGCTTAAGAGTGGAATTCTTTGCCAAAGTCTGTATTTTCTGAAGGTAACCTGGGAGTCTTCAATGCCCGAGTGAATAGGTTGCTTATGGGACGACGTGCTCCATCGTAGACCGCATCATCGCTTACCACCAGGCGAGATAGTGGTCAAACGTCGCCTCATCAAATATAAAAAAATAAAATACCTTTTTATTATCATTTATTTTGACACCGCCATAATATACACTGGCCATTCACAATTTCGTACGTCGCCATGACCGTTAGTCTATCTGTGATATCTACTAAATGTCTTTAAATAATACACGATAGACACAAGGCTACGGTGTGAGAAACCATAATGTATGCGACAGTAATGAGAGGCCTATTGTTAACATAAGTACCTACTTTTTCAAAATAGATAGCTATGTATGTAAGTACCTTCGATTTAACATTGACAACATCAGGGTCGAGGCTTGCAAAATATTTTTAGTTTTTGTTGTATGAGAAAACTGTTGAAGGTAGGATCCCAAGTAAGTAGGTAGATATATCTTTGGTTAAATCCTTACTAATATTATAAATCTGAAAGTGAGTTTGTTTGTTTGTTTGTTCCGCTTTCACGCCGTAACTACTAAACTGATTGCTTTGAATTTTTACAGACGTAAAGTTAGAAGTCCGGATTAATTAATAGGGCACTTTTTATCCCGGAAAAATGTGATATTCCCGAGGGACAACAAAAGTATTGGTATAGATGGCGCTGTATGTATTGGTATATGTCACATAGGCTACTTTTTATCCTTTTGTAATGCGAATGAAGCCGCGGAAAGAAAATAGGACTTTATAATGAAACGGAAACGGTTTTATTTAGCTTGACCCGTTTCTTTGTTTAGGTCAAGTTTAGTAATTATAACTTTCTCCTAACTGAACACAGATCAATCTGATTTATGGTACACACTCTTATTCTTGATGAGCATACATATTAAAATCCTTTAACTTATATACATATTTTTAATGTAGTACTTGTTAGCTTTGTTGTTAGCGTCACCTGATGATAAGCAGTCAGCAGTCAGCGTAGCCTAAGTCCACCAGCAGCAACAGTAAAGGTATGATAGCCACGTGGCTGAATTATGGAGAAAACTGCTTCACTGCGCATTCATTTGCTCCCTTTTTAGATATATAGGATTGATTAATCTTACTCATATAATAAATGCAAAAGTTTGTATGTATGTTTGTCTATTTGTTAGTCCTTTACGTGAAAACAGCTAAAGGGACCGGGATGAAATTTAGGACACGGGTAGATTGAGGTCTTTTTTTTTCTGAAGGGGGGCAAAGCATCGCATGACTGCTCCCGCCTGGGTGAGGCGGGAGGGAGTGTCAGACTCTTACTGAATAAAAAACCACCCCGTTCCTACTCCTGCACTTCGAGCCGGAGCCCCGGTAACTCGTTAAGTCTTCCGCGGCTCCGTATCGGCATCAGCCCGAAGGGTAGATTGAGGTCTGGAATAACACATAGACCAATTTTCATCCCACGGGATCGCGGGTATATTTGCTGGCAGAAGATAGTTATATCATATTATTAAAACCTGATTACTCCTTCGATTATCTAAAAGTGTTGTGGTTAATAAAACTGCAGTCTCTGTTCACCCAGTTTTCTTCAAAAGAGGTGTGAATATACACGGAACTCGTTTCAGGATTTAACGATTTGAATCCCATCCATTTCACACGATATTGGAATCGGTGATATCGCACGCTTGTCCGGTCGTTTGGACCTCGTAAACATAACATTTAATTCGCGTTTTACTGTTATTTTTTGACCTACATCTGGTATCAGGCGGAATACCGTATTTTTCGTGTAATACGCCATTGTGAGTTGCAAGTGCATCTGCGAAGCAAGGGTCGGCGTTGACGAAAAAGTTACTGATTTTTCGATTTTTGAATTATTGAATTTCGCAATTAGCGGTGTATGATAATAGACACATCCTTTATTATTTGTTCATAGAAAATCTGTGGTCAAACTACTAATATAATATAATACAATCTGTGGAGACGAAGACGACGAAGTTGCTTAATTGAAAAAGTTTGTTTTTGATTATCAAAATGTCGTTGGTTAATTTGACAAACAGCTGATGAGTGAGCTTGTGTCACTGTCAGTTACAACGCCAAATAAGTTTTCAATTTATTGAACAAATATTTACATTGATTTGAATACTTTAATATGTTGCTTAATCTATTTCTAATCACGAAATCGATACATTTTCTTATTAAAGGTGGAAAGACGGGAAGTTCTCCTTTAAAAAGATATCTAAAGAAGGAAAGAGAAAGATTGTTTATGATTAGATCTACAAACACAACACTATGTATTATAGGTATGTTGTTTTTAATGTATTTATGTACCTATGTTTGTTGTGAAAAGCTTTCATTATCATCCACTATGATGCTATATCACAAAGAGATAAAAAACTTTAACTTAGGGCCCTGTCTATCAATATCCAGTAGACAAACATTGATTTATAGACAAAAAGAATCATTAAACAAATCTATTATACGCCATGTAATTCACAAATCATTAGATCTCAAGCCATGACCGAAATCTCGTAAAAAGCATGAAGAGACCAAAAAATCAATTACTAAAAGCGAAATCTAGTTCGCGGCATGTCGACGTCGCGCCGCTAAAATGTACACCGCAAGTAGCTGGAGTTTTCACGGCTGTGCAGCTGTCTGTCACAACCTTTACCCCGATGTTTCGTTAGTTCTAAGGTGCCTAAGATGACGCTTTGACTTGGTAATATTAAATGTTTTAGCTTTTTGTCTTTTTTTTTGTTGTGTGTTCTAGGAACGTGGGCTCGTTGCTAAACCTAAAGATATTTTCTTTGTTTATTGGTATGATATTGAAAAATGAGTGAAAACGTTATTAAAGAGTTATCATACTGAGTTTGTTTCGGCATTTCTTCTCAGAATAGTCAGTTGGGAAATGTCGACCTCATCGTTCGCTTGATAAAATTGACGTGTAAAAGTGCTGCCTTGTAGCCTATTTGCAGAAATAAATTCTCTTGTTTCACTTGTATTAAAATTATAATTGATCTTGTAGATGTTCTACAGGCGATAGGCTATGATCTGGTGAACTGTAAGATTATTGGCTATTTGTATTGTAAAAGCCACTGTGTAGCAAATAAGAAAAAAATCATACAGTCAAATATGCAATTTCACTGGTTCTATTATACATAAAACAAATTGAGTTATAACTTACGACAGTTTCATTAAATTATGGGATAACAAGCTTCTATTGAAGGGCACTTAATATACAAGTGTTATATTAAAATATATATTAGCATATATTCATACAGTTATTTATAACAGTAGGCCATTCATTTGTGTTGCCAATTATTTTTTAATAAATTAATTTTCTACACGTGTTATATAGAGCTTGACTGATTGTGTCGTAAGCTGTGTTGCATGACTTGTTTTATTGATTTATTACGAATATTTCACACGTTATACGAAGTTTTTATATTTAGCTATCAATATAGTTATCATTACCTATATATTTTGTGTGTTAAATGTATCCGGTGTTCTATTACCGGACGAGCTATTTATGAACTGAATATAAAAACAATCATAATGAAAATAAAGCAACGTCATTTTCCTTGCTCAATTACTAATTTTATTTAACGTTGTCCTACACTAGGATGTTCTCCTGTGCGGTGGGAGTGTACTATACATATATAACACATAATTTTACACACACATGAATATAAAGTTGACAAAAGTAAAAAAATAATTACATCAAAAATGAAAGCGTCATCTTACAGCCCCCGCGAGATCTCAAGATCGTGCGACCACCGCGGTATAGCGTGGTTACAAAACGTTCATTGTTTGTCCTGTAATTACGGCGGTTGGGTAACAAACGACACACTGTCGACTTGCCACCGTCACACCGTCACACCGACCCATCTACCAATCACAATAGGAAGGCTAACTTTTAATAAGGTGTATTTGAATTTGTTGAAATGATATGAACATAATTTTACAGTGCCTGTGTCACAATTTAACTAATTCAGATACTATGAAACAAGCAACACAAGACTGCCTCGTTGGCCGAGTGAAAATTATTACTAAGATTAAGTAAGCTATTAGGATATAACTAAGATTAAGTAAGCTTCATTCAGTTTCCATAATGTTTATACAATATAAAGTTTGACTGCCTCGTTGGCCGAATGGTTGCAAGTGCGACTGCCAGGCAATGGGTCTCGGGTTCGATTCCCGGGTATTACTTGTTTTCTTTTAAATCTCAGTAGTAGCACGGTGTCTGGAATTGTGCCCGGTATATGGCAATAGGCTCACCCCCTATTACATGGGACTCATAACATAAATAGTGAAAAGTGGGTGTTACATTGTACAGTGGCATAATGTGCACCTCTGCCTATCCCTTCGGGGATAAAAGGCGTGATGTTATGTTATGTGAAACAAGCATTAGAAAGGTGTTGAAGACAAATCCTCCACTGACTCGGGTCACTGTGTGGCTTACATGGCGGTTAACGTGTGTAGTGTTCAATCCGGAGTTGAAGATGACTCAGCGGGTTACCGGGGCTCCGAGTCGAAACAGTAGCCGAAAGGGGGATTTTAGTCAGTAAGAGTCTGATACTCCGTCTCAGCTCACCTAAGGCGATAGAATCTTTGGTTGATTATCCCAGTGTAAACCTGTGGAGCTGATCCTTTGTTACGTGAAACTATTCTTGCTATGCAAAGAGGTAATTAGAAGTTTTTGTGGACCATAGTCGTGATTTGCAATTAGTTATATGATTAACAGTCTTATTGTTGTTATTGTTTGAGCATTTTTAGGTTTGATAGCTAGCTATTCATCTCTTTTAAGACTGAAACGGGTCAACGAAACTCAATAAAATGAAGACTGAGTTACGACGTTAGATAATTTCAAAATTAAATTTAAACACCCAATAATATTTTGATCAACAATCGTCTGACCAATCGACCGACAAAGTACTCAGATTTAAATTAAAAATAATGAAATGAACTTAACTACAATGCGCAAATAAATTCGTGCACGGAGATTGTAAACGGAACAGATTATATGAATTCTTTCAAGTCGATACACATTGACATTCTTCAATTGATATTCAACCTTATAGATTAGATGTAGAGTCGAAAATCTATTGCAGAAATTTGACAATATGGTGTACTTTGATGTGCTTTATATACCGGAAACAAAACGATCGTACTTGACTGTTAATAACTGCACAATACTTGATACGAATCAAAATATTTCAAGTAAAAGTAGATTGCCTTTTAAAAAGGTTAATTAAACATGCGATTATTCTTATGTAATCGAGAGGTTAATACTATCGTTACCCTTTTGTTTGTAATCGATTCGGATACAAGATTAATTAATTAAATTAATAAGGTCGTGTCGGTAAAACAACTGTCGAAAGGAACACTGACGCATTGTGACGTCATTTCATTTTTCAGATAGCAGAGTTAGTATATATAATTTTCACATTTTCTTTGGTTTTTAAATAGGCTGTGTGATTTCTTATATCAAAGATCATGATTATAATTATCAGCTACGACACGTCCATTACAGAACATAGACTTATGTTCAATACACATATATCAAACTCTTTACGTTCTCAACACCAACTTACACAATTGACAAAATAACAAAGTTGCTAACGAAAAACGACTTAAGTAATGACTCGAAACAATAACAAAATATCGATAAAATTGCTACCAATCTAACAATTAGCCCCATTTAATAAATTGGCGCGTTATTCGAAATCTTTTAAAATGGCCACTGCTTGCCCAAGCGCCGGTGTAATGTGAAGCGAAATTGCATTATAATTAGTTTATGCGCGCTTTCTAATCGTTGGCAACCCTAATAAATTTTGCTAGTGTACTTGTGTAGTAGGGAAATGTATTGTTTTTGTTGTTGTTGCCTCGTGACACGGGAGCTTCGTGTGTGGCCAAAAGTATCTACGTGTTGTAGATTTTCTTTCGACATGTTTTCCTCTTACATGTGAAATGGGTAGAAAAATGTACTGATTGAAAGAGTGATCGATTTTATTTTAACATAATTATGTAATTTATTAAATATAAAACTGTATATATAAAATACCTCAAAAATTTTGTTTCGTGTCATGACATGACTCTGACGTCATTATGACACGATTGTCATCACGACACGTTAGTCCTAAGCTGTGAATGTTGTCAGTCATGATATCTCGATTTGACGAGGATAAAAAGGCATGATTGTATACTTGTAATTAGTACTAGTACCTATGTATACAGACGCCAGCAGCTCAGCCTACCTTTCTGTCAAATTCGTTTATTCAATATTCAACTTTATACCATTGATCCAGAGCCGAAAATCCAATGAAAAATTGTCAGTTTAGAGTAGGTTGACTTGCTGGCACCTGTACATCGGATGGTCAGCAGATTTTTTGCGAAACCATTGTATGTGCCCATGTCCAATGGTATACGGTCCTCGGTTTTTTACGATTCCATAGAAAATCAGTAATGCGTTTATGGTAATTCTTTACGGCGCGGCGTTACGCAATGATCCATTGTGTTCGGTAAAAACCTTCGTTTTTATTTTTGTTTCTGGCTTGTTGTCGTGAACTGAAATTGTTAGTTGCAAGTTTCTGAGTCCGCTGTACGGTGATCACTTGGATATTCGAGGGTGTCATGAAAGCTGGATAAGGCAGCTATACGTTTGGCGGATACCGGGCAGTACTCTTTGGTGAATACCCTTTTTTTATCCGCAATTCCCATCAGAAATCTGGCACTACCTACTCTTACTAAAATACTCTTTTAAACAATTTTCCTCTATATTTTTTTAAATGACGCATGTCATATGTTTTTACCTTCCTTTTCCACATAAATAGAGCCTCCATTCTTGGACGAATTTGTCAGAATTTTTACTAAATGACGTATTTCTTTTTAGAAGACATTTCTGCGAAAATCATAACCGTAGTCAGAAAGGCTGTTTTAATGGTAAAACTTTGACCTTGTGAACGTTATTTCGTAAACATTAAGGGTCATTTTCGCAGCAATGTTTGGCTGTTGACCCGTGAAATAACAACATTTGCTTTGATTGACGCATGTAGTGTTGTGTTAAAATTTCATAGTTTTGCTTTGGTTCATGTTGTATCATAATATTTTTGACTGCAGTACAGGAACTGTTTTCTTAGAAACTTTGTAAGATTGTTATACCTATATACACATAGTCTCTACAATATTGTTTTAACTTGTTTTTGATAATTTACAATTTAATGACAGGACTGCTTTGTCAATTCTCAGATGAGCAATAATTGTAATCGTGACTACCGATCCAAGCGATTTAGAGTTAGGTTTCTGGGTCGAGCAAATAGCTGTACAGGTTTTTTTTATTTGTAAACTTTACTAATATCACATCGCCCGTGAAATGTACATGATCTATAGTAAAGGCTCTCCATTACATAAAAATACTGTGGTAAAAAACTCAACAAAAATGTTGCAATTTTTAATACGCATTGCACATGGCCACGTGCCTTTGTCGCGTATTTGCAGTTAGTTTTAGTAGGGCCTAAAACATTACACAATTTTAAAGTATTAACATTCTCGACAGCCTCATCAGTGCCTTTATCCAAACGCCACCTTAGCGCTTGTCTACCGAGAGAGTAAAAAACTAAATGTATGGGGATGACACTGACAAGTTACAAAATTTATGTCAATTCCATATAATTTAGTTTTCTACTCTACAAGTAGACAAGCGCTAAATGGCATTTGGCTACAGCTGCTGCAGCTGTCAGTGATATTGTCAGTGTCATCCCCATACATTTAGTTTTCTACTCTCTCTATAGACAAGCGCTAAAGTGGTATTTGGCTAAAGGCACTGGTGTGACTGACTCGTTAATCCGATTGTTAATAGCTCCAAAAAGGTATCTGGTTAGTTTCTCTAATCTGTTAATGAATAATATAAGGTAAATGCACCTTATTCCGAGGGGTTCTAAAAATGGCATCATATTCCGATGTATTTAGAAAAACAGTTTTTTAAAGCAATTTACTAGTTATTTATGGTCTGCATGATAAAATAATGAATTAATAATTATCTGTTCATATTTATTTATACAAAGGAGAGTTTAGTATGGTCACATTGTAAAATAATCGGTCATTTTGCCGCGGGGAGCGGCGTCGAAAGCACACTTCATACATTTGGGACCTTATGCACGTGAGTATTACGATTTGCCAAATAGTGTTTTACGTAATAATTTTATACAACGCGAGTTTTCGTTTAGGTTGAAATATTGAAAGGATAATATTTTTTATCGAAAACACTTAAGATTTGAGTATTTTATTTGCAAATTAGCAAGAAAATAAGTGTTTAAAATACTGCGGCATTAGGTGCAAAATATTTTAGTGTGTTCCTAAAAGCCGATGTATACCACGGAAAAACAAATTTAAAGACATTTAGTTTTTTTTAAATTTCGGTGTCTGTTTTATGATTATAAACTTTAATGTGTTAGTTCTGACTTAATGAATAACTCATACATTTAATAATCTATTTCCGAGGTACACCGTGGCGTCGCATTTACTAATTATAGCAGGTCAAAAATTGTTTGTACAGGTACTTTATTAATACGTTGTATAGAAGATTTTAGTGAAGACATTAGGTTTTATAAGTGTTCTGTTATTATATGTATGTACTTTATATTTGTTTTCCTTTCATATTGTAACTATACATTATTTTATTTGCATAATATTAAAAAATCTTTTACTTTTTAGTACTCGGAATTAGAAACTTTGATTTAGCATCATAAAACGCTATTCCGATGTATTTACGTCGGAATAAGGTTACATGAGTACCTAATTCCGATGTATTTACGTCGGAATAAGATTACATGAGAACCTAATTCCGAAGTTAGTTAGGACCCTGTTTAAATACAGAGTGTTCATTATTTTATGTGCTTAGTACATACGCGTTTAGTAACTGAAAGAATACTAATCATCTATACAAAAACATAAAATTGGAGTGTGTGTTTGATATTGTTAATTCATTTTTATATTTTTATAAGATTAAGGAATAATATTAATAAAAAACAGGGTTTAGAATAAAACTAGAATAAACAAAAACAGAATTGATTTAACACGTTCGAGGACGCTACCACTTGAGTCGGGTTTTCAAAATGACACAGTACATGTCTATACAAAATTATACGACGTATCAGTACGTAGTGTCCCATGAAGAAATATCGTTTTAAACATATCATGACACAACCGTTTTATCACGTCAACGTGTATATGCATCTAGGTAAGGATCCGCCTCGTTGGAGATGTCGGAATCATCAAACATGCTTATCTTGTGTCTTATTTTGCGCTTATATCCATCTAAAACACACAATAACCCATTAAACATCAATTTCACACTGTAAAATCATTAATTTGCATTAAAGTAATGTACACAGTGACACAGCCGCGCTGAATGTAGGAGCGCGGGACGTATAAACACGTTGTGCGTATGTGAATACCGTAACCGCACACTATCAACGACACTTATTTTAAATAGTTCTAAACTTACCCTACGTGACAGTACAGAGTTGGGTATTTTATATGTTGTGACACAAGATACATTTAAAAGGATTTTTACTTGAACTTTCATCGGAAATGAACGTTCTGCCGTATAATTTAAATGTTATTTGAACGTCATCGTACGTTGTGCGATATTAAAATCTCGAACGATGACGTATAATCTCGTTCTGTCCTTGAACGTGTTAAGTAATATAAAAAATAAACAGATTTGACTTTTAAACATCATGTATAATTCTCCCTACATAGTTCCCTTTCTATTTTTATACTCGGAATTAGGAACCAAATGCATCGGAATTACGATTTTTAAATCGGAATAAGGTACCTCGGACTTTTTTATATTTTTATTTATTTTATCAGCTTCAATAACCTTCTACTGACAAACTGCAAATATTTTTCAAAAATTTGATAGCTAACACTTCTGATAAAAATATAAAATTGTACACAAAGGTCCGATAAATACTTAATTTATAATGTTCTTTCGTGTTATGTTAAAAACAGCGCGGAATTAGGTGCCTTTACCTTAGGTATCAGTTACTGGTTTGCGCAGAGGATTATCGGTAACCGACTTCAAAAATAGAAATAGGTTCTCAGCTTGACCTGTATGTATGAATGTATGTATGTATGTTTGTTCGCGATTATTTCGCAATTGACTGAACCGATTTTAATGGGGTTTTCAGAAGTGTTTGAGAGACTAAGGAAAAGTTTTAGTACCTATATCAATTAATCGACTTGAAGAAGAGGGGGTTAAGGTCGATTTTTTTGTAGTTTGAAAAGATATTTTGATATTTATGTCAATATTAGCCTGAAGCCTATAATCAATCGCTTTTTATGTAAATAGACTTGTCCTATTTCGGAACTGGGGTAAAGTAAAGTACATATATTATATCCTCCTTTGTTTACCTGTTCGACTTGGTTTAAAAAGTTGTGTTGCCATGTGTATGTAATATTTATTTGATCCATTGATATTTACCAAACCGTGTTTTCAGGTCAACGACCTCTCGCCACTAATATGTAATAATTAAATAATAGTATCGGATTGCAATTAATATACTAATATTCTATCATTTCGTAAACTTTGATCGTTAATTAGTACATAGATTAGATTAAAATAATTAATTAAACAAAATGTTGTCACATTTTGTGGTCGTTCCCGTGAAATATTTTGAAAGACTACTTTAAAAAGTTTTATATTGCAAAGTGCTTTAGGCAACGGAAACATTTTATGTACCAAGCATTTTAAAGATTGATGTGTTAATGTAAATAGTGTTTTATTTTTAATGTAGTAGGTCTCAATATTGCATATTATCGGGGGCAGTTTTATAAAGAATGCTGATATTAAGTGTCAATGTAAATAGTGGTTTATTTTTAATGTAATAGGTTTCAATGTTGCGTATCATCGGGGGCAGTTGATTACGTTTTTGAGGCTTCTGTTATTGGCTTACTATATAAAAGATTCGTGTCATCTGGAATCGTAACATAGGAATTTAAACTTTATCTATTACAGTATGTAGTTCTAATATTATGTGCCTGCTATAATTTCATTTTACTTATGTATCTATTTTCTTTTTGTTCACAGGTAAGAGCCAATTTAAACCTTCAGTGCATGTGAATAAGAGCGAGAAAAGAGGGGTTAACTACTTCGTTGTCACATAATCGTATTAAAGTTTCAAGTAAGTTCAATAGAGATCTTCATACTTTTTTTAAGGGTGGAAAATCATCCTAATATTTTTCCCGCCTTGGGTCAGGCGAGAGGGAGTGTCAGACAATTACTGACTAAAATCCACCCCGTTCCTACTCCTGCTCTCCGAGCCGGAGCCCCGGCAACACATTAGGCCTTCTGCAGCTTCGTATCGGGCATCAGCCCTACTGGGCATCATTTGTGGTGGTCTGATACGCAAGCTAATCTTGCTCACTCACCGTCCGCAGACCCGCACTTACGGTGGTCGGAATTCGTCGAGCGATCTCCAACGCCCGAAGTGTCTCCAGCGACGGCTAGGATCTTCACACTTTAAATTAGCATTGAACAAAGAGACGAACGGAAATTAATTACTTAATGTCTATATTATGAAGTCTTGTCTTTCTTGATGTGTGGTCTTAAATTAAATCTTTAGCTAAGACAAGAAAAATAATTATCTATTTAAAATCTATAAATTGAACACATAATATGTTAATACAACACATTGAATATGCATTGATTCGCAATTTAAAAATTTAAAAATAAAACATAAAATTTGTCTGTGGTAACACTACCTACTTAGATTACTGGCAACAATAAACAAAATTCAATAAGGAAGTTGTTTATGCCGTGATCCGCATGACTTAACACAATTGAGTTTTGTTACTTACAAAATACTTGGGTATTTATAAAAGAGATGTTTATTGTGTAGGTCTCCTACGTAAAAAATTGCCTTTTCTTACATAAAGTGCGAAATGAGGACAGATATCATTTACGAGCTGTCAATGTCAAATCACGCCGTACGTCAACGTCATCGTCAGATTTTTAGGGCTTATTCGAATTTGGAGTACGTTTGACGAAATCGAAACGAGACCGCGCTCAGCGCTCTGATTGGTTGGTTTATGTCATTCGGCCAATCAGAGAATCGAACGCGGTCTTGTTTCGATCTCGTTAAAAGTTCAACAATTTGTACTAAGCCCCCGTGTCATTGTATGTGTAGAAAATGGAGGGAGATAGAAAAATTACATATTATTTTAATTTAAAATAAATCGATAAGTTTCAAAATTAGTGTATTACTTCCTGTAATTTAATAAAACGTATGCAAATTCAATTCTTATAAATTCAAATACTTGGGTACTACACGTATTTCCGATCCTTTGCGTGTGGTCAAAAACTTTACAAGCTTAATTTTGGCTTAGCAAGGGATAAACTTATCAAAATGATTTCTTTTTTAACCTCAACCGTTGTTTCGTTGTTCTTTTTAAATTACTTTTACCCGACGCTAATCAAAAAAAGACATTTTGTTTCGTAAAATTGTTTCGTAAAACTTTTTCTTTCGGTACGAGCAAATGAACTAATCCGATTTGCCTCTTAAATTAAAAGGACTCACTTCGCTGTAGGTCTCAACTTTACATCGCTAAAAGTAATTGAAGGAGAGTGAACCTTGCTGCAATGAAATAAAGTGCAATAAGTGCAGTAATGTACAATTATTAAGACGTTGAGAATGTTATCATTCACTGAATGTAAATTTTATTTTTTAATTACTGCTATACAATCTGTAGGCCGCGGTTTTATCACTGTACGTACTGTTAAATGCTAAAATCATTAGAATGTATTGCATTCTTTATCTCTTTCTGTGTGGGGGCCCTTCAGTTTACTTAATTTTATGTAAGTAAGCCACTGGTCAGCGGTATTACCATAATAGCTTTAGATTAGAAGCATTTGATATGTAAGAAAGGTCATTTTTGCGTGCACTTGGCACCATTCGAGTCAAAACGTCAATTGTAATTCTGTTGAGACGCCCTTTAGCCGTTTATGGATTGTTCAATGTCAATCAACGTTATAGAAAACCCTTGACGTATTTATTTCGTGTCGAACTTGTATTAATTTCTGACACATGTGCGTCATTTATTTGTACATGTTTCTCAACTAGAATATAAAATAATAAATGCATTTTACATAAAGCATAGTGCACAAAGACAATATTAATTGCTACAATATTTTTACGCAATAAACAAAGAGTATCAGGAACTAAATTTCGCGCCAAAACCCGTGACATTTGTCACAATTATAACCAATATGGCGACTTCTCACGTTACGTCAAAAAGTCTTCAATTTAACGAATTATTATCCACAATTAATTATTAAAGATAAAATGTCAAAGATAAGGTGTTTTTTCAATTTATGATTTTATGTTTTTTGTGAAAACTGATATTTAAGGTTGGAGACAAAAACTAAGATCCTTTTGAATGCCTATCTAACAAATTGGCTGGCAATATTAAAATCACAATAGTGTGTTGGAATTTTGACACGAGTGATTGATTTTATTGTGCCAGCCATTAATGTATTGTTGCTACTCGCGAATAAACTTGTAATTTTGTACAAACCAGAATCGAACATTTTTATAACTTAGGTCATTATTTAAATAACCCCAAAATGTCTCCTTTCTTCGCTTCATTATAGTAATACGACATAAATTGTCAACAAGTATAATTAAATGTATGAGCGGGACTATTAAGTAACTCGTTCTCCACAATAAAGTGGAAATGTTCGTGCGGAACAGACAATATGGCCGCGATTTTCCTTTCATACTCATTCACGGCTTATTTCATTCAGTTAAAGGCCCATTTCATTCGATTTGTTTATGGCTCGTCGACTTCGTTCCGCGTCGTTCATCTAAATATTAGACAATATACAATTTACAACATGAACATGATAATTTTAACAGCTGATAGGTGAAGTCAAGGGCGTTATAATTTTGCATATTTTTATTAATTTAAAGATAAAAACTAAATGAAAATTTCTTGTAGCGATTTTTTTGTATATTTAAGGAAATAAATAATATGAATTATTATTGGAATTACTTATCTAAAAGCTTGACAATAGCCGGTTTGTCTAATGTTTAATTTCGTTACTTCCTTTAAAATTATGTCACGTCTAGCCAACACGTTTGAAAATGTCAAACAGTTGTCTGTGCGTTGTTTAAAATAGTATTTAAAATAAATATTTCGTCAGTTCGCAAGTTATAGTGACGATGAACCAAAGGTAATATCGGTTAGATGAAGGTCGAACGTTTTGGCGATCTTAATTTGTAACTAATTTTAGTTTTAGCTGCGAACCGTGAACGTTACTTTCACTAGCATATTGCACAGAAGTGTTCTGGTTTTTCCATATTTCCTATTCTATGTTTTAGTATTTGTCGCTTCTACATACATTACAGACTACAGCCCAAATGTCATTGCATGTAATAAACTCAAAGATTTACTAGAACATATCAACCGGAAAAAGCACATCTCTAACTCCTTCAAAATAAACCGAATTAAACCGATTAAATATTACTTTTTTACAAAGTGAGTCACGTAACATGATTTATGGAATCATCGTGATTAATACCGATTATCGATTCTTTATCCGAGCTCCCAGATGTTGTTACACCGAGACATAGCTACCGCGACCCTGGCCGTTGGCCCGCACATTTTTTACTGTCAATATACCGAAACGAATCAACACTTGCCCCCCACAGTTCTTACACTCATTATAGGTTTCTTGACCCTTTGATAAAATCCCCAATGAGTTTGCTTAACAGAACTGTTCATCCCGTTATGCAATAATGGAGGTGACACAAAATTCATTAAACGCTTTCGCCATATTTACTTTATTCCGCGCCATTTTTACTTTTCTTTTTTTTCTGCGGCAGCAAGCCAAAGGAGAACACTCGTACAGCTTAATTTAAATTTGATACTTTATAGCAATACGATGATAGGAATTTATGATTGTTACACAAAATGTGACTGAGTGTTGCCGCGTTTTAAAACTTTTATCTTGAATGGTGAGGATTTTGTCGAAAGAGGAACGTTATTTTGAGAATATGTTAATATTTATTTCCTCTAAAATTGCTTCTTATGGCATATTCAGCTGCTGTATGTTGCGGTAGCTTTGCAGTGGTTTATGGGTTTTCCAGGATTATTGTGCAATACAATTTAAACCTTTATGTCTACTTTTTGAATATTTGAAAGTTTGAATGAGATCGAAGGCACTAAAATAAACGTTATTTTACAAATTTCTTCATAATTTCGGTAAGGTTCAGTTTAGGAAATAAACAAACTTTCATAGAAGTATAAAATAAAGAAAGTGCCAGATGAGTTTTAGATTCCCCTCACAGAGCGAGGAAAGCAACGGAATTTATAATATTCGATGCTCGGGACATGTGAAAACATATTCGTGTGAGGAATCCTTAATAGCCATTTTGTAAGAAGTTCACTTTCATACACTTTTGTCGTCTATTTTAGTTCGAATTTAGTTTTTGTGAAAGTGCTCTTGGAATCACGTCACTAACTTGATGATTTGTATAAAATGGATATTTTTATTGTTAAAAAATCATAATGCCTGCTATTTTTAATGTGTTTGTTGCCAGAAATGTTACTTTACAATACTTTTGTAAAATAGTTTTAATTTAGGTGTAACAGCTTAGTTATATCAAGTGTAATTTTAACATCTGAGTTTGTTTCGGCATTTCGTCTTAGAGTAGTCAGCTAGGAAATGTCGACCTCATCGTTCGCTTGATAAAATTGACGTGTAAAAGTGCTGCCTTGTAGCCTATTTGCAGAAATAAATTCACTTGTTTTACACCACATTTTTATCTTATCTCACAGTGTTAGGAAATTATGACCCTATCAAACCTGTCAATTTTATTCCACTGTAAGGAATAAAAGACACAAAACTATAAGACGTAATCACATAGTAATTACCTCACAAAATAGACGTTGATATGTATGACGACCGCAGCTAAATGTACTCCAATCTGTGGGGTTTTTTCATTGCGTTTTCGACTTTATATCAAAATAGTAAAGTTGAAAATGTAATTTTACAGAGAGTATTAGGTTGACTTGCTAGTGTCTTATAAAGTAGTAATACTTGAAGTAATAGCTTAATCAAGTTAAACGTCAATCACTTTTCAGACTTTCTGTGTTGACTAACGGGCCAGAGGTCGTGGTAGATGGTTTATGATGTAAATTATACTTACAGAAGGCTCAGATCATCTGCAATTTTATTAGATATAGGTACGTACAAAGCAAGTTTCTTAGGCATTTTTAAGTCATTGTTAAGCTGATGATTTGCCAATGCTATGCACCCCATTATTGTCACACTAGCTTTTACCCGCGGCTTCGCTCGCGTCACAAAAGAATAAAAAGTAGTCTATGTGACATATACCAATACACACAGCGCCATCTATACCAATACTTATGTTTATCCTCGGGAATATCAATTTTTTCCGGGTTAAAAAGTACCCTATTATTTAATCCGGACTTCTAACTTTACGTCTGCAAAAATTCAAAGCAATCGGTTTAGTAGTTACGGCGTGAAGGTGGAACAAACAAACAAACAAACTCACTTTTAGATTTATAATACTAGTAAGGATATTATAATATTAGTAAGGATGCATCAGACCGATATTTTGTTACTTTTGTGTATTTTAAATGTTATTAAGTTTGTGATATGGCAGTACTATTTCGAATAAATAAATATATTACTTTTTACATTCCTCGTTGTTATAGGTACCTTATTAAGTTGTAGATATAAATTAACCTTCTGCACTCTTCTTGGTCTATAGTGTCAGGTGCAATTGCAATATGTTATTTGATTTGATAATAATATTATACGAGTGATCATTAGAGTTTCGACTACTGCTATGCAATTTGTGTGAACTATGATTTCATTTGGTAATCATGTATTAATTCAATTATGGATGTAGTGAGCTTACTTAACGCATGCTTCTTTAGATAAATAAGTTTTGCATTGACCTGTTTATTTTTCTGCAAATTGAATAGCAATTGCGACTGCCTAGTTGGCCGAGTGGTCGCAAGTGCGACTGTCGGGTAAGGGGTCTCGGGTTCGATTCCCAGGTCGGGCAATGTATTACTGGGTTATTTAAAAATCTCAGTAGTAGCATGGAGCCTGGAAATGTGCCCGGTATATGGCAATAGGCTCACCCCCTATTACATGGGACTCATAACATAAATAGTGAAAAGTGGGTGTTACATTGTATAGTGGCATTAAGTGCCGTAATGTGCACCTCTGTCTACCCCTTCGGGAATAAAAGGCGTGATCTTATGTTATGATATGTTATGTTGTTTTGCGATTATTGGATCAACAGTAAATTTTCATTAAACATCAAAATGTATCACTTAAAGCAACTGAACACAGCACTTCCTTTTTCAAAATCTGTAAAATACACCATTACACAATCATACCTATAAAATAAGATTCCCTTGTCACCCGTCAGCATTAGACTTGTACCTTGTCGCGGAGAACCTAACAGGTAACCGGGGCTCCGGCTCGACGTGCAGGAGAAGGAACGGGGTGGTTTTTAGTCAGTAAGAGTCTGACACTCCCTTCCGCCTCACCCAGGCGGGAGCAGTCATTCGATGATTTCCCCCCTTAAAAAAAAAATAGACTTGTACCATCTGATAACGAAGCGGTTTGTTTAAAATTAACACACAAATTGAAAGAATATCTTATAACAAACACGTTTTCGTATCGAGTCAATAACGTTTTGAACACGCGGCGTATCGCTAATTGCTCTTAAACAATGACAACGTTCGTTTTGGATTCCGTATGAGAGTGTTGCAAACAGAAGTTACTTCGTGAAGTTGAGCTTTATGTTTGTTGTGAAGTTGTGTTTTTAGTAGAGTTGAACATAACATAACATAACATCACGCCTTTTATCCCCGAAGGGGTAGGCAGCAGGTGCACATAGAAGTAACACCCACTTTTCACTATTTATGTTATGAGTCCCATGTAATAGGGGGTGAGCCTATTGCCATATACCGGGCACATTTCTCCGTGCTACTACTGAGATTTTTAAAAAACCCCAATAATACTTTGCCCGACCCGGGAATCGAACCCGAGACCCCTTGCCCGGCAGTCGCACTTGCGAACACTCGGCCAATGAGGCAGTCAGTAGTAGAGTTGAACTTTAAACACAATTTTTTTTTATGGCATAAGTCGGTAAACGAGCAGACGGATCACCTGATGGTAAACAATCGGCGTCGCCCATGGACACCTGGAACACCAGAGGCGTTACAGGTGCGTTACCGGCCTTTTGGGGATTAGGAGTTTGAGGATCGTTGGGGATTCAGGAATTGGGGAGATTGGGGAAGGGGAGGGTAATTGGGCCTCCGGTAACCTCACTCACACGACGAAACACAACGCAAGCGTTTTTTCACGTCGGTTTTCTGTGAGGCCGTGGTATCACTCCGGTCGAGCCGGCCCATTCGTGCCGAAGCATGGCTCTCCCACACTTAAAATACTTAATTAATATTACGTGTCCTATTATCATATTTACAGTATGTCATTTTGTAATCTGATGACTATGTTTGTAGTGCCATTGCATTGACTTTTTTTTAAAGTTAAGTTATTTAGCACAATTTAAAATTAGAATTATCTATTTTTTAAACGTCTCACTATGATTTTATCCTGTGTCTTTGAGACACTGGGATTTTGAGCGGAACCTTTCACCCTCAAATCTCAACCACACCTGTTCTTTGAGCGAATTTATCGCAATAAATTCGTTCCTCTGGATCCTTCGACTTCCTTGAAAGGTCAACGAACGGGTATATATTTTTTAAATCTCGAATAAATAATCGTCAAAGGAAAGCACATACTTATGCCGGCTGTCGTTCAGTCGGCCGCCAAAGAGGTTTTATCTCGTCCCCCAATTAGCGGAGAATGTTCCAATGACAACCATGAACAAATATGGTCGCCGTGTTTCTGAAGTGTTTCATTCTTAATTAGGTGACGACTTTTTTATTTAATACGGGAAATGGAATTGGGGGATTTGCAGACAAAATGGCAGTATAACGGAAAGTAAATTATCACGTTTTGTTGGGTGTTTCTGTCTCTGTTTTGTATAGATAAGCTGTGATTAGTTATTTGCCATAAACAATGAGCCGTCCAACTCTTTATGATTCATAGATTTTAAATTATATTGTTAATTTTTGCCTGTTACGGTATGGACGACGTTTTTGTACTTATGTCTTTTTTGGCTCAATTTAGTTTAATATCAATCACTGCAAAACAGCTGAACCAATCTTGATTGAATTGTATCTAAATCCTGATGTAGGAGAAGAGCCATTCACAAAACCTATCATTGAAATTGAAGCTTCTTTAAAGTTATTACGAAAAGCCTTGTTACATCAAAATACCGCTGGGAAAACACCTTGTCTAATTAGCATAATCAACTCTAACATTTGTCCAAAGTATTAATTTTCACACGTACACTCTAGCTCTTACACTATACATACGTAGCTATAATTTGCACAGATACAAAATAATGAATGACACTCTAGACGCTTTGGTATGTACCTTCGTAATTTGTGACCTGCGATTAGACTTTCTGGTATTAACTTTTATATTCACGTTTAATTTTTAACAGAAATATCTTTTTTATTTTACATTCGAATACTAATTCTCGTATACACTAAATTCTCTATTCAACCGACTAGCAAACTTTTATACATAGAGGTGGCCCATAGTCCAAAGGGCTCAGTACTAATTAGTTTTACATTTAATGAGACCGAGACGTTACCGCGTTTAGCCCTTCGATTGGTTGGGTCATTCCACCGGGCCAATGAGAGCGGCGAATGTGGTAACGTTTCGATCTTAAATACGTTAAACGTAAAATAAAATTCGTACTAAGCCCTCAGCAGTCGCCTGTTACTCATTGTTGTGACAGTGGACCTAATTAAGTTGGGAAGGCAAACTCCATCATCGCTTCACTTACCATCAGGCGAGATAGCGGCATTATCAATGAAAGAATAAAACTTACCTACTACTATTTGAACACAATAATCTCTAATAACATTATTACGATTTTTCGAAGTCTAGTTTTCAATAGTCTAACGGTCTCATTGGCTCACCCCCTATTACATAGGACTCATAACATAAATAGTGAAAAGTGGGTGTTACATTGTACAGTGGCATTAAGTGGCGTAATGTGCACCTCTACTTTCCTTGCCTTATGTATGTAGTCTAATTTTCCGAGATCCTGATTTTGAACAACGAGAGAGGTCGTAGCGTGTAACCCTTTGGTAGTTTAGGAAGTGGTATTACATATCTTAAGAGAGGAACTATGAAAACAAAAAAAACGATGAAATAACAAAAACAAATGAAGCACACAATAGGTAATTAACTTTCTTTTCTCTTATATACTTAAACGTAATATTATTACTTAACCTATAGTGTTATGTAGTTTGCGTAATGTGTAGTATTTGAGCTTAGTTAGCGACAATGGATCATTCACATATTTGTATAGCTACTTAATGAAATGTTTATTTCTGCAGTTCGAAAAAAAGTATTGAATTTAGTCAAATTCAAAATTCAATACTGTCAATAATGACAGTTTTCTATGAATTTTGTACGAGATTGTACAAACTTTTTTTTGCCTCAAACAGCATACTTATTTCGTAAAAAATATCATGGATAGGATACTCCATAGGACACTCCGTAGGATTCTCCATAGTATCCATATCCATAGTGCAATTATAGGTCAAATAGTAATAAATAAATTAAAGACTTATTGAATTAGGCATTCTGTGACAGAAATGAGTCCTACATACAAAGCCTGAAATAATCAGCTTAATTAAGTTATTCCTTAATCTTACTTGTATCATAAAAATGAGATCTTTCAAAATACCTTTCTTAGTAATCTGAACTATGTTTAATTACTGTAATTAAAATATTTTCCTCCATGTAAAACATTCTTTAAATAATTCACACACTCCTCAATTCTATATATGCTTTATAATTGTTTGTAGTTATTTTTATTGCGAATTTGATTTAAAAAAATATGATTAATGGCCGCGTTGATGATATTTAGACTATGACTAGGTGAAAAATTTAGATTAAACGCTTATGTCGAAATACCAAAACGGCACTCAATTCTAAGTCGTGTTTAAGTATAATTCTGTCACTACAAATTGTATGTAAAATGACAGAGATGGCACGATATTTAAGTACGACTTCAAATTGAGTAACCTTTCAGTATTCGGGAGTTATTATTACAGAAGGTAAATAGGTAGTTCAAAATGAAAAGTAGAAACAAAATAAATAGTTTTGTTATTAAATGCCAAATGCAAAGATGTTACAAATGTATGTAAACGATGACCTGATGACATTCTAATCTCTTTCTGTTAAATAGCGCTCATTAAGTGCATAAATTACCACAGCTAAAAATGTAGTAGTTTTATTTACTTTGAATTTAAGAAGTTCTATGTCAGCCATTTTATTGCTTAATATCACCATTTCATTCTTATTTAAAGATGAGTGAATATATATTCTAGAAGAGCAATATTTAGGTACATACATACTATGAAAATCTAACCAAACTTAAGAAAAATATCAGCCGGCCAATAAACACGCACCACAGATAACAAACAATTACCTTACTCCCGCCATAACGTGACATAAGGCAAAGACAATCGTCTCGTCTGCCAGTGGCAGCCAAATTGTGTATTTCGTAAAATCGGACATTTTATGTGTAATGTCGTAACAGACAGTCTGTTCACACGTTCTATGCAATAATATTTTGTAATTTTGTAACGCGTTTCTTTTATTTTTGTAGGTCTCTCTAATTTGGTGACGATTTCCGAGTGCTTATACCTACTTATAGTTTTTTTTAGAGCATGACATTTTGTTTGTTTCTAGTGATTGTAAGAATGTGTAGAGGTCAGTAATATATGACATTGCAGCTTTTAATCCCCAATGAGGTACTTGCTCAATGTTAATGTAACACATATTTTTCATTAGTGTTATGTTGAGTCCCAGAAAGTAAAAAAAATTAATCCCTGAAGCAGGTCGGTGCATAAACGTAACATATTTGTCAATTTTATTATGTTTCTTATGTACCTAATATCTTATGCCCCTCTTGTACATTTCATGTCAGTAGGCACTAACAAAGCAAACATTTCGAAGATTGGAACCCTAACAAGGCTTCGTCAGGTCTTTTATTGGGAAGTTGATCTTTCGACTCAATCGACACAGTCATGACTATTAATAGTGCAAAATCTTAGAAATATTATTCAGGAAGTCGCCAAATGACTAAAGTATGACGTTACGTACTATTTCATATTGGTTTGTGACTTCCTTTTATATGGCTTCCTGTACTCATCCTTATTTCTATTATAATTAAGTATTAGTGAAGTTTTTGCACTGACAGCAGATAGGCCAGGAAAGTCCTTGAGTGGAGACCACGGACCGGAAGACGAAGCGTGGGTAGGCATCCCGCTAGGTGGACCGACGACATCGCCAGTGGATGCAGGTGGCGGATTGTCGTTCGATGTGGAGAACTAAGGGGGAGGCCTTTGTCCAGCAGTGGACGTGTTCCTGCTGTGGTTGATGATGATGATGATGAAGTTTTTGAGTTTTGAATTAGCACTTAAACAATAATTGTAGTAGCTTGTGACAGTTCACTAGATAATAAACCTCTCCTCTAGTTAAAAGGGCTTACCACCTTGATAGTAGAACATTCCAGTTAAAAAAGTTCAAGTTTATTAGGGAGCGTTGCCATCTGACTGGTCTATGTCAAATATGTAGTCTCTTAGGTTACTCTTACGTCACCTGCCTCAGGGCTATGTATAATTCACCGGGACACCATGGCGGCGCAACCAGACGCTGTAATCTAAAAAATGTCTAAACTGGTTGCGCAGCCAACGGGACACCAGGTGAGTTACCCACTTTAGAGCTGTATACATTTTGTTGATAGCGGCAACTGTGTCGCGTTGAAATTATAGTCTTACTAGCTTTTACCCGCGGCTTCGCTCGCTTCACAAAAGGATAAAAAGTAGCCTATGTGACATATACCAATACACACAGCGCCATCTATACCAATTATTTTGTTTGAACTCGGGAATATCAATTTTTTCGGGATAAAAAGTACCCTATTATTTAATCCAGACTTCTAACTTTACGTCTGCAAAAATTCAAAGCAATCGGTTTAGTAGTTACGACGTGAAATCGGATCAAACAAACAAACTCACTTTTCGATTTATAATATTATATAGTAAGGATGAGTACGGGATTTGGCACTACACGGCTTTTAAGAAACGGCAATGTTTTTACCTTTTTGTTGCCAGATTTGATTTCAACGCTTCGTTTTACCTAATCTCTACTAAAACATAATATTAAATAACAATATTAATTCTAAAGTAATTAATGTCTTAATTCCGCTTCCTAGAAGTCAGTTGATATTTTATATCGCGACACTAGATGCTGGTAAAGATTAGGATTAGGAATTTTACTAGATATTTTTTTACGAGGGGAAAAATTGGAAAGAATAATAAAATATGTGACTTCTATCTGACACTACTAGTTGCTGTTTTCGGATCTTAAAAGGATTTTCTTATCCAGAACTTTATGTTCGAAATGAAGTCGTTGTAACAACGCTTTAATCAATGATAGTGTATACAATGTTTTATGGAACTCTACCTACCTGTGTTATTTTTTTATTAACTCAATCATAAAAAATATCCGGTACAAAAGCTACTGGTATTAAATCCGACAGTGATTAATATAATTTTTTCTTATACTGCCATTAGTAGGTACTACACATTTACGTCATTATCATAAGGGCGCTGTCAAAATCAAATTTGACAGCTTCAGACATAATAATTTTCCATAGTGCATTAATAGAATAATATAAGAATTATAGATACCAATAAATAACATAACATTATTTCGATTCTCCCACAAATTCAAGGCGGTTCACTTAATTAATTAAAACAAAACAAACATAAAATAATTATGTAATTATTAAGAGACGATTTCCTCGATTCTTTGTGGCCATTGCTAGAAAACGCAACTGTTTATTTTTAGAACGTTAACGAAATATTTTATCTATGGACGCGTGTCTGTCATTTGCATAGAATCGAATGTTTTGTAATTTAAAAAAATAAATTAATAATGGCTACTAATAATAGTGTGAATGTGTATTATGCATGTTGATTATAATAAAACAAATTAACTATTTATAATATTGTAAATCAATACAACTGACACATTGATTGAGAGGTATTTGATAAGTTCTCAATACTCAATTTTAGATGAACAAACTCAATGTGATTTTGAAATGAATCATGTATTTTGAGATTACTTTGTCTGATAGTATTTGATTCGACTTGTACCGTTTAAAATTACTGTTATCCCAATAACGTTTCAGGTACAGGAATCAGTATTAAACAACTACAACTCCCACATAATAAATATACAAGGGAAGATAGTGTAGACTAAGCCTTTATCTAAGGTCAAAAAAAAACTCTGTGTAAGAATGTACTGCCTCTACTCAAAGTAATAAAAACATTTTCAAAGAAAATCCGTTCAAAGGTTTTCGCCGCCACGCCATTGCATAAAACATACACGCTGTACTATGTTGTACAATCTCGTGAGTAGTTGCACTACTCATAAACACTTTAAGTTTCGCAACCATAGACAATGCACTATAGCGATAAAACTCAATGGTTACCTCTTAACAGCTTATACACATCTGTGTCAAAATGTTACTGTTTTACGATAAATGGTAAGTGCTATGTGTTGCCAAGTCTGTGACGTTTTACAAATAATTTCTTAGTGAATAAATTTCAATTTATAATATTTTGTTTTCTGTTGAAATATGTAATTTATATTATGGTTTTGGTTGAGGCGTTTGCATTTATATGGACTTGATTTCGATTCAATGTTAACTAATTCCAGTTTGGGATGACAATTAAAGCTTTTTTGAAAAGAGGAAAATAAGAATTGGTGTCCAAGGACAAACATAATCGTTGCTCAATGTTATTTGAACCCAAGTTTATATGGTGTAAGGTATAGAATTGCTTCAACTCTCATTATCTGATACATAGAATGATTAGTATCTACTTGCAATAAAGTTGAAAATCTATCAAAGAATTTTGACAGTTTTGGATAGCTTAATGTGTACAATACACTATTGTCGTTTTGATTGATCGTTTTATCAGACTTTGATTCGTTTTATCTAAGTGTTGTTTTATTATACGACAAAATAAAAAAAATACATGTGTAATATTTTTCATTACCTAACTTACGGACTAATTCGATTTTTAATTTTCATATCCTATCATCATCCCAATTCAAATTGAACATGAAAATAAACTGTACTAACTTGTAAAGTATATGAATAAATATTTCGGTCAAGTATTACAAGAGAACAATAAAAATGAAAATAATTTACGTCCATTGAAGCTTGGTGCAATATTTTTCGGTGCTAAACACGCAAGTAATTGAACGAACGGTTTTGAATTTGATTTATTCTCTGTGGTAGCATCCATTTTGTTTTTATTTATGGCGCTACTTGTTTCTTCTGTTGTTTATTATATGATTCTTTTTTTAAATGTGCCGATGGAATGTTGCTACGGGAAGGAGATTTTAACAATACCTAGCTTTGCGCTCGTGCTTTGCCCGTGTATATTAAAAGGTCGTATACCAAAAACCCTCAACAACCATAAGAAGACTAATGACATTGATGATGACATAAACATATTCTTCTGTACTGGTACTACACGTCCAAGCCAAAACTATAAAACATTTATATACCTACTTATTCATTTTACTCTACTGTACGAAAATATCAGCATTATACTTTTACATGACATAACATCACGCCTTTTATCCCCGAAGGGGTAGGCAGAGGTGCACATAGAAGTAACACCCACTTTTCACTATTTATGTTATGAGTCCCATGTAATAGGGGGTGAGCCTATTGCCATATACCGGGCACATTTCCAGCCTCCGTGCTACTACTGAGATTTTTAAAAAACCCCAGTAATACTTTGCCCGACCCGGGAATCGAACCCGAGACCCCTTGCCCGGCAGTCGCACTTGCGACCACTTGGCCAATGAGGCAGTCTTTTAATTTTACAAATTACCTATACAATTACTTCGCTATTAACTTCTTATTATGTCTTCGAATAACTTATGGAGAAAGAATAACCCACAGAAGATTTACGATGACAAGTCTATAAACACATTTACCTACACTCATGTAGCCACACGAGGACTCGTCGCCATATTCATATATGTCCAATTTTTATGATAAAATACACCATTATAAATTAATTTATGACTTGCGCATGTCGTATTAAGGTATTATTTTAGTTTTTGTGTTCGCTTCGGTAAAGCGAGTCTTGTGAAATTTTCTAAAGGTGAATGAATGTAATAAAAGGCCATGAGGTGACGTAAATCATTTTAAAATTAATAGTTTTTTTTTCGTGAGGTGTTGTCGTGTGTTGTGATGGGTAGAGGAGTGTCTACTTAACTACTCGTGTATATGAATTGGTTTATTTTTTAGGTTGTTAGTGATAAATGGACTGTTTCATCTGTATTTTGTGTTATGTCATAAGTGTTGCTACCGATAAAAATGTTAAGTTTGATTCCCGTTTCAAAATTTAGTGGAAGGCATTTATTGGCTGTTGTAGTTTAGGAATTCTCTGTCTCATAAATTCGTGAAAATTTAGTACATCAAAAGACCTCGAAACATTTCATCTTTGAGCTGGCAATCAAACCCAACGCTTATAGTGTTACACTTCACCATGTTTAATGCAAAGCAGTTATAAAACGCCAAGTATAATAAAATTCATTCATTGAACGCAAAAACAATTTTTGTAAAATCACATTATAATTAGGTAGAGCGCTAATGCCCCAGGCTACATTATAAAGGACATTGAAACCTTGGTATCAGTAAAATACTAATTAGCTCGCTTAAATGAAAAGGAGGTTTTACGCTTAATATTGAGAGCACTTGCATCGAATGACGTCATCATGTCACCAACCTGTCTGCTAAAACTTTGGAAACTGCTGATCGCTTGATTGGGATACAATAATCCCACGTGAGTAAGGAAGAAAAATGCATTGAAATTATACGTATTAAACTCACGCTACATGCTGTAGGTGCAATGAGCTAATTTAAAAAAAAACTAAAGAAAATTAAGAAAAATAAACAACTAATAATATTCTTTTTTTAAACTTTGACAGCTGTCATTTTTCGATCCAATCGTTACTTACCAGAACGTTAATGGTCCCTTCAACATTGTTTGCTAATTATTTAATTAAATACAATAACAATCTAAATACATTAAGCATTGCTTTATTTTCACCTGTTGTGTACCGGTTAACCAATGCGGAAACACGTCCCGACCACGAAAGGAGCTTTATTAATATTTCGCGGCGTCCACTTCTCAGAAAAGACATTGTCCTTCTGAGCCCGTGCGTCGACCTCAGACGCTACTTTTTGTTTGTTTATGGCCCTCTGTTGGCGGCAAAATGTTTAATTTTTAATCTATGCCCTTTTTTGTTTTATTTTTAATTAATGGAACTGTGAAAACTATTAATGATTTCGCAATAAATTGTAATTTAAAGAACTGAGTACATACAATTTAACCAATAAATCATTATTTTCTTTGGTCAACACGTATAAAAAGACACTTGTTTTATCTTTTACTATTGTTCTATCAGCTCATCATTGGAGGTTTTCAATCCATGTAAATATTTTATATAGTTCACGTAAGTTCTGCCAATACTCAAAGTCGCCTGCATCGGTTTAAAAAATTCTTGTTTCATAGTAGTCTTCTTTTTTCATCTAGTGTATAGTACTTTTTCACGGCTTATCCCTAATTTTTTTTTCACCTATAATCCAACAGTCTCCATCCAACTTCTCTTCCTCAACGCAAGTAAATCACGTATGATCTGGTTTCCCTTGAAAATCCTCCATCATAGCCCCATCATCATTAACAAGACTTCCTATGGGGAAAACATTATGCGTGATTATGTTCACATGAATTAATTACGCTTTAGTTATCGTTATGTTAATTATATGGCTAGTAATGTTCGGTTAATGGGTCATTAATACACTCACTACGATATTCTATGTTTGGCATTGTACATACTATCGTGTCTAGTACTATGACTGCTTGAAAGAATCGTTTCCTGCCACGTGTTTTGTTTAATACTAGATTTATTATGGCTTGGTAGCGTGGGAATAGTGATAGCTTTTATAATTTTTTGGCGAATTTTATAATAACATTCCTTTACATTTGGGTACATAATTTTTTTCGGGAAAGTGGTTTGTGCTCTCTTCTGTCTTACTCATTCAGCCTTAGACACTTTGAAATGAAAATTCTGAAATGAAAGTTACACAAATTCCATCAAAATTAATACAATTATTTTAGAGTTATAAAAATAAACATCATGTTCATAAGAGCGTTGAGTAACAAACATTGTGAATAATTTAGTAACTCATTGTCAAACTAGCTTAAAATCTAGTACGGTAACTAAATAAGATCAAAATTAATTAATCCTTTCGTATCTTAAATAAAATCTGAGACCTGAATTTTTAGAGGGGACGCGTTGAAAGCTATCAAGATGATGCTAAGGCCGCCATCGCTGCGTGCAATCGCCGCTCACTTCCGATCGCATGACACTTGATGTGTCAATCTGTCCGACTTGACGCGAACTTCACAGCAATTATATAAATCCTCCATTTTTACGAGTAACACCAGGAAAAATAAAAACTGTGATTTGATAATGGATTTTTTTTTCAGTTATGGGTAGTTACTTATTTAGGTCACTGTGAGTTGGGTTTTTTATTTTATATTATATTTATTTCTTACAAACAATGTCGTTAGGGTTCGAATTTTGGATATTCTGCAGAGTACTTACCTAGTTACAAACACTAAGAAAATTTTCTCATTCCATCAACAGAGTAATTAAAATGACGTTGCCGAAACTCTAGGAATCAACACTCATCATTTAACAACTAAATAAATTATCAAAAAAGATTTTAACATAACATAACATCACGCCTCTTACTTCCGAAGGGGTAGGCAGAGATGCACATTACGGCACTTTACAATGTAACACCCACTTTTCACTATTTATGTTATGAGTCCCATGTAATAGGGGGTGAGCATATTGCCATATACCAGGCACATTTCCAGACTCCGTGCTACTACTGAGATTTTTAAAAACCCAGTAATACTTTGCTCGATCCGGGAATCGAACCCAAGACCCCTTGTCCGGCAGTCGCACTTGCGACCACTCGGCCAACGAAGCAGTCGAAGAGCAAAAGATTTTAGTATGTAGGTATTATTAGCAAACAGTTATTTGGAAAAACCACCAAAGTCGTATTAACACTTAAAAGCAGACGAAGACGCGTGCTCAGCAAACTTATGTAATACAATATCACAGATACTGATCTTCAAAACATTAAGTACCTACAACATACATTTCAACAATAAGTGATACACAGCTGCATCATAAGTTATACAAAACCAGTATAAACCGACCGTCGTATATGCGACACGATCATACAACGCGAGACCACGATATGCTGGTTATGAGACAACGTTTTACACGACGCGACAGTAAGAAATACAGAATTTCTTAAGAGTAAATATTTCGGGACAAAATACCTTTATTATTGCGCAATACGGAATTTGTTGCTGTAATATTAACCATTGTTTTACACGCAATTGTTTGAGCAACGAGTACGTGTTGTAGGACATGTTGCTGATGTGCGGTAGCGTGACATATGATGAAGAAATGTCTCTCAAAATAAAACTTACATAGTCTTATATTAAGGAAAATTGGTATTAGGTATTGTAGGTGTATTATTATAAGGCTGGCAACGCAATCGAAAACCTTTTGATTATGCGAGCGTCCACGGGCGGAATCGTCTTACCGTCAGGTGATCAGCACGTTCCTTTACCAGCCTATCCCATAAAAAATTACCAACCGACAAATAATAAAGTGTAATCTGTGATAGACATGTCATAATTTCAAACATTGAACTGACGTTTCAGAAACTTCAAATTACTGGTGTCTAAAATACAATATTTGCTACCAATCTTTACCGACTTTGGAGACACGTTTGCCAAAGAATTATTTATTTATTTTCAGCTATGATCGTCCCACTGCAGGCCTTTGCCCTGCAAGAATATATAAATAAATAAATATATATAAATATTTCCAAAGAGCGAAAAAAACTCTTTACCGACTTTCGGTCTACCAAGTCTTACGTGGATGCAAGACTTATTGAAAATTCTAACTACCCAAACTATTATCGGAAGATACATCTAGTACAACTTACATTACAATTCATTTTGCATCAAGTTCTGTATCGCGTTGCTCAATTAGTCCTCCAACGAATAAGACTTCCTAAATTGTGTTTAAAACAAGATAAGGCTATAAGGACACAAGTCCTCAAAGACTGTAATTTGCAACTGCGTCAACGATCTGAAGATAACTTGCTATCTTTTAATCTAAACTCCATACTGAGAATTTTGCAAGGAAAAGTGACAACCCTATCATAAGGAAATTAATGTGCATGGTGACTCAACTTGTGGGTATACTCTTAATATGAATATCGTGAGACATCGTTATTAAGTTAATTGGGATGTACGGGTTACTCACGTAACGAGGTCACTCTACCAGTTTCAAGCCAAGTTCAGAGCCCATAGTAATGAGCAGCAGCACGATCAGTTACGTGAGTCTGACATATGACTTAATTAATTCTCAGTACTGAAGTAAGATACCTCAATATATCTAAAATAATGAGAATGGGCATTCACATCTCTTGATTATAAAAAAGGCGTGCAGTTATATCACATTTTTAAGTATTAAATTGAGAAATATGTAGACGTAATTTGATTAATATTTAATACACATGACCTTTCATTAGATGCAGCTCTAATCACCTGCACCTTTCTAAATAATGCAAATAAAAATGCATATAAAACATGTTTTAATATATTTTATAAAAGAAAAAGTGTCGAAATCATTCCTTTTACGCTTTATACTGACATTGAACTGTGACTTGTTTTAATTTTGTATAATCAACTGAATTTATTATACTTTATGATTGCCTCGTTGACCGAGTGGTCGCAAGTGCGACTGCCGGGCAAGTGGGTTCGATTCCCGGATCGGGCAAAGTATTACTGGGTTTTAAAAACATCTCAGTAGTAGCACGGAGTCTGGAATTGTGCCCGGTATATGACAATAGGCTCACCCCCTATTACATGGGACTCATAACATAAATAGTGAAAAGTGGGTGTTACATTGTACAGTGGCATAATATGCACCTCTGCCTACCCCTTCGGGGATAAAAGGTGTGATGGTATATAATTATATTTATATATATGAATTTATTAAAAGAGTTTAAGACATTAGTCTAACTTTGAGCGTCTCGTCTCGATATAAACCATCTTTGGTTAATTTTAGGAAAGAGTTGGCTTTATTGTAATTGAGATATTTTATTATTATTTTAGTCTGCTCCAAAACATGATATTGTTAAAACTGCTGCAGCTATTAGCCACCTATTCATTCCAGCAGTCAATTTCAAATAGTCTCTACGTTAAAAATAGGTCTATCGACATAGAAAAGATGTTAGTTTATAGATATGACATTTTTTTAAGAATAATTTATAACAACGTTTTGTTTTATTTTTGTTACAGAATCACTATGGAGTCGACGCCGTACGTGTCGGCCCATTGGCTGTCAGCATTTGTTCTTCTTTGCTCATTCTTCTCTACGCACACACTTAACACAAAGGTAAGTCTTAATTCATATTTTAATGGATAATGGATTAAGTTGACAGCGTCAGTTTTTTTACACAATCAAATCCAGTGATCAAATCAAATCAAATCAAATCACTTTTATTTGTCAACTGATTTGCCATAATTATTTTTATGTCACAATGACAGCTGTCACAATACAGTCATGTCAAATTGAGCTAATATTTTACCAATGGTAATCAAATCCCAAAAGTAGACTTCATTCCGGGTTTTTGATTGATGGCCAAGGCAAAGTCAATAAAAATGTATTGAGCTTTAAAATGAGATAAAATTCACATATCTGTCATAAACTGTATATTAGAAAATAACAGTTGGTCGACAAGAAACTTGTCATTGTAATTTGCTTATACTTTTTACGATTCATGGAGCTTGAATAGATAAAAGTTGAAATAAATTGCTATAATCTCCGGTTTAACAGAAATTAGACAATAAATAACGCATAAAATATGATGTATGAAAAGTCATAAAAATCTGACGAAATCGACGCTTGACATTCTGAGTACTAATAAGTGTGATCTACAGTTTATTTTGTACGAAATTTTAGCAAAACCGGATTTCTTTCTCTGTGTACCTCATTATAAATGCAAATATAATGTAAAAATATTAGTTGCCTGATGAGACCGAAACATGTCTCAAAGCCAAATAAGATTTCGCATTTAATAATATCTGATCAAGTTTTCGTATCGTTGTATCCTAAAATATGTAATTAAAAGTGATATTTATTTGATTACACGCAACTTACAAAACGCGATGTGTTAATTAAACGTCTTATTTTATAGATATGATCTATAAATACACATTTTTTTCATCGGACACCTGTCCATCTTTAATTTTATATTTGTATGTCGTAAAACACTGATTGGCTCCCTGCAATGCCTACCACGTGCTGGGTTGGCCTGTTCTGAATGGAATTTCTTTAATTATTTAATTTATATTTGTTCCTAAAATAACTCAAATACAATAATAATAAAATATTCGAACTCTCTATTGAAAAAGGGCGGGAACATTTGACAGCTGTCATAGGACGGCGGCCATGTTTGCAGTATTGTAAAATACACGTGACTTGTTGGTTGCCGTGCTGTTGTTCGCGTAATACGGATTTTTTTCGGAAGTTATACGGCATTCCAGTAGCTCGCACGTACATACATAATTCATGCAGTTACCGCATTACTTTCACTCTATCTGCGGTATTAAACGTTAGTTTGCGAGATGTTTTGCAAAATTGCAAACAGAGAGTCGAATGTTTTCAAGGCAATAAGAATGTGCATTTGTAAATCTTATAGGTTTGTTATGGAATCGTTTATTTTATAAGTTTAAATGGCCACAAACCGCAGAGTTGTGGTAATGGATGAGTTCATTTCAATATGGCGATACTTTCTGTTGTTGGCCTTTTGACTTTAGAGCGCGCATCAACGTGTCGTTACCTCACTTCGATGTTTCTGACGCACGTTTAGAGCTGTTGAAAAAACTTGACACTCGACATTATTGTCGTTTTAACATGTTTGGATACATCGGTCGAATAACTTGTTAAAATATTGATTGACTGTTTTTTTAGCGAGAAAACCTTTTTGAAGATAATTAGCTGGTTTTAACCGTTATTTTGGATGTTGTTTCTAATGTTTTTTGTCATATTTATTACCTACAATGAAGACAGAACTATTGAAAAGTTCAGAAAAGATAGGTAATTATCACCCAGATACTTTTTCGACTAAGAATGAGGGTGAAATCACAAGAAACAGCTTGTTTATATTATTGTAATCACAATAACAATATTACGACAATATTTGCAAGTAAATCACTAGATTTAATTGCTTCGTTATTTGATTGGTCTATAATATTATGCCGTAAATGTGAATCGTCTAGACTCTAGACATCATCCATTCATTTCAAACTTTTTAATCAAATACTTTGAGCTAGGTGTGGTGTTTTATAGTAAATGAAATATTTTGTTTGTTTCTAACTTTTTGTCGTACCTATCTGCATAGATGTCGCTTCGCATAGTCGGGTAAGTTATAACCATGTTTGATTGTTACATTAGGTATTGTAGATTGTGGAGCTGTTCTTAAAATAGTCTACACAAACGTATTTGTGTAATTGCCTGTTTTGTCAAGTAGTTATTAGCGCGATTTCTGAATATGTATATGGCTCTAGTTACAGCAGACTATTACTTGAGACTTGTAACTCATCGTGAAAAGTAGGTGTTAATTTACTAGGTTCTTTGGGGATCAAAAGACGTAATATTCAGGTTATGTTATATATGTTTTGCACCATGACACCTTCACCTAGTCCTTTGAGGAAAAGTATGTCTCTTACATAATCGTTAGCATCCATACACATCCATATAATAAAATTAAGTATGTCTGTATGTATGTAGTTATCAACTCGTAAGTTTACACAGCTCACATTTGAATTTATTAAATTACGTATTTCGCACAAACACCACGCCTACATTACATGTTATATCATACGCCATCTGAGCCGTGATAGTGCGAACAAAACTGTGCCCAGTAATCTCATAACAGTAAAGGTACAAATAGCAATACAAAACCAAATTAATATGATCTCGCTTTGAATGACATCTCTCCATATTTGACGGTCAGTTTATACTGGCTTTCTTAGCTTGATGTGTAGCTGTATGTACGAACAGCACATTAAGTTGCCCCAAGTTGTAAATTATCTCTAAGACACTTTCAACTTTATCTCAATAAAAACAAGCTTGAAAATTTAATCATAACCTACAATATTAAGCGTCAGTTCGCATTTTGGACGTAAAACCACGCCTTATGGTCTGTTTCGTAACAAGCTGGTATCAGCGACAAGCTTGCGGCGTTATTGTTAATGTATTAGACTTTAAATGGTGTTGAGTCAGCAGATTTGGTTATAGGGTCAAGTTTGGTTTTGTTATTTGATGTTTATGCTATTTTGAGTTATTACCCAAGTATAGTTAATGTGTATTTTAGTAGTGTAGGACTGTACATTAAGTCTCTTTTGATTTCATTCTGCAGACTTGACTGATTTAGAATATCAGTGATTATCTTCCGGATGATGAAAATCAAATTCTTAAAGATTAAGTAAATCCAATCTACAATTAACTAGTAATAAATTAACTTCCAATCTAAAAACGCGGACATAAACGATAAACAGATCAGCATTGTTTAAACAAGATGTGCATCTGAACAGAATAGCAATTCATTGCCATTATTTGGCTGACGTTTAAATAGATTTATTCGCGAGTATGTCTAACGTGCGTTGAATAGAAAAGTTATTCCGCATAATACTAGTTCATCCTCATCTCTGTTGGCTCAAGATCAGGGAAATTGTAACAGATGAGGTCGTATTGTTACTTTCGCAATTTTCTCAGATTTAACTTAAGCTTTCGATATTTTAGAACATGCTTGTATTCTATTTTGGACGTTATTAAATCATTATTATAGTGTAAAACTGTTTGGTCAAGTTTCATTACCTCATTATATCATTACCTCAGTACGAGCATAGTAAACAAAACTGAAACTAGATGCTGCTTTATGAGTATGTTATTAGAAATGGAATGCCACAAGGGATTGTTCTGGGTCAAATATAAATCATACTCTAACGACTCAACAAGAAATACTAAAATAACTTTATTACGTACATCAGTTTTACTGCAAAATCATAATGAACTTAATCTTAAAGCTACTGTTTTGCTTGGACAACTAACTATTTCTGTCCGTACAATATCCTTACAATCATTATGTACCTATTAATTTATAATCGATTCCATTAGCATTTTCCGCTAACTAATTGGTACGGGTTCGATTCCTGTGATTAAGAATGACGGAGTTGCATTGATCGGAAGTCAATGGATATTAACTTTGTTGATTTGCGTTGTAATTACTCGCGTTATTACTTAATTCCTCCGTACTTTTGTGGCGATTTATTGGAATGACATTTTGTTTGGTGCTGTAATAAATTTTTCGGAGTCTATAATTTAAGATTGGTAAATTAAATATTGTTGGTTGTGTGTGTTTTTGCGTGGGAACTTAATAATGATGGTGGTGGCTAGTTTTTATAGTATTCATGAAGATTCTTGCCTTCACCACATTTTACAACCAAGAGAGGCAAGAGAAAGGAATATGCAGGCAGGGTAAAAAACTAGTCCATAGTGCTCCAACCTCCTTGCACAACGCCAACGGTTTACTCATCATAAACAATACCCTTTACCAAGGCGTACCTCTTTTTCGAAACCACAAGTTCATCTTGACATTTTCAGCAGATAATTGCAAGTGATTTCGATTAATTTGAGAAAGAAAAAATTGCCGATACTGTGGCTTTTAAATCAATCGAGATGTCGTATGGCGACCCAGATCTGTACAAGTTTTTTATATGAGTTTACGTAATGTACTCATCGTATACCTTGTATGGTTGCAAGAGGCCATACGAGCGATCTTTATTGGGTGCAGTGAGATTCTCGAGCAGATTTTGATACATATCTCTAAGTGGATTGGAAAGGAATTAGGTTTCGAGAGGATCTTTGGCTGTTGAATAATTAATTTTTGTTGCCAACGCTCACTATACCAAATAGATATTGGAATTGGTCATAGGACACTAACTAAGAATAAGTAACGAAGGACTGAAGCCTAAGTGTAATTCACATCTGCCAATACCATCTAAATCAATCTTAATTATCTGCGTTAGATAAAATATTAAAGTCATCTACTATTAAATTCGTAACCATGTCAAAAGTAAAACAAAATAAATATTATATAACAGTCATTATCCATAACGATGCGTCATTAATCGCACTCGTATTTAATAAAACATCGTATTACGAAGTGACCATGAAATATGGCGACGTCAAATCGAATGGTACGAGCATTTCTTTTCGAAATTGATTTTGAGAGTAATAGCACCAAGACTTTCATACATCACGTGGTTACTCCTCACTTACTTATACATACGTCCATTGCAATAATTCATTTAAATATTGACAGCCCAGTGCCCGCAGAAAATATTGCAGGAGCTACAACTTTCTGTTTGTGCAAATTAAACCTTATGGTTTTTAACATAAGAGTTTGTGAATCAAGTCTTACCACACACGAACCAAAGGGCAGGATCGTAAAGTTGAAGGACAATACTTTCCTTGACTTTTGTTTGTGCGAACCCATTCTCATGAGACTTATTAAGGCTTTCAATAAGTTATTGCTTCAACACTGGCCTTATTGAATTTCCATTCATACCAGTGGACCAATGAGAGCGTGTTACGTGACGTGGTTTTAAGGGAACTGTCCTTAGCAACATTATGAACTTCACAAAAGATATTATGAGCTCTATCATGTGTACTGTAGAGTTGATTTTCATCTACAATTGTTACTTTTGTATCAATAACTCCAAATATTGTTATAATTAATGCAAATTTATATATGTCAAGTAACGTAGGCAATTTATATTGTGATTCAGCTCTCGTTTGGAATTTTCAAGCAGTCTGGTCGTACCATGCATGACTCAGAGTTTATTCCCTATTTACATCTGTTGCTATGGTTACTAAAGAAGAAAAAATAATAACAAATGTTGTTGAGTAATGAATTATTGATAAGGTGATTACTGTAATAGGAGTAGATGTAGATATGAATGAGCTCGGAGAGATTATAGCTCTGAACTGATTTAATGGTATATTAGAGGCAAAGCGGCTTTCCTATGAATAAAATATACTGTTAATACCTGAGAACGTTCAGTGACCTGAGTGGGGAGAAGAGATTAATTATAAAAGAGATTTCTTAGAAATTAGAGCTGTTTTTTCTATCAATTAATTGTTCCGCAATTTATTATGTGAACTAAATTAAAATTGCCATCTTTGTCAATGTCGGAGCTGGTTTCAAATCACTTTGAGTTAGATGCAGTTAATCTGGATTAATAGTTACCGTAAGATCCTTAATAATGTTTATGCTAACACTGACCTACTACTAATAAAAAATATTTAGAGTAGACTGACAATTTATTTAAAGTAGAAATGTATACCTCGAATCCCTGAATGAATGGATCTCAAGAAAAATGATTGAGCAATTCCGAAAAACTAGGAAATTTTACGTAAGTATTCTGTAGGTGCCTAGTAGAAGAATAAGAAAATATTAAAAAATACGGTTTTTTATTTACCAAAAATATTTCTTCTATTCATTCACATTTTTTTGCTAGTAATAGACCATTTATTTTGAGATCCAAGTATGAAAGGCTCTCAAAGTCTTTGACCTCAACGTAATATTTCACTTCTTTAAATTTGTATATTTCAACACCTTCGTACAGAAACTGTCAATATAAAGATTTGTTTAAAACTTTTTGCTCGATATATACTAAATTGTACGGTGTAAGTATTTTGATAATTTTATTACCAAATCAGATAAAATTGCACATGCTTTGGACATCAACTTATTGTCAGTTTTTTATGAATCTCATGTAGGATAAACCTACTGCGATTTGTATCGACTACATTTTCAAATTTTGTAAACAATTTGCATATTTTTATTTATGACGTTGCTTGGTTACTTGACCATATCGGTGGGTCGTTAGTTCGAATCGAAGTGAATATTAATGGACGATGTGACATCTGCTTTTTGTATTTTGGTCTGTTTTAAAAGCAGGAAAATATAAAATTCTCACGTGATGTCGTAATTATATAGGTGCGATGAGATATCCCAAAAAATTCCAGTAGGTTCTTTTGATAACCTTGGTTTCTCGCCTGATGGTTTTATGCAAATAGGTCTCCGATTACGCCTTAGAAGGTAAGATGGATCCTTTCACTTGTATATCTTAATATTTGGATGACAATATCTTATACCATTAAGTAATTCTTGTATATACGTACCTATGTATCAATGATCTCGAAAACGGTTACAATATTCATGAAATTTTGAATCAAGATAATTTCGGGATCGATAAGTTGATCTAGCTAGGTTACATTTTCAGGAAAAATTATTTACTAAAATCAAACAGAGCAAAACTCGGTCATCCATATACTCTTTAATTTATTTTAAAACTAGGGTCCCTAGAATTTACTGAAGTATCAAGGGAACATTTACAAGCAAAAATTCACTGTAAGGTTTTAGTGTATAATCTAAACCTAGAATTTAAGTCAGTCACACTCAGAAACCTAGTTACAGATAAAAAATATGTAAATACCATAGATCTATTTTTACCCAAGCCATTCATTATGAGTGACCAATGAGTCATCTTCCGAACAATCTACAAATACCTTCCATCAATGATTCTAGGAAGCAGTTTAAAATGTAACGGATTTTTTTAAAATCATCACTCTTTTGCTACGCACTTTATTTTTTGCTTTAGTTATATCCATTATTTATATTAGCTATTTCTAACCGCAACTAATGTAAGGATAACAGATCATACTATCCAAATTATACTTTCAACCTTATTCCTAAACGTTAGAGTTGGAAATCTGTAACAGAAAGATAGGTTAGGGTAGTTTGATGTGCGTCTGTAATGTATGGAAGATAAGTTGGACAGTTTTTGTGAATTAATGATGTTAGAGAATGAATGGTTCTTATATTCGGTTCATTGTTTGATCAAAATGTTTTGATAGTCATCTGTTTTTAACTGAACTTCTTAACAGTAATGTTAATAGTCTTGTAGAGGTATAAGACAGATATAAATCCAATGGTATTCACCGACTACCATTTAAAATTTGTCGTGGTGTCCCGGACGTTGAAAACGCCTGCTTCTCATGCACGAGGGTGCGGGTTCGAAACCTACCAACGGCAAGTACCAATGTGACTTTTTCCGAGTTATATGTACTATCTAAGATTATTTAGACACCACTGACAAACGGTGAAGGAAAACATCGTGAGGAAACCCTGGGCTTATAATGTCTAATTATAAGTTTGAAATCGCCAACCCGCATTGAGCAAGTGTGGTGATTTATGCTCAAACCTTCTCCGTGTGAGAAGAGGCTTTGCTCAGCAGTGGGCATTTATAAGCTGTTGATGATGATTTAGAATTTGACATCGATTTTGCAATGCAGCTATAGGAAATCTCGAAAAAAAGAATACGTATTTATCATGACACTATTGAAGACGGGGAAAATACTTGCTTGACTTAATAATAATGAAAATCAGACAGCCATGTTGACCATGATGAATATTCTTTGCTTTAACATATTGTATATTACCAAAGAGCGATTCTAACAACTGAAATGTTTTATTTATGCTTATTTCAGCTATTTTATAGTCCTATGGTCAGTTAACACAGAATTGTTATGTTCATTGTTCATCATTAACTCTAGCCATTAAATAGTAAGTACGACGACATTGAACTCTGTTAGTGACCTGTCATATAGATTTAATGTGATTTTTTATTCTCTCTATTATTATAGAAATGCCGTTAACTATAATCCATCGTTAAATCATTCTTAATATGTGACTGTTTCACTGTTATACTCGGTTTTGCTTTGAAGTCTACTATGGGTTGTAAAGATGGCAGGGTTTTTAGTGTCTCTGTGTGTACCGTTAAAGCAGGTCAAAAGATTTATCCCAGGTCATAGGGGTCAACTTTTTTGCTATACATTAGTCATAAATCTTGACTTCATTAATCGATAATTAGAATATAACCTCAAAATATAATGGAATACAACGCGCCAAAAATGTAACAGTCAATTCTTTTTTCAAACTCATGACGCATCCAGCCAGCATCTACACCACAGATAATTCATAGACCACAAACCAAAGAGTTCCAGAGTATAACGACCTTTTTACATAAAGTCAAGAGGATAACTATGCTGACCGTTATTTGTGGTTTAAAAATTCATCAATCAAATATACTATTGGTTATGTACTTAGAATTGTAATGTGATGCAATTGGGTCTCTGGTGTTAGTATAGGATGTTGAACTTTGGTGACTAAGTCTAAAGATGCAGGCCTAACAGTTATTGTTTGGGCAATTCCATTTTAAACCGCTATTGGTTAATGGTTCTTGTAACTGGAATTGTTTTGTTGGCTTTTTTCGGTAGTTGAAATATTTTGTCTTAGTGGTTCGATTGTGATGAGTCATTTGGGGCTTTGAGGATTGTGTAAATGGGATGGATTATGGAGGTACTTATTATTATCATGACTTTAATTAAGTTGGAATCGGCTGGGTGCAGGTTGCTTCCAATTTTTAAGGTGGAAACTTAACTATATGTAAGAGACCAGTTATGTTATGTGCTTATGTTATATACTTTGTAATAATAGAAATAATTAGGACTATGACTAAGATCAACCATTTAGGAAATCATAAAATATTTAATGCCTATGTCATCAGACTATTTATAAAATTTTTGTTTTACTTACGTATTTTAATTTAGAATACTTAATTGAACATCTTATGATATGAATCACTATGGAAATCCACAAGAAATTAAAAAATAATTAGATAGGTAAGCGAAAATTTAAAAAATATAATAAATTTTAATAAGTTTATTTTCGATTGCCATCGTAAATCCAAGTAAAATAGGTAACGACACGTTGGGCAATAAAATTGCGAATCGATCAACTCCTGCGCATCGTAAAATGTTTGAACTTTAAGTAGATTATTAAGGTGTTGCCAGAATTGTTATGAAATGGCAACACTTACTTGATAGTGTAGGATTAAGATATACTTTATGAATAGCAGATGATTTTGTCACGACTTTTTTACTAAGACAGTGTTTATAAAAATGTATATCGTGTAAAAGCTTAGGTATTGTCGTATGGAAATGAAAGTGTATACGGGACACAATCCCAGACTCAATGCTTCTAAACTGAGATATATTCGAAACTTTGAAAATTCCAATTTATAACAAACTTTTTTGATCTGCGGTTCAAACCCAAGTCCTATAGCTCAGCAGTGTCGCGGAGAACCTAACGGGTAACCGGGGCTCCGGCTCGACGTGCAGGAGAAGGAACGGGGTGGTTTTTAGTCAGTAAGAGTCTGACACTCCCTCCCGTCTCACCCAGGCGGGAGCAGTCATTCGATGATTTTCCCCCCTTAAAAAAATAGCTCGTTAGTCATTCGACTTGGGGTAGTCAGTTTAATAGTAGACTATAAATAGCCATCTATGGGACTTTGTCATTGATAATTAGCTAATTTTAAGATGTTACTGACCCGTCCCTGAACTAGTCACTGGTTCAAAACAAGATATAGTTCCCACAATATAAGCAGGTGTTGTTCAAACTGGACTAATTAATATTACCTCCACGCCATTAGCATAGACTTAATGAATGCCTATAACTACCAAACCAGTTGAAGACTATAAGCTTTTCTTAGAATATCATTCTGAGTAATTTTTGTGGTCGCGAATTTCTTTGAAATGTATTATTTAATAGGTAAATATGGGGTGTCAATTTGTCCCTGTTCGTAAATGGCGAGAGGATAAATGAAATCTGAATTCTCGACTTCATTGTAATAAGGTGCTTTTTGACTAATTGAACTTTTGTACTAACTTGCTAGTCCAGTGCTTGTAAGGGCGACTGCCGTATTTTGTAATGGAGTTTTTTTAGATTTGCAATTTTTTTACTGATACTGACTGACAATGGTTGCCCTCTATTGTATGGAATTAATGGCATAGTTGACATAAAGTGAATGTTGTATTGTATATTTACAACTTTGCCTACCTACCCCTGCGTTGCTTAAAATATGTATGTTTATTAAATATCTATCCCAAGCGAACTAAATGTATCAGAAAGGTGACACAATTAGTAAAGTGCATTTTCATATTCCATACTTATTCCTAACATTTTATTAACTTCCCTATTCAAAATACGGAACCAAAAAAACAATATTAATTTATTTTAGGACCACATTTTGACCACAAAAGACCGTTACAACCACAACAGTAGGTTTCAAAAAAACATTAATGATCAATAAAATCATTTCGGCGAAGTGTCCTGTTTACACATATTTTGGACAAAGTTTCATAAGGGTAAACAAACGGAAAAGAACATGTCCGGGTACTATACGTAGACTGACTTTTTGGACGCAAACCTTTTTTGTTATTTTATGTATGTATTTAGGTATTTTTTGGTGTGAATTCTGTATAATGTTTTGGCTCAACTAATTTGTAGGTTATGTGACGTCATTGGGTGTCAAATTGTGATCTGTAGGATGGTTCTAGATCAGAGAGCCGTCAGATCTCTATGATTTTAGCAAAGTTATTAAATACTAGCTACTTCCGCGCGGTTTCACTCGCTCTGCTCGGCGCATATTAATCATAGCGTAATGTTTTATAGCTTTTAGCCTCCCTCGATAAATGGACTATCCAAAACAGAAAGAATTTTTCAAATCGGACCAAGAGTTTCGGAGATTAGCGCGTTCAAACAAACAAACAAAAAAAATAAACTTCAGCTTTATAATATAGTATAGATGTTGATTATCACTCGGTTAACAGGCAAAGAGGTTATGGTAAACCCTCTTATGTAGAGTAGGCCAAAAACAATATACTTACTGCTTATAAATCCATTCAAAGATTGTCTGGAAGAAATCGCTTTTAAGTTCTAGAGTGACAAGGTGGCCCAATTTGTTATTATTATTTCCTTTATTTATTTCTATACTCGATTTATATATTTTTAAATATTTGATTATATAAAAAAAAACATTTAAAAATATAAAAGCAGTAGCCCACCAGTAACGGGAGAAATCCAAGCTACCGGTGGTCAGGGCTCCAGAGAAAGGAATTTCCGGACAATACGCGCCATGTCCAGAAGTACTGCTTTCTGCATCAGGCCCTTGACCCAACCATCTAACGCTAGCCTACTCAGATGTTGCTCGAGGCTTTTAGCATTTATTTTTATTTTCTCTGTCTTCTAAAGTTTCTACAAACTTTTTCCTGTTCAGATTATGATGTCCAAGTATTTTGTCACTTTCCGGGATCATAAAAGGATTTATCACTTCAATGTAAATGTTAATCCTAATGATCTCGTTTTGTTAACTTATACCTTATACCAAACATTACTGTTTATAACTTTAATGCGAATTGTTTTGATTTTCCTCATCCTTTTATGAATTGAGAAGAAATGTGCTCTGTATTTGTGATCATTTGGCCTATTCTTAGCTGATATGATTTACATTTACTGCTAGGCTATGTGTTTCCTCTACATAAAAAGATTTTCCAGTGGTAGCTCGGAGTCTGGAAATATGCCCGGTATATGACAATAGGCTTATCCCATCACAAGGAATTCATAATAAGTGAAAAGTGGGTGTTACATTGTACAGTGGCATAATGTGCACCTCTGCCTACCCCTTCGGGGATAAAAGATGTGATGTTATGTTATGTTATGTGTAAGAATTTTTTCCGTAATCTTTACGCTTGGCAAGTGATTTGGAAATTACAGCTTAAGAGCTTCAGGTTCATCAGAGATTGACCAGAGCTGCAACCGCAAGGGTTTTTGGAACTTCAGCTTGAAGCAAGAGTAGGAACAGGATGGTTTTAAGTCAGAAAGTGTCTGGCTCCAAAATCACACTCAGGACGGGAGGAAACATTGGAAGATTCATTTCTTATAAAAGAGGTTTCATCAGCGACTGCTACAGCCCAATGTCAGTCGAATGTGTAGTTCCTTAATTGGATTATAGTAATTACATAACATAACATCACACCTTTTATTCCCGAAGGGGTAGGTTATCATTATGCCACTACAATGTAACACCCACTTCTCACTTTTTATGTTATGAGTCCCATGTAATAGGATGAGCCTATTGTCATATACCGGGCATATTTCCAGACTCCAAGCTACTGCTGAGAAGAAAAACTCAATAGTACTTTGCCCGACCCGGAAATCGAAACCGAGACCCCTTGCCCAGCAGTGGCACTGGCGACCTCTTGGCCAACGAGGCAGTCTATAGTTTACATATTAACACATTTTTAAACTGTGATGTAATCAATAGAAATGTTATTACCACCTTCCTTGCAATGTTTATTTTTTAATTAAGATCAGGTCACGTGAATAGACAAGTATTTCGATTTCTTAACTATAGTTGTACAGATAAAAAATGGTATGTTAATCAGCTATGACAACCTCACGTGTCTCTGAATCTATGTATATGTGTAATAGAGTTGTAAATCTGATGTTTGTCTGTCGGCGGATACAATAGGGTATACGACAAATTTTTATTTTAATGTCCGTCTGGTAGATTATTTAAAAACATTACACTCGTATTTTTTATTTTCTAACGGAAACAAATACTTTCGAAGATATATTGATTTGAAATTTCACGTGACGTCACTTCTCAGTACCACTCCTAAACTTTGATTCGTTTTATCTATGTATTGTTTTATTATACGACAAAATAAAAGAATACGTGTCTAATATTTTTTAATTACCTAACTTACGGACAATTAGATTTTTAATTTTCATACCCTCTCATTATCCCCATTATTTTGTACTAGGACAATAATAAGTCATATTGATTTAGATTGATATCCTTTGGTTTTATCCCTTCAAAGATTAAAAAGTATTATGTCGACGCCAAAGAACAGTTTTTAGAATGCTTATTGGCCTGATATTAATTTATTTATTTTATTTATTTAAACTTTATTACACATACACTGTGAAATTGGCGGACTTAATGCTGTAGGCATTCTCTGACAGTCGACCATTGGGTGGTGTAGAATGTTAAAGCGAATGCGAAATTATAGAAAAAAAAAGGATAAAGTAGATAACCGAAGTTAAGGTTATAAAATATTAAAGATGTCTTCACACTTGATTGTTATAATAAATAATACATAACAATGGAAGGATATCTTGCACTTGCAGGATGATATCTATGCAAGAAATAGGTGGTAGTTGTCTGGTGGTAGTTATCTATGCAAGAAACCAGTGCTCAAGTAGCTGGTCTAAGATCCTGACGCTGGATGTCTATAGAGGTATAAAGACTTTGTCGTTCTATATGTGTTCGATCCACCCAAATAACTTGAAAAAAGAACAAAAACAAAACTTTTTAAAATGTTTATCTAAAGACATTATTCTTTGAACGAAAGGCACACACATATATTACAGTATGAAGTAGTTATGCAGTTGTTAAGATCCATAATTTCTGTGGAAATGAATTTTCCATACGAGCGCAGTCGCAAGTAAAGGCTTGTTGTTCGATGCAAATATGTTTTGCGCAAACACGTGCGTATCTCGTTTCATTTTGACATTTTATTACTTACAAACTGACAGATCTGGTTCATTCATCGATGTATTGTGCATTCATTAGCATACATTTGACGAAGCGTTGATGTTATGTCAGTCAATGTAGGTATGTGGAGCATTCGGTCGATTGTTCGTTATTGTTTTTTTTTTATTTATTTATCACGTCTACCATTGAAAATGTTATGAGTAATAGGATAGTAGACAGTGTACGAAAATTATAAATGTAATTAGTCCGTCAGTTCGATAATTATAAAATATTAGACACATATTAATATTAGAAAACAATACTTAAATAAAACTGAGTGTGACTAAGTTTAGGAGTGGAAGGTCGTCTCGTCACGCTACCCTATAAATGTGCTCCCTCACGAGCATTCACGTGTAATGTAACATTATCGATTCGACTTTGAGCATTACATTACAATAATACCTCCCTGACTAACGAGCATTTTATAGCAAGATGTCAGACAGAGCGAGCGGGCGGAGGGCTGGGGAAGTGAAGCGCATCGATGTTACAAGTTGTATCAAAATATTACACATTGTATCATTACAAGGTGCGCATTGTAATGCTCGGTTCTCCTCCTTCACTGATGTAATGCTCAGATCTGTAACGTTACATTACACGCGAATGCTTCCGGTGAGGGAAGCACCTTAAAATGTGACGTCAACGTCACACGATACTTCAAATCAATATGTCGTCGAAAGTATTTAATTTTGTGCAACGTCCCGGCGGCAACAGCCCTACTAAACCCCATCTGTCGGGGTCTAATGGCTCTCTGAGGCATGTGCGAAAAGCGACGCGCTTTACGCTCTAGTTTGGGTCTGGTTGGGCAGCGAACCTTTTATAATCTATTCAGGTACTAATTAAAACTCCATCATACGAATATATCAGTACCTAACCGAATACTTTGGTTTAATATAAAATACTTACGAGTGAAGTGATTAAGATTGCGGTCGTGTCGTGTCAGTAATGAGGTTTTGTACAAATGACGACACATCAAACTATACATAACCAGCTTAACATGTTCTCGTTTTGTATGATCTATCCGAACATAAGACGGTCAGTTTATACTGGTTTTGTATAGTCTCATGTGCAGCCGTATGTACAAATGACGACGCATAGGAATGTCAGTCTGACCTGTGATATGCAAGGCCCGACAGTTTACGAATGTATAAGCAAGTATTGAAGTTTAGATAAATTGTCTATGAAATAAGTGATTGATAGAAGTAGGTTCCTATTGTTCTTTGTCATTGGGTTGAGTTGTTACGTGAAGAAAGAATGAATTACTTGATTGAAACCTAGAACTGGAACTAGAGACAATCAAAGACCAATTGTACAATAAAGGTTTACACTGACATGCATTATTTTTTTTGTAAATATTTGCTAAATGAAAATAAATAAATTATCTCTGTCGTCAACTCATTTCCTCATACATTATCGATCTAGTCACTTACAAGGCGACTACATAATAACATTAACGGTTTATCTAACACCATCTATATAACTGTGATAACTGACTGACAACCCTATGTAACAAATGACTTGACAACAGCACTACAAGCTGAACCATTCATCGAATCGAATTACGACCTGAGACTTTTAAGTATAGAGTTCAGAATAGATTAAAAATGGGGTATTTCGACCTGACACATTTCTTTAATGGAATTTCTATCTTAGACTTTTATGATAGAGTTAAAAATCGATTACAGAATAGGTTACTTTGATGTGCTGTTGCTACTAATCTCTTAGTTCGGCCTCTCGGCCTTATCACAAGGTCGAAAGTCGTGGACCGCAACGAGGAAATGTAACTAGGGCCTTACAGGTCATGGTTCGAGTGTTATACCTTTCTAGACTGCATCGTTCAGGCTATTTTGGCGTTTATTGTTTTGGTAACAATGGTTAAATTTGTGTGTAGTTGGTAAAAGCAGGTTTTGCGCTAGTTTACCCTTAACGATTGTATTGCCATAGCGTTTGCGGTTAAGTTCTCAACTTGTGTCAAAGTTTATTGAGATCCAATCCGGATTGAGAAATCACAAAAGGCAAGATTTTAATATAATGAGGTGAGATATATTGGGCTCCCCTGCAGCAGTAACGGGATGACAAAAAGAAAATCTGTGGGTTAACCAACGCGGTCATGGTTAATCACTTATTTTCCAGATGTATTATTCTTCATTGTGAACCTTGTGTACCTTTCACATAACATAACATAACATCACACCTTTTTATCCCCGAAGGGGAAAGCATAGGTGCACATTTCGGCACTTAATGCCACTGTACAATGTAACACCCACTTTTCACTATTTATGTTATGAGTCCCATGTAATAGGGGGTGAGCCTATTGCCATATACCGGGTACATTTCCAGACTCCGTACTACTACTGAGATTTTTAAAAACCCAGTAATACTTTGCCGGACTCGGGAGTCGAACCCGAGACCCCTTGCCCGGCAGTCGCACTTGCGACCACTCGGCCAACAATGCAGTCAAAGCGTGTGTGTGAACCGTCCCTCTAATTTAATTCTTAGTCCTAAATGAATGGTTTCGGATACAAAAATACTTCGCATTGTCGTACAAATACGCCTTTGCCAAGTAAAGGGTTGACGCTTGGCTGAACATAGGCAACACTCCTTCTATTTTGCACGGCTCGGGCGCAGACATTGCACTAGTTTTTCGCAACGCACGCAACACTGCGTACACGCAACATTGACAGCTATGAAACAAAATGGCGGATTGCACGATTGTTGCCGAATTCTGCGCATGGGCAGGAAGGACCGAATTATTTTAACGGTCAACGACTTTCATATATTTGTGTACTTTATTGACGTGTATCAGTTTTGTTTGTTGTTGATGAGTGTTGGTACAACGATCCTATTTTGTTGTTGAGCAGTTTTCATTGAATTTGTTTGTTCTAAATTTCAATTAGACATATTCTTAATAACATGTAATAGAAATTCTAGGCGGTATCCCGTTCTCCATAGGCGGGGATCATATACGTAAATAACCCTTTGTATTATGGGACGATATCTTTGTTAATTATTTTTGAGAGTCACTTTGTATTAAGTTTTATTAATTAACAATGTCTTTTATTTTCTTCCAGGTAAGCATATCAATAACTAACAGTTGCGATGTATTGGTAAGTTATTAAGGAATATAAGCTGAGTACAAAACCTTATACTTAAGGAATAAAATTGCTGTTAATTTGAAAATAGTCTATTTTTCTAATGTACTACACATCTATCGAATTCACGAAGTAATAAATGCATGACACACATGCTTGAGCATGTCAAAATAACAACACCCTATATCTAATAAAAATCATTACATTTAACATACATGTTGTTGCTTTTTTATCCCCTAAAATGAAATAGATCTCAAAATCAATTTCGCTGATAATTACCCGGAACTTAAACATACCGGCATACAACATTATACACTATAAGATAAAACAACACATACCTACATTTACGTAAGTCAAAATAAAAATGCACACACACGCTTTGGCAATTAAGTTGGACACTTAAACTCGGACCTACAGAAAAACGCCAAGCAAAAAACACCTCTGTTCTTATCAGGGTAAGGTACTAACTTTTTTGTAATGAATTATGTATACCAGCTAAAAATTACTTAACAGCCACGTGATACAGAACAATGACAGAGCTTCTAATCCAGTCCAAGATCAAATACGAAGGTTTTTTTAGGTTATAAAGAATTTTCGCAACCGTTGTTGGTTACGTGACGTTGGCGTTGGACGTTGGCGTTGGTCTTTGGCATTGGTCATTGGTTGCCAATTTCCGCTTTGGAATTGGTCTTATTACATTGGTAATGTAATGTCATAGTAATATGTAAACGTGTTTGTGGTGATTAACGTTTATTGCAAGTTGCGTTATGATCGGTGTCATTCTTACCACGTTTGGTATTGAAATCTCCATAAATTATTTCGTGAAGTATTTTTCGTCATGTTTTGTAGAAAACATGGGATGAATGGAAATGGAAAACATGGAATGACTTTAATGACAGTTGTCGTGTGTATGTGATACTCTTAGTTGTATTTTGTAAAGCGCTGAAGATCAAGCTTTGTGGTTGGTTATTGGCTATTGGAGATGCCTATGAACAACGGTGGTCGGAAACGGGTTAGCGATATTAAACTCAAACTCAAAAGCATTTATTTCAATTAAACCATAATTTGGTACTTTTGAAACGTCAACAAACAAAATAAATAATATAAAATAAATAAATAAAAATAAATAAATAGTCTATAAATAATAGAATAATAAATAAACGTCAACAAATAGTTAATTAGGATAAGTTGCTACATATTTCTGACTCTGAAATCGAATAACAAATGTTATTCTCAGAAGTTACACTTGCGATCTAGGTCTAGCCTGAAGTTCTTTATTGTAGATGTTATTAAATTCATTAAAGTAGTAGCAAGGATAAATTGCTAGTCAGTAGCAGCAAAACTTACGGACTGTGTTCCAAAGAGAATTCATATTTCGCATAAAACATTACTTAATTAATTTTATTTATGAATTAAACAGAATAAGCAGCATGTAATGATGACGGTATTCTTTTGTCTAAAAACTCGTTAATAAATAAATTAAGACATAAAATATTAATACTAAATACCTATTTGTTATTTTAGCTACCGTATGAGGAAGAACTTTGAAGGCCTAACATGTCACAGTACACAAGTAATCAATATTAATTCTATATTTTAATCCCCTGTCAACATTATTCGATTGTATCGGTAATCGGAAATCGAGTGTATCGATAATCGTGAATCGATTCTCGTGGCTACAACCTGCGATGGTCAACCGGACCGGTCTTACTTCCGAATGCTTTTATAATATTATTTTATTACCATTGTTCTTTGCAAATATTGCAAACAAACGATTAAAAAATACGAATGGCATAGGGAAAAGAAATTTGACAGGTATAGATTTTTTATTTATAGTAAAGGCACAGGTATTGATTCCATTCTTCCTTAACTGTCAAATTGTAGTGACATTTTAATACAAAAGAAAAACCACAGATTGTAAAATTTAAATACTCGTCCATTATTTATTGATGACAAGAGGTTAAATTATATCTTGTAAATTATAATTAGTTTCTTTTATTTGTTAAGTATAAAGTCATTTATTTTAAGTTGAATGCATCTGGTTACTCGTATTATTACTTATGCCGTGGTATATGACGAACTCTAACATTTGCCAAAATGATCATCAATCATTTTATTTGCAAATGTAAATGTAAATTTTCCATTATAATCGCCGAAATTATATTTGTTTTTAGTCGATTCTAAGCTGTTTTTGGTGATAAAATTAAAGAAAACCATTAACGCTTAATGTATTTCTCACGCTGTGTATGCAGTAGTGTTACCAAGCGTTATTGCAGTGTTTAATTAATGAATTATTCAATTATTTGTTTATCACCTCTTTTTCTGAAAAGATCATACCTATAACTGGTGCATACCAGTTTCAGACTCCGTGATATTTTAAAAACCTAAATAGGTGTTGCCCGACTCATTACGCATTAATCAATCCCAAGATTTTTTGCTGAATAATTATGCTTGTAATCCATAATTGACCATACAAAGTCAATTTTGAAGATTTATTAAAACTTATTTTACGTACATAATTAGGTACTTTTGATTAAGTCTCTGCTTAATCAAAAAGTTGACGGCTAGAGTATGCCACATTAAAGTTTAAATAAAACAACATATAATCCAACAGTTCTAATCTGCAGTATAGTAACTTATTAAAAACAAATAAACATAGTACCGATCTTATCAAAACAAATGCGCCGATTTTTATAGTCACATCGATTATCGTCATAGTACAACGTCCTGTATTTAATGTCACCGTCGAAAGCCGTCAGTGGAGTTATACAGGATGTTCACACTTACCGGCTGACTGCTTCATTTGAGAGAAAATACTCGTGGTCGTGAGGGAACGATAGATTTTCCGTTGCGCTAGGAAAATGTTTTACAAAGTAAGGATGTTTGTTTGAAAGCTGATTGGTTTACATTTGAATTGTGAATCTTTATTTTATACGGCATAAGAACTTATTTACGTTAATTGTGAGAGAGAAATGCTGCGGCACAAATGGGCCGGCTCGACCGGAGTGATACCACGGCCTCACAGAAAACCAACATGAAGCAACGCTTGCGTTGTGTTTCGTCGTGTGTTTGAGGTTATCGAAGGCCCAACAATCTCTGAATCCCCAACAATCCTCAAAAGGCCAGTAATGCACTTGTAACATCTCTGGTGTCCCAAGTGTCTATGAGTGGTACCATAGAGGCTTAAAAGGCGAGAAAATAAATTTTAGGCGGTACGAAGCTTGCCCGATCATTTTATATTACGAAGCTTGGTCATCTAGTTATGAATTACAAATTTACTTCTACCTATATACCTACCTACCCTTCGTGGAAAAATCACTAACAATTTACTCTTAAAAGTAATAATTTTAGTCACCGAATCCAGAAACAAAATAATGAATCATTCAAAACCTAAAATTTGAGTCATATATTAGTAGAACCTGCATGAGACACTATTTGTTTACCTTCATATTGACATTATTTACCCATCTCCAATGTATATAAGTAAGTACATACGCAGTGAACAAACAAACAGATGACCAGGTAATACTGACCCTTATTTTGTAAACCCTACGAAGTTTTTAAGGGGTCTTGTTATACTGGTCACTAATAGTGCTTATGATTGCAAGAACCATAGTGTTGGTTAAAGTAAGTGTGCTTTATACATATATTTTATTGTTTTTTTAAGTATAATTAACTATGGAAATGCATAAGTATAAAAAGGTTGTCCAATATAATATATATTATTAAGTTTTTAGATTTCGTAATTTTATTTTTTCTTTTTCTTTTTTTTTATCTTGCTCCACACTAGGATTTTCTCCTGTGTTGTGGGTGCGTTTATAAACATACAAGTTCACATACACATGACATCCAGACTCGGAACAACAATCGGCCCCACCCACCGCGCCAACCGTGCAATTATATTTTGAAAGAAGGGAAGAAAAAACATTTATTAAGCACCAGCCATGATGCAGCATTAATAAATAAATAAAATAAAAACTATTTTTTAACTTTTATCAATTAATTTTCATACGAGAACACGTTCTAGGAGTTAGATCGTGATGGTTTTTAGTTAACAAGAGTCTGATACTCCCTCTCGCCTCATCGCGCGGAGAGCCATTGCATGATTTTCCCACCTAAAAAAAGTACAATCTCACTCCTTAATTTTGCTTTTGATTAACAATACAACACCAAAATATATAGATAATTACGCAAATACAGTATCACATCCACCGGTTTTACTCAAACTGAGATTTTAAACACAACACATATAACATCACGCCTTTTATCCCCGACCGGGTAGGCAGAGGCGCACATTATGCCACTGTACAATGTAACACCCACTTTTCACTATTTACCTATGTTGAGTCCCATGTAATAGGGGGTGAGCCTATTGCTATATACCGGGCACAATTCCAGACTTCGTGCTACTATTTGCCCGACCCGGTAATCGAACCCGAGACCCCTTAACGCCAGTCGCACTTGCGACCACTCGCACAACGAGGCAGTTTTAAACATATAAATACGTAAATAGGTATAGGTATAATAATAAACACCTTTCCAAAGTTTTTGAAAAACCTGACCATTGACCAGGGAGGCTAAAGACCCTAAGGTCAGGCGTTTGTCCTTGACTCTCTACTTTAAAAATACAAGTGTGAAGACGTGACGTGAATAAAATTAAAAAAGCAAATAAAATATATCCGATTTTACCTTATTGTTTTGATGTTTTAATATTAAGATTAACAGTATAACTTAATGGCGTAAGCTGTAGTGTTATATATGTAAATTTTCTAAATAAGTAAATAAATAAATATTGTAAGGGAGGATTATACACAAGTATTATTATATTAACTTGTTCAACATAAACTAGTTATTGTTCTTTTTGGATTTATAAAACACTGCACTTAATTTTATTTAGGATATAGCTAAGATTAAGAAGGCTTCATTCAGTTTCCATAATGTTTATACAATATAAAGTTTGACTGCCTCGTTGGCCGAGTGGTTGAAAGTGCGACTGCCAGGCAATGGGTCTCGGGTTCGATTCCCGGATCGGGTAAAGTATTACTTTACTTTTTTTTAAATCTCAGTAGTAGCACGGGGTCTGGAAATGTGCCCGGTATATGGCAATAGGCTCACCCCTTATTACATGGGACTCATAACATTAATAATGAAAAGTGGGTGTTAACGCTGTGTGCACCTCTGAAGGGGTAGCCTTTCGGGGATAAAAGGCGTGATGTTATCTTATGTTATAAAGTTTGCCACTGCAATCGATTATTTCAGTACTACTTAAAACTTCTAGACTTTGATCCAATGACTAATATCAGAATCTAAAGATTTTTTTTAAATCTACTCCAAAATGATAACCTTAAAGTTGACCTCACATCAGTTCCCGCTAATTACATTACTACACAGCACACGTGCCATTCTAAATAATATTAAAAACATAGACAAACAAACTTATGGTACGACCTTCGTTGTCTTTAGCACTGTCTAAACTGCATTTAAAATTTGACCATAGACAGTTTTTATCAATGACCTGGGGCCTAAGTCTGCTATTACAATTGTGTCAGAATGGTCGATCATTGGTCAGTGTAAGAGGGACGGAGTTGGCGCGGAGAACCTAACGGATTACCGGGGCTCCGGGTCGACGTGCAGGAGAAGGAACGGGGTGGTTTTTAGTCAGTAAGAGTCTGACACTCTGTCCCGCCTCACCCAGGCGGGAGAAGCCATTTGATGATTTTGCCCCGTGAAAAAAAAAGAGGGACGTAGCTATACAACCTAATAGCATTCTGACAGTACTGGATAGCAGATTCAGGCCCCTGGCCTGGGTAAGTTATACATTCTAAAAGGGACCTGCTCCAGAGTCACCACGGTTCAACGTCTGATACGGCACATTACTAGATTACTAAATTAAGTAACGGAAAAAAAACTAAAAAATGATGCACTTTTGTATGTATGTAACTATGTACGCATGTGTCCGTAACTTCTTACACTGACTTTTTCATTAACCGTATAATTTTTTACACTTAAATACATGATTTCGGTATTTTCCCTTTCTATTTAAAAGAATATACTTAATTATTTAAAGTAAATAAACAGTTTGTTCGTAATTTCCATTCTTGGTCTAGATATTGTCTGATACAGAGCGTGACGGCTGGATTTTTTTCTTAAAATTAAGTGCTAGGTACATTAACTGACTGAATTATCGTTCCATTATGTATATTTAATGTCTACATTAAAATTCTTTATTTAGTTTGGTAGTGGTATGCGATGTTGAGAGATATACTACTGGTAAATTCAAACAATTTTGTAAGTATGATATTATCCCTGGTAATAAAGAACGGAAATCTATTACCTATGTATTATAGTTTCGCGGAGAACCTAACGGGTAACCGGGGCTCCGGCTCGACGTGCAGGAGAAAGAACAGGGTGGTTTTTAGTCAGTAAGAGTCTGACACTAAGCGGGAGAAGTCATTCGATGATTTTCCCCCCCTTAAAAAAAATATCTATTATAGTATATAAAAATGAATCCCTTTTTCCCTTGGTCACGGCATCACGCGTGAATGTCGCGGGACCAATTTCACTAATTCTTTTTTTTGTTGTATTTGTTATTATTAGGACAAGGTTCTTAAGACAGAAAATATCCTGGAAAACGGGATTGCGCGTATGAAGTCGTAGGCAGAAACTAGTATTATATAAATATATATCTGCATATATGTATGTACTCTGTGATATTACAATAGTGAAGTCAGTTCACTCGAAAATTGGCAGCAAAGATAAATTAGCTGCTCAAGAAAAACAAAAACAAGCGTCATTTTATGATGTTTTATTATGCAGATATCCATTTTGGCCCAGATATTTCGCAAACCCAGTAGTCAAATTCTTCTTTTTTATTTAAAATTCCGCATTCTAAAGTCATTTCGGCCGAGTACCCGTGTGACCTCATTTTATTAGGTACAATGTAAATGATAAATAAAACCTTTTTTGTCGAACCTTTGTTGCAATAAATATGTTTGTCAGGTTTATATCACCAGCCCTAAGTTTATGGCAATCTAAGTTAATGATATTAGGCGCCAGTATTATACCTAGGGCCCATCCTACACCTTATCTTCGAAAATCACTCTAAATTGAAGGTATCGTCTTTAAGTTTTACGAGGATTTTATTACACGTAAAATAGTGGATGAGCTTATTACCAATTTTTATGGACAAACCCCAAAACTATTAACTTCAACAATTTGCAAAAATAACAATCATCATCACTTAATTAACTAAAATCGCGGGTTACTCACGTGAATATACCGAGCAAAGCTCTACTAATTTTGAACCACAAAGGGTTTCTTCCTCATGAGCAGCGTGCGCTGTCGCGGCGACGTCGCGCAATGAGCTCCGAACCCATTTTCTTTAGCTTTTCTCTGTATATTCACGTGAGTAAGCCGCGATTTTAGTTAATTTAGTATGTTTCACGATAGTTATAATAAAATCATCAACACTGCTAGACTCTAGCCCTCCTTTGCATAAAATGGTTATATATGCATGCCCACGTTTAGTAGGCAGCATTTAAAAGTTCAGGTATATCAGAGAGCTAAACCTGGGACCTGAGAGGCTGCTACCTAGCTTCTCAGGTCCCCCTAATCGGTTCACATGACACCTGCGGGAAAAATAGGGATGGTGATAAATACAAATCTGTAGTTACCATAATGCTTAATTTCAACTGTATTTACTAACATTGTACAAACTTAAAATCAAGTGCAGCCTACTCAATTACGTAAATTAATTTGTCCATTTAGCATAAATACTTAAGAACAAAACACATCCTAAGCGAAGTAATCAGTCCGTTGTATTTTCTACATTTACGGTCAGTAGTCAAGAAAGCTGCCCGCCTCATGTGGGTCGCGGTTTTGAATTCCACCTCAAGGAAGTAATTGGAGTGAATTACGAAATTCAACAAGTCTCCCACGAATTGTATGAAATGAATTACATTTTGTATGAAAATTGAGATGGCTGTGCTAATTTGAGTGCGGTGTGTGGTGTGTAAATGTGTGTGTCAAAGTGCTTGTTATTTACCTATTGTAACTGGTTGCGTTATGCAATTGTTTATAGTTTATCAGTGAAAATGGAAACGAAATGAATACAAAAATGTCTTTGAATTATTTATAGGACAAATCAATTCTTATATTTTTCATTTTCCTAGAATATTACTACGTATACCGTCGCATCTTTTATTCCCAGAAAATTCAGAGTTATCTTTAACAGTCATTTTTCGTCAGAAGCGTTAAGTCCCGTATATTATAATAGGGGGTGAACATATTAATATACACAAACACATTCAGAAAACTTTGATGATTAAGATATTTTAGCCATAACCAAGGAAGACATGTTCTAGGTGAATTCCAGTCCATCTTCAAGGTATAAGGATTAGTCATACTTTTCAGTTCTGATTCTAGTTATATGAATGTTTGTTCCATTATGACTCTTCACACATCCTATTAGATTTGCTATTCAAACAATCATTAATAGATTGCAAATAATTAAGTGAACAACTTCCTACCTTTGAAGTGTTGTCATAGGTTTGTGACACTTGAGAATTGTTCGCAAAATTTTTGCAAAAAGTTGTGGGAAAATGATCGTGACCTTGTGTTTGGGTTGCCCTATTTTTCCTCCTCCTGTGGCGATTTAGATGTTTGATTAAATCTCCCAACTATACCACCCATATATCCCCAAGCGGTCACCGGTGACCGCTCTCCACTAACTACATCATAGACCTTATTTCCAATGTTTAGAGACTACTTTTGTATGAACAAATTTAGGCGATGATTTTCAACAATTGTCAACGGGATTGATTGTATTGATTAGTTTTTTGTGTCATGTTTATCATGGTAAAGTATTATTGAATTTGTTCGCATAAAAATGAAAATAAGTAAAATGTAAAAAAAGTCGAAAAGTAAGATATCAATCATACACCTCCTTAGTTACTACCTATAATAATGTTGAGTATGTGAAATTACATTTATAACCAAAAAATTCACCTGTGAAACGAAATAGTCTAGTTATACACAAAAATAACAATCTGCAACCCCATTTCTCAATTTCTCGCTAGACTAATTAACATTTTCAAGCAATCATCTAAGTCTAATTGTTAAAAAAATGAACCGGCGACATCTTCGTCATTTGTCATAGTCCATAATTATAAGAAATTTTTGTTTTAGAGCTCAGTAGAACAATATGTAATTAAAGTCAGTTGTGTAATACATTCGTGCCATCTTTTCGTGTGAAGATGAGTTATGTAATAGTGTGTGTGTAGATACGTACGCGCATTCGGTGTGATGATTGATCTGAATCATGCTGACATGGTTTTGATTTTCACGTGTGTGTGTGTGTGATTTTATTGATATGTGATTATTTTTATTAGCTGTAGTTAATGTTTCAAAATTAGAATCGGGTCGTTTAAGGATGGTGGAGTAGGATGCATGTATCTTCACTCTATTTGCGGGTGTCGTGACAGCTGATTAATGTTTATTTTATTTATTTCAACTTAATACAACACGTGTGTGCAGATGGACTTAATGCCTTGGGCATTGTCTCCCAGTCAACCTTTAAGCAGTGCAAAGATGAAAGTAGCAGGTGATTTAATGTTCAAATACTCAAACGCCAATAAATTTTAAGAAGCGCTTAAGAATAGTTCTGCCTCTACAATTTTTTTATGAAATGACAGAGATGGCACGATATTTGAGTACAACTTGAGTAGCCTCTCAGTATTCGGGCGTATGAGTCTACACATTTGACTGAGACGAGGCGCTTTCTGATAAATCAATAAACCTTCAGAGGTCTTAGTACGAGTTTGTTTTACGTTTTTTTATTAAGGCATAAGCCGGTAAACGAGCAGACGGATCACCTGATGGTAAGTAAGCAATCGGCGTCGCCCATGGACACCTGGAACACCAAAGGCGTTACAAGTGCGTTACCGGCTTTTGGGGGATTAGGAGTATGAGGATCGTTGGGGATTCAGGAATTGGGGAGAATGGGGAAGGGGAGGGTAATTAGGCCTCCGGTAACCTCACTCACACGACGAAACTCAACGCAAACGTTGCTTCACGTCGGTTTTCTGGGACGCCGTGGTATCACTCCGGTCGAGCCGGTCCATTCGTGGCGAAGCATGGCTCTCCCACACTTTTTTTTTTGGTTGGTTTATTGGCGCCGGCCAATCAGAATGCCGAACGCGTACTCGTTACGATTACTAGAATCGTAAAACAAACTCGTACTAATGCCTCAGATTTCTCCCGTCTATTTACTAAGCTATATATTATGGCAGATTCTGTTATCTAGAGGAAGCTTATACTCCAGAAGTGAACTGGCTGTTCAATCCACAAGCGGTCATCGGTGACCCATTATAGACCTTATTTCCGATGCTTAGAGACTACTTTTGTATGAACAAACCTTGGGGATTTTCGATTCGATATAACAAGGTATTAAAGGCATTTGTTAGTGAAAAAAAATGTGGTTAATGTAGCACGTAAGATATTTGTAACAATTAATTTTGACTTTAAAATAAAAGAAAATGGAATTGAATGACAAGGGCACGGACAAGAATCAGGGGAGAAAAAGAAATCTAATATAATTAAAAAAAAAAATAGTATTAAGAGCTATTATTGATGATGACGAGTATGACTGACTGACAGACGAGTGCAGGCTCTATTAAAATTACTGGATTACAATTACAAAAGAACATTTATTTCCCTGAGCAAGCAAGGAAAGTAGCAACATCCATAATTGAAATAATAAATGTACACAAGATGCAATAGAAAGCTAAGACGAATTGCCATTATAGCCTCAAGTTTGCATTTTTTCCACTAGTAACATTGACATTATTACGGTTCTTGTATCTGTAATTTAGATTTTAATTATATACCATAGAGTTTATTACAAAAACAGCTGACTATAGAGTGCGGGGATTCGTGTCAATGACAAAAAAAGAATTCGTTTCGCATAATTTTTATACGCTGTTTGTTTTTAAGATCGTTTGGTGAGCTTGCCACTTTTTTCTAATTTGTGTTGTTGATTAAAAGGTATGTATTAGAAATGTTGGCTCTAACTGTTGGTATAATACTGTCGTATCTATTAAATACTTATTTTTAGAACCTTGTAATATAATATAAGTTCGATCACAGCCTTATTGAGAAATGGCCAGGAATAGTGTTTTTGTAGCCTATTGAATTAATAAAAGTATGTTTTTTATAATAACTATCATGAGACATACTAAATTAACTAAAATCGCGGGTTACTCACGTGAATCTGCTTACTGCGCTGAGTTGCGCGACGTCGCCGTGACCGCGCACGCTGCACATGAGGTATAACTCCTCTGTGGTTCGAAACTATATTCTATACTTTTCTCAGTATATTCACGCAAGTAACCCGCGTTTTTAGTTCATTGAGAAAAGTATGTCGCTTTTCTGAAGACAGAGATATTACACTAGCAGTTCCAAATATCCAATTAAGTCTATAAAACACATGCAATAGAAAACGACTTTCTATCATGCTTACAGGCTCTAACTAAGTATTTGAACGACATATCAACAAATTAATTCTTCTAGATTCGGCCAAATAGGTTCCATAAACTTGACCTCCGTAGTGTCCGTAATAGAGGTACATAACATGTCGCCGGAAATTCGATAACATGGACAATAGAACTTCCTATTTCCGTTCTATCGAATTACTTCTTTGATTCTGCGTGTGTCCTTACAACACGGAAAGGTACGATGACCTTCGAAAATAAAAAAAGACAAAAGGTATCCTAATAGATAACCTACGACCGGAACGTCCAAAGGTAATTTAATAAACTTTGTGTTAATTCCAATTCGATCCACGTATTGTCTCAAAGATCGTGTCCAATGTCATGTTTCTAAACCCGAATTTGACATAACCGCCATCTTGTTGACACACAAAATTGCCGCTTAAATTCACGTCACAAGTGTCGTCTTTCCTTTGACAGCTCACCGCACGATTATGAAAGGTTTTTGTGCACGCGCCATTATTTGTGTTACTGGGTAAAGGGCAGACGTGCTGAGTAAAACGATCTATTATGATACCGCGAAAAAAACCGCTTCTTAGCTACCGCAAAACCCGCGAAGTCACAAAGACTATTTATTTTTTCTTAATTTAATCAGTTTCGTTTTGTAACTCAAATTAATCACGGTTCGAATTTTGAACGTACTTAAATTCTCGTTACATTCAAAGATGCTAAATAATTCGTTACTGATCAAAACAATAATCGATTTGATTTGAATTGCATTCGATTAAATCGGTGTCGAAACCTATAATTTTTATTGTTTACCCAAGATATCGGGTGATTCTAGCTTTCTATTGTTTACAAATATCTTGTAATCGATTCCAAGGGACCTTTGGTTGACCTCGATGTTTCAGACCTTTTGCGGTGATGATTCGCAGGTTGTTGACGACGGTAAGTTAATGCGAATATAATTGATGTGGTCGCCGGTTTTTTTATGATTAAATAAGCCGCCATTATAGAGACACGTTTTAGCAAACACTAACCGGTTGCAATAACGTGTGACTTTGTTTCATTGATCCGCGGAAATTTTTATCCTTTGTGTCGTAGTCTTTATTTAGTCTTGCAATAAGAGTTTATAAAGAAAACTGCGATGAATTTAAAATGTGGTTGATATTGTAAATATTTGAAGTCGTTCAAATGCAGATAAAGGGAATAACGTTTGATAAAAAGCCCTTATTTTCGATATTACGTTCGATTCTCAACCAAATACAAAGATAGTGGACACAGATTTACTTATTCCTAAATAAAAATAAAGTGAATGCGTTTTTAAAATGAAAACGAGGGTGATGTGTATATTTGAACGTATTTTATGGAAGGGACGACTCAAATGTTTTGTTCTTTGTGCACTTTTTAGGGTTTATGTGCTAAAAAAGTGTAATATCACCTTTTTGGTGAGATTATGAGTCACGCACAGGTTTCGTCTCGGGTCAAAACACAGAAATGGCGGCATTTTTCATATTGACGTTTGTTGTTCTTTATTTTTCTTTTTTAAATGTGTGTTTTTGTGTCTTGATCATGGCCACAAGACATCAGACTACTGCTTATTCTAAAAAATAGTAAACTGTCAAACACCGAGCGGTCACCGGTGACCACAACCTATTGTTCTTTAATTGTGTCTATAAATACGGTACTCGACGAGTTAATTTGACTACGATGATAAAAAAATGGAATATTCTACACCTTTTTAATGTGACTTGCAAAACCTTTTTAATCTGCAAAAGTATAAGCAAACCTATAAACCGCGACCTCACGGTCAATCTGAACGCAGTTACAACATGATTCCGTTGTTAATCATCACAATAATGATTTTGATAGAGGAAATAATCATTAAAAATACATTCGTAGTTATAATACATTACATTTAGCTATCACGATGTATTACTTCATCTGTATCGTCTTCTTAAAGGTCACTGGAGCAATGTAGATAGTAGGTGAGATTTGATAGGTTTTGAAATCAGTGGCTTCATCCACCTGTGGTTTTGTACACTCAATTTTCTTATGAAAATGTTTGTTTATTACTAGAGCCTATGCTTCATAAATTAATGTAATGATATGTTTAATGTCTATCTTGAAATTACTATTAGATAGTAATAACATGAAATTGTTTTGCACTATATTCACTGAAAAGATTACTTCAATTTAATGTAAAGTTTATTTTATTTTTATTTTATTGATTTGGCTCACCAACAATTGATTACACTTATACAATATAGGGTTACATTTACGAAAACTTAAATACTAGTGCATCAATCTATTATAGGTAAGCACAACATGCGTTATATACTTAATGGTTTACAAATCACTATGATCAGGCAAATCCAACCATTGACATGGATTTAACATTCAAAATAACTAAGAAGAACTAGTATCGGAGACAAATTGAATATTAAACTTAAAATTTACGGTACGTACAATAAAGACAATTGATACTTACAATGAGTTGTTTAGTGTGTTACGAGCCCTAATCTAATAAAAATGCGTACTGATAAGTAACCAACCATAAACCGCTACTGCAATCTCCTTACTTTATGTGTTATCCCAGAATATCTAATAGAACTCAAGTTTAACTTGAGTAAGACCATTTGTTTAGTTATAGAAGCTCACCCCCTATTACATGGGACTCATAACATAAATAGTGAAAAGTGGGTTTTACTTCTGTGTGCACCTCTGCCTACCCTTTCGGGGATAAAAGGCGTGATGTTAGGTTATGTAGAAGCTTCACTTATAACTCCTGATAGGCGAATTGGCCAGTCTAATATAAACAGTAAACGAGTCCCATACAGTCTGTATATTATATTATTATGAAACAGACACCGGCCCCGTACTGAACGATCCCAGTGTATGACTCACTGCCCCTAGATGGCCAGCTGTTACCTGGTCAGCATCGGGTCACTGCCCTGATTATCATATTTATATCTTTCTTCTCTCTGTGTCTGTCATCTTGCCGCGTTTTGAATTCAAGTGTATAGTGAGAAATGTTTGCAATGGACCAGTTTTAGTGTGTTTTTGAGTAATTTATACTTACTTGAGGATTGATCTTCAGACCAGCGTCAGGATTAGCCAATCCAATCCTGACGCTGTCTAGATAGGAAAATCATTGAGTGCTTTGTTTAAAATGTTTTTAATTTGATAAACTTCAAATTCAGGATGGAACCTGGAATTGAGTTGGGTGTTTTTTAAAGAATGCTACGATGTTTGACAGTAGTATGGCCCTTCATTAAAAAGAAAAATAAATAGCTGGCCTAAATTCGGTGTGGTACCTATAAGTACGCTTTTTCCTATGTTTACACAGGAATTGTCCCTTACTTAATAAAAGCGTAGCATCATAATCAATTAATCATCTTATATTATTATATAAAGCGGAACAGTTTGTTTTTTGTGTGTTTGAACGCGTTAATCTCCGTAACTACAAGACTGATTTGAATAATTCTTTTTGTGTTGGATAGCGCATTTATCGAGGATGGCTATAGGCTATAAAACATCACACTACGAGCTATAGGAGCTGAGCAGAACGTGTGAAACCGCGCGGAAGTAGCTAGTCTAACCATATAATTATAAACAATCAACCGCAAAGATCTATTAGCCCTTTAACGTCACAGTTATTTATTATTTTCTTTTTAAACATCCACAGACTGACGTCAATCCTAATTTTAGGGCACACACAAGTAAAAATTGAATTTAATGCGCATGTTTTTCAAAGATCGTGTTCACATACTTTATTGTTAGTGTAGGTCATTGCCATTAGGCCCTAATGACCTAACCTGGGACCTAAATTTATCCAGCTGATATTTATGATATTTATTTTCACTTGTCTCAGGGTCTGTAATCTTTTATGTACCTTGATTGAGTGGAAATTTTGAGTGTAGTCTTGTGTTTTGATTTTTTTTATTCTTTTTTTTATATTTTTTTTTTGTTTTTTGTTTAATAAAGATATTGTAGTTTTAGAGGTCAAGATAAGTTATAAGAGGTCAAGCCATCTTCACCTTTTTTTTAATTCATGTTGGATTTGAATTATTTGTAGTATAATCACTTTTTGTATTTTGATTTGATGATAACATACCATAAAAATAAGTACACTGTAGCCATCTTTAGATAGACGACAAACGAATATAGAAGGAAAATCTTGCACTGATTACGTCACAGGTAGCCATGTGACTGACTTATTTGAACCATACTTTTTGGTACACTCTCTGTGTAATACTGGATGGTGATTGGTCCTTTCTGTTTTGACAACGTATTCACAGTATCTCGTATTCTTTTTTTTTTTGAGTGAGGAAATTTATTCAATGACTTTTCCCGCCCTGGTGAGGCGAGAGGGAGTGTCAGACTCTTACTGACTAAAAACCCCGTTCCTACTCCCGCACTTCGAGCCGGAGCCCCGGCAACTCGTTAAGTCTTCCGCGGCTCCGTATCGGCATCAGCCCTGTTGGGCCCCATCTGTGGTGGTCCGATGATCTTGTATTCAGACCTGTACCCATCTTAAGTCAATGCCAAACACCCCGCAACCTATTGTTGTTTAATTGTGTCTATAAATACGGTACTCGACGAGTTAAGTCAAGGCATTAAGACAATGAAACCTTAATTAGTTCTTGTTCCATCAACCAACATCCCGAACCATCTAATATCTACTAATAAAAGTGAAAATACGTGTGTATGTTACTTAATCACTATACTATTACGGATTCGTTGCGCCTGACATTTGGCGACCGGCTTCTAGTAGTCGGTGCAAGTACCTACATAGATATAGCATATGAAGCTACAACTAACTCACAATATCTCCAATCGATTTTCAACTTAATTTCAATAAAATTAAGTTGAGAATCTAATAAAGATAGATTAGAATCGCCAGCACATTGAGCTACTCGTAACATATTTTATTATTTTCATGATGTTCGAGTTAATTTGAAAATTTGATTTCCTCTCGATCCTGTAACAATTTGGAATAAAAAGGAGTTTATATTATATTGGTCTTTAAAATGTAAACTAAGTAAGGTTTTGCTGCCTTAAGGTAACATTTTTGTTAGTTTAAGGTGTAAATATTTTAGTTTTTAGTTATTTGTATTTATAATATCAATATTAGTTTAATTAGTGTTTCAATTTTAAGTTGTATCTATACATTTAGTCATAATTTTTTTTTTAAACTTTGCCCCACTTCAGATTTTCTCCTGTGTTGTGGGTGCGTTTACAAACATACAAGTTCACATACACATGACACCCAGACCCGGAACAACAATTTGTGGATCACACAAAGTGTTGTTCCGTGCGGAAATCGAACCCGCAACACGTTGCACGGCAGCCATAATTATGTATTGAACTTATTTAAACTAAACAATTCGAAAAAGTTTTTCTTGAGGCGGCTGGTCAATGCAAACAATAAAACAATCAACACAAACAATTTCCTCTAACCTACTAAAGTGGTTTAACCAATCGAAGTAGCTTAATGTCTATCTGTAAATATAAGAACCGGTTAACTGGCGCAAGATGATATAACTAGTGTTGTCATAATGTTAACATTAATGTCAAATGAGTTTTATGGAAAGATTTTGATGTTTTAACCTTGATTCTAATTTTACTCGTTGAGTGTGAGTTTGATTGTCAATCTCACTGAGCTGTTTCTCGTAATAATTATAGGTATTTCTTTCGACATCATCTCATCTACAGCTTATAAATGCCCACTGCTGAGCTAAGCCTCTTCTCACACTGAGAAAGTTAGAGCATTAATCACCACGCTTGCTCAATGCGTTTTGGCGACTTCAAACTTATAATTATAAATTATAAGCCCAGGGTTTCCTCACGTTGTTTTCCTTCACCGTTGGTCAGTAGTGTCTAAATAATCTTAGAAAGTACATATAACTCGGATAAAGTCACATTGGTACTAGCCGTTGGTAGGTTTCGAACCTGCACCCTCATGCATGAGAAGCAGGCGTCTTCAACCTCCAGGCCACCACGACATGTCTTTTGTTTCTTTCAACACGATGTTTAATTGTTACACATGTGTAAGTATAGTGGAATTACTTTAAGCTACTCCATGTTTGGTGCGGTGGCTAGGAAACTGGCTGGGCTGAGGAAACTCGCGGGTTCGTTTCCCGCACGGAATAACTCTTGTGTCATCCACACAGATTGTTGTTTCTAATGATTTAAAATAATCTATCAGACGGACATTAAAATAAAAATTAGGCATCTACCCTATTAAACTGTCAAACACCGAGCGGTCACCGGTGACCTCAACCTATTGTTCTTTAATTGTGTCTATAATGACGGTACTCAATGAGTTAAGCGCGGTGTGTTAACGGGCGCTTACAACTACTTACATTTGACTAGGCTGGACTTTAGGCTGGACTTTAGGCTGAATAAAATACATATAGTTGTAATGCTTGCCATCTGAAGTACCTATCCTTAGTCAGCATAAAGTTCGTCAGGTCAAAAAGAAATATACAGACATACAATATCATCATCATCAATGTCAACTTGGCGAAAGACTTACACATCATCAAGTACAGTTATTATGACGTAACACGTATTGTCATGTCGAGGTGCGCACGCGCCTGTCAGCTGTCACTCGGAAACGGAAAGGAACGAGATTACGTGTGATTTTTGTATTATTTATCGTGTGATCCGATGATTGGATGACATAATGTATGAAGGTACTTGAAGAAAGTTATGAATATTATATTAAGCTATTTTATGACAGAATGGTTAAAATTAAAATTATTTGAAATGGTTGTTGAGTTAGGTATTGTTGCAGTTTAAGCGATGTGATTGCAATTCCTTGTTTGTGTGTTTTAAGTCAGGCTTGTTTGATTCCAACATAGGCTTAATATTGATCCCAATGTTTTTCGACATGCTTTAAAAGCAAATTATAATAGTCTTTCAATACTAAAGTTTGGTATGTTCGCCTAAGAAATACGTGTCAAAAATTTTAACAAACTTTTATTTCTATGTCATTGACATACTTATACGATGGCATAACATTAATCAATCTAAACCGGTAATTAATATCCAGTAAGTAGAGCAATGCTACCCCTCGTTACGATGTCACTCGGTGCGCAAGAGTGGATCATCGGAAGCGGGAACTAAGGCTTACATCACAAAGCGTTGCGTGAACGATGCTCGTACGCAAGTACGCACACTACGATAAGGATGTAACGATTTGATTGTAGGCATGTGTGTGCGTAAAGTTTTATTTTTTTGTTTGTTTATGTTGAAAGTTGAAATATCATTTGTAAATGTTAAGTTTGCAAATTGAATTTGAATGGGGGGCCTCTGTGTTTTCTTTATTATATAGATTACAAATTCACTAGTTTTTAATGTTCTAATAGATATAGAAATAAATTACTACAGAATACTAAATAAAATTAAGCTATATAAATGATAAAATGATCAGTAGTAGCACGGAGTCTGGAGTTGTGCCAGGTATATGGCAATAAGCTTACCCCCTATTACATGGGACTAATAATATAAATAGTAGAAAGTGGGTGTTACTTCTGTGAGCACCTCTGCCTACCCCTTCGGGGATAAAAGGCGTGATGTTATGATGATGATGTTCTGCTATAAATGATAGTGTAATTGATTCTTATTTACCAGATTGAACTGCAGTTAATCTAATTCCATGAAAGATTATTTAATTTACTTCTCATTTATTGAATGCATTTAATACAATGTGTATTTAAATAAAAACTACGTAATGTAATGGAAGATTACTTATACAATCAAAAGTAAGGGCACAACAATACCTACAGATACATTCAAATGTAGATAAATGTTCCCAACCCGATTCTCAAATCGTTCCTTACGTAAATTATGTTCACATTTGAACACTCAACCGATTTTAAATGTTCGTACCTTTGGAATCGAATTTCCCTTTCGATCTTAGTCCTTTTTTGTACTTTTTATTAATGTATTTTTGTATTCGCTCGTGTATTTTTAAACTTTGTTCGAATGTATTGTTATTGTTTAATTTTAGTTTTATTCTTCTAAAGTTATGTGTTCTTTTTCAACTAAAATTTATAATTTTTGACGCAAAAACTATTGAGTCGGATCTCTCTGTCTATTTAATATCTCTGTTTCAAATTTCATCGAGATTGGTTAAATACTTTTTGCGTAAATACTTTTTACATTAGTAGGATCATTAGTCCATAGAGCTATCCCATGTTTACCAATTTTGAACTCTATCCCACACAGTCTGTCCCAAACCCACAAAGTCTGTCACGCAACCAAGCAAAAATGAACCTTAAAAACACCACTATCCATAAATGACTTCCCCTTACCTTCCTCGCACAATTAAATACGGTTTACGAACATAAAACAATATCATTATTATGATTATGAGAATATTTCGTCTGTGGTTCACATCGACACAACGAGAGGTCATTAGAGGTCCGTTACGAAACACATGACTTGAACTGAAATATTAAAGAATATTTTGTTTATATAAGGTATATGTGTCGTATAAAGATTTCTCCTATTGTCTCTTTTATGTGGAAAATTGAAAGGACTTTGTATATTTGTTATTTTGAAGTCTGAGTTGAAACGATTTGAGGGCTTTGAATTTGAAATGAAGAAATGAAATTGACTCAAGAAAAATATTACTTTTTTTATTTAAAATCTCGTAATAAGTACATAATATAATTACGTAAAACGGATATAAATGATTAATATTTGTCAATGGATACATTATATTATCATGAAAACAATGAACGTACTGATGAAAAATGGCTGCCTCCTATGTAAATACATGTGTATTTAGATGATGATAGTACAGAAGATGTCTTCTGTATACTACAGAGGAAAAGAAACGTTATCGTAAAGTAAAAGGACTTACTTTAAAGGACACACAGTCTGTATAATCTATATACCTATATAAAAGAAAGTCGTGTTAGTTACATCACTTATAACTCAAGAATGGCAGAATAGATTTGGCTGAAAATTGGTAGGGAGGTAGCTTAGAGCCAGGAGACCGACATAGGATACTTTTTAACTAATTTTTTTTTTTAATTTTTTCCGAAAATCACGAACCGTGATGGGAAAAAATGGGATGGTACGCGTACGAAGTCGCGGGCAGATGCTAGTTGTGTATATTTCTTATTTTGAAACTAGCTGTAGCCCGCGACTTCGTCCGCGTATATAAGTTTTAGGACATGACATTTTGTTGAAATTTTTCAAAATAAAAATAGCCTATGTTACTCCTTAGTACATCGGCTACCTTTCTGTAAAAAGTCCCGTCAAAATCATCGGTCCAGTCATTTCAGAGATTAGCCAGTGCAACCAGACTGACGGAAATGAAAAAGAAAATGTTATTTTGGTATCGTATGTATATTCATATGAATGTAGTACTTAAGCAGTTATTACAGTATTATAAACAGAGAATCCAATTTTATGTATCTGTATACAATTATACATATTTTCTTAGTAATCAAATAGGAAAATAATAAACCGGATTGAAACATTCACTTTAGAAATTGTTACTCATGGCGTATAAAGTACACGCACTCACTTTATTTACAATTCTAATTACACAAAATTGTTATGTATTATATGTTGTGTATACACAAGTTTGTACCTACGTATGTATATTAATATGAGAAATTATATATAAACTGTAGGTATGATGGTTTATGTATGAAGGTGTGTTGTGAGAGAAACAGTGATGACGAATGAATGGTTTCTTTTTTTAATCTGTGCATTATTGTTACTTGAATGACGTCATATCTTTTAATTCTAGAAAAGCTAGGGAGTGTTATGAATTCAATGTAGTAAGGATAAGGTTTTCATACTCCAAACGAAAGCCGAAAACAGTATCTGGTTTTTTTTTATTGCATAATCCGGTAAACGAGCAGACGGATCACCTGTAATCAGCGTCGCCCATAGACACCTGGAACACCAGAGACGTTACAAGTGCGTTGCCGGCCTTTTGGGGATTAGGAGTTTGAGGATCGTTGGGGATTCAGGAATTGCATATTTTCATATTATAAAAATCTTCATTTCTGTAACATAAGTGAATTAATAAAGGTAGGTAGGTACCAATGACTCACACGCCATTAAAATATTCTTAGACTACAAACTATAAACAGTATAATAAAAATTTACTAATTCGTGGAACAGCACGTGTTTTTTTACAGTGGTCACATTATGTCACCCATATGTCACCTGCACAAAATATTATTAATTACGTACAAACTAAAGATTTATTTGACATTTTAAAACGTACGACTTTATAAATAAATTACACAAAATATATTTTATTACTTTACGGTATCGGAAAAGTACGTTAAAAGAACAAAAAAATATAATTTACAATACCTACATATGTTATTAATGTTTTTTTAACAATATTCTAATTTGTTTTCTCTGTATTATCTGTGGTGTTAATGTGTCGTTTTATGACAGCTGTCAAACGGGTTATTGTTATAATTTGTGCACAATACCCTTTGATAGAATAATACGTTTTTATTACTGTGTTAAAAGTATAATAATTCAGTAAAATTGATTTTTTTATTAGCATAACATGAAATAATAATTTTTGAGATAACAAAATTTATATTTGGGCTGGTCGGTGTTTTTTCTGTTTTAGATTAATCTAGGTATTATTGGACGGTTAATTATTAGCTGTTAATTAAGTGCCTACTCGTGTAAAGGTCAACATAATACATATATGACTGGGATTTCCCCATACGTCCATCCGGAGCCAGTATTACGCATACTGAGAAAACATTAGCACCTACATTAATTTCATTTAAAATTTATTAACATGATTTAATCGGCTATAGTTCAGGTAACTTCCATTTTATTTATAGAGCAGGTTTTAAATAAATCTCGAGTAACAAGCTACCTATTGTGCAATTAGAAATGTCCATAATTTACCTACCGATTATTCCGATTATATCAATTTTACATAACGATTATAACCGATTATGAGTTACTAACAATACGCCATACATAACCCAATAACCTTACTAATATTAATAGTGTTATTAGAAAACAAATAATGAATTGATTATTCAAAATGTAATAATTATGTTAATTTTAATTTTTTGATTAATGCTCGACGCTCGTATTATTTGGCATGTTTTGAGAACTGAATGAATAATGTTTAATTAATTTTTTCTAAGGTAACATCGTAATTCTTGTGCCATATTTCAATACATTGACAGCAAATAATTATTACGATTAATGATCTTAATAGAGACTCGAATAATTATCACAATATGTTATACAAATATACTTTTAACCGAAAAATTATTTAATAACACATAATTTAATAATTAATTTATATTTCAACGGGATTAGCAAAATGAAATTCAATGGTTTAACAAATAATTAATCTGTAATTTGCAATTAAATTAGATTTTATTGATTGTAGTTATGTTCGACGACAAGCGAACGCCCATTTAATTATCTGATCATAATAATTATAAACTGTTTTTATTTAATTGTTTTTGATTGACTTACTAATTGAAATTGATTCAATCAGAAACAATATTAATGCAATATTTATAACAAAGTTCACGAGAAAAAGTAAAAAAAGGTTTTAATTAAATTTCCATTAAGTAATTGGTGGAATAATAGTTTTGTTGCAAAAACAGGTATTTTTAATTAATCTTTAATTTTGAGTCGTTGGGTCGACGCAGTTTAATCGAGTTCTTAATCGATTTATGTTTTAAAATAGGTTATGTGATAGGTTATGTGATTTAAGACACTGTTAATAATATGCCTTAAAGGCTTGATTACATAAGATGAACACACCTATTTTTGTCTGAGAAAAACGTAGTAAAATAAAAATAATGTACCTATAAAAACTGATTCCTTAGCTGCTGGCATTGTCATCCTGTACTGGATTCTGGAACTTTTCTTAGTCCTTATCTTAATTAGATATTTAACCTTATTAATTTTGCAATAAAGGCGATTATCTTAAGAAATGACGTCATCTTTGACGTAGTTACACTTAAACACGGAAAACCAAAATTCAGGACAACACCTTTGACATAACGCAGACTAAGATTTTGAAGTACAGACCTAACAAACACTATCTATCCCGCTCACTCACCATCAGCAAACCAAACAATAGCCTAAAAGTCAAACTTAATCGTATCTCCGCTACTGACTTGTGACGTCACACCAGTGAAAACGAAAGTAGAATTGAACGAAAGTGAATGAACGAAGTATGCCGCGCTACATACGCTGTTACGTGGCGAACTGACCTGAATGCCTTAGCTGGTTACTTGGGTTAAGTAGATATAACAACTAGTTGATTAACTACTGTCTTTATTAATCACTTTTAATGTATTGGTGTTGGGTTGCGTAATGTGTGATTGGAATTGTATTTTGAAATCGACTTTTTGAGAAAATAAGGGCTTTAGGCGGTGGACATAATGTTTTTGTACTTATCGACAAAGATTTATTAAAAACTGTTATTTAAAGTAAGTATTCTTAAGTCTTCTGGTGGGTAGAATGGACCAGTTTAAGTGATAAAAAGATCTTATATTGGAACCTAGTCTTGTCTATACAAATTGAAGTGTTTCTTACTCTACGCTAATAAGGCTCAAAATAGTTTGTAGAAGGATGTCGTTACGCATCTACGATCAACTAGGTAAAATACATTTTACAAGAATATAATAATTATGGTTTTTATATCATAAAAAGAAACCGCGGTGCCTCCAAACTACGCTAACTACATCACTAATCGTAGTTTTAACCGACGATTTAACAATTCACACGCAATCTTAAATGTTCCTTTGTTATTCACAGAATATTAACACAACAATTAAAAACTCAATTGTTTTCGGAAACGACAACTATTAAATAAGTATTTTTATTATTATATTCAGTTCCTTCCGCATATAAAAATGGCGGCATATTTTTTTAATTGAACAAGGCAGAATGTCGCAGCGACCTTGGCATGATTAAAAATATACCAGGAAATGAACGAGTGAGTGAATGAATGTGAGATTACTTGATTAGTTCAGTGGCCTTTTATAATCTGTGACCAATTTATTTTTCTTTATGATAAGAAACGGATTTAGGTATTGTTTCGAGTAGTTTTGTTCCGTCACAATATCCTAGTCATTAATATTTTTAATTCGATTGGGTATTTGTCTTAAAAGTCAATCATTGGAATGAGTTCCGGCTTTTTCGGAAGCTGTGTAATGAGTATTGGTGTCTTATTTTGATTTGCAATTTGATTAACCTTAATTTAAAATTGAGGTTGGTCAAGTACAAATCATTTTGCTAACAATTTTATGTGTTGGTCTAGTATACCTAATAATGACATTTGAAATCCTTGGTTTAAAATTACTTGTAGTTAGATTACACAAAATAAATTACAAATAAACTGTCAAACTCTATTACTTCCTTTATTAAAATATTCTCGCTAATGAACTTACTAATTATTTGGACAAAATCAAGTTAAGCAGATTCTTTTTATACACTTCCTCAATTCACCTCGACTCATTGAACCATCTTCCTTACAGCCACTATAATTAAAAACACTCATAAGACACAAAACCGCGAAAAATCTGCACCATCATTCCAAAACTGAGATGAAACCTCTTTACTACCAAACAAGCAAAGTGACATTTTGACAGCAGACCATAGACACAAGTGTGAACTTTTCACAGATTATATAAGTACTTTCTATTGTTTACTGTTATTAAAATGTTATGTTATTATACAATATGGAGTGGAGCTGTTGTGAAATGTAGCAAGGCTATGGGAACTGTCCGTCTTTGTATTTGAAGGTGATTTCTAATGATGGAGGTATGATTTTTGAGTTTTTGGGGAGGTCATCTCACGGTAACTAGACAAGTGATGCCTTTTTGGACAAGTAATTAGCATTTAGCAGTTAGCAGTTATTAGATGATTCATAGAGTATAAAATTGGAATTTAAATAGTTATATCTAATGAGTATATGGCAGAAAGATTTTCGTTCCTTACACAATTAACAAAATAAATTATAATGGTGTGTATATATATAGTGCATTCCTGCCTTTAGGGAATGGATGACGTAGAGATGGTCTTTGTTTCCACCAGACATTTATAATGTTCGTTTATAATCTCGCTTTAGATATACCATCATCAAACGTTAATGTAGCGCTTTATGCTTTAAACGTGGACGTCGTAATACTATACATGGATTATCTTCCATCTTTCACTGAGAATCTTCTCAGAATAAGAAAAACATTGTACTAAGTATACCAGATTATTTAGTATGCAGCATATTTCGAACGTAACATGAACAGACATTATTGTTAATATAAAATTAGTTAGTTCAGTCTATCATTCACATTAACGACTGGTCTCGATAATCGCATCTGTCAGAAGATTACAGGAGATAGAATTTTGATATAAGCTTCATACAAAATGAATGAGAATTATAATTCTAATATACTCTACTAACAATTTGTGGATCACACAAAGATGTTTGTTCCGTGCGTACACACGGCTACACATCGAGCTTTACATAACCAGTATAAACTGAACGTTAAATGTGCGGAAAGATGATGCGACGCGACACCAGGATACACTGGTTTTGTATAGATTGATGTGTGGCCGTGTGTACCTTACATGTTATTTTGCGTGGCAGCCGGCTGCCACACAACGTGTAGTAGATGTGTGTCCGTCGTATGTAGAAGTTGTCGGAAATGGAGGCCTCCCTCTGAGGATGGAGGCCCTGGGCACGGGCCCCGAGTGCCCTTAACCCTTTGAGTACCGTCATTATAGACACAATTAAATAACAATAGGTTGCGGCCACCGGTGTCCTCGCGGTTTTTGACAGTTTAAGATAAAAACGGTACTGTATGTACATTTGTAGGATTACTGAAGAAGGTGAACCTATTACCATACGCTAGGCACACAGTTGACTAGTAACAAATACACATGCAAACAAACAGACATGTTTCCCTAACACATAATTTCCTTACAAATTACCAACTTGATTTACCGCTACAGTTTTTCACACGAACACTACTTTAATTGTCTACGTCCGTCTGATGACCTTGCGATTAAGAAACAACGCTAAAATAAATGTAATCGATTGTTTTAACTCTTACTTTTAACGGATAACGATTGTTCATTTCGATTGTTTTTTTGTTTAAAAGAGTGAAATGTCCACGAGTCTTTTTGTAGTAGATGATTGTCATTATTTTGTTAAATTGTTATTTTACTGTAGGCTTATTGATTTATTTGCGATATTCTATTTTGCACTAAATGCATTAATCCTGTGTAAAAATCTTCCATGCAAGAGGTTATTCAGCCACTAAATTTAAATCAATCGTGCAACAATTAAAACTTTGATTACAGATTTATTGAGTAATTTTGTAATTATAGGTAGTTATTTCGTACTTAAAATTATTTCATTGAATCATGTATCTCATTCGACTAATTTGTCTATTGGCCTGTCTAGATTTTTATTTGATTTATTGCAATTACATGTGTCCGTTTCACTTGATTAGTTATATCGATAGATTAATCGGTAATTCGTACATAAAATGTTCTGCGTCAGATCTACATAATGGCTGCATTTGATTCCTCACTTTATTATACTAACTCACTTTTTTAAGCTTTTTAGATGTATAAAGAGACACATATGAAGTTAGGAACTTAAACTTAAACAGTTACCACAATTTACTAACTACATTACGTTAATTTTCATCCCTAGACTCGAGTGCATCTTATAGAAGAAAAAGAGAGACACACACACACACACACAATAAGTACTAACATAAGAATGTTCATAAAAATGTTAACTATACCCCTAAACAAAGAAATCAAACATTGCGCACCCACTAAAGTAAACAAATCACTCTCCTTGAGAACATCGATTAGACTTAAAATACTTCAGTCCTCGACAATCTTTGCTAAAATCGATTAAGTATATTAGTCGATTATCGATAATCGTACGTTTCGACGCGAGTGGAAAGCTGGCTGACATTCGACATGATAGCTTGGCCGCTGAGCTGACCTTGCTCCAATTACAGCGTCTTTCGCAATCTGCTGGGAAACTATGCTTCATACTGTTGTACTTGTGTTTTGGACCAAGTTGCTATGAATGTTTGGAATGTATTAACATTATGATTTGAAGATGGTTAGCATGAGTAGTGGTTGGTAGTGGTTTCACAAGAAGTTTATATTGCTTACATTTTCAATTGTTTTATAATTTCGTTTTGATTTTTTTAAAGGCTATGACTGCCATTACTTGAAAGGATTTCCAAATAATGCACAACTAATTATTATTTCTAATGCAGTTCAAATTCTTATTCTTTATTTTCATTAGATGCTGTCTGTTGGATGTAAACAAGAACGCAAATATGATTAGAAATATCGTTCTTAATACAATTACATATTTTATTTTCTATTAAAATCAAAGTCAAAGTCAAAATCATTTGAATTAGGCAAGGAAGGCACTTTTGTACGTTAACAAAAAAATTAAAGAAAATATATTTGCTCATTACATGCTAGATGCTAGATTCCTATGGAGAAGAACATGCAAGAAACTCCATAGGTTCTCCATAGAAACTACAAAACAGAGTTAAAAATCTTACTTACTATAGTAACCTTAACTAGTCATTTAAGTATTTTACAAACTATTATGGAATGACTAAGTTTATGTCTAAATAATTCATATGAATGTAACTGTAGGATATAAAAAATGTTTGTGATATGTCCCATTCAACTACATAGCACCGACCAATCAATTTCTCAAGCCAATTAGTGAATCGTGCTGAGATTTTTCCGGCTTCTAGGAACGATTTCAATTTGGGCCACATAAATACAAAGTAGAATTTAAACATTGGCTGTGTGGTTACAGTAATGGTCGCCAAACATTATTAGATAGGTAAAATTCTTTTGCGTACAAATTTTAACATAGAGAATAACCATGGAGTTTCAAAGCATGGAGCTATGTATTCATAATAACTATCGTGAGACATACTAAATTATGTATGGATGTCGCGCAGCCTACTGACCGCGACCGCGCACGCTGCTCATGTGGAAGAACCCCTCTGTGGTTCGAAACTAGTAGAGCTTTTCTCAGTATATTCATGTGAGTAACCTGTGATTTTTAGTTATTTTTGTGTGATGTTATGTTAAGTATTGAGCTTCTTTCTCATCCTTCACTGTAGAAATAGGAGTCTACACTCTAGGTTTTTTTTATAAGAAAATCTGGCTGTCACGTAAATGACAATATAGATTCAGCATATTCTAATAATGGTGTACAGTTCATTACAACTGATGTCAGACACAGCTATGCATGAGTCGAACTCATAACACGATGCGTAGCAGTCGATCGCCCAGCCCCTGCGCCAGCCATGCAGTCCGGTTGTACACAAATAAATATACTTCCTTTATTTTTTTATTTATTTTAAAAGACTTCATGCACACACTCATGTACTTATGTACTGTATGGGCTTAATGTCTCCTCCAGCCAGACCTTTGGGTGATGCAGAGACAAAAACAATGGTCGATGCAAGAAGTAGTAGGTACGTATAGATGTACATAACTACATATGTACGTATTATGTACCTACATATTGACCACGTCAAACTTTCAATTCGTGCTAAATGATTGCACAGCAGACGTTATTGTTTGAACACAAAGATTGCTATCAGTAACACAATGAATTGATTTATATGGAGTATCAATATCAACTCTGTATAAATATATTGTACTGCCAAATTCGTGTCGGTGAATTGATGATGTTTTGTTCGGTGCTAAAGCGATTGGAAGTGACTTTTGGATGATTAGGTTTCGAGTTAGCGCCCTCCAGCTAGGTGGAGTGACGATATCCGAAAAGTGGCTAGTAGTGGTTGGAGCTGAAGATCGTGCCATTAGAAGATTGTCCAGCAGTGGACGAGAACAGGCTGTTGATGATGACGATAAGGTTCCGAGTTTGCGTGGGAACACTAAGCATGTAATTGTTATTGAGTGACAAGCAGTTCAGTCGGTTCATAATGGGGTAGACGACTAATTTTTATTTTAATGTCCGTCTGATAGATTATTTAAAAACATTAGACACATATTTTTTATTTTCTCACAGAAACGAATAGTTTCGAAGATATATTGATTTGAAATGTCGCGTGACGTCACTTCTCAGTACATTTTATACTAAGGAATGACGTTTTAGCCCCCACTCCTAAACTTTGATTCGTTTTATCTAAGTATTGTTTTATTATACGACAAAATAAAAAAATACGTGTCTAATATTTTTTCATTACCTAACTTACGGACTAATTATATTTTTAATTTTCATACCCTGTCATCATCCCCATTGTGTAAGTAGCAGAATAGGCGTTAATGTAAAGAAATTAATGTTATGTTTATGAAATAAAAATGTGTAAATATGTTTATGAAAAACAATACTCTACAATACTTTGCTAGATTAATATTCTGATTTCGAAACGCTGCAGTATGCACTGCACTTTTTTTTGATAAAAATATAAGTGAGTGTAAAATTCTGAAAACCGTAAAAAAGTCACACTCGTACCTACATACATTTCAAACGTAACTTTGTCACAACACAACAACCTGATTTACATAGAAACGAAACACAAACAAAAAGGGCAACACAAGAACGAACCATTGAAATAGGACATCGCACCATCTAACACTTTTACATACATTCAAACAAATACATACCAAGCTACGCAACCAGTATATAATGACCTTGCTTTGTACGTTCTAACCGTACATTCAACGATCAGTTTATACTGGTTATGCACAACTTGATGTGTAAATACATAACAGCGACTGAGAATTTCGTTTGTATGCAGATGTATAAGTTGCAAGCAAAAACTTGAGGACAATGACCCCTGTACCATTGTACTAGAACCATTATACTTTAGACAATGAAAGGAAAACGTTGCCCTACGGAATACTAAGGGAATAATTATAACCTCCTTACATTCCTACGAGTAGACGTGACGTGGGATTGTTCAAGGTCGGATTTGTCGACGGGAGCATCATAAGTATAACATATCTACACTGAAATTAGGTACAAGTCTTTTGTTACCTGTCTACCTTTTGCCAATGGTTTCGCACGCAAATATTATACGTAGTATGTACATACAAACCTTAAGATAAGATAAGATTATTGATGTTACCATCAGGTGGGTACAGATGCACATTACGGCACTTAATGCCACTGGTACAATGTAATACCCACTTTTCACTATAATGAATAATGATCCTCATGTAATAGGCTCGCCCTATTGGCATATACCGGGCACATTATTTTCCAGACCCAGTGCTACTATTGAGATTTTTTAAACCCGGTAATACTTTGCTCGTCCCGGTAATCGAACCCGAGACCCTTTGCCCGGCAGTAGCACTCTGTCTATCAATTAAATACTCTATCAATTAAAAACTGCATTAATATCAAACAACAAACGTAAGCCTACATAGGGACAGACATCAGAATGTTTTATACTGACTTTGTTCTATACTCTGTGATGATAGTGAAGAGTCGTATCAGTGACTAGTAGTATCATCGTTTCACCACCCAAATTAAAACCTAAAGCGATAGTACTAAAGCACATTAAACCATAAATATGCAGTGACAATACTTGGTTGTTCTCTTTACTGAGAATCCAACCAAAGACCCAGACTCAACAATCGTACTTCGGACCAGCAAGCCAGTCGAACTTTTTTTTTTTTTATATTTGATGGGGCGACGTTTGACCACTATCTCACCTGATGGTAAGCGATGATGCGGTCTACGATGGAGCACGTCGTCCCATAAGCAACCTATTCACTCGGGCCTTGAAGACTCCCAGGTTATACCCTTCAGGAAATACAGACTCTGGCAAAGAATTTCACTCTTTAGCAGTACGCACAAGGAAGCAATGTTTACTAGAGTAAATAGAATAGAATAGATTATTTATTTGCTATGAATGTAGGTACAAATTATTAGGTGTTACAAAATTTTAAGGTTCCTTGTACATTCTACCTTAATTGGGCATGCAAATGTATATTTTAAAAGAATTTATTAATACTTATCATCCAAGAACTTTTGACTGCACGGTTGGTGCGGTGGCTGGGCAACCGGCTGCCGTGCAACGTGTCGCGGGTTCGATTCCCGCACGGAACAACACTTTGTGTGTTCCACAAATTGTTGTTTTTGGTCTGGGTGGCATGTGTATTTGAACTTGTATGTTTGTAAACGCACCCACGACACAGGAGAAAATCAAAATGTGGGGCAACGTTTCTTAAAAAAAAAGAACTCTTGTACTGAATAATAACACTTGTGTAAAAGTAATTCTGTAACATGCTTCTTAAATTTAGTTAGTGATTGTTCCTTGATATTATTCGGTAACTTAATATAAACAAGTGGTGGTATACAAATAACACTTATCCTTAAAAGAGTAGTTTAGCTAACTTATTTAACTAGCAAATCTGCTTAGCCTCCAAAATATTTTGATTAAATATTTTGTTTGGACGTTCAAAAGTGCCTTACTGGTCTAATTGAAATAAATGATTTTGACTTTTTGACTTTTTTGAAAAGAAACACAATATATTTATCCATCACAATGCATCTCAACTCTTCATCTTAATACCACACAATAACATTATTCATTTGTCAATCAAATATACTATCTGTACAAGATCCAACTCATTACATAATCACAAACAATCAAACTTGAACTCTATCATCGACACTTAAAGTTCAAATTGCGATACGTATGTTAAGCTATTGTTCTCTGCTTTCTAAATGAACTGACAATCGGAATCGTTTCAATGATGTTTTAATTAATCGAATCTTTTTGTCATCGTACCTTTTTAATCGACTTCAAAAAAGTAGGTTCTTAATAATAACATCGACAAAGGTGAACAATGTAACACCTAGTAATGTTATGAGTCCTATGATATAGGGGGTGAGCCTATTGCCATACTGGCCATACATCGAGATTTGGACTCCGCAGTTCCGCACTATTACTGAAATATATTGTAAAAACCAGATACAGTAGCGGTCTATAGTCTCTGCCTACCCCCAGGGGAGACAGGTCTTAAGTTATGTATGTACAACTTTGCCCGAGCGAGTCGGAAACTGAACTGGAAACTCCTTACTTGATACTGAAACGCTTGCGATCAATCGACCAATGAAGCATTCAACTCAATCGACAATCGATTTAAATCGATTATTCTATAGTTTTGTCTTTCTTTGTTGTCATTGTAACGGCTCGGGTTATCGATACGACATTTTAGTTATTAAGTTATTGCTCAACACAGCGCTAACATTCCTACGGAAAGGTCGAGATAAATTCCTGGGTTTCAGAATATATTTATTTTACATTCATATGTTCGTTTGTTTGATTTTATGAATGGAATCATCAACAGCCTATAAGTGCCCACTGTTGAGCAAAGCCTCTTCTCACATGGAGATGGTTTGAGCATTAATCACCACGCTTGCTAATGACGATTTCAAACTTATAGTTAGAAACTGTAAGTCCAGGTTTCCACACGATATTTTCCTTCACCGTCTGTCAGTGGTGTCCAAATAATCATAGAAACTACATATAACTCGGAAAAAAGTCACATTGGTACTTGCCGTTGGTTGGTTTCGAATCCGCACCCTCATGCATGCACGAAACTACGACAATATGACCTAAAACATAACATAACATCACGACTTTTTTATCCCCGAAGGGGTAGGCAGAGGTGCACATTATACCACTGTACATGTAACACCCACTTTTCACTATTTATGTTATGAGTCTCATGTAATAGGGGGTAAGCCTAATGCTATATACTGGGCACAATTCCAGACTCCGTGCTACTACTGAGATTTTTTTTTACAAACCTAGTATTACTTTGCCCGACTCGGGAATCGAACCCGAGACCCCTTGCCCGGCAGTCGCAATTGCGACCACTCGGCCAACGGAGCAGTATTTTTATGCATACGGATTAAACTTACTCTAATTACTTCACTTAACCCAACATACATCCATATGCTATTCTTACACACGTATACACACATGCAAACGCTACTCTTGCGCAAGATAATCATCAAACGAGCCACTTGTTTGTCTGTTTGTTTGAAAATTCGGTGCTATTCTATTGTTTTGTTTGTGTATGATTAATGAAACAATACACAGCCTTGTGTTATGTATGTTGTGGCGAAACTTTAGGCTTCTGACCAGAGGCATGCGATTATGTGAAAAGGTGATTAATTTGTGACTATTATTTATGTCTAAGTATGTATGATTGTATGTGTGTATGTAAAAGGGTATAGAGTGCGCATGAGTGTAACTGTTTGCGATGATATAAAGTTTTGGGTTTGATTCCAGAGTAGTGTGGGTTCTAATAATATAGTGAATTCTTGCATGGAGTGAAGAAAAATTGTTTAAATTCAAAACAAAAATCATTATTATGCTAAAATTAAACACTGTACTTCTGATACAAAAAAGTAAACTATGTTAACTATGTATACTTATATAGGTCTGTTACGATTAATAGACCGCCTATTTCCGTTCGCTTCCTCGCTTAAGTTATTTACTTACTACAATTAATAATCGGTAGTAAAATTAAACAATAAATTGCCGATGTAACAAGAAGCAGTGTTAGTTTTAATTCTGCAAAATGTTAACAACACTATCAACGCGTTGATGTCTTTTACTTGGAGGAACCGAAATAATATTTTGGTAAATGAAAAATGTGAACATTGTTTCAAAACTGTTATAAATACCTTTTCAACTGTGAAATTATTGTCATTTTAAAAAATTAAGACAGTTCTAGGTAAATCTAGGTTTTGTCGTAAACAGCAAAATACGGCCTAAGTAAATAATATTCAACGATATATTAATTCATAAATAGTTGTCGAACATGTCTAAATTAACTCCAAGTTAATGCAACAGTTTATAATATTATGTATCAACAATATAATCTATGCGAGTATCCTTCGGTATGCCTACAGCTCAACTAAAGCCAGCCCTACACTTTTGGCCCTAGAAATTTTATCTTTATTCTCACAAGGTTAAGGTTGGTTTTGCAATATACGAGTTACATGTTTGTACGAATTTGCACTGCAAGAATATAGGTGAACGTGAAATGAACTTTATTTTGACAAGTTTAAGGTTTGTTTTACATTATACTAAATGTATATTTGTATGAATACGCACTGCAACCTTGGTGCACGCGTTGCGGCGTAGCGTCAGTAAATAAACGAACGTTTGTTTGTAGCGTCAGCAAATAAATTAGTGATTACTTTGTGAGTTTGTTTATATTAATGGATTATTTTGTTAGTAATTTGTTTCTTAAGATGCTAATATTTGGTAATAAATTAATATTGTTTGGTCAAACTTACATAATCATATTAAATTGTAGGACATTTGTCAATCGGTGCACCCCCAATTACATGGGACTCAAATACATCTAGACATCTAATGAAAAGATAGTGTTGCACTGTGTACGCCTCTGTCTACCTCTTTGGTATTAAAATGTGTACCATTATGTACATACTAGTATTTCTATCAAATAATAATTTAACATTAACATCTAAGAATGTAACATTAAATACGTTACGTTGGTTGGTGCGGTGGCTGGGCAACCGGCTGCCGTGCAACGTGCAGGTTCAATTCCTGCATGGAACAACACTTTGTGTGATCCACAAATTGTTGTTTCGGGTCTTGGTGTCATGTGTAAAACGTTGTAAACGCACTCATGACGCAGGAGATAAGTACGGGGCAACGTATTTATAAAAAAAAATAACATAGCAGGTTAATGTAAACTAAACGAGAAATGTTACACAAACTGTTATAAACAAGAAAATAAAACATTCAATTATTGTTGAGATGTTGACGAATATTAATGTCGACATTTGAACTACACGCACATAATATTTTAACCTAAATTAATCGACGCTTTTTATGCTATTTAGGGTCCCGTCGTAAAATAAAAGCTATTGTTACATTGAGTAGATGCAAGTCTTAATATGGATAGAATCCTTACTATATATATATATATATATATTATATATTGTATATATATATAATATTATAAATCAGAAAGTGAGTTTGTTTGTTCCGACTTCACGCCGTAACTACTTAACCGATTGCATTGAATTTTTGCAGACGTAAAGTTAGTAGTCTGGATTAAATAATAGGGTACTTTTTATCCCGAAAAAATTGATATTCCCGAGGGAAAACAAAAGTATTGGTATAGATGGCGCTGTATGTATTGGTATATGTCACATAGGCTACTTTTTATACTTTTGTGACGCGAGCGAAGCCGCGGGTAAAAGCTAGTGAGAAATATTTACAAATTCTAACAACTACTGTTTACTGTCTCATTCGTTAAGTGGTCACAAGTACGATCACTGAGCTAGAGGTTTCAGTTTCGATTCCAGACCCGGCAAGGTATTATTGAGTTATTCCGAAAATTCTCATTAATAAGCATGAAGCTAAATTATGAGTTGCCGTTAGATACAATATACATATGTATTTCAGCGGCTTACTCTATTTCAGCGACATTAAACAAATAACAGCCGCATCAATTTTTAAAAAGCTGTTTTATATCGAAAATTAAAAAGGTAATCTACGGAACGCCATCACAAAAAAGTTCGGGCCTGTCCGCCATATTTAAATAAAACCGTGTACTAATGAAAGCTCACGCAGTTTACATAACAAAAGCTTTCTATCACAACCTTGCAAGCTTTACTTCGTGAGTCATTAAGCTCAACACCACAGTTTCGCAACACCCTGTAGATACATGCCCTTACTTACAAACAATTGAATTTCGACCTTGTATCCAAGCCATTACATCTCAATATCCATTGTTCTAATTCTTTCAATCTGAAGTAATGGAATTTGATTCTTATTTTGTATTTGTTATGGTTATTTTTTCTGTGTATAGTCTTGTTCAATTGCATTTGTTATATGTTATAGGGAGTTGCAACTTTATTTTTTTTTAGTTACGGTTGATTTTTCTTTAGCTGAGTTTTCGAAGTGAATGTGAACATGAGGAAAAATGGTTCAGATTTTCGTATTGCACTACAAATGTAATAATTATTTGTGGTTAGTGTTAATAATAATAATATTATTAATAATTGTTTGTTCGTGGGACCTTGGTTAATGCTTCCTTGGTGAGCTAGAAAGTAAGGGGTTTATAATATAAAGTAATTTGCCTTTTATAATATGTCTTAGTAATGGAAGAGTTGGGTCGGTCGCCTTAATTGTAAAGTTGATCGCTCCTCTTAAGTTTGTTAGGACTAGTGCACACTGCGGTAGAAGCAAGTTTTATAATTTCTGTTTTTTTTTTTAATTTGAAGCATATTTATCCATAGAATCTTGGACAAGTATAAATTAAATGATTTGTTAAAAAGTATACTAGGTATGTTTGATTGAAGTGTTCTTAAAACAGATGGACGGCTTCAACTGCAGTTTAACTCATTAAATAAACCATTAACGTTGCTCTACATTTCAAATTCATGTTGATTAATTTTCAACTCTCTATCTTAAACCATAAAATTCAAATTTCAACAACACAAACAGTAGGTCATACATCCTAAATATCTAGTCTACCTTCAATACTCATTACCACATACCAACAAATCGGAAGTGTACGAAAGCATTCATGTGTGGGTTTGACATCTTCGTCACTTTTCGGCTGTCTTCGGCTATCTTCGGCTATCTTCGGCATTTTTCGACCAGCTAACCTCGACTTACTGATCCAGTTATGACATAACCGATTAGTTTTAGTTGACACACTGCCTTAAGTCGTGACGTAATCAAATCGAGAGCACAATTGTGTAATAATTGTTTTAAATTATTTATAATTAATGCTAAGAAATGTAAGTACTCATAGATCGAGTATTTTGGAGTAGGGGATTGGGTTAATTGTTGGTAATTAGATTTTTAAACGAGGTGTGAATTAATTTTAATGTTAAGCATACTACATAGTACGCATTTGACAGAGAGTGGATAGCAACATTCTCTAATGGTCCTGTGAAAATGCTATCACCAACCACACTACTACACACAGTAGGCACTACTTTCAGACACTATTTCTCTGTAATTTTTTTCATACAAATGTTGAAGTTTGTGTTTATATTGTAGACTAGCTACTTCCACGCGGTTTCACACGCTCTGCTTAACTCCTATTGGTCGTAGTGTGATGTTCTATAGCTTATATCCTCGATAAATGCGCTATCCACCACAAAAATAATTATTCAAATCAGACTTGTAGTTACGGAGATTAGCGCGTTCAAACAAACAAACTCTTCCGCTTTATATATATAAGATATGCCTTAAATTGATAAAAAAGTAATAAGCCTATAATAGACAATCACGGGTTTTGAATACAATAATATGAAGATCTATTTTCATACCATTACTCAGAACCAAAAAATAAAACACACACAGAATTAATTAAACAAACATTTGCATAGCATTTTAATCTCTTATTCCTCCTCAATCGTATCTCCATATTGGACTCGCCCAAATATGGCATCCACCGCCAACTTGCATTTATAAATCTGGCAATATTATTGAGAAAGGACTTCGCTTAGTACTATTGACCTCTGCCAAGGTTTTCGAGTTTTGCACCGGTGACATTCAGACGTACACCGATACGGATGTGTTGTTACAGTTATTGTTTGCAGGTGTAGTTGTGTTTACTGTGTACCCGTGCTCAGTTAGTGGGTGGTGTGAGTATGTTAGCATTTCGTATTTATAAGTACTGCTGTCAGTTGTAACCCATATGTTACAACTGACAGCAGATATCAGTATCACTATTTTATGTTATGAGTATGGGCCTATTACCATATACCGGGCGCAATTCTAGACTCACTGAGATTTTTTTAAACCCAGTAATACTTTGCCCGAGCTGGGAATCGAACCCTTGACCCCTTCACCCCGTCCACCGCACAGTGACCACTCGGCCAACGAGGCAGGCATAAATTGTTGGCTTAAAATGTTTCAACGGGTCATTGAGGGATTTTTGTTGCACGGAAAGTTTATAATTATCTTTGATTGGATTTGTCTGATATCATGTTTAGTGTCAGAGTGAAATAAAATATGTTGTTTTATCCTAAGATGTAATTATATTATGATCCTTTTGTTAATGGGAGTCAACCTCTCGATGAAAGATGGATTTGAGTGCATTACAATTACGAAGGCCGTACAGATTTGTTTCATTTTTTTCCATTGCACTTTTCATTTAGTTTCATTTTGACAACAACTTTGTTTTGTTTGTTCAAAATTCTAATTAAAGTAATAAGCATAACAAATTGTAATTCAAGTCTGAAAGGTCCAACGAACTTTATTTTTATTTATAATAATTTATGAAAATTTACCGGACTCGTATAACCTGATGAAGCAAAAATAATAAACATCCATTTTCTATTTTCTACAGATTCATGAACACATGACCCCAGATGAGCTACGGAGCGTCTTCCACGTGGAACATCACACGATGGTGCCAGAGTACCACCTCGTCCAGCTCACACATCACCTCTCCAGGCGGCACGTCTCATCAGGACATCAAGCCAACACCATAGCCCAGGGCAAGAGCAAAATACCCCACGAGAAGACTAACACATGGAAAACGGAGACCAGCCCACCTTCTTTGCTGAACGACGAGATGTTTGTTAAAGCAAAAAAGAATATTAAAGATGTAGATATAATTGGAGACTTGAATAATACAGTGAGTGTCGATTTTAAGGTGTCAAATTCAAGTGAAATTAGTGACAGTGATGTGTTAAGTGATCTTGAGAGGATGGTCGAAGGTCAGGAGTTGGATGTGCATAAGATTGACCTTGAGGCCTTCGGACGACAACTCAAGCTGGTGCTGAAGAAACAGGAGGGGTTGTTGAAGAAGGAAGGTTTGAGGATGTGGAGGGCTCACCAGAATGAGTCGCAGCCACATGGTGTGGATTATGAAGAGTTGGAATCGGTGAGTAGCTTTGATTTAAGAATTTGTTGGTTTTAGGTTCTTGAGATTTACTGATCAGAAATTCGATGCTTTAATACAAGACTTTTCCATATTTAGGGATTTAGAAACACGTAGTATGCTTTAATATTATTTAAAAATATTTTTCTAGGAAATTGATAATACTCAGGCAAATTATGAGTTAAGTAAGCAAGAACAAGATGGTTTCCTCTAATGATGTCGTAGATAAGGAAACATCTAAAACTCATTAGTAGATATATGACGACACTGCATTCAAAGATAGAAACAAAATGATTTTTTAACTAAACAGCAACAGTTTTCCTTCGACCATTATAGGAAGTTGTGCATATCACTTTTATAATTAAAACGAATGAAGTATAATCGATATGAATAATCGATTCACATTCCCATACGATAACAATCGTTCACCCATATACGGTTATTACTAAGTGAAAAGCGAAAATCGAATCGATATCGTTCGGAAATAATCGAGTAAACAATGCGGAGAAGTGACAACATTAATTATAAGGTTTGCGTCTAATAAGAGGTCGGATTAATTAGGGTTGCCAAGCTGAAGAAGGAAAATAGTATTTATTTTTGCTTGCTTTTTGCCCACGGTTTCTGTTATGTGTAAATATTTTATAATCTTCTATATAAATTCTAACTGGTAGTTCCTGAAATTAGTTCATTTATATAAACAAAAATTGTAGTTTTTCTAGTACTATATACTATTTGTACTGCAGAAGAAAGATTCAGTATATCAGTATCAATAAATTGATTTCGTTTCTATTTAATATATTTGAGGTGCCGATGTTTGATCACTATCTCGCCTGGTGGTAAGCAATGATGCGGTCTACGACAGAGCACATCGACCCTGTAACAATGCCAATGTAAATATAACACATGAGATAAGTTTAGTTTTTTATTAAAAGCTTAGAACAAAACTCATTAAAATTACGCATTACAAAAATAAATTTACCGAAGTTTACTCTGAGAATTTGTCAATATTTCAAAAACTTACATAATAAAAAAAACAAGTAAAATACAAGTTAATTGCAAGCAGCACCAACCCTACATGATCCAATTGTTCTATTGCGGATGACACAAAAACGCGGGCACCTGTTACTGTTTGTCTCAAGCAGAGAAAGCTGCCTTCCCACGGAGCTCTTATCTAACCGTGAAGTTGCATCTCATGTAAAGAAACGTAGCCTAAGGAATGAAAAACGAGTAAAAATACTTACTACTAATTATATATTCAGTTAAAAAATATCATACATCGGTCGACCTCAATGTCTTCTCGTATATCCCCAAGCGGTCACCGGACCGCTCTCCACTAACTATATTATAGACCTTATTTCCGAAGTTTAGAGACTACTTTTGTATGAACAAATTTAGGGGATGATTTTCAACAGGTTTATTATGTAGGCATGTTCGTAAATCGATAAAATTTATTGGCATAGTTTGCAGTACGGACTAATAACCGACGTGATACAATGCTTGCGTTGTGCTTCGTCATGTGAGTAATGTTACCGGAGGCCCCACAATCTTCCCAATCCCTGAATCCCCAACAATCCTCAAATACCTAATCTCCAAAAGGCCGGTAAAGCACTTGTATCGCCTCTGGTGTTTCGATTGTCCATTGGCGACGCCGATTGCTTACCATCAGGTGATCCGTCTACTCGTTTACCAGCTTATTCCATAAAAAAAATTGAAGCAAATTGGTACCTGAAAATAAACAGAACCTTACTGTGGTCAGTCTTTTATTACAATTTGTAATAACAATCCACAAGATAAGTGACAATCAAACCGGCTGACTTATAATTAAAACATAAACGTGCCGATTACATAACTTACTGATACTTATAGAATTAAATTGTCTTGTTTGTCTATTTGTCTAGACAATCCCTCTATCAATTTCATCTAAGTCGGTCTCGTAGTGTTGACACATACAAAAAAATATTATAGGTATATTTTTACAATTAATTGGTATCACATAATATAACATAACGTCCCGCTTTTTATCCCCGAAAGGGTAGGCAAAGGTGCACATTACGGCTCTTAATGCAACTGCAATGTAACACCCACTTTTCACTATTTATGTTATGAGTCCCATGTAATAGGGGGTGAGCCTATTGTCATATACCGGGCACAATTCCAGACTCCGTGCTACTTACTACTAAGATTTTTTTCTAAAACCCAGTAATACTTTGCCCGACCCGTCAGTTTAATGAGTATCAATTTGTAAGTTTTTATTTGATAGAGTATAAGTATTACGACAAACTTTCGTATCAATCATAAGAGATAAGATTTGAAACGACTAAAAAGATTTTAGAACTATTTTCGCGTGTATCAAATCGAATGGAATTTCTGTTGAGTTACTACCGCTGTATAAAAAAACCAACATCGCAATTCTTAAGTACAAAATTACTTGTAAGTAACATGTTGCCGAAATTAATAAGTTAATTATAACTAATACGGATATACTTCCTCGCCGGTCGCCGGTGACACAAACTTCCGTACGCCACGATAACGCGTCGGGAAAAAAGACAAAAAATAATTAGTTCTTAAACGATTCTAATGGTAATGTGCACGGTACTAATCGTTGTTTATTACTTACAATTTATAGTTTTTTGGTAATGTGTGATTAATTACGTCAACAGAATAGAATATACATATAGATTAGCACCCTGACTCTTTTTCTTCTTCGTTTTAAAACGAGAATTAAGGTTCGTAATTTTAGTTTAAAAAAAATTAAAATGTATATATATATACTCATTCCAATAAATTGTTTAAATAAAATTAAATCTGAAAATGCAAACAAACTCAATTTAACTGTTTTGTATTCTATAACACGACTTTATGTGCGAATTAGAACAGTTTTGTTATTATAATAGGTATGTACATACAATAATTCAATTAAATATATTTTAGACTAACTGTAATTTAATACAGAGTTCAATATTTGCAACAATTTGTTTATTTTAGGTCAATAATATTTTGACAAATGAAATGAATACTTATAATGGTTTAAAATAGATTATTAATTCATAATTTTTTAATTGATAAATACAACTTTAAAGTACATAACATAGCAAAAAATAAGTAGGTATGCACGTCAAAAAATAAATTATATACTGCAAAAAAAATGTTTAAATGAATACAGGTTAAATAAATTTTATTCATATTAAACAAGTCAGACACATTTATAGTGCAGTCCCTAAAAGCAATAATAAATAATCTAGTATCATAGCTCGTAATTTGCATAAAACCTAGATATTGACGTTTTTGATGCCTAGGTCTAGTTCTAGTTAATAGACATGATTTAAATAAATACATTATTTATGTTACAGAAGCCGAAATAGGTGTTAAAACTAGTCTTATTTACGTATAGTTTATGTTATGTATGGGGTGTTAAAAGGAATATTTCATTGTTATGGATAGTTTTAATTGTAACCTTTTTTTAAGGAAGGAAATTCATCCAATAGCTTCTCCCGCCTTGGGTTAGGCGAAAGGTAGTGTCAGACTCTTACTGACTAAAAATCACCCTGTTCCTACTCCTGCTCTATAAGCCGGAGCCCTGGCAACCCATCAGCCCTTCCACGGCTCCGTAAAAAGATCTGTGCCAATGCTGGTATCGACCCTGCAACCCATCATTGTGTATATCTCATGCGATAACCATTGCGCCAAGCAATGAGCTTACAAGCAACTTTGTAACCACATTGTAACCCTAATTTTGAATTAAATTTTGATGATTAAGTATTAATTATTAAGTCAACCTTTATATAGGAAGTGACCATTTATTTTCCGACTCAAAACAGTGTTATGTTGGTGGATTATCAAATTATAGTCGGATTTATTTTACTTGGATTTATTACAATAATGTGCACTGTGCAGGGCGCACGACGTGTACACACACCAGAGTATGACAGATAGACAGTAGCGTTAAATAACGCGTGTCCTACCTTATATAACACATTATAGTGAGCGGGCCACTACTTACTAATTAGTGTTGATACAGATTAAACATACATGTAACAAACAGGACCTTCGTTTATTTAGATTCAGTCAGGCGTCTAGTAGCATCCTACTACTTTTGACCCTGTAAATACTAACTTTGTCGCGGAGAACCTAACGGGTAACCGGGGCTCCGGCTCGACGTGCAGGCAGGAGAAGGAACGGGGTGGTTTTTAGTCAGTAAGAGTCTGACACTCCCTTCCGCCTCACCCAGGCGGGAGCAGTCATTCGATGATTTTCCCCCCTTAAAAAAAAAAAAAATACTTAGGTACTTTGTGCCCACAGCAAAAAGGTTAACTTTACCAACTGCACAAAAATGGAGGTAGGTAACGTTTTTTCGTCCGTACTTCCCTAAAAAATAACGATTTCATAAATAACAATAATATTTTTACCCTGCCTTGTATCGAATCTAGACCAAATCCTTTGAGGTTACATTTTCGATCCATCAATTAAAAAGTCGAACCAAACAATATATTTTAATTAAACATCTACTATGTCTCTATGTAATCTAATTGTTAAAATAATATAACCAAATCAAGCACGCTGTATATCTTATTTACCTTGATCGTAAAAGCACTAGATCTATTCAAATACCTAGATCGAGGTTAGGTTTCGTGTTCGCAATCTAGGTTCCATGTTTTCAAGTTTTGTTTAGATACAAATGTAATATCTGTTGTACATCATTAAAACGCAGGGTTATTTTATTTTGTTGGTTTTTGTAAACATTAAAAAATATATACTTTTACAACTAATGCATTCCACGCACAAATACACATAACATCACGCCTTTTATCCCCAAAGGGGTAGGCAGAGGTGCACATTATGCCACTGTACAATGTAACACCCACTTTTCACTATGTTACGAGTCCTATGTAATAGGGGGTGAGCCTATTGCCATATACCGGGCACAATTTCAGGCTCCGTGTTGTTACAGTAGTAACAATTCTTAGTAGAGAATTGTTTAAAAACCCAGTAATACTTTGCCCAACCCGAGAATCGAACCAATGCGACCAATCGGCCAACGAGGCAGTCATGCATTTCATACTTGTTAATGACTTTCATCGTTCATTTTAGACAGTTCTTTTTCCTTTGCTAATCAATCTGTTTTAATCATACTTTAATACAATAATAAGATTAATACTTCAATCCAACACAACACTTCATCTTAAAATTACCCTAAATCAGCATACTAGGCTATTAGTTACATAATCAACAATATATATAACTATATTATTTACCTTCGAAATTTCAATTAAATACAGACATCAGCAGATCATCCTACGCCTTTCTATCAATCAAATTTTCAACTCTATCGTTCAGATACAGAGATGAAAATCCAATAAAAATATGGATCGTGTTGACCAGCTGCCTCTTAAATGTCTCTATTACATTTTCAACTCTATAGTTTCAATGTAAAGTCGAAATTTCAATGAAAACATCTAGGGCTGGGTTTGTATATAGTTATTTTAAAATAGACACGCCCGTACTCTATAAAGCTCCATTATTTATAAAGTAATATAATTTGTATAGGCGATTGCATAATTGGAGACAGACGGACAGACAGTTTGATTGGATTTCTATGTAGTTATTTAATACAGTTGTAATTTTGAAGGTATTATAACATCTATATATATAAAAATGAAATCCGTTTCCCGTTGTCACGCCATAACTTGAGAACGGCTAGACCAATTTGGCTGATTTTTTTTTTTTTTTTTGTTGTATTTGTTATTATTTGGAGAAGGTTCTTAAGACAGAAATTATATGTGAATTACTCTCATTTACACCAGAATTCTTTAATACTATTTAAGCCTAATAATATATAAAATATACCTATAACAACATGATGATTAACCTTATCAAGTTTATCATTTATTAATAAAACCTTTTTATGAGCTAGCAATTAAATTTTATGTCATGTAGCAGATGATATATTAAATTATATATTCTAGTTTTATACATTTACATTTCAAAGTCAACCGGCAAATATTAATTTTTGCAAACTGATCTAATTAAGTAACTCTAATTGGAAAACTAATATTCATTAATGTGTTAAAGTAACTAATAAGTATTCGATAATTAAAGAAAAACAAGAAAATATTTTAACTGTCATTTGTAAAACTGATCTTCAAACTTAGATATAACTAATTGATTAATAAATTGACAGTAAATAAGGCAATATTGAGAAATTTTCGCAATGTTTTAAGACATAATTGGCAAGGTAAAAAATAACTTTGGTTGATAAGGGAACTAAATCTAGTGTGGAACAAAATAATAGAGGTGAATTCTAAATTTAAGTAATGAATTTTTTTTTATGGCATAAGCCGGTAAACGAGCAGACGGATCACCTGGTGGTAAGCCATCGGCGTCGCCCATGGACACCTGGAACACCAGAGGCATTACAAGTGCGTTACCGGCTTTTTGGGGTTTAGTAGTTTGAGGATCGTTGGGGATTCAGGGATTGGGGAGGTTGGAGAAGGGTACTTGGGCCTCCGGTAACCTAACTCACACGACGAAACACAACGCAAGCGTTGCTTCACGTCGATTTTCTTTGAGGTCTTGGAATCACTCCGGTCGAGCCGGCCCATTCGTGCCGAAGCATGGCTCTCCCACACTTACACATTACAGTTTGATTACCGATATAAAACCTTTTTTTATCACAGAAAAAGTAAAGAGAGTTAGGTACTTATAGGAACGACTGAATATATACATATTATCATGGTAATATAGGACTAATCAATCAATCAGCCTATTCTTGTATTATTCTCTATTATTAGTTCTTTGAAATGTATTGAGACAAAAAATATGAAAACAAAGCAAAATTAAAGAATGTTCTATGTAAACTTTGATTCGATTCATATTGAAATGTTTATCATTGGATAAACCAACGCTAAAGGTAAAAATCCCCCAACAACTAACCACACGCAGACAAACGGACAAATATTCAAAGCACAAAATTATTATATACATTTTGTAATCCAGTCACAATTTGGAGACGATCATAAAACTAATTTGTAATTTAAATATCATCGTGTTATGATAATGGGGCTACTTTTATTCGTACATCGATTCGCACACGTGGCCCAGACGAGCGAATTTGTATATTTATAAAATTATATGTACATGTAGGTATGTATATTTATATATATTTAGGTACATTAGTATGTGTCTTGATAATCTAGTAGACGCAACCCAAGCATGACAGGCTCTTCGAAATTCACTGTTGTAGTTCAGATTTCAATGTTTATTTACTTATTTTTTTATCTCAATAAATGGGTTTGCTTTGAACTTATCCATCTTTATTTGTATATTATATTAGCTGACCTGGCAACCTTCGTATCACCGAAAAGTTTTTTCTCATCGTTTTAATCTTCCCTGGACTTGCACAAACATTTCAAGACCAAAATTAGTCATATCGGTTCAGCTGTTCTTGAGTTTATGCGAGACTAACGAAAGGAAATTCATTTTGATTTATATATATTTGATACTATTATACATTGTTGGTTTTCATCTAATTCTAGCTTAGTTGGAACTCAAAATACTACGTATTAGTAAATAGTATTACTAAAAAGAATTGACTAAAGTTAACTGGAACCTATTCAAGGTTGGCTGGGAAATAATGTCATGGTTATGGCAGTAATGTCCGTCTTACTTAAATAAATAAATAAAATTTGTAGAAAATTATCAGTAAAAAGTTCTTTCCCACAGAACTTCGTAAATTTCGTTTTTATCATAACTAAATTTAACATGACCAACCATTATTATGTTTCAATTGCACCCACAACACACAACAGACATTTAAATCGAGCACTTTCGAATTTTCGAGCAAAACCCATATTTTACGAGCATCGTACCAATTGGAGGCGATTCCTAAGATGTTGATCCTGAATTTATGACGGTTTCACTTGCACAAATATGCAATTTAATTCAAAAGGTTGAATTTTATTGTACACTTACTTGTACTAACTCAAAGTTAAGTACACGCCGTACCTTTACAATATAATTCGAGGTCGAGCCGACGATGGCCAGTGCTTTTATATTTATTTTTTTTAGAAAAACGTTGCCCCACTCTAGGTTTTCTCCTGTGTCGTGGGTGCGTTTACAAACATACAATTTCACATCACACCCAGACCCGGAACAATAATCTGTGGATCACACAAAGAATTGTTCCGTGCTGGAATCGAACCCGCGACACGTTGCACGGCAGCCAGTTGCCCAACCACCGCGCCAACAGTGCAGTCAATTGTTAAGATTGTTACACTTCTGTGTTTTAATATACCTACACCGTGAAGTCTATTTCGTTTACGTCCCACGGTAAAACAACTTACCATAAGGAGTACTTTCGATGTATATAGTAAAAACAAAAAAAAAGTAATTTTTATTATATTTTTATTAAGTTTAGGTGATAAAAACTAATTAAATATCAAAAACTACAATTCGACAATACAATTGTACTCGATCATATTAAAAGCTCATTCACGTAATAAATCAATGAGTGAATGTTGCCAGTAATGTTAATCGGACTCAAACTTTTCTGTACTTTTCCCACGATGACTGAAATGGTAAACAGATTTTCGTGACAATTATCGATACAAAATTTTAATTTACTTATCTGATAGATTTTATGTTCAATAAATGTGTACGATTATCCTTCATTAGTATATTTTTACAATTTAGATTGGCTATTAGTTAAATTTTGCATAATTACGTTTTGATATTCACACGTGGTCTGTGTTTATGGTAGCTTATTTTTTTATGGTGACATTACTTGTTCTACTTGTCTATGATTATGGCCTGCAAAGTCAACCCTAATCTTTTCTGTCTCTCTTTATTTGATTTTCTACTTTTTTGTTTTAATACACAGTCGAAAATCCAGTAAAGAATATGATGGATTGGAGTCAATTGACTTGCTGGCTATCTTACATTGAATGTATAATAACGAGGTTTTTGCATCCTTCTTTAAGTTTTATGAGGTTTGTCAAAATCTTCACGACTGGCATTGGCAGGTGAATTGGCGCTATTTATACGAGCGACTAAGTTAGGTTGCCATATTATAATGCTATAGTCTACTCTATCCATGTATACTTGAGTTCACACGCTCAATAACATCCATCGTAAAAACAAACAATTCTTCAATTTTATTACAATAATGTGACATTTACGATGTTTTTATAAAAGCCAAACTAAAGATCCCAATCATACCTACATGAATATTTCCAATTCATTGGCATTTACTTTTTTAAACAAAATTATAATTACAAAAAAAAAACAAAATTAATAAAAGCATTTCAATTTTGGTTTATTAGGGGGTTATTTAAATTATTACTGTGCGAAATATAGGTATAATAAATATGTAGCCGTACCATGCATCGTCTGGATTCATAAATAACTTATTTTTTCGAAACTACAAGAAAAAACTAAAAAAAGACATTTTTAGTCTATAAATGTCAAATTGTTATTTACGAAAACAAAAACTTTTAATTATTTACAACATAACATAACATCACGCCTTTTATCCCCGAAGTGGTAGGCAGAGGTGCACATTAGGGCACTTAATGCCACTGTACAACTCACTTTTCACTATTTATGTTATGAGTCCCATGTAATAGGGGGTGAGCCTATTGCCATATACCGGGCACAATTACAGACTCCATACTACTACTGAGATTTAAAACCCAGTAATACTTTGCCCGACCCGGGAATCGAACCCGAGACCCCTTGCCAGGAAGTCGCACTTGCGATCAGATCCAAACAAGGCAGTTTTAATAATTTAATTATAAATGTTAAATTAGGAATTATAAAGTCACTTTCGTGGCAATCACGTGCGAAGGCGCATCGTACTCAGTTATGAGGTCACACACGTGTGTCGAAGATTTACGCATAGTGTCTGTGAAGTAAATATATCGATAATTATTATCTTAAGTACTTAATAAATGAAGTGTTTTAATTAAATGATGTTAAGGAAATCTACCGCTGTTAGTCAGTAGAAACTTATGATTCATTTATAGTCATATAGGTACATACATTTCCTTTTTACTTATAGATTTCTTGATATAATATCGTGTTTATTCAGAACAATACCACGTGTTTATTACCGAAGCAAACAGCCCAAACATTAATTGATACAAAATTAAATTAAAATCGCGGGTTACTCACATGAATATACTGAGAAAAGCTCTACTAGTTTTAGTAGGCTGCACGACATCGCCTGCGCACGCTGCTCATGAGGAAGATCCCCTCTGTGGTTCGAAACTAGTAGAACTTTTCTCTGTATGTACGTGAGTAGCCTGCGATTTTTAGTTAATTTAGTATGTCACACGATAGTTATTATAAAAACATTTATTGATGCATTAAAATGTATTCTTCTTTTTTTTTTAATTATGTAATACCTACTCCTGCGTTTTTCCTTTCCTTTCGCAGCGAGATGTCAATAGTCTTACTCAATAATTAAACTAGTCAACACAAAAATATCTTTTCCCGGAGATCGGCGCGTTTCTTCTTCCATTTTCTTATTTCGCAAAAGACCGGTAACGCGTTGTAACGCCTCTGGTGTTTCGAATGTCCATGGGCGACGCTGATTGCTTGCCATCATGTGATCCGCCCCGTTTGCCATATATCCCATAAAATCTTCAGCTTTGAAATATCTATTAATAGGTATTAATATTGTTTTAATATTAATATTGTACCCCTACCCTTTCAGGGATAAAAGGCGTTATGTTATGTTTGTTACTTACGTAGCCATTTCTCGTATTTTTATTATTCGCCCTCTTAATAACTCGCGCGGTCAGTGCGCAAATTACGCATTATTAATGCAGTTATAATGTTACAATTACAACGATCGTAATTTGAAACCTAATCACATAGCTGAATGACTTAGCACAATCGATTAGTTCATTGTAAAAAATCTTACTTCGATTTAAAATCGAGACCTTTATTGCTGCTAATGTGGCTAATAAAGCTAGTACAAATTTTTCGCTTTTAAAAAAATATAAGTGGGTTTTAACTTTTTTATTGGATTTTTGGTGTAATGAAAGAACTCATTTCGATTTTTGTATTTAATTTTAATATTGTTGATTAATTCTACGTTTACTTTTTGGTAGTTTTCAAAATGTATAAATAAATAATTGAATGGAATAAAAATAGAATTAATTAAAAATCAACTATGATACCATAAATCACATTCCAGTAGGTCTCTAAGCATAAATGTCAAAGATACATTTCAGTTTAGATCGCCACGATACCTAGATGGTGCTAACACATACTTAGCACATAACTAACAAATAAAATATCAAACATTTTATGGCACTTCCATACTAAGAATAAAACTATTTCTTTGTTTCTCAATTTGAAAATGGAACAAAAGAACCATAGAGTTCTCATTCATCTCAATGTTTTCCCGCCATTATTAAACGCATCGACAATGGTTTAATTGACGTCAGATAAAATATTTATTGATAAATTATTGTATACAAATGAAAATTAGCATATGTACAGGCATTCTATTTGTAAATTGTTTTTATTGCATTCTCACGGTTAGGGATCTTTGCCTTTTGATTTATTATTGTTTTGATCATTGTCCTGTCATTTTTCTAATTGTCAACAAATCGTGACCGTGTTACGAGTAGGGGTGTAAACATATTTATTTTTTAATGTTATACCTACCTTTTTGTTTTGACCTGATTTTATTTATAAAATTGTTTTTCTTATATATGCAGTACCTATATTTATTAATACCTCGTTAACAAGGTTTAGGTTGTCAATTAAGTTTGTAATAAAGATCGACATCTGTTTTTGATATTGACAACAAAACAAAACAGCTAATTATTTAACCCATTTGTCACAATTCAAATTGACAAACGAACTCAAAACATAAATATAATCAATAAAATACGAATAATGCGTTTATTAAGTACAATCAAGATGACAACATGAATAGCGATTTGACAGAATTGGAGCTAAGCCACAGATAAAATAAATTATTAAGAATTTAACACTCCACAGATGTTTAATTCAAAAGTTTTGTTTCAACAATATATTACGACCTACACTATAGTTACGTCTATAGACAATGGCGATATAAATTATATTTATATTATGTATTTGTAACAATTTTAACAATTCAAACGAATTTTAATTCGTTATTTATGGTATTTATGCCAGGCGTGACTTCAAATTGTGTTTTGGGAGTATTCATGATTTTTCTAGTGGTTCCCAAAGTTTACACAGTGCGTATGGAGGTTTATTTGTTTTCTAGCTTTATTTTAATACTAGCTACTTCAACGTGGTTTCACTCGCTCTGCTCGGGGCCTATTAATCGTAGCGTGATATTTTATAGCTTAATAGCCTTCCTCGATGTATGGGCTATCCAACACAGAAATAATTTTTCAAATCGGACCAGTAGTTTCGAAGATTAGCGCATTCAAACAAACAAAAAAACATACTCTTCAGCTTTATAATATAAGTATAGACTTATATTAGTCCTTAAGAAAGTTTTAAAAAATGTTTCCAGTGCGGTCTTATTAATCTGTTTACAGTAATTTCAGTTCTATAAAGTTTGAAACCAAAACATATTAGCATACTGCTATTCTTATTTCTTTCTTTACAATTATAATATGTTTTCTAACCTATTTAGTTTACATTATATTTTATTTTAAAATAATGATTATTACATATATATGCATTGTCCTCCATTATTTCTGTTATTATAAGTATTACCCATTATAAATGTAATATAATTTTCAAAGATTAGAGCTATGACCTCTACTTTTCTTCTCTTTTTCATAGCATCACACTGCAAATATTGAGAATCTCTGGTTTAATCAATAAAACAATTCATAAATAAATGTAAATTGAAAATAATCTCAACGGGTGGTGACACTATAATTACTTCTGCCGCACCCTGATCACTTGCAAGTCGTTAAGTGCAGATTTAAGGTCTAGGACCTCAAAGCATGTTTTACTTAATTGTAACGCAGTGACGTCACTCATGGTAACGTAGTACATAGTATTGTAAAATATTTAGGTTCTGTCCAAAACTGGAAAGACAATAATACCATGTAGTAATATAACTTTACGCCATTTTTCAGTTTCACATGTTATATATTCTTACTAGCTTTTACCCGCGGCTTCGCTCGCGTCACAAAAGGATAAAAGTAGCCTATGCGCCATTTATACCAATTCTTTTGTTTGCCTCGGGAATATCAAAACTTTCCGGGATAAAAAGTAGCCTATTATTTAATCCGGACTTTTAACTTTACGTCTGCAAAAATTCAAAGCAATCGGTTTAGAAGTTACGGCGTGAACGCGGAACAAACAAACAAACTCACTTTCCCATTTATAATAGTAAGGAAAGGATGTAATAGGAGCTAAGTCTATTGTCATACACTGGGTATAGTTCCAAAACGAATCATATTAAGTATCATGGCCCTTAAATGCATGATTTTTTATTTTTATTTAAAAAAAATGGTTTCCGATCATTTTTGGGCCATAGGTTAAGGGAAAAATAATGAAAAAAATCTTATGACATTAATATTTTTTTTATTAAAAAAAAACTGTTAGTTGACATTTGGCAACAATATGCGTATACAAGTAAAACAAATCTGACATTTATTTAAAAATTAGGATTGTATGCCATGGAATGTAGCGAAACAATTCCTGTACTTTGTGTGACATAAAGCTACCTTGCATTTTGTGCATTCGGTGCGAGGAAATCCCTTGCAGCCGGGAAGTTTGCATCTATTTTTATTTTCACACCTTCGTTCATTGTGGTCAACACCATCTGTCCTTACATCTTTTGGTGGAACAGGCTTCATATTTCCGCGACTTCTTTTGGCTTCTATTTCCTTCTCTAAATTCGAAGTAGAAGGCCGTCCTCTTTTATTTTCAGCTGTATTTTTATAATTACATAATGCTTCTGCCAGCTCCCCTCTGTAATCAGCCAATGTCATGTTTGCGTTTGGATTCTTTTTTTTATAGAGAACCCATGAATTGATTACGGCCATATCGATCATATGATAGAAAAGACGCATGTACCACTTGCGGCTTTTGATCCTGATTTTATATCTGCCCAAAAAGCTATCCATGAGATCAACACCGCCCATGTGGGCGTTGTAATCTTTGATTATTTTTGGGCAGGGTATATCTATTTTACGTTTTATTTTCTTGTCATATCTACAAACTGTAGTAGCCGGTTCAGAGCCAACATAAGTCGAAGCCAAAGTGACTACTTTGTTGTCTTTCCAACATGTAACTGTTATGTCAACACCGTCATAATCAGCGACTTGCTCTTCATAAGAACCTCGAGAAACAGTCTCCTTCATATAATCTTTTACAGTAGGCAGCTTACAATTTTTTCCCAGACGATTTCTTTGGATAGTCCCCAATGCATATATTCCTTGCTTTTTCAAATAATAAAGTAAGGGAATCGAAGTATAAAAATTATCGAAATAAATTATATGATTTTGCATCCGTGGTACTGAACGACATAAACGAATCACAGTGTTTCCTATAACACCAAGATCTGGTTCTCCTGGAAGATTTTTATCGTCTTGTTTTCCAGAATATATCTCAAATGTATAGGCATACCCTGAAAGCGAACAAAGCACGAATAATTTGAATCCCCACTTGTGGGGTTTGTTTGGGAGATACTGTTTCATAAAATGTGCTACCTTAGTAGAACACATTTGTTCAACGATAATCTTTGCTCAAATGGAGCAGCATTCATGAAACATTTATTCAGATGTTGTATCAGAGGTCTTATCTTATGAAGGCGGTCGTGTTGTGGATGATCTACAGGACGGTGTTGGAGATTGTCATTGAAGTGAATGACCGATCGTAATTTCTCAAATCTGTTCACGGTCATTGTCTGCATTATATTTTGGAAACCATACTTACCCCAGTATGATCTTACACTGGGGTAATGGAAGACAGACATAAATATTGTTATACCTAAAAACTTTCGAATTTCTTTGATACTGACTGGTGGACAGTTTGAAATGTTTTTTTGTATAATATATAAATTTGTCTCGTCAACAATTTTAGTGAGAATACCTTCATTCATAAATTGTGAAAACAATTGGAAAGGGGTATCCAACTGGGCTATTTCTTCAGGGAGTTTCGTTGATCCTAAAAATGTTATTCGTTCATCATTCCATTCCAGGTTCTTTTTTTTCCATACAAGTTCTCTACTTCTTGACCTCCACTCTGCTATACCTATACCACTTGACAGTGGTTGACCAGGCGAAAGTCCTGCTGCTGTTTCCGGAGACTGTGCCCTATTTGATGTTCCTTCTTCTTCAATAAGCATTGGTGGATTTTCTTCAGTTAAGTTTTCTTCATCATGTTCACTATCCAACTCTCGCAACAACTCATGATCATTAGGATAATAATCTATTTCATTTTCATCGCCGATATCATACTCATCTTCGGAAATATTACCGTTTTCTAACGCTGAAAGCATAGCCTCAATCTCCTTTTCCCGCAGTGATCGCGACATGCTAAAACAAAGCAAAAAGCTAAAAAGAATGCAATAAAACTTAGAAGCAGGCAAAGCCCAAGCAAGAATTACATTACCGGTATACGCATAGTGTAGACAAATGGCAACATTCATGTTTAGAGAAAAAACTTGAAGATTTGGAATAAATTTCAACAAAATAACATTTGATATAGCAAACTTACCTTTATTCCAGTGCAATATCAATTTTTATAAATCAATTTATATGCGTTTTCACAGAGAAAACAAAAATCAAAAACTCGCTCTCACGTAACTTACAAATTTTTCCGCCATCCAGAGCTGATGTCAAATTATTTAAAAAATACGCGCCATTTCACTTTTGACATTTACTTATATGACAGATGAGTTTTTAGTCTATGGTTACAATGCGTTCGGATACACAAATTTTATACATAACTCGAATAAATCGTGATTTTATAGTCCGTATACAATTGGCAACAATATGAATTTAAGGGTTAAGACTATTATCAACTTTAAAAGAAAATTCACCAATTCTTTTTTCTCTTTCATCCTTTTCTTATCTTTTCAATTTTGAAAGTGACTATTAAGACAGACAATAATAAGAAGGATATGCTAGGTACTACTCAGATTTTTGTTGGCTTTTTTAAAACGCCGACAAAGCTAAGGCAACTCTTCTGTTACTACAAGCGATAGACTCTGATACAGATTGAGTAGAAGAAGTTTAAGTTGAGTGGATGACCATCAGATGACCCGTTTACTCGATTGTATATTTCTTCTTCATTAAATAAATTTTTAACATCACTTATCACGCAGATACAAGTACTTCATATCGTGCGTTATAAAGGCAATAATTGTAATAATAACAGTAATTGTTGGAGGAAGCGTCTACTGCATTCCTTTTATTACCATATCAGCATACAGAATGGATAATTGTTTAGAGGCTACAGACGCAATACCACGAAACTGACAGTCGCTTCCTTATTGAAATTGTAATGAAGATAGACTCATCTTCATTACTGTTGTCGCTACTGCTTTGGTCCCTTTTTGGCTTTTGGTGGGAGAATGCATTGTGACATTTTTGAGGTGCCAAATCGTATGAAGATTTGATTATCGTATAAATCGGTTTAAATAAGTAAAAAGTACAGTCATTTCTGATTGCAGAAACATTTGAATGAATTTATATTAGAGAATCCATTTTTTTTTTCATTAAACTCAATTTACATTAGAATCGGTTTTCTTTAATTCTTATAAAACATATTTTAACTAAGTCTCCAAAAGTAATCACAAACTCATTCACACGAGAATGTTACCGATAGTAACAATAAATGTCAAACCGTCATCTTTGTTTTTCCAGTTTTCCCGCGTTATCCTTTCTCAAAGCATAGACAAGATGTACGGAAATCAAACAATCGTGAGAGGACGACAGGATTATTTGTCTTTTAATTATCACGAATGTGTCATAGATAATAGTTTCCTTGCCTTACACTTCCTTTATGACAAGATCGTGGATTCTCTAAAATATCTCCGTGACTTTACGTAGTAATGTAAAATTCTTTGTATATGAATTAATCGTGCGATGATATCCATCATGGGATGGACCACGGAAGCAAAACCTTATTCATGTGTTCATAGTTATGTTCATATTATTAATAATAAAATTATGTTTTGCATATTATGCCGTTGTTGCGAATTGTAAGTGGATGTTTGTTTATTATTCATCTTAATAATCTGTGGTTTAATGTTATTTAATTGATCTTTTTTAACTATATTTTAATGGCGAAGATTGAAATTATCTTGAGAATATAAAAATTACGGATTCTTTATTTGATCTATTTTATAATAGATACATCTAAATCTATATTATATAAATTTATAAAGAAATATTTTGATTTAAGTATTTAAGTTTAGATAACAAATGGTTTAAAATTTATTCATAGTTTAATATCTACCATTTTTATGAAATAACTTATTTAAGTACCTATCTACCTTTTACACGTTCCTTGACAGATTACCTGTATAAGTACGTATTTAGTTATTTTATTTCTACCTAAGAAGTGATTGTATAAAAATATACTTTTATTATTATGAAGGTTCGTTTCTTAGAATGACACTATGAAACACTGCACTTGGGAATTTCCTTGTTACTTTATGTTTATTTTGTACCTCATTTTGTTTACTTGGCTAAAACAAATTAGCATGTATGATGACTAGGTAGCTTGATGAAGGCGAAATGATGATTCAAGCTGTGTAAGGAGGATATTTGGTAAAATGTTGAATTTGTTTATATATATATATGTAAATAACTAACAACATGGAGTAAAATGTGATTGTTTATTTTTAAATATTGATATTGAGTTATTCAAGTATAATTTTTGGACTGATGATAATGGGAATGCTAAAGAGTATCAGAGATGAAAGCCATTAATTGAGTGATATGTATCTTTATTCATCTGCTAGTTGAAGTGACTTGTCATTGATAGAAATAATATTAAAAAATGTTTTATAAAATCTTATTTTAAGTAACTTAAAGCAGCTACGACATTGAAAATAAAACGCACAGTTTTAACTAGGCATATGCACACGTATAGTGAGATAAGTAAATAAATATATCACGCCCAGCCTCCGTCGGGCAGTCAGATCACGATCTCTACATTCCCACGATATTTCACGTCTAGTTTCCTAGGTATAATCATAATTTTGTCCCCGAACCGTTTTTCGGTAAATGCCAATTTTAAATTTTGACGTTGACATTTCTAGTGACATTCGTAAGACGCCATCTTCTTTTTTCTTGACGACTTTCTGATCAGTGTGTTTTTTTTATTTTTTTCTTTTTGTGGTTGTGTGAGTGTAATGTTTATGTTTTTTGTGCAGGAAGGTGAAGAAGATGTTGGTGATTTGTACCAGGATGAGGAGAATGGAGCTGCCCTTCTTATCAGAAGACACCCCAAACACGGCAAATTAGTTGTGGTGAGTTATTCCACCTTTTATTCCCTATATATTCAAATGTCTGAAACTTCCAGGTGTCTAGCAGGCAATGACTACTAACTTACGCTTAAGTGTATGAAATGAATACACAAAATAATAGGTAATCCCATTACTATAAAATCAAGTAATCGAATAAAGTTAGAATAGCCACAATCGAACCATAAACAATGAACACACTGGCCACAAATAAACTTAACTACCTATTATTCAAAATTCGAACACGCTAACGTGCTGTCCGATTCCATATTTAGAACTTTCAAATTGTCCTAAAGTCTAATACTATTATTCCAAATTATACACAATTACTTCACGAAATTAACAACACTACCGACTTAATTAAAGGGCCTTAACACGATTGTTGAACGATGCGTGTCAAGAATGAATTTATTAATAATTATAATTATAACAGCTGTTGCAATATTTGACGCCATTTGCATAAATAAAACGTCATGCACTAGCTACTGTCAGTGTCAGTTCGGCGAAGCTAAAGTTCATCTGTAATTTGTTTGTCAGCAGTTTATCCGCGCCTTTAAGTTATTGAAAGATTAATTACGTCAATAAAATTTACGGAATTTATGTGATTTTATTGATTCGGTACCTATTTCAATGTATAATGCCCTTATAGTTCTAACGTTTGCTTTTGTTTGTATACGTAAGTTAAACAATTTGTCTAAGCTGACCTATCTGGGCTTTGATTCAAGTGAAAAATCAGGAAAACCTTTGGGATATCAAGCGATACCTGATCGCTTACCATAGGGTGATTTGCTCATTATCGTACCGTTTGCTCATTTGCATCCTATTCTATAAAAAAAGCAGAATTTGAAATTCATAGCGGCCAGTGTCAATCATATCTGCACTTATTTATCTGTTGAAGCTAATAAAGAGGTTCTTGAATGTTGAATCAATACTCTCATAACTCCAAATTTCTTTCCTATACATATTTATTTAATTCGGTATCTATCAAGCTCCTAGCAACAAAAGTTTCGTAATAACGTTACTAGTCACGTCTCTAGAGTCTTAGTTTATGGTTAGCAATGACATTGGGACGTGTACGAAATCCAGAGATTGTTACATCCTGTTGTATTTACGTATGACGTTTTATGTTAATCAGTTGTCAAATGTTTTATGATCGTCATCTAACGGCCAGTTACAACAAACTATCTGTCGGTAGAATTGTCTAGTAATAGAATTTTGTCACGATTTGTACGGAGCTTATAAAAAGGTCTACCTCTTACTGTTGACTAAAGAGATTCCAGGTTGGATGCCGAAGTCAGTCAAAGTCAAAATCATTTATTTCAATTAGACCAGAAACACAACGTCAACAAAAAGAAATTAAAAGTGAAGCTATTTGCTCATTCCAATGTGTAGATTCCTATATGTTGGCATGGTTTCTGGAATCGTAGCCGTATAATTATATAAGTCTGTCTAACTAAAAACAAAATCACGTTCAAATCACTTGACCACGACTGGATACTAAAAACTTCATATTATCAATTTTAAAAACAAATAAATCGACTAAATAACATTATTACGACAAAGAATTCAAACCCACTTTCTTACTATCAAAGTTGTTCATCTAGCTGTGAGACCATAGACACAATAGACTTGCAAACAAGACTAAGGTCGATTGCTCAACAGCCAAGCCGAACCCAGAGTATCGTAGGTGTGAACGAGAATATAATCTGTGGAGTATTGTACGTACTTTTGTACAAAGGCATATACTTATACAGCCTTCATGTTGGTAAAAAAAAAGTATTTGAATGGAAAGTAAGACAAAAGATGATTTTTGAGGTTCTGTGTTTCACCTCGCATACAAAGAAAAGAACTAAAATAACTTACAACTCTTTGCTGGTTATAAAATGACACTATCTGAAACATAACACACATTCTCTAGGCTTTACATGGCTCTAGGTCATCGTTAAATTACAGAATCAAAAAATGCTAAACTTGCCCGCCTCTTGAATCTTATATTTGACCCCGTATTCCACAATTACCTCTTGTTTGCAAATAGATATTCGACTTTTTGTCAATCTCTATACACTTCAAGTACCAACAAAAATAATAACTAGATAGCCCGTTAATCTCAATCCAATATTGAAACAAGCAGAACAACACGATGAAACTAGTTTATAAAACTAATTAGTATAATTAAGAAGTTTATGTGTATCTAATTAACGGCTTCATTAACACTCCGGTGGCTACTGTTCAATGTTACTTGTCATTATCTGTGACAGATGTTAGGGTTCCGGTTGAGCAAGCATGTGACCTCTTTTATGGGATACTTTCGAGATATAATAACTTAACTACCTAACTAAATTATAACATTATACGTCAACTGTTACCTGTGTCGCGGAGAACCTAACGGGTTACCGGGGCACCGGCTCGACATGCAGGAGAAGGAACGGGGTGGTTTTTAGTCAGTAAGAGTCTGATACTCCCTCCCGCCTTACCCAGGCGGGAGCAGACATTCGATGATTTACCCCCTTAAAAAAATACGTTAACTGTAATCAATGACTTAACTGTCAAAAACTGATCAATTTGATACTAAGATATTTTCATTGGGCAAACAGTATCTCAAATATGTTTGGCGCCATCTCAGAAATAGCTACAGTAATAAAGTGAATCTTTACTTCGTTTTTCTAAGTGATCTTATTTCCAAAAATATGCAATCAATATTTTTGTTTGACAATAGCAATTTCTCTATATTGTAACAAACCTTAGTTCCTAACACATTTAATGTTATATGTAAGTAATGATGATATGTATCAGAGACTATTGTAGAACATACTTTTTTAAAAAGAGTAACATTTGGAGTTTCTTGCTCGTTCTTCTCCATTCGAATCTACATTTTGGAATGAGCACCTAGCTTCACCTAGTTTCACTGACGGACTGACTGACAGACTATTATTTATTTTGTATTTGTTGACGTTTCAAAAGTACCAAACTATGGTTTAATTGAAATAAATGCTTTGACTTTGACTTTAACAATCTAGAGTCGATCGTCCTCATTCTGACTGATTTAGTGACAATATTTGGCTAGAGTCGTAGTCGTTCCATCGTCCCTGCCATTGAAGACAGGCGTAAGTTTATGCATGTATGTATGTTTGGTAGCAGACCACATCTCTTTGCATAGGACATTTTAACATAAAAAAGGATACAGCCAAACTTTTTAACCATTTTTTTTAATTATCACATCTCGAGGCTACATAAAAAGTCCCTACATTACATTAAACTTCACTTTATCACATCATAAAATATTAACGTGTTTTGATGTTTCGTAGCAACACTGTTGTGCGCATAAAGTGTTGATTAAATGTCTTGTCTTCAATCAATACCCACACCTAGCGGTGTTTTCCTACATAAATATAAGTTATTGCAAATTGTTCTAGGTGTTTTATTACGTTTACCTATTCCATTTTCTCTAATTAAGATGGCCGGTATATACAATGCATTAGGGTAACTTAGTCTATCTTTACATTGCCTTTAGCCAAACGCCACTTTAGCGCTAGTCTACAGAGAGAGTAGAAAACTAAATGTATGGGGATTATATTGACAAGTGTCAAAATTTACGTCAATTCCATATAGTTTGGTTTTCTATTCTACATGTAGACAAGCGCTAAATAGCATTTGGCTACAGCTGCAGGTCTCATTGTTAACCTTATTATAATGTCATAATGTTCAAAATTATCAAGCCTACGTCCTTTTTATTGTTCATTCCGATACAATGTCTCCTTCTTTAATATGTAATATCCTACCAAACGTTATCCTATCTCTTTTCTCTTTCATTTTTTTTATCATTCTTCTCATCATAAAATCTATTCATCTTTTCTTTTGTCATCCTCTAGATTTCCATTGTTTTTCATTTAAAGTTCACGTATGTACAATGTTGACTTTGTTGACTGTATTGTGTATACGTTGACAACCTTTTGTTATTAATTTAGGCATGTTTAAATGTATGTTTTTAATAAAATATGCAAACAAATATATAATTGTAACGCGTGGATGCAATTTTAATACTTGTCAGTGATTTTTCCTTATTTTTGTTACAAACAAAGAAATATCTTGTAAACATTAAAGTTTACTTTTTACCTGGTCACAAGGAAGAATGAGGTTTCATTTTGTATTGTTGACTACCACAGCTATTTTATTTCAATACAGATTATGTACATAACCACAGACATACATTTCAAATCCATGTCTTTGTCAACACGAGAGGTTGAATTGAAAGTTAATCGCCACCTAGCATGATATTTAAACTTTTTAAACAAAGTCGCTATCCGCCGTCTGTGTGTCCATATGTATGCTTGCTAGATCTTTAAAACGATTTTAATGCAGTTTTTTTTAATAGATAGAGTGATTCTTAAGGAAGGTTTTGCATTTTGCACCCGTGCGAAGCCGAAGCGAGTCGCTAGTTGTCAATAAATAATAGCGTTATGTTAGAATCGTGTCCCACGATCATTAGACTAACTTAACTTGAAACAAAGTCACTTGAACTTTATTTGGAAGTGCAAAGTGATAACCGACAACGATAACAGTGGTCTAAGGTACCTTTAATTTAAATTAAACTTAAGTCAAGAGCGTATTCCTTTTTAAAAGGCTGGCTACGCACCTGTGACTCCTCTTGTGTTACGAGTGTCCATAGCCCGCGTTGATCGCTTACCATCATGTCATCATGCCGTTAGCTCGTTTGCCTCATCCTCCATAAAAAAAGTCAAGAGTAGACTCACTCGAGTAGATAGGTATTAGATTGTTGCCTGCTATAATAAATAAATTAGGTATATACTTCGTGATGAAACTGCCGTTGAATCTTTGATATACGTAATGTTCTATCATCTGCCTGTTGATTCGCCTTCGTGACCAGGACGTAAAGTAGCCAAATATTCAGATCCGTTCAGTAATATTTGCGTGGAAGAGCAACAAGCGTATGACACATCATAAGGCCCCCTTTTATATATCTTCCTTCCTTTATGTGGAAGACACATGCTTTTTCGCGAATAGGCTCCATTCCAGAGACTCGAATGTTATCCTACTTCCTATTAATATTATAAATGCGAAAGTTTATGAGTATGTAAGTATGTGTGTGTGTGTGTGTGTGTGTGTGTGTGGGTGTTTGTGTGTTTGTTACTCTTTCATGTCAAAATGGCTGAAGATATCAAATTTGAATTTTGAACAGGGATAGATACAGTAGCCTATTAGACTACTTTTACTCCACGGGGACGCGGGCAAAACCGATGGCAGAAAGTAGTCTCTCATAATAAAACTACTTATAGAAAAACAAATCTTAAAATAATAGTAACAAAATTCACAATTCTGTTTCGTTTTACAGGAGGGCTCAATCGGTCACGATTTGGTCATTCGTCCCATCCCCGACTCAATGACGGCGGCCGCGCAGGACGATGAGATGTTCATGGATCCTTCCAGCATGGCTGATATGGTATCTATTGATACTGGACTGCCTTTAGGTAAGATCCTTTTGTATATACTTATTATAGTCTGCCTCGTTAGCCGAGTGGTCGCAAGTGCGACTGCCGGGCAAGGGGTCTCGGGTTCGATTCCCGAGGCGGGCAAAGTCTTGTGAGTCAAAGAATTGTGCCCGGTATATGGCAATAGGCTCTCCCCCTATTACATGGGACTCATAACAGTGAAGAGTGGGTGTTACATTGTACAGTGGCATTAAGTGCCGTAATGTGCACCTCTGGCTACCTTCGGGGATAAAAGGCGTGATGTTATGTTATGTCTTTATTATATAACATCTTATAAAGTGGCCAGTGCCCATATTATAATATGCTGACATATTTTCCTAACGTTAACGTGTTTATAATGTGTAGAAAAGTATATTTACCTAAAATTCCTATTGAAAATGTTGATAGGTAAGTTATATCGAGTAAGAAAATTAGACTGTATCTTCTTTTCCCCACGAACTCATTAGAAATGAGTATAATATAACAATTAAAACATAAAATCATTCCTTTTATAAAGAGGTACAGTCTTGATGGAAAAGTCATAACATTTTTAGCTTTATTTCATAAAACATGTTTACAGTAAAAAGAAAAAGAGAAGATCAACAAAGGTTGACACAGGCGCTTAATGGCGCCCAACATGTGATCATCAAGAGAGACCCCGCAGACGCAGAACACGATCACTTAGGAGATTACGGTAAGTTATCTACACCACACTATAAAATAAGTAAACATATAACGCTAAATAATAACTAAAAACGTATATTCTAAAATAATCGCCAAAATTATCTCCGAAAAACAAATTAATCGACTAAAACTTGATACAATCGACTAGCTTTCACATAAATATTCATCATTATGCAAAGACAAGAAGTGTTTACTTTTGCGTTTATACTAAAAATACAACATAAATCACAAATAGGTCTTACATTGTCTTGACATGTGGAACACGCGCTTCTATGCCCGTAAACATGTTTACTCTTCATAAAATTATTTATCTAATAAATCATCACAACCATAATAAATCAGAAAACAGTAGCGACATCTACAACCAATATTACCCCATTATTATTTATCTATGTACACGTGCATCTTCGTAGAGATGTCACGTGCATTGCACATCCATCGATTACACATACTTTATAATCGAGATAATCGACTTATGTTAATAGTACCGGTTTAGAATGCCACATCGTATCTATGTTTCTTGAATGATTATGCTCATATGCCGTATCAATTAAAGTGATATAAAAATCATGAACTATTTCGGAAAATGATTATATTTCCATACATAAGGCTTTATTAATATCTAATTACAATATTAGAATAAGTATATGTAGATTGGTAAATAATACGGTTTTTATTAGATTCAAATGTTGATGACATTTGATAAAAGTTCAAGTTGCTACAACAAAGTCTAACTATCGATCAGTCAGGAAACCTTCACACTCACCTACTTTTAATGAATTAGCCAACATAATAATTACATAACAACAACATTTTATAAGGTTATACCAACATTAGAATTTGATAACTTGATCGATAAAATTATAGAGTAGTGCATACAATCCGATTATATGTTTAGTCGATTAGGTCAGAGTTCAATTCAAATTCTTTGTGGCGCTAATTTTTATTAAATTAACAAAACATTTTTTTAAATTACATACATATTACATCTATTAATGAATGAATGAATGAATGACGCGTAGTTCGTGCCGTCTATGACGTAAAATGAGACGCCATGATGCATTTCTCAATGTCAAGTATAATCTCTATGAACAAGTTTAAACTTTTTGCAAGAAACCGCAAATGAATACCTATGTAATAAAAAGATACGTTTCGTAAACATTCAATGAAATAGTTACCTGCCTCCCTATCCGCATTTTTCTTTAATTAAGATGTATTTCACTTGGAAATTTCTAGAACGAATTCTGGAAATATTCATTGATACAGCAATTTACTTCTCATAAATACGTAAAATATTTATTGATTATTAATGACGACATTTTTGTCATCACTATATTTAAATCATGAGTTTTACAATAGAATAATTATACTATTTTTATTGATTGTTGTAAACCATTAAAATATTATAAGGTACGTATATTGTTAATTTGTACTGTTATTCTTCCGCCTTATTAGTTTCCAATCACAGTGACAAATTAATTTTAATATCCATACGTATGTACTAATACATCAATCAAAACATGTGTATATAATGGTTTTTGATGATTTGTGACAAATAAATCAAATGATTCACCAATAAACATGACGAATTGACATTTCAAATTATTTTAGTCTATGGTGTAAAGTGTAACCTACAGCTAATTTTAACACTCATTGTTATTCGATATTTTAGTCGAGTTGTAATCGATTCAAAATTGGTTTAGTTTTATTGCAATTCTATAACCGGTCATTGCTCTATCTTGGATGTTATCAAACTTAAAAGTTGTTTATGTATTTGGGCAAGTTTATGCTATTTTTCTAAGATCTAGGCAAAACACGTTACACATAGGATAGCAATCATTTAACTTATTATCCTAAGGAATTATAAAAGTCTAAGATATCGAATTAAATCTCTATCTAATAATAAAACAACTGCAATCAACAACATTTAGTTATTTAATTTTGCAAATCTCTAAGCAAATACTTAAATTATATAAATTGACCAACAATATACAGTTAGATCAATTAACATTTTAATGTCTTTTGGATTTTATCGTAATATTAAGCCGCAAAATTATCATATTTTGACCATTTATTCGTATCTAATAATTTGTAGTCGCAAGTGTCAACGCTAAAATCTTGGATCTTCTAATTGGCATATAATTAAGTACAAACATAAGTAGGTACCTATACAGCAGACTATATAACGTTTGACAGTTGTTTCGTAAAAATATCAAACAAATTATGGGTACTGTCAAATTCTATTTTTATTCCCCAGAGTTGTCTTAAACAAAAAACTTTATCAAATTCGGATGCTTACAAATTAAATCGTACAGATTGCTAAAATAAAATAGATATTAAATATGATATAGATATATCCTTTTGCTGGTTCCTAACCAACATGAGATTCACTTTTTTATGACATGAGAATAGGCAGAACGTATAAAGCGCCCTCTAGCCGAGCAGCAACTATCCTTGTAGACTTTTATAATATTCACGCATCTGTACACACAAACACAAGAACGCCGGTTAACAGTAGGTCCTTACATTGTTTTTAATTTATGATTATGTTTTATAGCTGTAGTGTATTCCTCATGGTTTATTACTATGGGATGAAACAGCCGTTTGTCTAAACTTCATCCAATCCAAGATGGACTTCGAAACTGGTTTCATACAAAATGTCACCTCTATAAACTTGAATCAAGCGTATCTGTATTTATAAATACTTAGGTATCAACTATTAATTAATAATTATTATTAGCTTGAAAGCTTGATAGGTTTTATTTATATTCAAGTTACGGGCCTCTGGCGTAGGAACTTAGGTAGACAAATCTTAACTAGAAGGTAAAAGATATTTATATAAAATTGCCAGTTTTTTATTTCAGTAAACTATGAACTATCATCAAAGATCAATGTCATCGTGATTATTGTCTTGCATTTCCCAACAATCAATGAGTTGGCAACAATTTTAATTGTCAGTGGGTTCAAAGAGCGTTAATGATTTGAGTTTTCCACGAAGCTATGAGCTAGTTCTTTGTAGGTAGGTCTCTCGGCTCTCCATCTCAACCTAGATATAGATAGAAACCAATCAAATGTCATGTAACGATCGAAATACGACCAAGACAAAACAGTTAATTAAACAACAGTGACAATAGCAGCATCGTTCATTCGTTCATCAATACTAATTTTAGCTAAACATTTTGCATAGCTACGTAAAAACAAAATTGTACGGATTAATATTTATAATGTCTTATAAAAGCGTTCGTATAATGTCAAGTTATCGTAGATTTCCGAGTAAATCTCGTTTTGCTATTATGAACGTTATTCCGTCTTTGACGGGGTCATAAGGTCAGACTCTAACGTCACCCATTATTTTAAATTTACGATAGAAAAAAAAAGCTCAGCAATAATTCGGCGGTTCATGAATAATCCAATATTTGGGAAAACCGAACGCGACAGCCTACTGTAGGAATATATTTAGGTCCATTTTTATGATATAAGGAGAGGTTAACGTACCCATCATTAGGTATTTTCGTCCATTGTAATTTAATTATAGGTTCTCTTTAAATTCCCGTTATGAACATCGTAGATGCAAAAGAAGCATTATTATCTAGTACTTGTTATTGCTTTTTGTTTAAAATATTTTAATTAAAAGGAAAAAACTCTGTCTGGTTTATAAATAAAATTTCTCGAGGCAAAGTACCATCATTTGTCATTTCACACATGCACGTTTGAACTTGTTCGTGACCACAAATATTGTCTCGATTGAACTTTAATTTTTATCGATTATGCGCACAAAAATCGACTAAACTAATTAGTTGCCTCTGACCTTCGACATTTTTTCTTATTTTGGAATGTTTGTTGATGACTCTATGGTTCGACTCTTCAGTTTTTAAATTGAGAACAAAGTAATGTAGGTAATTTAGGTATTTTACCAGTCCTATCAAAACACATTTTTTTAAAATTATTATTTATATGTAAAGTAATGCAAAAAATAGGTGCACAGCTGTGATTATTTCTTGATGCCCGATAGTTGACGCTGTAAAACAGCTTTGTCATTATAATTATTTCTCGGTAATAGGGTACCTACCTATCTAATGATATTTGATCATAGTACTTAGGTACATACCTGAAGATAATTACTTAAATCGATATCTAGTCAACGATGTCCATTGTAGTTACTGTGCACGTATCAATTAGTACACTTGGACAACGGAAAATAGTCCTTAATACTATCGGAATAAAGTCGTCACAAATCTATTTAAAATAGGTATGCAGGTATTAGGTAGAGTACACTTGTGCAACAGAAAATAGTCCTTATTGTTATAGGAATAAAGTCGTCACATAAGTGTGTTCGATATGTTCCATTACACTTTTTTGAAATATGATATAGATAAGAATAAAAATTTAGCACTAAATTAGTTTTGGAACTATCTAATGAGACAAAACCTATTATTTTATTTAGGTACTGAGCATAGAATGGTACATATTAGTACCTAGTAGGTAGATAATCTGTTTGCCTAAATTATTTCGCTCCATTTAGATCCAAACTAAAAATAAATCCTATATGCCTCATCCGTCCTAATTTATTAGTCATCCTTCAATGTTCACCTAAAATAGTTATCAGTAGGTATCTATTCAAATTGTTATCATTTAAATTTAAAATTAAACGTGATTCTAGAATAATGAAAAGGTATCGAAATCTATCTACCAAAATTAATAAATAACATTTGCATTTTTAATTGAATCTCACATTCTAGAATAATAAAAAGGTATACCTAGCTGTATCGAAATCTATGTAAGTACTAAAATTTACATAGGAAATTTCTAACGACCAGAAGGTATACAAAAACCAAAATTTCTAATTTATCTAATTCTTTCTTCAAACTCAAAATCTAATCAAATCATAATTATGTAGATATATTATTATCGTAATGCTAAATGCCATTAAAAACTCTTAGCGCCATCTACTGTTCAATTTTGAAAAGAAACTAAATTGGTTTTTCCACTCCCTAAGAGATGGCACTACGCATACTTTCATATTTAGAAGATACCCAATTTTCTTATAATTTTCTTTTATTTTTCAGCATTCATGGAACCAGATCATTTGGGAAAGCGATTCAGAAGGAAACGCTCAACTGAGTCTCATTCCAGACGGAAAAGAGAAGCACCCTACGTGATTTATCCTGAAATTCTGGTCATCGTTGATTATGACGGCTATAGGTAAGAGTTTAAAGGGCCCAGCTTTTATATCCTGAAATTATCTGGCATTCAAACTTAGGAAAAAATCAACAACCAACGAGTTTAATGCACAAAAGTGGTCGCAAGTACCTACCTATCATTGTCTAACAAGATGTTTCGGAATCGATTCCCGAATATTTGTGACAATGAGGCGTTTTTGACTTGTCTATTTCTTACTGTGTGGCAAAAGACCACCTCTTAATTACGTGAGATTTTTAACATAGTCAAAACTGGGTGTTAAGTACTGCATTACACAGTACCTATAAATACAACTCAGCCTATCCCATAGACAAAATAAAGTTTTTATATTTTTATAATCACTACATAGCTAGTATAAAACAAAGGCGCTATCCGCTCCGCCATCTGTCTGTCCCTATGTATGCTTAGATCTTTAAAATTACGCAACGGACGATTCTTAAGGAAGGTTTATATGTACAATACATGCATATTGTACCCGTGCGAAGCCGGGGCAGGTCGCTGAAATAATATTTCCGTGGCCTATCCACATTAGCATTAAATCTTATGTTATTGTAGGTTTATACTTACCTATGTGCTAAAACTTCTATTCAATGAACTCCAGGTTACATGGTGGCGACAACGTCCAGATAAAACGTTACTTCGTATCGTTTTGGAACGGCGTGGACCTCCGATACAAACTGCTGAAAGGACCCAGAATACGGATATCCATCGCCGGTATCATTATTTCTAGGGTAAGTTTCACTTAAACTCTATTACAAAGGTGATAAGAATCATTTTTCTCTAAACTAAAAGATATTTAAAATGTGCCAAGTGAAATTATGCTCTATTACAAGTTGATACAATTGTTTTTCTTTTGACAAATATTTTTTGTAGACTTAGGTAATGAAGCACTTATCATTAGTATTATTTTACTTATTTTTTACAAAATAATTGTACACATTTTTAATTTAATATTATTCAATAAGGTGAAATATTTCTATGCCACAATAACAATTAAAGGTTTAAGAATTTGCCATCAACTTGAAATCAACCATTTCATCAGTTTCTATACAGAGTTCTTCCAGTAAATTCTTTTTAGATTTAGGATAGCCCTCTAGCACTGCATTTAGCATGTCACTGCAAATTCTTTTGCGTTTTCTGAAGAAGAAAAACAAAATATAAATAAAAAGATAATTGTCAAAATTAGATAATATTTTATAAAATTAACCATAGTTCAATCATCCCCTTATTTCACATCACTAAAAAGAATGTTTTTAAATATTTGGTTACATACCTATATTCTTTCAACATTTTTTCATGTTCACCAAGTATTTTTTTCTTATCTTCAACACTTATAACCTCTGTGGAGGTTTTCAATATTTCCAACTTTTTCTCTATGGCCTCTGTCCTATTTTTAATTTCATCTATTTGTGTTTTTGCTGCTGTGGTAGTTGGTGTTGAGACTAAGTTTTTGAGATTAATCTCAATTGCTTTTAACGTATTTGTTTTATCAGATAAATCTTGAGTCAGGGACTTGAATAGCGCATCATAGTCTGTAACAATAAGTATAAATGTTTAGAGTTTAGTATGTAGTTTAAAACTATTTATTTCTGATTTATTAATGAAATTACGGAACCAACCTGTTACGTCTTCATCCTCTTTTACACTATCAGTTTGTATAGCAGCATAAACTTTTTGCTTGCCATACAATTTGCATTTTATCTTTCCCGCTTCACTCAAAGCATCTAACGCTTTCTGAATCGCCGTCTTCCCGAACGCTCCACGCAAATTAACTGTTACATCTGCACACGAATATGGACGATTTGTATCCACTAAATACTTCAACACTGCTTCACTCGCCATTTCAAAGTAATAAAATAGAATAAAAACTCAAGCTTCAGTTTTTAAAATCCCGCCATTGTAATTTTCTTTTATTTTTGACAGTTGTTATCCGATAGTGATGTGCGTAATATCGATTTAGTAACATAATAAGTCGATTAACATGTCAAGATTTTCATCTTCTGAGTAATGACATAATGTATTAAGCTAAAATAAAAACATTAATTTCGAAATATTTCGAGATGCAAACATAGTAATTCTGGTTTTGAATCAATACAGTGCCGAGGGTTCGTTTTGTATTAAACACTAAAATTGTTATATAACCAGTCGCTATGTAAAATCTCAATGTACTGACGCCATTGCTTTACGAAAAATAAATAATTTTATATGTATAGATTTAAAATAGTTTTCATTAAATTGGTAAACTAAAACTGGAATTTAAACAAATCCACGTAATAACCACGGCTGCACAATGAACTGTTCCTACTTCGGGCACGATTTCAGTCTATTACTGAGAAATAGTTTTTAAAGGTCAATAAACGAATCAGGCATTCCATTAGCATAGCAACATAAATATATCTGCTACATTCAATGTTATGGGAGAAATGTGAACATTTTAAGCCTTTGAAACCTGAACTGAGCTTAAGTCACAAACATAGAATTAATTTGAATAAATTAAAAACACCTGCAATATTAATGAGATGAATGGTGGTTATTTAATTGTTATGGTATAAAATCGATAAAAACATGTGAATTTATAATACCTCATGAACGATAACAAAAACAGCAATAGCGCTCGAAACATGTTTTGTTACCAACTTGTGAAATTACTAAAAAAACTGATTATTCAAGGTGAGGAAAAGTTACTTGGACACAACGTTTTTGAACTTTAGACCTTTAACCACTGTGACCAGTGACTAATAAGTCTCCTTGGATATTATGTCATGAACTATGGTGCATAGTCTATATCGTCGCCAATATTTCCACGGAACGTTCTATAAATACCTACTTAATCCAAATGTTTTACTCAATTTTTACTCCAACGTATGAAACAGTTAATATTCTGAATTCCAGGGTCGAGATGCTACACCATACCTTGAAAGAAATCGTGTTGGGCGCGATGCGATTGACTCAGCAGCGGCGCTTACTGACATGGGCAAGTATTTGTTCAGAGAGCGACGCTTGCCCGTGTACGATATTGCCGTTGCAATCACCAAGTGAGTTTATTTTTTTTTAGATGTACGATTATATTTTTAGTAATTTACATTACAAGAAAACATGGTTATTTTATAAGATAACGTCTATTCCACGTGCTAGGCTAAAAAAATATTGCAATGTAATTTTATATTATTTTATTATTATAAATGACAATCGTCAGCTGACCTCAACAATATATTAATTTCATCTTCATATTGCGCGGATTATGTAATCGGTAAGATGTTTACAAAACATTTTATTCAAATACATTTTGATGCAATACTGAATGGCAATTTATACGATACTGAACATTACTGTTTTGTAATAACGAGAATACAAGCCGACAAATTTTGAAATGACGGAGCTTATTTATGTTAAAAATATCTCAACTTATTGAAAATATTATGTATTTGAGATTTTGCCATTATATTTTAGAACTTATGATCTATGTACACTCAACAGCATTTTATAAATATTGTTTTATTGTCCATTCGACAATCAGGAGCAAAGGTAAGTTGGTAAGTATTTCAATGCTTTTAAATCTTAATTTAGCGCCATTATTCAAAGTAATTACTGTAAAAAATTCGGTCTGTAGCTCTTAAGACAAGTTAAGGTGAAGGTCAAGAAATTATTATGAAGACAAGGAAACTAATTTGACCAACAGGTATGACATGTGCCGACGTCGCAAGGGTGGTCGCTGTACAAAAGGCACCGCTGGTAAATTAAATTTTAAAACAAACGTTCATTAGGATGGTGTTGTCAATCGGCGCGGCATTAACCGGCTTGAGAGTGAAACATTAATTATTTGCTTCATTATTCTTATTTATGAGGTAAAGGATTTGGTAATGGCGCTGAATATTAAAAAAAGAACACTATACAATAGCCGCTTGCACAAGATGACGTTGTTTCGTGAAGATATTTCGTTTTATTTCATTTCTTACGTGAAATGAGGTGAACAAACAATAGCACGACGATTTGTCGCAGATTTTTCTCAGAAACCAGAGAAATATAGAATCTTATTGAGTTTTATTCTTTCCATACAATTTCAGACTAGACATGTGCAGAAGACAATATCCCAACGATGCGTGCAATAGAGGGACAGCAGGTAGGCGTGTTAGAAATCTTACATTTTCCAAAAGCACGCCTTTTTCATCAAAGTCCCTCACCTATTTGTTCATAATTTTACACTTTGGATCCCCACTTGAATATACCTTTACCCAACTCCGTGATTCATATTCGCACCTTGTGAATAATATTCTGTCTTTTCTGCAGTGACTTCTTCTAGTTACACTGTAAATCTTTGTGAATGCATCATTTTAGATATTTAGATGTTGTTGTAAATATTAATCTTCTTCCATTGTATGTAGTTGGTCATAAAAAATATTTTGTATTTTATTATGTCTTCGTTGTCTCTATTTACTTATTCAAAATATTTTATTTCAATTGACTAAATATCTAAGCGTTTATTTTCATTCTCATGTATTGTTTTTAGATACTATCTGACTTCATCGTCATTTAAAATGACTCAAGAGTACGTAAATAACAAAGTTATAATAATTTAGGCATGAATTTGCTTTCTTAAATATAATAATTAATAGCATGATATTTTTGTGTAGTTTTGTTTTCAGTTCGATTATTTATAGCATATTTTTAAGAAATAGATAATCAGGAGGCCCACCTATGAAAAAATCGACTTAGTAATATAATCGACTAACTAATTTTGGTTGAACAAAAAAGTCACATCACTAAATGTCATGTGACTTGTTGACATGATACTGAAAGCGCGGGAAATTTCGATTTTATTTTATCTATTTCTGTGTTATTAATTGTGCTTTTCGCTTTAAATTAATACTAGATACTTAGGTATAACATTAATACGTAATAATATCTAAAATGGACATTAACTGATAAAATAATTAGGTATATGCAATTATTTAATTTTTTCCTAATCTTAATTGCATGCTATGGGTAAAATGTTAACTAACCGCAAATATAAATAAAATGGTGGTGCAACATAATGCTTTTGCGTGGATTTAATATGTTTGCAATGCATGTTTTGTGTATCCTATCTCCTCAACACTTCACTGTGAGTATATTAATCATATTTAAGTATTTTTTGTGTCCACGTATTTTTTTCACGCATCCTTCATCGAACTGTAAGTAGCCTTAGCCTATAAATATTTATTACCTTTTTACCTCAATGTCCTAAGTCCTTACATGTCACGCATTCATTTTAAAATCTCAATTCACAATTCTTGTACCCACCTATTCATTTTTATTTTGATACCTGTAATAGGTACCTATCCTCTGAAATTTATTGTTCTATTTTTTTTACAAATATTGACACATTCAGCCAAGTTAAGAATGAAGTATTTTTGGATGTGTCTTATACTTGATGATAATAATAATTAGGAAATAATTGTCAGACAAAATTCCTTCTCAATAATATTTCACATCTTTAACTGTTTCCAACTTGAATAATTATTTAAAGTTTCAATACTTACACGAATGTATGAAATAAAAGGTTTCGCGTACGTCGGCGGCGCTTGCGTGGTGAACAAGAGACTTGAGAAGGTCAACTCTGTTGCGATCATTGAGGATACCGGCGGCTTCTCCGGCATCATTGTCGCTGCTCACGAAGTTGGACATTTGTAAGTATTGCATCTACTGGCCTTCATACCTAATCGAAACGTATTTTTCTTGTAATATTGTTTACTTAGATACTACAAACAGCGTACAAAAGTACCAATCAATAATAAGCTTTATATCAACTGTACCTATGTACCAATTAGATATTTTTTAATATTATAATATCACATCACTAAATATATTTACAACTTAAAATTAATTACAACTAAACCTATGATGAAAAAGAAATTAAAAAAAAATTCAAATAAAAGTTTTTAGCTATACTTACTTAATTAGATTTTTAGGCTGAATGAGGTAATTTGAGGTGCAGTTAAAGTGTTTTTAAAAAAAAAGTTTTACTGAGTCACAAATTAAACCTTTGGACTTGTTATAGTCATTCTTATGACCTTCTTTTACATACTCATAGAGATGGTACAGTCCTCTATAATATTTATTTATTTTAATATTCCACTTTACTATCTGACTTTATACTCCTTTACACAATTACCAAAAAATCCTTCATAATTTCAGACTAGGAGCAGTCCATGACGGTAGTCCCCCACCCTCATATTTAGGAGGCCCCGGAGCTGAGAAGTGTAGGTGGGAGGACGGATACATCATGTCAGACCTGAGGCACACCGAGAAAGGATTCCGGTGGTCACCCTGCAGTGTACAGAGCTTCCATCACTTTTTGAAGTGAGTATTACAATATTATAAATTGTATTTTGAAATATTTTTCTTTTTTATTTTGGTCAATCATGGCTTGTTTGACTTAACAATATTTCTTGAAGGACTTGGCAGAACTTACCAATAATGTCATGACCTTTAAAATAACACTATTAAGTATTATCTAGTAGTATATCTTCGGTAAAATCTCTGTAGTCTGTTACTTACACTTAGGAATGGGTGAAAATGTCCCCACAGTCAAACCATTGTAACGGTTTTGTGGGGCTTAAATTATAAGATACTTACCTGTGTGATTTAAGGATAAATAAATTAAAAAATTATAATAAAAAATGTGTGAAAAATTTAATATATTATTACAAAATTACACAGCTTATATGGTATGATAGTTACATCTATATAATCTATTTCAAAGTTTTCTATTCATACCAATAAATAAATATATATATGAATTTATTTATATAGTTTTGTGTCACATAAATTAAGTCATAATACCTACCTGTTACACCTACTGTTGTTTATCTCTACATCTCCCCATGGCTGACTGTTGGAGAATGCCACCATTATTTTTTTTGAGGGGGTTAAATCATCCAATGACTTCTCTTCCCCACCTGGCATTAAGTCCGCTATCGTATGTTATACAGAAGTGTAAAATAAATAAAATAAATGAATAAATTGTCCATTTACAATTTCAGTGGCGATACAGCGACCTGCCTGTACAACTCCCCCCACGAGGACGACTCACTCCCGCGCGTGCTGCCCGGACGACTACTCACCTTAGACGCTCAGTGCCGGAAGGACCGAGGCACGAGGTGAGATCTATATTAAAACATTTACTTAAATGTTTATTTTATACTGCAACTACTTTAACAACTTTATTAATGAGGTTTTTATCCTCTCTGTAAATTGTTATTTTAGTTTTATTTTTAGTTCATTTTAAGTTGTATACACCGGATGGTGAAAAATCGGCCTCGTCCATGGACATGAGCACCAGGGGCGTTACAAGTGCGTTACCGGCCTTTTGGGGATTAGGAATTTGAGGATTGTTGGGGATTCAGGGATTAGAGAGATTGGGGGGCTTCCGATAACTTCACTTACGTGACTAAACACAACGCAAGCGTTGTTTCACGTCGGTTTTCTGTGAAGCCGTGGTATCACTCTTACTTATGTAGGCTCATAGTCTAAGTGGACTGTCACAATCACGGGCTGTTTGTGATGATGACATAACGCCTACTTAATTACGGTAATTAAACATAATATAACATTTATCCCCGCCTTTTATCCCCGAAGGGGCAGGCAGAGGTGCACATTATGCCATTGTACAATGTAACACCCACTTTTCACTATTTATGTTATGAGTCCCATGTAATAGGGGGTGAGCCTATTGGTATATACCGGGCACAATTCCAGACTCCGTGCTATTATTGAGATTTTTTTAAAAACCCAACGGGAATCGAATCCGAGACCCCTAGCCCGGCAGTTGTCCTTGCGACCACTCGGCCAACGAGGTAGTCGGTAACGGTAATTAAGTTTAAATTAAACTCAAACCGCAACCTATTGTTCTTTAACTGTGTCTATAATGACGGTACTCAACGAGTTAATATGAATTGTTATGTTGCAGCGCATGTTTCAAGGACGAGCGAGTGTGTGCGCAACTGTTTTGTTTCGACGCGGCCAGCGGGTACTGCGTCGCTTACAGACCCGCCGCTGAAGGATCGCCTTGTGGTGATGGACAGGTACAAACAATTATTTGTATATTTTCATACATAATATCACGCCTTTTATCCCCAAAGGGGTAGGCAGTGGTGTACATTACGGCACTTAATGCCACTGTAAAATGTAACACCCACTTTTCACTATTTATGTTATGAGTCCCATGTAATAGGGGGTGAGCCTATTGCCATATACCGTGCACAATTCTAGACTCCGTGCTACTACTGAAAAAGCCCAGTAATATTTTGCCCGACCCGGGAATCGAACATGAGACCCTTTGCCCGGCAGTCGCAATTGCGACCACTCGGCCAAACGAGGCAAAGAGAGGAAAAGAGGCAATTTTCATACATATTTGTATATATTATCGTCACGCCTGTGTCTCATTTGGGTAGCTAAAGACGAGATAGAATGCCAAACGATATGATTCTAGCCTTCTCTCTTTGTTTCATCTGCCTACATGTGTATTCCAAGGACGCAAAAATGTGTAATATTGTTTATATGAATTGCAAGTTCTATAGTTGTATGAAATAAAGGTCTCATCTATATTTCGAGTACAGGACCTACCAATGACAACGCCCAAGAAGTATTATCTAAATAAATATTTTCTTCTATCCTCATTCTCTCTTGGGTTAACTAAAGGCATATCAAATGCTTATGGGACGACGTGCTCCATCGTAGACCGCATTATCGCTTATCACCAGGCGATATAGTGATTAAACGTCGCCCCATCAAATATATGTATAAAAAAACATATATTTACTTTGTTTCAATGTTAAAACAATGTATGTATGTTTCAGTATTGTATAAACGGTCGGTGTATAACCGAACACGAGAACATAATCCCCGACTACTCGCAACACACGCCGAGCTACGTGCGGCCGGAGACGAGCCCCTTCTATGGAAATATCACCAGGTGCGTATCATATTTAATGTTACAGGCGTGATAGTTGCTATTCTGAACTGGATAGTTGTTGCTCTGAGTGTGATAGTTGTTATTCTGAACGGGATAGTTGATTCTCTATAAGACAGTGATAATTGCTATTCTGAAATGAATAACTGTTGCTGTGTATGAAACTATGAAAGTTGCTATTTTAAATGGGATAGTTACTGCTTAGAATGTGATAGTTGATATTATGAATGAGATAGTTGCTATTCGAGATAGTTGTTTCTCAGAGTATGATAGTTGCCACTCTGAACGGGATAGTTGCTATTTTGAACGAGATTATTGTTTCTGTAAATGTGATACCTAGTTGCATTCCTGAACGGGTTAGTTGCTATCTTGTACGAAATAGTAGCTATGATGTATGTAAGAGTTGATATTATTGTAAATGGCATAGTTAGTTACTGTGATATTAGATTTTCACTATTATTTTATTAACTTGTGTTTGTTAAGACTAAGACTTATTATACCTAAGTGAAGTTAAATATAAGATTGTAATGAATATAAAAATGTTTATAAAACCATACAGCAAAGCACAAACCGACTGAATATAGTCACAATACTGGCACAGCCAATGAGAAAGCAACACATTCTCATTGCACCCAGTATGTGTACATACGGGAGCACACATGACTAATACTGTATTTCTTTAACACGTAGTAACGATGGAACGACACAGCCGTACGTAGCTAGTACCTCGGCGCCAACAGCACAAACCACAAAATATAAGAGCACAGAATACACTACAACTAGTACTACAACGACCACCACAACCACAGAGAAACCATACTTCCAGTTCACGACAAGGAAACCATTCCAGTTCTTTACCACTAGAACAACGAGTTCAACACCAACAAGTATCACATACCCAGTAAACAAATACTCGATCACATCAACAAAAAGTCCCTACGACTTCAAGGACTTCACAACTCGACCTACAACAACCACTTCGACCACAGAGAAAAGAGGTTTCTACAAAAAGGAGGACTTTGACGGCTTTTTCAGACGGTCCACGACAAAAAGTCCGTATCAAGATAAAAGTATAAAGTCCGTTTTCAAATTCGGCACTTATTATTCGCAAGCCAAGTCCAGTGATAACTCTATAAGGCCTGATGCTAATTCGCAGCAAGTTCAAATCGAACCGGCGAGGTTAACGTACTCGTTTCGAAGGAATATGACCACGGGAGAACTAGTTCGACATTAAGTTGCCAATATTTGGTAAGAATGGACGATGGAATCATTCTATCTTGCATCGATATCGTACTTACTTCATGCCATGCCCGTCTTGTGAATATTGTCATGGATTTCTGTATTCATTTTCACTATTGGTTTTAGTGTGATTTCTGTTTTTCTAAGTCTTTCATAATTATTAGATCTGTAGTTAGACTGTGTGATCTGACCCTATATAACCAATGGTACATTTTCAATCTTTATTAATTTTAATTCAGAATCAACTCAGCTCATAATTATATCTGGGCTTAAGACTATTTCAGACCATCGACAAACAAATAGTAAATTTTTTCTATCATATTAGCTATTCTGCAAATTTTTTTAATGTAATTTAAACTGTCAAACACCAAGCGGACACCGGTGACCGCAACCTATTGTTCTATAATTGTGTCTACAAAGACGGTACTCGACGACTTAAGTACCTGCCAATTACATTTCCGTTTTGGTGAACACTGTATACCATCCATACATGGGCCATATATTTCTAATAAAACGACTGAAAGTGAATATCCTGAAACATAATACCAACTGAAGTCATCATTACTTCTGTACAAAATTAAATACTTCTACATTACATTGACTATCTTCCACAACTTCAAACATGGAGACATCACATTTACATTGTACATACTATGATACTATAACTACTCTATATTTCTAAGATTTTGTGCATACTCTATATAATATACCTAAATACTGTTATATAAATGTGTGTATTATAATATAAACATGTTCGTTCTTCTTTATATACCTGGTACCAAAAAAATGGAGCTACAGGCGAATATTAATTTATTTTTATTTGAAAAATATTTGCTTATACATGTATTTTATTGTGTCGTATAAAAGGCAATATAGTTAACATTAAAATGAGAGCATTTTATTAAAGGAATATTTTTTTTAATTTATATATTTGATAAAATGAAAAAAGCTAGTGGCTCTGTTTCTTTACTCCCAAGTGTATTTATAATCTTTAGCATGTTTGTTTCAGTTCTTCAGTATTATATTTTTTATTGTAATTATGTAGCTCTATTGTATACAGTTTCCGATATCATTTTCTTCTTGCATTAACCTTTTGAACGCCAGTGTCGGATATAGACGACATACAAAATATACCTACATAAAAATGACTTTTTTGTCATAGTAGCGAATTAGAACACTTTTTGTTGGTCGTCTATAGCTGACAGTAGCGTTCAAAAAGTTAAAATGTGATGGTATTCGATATTTAATGAGTTATTTCTTCTAGCAGCCGCCACTAACGCTAGGAGCGGGCCGAGCCTTGAAGACTGTCTCGCTGGAACGACGCGACTCCCCAACGACCCAGTAGCGGCGCCTACAAGGGCACAGGGCAGTCCTCGTCCAGTCCCAAACACATTACAGATTGTGAACCGCACACACCCACGTCACGAACAACGACATCACCTCTACAATTCGTATAATTTTAATATCAGTGTAATACTCGAACTTAATAGGTAATTTTGGTAGTAAGTAGCTGTAATAAGAGCAAGCAGACCAAGATATTTGCTTGTTTTTATTCCGAAAACTCTTTGACACGCGGGAGTGTGCGTTTTGTGTGTGAAATAAATTGTGTCCGAAGACAATGCTTTATGAAAGTGTCGGACACAGTTCCGTGAGTGATATTACAATGTGATTGTGTTATTAATGAACTTATAAGTACACTAGAATATTAGGAACGTTAGGAGCTGCGTCCAAGTGTGCTGCGCTCGGTACGTCGGTACGTCGGTACCCACTACTTGGACAACGAGAAATACTCTTAGCTTTGAGTTTTAAAGGTTGTAAAATATCATCAATGTTACATAAATAAAAGAAACTGCCACGAAGTGCCTTTCATACAGTAATTATTAAGAAATGTTAAAATAAGATTTATTTTTTTATTTTTTGTTTTAAAACTGACTTCAAGAGCGACTGGTTCGCGGTCTTTTGAAATTAGGTTTACTCTTTATTTTAAGTAAATTTTACATTATACAAAAACTTCAATTGGTTTTTTTGTTCTTATGAAAAATTCAATTTGTTATAATTTAAGCTGTTTTTAATGTCTAAAATTATTTATGAAGAGATATTAAATCTTTAATAAAGTTACCAATAGTGTAAAAGTCTACATTGTAATTCGGTTGTATGAACATGCCTTTAGGAGAACAATTGTATTGTAACTTGGACATCACTTGCCGTTGATATACCTATTTATTGTATTCAAACTATTTATGTATAAAAGCCTTATAATCCTCCAAAACTGTCTAAATTTTAAGGAAAAAATATAGACAATAACGAATACGAAATCATGCTGTTTTATTTTTTCTTTTCGTAGGTGCCCTCTATATAAAACTCCACCCAATTACCTAATAGCACAAACATACATTTCAAACAAGACTACCTCTCCGAATTTCATTCCATAGGAATCTACGCTTTCTACACAAGCAAATGGCTTCACTAGAGGACTGACCGATAGACAGACATTTTTTTTTCTTTAAATATTTCAAACATAACATCACGCCTTTATCCTCGAAGGGGTAGGCAGAGGTGCACACAGAAGTAACACCCACATTTCACTATTTATGTTATGAGTCCCATGTAATAGGGGGTGAGCGTATTGCCATATACCGGGCACATTTCCAGACTCCGTGCTACTAATGAGACTTTTTAAATATTTCAATATTTTGTTTTGACGTTCAAAAGTGTCTTCCTGGTGTAATTGGAATAAATGATTTTGACTTTGACTTTGAAAAATTCTAGACCATTTTTGCAATTCTCTTAAATGATAACTAAGGTGAAACAAATTTAGGTTATAATGAAACAAAAACATAATTCCCAACACCTATTTATTTTGTCACCATTTATAAAAACCAGCTTCAGATTGAGCATTATAAAACAGTTATAAATTAAATTGCTAAATGCAAAACAAGTGAACACATACTATTGCGCTAAGAGGTGTGCGCACAATGCATTAGACTACAAAATATACAAAAATAGTGTCATACATAGACTTCAATGCACACCATGAAAATCAGTCGTTAGGTACACATTTATTATCAAATGAAAAAAAAATACAACATTCTTTGAACCAAAAACACGTACAGTACCCGGCAATGAATATTGCACATTGACTTTTGGAAAGGGTCAATTTTATGTAGTACCTATTACGATCATTTACATTAAAAACTTCTTTTTCAACCTTTTATTGATTGATTGAAACTCGACTATTAACGACTACGTGGCCTACTGTCTCTTTCTAAAAGTCACCGTGCAATATTTATCTCCAGGCACTGTAATAAATATAACTTATTTCATGGTTTCTCTTAAAAATAAGAACCTTTTTTCACTCAGGATGTTGACAACACTTCTAACAAACTTTTTTTAGTGAGATATGCCCGAATACTGAAATGCTACTATTTTTTTTTATCTTGAATGGCAATAGCGTCTCCTTTACAGTGTTGTCGACTATACTGCCAGTGTCGAGTGGTGACAGTAGTTTAATTAATGAAGCGTCGAACTTTAACTTTCTGGTTACCATTTTGGAGAATCGGTTGCCAAAGAAAAAAAAACTTTCTGGTAGTTGTTACATAACATAATTATCATTTTATCCCCGAAGGGATAGGCAGAGGTATATTATACCACTGTACAATGTAACACCCACTTTTCACTACTTATGTTATGAGTCCCATGTGATAGGGGGTGAGCCTATTGCCATATAGTTGTTATGGTAGTTGTTAGTAACTGGAAATTTTAAGTCGTACTTAAATATCGTGCCATCTCTGTCATTTTACAAAGAGTTTGTTGTGACAGAACTATACTTAAGCGCGACTTCAAATTGTCATTTCAGTATTCGGACATTAAGGACTAAAAAGGTTCACTCACAGAGTTTTGTTAGCCTTTCGAGGCTATAGCAGATGGAGCGCTGACATGTTTGAATACTATTTTAGCAAGCATACCGACTGACATGCAGAACACAAGACCGGCTGGCATGAACTTCCTGCTGTTGTAATACCTGCAATTAAATTTCAACTTGTTTATATTTCCTTTTGGTAATTGTGTTATTATTAATTGGTCAGTTTAAAGTACTTAGGATATAATAAAACGGAGGTAAATAATGTAAAACCTTTTTGATTTACCTTCAAGGGTATACAATAAACTGATTCTACGATTTCTTGGATAGTGTAGATACATTTTTTTTATGGCATAAGCCGGTAAACGAGCAGACGAATCACCTGATGGTAAGCAATCGGCGTCGCCCATCGACACCTGGAACACCAGAGGCGTTACAAGTGCGTCACCGGCTTTTTGGAGATTAGGAGTTTGAGGATCGTTGGGGATTCAGGGATTGGGGAGATTGGGGAAGGGGAAGGTAATTGGGCCTCCGGTAACCTCACTCACACGACGAAACACAACGCAAGCGTTGCTTCACGTCGGTTTTCTGTGAGGCCTACATAGGTGTACTATAAAAATACAGTGTGACTATGATGAGAACTAGGCTTACTATATATATATTATTACTAGCTACTTCTACGCTCTGCTTGGTGCCTATTGATCGTGGAGTGTTTTTTTAACCTTCTTCGACAAATGGGCTTATCCAACACAAAAAGAATTTTACAAATCGGACTAGTAATTCTTGAGACTAGCGCATACAAACAAACAAATTCTTCAGTTTTATATAGGGTGGAATTTTGTTATGCCACCTGATGGTGAAACTCTTAATACTTTAAGTGCTTTAAACATTGGGTCAACCATTGAATTAATAATTTAAGATTTCATTGTTTTCTTTTCATTCAATATTAGAGGGAAAGCGTACGACTGGCTAAAATCATACTTATCTGATCGGACACAGGCGGTGGAGATCTCAAGTTATAATGAGATATCCAAAACACGTGAACTATATCGTTCTTCCTTTTTGACAAATGAATACGGTGTGCCTCAAGGTAGCATTTTGGGCCCTACATTGTTTTTGCTATACATTAACGACTTTCCAAATGTCATAAACCACGAATGTGTATTATTTGCGGATGATACTACTATTGTCGTAAAATGTAAGAATAAAAGTACTTATGAGAGAGAAATAAACACCGTGCTCCAGACAACTATACAGTGGCTAGAAGGGAACAACCTAAAAGTTAATATAGATAAAACTAAATTCATTCAGTTTCATACCTACAGGAATAAACCCGCCGAATTAAATGTGATGTATAAAGGGATAGCTCTGTCAGAAGTTGAGTCAGTGAAATTTCTTGGGATTACACTGGACAAGTTCTGCTCTTGGAAGAATCAAGTGCAAGATGTTTGTGGTAAAATTAATAGTTTTGTTTATCCCTTGAGACGTATCAGCCGTGAAATATCGAGAGAGGCTGCAATGACTGCGTATCACGGATACATATCCTCCATATTGCGATATGGGGTTATTCTTTGGGGTCGATGTGTTGAGATAGAACAAGCATTTATAATGCAAAAAAAGTGTATTAGAGCGATATTCGGGTTGAAGCAAATAGATTCCTGTCGCCCGTTCTTTAGAAAATACAAAATTTTAACCTTGCCTTGCCTCTACATATTAGAGTCGTGTATATTTGTTTTTAAGCATAAGCGACTATTTGAGAATCCGGCAAGTTATTACGCTCCACGGTCTCACAATGCCAACAAATTATATCGACCTAAAACAAATCTCACACTCACATCAAATAACAGTTACATTATGTGCATTAAATTATATAACAAAGTTCCAAATTCCATTAAGGCACTACCTTTTCATAAATTTAAACGAGGTTTAATAAACCTGCTAATTGACAAATGTTTTTACAGTGTGCTTGAGTATTTAGATTATAAATTGTAATATGTATTTAATGGTTTGTGAATTGTAATGTAATCTATTTATAATATGTGTGACATTCCTATAAAATTGACATTTATAGAATATTGTGTGTGACATTTATGACATTTTGTATTAATTTTGTGACATCTTCTATTTTATAAAATTCACTTCTAATCGTAATTTTCTTTGAGATAGCAGTATAATAAAATTTTGACAAGTCTGTAAAGTACCTACATTATTTTTGCACGCCGATGTTGAAGGCAAAATAAGAGGACGTACCTATGTTATTAGAAAATGACAACTATCTGTACCTTATTTACGCAAATAAATAATTTTTGATTTTGATTTTGATTTTGAAGTTTGTTAAAGAAATTTCATCCTTATTGACCCTAACGATCGATGCAATAAAAGTACAGTATGCAACTTTTACAGATTTTAGTTAGTAGTTTTAGTTCACAGGTTCGATTACCGTGTGCGGCAAGCGAGTATTTAAAAATCTTCGAATGCCGTTTTCTTTCTTTTAAAAAATAATGGAATGTTTTCTTTGAGTTAAATTTTCTATCTGAAGTACTAAGAGTAAGAGTCCCCTATAAAAAAAGTGTAAGATAAGATAAATGCGAAAGTTTGTGTACTTATTTGTGAGATTAGGGTGAAATTTGAAAAAGGTGTAGAGTATGGCATGGATTAACATTATATACTTCTTTGTCCCACGGGAACGAGGGCAAAGCCGCGGGCTACAGCTGGCATAATTTGGTACCTGTATCCCATGAGACCTCCCAGAGCGGATGTGGTGCCCAACATCAGAGTGTAGTTTGAGGGATCCTGGCTCAGCTGGTAAGCGCCAACACCTAGAAAAGTTTATTTAAAAAATAAGTAATTTTAGTAGGTAACCCACTTCAAAAAAGGTGCCCAATTTGACCTGTATGTATGTAGGTATGTATGTGCGAGGTTATCTCACGACTCGCTGAACCTATTTTGATGTAATTTTCAGAAGTGTTTGTTACACTCAGTAGACGGTTTATACATGAATTTAACCGACATCAAAAAAGAGGAGGTTTAACCCGTCGAGCGTTTCAAAATAAAAACAAAACATACTAGATTTTATAAAAGAGAAAGCAGCATGGAGCATTTTCTCTTATGATCCACCGGGTGCTCATAAGGACGCTCGAGGGGTTAAGACGGTTTTTTAAACGTAGTTTATAAAAGAATTATTTATTATACCTACACAAAATAAACGCGAAGTGCTGCTAATGAATATGAGCCTCTAGCATGGCTTGAAACTAGTCGAGTTCCTCGTCGAATTATTACGTGAGTAAGCCGAAAATGATAATAATTAATTTACATAAAACAAGGTTCATTAAGCCTGACCAAGTCGCACTAGTTTTTTTTTTAGTATAGTAATGGTTAACTGCTCTAAATGCGAAACCAATTCCTTTTAACGCTAATGTTAATGGTTAATGGTGTTTTGTCTTACCTAGGATCGATCCAAAAATGAGCCCAGCGCCCAAAGAAGGTATGGATCCTGAAATTAAAATAAAAAGTAAACAATTAAGTATCACAAAATAGACTAAAATGCTGAAAGAGTTAAACACAAAATAATTTGATTTAAAATATTAGGTAAATTTATAACATTAGTTTCATGGAGTTTCTTGCTCGTTCTTCTCCATAGGAATCTACACCTTGGAATGATGAAGTAAATAGCTTTACCTTTAATTTTTTTATTGACGTTCAAAAGTGCCTTCCTGGTCTAATTGAAATAAATGATTTTGACTTTGATTACAAATCCTAACTAGTAGCTTCGAGACTTAGGCCTATTGTTCACGTTGTCGCGGAGAACCTAACGGGTTACCGGGGCTCCGGCTCGACATCCAGGAGGAGGAACGGGGTGGTTTTTATTTAGTCAGTAAGAGTCTGACACTCCCTCCCGCCTCACCTAGGCGGGAGCAGTCATTTGATGATTTTCCCTCCTTAAAAAAAATTGTTCATGTTGCGTCATTCAACGAATATACCTACGCATTCGTCAAAAATGAGGTTTAACGTTCTCGCTTCGTGGACAGTTTTCATTATTCCTAAACAAGATACAAGCATTTATCATTAGTAGACCGCCTATTATTTGTGAAGGATGCATGCATTCGTCAAATGACGCAACGTGGACAGAGAGGCCTTAGTACGAGTTTGTTTTACGTTTAAAGTAATCGTAACGAGTACGCGTTTGACGTTCTGAGTGCCAAGCACGAATAACTATCGCATTCGTAACGTAATAGTATCGAACCAACCAATCAGAACGCTTAACTCGCTCGATACTATTACGTTACGAATGCGATAGTTATTCGTGCTTGGCCCCCTGATTGGTTGATTCATTGGCGGCGGCCAATCAGAGTGCCGAACGCGTACTCGTTTCGAATACTTTAACGTTCGGGGTAAAGGCTACTGTTATGATCAATCTTCTAAACATAATTTTTCGTCAAAACAAAGCGTTCTTCTCAGGTACATAAATTGCTCCACATAAGAAAGGTGTTAAAATTCTTCAACACCAACATAAAACATTGAGCAGTATAAAAAATAATGATAATTTGCAGATAACAAATAATGGTAATTATAATCAAACAATACTTGCACAAGTAATTGTAAACTACATGAGCATGTGCATGTTAATAGTAAATTAAACAAACCTATTGAATTTAAATACAATAGTGTTTTCAGTGTTAAGTCTACACATCGGTAAAGTATCGTGGTAGCTTATAACTTATCTTTAAGATGTGACATTCAAATTACAATCTTATGACCTTGACTTTAAGACCCTGTTTAATTACAACAATTTCAAGTTTTTTTGACACAGCTGGTAATTGTATAATTATTCATTCTGGTGGCTGTTTCTGATATTTTTTGCAATATGTGAGTGGAAATGTTGCTACACAGTTGCTGCCTACATGCTTATTTTAACAAAATAAAACAGATTGACACTGTTTATGTATGTAATAAAACAAACTATTTAAATGAACAGATTTTATTTAACTTGATAAACTTACTGCAGGTGACAAAAATCTAATAGAGAAAATGTCTTTGAATTTTCACAGATCAGAAGAATTATTTTGAAATTCTAATTGTAGTAATAGTAATAGACTGAAAGCAATACAAACGAGGTAGGATAATAAATAGGTCTTTACCTATGACGTGCGACTTTACCTACGAAATATGCATTGCATGGGTCATTATTGCATTGCATGGGCAAAATAGATGAAAAAAAATGGTTTCAATTTCTTCATACATAACGGCTACGTATATGCCCTGGTTGGCATATGCATAATGCCCTTCTTAAAGAAATCAGCTGGACGGGAGGTAACAAATTATTCAAAGGCATTTTGCGCTAAGAAGTTATCCAAATTCTGGAAAAAGTTGATCAATGATGACGAAAAAAAAAATGAAATGAGATGAAAATGTAACACTTATAGAATAAATGAACAAAATATGACTACCTAAGTGCTTTTGGAAAAAATTCATGTATTTAAATTAAAATTAATTTGAAATTAGAATTCTTAGCCAAACAAAAATTATTTTGATTTGAAATGGCCAGTACTGCAGAATGTGCTCCACCTGGATTTCAGGTGTTCATCTAAAGCTGTTCGCTCATAAAAATTATCTACACAATACTTTTCTTTAGTAGAGAATGATCAGATACAATTTGGGTACGAATTGACTACGACACTATACATTCAGTGTATAAATCGATTGTATCTATAGACACAAGTGTCTGCAATTAGAAAATTTATTGCGACACGGTAATTAGTGCCGCCTCAGCTGCCGGCCGGCTTATGATCCTTAGAAGTGTGAAGAGTACAGACACTAATATCTGTCTGACATTTATGTCATAAAGTATTTAAGTGTGGGCGAGCAATGCTTCGGCACGAATGGGCCGGCTCGACCAGAGTGATACCACGACCTCACAGAAAACCGACGTGAAACAACGCTTGAGTTGTGTTTATCGTGTGAGTGAGGTTACCGGAGGCCCAATTACCCTCCCTAATCCTTGAATGCCTAACAATCCTCAAATTCCCAATTCCCAAAAGGCAGGTAACGCATTTGTAACTCTCGGTGTTTCGAGTGTCCATGGGTGACGCCGATTGATTACTATCAGGTGATTCGTCTGCTAGTTTACCGGCTAATGCTATAAAAAAAAATTGTGTCATAGTCTATTCATACTTCTATGGATTGCATTTTTTTTAAGGGTGGAAAATCATCGAATGGCTGCTCCCGCCTGGGTGAGGCGGGAGGGAGTGTCAGACTTACTGACTAAAAACCACCCCGTTCCTTTTCCTGCACGTCGAGCCGGAGCCCCGGTTACCCGTTAGGTTCTCCGCGACTTCTATGGATTGCATGCAGTTGCTATACGGGCTAGAGCCATCCCTACCTACCTCACAGTATGTACATATGTTGAAGAATGTCCAATAATCATGACCATCTAGAAAATATTTACATCATACACATCATTCCGTTTTATCATAATTAGCATAATAATAGAATGTTATTGATAACAAGTTGTGTTATTAATAATACCTGTACTCAATTCTTATGTAAAGAGTTTTTATTAACACCAAACAATGGTTAATTAAGTTGGATGAATGTATTCATTAATTATAAAGTTGCTCTTAAACTATATTTTAATTATGAATTAGTCTGGTACTGTATTTATGTGCAATAAGGACTTAATAATATGCGGAAAAGGGCAAAAGGCTCCTCCAACCCTGAAAGAAGCGAGACATAGTGTAGGACTTTTGACTAAACTTCAGCATACACCTAACAAGCACGGCTCCGGAACGGCTCCAACCCAGCAATTAACTTGTCATTTCAATATGAACTTTAAATTGTATGTCGTATGACAAATTTCATAGCGTCAATATAAAAAAAACTGTCTTTTTGTATTGTTGCCAAAGCAAAAACGCCCTGCAGGAGCCGTGCTTTTTATGTGCTATGACCTTAGACCCTACCCCATTCTAACTTCTGCTATGAGCCAGACCCCATTAACCCTTTTGGTTCTCAGCATTTTATATTATAACTTTTTTTTTGCCCCACACTAGGATGTTCTCCTGTGTTGTGGGTGCTTCACATACACACACCTAGACCCGGAACAACAATCTGTGGATCACACAAAGAGTTGTTCCGTGCGGGAATCGAACCCGCGACACGCTGCGCAGCAGTCAGTTGCCAACCACCGCGCCAACCGTCCAGTCATCAACTATCTACTACAGTGCGGTTTCACCCGCTACTTGCGCTTTATATAATAAAAAAATTATAAGATAATTTTTTATTCTGTAGTAGGGTTTTCAACCCGGGTATTTAAGACACTATTTTAATATATGGGTGCTATTTTCCGAGTAACGTTTTAATATTCATCAAAAAACTAGCTCCTGCCACCAACTTTTTCCGCATATGTTCCAATATACATAACATAACATCACGCCTTTTATCCCCGAAGGGGTAGGCAGAGGTGCACATTACGGCACTTAATGCCACACTTTTCACTATTTATGTTATGAGTCCGATGTAGTAGGGGGTGAGCCTATTACCATATACCGGGCACAATTCCAGAGTCCATGCTACTACTGAGAATTTTGTAAAAACCCAGTAATACTTTGCCCGACCCGGGAATTGAACCCGAGACCCCTTGCCCGGCAGTCGCACTTGCGACCACTCGGCCAACGAGGCAGTTATTCCAATATACCTTTTTTTAAATCATTGCCCCACAATAGTATTATCTCCTGTGTCATGGGTGCGTTTACAAACATACAGTTTTACATACACATGACACCCAGACCCAAAACAACTGACCAGAGTTGGCACGGTGGCTGGACAACCGACTGCGACAGCAGGTTCGATTCCCGCACGGAACAACTATTTGTGGGATCCACAAATTGTTGTTTCGGGTCCGGAATATATATGAACATGTGTATATGAATTTGTATGTTTGTAAACGCACCCACAACACAGGAGAAATAAAAGTGTGGGGCAAAGTATCTTAAAAAAAAAGTTTATTTTACAATCCTTTTTTTCCTACTTTATTCAAATATTTATTATTTGCAAATAACATACTAAACTGCCAATCTCACAAGAGAGAAGAAAAAAAATAATAAGTTTAATACTGATGAAGAAGAAGTATGCAAAAATGCTAGACCAAAGTGATTAGCAGAGGACACATATCGTGTAACACCTATTTTTCTCTACTTATGATACAAGTCTTGTTTACTTGACAACTAACCACTACACTTAGATACTACAGCTTATGCCTTCACAAAAAAATTATGACTTTACAAAGAGATAAAACGCTCAATAAAAGTTCTTAAAGGAACTTTTGGTACAAAATTATGATGTTATAATGCATTACTTTATCAATGTCTTGGAATAGTGAATAGGAATCCTTTTAGATAACATATAATTAAATTCACAGTAGTTATTTTAAACATGTAAGTCAGCTCAGACTGCAAAAAATTGGTGTGATTCAATTTTATTATCTGTAAAAACAACAATATGTACCCATATTTGTGCAAATAAATAATTAGAATTTAAATTTGAAGAAAAACAAAATAACAATGTAATATGACACAGATCTGTTATCAAAATACATAGCATGATATTTTCTACTAGTCTTGTATTGATGACTGAACTTAATCAGCTTCCGCCTATTGGATAAATTTACGATAGGTGCACAAAAAAGATAATAGCACTTATCGAATTTATTTTCAGGTGATTACATAAAAGAATAAAATAACTTTGTCATAACCATAAAATAAATACACAATTTACATACTTCTAGAATATTACCAATAGACAGTACTATGTTCGGTACTTTAGTTTTTAAAATATGCGAAGGAAATGATTTAGTAAAAAAAAATAACTAACCTGCTTTCGCGTAACCCATAATGCCGCCAGCGGCAACAGTAGCAGCATAAGCGAAGCTCAAAATATCGACACCCATTTTGTTATTTCAATTGAAAGATATTTTCTCAAAATATTTTTATACTTTCCAAGCAAAGTTATTAAATTTTCTAAGTTCAACAACAATACGTGCTTCTTCTATCAGCTGAGTTGAAGTTTCGATTCAGTCATCACTTCACGTCATTTTTATTCACTTCATCTGACGTTGTCACCCAGTGTTGTTAATAAATAGCACAGAGTAGTATTAAAAAGTGTTGAATTTATGATTCAGAATTCACAGTTCCTCAGCAAGATTGAACAGCGGTAGCAGACATTCATTTCTATCGATATTCAGATATCTACAAAAATGACATGCTCTTCACAACTACTACGCATCAATAACAAATACAAGTCCAAATCAAATCACTGTGATTTTTAAATTAATTAATTTGTTGAATAGGTTATTGTATTGAATCATCCCGCGTTTCTAATAATTGAAAAAGGGCCGCTACCACTTTCAAGCTAAACTCCTCAAATCACAAAATACAACAAATATAAAGCCATTGTTACATCCACGAAAGATACTTCTTTTTTTTCTCTATAGTGTATTCTTTGCTTTTGCTGTGCTGTCACTTTTCTTGTCACATTGTTTTCATTTCTCAAATCCAATGTCATGAATTAATCAATTTTGACAGTTCGTTCGTGATAGAATTTTAATCAGAAATATGAAAATTTCCTAAAATTACAGTTTTGCCGACTCATTATTCAACTGCCATATCTTCGGCAACCTACAAAATAACCTCACAAAAATGTTGCCCTAACCGTGCTAGACTATTTCGTCATACTTTGCAATACGTCACAGATACAACTTCCACAGCTGATTGTGTATAAAATTATGAGTTTTCGTGTGCAAGGCCAGTATTCAGTCGTTCCTAGTCGCCGATAGCGGTCGACTGCGCATTCGGATTACAAAAATATTGAGCTTAGAGTATTTTTTGTGTGTGTGATATTGGCCGGTAACCTTGGCTGTGTGCGAGGCCGCGAGTACCTAACTACCTAATACAAATAAAAAAGTTAATCTAGTTGGTCACGATGTTGAAGACGGCGTCTAAAGTGACAATAAATACCGGCAACGTGCTGAACTTGATCGACATCAAGAAGAAGGCTGGACAGAATGTGACTGAGGAGGTTAGATTTATATTTTATAATAACTTCAAGGATGTTTTAGTAATACATACTCATACATACTGTAAATACTAACTTAAATTACATCACCGATGCTTCTCAAATGCATACACAGCATTTTTGCATTGCTGTACTCACTTGCTTTTAGTTAGTTCATTTGAAGTATGGTTAATTATCCATTTATCTTTAATCTTTCAAGATAATATGAGTACTAAATTATGTGGCTCTTCATATTTAACATAAAGTATATTTTTATGTTCAAGATATCATGCTTTTTGCTTCATTTTATGAAGTCATTTTGTAACAATTTTATGGGTTAATTGATAGTGATTATGATATATGAATAGATTACCTTTTATTCATATTATTATTCTTAAAATAGTCAATTTATTATCTTGGTAATTAATTTAAAAATATAAACTATAATTTCAAAAATTCCCCCTAAAATAACCAATTAATTTATACATATATAAAATAATGTTTTTTTTTCATCTAAACAAATGACAGACAATAAAATAAGTTTTAATTAGAATAGGTACTAAGTTACTGCAACAGCCAGCACAAATGAGATATAAATGTTTTTGACTTGTGTTCTGAATTAAAATGCAAGTTAATATAAAAATTGTATTATAATTAGTAATATAATAATATTAATTATAATTATTACTTAACTAAACTTTATTATGCTGCCCTTTCAACTAGATATGAAATCATGATATAAATAAAAATATAAAAAAAAAATATTTCTCAAAATACTCTACAGATACAAATTATTTAAGATGTTACAATTATGAGACTGGTGTCTGTTAAAGACAGAACCTGTGTTATAGATCTCCATGCCTAGGTGACTCCAGAAACATTAAATCAAAACATAACTAATCTTTAGCAAGTGCCTAAGTAAGTACCTTACCAGTTTTAATCTGACAAAACAATGTATCTATCTGTCTAACTATAGTATATCAAACAATATATTTAATCAATAACTTCCTACATCACTTGTTGTCATAACACACATAATTATGACATGTGATACCTACACACTACATTTACTAATAAGTTCTAAGAGGAAATAATTGATTGTTCATTTGTATTGAATAGGTTCCGAAATTACTGGATCAATTTAAAAAAATCTATCCTCTTTGCAATTCATTTGCAAGTCATTCGATGATTTTCCCCCTTAAAGAAAAATCCTCTTTGCTAAGTGTATTGTTTAGGGACAGGTAGTAATACAGGCTAGATGTTATTCCAATTAGATTTTGATTTGGAGACTCTAATTAGTTGCAGAATGTGGGTGAAGTTATTTTAGCTCAATTAGTCATTAAATAGTCGCCAGTCATGGCAACTATTCAACATTTTCCTTATCTTATAGTTATAAATATATATTGAGTCGATGTCTTAATAAACTGTAGTATACAAACTGGTTACAACACCACAGATTATTAAGTAATAAAATTTAAAAAGGTTTCATTCATACATTGTTATGAATGGCATTTAACATCTGTGGAGACTGTTACTGTTTCTTTTTTTATATTTATTATAATATACTGTTCCTTCCGAAAAAAATATTGATAATTTGATAGTTAGAATTGTTAGGGCTATATTTTAAACCTTAGCTAAACTTAATCCTTGAAATCCTTCATTCCAATTCTTCTTTAAGTGCAAGAAGGTAATTGTGAATATGTTTTCATTCTCCTTTTGTTTTCATTATTTGACTGTAACTACATACTTCCAACATTTAACTCTTTGAGTACCGTCATTATAGACACAATTAAAGAACAATAGGTCGCGGTCACCGGTGACCGCTTGGTGTTTGACAGATTAAAAAGAAACAAATTATGAATGTTACTTACTCATGGACCCTACATCCCTTCCCAATGCAGAAATCCGTAACTAGGCATTAAAATTGTAATTAACTAAAATGTAAACCCTGATGATAGCTGTATGGTAGTCTAGGTGACTATTTATGTAGTACCTACCCATCGTAAGATGCCAGAATACACTTACACATTCATCATCGAAGACGAAAATAAAAATAATATTATAAATGTGTTAGTTTATATATTTGTGTGTATATATGTATGTTTGTTACTCAATCACATCAAAATGGCTTTAGGAATTGGGATGAAATTTGGTACAAGGACAGATTATGGTCTAAAATAATGCTTAAGCTACTTACTATCCTTTTTTTTTTCTATCGCGATGGAAATCCTCATGGACTTCCCGCGTCGTGGGGACGACGAGGGGGCGTGCCGGACTCTTACCCGCTAAAACCACCGCGGTGTTCCTTCACTGCCTGTGACCGTGACCCGGGTTGCCCTTACGGAATCACCACAAAGCTACTTACTATCCTAAGAAAATGTGGGCGAAGTCGCGGCAGAAGCTATAAGTTACATAAATTTTCCTTAACAGGACTGACTCATGAATAATAGTTAATGAGTTGTGAATGGATGTAAAACAATAGGTGTTTGTAATAAAATTATTTATTTATTGTGTTTGCCTTGTACACAATATTGTACACATGGTGACTTAGATCAAGGTTAAATTGTACTATTGCAAAGTTTAGTTAGAAAATGTATTCAATATTTGAAAAATATAATTATGGAAAATTGATTTGTAAAAAAGATGATGAAAAATGAAGGTAGATGATAAAGCAAGCCTTATTACTTTCACTATTGAATAGAGACTTTCCTCTTAGGCCATAATTCTTGCACTAGACAGGCAGCTTTGGGGGCACAGTTACGTCATAAAAGGTTTAAAGTTTCGAGGTCTGTAACTCTTGAAAGGATTCGGCTGCCCTATTGTTCTATCAAAGGTAGCCAAATCTTGGGGGTGTCGAATCCTGCTCAAATAAGGTCCCTAAAAATTATTCCCTAAAGCTGCGTAAGTTAAAAAATTGGATTAAGTACTTATGTGCCCAAAAGAAATACAGTTTGAATTATCTGGCCATGCCATATAAATGGCAGTTTTGTGACTAAATGTTTTGTGTAGTAGGTAAAGTATATACCTTTACACAAATTATGTAAATTATAGCTAAACCATTATTCAAGTCATACTATGACATGACAGTCAATATTTTACTCAATAACTAGTTTGAACAAGTACCTGCCTACAAGTTTTTATAAAAAATATCTTTTTAAAACCTTGATCCACTTTTTCATAAATGTTCATAAATGAGATGGCACTTTTTTATTGAGTCGTGATCTGTTTGTATGGTAAATTCCGTCCAAATCCGTACCGTAATATACATATCAAATATTCACAAATATCCATCGTTCCAGGTAGCATTTTTTTATTTATTTTTTTAAGGGGGAAAATCAACGAATGCCTGTTCCCGCCTGGGTGAGGCGGGGGGAGTGTCAGACTCTTACTGACTAAAAACCACCCCGTTCCTTCTCCTGCACATCGAGCCGGAGCCGCGGTACGCCCGTTAGGTTCCCCGCGACTCCGAATTAAAAAGGATGAAAAGGACATAGGCTAACAAACTATTCCATAAGAAAACCACATCCAATTCTGTTCACCCATTTAGGAGCTACGGTACCATAAACAAACAGACAGACAACAAACTCTTAACACCGATCTTTTTCAACGGTTTTATTTCTACGTCAAACACAATATTTAAAAAAAAACATAGAACATGGTTAAGTGAAAAAAAAGAGTATTTATAAAACATTATCGGCACTCTGTAACACATACTATGTGGATGACGTCACTGCTATGACTGTACTATTTATATATTTACTTCGTAAGTTCAACACTAATGACTAGTAAAACGCAACGTCATGGTGCTTCCATATCTTTCGACTAGAACTTACCTACGTTATTTTATAAACATTGTCAGTCATATCCGTATCGATTTAAATTTTAAATGTCATTTTAAAAAGCATCATCGATGTTTTGGTATAGATTATTGTTTATCCTTTTTTAACTGACAACAAATAAACGAGACGGACCATCTGATGGTAAGAAAGCGGGGCCGCGCATGGACCACGCAACACTTTTTTTTTTGTATATTAAGTATTTAGTTTTTTTTAACATCCACGCATTACTATTTTTTTAAGGGGGCAAAATCATCGAATGATTTCTCCCGCCTAGGAGAGGCGGGAGGGAGTGTCAGACTCTTACTGACTAAAAACCACCCCGTTCCTACTCCTGCACTTCGAGCCGGAGCCCCGGTAACCCGTTAGGTTCTCCGCAGCTCCGAATTGGCATCAGTCCTATTGGGCCCCATCCATGGTGGTCTGATGGCTCTTTGAGGCGCGCCGTACGCTCGGGTCTGGTTCTGGTCGGGCGGCGAGCCACCCATGCTCGTCGTCGCAGGCCCTCGCTTACGGTGGCCGGAGATCGTCTCCCGATCCCCAACGCCCGGGTGTCCCTCATGATGGCTGGGTTCACGCATGACTATAGGAGTTACAAATGCGTTGCCGGTAGCGCAGGGATTAGGAACCATCTCGTTTTTCCAAGCCTATAGAACAAACAGGAGTCCTCTTTGAAACCTTTAGTTAATGCTTACTTGCATATTTCTACTGGCAGCTCAGAACATTTCTTTCCGGCTTTTTTCCTATATTTGTACAATGATGTCATAATCCGCATTGTGATAATTGATAGCGCTATCACGAATGTGCACCCGAGGTGGTAAATTTTATCGTATCATTTTTAATATCTAATCATCAACGAGTGGTCTTATTTATTGAATGTCATCATAACTATTGTTTAGGGAACTTATTATTCATTTTCAGCCATGATCATCTCACTCACTGCAGAAGCCTCCTTGCACTACTCTCAATGTAATGCTTTTTGCGGTCAATCCTTTCCATAGATGTCCAATTCGCCCTGTAATTTCTCTTTTGGGCCTGCGACATCCATTAACGTTGAGCGAGCTCCACCCAGCAGTGAGTTTTGTCCAGCGCTCGTCTGGTTTATGGCAGATCGGAAAAGTCCTACATCATTCTTAGTACCTATTTAGGAATTCCACATTATCGAATTATAAATGAATGCCTATAAATAAGTAGGATAATCGCGGCTTCCGTAATAACTAACTAGGTACGTGAATTTTTGATATCATTTTACACGTTGCTATTACACAATGTTGTATCATAATTTGTAGAGTTGTAGTAGGTACCTAGACGTGTATTAAACATGATTGGCATCGCTCGTACGGCTACCAATGTTCGTACTCAAAACATGTTTTTGCTAGTCATGATAAACCTGCATCAATCGTAGCTCGTAGCATCGTCATACACCACACAAGTCAAAGCATTCATTTGTTTCCTAAACTTTGCTATTGGATTACCACTTGCGAATGTTATCGAAACTGATCAATCGGTTCTCCTTATTCCCAAAGCCTGTAGGCATAGATACATTATACTGTAAACTACACCGATCTACATAGAAGTTCGTACCTCTGTCCAAATTAGAAAGACGGACGCCCTGTGTTTCCAAAAGGGTCCAACCCATTCAGGTTGCTTTCGTTAGGTGCACTCCATCGTTGCGTTTCGTACTCCATCTTCGGTCACATCATCGCCAACAACCAGGCGAGTTACTGGCCTAGTGGTGACCTATTCAGTAGATATAAAATAAATACTAATGTTCAAGTGAAACAAGTGAATTTATTTCTGCAAGTAAGCTACGAGGTAGCATTTTTACACGTCAACTTTTCAAGCGAACGATGAGGTCGATATGTTGAATGATGTGGGCGTTGGATGCTTGGTACCTACCTACGTGGTATCGCTAATATCGTGAACTGTACCTATACCGGTACTAATGACTAACTATGTAACAGTAAAACATGCCTATCATGCACTGTACTATTGAATTTATATCCATTCAAATTAAACACGAAGCATTACTTCGTTACACACACGAACAAAAGTTTCATGGTGATTCAACGCTGAAATATAAAACCGTGTTCCTTCAATGCGCATGTGTAAACATCGAATGTAAGACAATGTGTGTTGTTACTGTATATTGACGTCATAATACATATGTCATAGTCTGTTTCCTTCCTACAATGAGTATTGAGAAGGAAAGTCCTTATTTCTGATCTATTATTCTAATTTATCAATTTTCCCGGCTTAATAGCTAAAAGGGTTTTCCAAAATAACAAGTATGGTTGGTACTTATAGGAACCGACTTCCTTTCCTTACACATTAATAATTATTCATGTGATTATTACTCGTGGGTATTTAATTAAAAAATACGTCAGGAAACAGTAATGATGACATGATAATTTCCAGTTAGTCACGTGCCCTGTGGTATAAGGCCACGTCATCTCTTAATTTCATTCTGAACTGACTAAGTGCATGTCACTAAATAGTCGGCTTATTTCTAAAAACTTTCGAAACAAACATCATCACCTACCTACCTAAAATACAAATTGATGAATGCCTAAAATACAAAAAAAAACAGACTTAAATATATTTTTTAACCTGTTTCTTATCACGCCAAATACCTACAGATACATACGAAACTACACAACCTAGCTAATTTAAAACAAAGAATCTTCCGATAACCATTTTTTTCTCTAGCTTTCAGAGAGCATCAAACTAACTCTATCGGAATGGGGTACTCAAAATGGCGTCCCTGTACAAAATGGCGTCGGCCCACCTCCAGGAGGTCATCCACAGACCTCACACCGCCATTCCGACTACAAAGTGATGACGGCATCCGCTGCAGCAGGCTCTGAAGCGGTGATCAACATCACGAGGCCTCACGATGACGTACAAATCAAAATGGCGGAAGAAGAACGCAAGAATTTGAAGATCGGAGTCAAGATTTTTATCAATGAAGACAGTACTACGGCCTTGACTGAGTGCTTGGAGAACGGTGAGTCTTTTAATGGTTTTTATTTAGTTTTACCTGACCTGATATTTATCTGTCTTAAGTCAAATCTTGCTGACTAAAGATTTATTTAAGACTTTTAATACTGACCAAAAAGCTAAATCTGTAACTTCGATTAATAGTTATTGCCTGCGATAGTAATAGACGTGTTATCGAAAACAATGAATTGTTCAATCGCTGTCTTTGTTACTCTACCATACCATTTGTCGGCTTTTTTTTATAACTGGTAACAACAGATGGACTACCGACTAGGCTAATTTATACTCAAAACTCAGAGTATGTCAAAAGGGACGCAGAATATTTTTATTAGCACCTTCGTGATAATTTGATGTGCATATAAACTTTTAACGAAACTATTTAAATGTCGATAACACATTGTTCAAATATTTGTCCCAATGCGGAAAGGATTGCGATGTCTGAGGATGGCGCTATATTTTTTCTATGTACATACTTAACAGTCAAGGTTTTAGATTAGGCTCTTTCATGCTCTTAATATTGAGCCAGGATTATATTTTAAGTATTGTAATGTAAGACATTGAATACTTTATCGTACTTTCACATGCCTTTTGCATTACGTACCCAAAAAGGAAAAAATGAAAAAAAAATGACGCTCTGCCTATAGAATAGCTACAAGACTGTCTGATCAGTTACTTAAACCTTTTTTGTTGTAATTCCTTTTTAAAAAAATCTAAACTTGTTTTAGGCGCCGAACTGATTGCGGCACACGATTACAGTTCATTTGATGACTGCTATAAAGTCGTTGATAACAAAACACGGACTAAACCTAATCAGTGCATGCATTGATCACTTATGTAGATTACCAACTGATTACAACCGCTGTGATTTGTTAGTCCTATCTATACAGGAAATTGACGGTACTTACCGTTGAATAAATATAGGCTATTAAAATAGTGAATAGACAGCTTTTGCGCTTCGTAGATGGCGCTGGTGATGAAAAATAGTTCTGTTTGTTTAAAAGTTGGAGGAATAGGTCGCATTGCGATTAATGAAAGATATTGTTTCCAAAAGCAATTGGATGCCACCATACATACTATGGATGTTAGTTCATGGTTGATTTAATAACCGACACGGTAGCTACTAGCTATCCGTGGACAAAATTCAGGCTACTGTTATTTAAGTACATAGTTCATAATTTGATACTAAAGCAAGTGAAACCGCAAACATAAGGTCTAATAACTATTTTGATAGAACTGGTAAAGTCCACATAAATAAAGCATGTTTCTGAACAAATGAGTCCATTGTCCTTGTCTCTCCTTGGTTAACAGACTGTCATTGTCTGTCTACACTGGAAATTAATGTTCTATTAACTAATTGCTTGGCTAAATGGCCTCCTCGTTTACTATTGAAACTCCATAATACATTAAACTATGTCCGCTATACATAGTAGGTATACTTTAATATTAATATTATATATGTATGTTTTACACATTTTTATACTACAGTCGGCTTACTCACGTAACTGTTTGGCAAGGAACACGACTAGTTTCAAGTCGTACTAGAGGCGACACACGACGCGGTGACTGCTAAACTCATATTGGAATGCTGCTCATGAATATGAACCTCTAGTATGGCTTGAAACTAGTCGAGCTTCTCCTCAAGAAGTTACGTGAGTAAGCCGAAAAACATATTAACTAATTTTGTATTTTAGACATGTTTGTCATCATAAGAATCAGTCCCTATTACTTCTGGACTGGGGGCGGGACTTCAAAAGAGGGTGTTATATTTTATGCACACCCCTGACTACTTCTTGTCTTTTATAAGTATCTACATTATATAACAGATAATACAAGTCAATAAAACATTTGTATCTATATTTTCGGACGATATAAAGATGTCATTTTGTTTTGACACTTACCAACGATAATTCAGATTTTTATCGCAATGCCTTTAGGTTATCCTGTTTTCTTTGAATAGTATTCTGTTTCACATAACAACGACGCAAATCCAAAAAAACTACACAAAATTTGGCTCACCCTGACCTCGATTACCTATACCTAAGTTACGTAAAGAGGGGTGAAGCTATTCTTAAATAAGCGGTGACGCATTCAGATTGTCGTCTACTAAACTCAATCGATCGAAGTTTTGGAAAACACCAACCAGATTGTCTATCGATAGTTTTGTTCAGCATTCTTATTAAGGTGAACAATACTTAAAAGATCCTTATTTTCTTCACAATAAGGACGACATCTCCTTACCAATTTAAAAATAGCAAGAAATTGACAACTAAAACGGTGTACTGAAGAGATAATGAAACTAGATGTTGTCATTGTATGTGAAAACATTAGATGAAGAGATACCTTATCTTAATGAGTACTGTTTGCTTGAGCCGTTCCTTGATTACTATGATTATGATAGCTATAGAATTGAACTTTATGCTAATAGACTTAAGGTACTGTTACACAAGGTCTAGAATAGCATGCTAACAGTCGTTCTATTGAGCATGCTCAAAAATTTTTTAAAATCGAACGCCTGTCGATTTACAAGCATGCCCGAAATGAGCGTGCTAATTGTGAGCAATATTCCGACACACACGCTACTAAGTGATAAGTGTTTGAAATTACCATGTTCGACTGTTCGACTACTAAACTTTTAAAAAATATATTTGATATAATGCAAAAAGACAAATCTTATATGACACTTTTTCCTGATATCAAATGCCTTACAGAAGTAGGTGTGTTACACAAAATTGAACCGAACGTCTGTCAAGATAAGGTTGATATAAGTATCTATAGGTAATTTAATTGTGACGTAATATTTTATTACATTATCTTGTGTTCTTTATCTTATATTGATGTGAGGCGTAAATTATGCGTATCAAGAGGCTGGCACGAATAGTAAACATGATTCCCTTTATGAATGTTGCCATAATTAGTCTACTTGTAATATAATAAATTATGTATTAGTGTAACCTATGACCCTATAACATTTGTTAGGGTTGTCAGATATGAATTTTAGGTTCAATGGCTTATGACGTATTTACTTAGTGTATAATTTATATCGAATGGAGACCACGTACCGGCAAGCACAGCGTAGGCCGTCCAACCGGCCTATCTGAAAGTCATTGGGGGAGGCCTATGTTCAGCAGTGGACGTCCTGTGGCTGATATGATGATAATTTATATGGCGATTGCTGTCTTAATAGTTAATAGCTACGACAACTTTGACTAGTTGTAAATATCGCGGGTTACTCACATGAAAATACTGAGAAAAGCTCTACTAATTTCGAACCACATATAACCGCAGTTCTTCCTCATAAGCAGTGTGCGCGGTCGTGCCGATGTCGCTCAGCCGCAGAACCCATCTGGGGTTCGAAACTAGTAGAGCTTATCTCAGTGAGTACGTGAGTAACCCTCGATTTATTAGTTAGTTTAGTATGTCTCACGATAGCTATTATAAAATGATAGTCAGTTGTCATTTTGACCCGTATTAATTTAAGGCTTATGTTTAACTTACCGCCAGATATAGTAACAAATAGCAGACAAAAATAGTAAATGATCACCAAAATGAAACTCGCATTTTAACGTAAAATTATAACCGAAGTTTTAACACTTTGCTATCCTATTTAAGTAAAATGACTCCAAGTAAATCATGAGTAACCCCAAAATAGTAAATGATCACCAAAATTAAACCAACATTTTAAAACCTAACCTAACCTGTCGCGGAGAACCGATGAGTCATTCGATGATTTTCCCACCTCAAAAAAAAAACCTAACCTAACCTAACCTCACCTAGGCGGGAGCAATCATTCGATGATTTTCCCCCCTTAAAAAAAAACCTAACCTATCAAGATTTGGTGATCATTTTCTGGTGTTAAGTAGATATTTTTGGTTACAAAACTAAGGGTGTCAAAGCATTTTATGGTGGTCATTATATTTATCCCCTTAATTTAATAGCTTCTGCCAGCTCCTTGCCTACACTCCCGTAGGATAAAAAGAAGCCTATGCATTATACTAGACCAGAATCTACCTCTGTTTCCAATTTCATCCCAATCCGTTTAGACGTGATTGAGTAACAAACTTAACACAAACTCAAAGTCATTTATAATATGTATTAGGAAGATCACCATTTTCCTCTTGTCTTGGGGCTTTTCCAACTGCTTAATTTATTTAGACGATACATTTATTATAATGTACAATAGAGAAATGTCAATCATAACTCATATAGATTAAAATAATAAAGACTATGTAGCTACGCGAATGTGAAGTGCAGGCGTAGGAACGGTGTGGTTTTTAGTCAGTAAGAGTCTGACACTCCCTTCCGCCTCACCCAGGCGGGAGAAGTCATTCGATGAATTTCCCCCCTTAAAAAAAGACTACGCGATTGTAGACCTAATTGTGTTTCAATATGTATAAGAAAAATAAACTTAAGGTGGGTCATAATTCTTATTTGTCTATCGTACCTACTTGAGATTTTGAGATGGGTTTTAAATTAGCATTCTGACTTTCCTGTTCGTTGGAAAGACCAGTAATAGGTAGGTAGAATGATTGATTTCCTTGTTTTTTACTAGTTTTGTGTTAGGTACTAAGTCATGTATAAAAATAATGTTTAGTTGGAATGATGGTTCTTTTATTTTTGCTTAAAACAAATTGACTGTACCGTTGCCGCGCAACGTGTCGCGGTTTCGATTTCATAACGGAACAACTCTTTAAGATTCACAGATTATTGTTCCGGGTTTAGGTGTCATGTGTATTTGAAATTGTGTATATGTAAACGCACCTACGACACAAGACAAAATCCTAGTGTGGCGCAATGTTAAAAAAAATAGTGAAACCTTGCCTTACCTTCATTGTACCTATGACGAATAATAATTGTTCTTCTAATTCTATCGCCATTCTGCCTTGAACAAGCGTGGTAATTAAGGCTCATGCCTTCTCCGCGTGAGAAGAGGTCTTTGCTCAGCAGTGGCCTCTTGAATGATGAACAAATAAAAATTATAGACTATGAACCTCCTACTTTACTTTCCTCTTATGAATTGAAATCTAAACTAAATCAGTGACAACCCTATTTTAAATATATTTTTTTCTTATTATTTCAGTGTTCAGCGCACTGCACACAGCGTACATAGACAACGTGATCCTAGCTTACAACCCTGATCTGCTGCATCGAGAGGAAGGCAATGATGACAATACCTTGAAGAATACATACAGTACGAAAGCATCCCCTATTTCCATGGGCAGTAATGGTGAGTTCTTTTACAAAATAATTAAAAAAAAGTTAATATAACTTTTTAAGTCTCGCAGGCTACCAAAAAGGTTGGCAACTCATTTATAATTCCTCTAGTGGTGCGAGTGTCTATCAGCGCTGATTGCTTACCATCAGAGAACCTGTCTGTTAGCCTACTTCTCTGTGTTAAAAAACCTTAGTTGAAAAACCATATACCACCACCATATTTGATGCCATTTTTTTATGGGCTAAGCCGGTAAACGAGCAGATGGATCACCTGATGGTAAGCAGTTGGCGTCGCCCATGAACATCTGGAACAGAGGCGTTACAAGTGCGTTACCGGCCTTTTGGAGATTAGGAGTTTGAGGGTTCTTAGTATTCAGGGATTGGGGGGATTGGGGAAGAGGGCCTCTATATTATTAATTAATTGGGCCTCCGGTAACCTTACTCGCACGACGTGAAACAACGCAAGCGTTGTTTAACGTCGGTTTTCTGCGAAGCCGTGGTATCACGGTCGAGCTTGCCCATTCGTGCCAAAGCATAGCTCTTCCACACTTATTATGTGGTACAGTTGCTAATTTTACGCCGAAAAGACGTCATACCTAATTTTGTTCCTGAAATTACAGCTCTATCACTTGCAAGTTGCAACTAGTACATTTTTAATAACAAATTGTTCATACTTCATACAAAAGTTGTGACCATACCTCAGAAAAAAGGTCTTTAATTGAATGAGTAAGAAAAGGACACCGGTGTCCTCTCGGGGAATAAAAAGCAAAAAGCAGCAAGCAACCATGAAATAGTGAAGTAACTAAACTAACTGAATCTTGCCAAAATTATTTTATCAAAATTAAATAAATGACTAAAATTAAGAAAGAATTGTTCTGAAATATATTTCTAGTAGGTACCGTGGTTTCTATTCCAGTGCGCATGTCGAGTACGGAGGTTGAGGCGGATAATGAGGCGGACGCGCGCAAGTGTGAGGCGATCCTGCCTGGTATCAAGATCCTTTGGGCCGTGCTCGAAGACTTCGTCAAAGAAGGTAAGTTTTTACTTTAGTAAAAGTAGTTAACTTTTTTGGTGAACCAAGGGCTGATTTTTCCAACGCCAGATAAATTTTAACTGAGGTATAACTGAATAGTTGACAATTCTTCCATACCAAAAATTGTAATTGAAAAATCGACCCTAAAAATAATGGAACCTTTATGCTGTAGGTCAGTGTAGGTAATAGCTAAAAAGCCCACTTTGACCAAGCTTTGTGATCTATGTTCAATTTCTCTTGTCCAGTGGGACAGTTACAGTCAAAACCAAGCATAATCTACAACATGATCTATATTTATGTTATAACTTTCGTGAGACATACTACATGCGGCGACTGTCGCGCTGCTATTGACCGAATCAGCAGCAGAGCGACAGTCGTCTACAGAATATAAGCCTCTAGCATGACTTGTCGAGTCGAGTTCCTCGTCAAATAATTACGTGAGTAATCCAAAAAAACAATAATTATTAATTAACATGATCTATCTTTCCAGGTCGCGTCCAACAGCTAGGTGTAGCAGATGTAGGCGGTGGGTGTCTACGTAAGCTGCACGCGTGGGCTCGGGTCCGTCCGTCTATAGCTCAGATCAACCTCGCCTCGTGTTGCGTAGTACCACCTTCACTGCACGCCTTCTGCCGAGCTAATGACGTACAGCTGCTTACACACGCTGATCCTCCAGGTAATTGGTAGTTTTAATTTTTTTTAAACTTTGCCCACACTAGGATTTCCTCCTGTGTCGTGGGTACGTTTACAAACATACAAGTTCACATACACATAACCCCGAGACCCGGAACAACAATTTGTGGATGACACAAAGAGATGTTCCGTGCGGGAATCGAAACCGCGACACATTGAACGGCAGCCAGTGGCCCAGCCACCGCGCCAACAGTGCAGTCAAATCCTAAATTATGTGAAAAGTTACACAAACCCCCACATTTCACCAGCGATTTAAGTCCTCCATAAACATATTTCCAGTCCCATATTATGTTATATGGATTAGACTATTGTCATACACTGGGCATAATTCCAAACTTCATACTATTGTTGATAAATTAATGAAATATAGAAATACACGCTGCTAATTCTTCAAACTTATTTTCCCGAAAAGATGTGTAACATAAGTCATACTTTTGCTAGTAATGATATACCCCTTTTAAAAATGGTAGTAAGATTTTATCAAATATGTGGGTATTTCCATTTCACTGTATAGACTTTTGAATTAAAAAAAAATACAGAGGTTTTGTTTGATCTAAGGATCGGTCTCACTATATCTTAGTATTTTATTCATTAAATTAAAAATTGAAAAGCAAACTTCACATTTTAAACGCTTACAAGTTCACAATAACAAAACGATGCCGGCATTAAGTCCGCCATCGTATATTATATACAGAAGTGTAAATAAATAAATAAATACTAACTTTCTCACTTTTCATTTCAGATCTACTCTCAATCGCCGCAGTAAAGACCTTGTCAGACGCGGGCGTAGGATGCGACAACTTGGACTGGTGCGCTCGCTACCAAGTCCACATCAAGTGTAGGGGAGTCCTCGCACTAAAGGGATACGTCTGTAAGGCCACGCTCGACAATAAGTCAGATAAATTAGAAAAACTACAGAAGATATAATATCTAACGCGGGAACGTCGCGTTAATAGTAAGGTATTTAAGCATTTTATTCTTGACAAAAGTTGCGCTAACTTGCGCTAAGTCATTGCGCAAACAGTACCGTTTATAGTTAATTGCGCTAAGTATTAGTATGAAATGGTACTATTTTTTATATATCATCGCAAACATTTCTATTAAACGAATTCAGGTAAACTTTAAAGTAGCGCAAGTGTAAAACCTGCTCCTGAATGTTATTGAGCAACTTATTTTTTGCCAACTTAGTTGATCTTATTCACTAAGCGTCGAATAACACTGCTGTTCTTCGTATAAAGAACAAAAAATAATGGGAGCGGGATGCAAATAGGATGTGCAATAACGAGTAAAAGAGACAATTATATTAATGTAGTAATATACAGTGTTATATGATGCGAACTGTACTTTAGCGCAAGCTTTTGTCAATAATTTCGATTAATAGTTTAATTTAGGCAGTATTGACACCATTAATGCGAGGTCGTTTTAGTATATGTTTGTAAAATAATAAGCAACTATTGATTACATATTAAAGGCAGAATCAATTTGCATTTCATCCCAAATATCGCTTAGATTGATCAAAAATACATTAAGTAAAATAAATAAGTATTTGTTAAAAGAGTTGGTACAGAATAATGATTTCTAAAGTTAGGTATATTAAGTTTATTTTAGTTTCAGGATTATAAAGTTACTTATTATCTTAGAAACATTAGTCAACCAGTGCATTTTAGACATTTAGGTTCATATGTATAGCGTAAATTGTGATATAGTTCCATATACTTAAACTATGTACTTATAATTGTTACTTAACTTCATAAAGGTGATTGTTAAGACACCATACTCGCATGATTATTTGTGCAACCATAATATCTACAGAGAATATATTATGGTTAATTTGGTCGCCGACAACCAGACAGTTATGAAACCCAGTTTATAATACCCGGCACGAAATAAGGCCAGGTTTTTCGTGGTGAAGTTAAGTTAGCGTATCGTTTATTTTCACTTCAAACAATACAAATTACCTTTTCTTATTCTTACGTTAACTTATACCTTAGTAGACATGATTAAAACTAAATGATGGCGAATGACCAAAATAATGAGAATATACGCGCGAACTTAGTCCTAAGACGAGAATTTTGGCCACGGTTCGTAACGGAGACTATTCATCAGAATGAACGGTTTCACCAAACACCCCTAGACTATCTAAAAGTAACTTAGCGTGATGTAGTACCTAATCTAACCGCTTATGTTGTTAGGTGTCACTCCAAAATGTTGTCAAGAGTCATTACGTGACTCTACCAACTTAGGGGTACCTTAAAATTTAAGAAAGGGTGGTGCAAACTGTCATGAGACACTGATTATTAAATTATAACGTTCAAATTTAAATAGAAAATATTTAATTTCAATTCGAAATACAGAATCGGTTAATAGTGACGTCATGACGTCGGTTTATAAGAATCGAGTTCATTTGATTAGTTTTAAATTAAATTGGATTGCTTCAGTGTCAGAATTATTATTATACACAGTGCACAAGCTAGGTTATACGGTGTTATACGATTAATTTAGTTATTGATTAGTTTTTATAGATGTCGGCTTGTACAGTTGTTTTTGGTTGGGAAATAGACAGAAAAGTATGACTATAATCTACGATGGCTAAATGAAAAACACGAATATATTTATAATGCGAAAATGAGAATGTATGGCTCTTTGAATGCTTGAAAATGTAATTGACAAGTTGACATCTATAAATTAAATAGTTACCTTATAAAATTATTGTTTATTACAATAATTTGGTACTAGCGAATTTGTGATAAGTTTTTGCTACACTATTATAGGCGGATTTTGCAAAGCGCCTAACTGTTTTTTCCAAGCAACATTTATTAAAAACAAGTTTGCATTTTGTTGCAGCCAAATTTTTGTCAGGCGCTATTTAAATTTTAGTTCTAGAATGATAGTATTTCGATGCAGTTAACCATTATTTTTAATGTTACTTTATTTACTACAGATAAAAAATGTTTGTGCAACCAAGGAATTATATAACTGAGTGTGTACTTCGGATTTGTAATCTCATTTATTTATGCTTTGGTTTCCTAATTTCGAAAATTTATTGAACTTATCTGACATAATTATGTCACAATTAAAAAACAATAATCACGGTACAAATTGTTACTAAAATACTGCCAGAAAGTACATTATAAAAGCAATTTAATAGTTTTAAATTAATTTTCATTTATCGACATTCCTTTATACGTGTGCGCGATGCCCCAAGTAGTCTTTTAACTCTAATTATTATGATGACCTCAAAATTATAGCATTACTAATCTATCTGTTCAAAAGAACCTAACAATTATTTTAAAAAAAGTTGCCCTGACAGATATCATTCTGTCATCTGTCAGTTGTCATTGATTCCCGCCAATTTTTAATACTGGTCCATTTTTTAATCAAAACTTTGAGTACTTTATGAAAATAAGCTGCAAAAACGTCGCAACTTATAGAAATAATATAAATAAGCACGTTAGAAACTGTGTTGTGCCTAATATAAGTTTATCTACTCTTATTAGGTGGCGTTAGCAGTATAAATGACAACGGTGCATTAAAGACACGGTTACTCTTGTAAGAAAGAAGTCCGTGTCGCTTTTTTATTTGAACAGTTAATATAGTTATACTATAGTTTTGTTTATTCGTCAATGTTACACACACAAAAAATACATGTTAAATGTTCTAACTTAGATCGTATCTTATAACATACGATTCATAGGTGCCTCATATTTAAAAAAAAATATTAAGATGTTTCTTATGATTTAAAAATACTTAAAAAAGTGTAAAAATGTTTATAATTATAAAAAAATACATTCAAAAATGTATAATGTAAGATGAAACCCGAATTGTTTTAAAATTAAAGTATTTATTGAATAATCCCTTGTGTTTTTATTTTATTTAATTTACAGGATTATCATTGTACTTAAATACTTGTGCAAAATTTTGGATACTGCCTCATTAGCCGAGTGGTCGCAAATGCGACTGCCGTGCCGGGCAAGGGGTCTTGGGTTCGATTCCCGGGTCGGGCATAGTACCAAAGTAAGTAGGGTTTTAAAAAAAATCTCAGTGGTAGCACGGAGTCTGGAAATGTGCCCGGTTTATGGCAATAGGCTTACCCCTATTACTTGGGACTCATAACATAAATAGTGAAAAGTGGGTGTTACACTGGACAGTGGCATTAAGTGTCGTAATGTGCACCTCTGCCTACTATTCGGGGATAAAAGGTGTGATGTTGTGTTATGTTATATTTTAAGCTATAAAAACTAAAGTGAAAGAATTTCACTTACACAAATAGGATGACAATATTCTGTCACTCTTGCACTTTCACTTGTTGACCTTTTTTCTTATGGGATAAGCCGGAAAACGAGCAGATTCATCACCTTATAATAAGCAATCGGCATCGCCCATGGTCACCTGGAACCCAGAGGCGTTACAAGTGCGTTACTGATCTTTTGGGGATTAGGAAATTGTTAGGGATTCAGGGATGGGGGGAGGGGTACGCAAGCGTTGTTTCACGTCTATTTTCTGTGAAGCCGGTCTATTACTCCGGTCGAGCTGGCCCAAACGTGCGGCGTCCCGGAGAACCTAACGGGTAACCGGGGCTCCGGCTCGACGTGCAGGAGAAGAAACGGGGTGGTTTTTAGTCAGTAAGAGTCTGACACTCCCTCCCGCCTCACCCAGGCGGGAGCAGTCATTCGATGGTTTTCCAAAAAAAAAAAACCTGCCGAAGCATGGCTTTCCCACACTTATCACTAAAATCCTCTGCACCTCTACATTTTTTACAACAAGTACCAAAACATGTAACAAAATAACACAACGTTCCTTACCATTATTTTAAATTGACAGGTGTGCATTATTCCACGAAATTTAAAAAAGTAAGAAACGACAGAATACAAATACACAGATAATAAAAAGTTAATTAAAGAATTTGACATTCGCGCTCAAGGGTTGATGGTTGATACTTTGTTATGGCATTTTTTAAGTAATAATATGATATTTTAAGAATGTTTCGCAATAATATTGACAATATTATCAGTAATTGATTGAAAAAAGAGGTTGACATTAATTCGACGACATCGTAAATTCGTCACATGTCAGTATTTTAACATTGTTTTAAGTAGGTACGAAGAAAGTATGGCAACATTTTAGTTAGACAAAGAAAGGGTCGATGTTTTTTAGGTTCTACCAGTTATCATACTTGCCTTCTTTCTTTTTTGACCCCAAGATACTTCAAAGTACCTGTGAAATAGCAAACAGAAGACAGAAGAGGGGTGAATAGATATTGAGAAATTCTTTCTAGTATCGATCCACCCCTCTTCTGTCCCTCTTCACATCTCGATCCCTATTCACCCCATTTTACCGTTACTGGCCATTTCATAATTTTGGTTTGTTTAAGAATTCTACTTTCAAATTATTTGTATTTTAATAACAGCGTGTTTTCCAAAAGTAGTCATTTGTTTATTGATTTTCATTTAATGGGGAAAATCATCGAATGACTGCTCCCGCCTGGGAGAGGCGGGAGCAGTCATTCAAGTCAGGCAGACTAATAACCACCCCGTTCCTTCTCCTGCACGTCGAGCCGGAGCCCCGGTTACGCGTTTGGTTCTCCGCGACTTGTTTATTGATTAGTGTTAAATTTACATCGCATTTCAATCAGTGGCGTAGCGTGCCTTAGGGGGTATAAAAAATTTTGAAGGGTAAACATTACTCACAAGACATTTTTTTACATAAAATACTTATAATTTGTGTGAAAACCAAAAATCTTTTCAGGCAACTCCCTCTGCCCTAATTAGCGGACCTTAATTACTTTTATTTTTCTTAAGTTTCTGCCAACCTTTGAATGCATGCTTAACGTGGAAAAAAAAACGTCTATTTTGACTTTTGTGATTACTGAACTTTAATAAAAATTGGGAAGTTTTATACATTTTTGCTTAGGCACGTTGTACGGGGGCCCCGTATAATTAATACGGCAGATACGGCGCTAGTTACGCCCCTGATTTCAATCCTTTTCGTCATCATGAATACGTTAACAATTCGAGTAATTATGGAATACGAGTACTGTCGTGGCAGCAACGCGTCACGCAACATCAACGACGTTTACTTACGGAGCTAACCTGTCATTGGTTTCTTCAATCCGTCCGTCCTGGAAAATTTCGACCTGAAAGATGAACCTCGCGGTCCTCTGAATACTTTGGTCGACAATGACAAATTAAAGGCGATTGTGGAAGCTGATTATAAACAATTTACGGCTGGATTAGCAGCAGCTTTCAACGTAAGAACAATATTGGTCCATTTACGTCAAATTAGCAAAGTAAAATGTTTGACAAATGGGTGCCCCACGAACTCAATGATCGCTAGCGCGAAGTATGCATTGCAGTGCATTGCACTGCGCAGCGCAGTAGACACACAAATGAATTAACTTTGAACCGTATTTTGACCTGCGATGAAAAATGGATTCTGTTTAAAAACCCCAAGCGCTCAGTAAGTTGTTTGGATCCTGGTTCAGCATCTCTACTTACCACTTTAAGGATTGAAAGGTGTTATACGTGTTATAAACGTAATTGTTAGTTTTCTGTATATCGACAGACATCTGCCCAATAATTTATTTATAAAAATAAAGAATATATTATTAGTGAAAGTTTTTAATTCATAGTAATTAAGTGTTTATCCCGGTATTTCATAAGTATGCTTTATAGAATTGCTTCGTTGTTTCGTCACGGCTCGAAGTTTGAAGAATGAAGTTGGTTGCTGTACTTGCTGTTTTGAAATAAATAAGTAACTTTTTTAAGCTACGAATATATAGGTACCTACTTAGTATACCATTAGATTAACAGTAAATCTGCTGATTTGCTTAGTTCAATAGGGTAGACGACTAATTTTTATTTTAATGTCCGTCTGGTAGATTATTTAAAAACATTAGACACGTATTTTTAATTTTTTATGTAAACGAATAGTTTCGAAGATATATTGATTTGAAATTGAAATGTCGCGTGACGTCTATGTACAATTTATACGTAGAAATGACGTTTTAGACTCCTATACTTTAATACGTTTTATCTAAGTATCATTTTATTATACCTACAACAAAATAAAAAAATATGTGTCTTATATTTTTTTATTACCTAACTGACGTACTAATTAGATTTTTAATTTTCATACCCTGTCATCATCCCTATTCTATTTTCGATTAAGCACAAAATAATGAAAGTGGTATTTTGTACGTAACGTCGAATCTAGGACCAACCTTAGCAATATCACACTCAAACTACTTCACGAACACCACATCCCAAGCCAATAAATAAATGGATATTAAAAAACAAAATGATAACATAAAACAAACAAGACCACCCCCGTTTATTGCTTATAAGTCGATTTATATGCAACAACGTGTACCTGACGAAATGAAGCGAATAACTTTATAATTGTGAATTAAAATAAAAAAGGGGTTAACAGGAAACAGGATATTGCCTTCCGCGGCGACCCCGGGCTACCGGCGACGGTTTTTTTCAAGTTGCCAACTTGTCGTTGTGTTGTAAGCAGTGAGATCCGATAGAATACACAAGTAGGTTGGCTTTTGGGAATGAAAGTGAGTGAGTAATCTGTATCGTTGGCCTAGTCATAGTGGCAGGAGCGCTGTTGATTTTACCTATAGGGCCGAGTGCTATACCCAGTCGTGTCGAACAATGTTAGATTTATTGTTACCTCATTTAGTATTCTATATGATGGAGATTTACATCTTAAAATATACGTTTACTAAAGCAGTTATTACGTTGCATCTACCGATGGATGCAGGATGTTTATTACGATCCCCAAGTTGGCCATTATGCGCGAGAGTTATGAGTACGACGTTGGTTCAGTTGACTTATTTTAGCTATTGATAACTATGATAATGATATTTATCATAGTTATCAATCATAAATATCATTATCATAGTTATCAAACAGCTAAATTATCAAAAGCTAAAATAAGTCAATTGGACTGGGCTTATATTGCTACTGGTAAACACATCGCACTTCGTTAATTCTACTGAAACCCAAGAATTTATAGGTATTACCCACCTACGTGTCTATAGGTACTCCAGGTTACTCCGAAACAATATCCAACAAAATCCTGCACTTTGTACTATGGACTACGGCCATCACATCGATATGGATACAAAATGTCAGTTTTCCTGCAATCCATCGCCAGTGGCGAGTGTCGACATCGTCCATCAAATGTCTTGTGTTACGACAAACAGATTGACACTCTCCTGTCAGTGTCTCATTTGTAACATGACGCCATGTTGAGAAATAGGTACCTATTGTACATAGCTACTTTTTATATTGTAGTTATAACTTATGAGAAAGTAATTCAGTTTCTTTGTTTGTTGAGGGTGTTTGGTATGATAGCTAGTGCAGGCTTTGAGGCTGAAGAAGTTTGGGCGGGCTTTTATTAATCTGGGTATTGCCTATTAAAATAACGAGCATAGGATCTGCCTCAATAAATTTCACTCATTCTTGGTAAAAATAAAAGGACTCTAAGAATAAAAAATTAAAGGACTAGAAATAGAAGAACTTCATAGTTTAAGTGCAAGTAACAGTACAATGTCTTGAGTCGGATAATGTAAGGTCTTGGATGTTCATTAGTTGTGAATGCTCCAAAATCATTAGCGGTAAATTAGGTATTTGACAATAGAATTTTTTGTTATAAAGTTGGTAGATTTTTTTTTTTTTCCTCTTTGGCAACCGAGTCTACAAAACAAAGTTGTCGACTAGGTATACTGCCAGTGTCTGGTAGATTATTATGTTACACCCTTTTAATTTCTTAAATGCCAGTTATGCTGCCTAAATAAAAACTAGTAGCACAGTTACCTCTATTGTACCTATTATCCTTTAAATAAATTGACCTAACAAATGGAGGAAACCACGATAATCAGCTAGTGTAATAAATGTAACAAGCTTGTACTACACTTTACAAACTTTTGTGGTTAGGTAATCGAATTACCAAACATGTGTGCGTTACACAATCATAGACAATATGGAAAGTGGCGGGAAATTGCGCAGAGACAATTTCGGCGAGATCTGTGCAAGCAAGCATCGACTCGCGTCGGGTAGCGGTCGCAGAAAAATGTTAGATAATGTATTTTATTTGATTGTATTATAATCTGATATTACTTATAATAATATTCATTAAGACTACGATATTATAATGTTATACCACAGTAATTAATTATAATAAATTTAAATGTATTGCATCTAAATAATTTATTTTTCAGAAGTACTTACCTAGTTAATATAAAACTACAATAGGAGGTTCTATGCTGCCTTCATTTTTTTATAAGTATTTATTTCCTTTTTCATTTCTGAATAATAATTATTTACCCAATTAGTTAAAACCGGAATTCACATCAAACAAATCAACAGCTTTTAAGTAGCTACTGCTGACCAAAAGGCCTCGAAAAAGTTGGAACGTTAATCATCTCGCTTGCTCAATGTGGGTTGGCGATTTCAAACTAGAAAGTATAAGCCCAGGTTTCCTCACGATCTTTTCCTTCACCGTTTGTTAGTGGTATTTAAATAGTCTTAGAAAGTAGTAATATATAACGGAAAAACTCCCATTTGTACTTGCCATTGGCAAGTCTCGAACCCGTGCTCATGTTCCCCTATACTTATTATACTCTTTGCACTCATGCATGAGAAGTGGGCGTCTTAAACCTTCAAACCACCACGTCGTCTTAAATCGGAATTAAAAAAAAACTAAATATTTTTTATAAGTAGAATAATAAGTCGGGATATTTTCGAACAAGGAAACATTCCAATTCCAATTTAGGATTTCCCACTATGTAATTGTAATACCTAGGTACTCAATGCCTAGTAATCAAATGTAAAGTTTCAAGCTATTATCTGACATACCTAGGTATCTACTAATATACATAGTATTAAAAGAAATGTTTATGCACGTTACCTTACCTAATATAAAAAAAACATAAAATAAAGGCGCTCTTTGGGCTTGAGTTCATCTGACTTTTATTTAAATTTATCCTAGAAAAACCCACATGCAGTAACGCTAAATTTAGAATGTTTACCTACATCAAATAATATTAATTAAGTATTATATGTTTCGGCTTACTCACGTAATTATTCGATGAAGAACTCGACTAGTTTCAAGCCATGGTGGAGGCTTATATTCATGATCAGCATTCCGTTATCCGCGACGCGGCGATCATTGCGTTGTTACTGATTATTACGTGAGTAAGCTGAAAAACTTGATAATTAATTTAGTAAGTCTCACGAAAATTATAATATAAACAAAACTATTCTAAAAACTTTAATATTTAATGTTATTACATTTTTTTTAAATAAGAAAAGCCTTTAAAGGCGCTTAGCTTTTGTGGAGATAGATTAGGTAGTATCTACTTGTGAAAAAAATTAACACTTATAGGGATGGTTTTTTGTGACATATTTTTACCCTAGTTTGGAAGATAATACAGGGTGTAAAAAAACGTAGTGAATAACCAGTTTTATTTTCATAGGAGTAAGGAATTAAATGTTTCTTTTATGTAATAACTAGCTTTTACCCGCGGCTTCGCTCGCGTCACAAAAGGATAAAAAGTAGCCTATGTGACATATACCAATACACACAGCGCCATCTATACCAATACTTTTGGTTTCCCTCGGGAATATCAAATTTTTCCGGGATAAAAAGTACCCTATTATTTAATCCGGACTTTTAACTTTATGTCTGCAAAAATTCAAAACAATCGGTTTAGTAGTTACGGCGTGAAGGCGGAACAAACAAACTCACTTTCCGATTTATAATATTAGTTAGGATAGTTGTAATCAACTGCTCAAGGCTGATTTTGCATAAATAACACGAAAACAAAAACGATTCAAATTGTTAAACCATTTCATTTTTGTCAGCCTTGCCTTTAGTTAGTTTACACATTGTATTTATCTTTTTTTTTTCGTGTAAATCCTGAGAAAAGTTGGTCTTCTGGCTACCCCAATAAAAAACCTTTAGTACCTTCATCTTCATCAAAAGCCTATAAATGCCCACTGCTGAGCAAAGCCTCTTCTCACACGGAGAAGGTTAGAGCATTAATCACCACGCTTGCTCAATGTGGGTTGGCGATTTCAAACTTATAATTAGAAATTATAAGTCCAGGTTTCCTCACGATATTTTTCCTTCACCGTTTGTCAGTGGTGTCTAAATTATCTTAGAAAGTACATATAACCCGGAAAAAGTCACATTGGTACTTGCCGTTGGTAGGTTTCGAACCCGCACCCTCATGCATGAGAAGTGGGCGTCTTAAACCTCCGGGCCACCACGACATATTAGTACCTAACATCGTTAAAAAATTAAACCAAAAAATACCTACGTCAAACATTTTCCACAAACTATTGGTACATAAAAAATAAATATGCATAATTTAATACCTACGCAAAGCGTTGACGTCGGCCATTTTAAAATTCATACCCCAAGCTACGACATAGTGTTGCACTTGCAATAAAACAATTGAATACCTATATTATTTATTGTAAAACGTTTACAAATGACTCTATTACTCAAAATTTTTCTTAGAATACTACGTGCAGATGTTATAGGTAACAAAAACTCATCAAATTTTTATTTCTTTAATACATTTTCACCTCTATTGTAATGTTGTATGGTTGAAAATGTTTTGCAGTTAAAGATTGGGGTAGTTGAATATGCGTGTTTATACTTGTATGAATTTGACCACGTGCGACTCTTTTGACCTGCGCGCGCCTGCGCCAAATTATCAATACACTTTTCAAATCGTTCAATCGTTAAATCATGCGCATATGTAATTTCGATTCTGATTGTCAAAAGTTGTTATTTAAATAAGTAAGTACATATGATCGTTGATTTTCCCTATGTTTTGAAACACGGGAATTTTGACACCATAACGTTGTTGCGTTGTTTTAATAAATTGTAAAGTCCCGAGTAATTTAAAATCTACCTACTTGTACAATGAAATTCCTTTATAGTCAGATAAGTCTCTCACTCTATTTGACTCGGTATCGATTATAAACTCGAAAATTATACGGAAATTTTACTTATACACTGTATCGCATACGTAGGGCATGTCTATAAGCCCCGGTATAGCTCGAAACTAATCGCACATCCTCGAATGTACATGAATAATTGAAAAATAATTAAAATATTTTTGTGCGGAAAGGTGTATTCTGCTGTCGCTACACAATCTCGCATTAAACGTCAAGTTCAGTGCGCGTGAGTCGCGAGCGTGAAATTGTCACACTCTTACTTTCTCGATGGCACGATACGGCATAAGACCGTCCTTCCTTTCGCTTTAATTACGACAAATCATCATTACGGAGGTCCCTGAACTAAACCCATGTTTGTATCTACGTAACTGATGTTTCTAGATCCGTAAAAAAGGTGCTACGAAATTTTGCTACGAGATTTGCTACGAAACTACGAATTCTACGATGAGTTCTATAGAATCAGCTAGTTAGTCGTTTTTGAAGTGGTTTTTTTTTAGGTAGGTTATAGGGCTTTCTTTTTTATACAAATCATATCAAAACAAATCATGTATTCGCTAATTCATCATAGTCTTTTTGAATCTGTGTCCTGAAGGGTATATAACCTGGGTGTGTTCAAGGCGCCAGTGAATAGGTTGCTTATGCGCAGACGTGCTCCATTGTAGGTCGCAACATCGCTTACCACCGGGCGAGGTAGAGGCTAAACGTCAACCCAACAAATATACATTAAAAAAATCAGTTTCAGTATACATCTCATACAACAATTTTTGTTAGGTAACATTTGACTGATGCGCTCGTAGAGTTGTAGCCTGTAGTACCTCCTTCACAAAAGTAGTTAGATATAAATTGTCTGTGTCTTCTTCATTTGAATTTAAATCATAATACGAAAGAACGATTAGGTATTACTCTGATGTATGAATGCTATGTAAATGAAGGTACCCCTTCGGACAGATTATACATATTCTAACTTTGCTGTAAAGAGTAGATTATGAAGTACTTAGATATGCTTTTTTAAGGGGGGGGGGGAATCATCCAGTGACTTCTCCCACCCGGGTGAGACAAAAGAAAGTGTCAGACTCTTACTGACTAAAAACCACCCCGTACCTACTCCTGTATTCGAGCCGGAGCCCCGGCAACCCGTTAAGTCCTCCGCGGTTCCGCATCAGCCCTATTATAGCACCTAAATGGATTATGAAGTGGCTTTCAAATTATAATTTACTGTCGTAGATATGCTTGGCAGCTGGCCAACGGAGGCGGGAACTAGATTACTACATACACAGCCGACTAAATGGCCGTTTATATATCTACGGTATATATAGTCGTGTATTTATTATCTATGTAGTACAGTTTGAATAGCAAATCTATTCAAACTGTATTACTTGACATAGCTGTCAAACTACTTTGATAGATTGCCCTATAGGAAGTTTATTAGTATCTTAATGATTGTATACTTGCCTTAATCAAAAGGAAAAAAAAATTGTGAGGAAACCTAGGCGTATAATATCTAATTATAAGTTTGAAATCGCCAACCCATGTTGATTAATGCTCAAACGTACTCCGTATGACTTCTTCTCGCACAGCTTCTTCGGCACTGGCTATACTTTGGTCAGCAGTGGCCATTTATAAGCTGTTGAAGCATAATAAATTATTATGTTTTCGGCTTACTCACGTAATAATTTGACGAGGAACTCGACTAGTTTCAAGCCAAGCTAGAGACTCATATTCATGAGCAGCATTTCGCTGTTGAAGCATGTATACATATATGTGGTGAACAATGAGTAGTATTACATTGTATGTACATATATACATATATGGTTCACCTGTGGCCACCCCTTCTTATTTAATAAGTGACGTTAGGATAACACAATTTCCTTCCTTTAAGCGTGAACATTATTACCTTCCTGTCTATTCCTGAATCGGGAAATTTTTATGGATTTGTTTACCATTTTCCCTGAAGTAGTATGCAACATTATTTTTGGTTGTGTTTAAGTAAATAGAGGTCAAACGTATTTTCTTTTAATAGAATGGTGTTAATACTATTAAGTAAGTATATGTATTTATATTCTTCTTCTTCTTCTTATGGTGCCACTTCATTTCTGAAGGTTGGCCGTCAACTTTGACAACTTTGACAACATATTTGTATAACAATTTATATAACATATAATTTAACTAAAAATCGCCGATTACTCACGTGATGTCGCGCAGCCTACATCACGTGAGTAATCGGCGATACTACAGCCAGTGGTCTCATCGCTGCGACCACGCACGCTACTCATGAGGAAGAATCCCACTGTGGTTCGAAACTAGTAGAGCTTTTCTCAGTATATTCGTAAGTGAGTGAGTAACCCGCAAATTTTAGTTAATTAAGTATGTCTCACGATAGTTATTATAAAATATTATAATTTGTATAGTAAATAATATAATTTAAATGTAATAATATCATCGTCTTCCGGTGGATGCAGGTTACGAGTTGCCTTTCGACGTGGAGGACTAATGGGGAGGCATTTGTCCAGCAGTCGACATCTTCTGGCTGTATGATGATGAAGATAATGATGATAACCTAATATCTTCATCAATAACTGAAATATTGAGCAAAACATCGTACCTAATTTGAATGTCAACCGTAGATAATTAGGTTACAATATTATTCATCAACAGCCTATAAATGCCCACTGCTGAACAAACGTCTCTTCTCACACGGCGATGGTTTGAGCATTAATCACCACGCTTGCTCAAGCGGGATGGCGATGTCAAACTTATAATTATAAATTATAAGCCGAGGTTTCCCTACAATATTTTCCTTCACCGTTTGTCAGTGGTGTTTAGATAATCTTAGAAAGTACATGTAACTTGGAAAAAGTCACATTGGTACTTGCCGTTGGTAGGTTTCGAATACGCATCCTCATACATGAGAAGCGGGCGTGTTAAACCTCCGGGCCACCACGGCATGGTATTACTTGTCCTGTTTAGACGGTTTTCCTCACCAAGTTGTAACACTCGTGTCATCTTTACCTCGCACCTAAAATATGGAAGGTAGGTACTTCCCCGAACAAGCAGGCGTTTTTAGGTCCACCTTTAATGTAAGTATGCCATTGATATTAGAGTAGGTATAGATGCATTGTTTTTCTTCAACGTTATCCTATTGACCAGTGAATTGTAAAATCGAAATACCCAATAATAATCTAACACCATTTTAGTGCTAATATTACCTTCCTACCTGACAACATACATTTGTCCTGCACTTTTGGGGAAAACTGACTGCCTCGTTGGCCGAGTGGTCGCAAGTGCGACTGCCGGGCAAGGGGTCTCGGGTTCGATTCCCGGGTCGAGAAAATTCTTAGTAGTAGCACGGAGTCTGGAATTGTGCCCGGTGTATGGCAATAGGCTCACCCCCTATTACATGGGACTCATAACATAAATAGTGAAAAGTGGGTGTTACATTGTACAGTGGCATTGTGCACCTTTGCCTACCCCTTCGGGTATAAAAGGCGTGATGTTGTGTTTTTTTGGGGAAAACTATGTAAGTACTTAATCGTGTTGTTTTTGTTTTCTTATGCATCTATACTGTATGTGTGTATGTATGTGTGGACGTTCACCGTAAACTGCTCAACCATTATGGGTGATTTTCCACTTTCGTGATCTCCGAAACATGCGCGCGCATTTTTGTGTACACGTCTACGAAAATGTGGTTGTAGATAGCATCCCTTGGAAAATAATAGCTTTCTATTTAGTTTTTTATGGTAAATTTTCTGTAAGTTTCTATACAAACAAATGTAGGCGGCTAGTTTCGTTTAGATATCATTGTAAGAACTGTCATACACTTTTATAAGAATTTGTTTCCCCATGTGGTCTCAGTTGAGGTTAATTTGTGAAATGGTTTCTTTTCTGATTTCAATATTCTCAATTAACTCGTTGAGTACCGTCATTATAGACACAATTAAAGAACAATAGGTTGCGGTCACCGGTGACCGCTTGGTGTTTGACAGTTTAAAACGGAACGAACACGTTCTTCTTGTAATTCAGTAGTTTTAACGTTCTGTGCATGGGTTGTAGCAGCACCTACATATGTCTGCATATTGTCTGTATAGTCATGTCTATTTAAAGGACCCAGTATGTCCCGCTTTCTTACATCTGTCACGAAATATAGGTTTTATGTTTAAAGTTTACTTTAAATAAGAAAAAATAGGTACTTCGTATAACTAACTATTATTGCTTTCATAAACCACAAACTATAATGACAAGTATGCCATCCACCTGTACCCAACGAGGCAGTTGACATAATCAAGATGTTATCTGGGGCGTACACCTCAAGTCGACAGGTTTCACACTCGTCGCCACTCGCATGGTGACTATCTGGCATTACGCTATCTACGACATCGTAACTATAAACGAACTTTGTAGGAAATGCTTTCGTACACAGATATACACAGATAGAAGAATGCCTGTATGGGATTAATGCCAATTTTTGTTGTGCCACCCCTTAATGTTGTTATTATTATTATTATAATTTAAAATTTCTTTGACCCCAAGATGGGAATCTTTCCGTTCCCTCATCACCGTGTGGTAAATTTCAAAGATAATTCTGCATTAATTCTGTCTAGGTCTCGGGTTCGATTCCCGGGTATTACTGGGTTTTAAAAAAAATCTCAGTAGTAGCACGGAGTCAGAAATTGTGCCCGGTATATGGCAATAGGCTCACCCCCTATTACATGAGACTCATAACATAAATAGTGAAAAGTGGGTGTTACATTGTACAGTGGCATAATGTTTCTTTGAACGCGCTATTCTCCGGAACTACCAACCAATAATAATTCTTTTTGTGTTGGATAGTCCATTTCTAGAGGAAGGTTGCCATAATCTCATCTTGGTGGAGATCGAAGTATAAATGGTTTAGATTAATTAAAAGGATGACTAGTATGATGCCTTAAAGAAGTGGTAGTGAAGGTGATAGATGCTGTATTCTACTTCTTAAGGCCCTTAATTTCAACATCCTTGTTATAAGCCTTAACTCTTTGAGTACCGTCATTATAGACACAATTAAAGAACAATAGGTTGCGGTCACCGGTGTCCGCTCGGTGTATGACAGTTTAAATGATGAAATAGCCAACAACCATGGTCATTTGTCACCATGGGGGGGTCACCATGGGGTGAAGTTCTTTTGTTGTCTGGGTATTGAGAAGTTCTAAGGGAAGTAATACGTATTTCTTTTTTTTTTCAAAGCCCCAACCACATAATACTAGACAGAAAAGGACAATGAATAATTATGTAGATAGTAAGCTTATACTTAGATCATTACAGAGTATCTAAAATATACGAAACGTATGTGAATAAATTGTAAGTAAATTAAATTATAATACAACCAGAACCATCAAACCACTTGTACATACATAACAGTAAAATATTTTACATACAAGGCAAAAAAAGAAACAAACAATAAAAAAAACATCAAACAAATTAAAATGGCGGCAGAAATGCAGTCGGCAACAAAAATCAATTACAAAACACGTAACAAAAAAGACAAATAAATAAAGAATATAAATTAAAATATTCCACATGTAACATGATGACTATTAAAATGCACTCGTCTTTAGCGCTTAATAAATAACATAAAAAACTGGCTGCTATGTAAAACTGTCCGTAACTCACAATTTCCTCCTACCTACTAAAATTAACCGATCACTAACATCTGGGAAGATCCTACTAAAGCCCCGTCTCTTCGGTCCATAAAGATGTAAACATCATGTTGTCCCCCTCTAACATATTCGACTACTCACCGAGCGAAAGAGACATCACGAAAAGATGTATTCTCGCAACTAATCAAACGTGTCCACTGTCCAGCGGCGCGTACGCATCCCACGCCGAAATTATCATTTAAACTTCAGTTTAGCACTTTTATAATTTTTTAACTCATTTAATTATTTTAAATGTTTTCCCAGCTTTAATATGAACCGTTAAATGCATTAAGTTGCTGAAATTAACATATTTTAAGCAAGTTGTTTTCCAAAATTGTGAAATCCGAGATAAATGCTTTTGAAAAAGTGTCTTATTTTTATGAGCACAAAGCTCGAACTTAAATGATTTGTTGCAAGTTTACTTACAACTTATTGAAGCGATAACAATTAAGCTAGGTCTATGCCAGATTACGTAGTGCTATAGCGACGTCCCTTTCCAATGTAAGCGAGTATGTTCTGTGAGTAAAAGAGACGAATGTACTTCTCATTGACGTCTAAAGGCTCTTTGCGTTCTCAATCGCTAACTTAACAGGTTTTTAAGGAGTTGGCAACATTTTGTTGACACTTAATATGTGATTAATCGCATTAGTGTAATATTGCATGCCATTTAGGTTAGAAAAAGAAGTTAAAACATTGTTATGCTTTCTTTTAAAAATAATTTGATAGCTTTATTAAGGTTTGATACCTCGTCATAGGGTGTTAAATATGGTTAAAACAATTCTTGACTTAACATTATTTCATCCAAGATTTGATAAAACGATATTAGGTAATCAAATCAAATAGAAAATTATATATTTTCATCGTTTTAAATTTCCAGTACCTAAACTTACCTAATTGAATGAAGTAGTAAATAGTAATAATAGTAGTAAATAGTAAAAAAAAATATAGAAAATTGTATATTTTAAGTCTTTTTACATGTTTAGGATGAAATTATAATCACCCAAGAAATTACACATTTTCAAAACTTTTGATTCTAAAACAGATTACCACGCTCAAGTTTCCTGGTATCTAACAAAATGTTGGTTACCCCTGTATTCAGCGGCGGCCCGTGTAGAGGTGCGCCTGCGCCACCAGTCGACCGAGCACAGCCGTCAGCGCAGTGCCTCGCCGCGTCAACTAACAACTACTACGAACTTTTTACACACCGCTCTCCCGACCACCTTTGCAGACAATCAAATTAAAAAAAAAATACCGTGAAAGTGTCAAAGTGCATAGTTTTTTTTTGTTAATTTTTTTATGCAAATGTGTCTGTCTATAGTGCCAAGTTCGAATCTTTGGATGTACTGAATTTTCAAGATTCATATAGTGCTTTTTTGAAATTTGTTTTTAAGTGATGTATGTACATTAAAAACTTTATATATTGACGTTATTTAATAAACGTTTGCTGAATGAGATTGCTAACGGTGCGTATTTATTACTATTTACTGAAGTCTAGATAAATATTTGATGGAAGTACCGGAGTCAGTTATCTAGGTTTACTGTGTGTTATGTTTTCTTTGATATGACATATTGCAAAATGCATATATATAATATGTATATCAATTATATTGCAATAGTTTTCATTAGAATATGCAGAGACAATTGCGGAAAACACGCATTGAATTTTGATTCTCTGACTCCATCATCTCTCATCTACCTACATTTTCTATATATTATTTATATATTATGATTCTAAACCAATATAGTATATTAAAGTATAATGAAATCATGACAAGGTTATTTTTGATTTCAAATTATCATAATAGATAGGTAAGGATAAGGGATTTTAATATATACGACCCGTTCTTACTTCATTTGAATATGTATATAAAAGATATTTGTTTAAATGTTGGTTGAAATGACTTTGTGGAACATAAGTCTGGATATATATATTACATTCAACTTATTATTATTAAGAAAGGACTTTTAAATATAATAAGAGATGAAGAAGAGAGAAAAGTTTTATTGCAACTGTTTGTTGCTAAAACTCTGAGTATCTAATAGAGATATGTATAAAATAGTTAAAAATATTTTTCGTATGTAGGTGTAATATATTTATTAATAATAGTATAACAAAAAGGTTTCATCTTACTCAAGTTATTTTTAATTTCATTAATTCTAATAGCTATCGTTTGTAGCGTCACCCTCGCCACTTTTTTATCGATTTGGAAAAAAGAAATAAAAATATCGAGAAAGTAAACAGCCAATGTTACTTGAAGAATAAATATAACATTTGTGGATTTTTTTTTTACCGACCAGGGAGCTTTTCCAATAATTTAATATTAGATCTGTACATTTTTCGTATAAACGAAATTTATTAAAAAAAAAAAAATCTGATTAAAAGATACTACTGACGCGTTTTCTTCTGTCGTTCTAAATAAAAAAAAATATAAGATGAATAAACTTTAGTAAAATGTATTCGAATACACTTTCAGCCTCAGTTAAAATCGCAGTTTAATCATTTTACAACTAGGATTAGTAACGATAGTCATACAAAATCATTTGACGTGAACTCTTATTATTAAAATTTTTATTATGGATAACATTAATATAGCCACGTGATAATTCGTACCTAATCTATTAGAATTAATAATTGTGTTTTAAAGTTAATAACTTATATACGTACGTTTGAAATTAATTCAAAACTAATGTAACTATTACAAATAGACGATTAACTTAATAAATTACAGAGGTCATCTAAAGAAATTAATCTCAAAAACTTAGAATGAGACGAAATCGGCAAACTTAAAATTAAAATCTTACGGACATAATGTACCGTGTGCAATAGAAGCTAACAAATGTCAAAAAATAAAATAATACCTAATTCATAAAGAAAAAAACAATTGTGCGATCATTGACCCTGACTAGTTATTGAAACAGGCATGTAGTCATGCAGTCTTTGACAATAGTACTGGCCAATCATAGAGGGTTCTTACTTTAAAAAAAACACTATTTCAATGATTACGATTTGTTGAGACGCAAATAAATTGTTTCAATTGTCGAATACTATAAAATTAATATAAAAATATAATTACATTTTCATTCATTGATGTGATGATATGCAATGATGGAAAATGCTCAATTAGTATTTTGTCAACAAAATAGTTTTTGATCTTTGTTACCGATTCTAATTGCAACTTATTTACTTAATACTGAGTTGATATTTTCCAAAAAAATTGATGACAAGTTCATGCATGCATTATTTTCATAAAAAGGTGGTATTGGTGAAAAACACGATCTTAATTGTATAACAGCATTTTTCTGTTAATTTCTCTTTGAAGTCCCCATCGCACAGATCTATTAAAACTTTTGAGTGTTCGATGTGGTCTCCAAAAGACCAATTTAATAATTGCACTAAAAATATACGAAATACTATCAGTCTGTATAACAAAGAACATTCAACGAACGACGACATTTCTTAAAAAAATCTTGAAATCTAAATTTAGACACTAATAACTGCAAATATTACATACTAGCTTTTACCCGCGGCTTCGCTCGCGTCACAAAAAGATTAAAAGTAACCTGTGACATATACCAATACACACAGGGCAATCTATTTTACTTTTGTTTGTCCTCGGGAATATCATAATTTTCCGGGATAAAAAGTACCCTATTATTTAATCCGGACTTCTAACTTTACGTTTGCAAAAATTCAAAGCAATCGGTTTAGTAGTTACGGCGTGAAAGTAGAACAAACAAACAAACAAACAAACTCACTTTCCGATTTATAATATTTTAGTAAGGATTAATTCACATCAGTAGCTCAACAGGATCTGTTTTAAATTATAAAGTTAGCCGACATCAATACTTGTGTACAACAATAATAGTGATTTATGTTGACGCGTAGGTCCTATCGGTTCAATTAGTAGGCTTCTAATATTCTAATGTAAAGATATATTGATATTAAAGGCACGGTAGGAGGTTGTAGCAACGATAATTTGATATTAAGTCGTATTGTGTGCAATAAATGGGATTATTTTAAATGTATAGTAAAAGATGATTTATTTGGACCGTTGAAACCTATAGTATAATATGAGAATAATGTTTGACCTGCACTGTGGTCAAGATGAGTGGTCGCTAGTGCGACTGTCAGGCAAGGGGTCTCGGGTTCAATTCCCGGGTCGGACAAACTAATACTGGGTTTTTCTCAGTAGTAGCATTAAGTCGGAAATTGTGCCCGGTATATGGCAATAGGCTCACCCCCTATTACATGGGACTCGTAACATAAATAGTGGGTGTTAGATTGTACAGTGGCATTAAGTGTCGTAATGTGCACCTCTGCCTACCCCTTCGGGTATAAAGGGCGTGATGTTATGTTATGTTTTGAGAATGATCAAGACGGTTTATTCGGATCTGAGTATTTCTATGACCTGTTTGCGACAGCCATATAAAAAACTATGTCGGTTTAGATTCTATGAAAAAAAAAGAAAATGGCATAAGGACGTATTTTTGTGGGGCCTATTTTTGCTGAATCTTTCATATACACAATATAACAAAATAGTGATACATAAGGGAAACTTAATGCCGTATTATATTCTTATGTAGGTATGTCCAAATTCTATTTCTACTTATTTAATTGTATGACAATTTTTCGCTGTAGTTTTTGTTATAAACTTTCAGTTAGTATCAATGTTAGCTTAGTAACAACTATCTGTTGATCTAAAATGATTTAATTTAGTACGTAAATGTGTTTGAAATTTTTCTTTATCATGCGTTTAAAACTTGTTAAAATTAGTTTTCGTGTAAGCCTGCTAGGCGATCACTAAATAAATTCACCCTTTTTTTCGTATTATTTGGAACAAGAACTTATTCTATCTTTGTAATAAAGTATCTGACTGGTTGCTGTTGCAAGTAAAACAGTTTCCAGTAACTTACATCGTCCATCAATTAAATGGCACCATTTTTCTTACTTCTCATTAATTTTTCGCGGGACACTAAATTACTTTTTGCTCGATATTTTTTTCTTTTGACTGAATGAGTTGTCAACGGTAACTGACCATTCAGCCTTATGGAATGTCTATAAAAATATCTTGCTCTATTATCTGTGGCCAAGTATTTCTTTAATAGTTTTCTACACACCTTACTTAGCACTACATTGGTGACATTTTAAGTTCGTAATTAAAAGTCTGACTTTTGTCTTGGGACATTTTTAAAGTAAAAAAATGTTTCTTCATTAAACTTATGGGTCATTGACAAAAACACGCATTTGGTGGCTAGTATACCTAATGAAGATTTTTTTTGAATAACAATAGAATTTTAATATAAGTATTAGTCTATGCAAAACGTAAAATCATTACATCTAATTGTAATTCTGAAACTTTTATTTTATTTAAGTTCCCGTTAACTTACTAAAAAGTAAAGTCGAAAAGTACTGATGTAAAATTTTAAAAAGAAAAAACAAAGAGTATTTTCTTCAACATCAACTTATTTATTCTTCAGCAGATCAACACTAGAAATGAACGCAATGTTTAGTAAGAAAAATCATTTTTAACTGTCATGGCTCATTTATTTAGTACCTCATATTTTTAGAAAAGAGAAACAATACCTACATTTTGGCAAAAAACATATTTCTGTACTGTATTGTCCAATATTTGCAAAGTTGGACACCTACATCGTATTGTACGACTTTAGAGACTAACTGCCGCATTCAGAGACTACCTAAACAATCCCTTAGCAACAATTTTGTATCGAAAACAATTGCTAAGGACTGGATAAAGTGATCATTATGGGTCTGAGGACGGCGGAAAACATTTAATTACATTTAGATTATGAACTTATTTTGAGATTCAAAAATACAACAGGTAAAAGCTCGCCTTCTTAAAGTTAAAATATGTTGAGTAGGTACTAAACGATTGTAATTAACTAAAAACTCACGTGAACATACTGAGGAAAGCTCTACTAGTTTCGAGCCACAGATGGGCTCTTTCTCATGAGCAGCGTGCGCGGTCGCGGCGATGTCGTATAGCCTATTCAGTTTCTCAATATATTCGTGAATAACCCGCGATTTTCAGTTAATTTAGTATCTCACGATAGTTATTATAAAAACAAAACGATGGAGACTCTGTACTTTTAACCTGCACCTCTTTCTACCGTTCTAAGGAATAGAAGTGGTAAAAACATCTAGCTACATTTATTTGAAATGTTCAGTAATGAAGAACAGACCAGATACGTTCACACATATCCGCATAACGACCTATAGTCTACAGTACAATCGCTTCACGTATTGGTATCTCACTCGCCGGATGTTATTTTTTATGCGGACTGTACTTAACCAAAACATGTCCATGTTTTACTTGTCAACTGTTTTGCTACCACTACCATTCTAGACTCATGTCATGTACGCGTTTACACATCGATGGTAGAATTCAGTTAGGATGGCAAAGTTCAAATGTTTGCGGAAAATGTTTAAGGTTGCTTAAGTGAAACTGGATGAAAATTTCACTGTCGAAAATCGAAACGACTTGGTTGTTTTATATATTTTTTTTATGGCATAAGCCGGTAAACGAGCAGACGGATCACCTGATGGTAAGCAATCGGCGTCGCCCAAGGACACCTGGAACACCAGGGGCGTTACAAGTGCGTTACCGGCCTTTTGGGGATTAGGAGTTTGAGGATCGTTGGGGATTCAGGAATTGGGGAGATTGGGGAACGGAAGGGTAATTGGGCCTCCGGTAACCTCACTCACACGACGAAACACAACGCAAGCGTTGCTTAACTTCGGTTTTCTGTGAGGCCGTGGTATCACTCCGGTCGAGCCCCCCCATTCGTGCCGAAGCATGGCTCTCCCACACTATTGTAATTGGACTCCTATCAATAAACATTATAGCCTAGGTACCTTAACAACACATTGTGTTCCAACAGTTCCCAACATGAATTTACGTTTATCAGGTATACAATATAAATTCTCGTTGACCGGAGTGGTCACAAGTGCGACTTGGCCAAGTGGTCTTTGATTCCAGGGTCGAGCAAAAGTATTGCTGGGTTTCTTAAAAATTCTCAGTAGTAGCACGGAGTCTAGAATTGTGCCTGGTATATGGCCATAGGCTCACCCCCTATTACATGGGACTCATAACATAAATAGTGGGAATTGGGTGTTACGATGTTCTGTACAGTGGCATTAAATGCCGCAATGTGCACCTCTGCCTACCCCTTCAGGGATAAAAAGACGTGATGTTAAGTTATATTATGTTACAGTATAAATTAAACGCATGTAATTTTCTTTCTAATACAACTAGAAAATACCTCTATCGTCAAGCGAAATTAAACAAAAATTATTCCACTACCATGTAGGCTGTAAGCTGTAATAGAACTTAATAGTTGTAAATATAAACTGTCGACACATGACTAGGTGGTAGGACATCCCTAACCGCTTCTAAGTGTCATGTCACCTCTAGTTGCACTAATGATTTATATCATACTCGATCTAAACTCCTGTCCGACTAAAATATACACTTTTAATGACCATTTTATAATAATAAACTTGCTATCTTAACATCTGCTGAACAAAATAAACTAATTATTCAACAGTCTTCCATTTTTTTTTTCACTAGACACAAAACCTTTTTTGTAGGAAGGTATCAAGGAGGCCGGATACTTTTTTAACCTTTTTCTAGCTATTATTTTCAACGTGTACTTCGCTATTTTTTTTTTCGAGTTACACAGTGTTGTGTCAAGCCGTCCACTTAGATTACCATCTACGTCTAGAGCGGTGACACTCGGTGATTATCGATATGTTCGGTAGCGAGATTTTTATCGATACATTGATCGAAAGTGGAGCGACTCTGTCTTGGTAAATGTCAAAACAAATTTTTCGGGTTTTGGCGCGCAGATTTGAAATTAGAAAGTGTTGATGCGTGATTAATTTTTTTTCTACGGTTATAAAGCTTCGTTGTTGCTGTGATGTTTCACAATTTATGTCAGTCGTTGCCTTTATTTTGAAATTCAGAAATGAAGCAAGAATTGAACTTTAATTTCTGAACTCTAGAGAACATTATTACTAAATATAATCATACCTAAATAGACAAATACATACATGCAGTAACAAAACTCAATCGTATATTTTCACTATTACTACAATTGTCGCTATTTCAACAACAAATCTAAAAAGGTATCATAAATAAAACATAATTTGGAAATATCAGTTTTCATTTAGTTGGCTGTGCACGTTTTTAATAGGATCCGCTTTCCGACTGAGCCAGACAGCATTCCTGTATCTTTTCCGCTACGTCATGGACAACAGCGGCGGAAATAAATCGTTGGTCCCTATAAATATAAGAACTGTCTTTGTTCTGGCAACACTACGTTTTTTTCTTTACGTTTTGAAAACAGAACTGTTGAAGTTGATAAACAGCAATGACAACAGAAGAAAAATAACGCTTTAATTTGAAAATCGAATAGTTGTAACAGTTTGAAGTTAGAACGTAAATAAATTGAACGACGTTAAATAAAATCAGATTTTTGTTTAGTTCTATTTTAAGAAAAAAAAATGAATGGATCTTATTTTAATTAACTGCAAACGAATAAGTACTTACTTTGTAATTTAATTAAACGTCTGATTCGAAATATTTTATTAAACTGATTTTATTACAATGACAAAAATGTAAATGAAATATAACATTAGGTATTATAAATTTACTATTTATATTATCACAAAAATACTGACCTTAAAGTATATAAGCAGTTAATTCTTTAAATTGCATATATAATTAAGTAAATAAAATATTTTATTGTAGTTATTTGTAACTTAAATGCTTTAAACTATTGCATATTTTTAATTTCTAAAGGAAAATATAGTCATATTAAAAAAAATAAAATATTAGGTACTTAAAACGATTAGGTACAGTCTATTCTGTTGCTTCTTTGACCATACCATAAAAAAGATAAATAAATCTAATCGGGCATTATGAAATAGACCCTAAAACTATAAAGGATTAAATTTTATTTCCTTCGCAAAATTGCCACATTTTAGCGCCCTCTAGTCATAATGTCAAATGTTTATGACAAGTGACGTCACAGTACTATAAAGCACGATTTATTGAACGATGCAATGTTAATGATTTATCTCGCGGTTATCCTCGCGTCTGTATGAATATTAGTTTGTTAAATTTATCAGGGTGTAAAGTTATTCTAATTTCGTCAATGATATTTTTATTGTGGGACTTATTTCGTTTAAAAAATGGTTGTTGGTCTATACATATTGAATGTTGTATTATGATAAAAATAGACTTACATTGCTGCGTTTCATTTTCAATTTTTGATAATACTTCTGGTCGAATAATCACAAGGGTGTGTGCCGAGTAAGTGATTCGATTCGTGGATCCAGCAAAATGCGATTGTTATTATATGTGGTAAAAAACATTGTGCCCTTCCTGGTTAGTCTTCGAGGAATAGGAAGCGTGATTAATTTCTTTACCTAGATATGTACTTTATGAACTTGGAACTTTGTGTTAGGTTGTTAAACTAATCTACTACGTCATCCAGGCACCTCGGTATAATAAATATTTGTTGATACTTGAAAACAATTGTTATGTTGGCCACTGTATTATGGCGTATGTACTTGTAACCGTCATTGGGGGAACCACCTATTACTGTTTTAATAACTAAGGAGTGAAGCACTGTCGTAACTAAACAGTATATTTAATAGATTCCAAATAAATCAATTGTATTTTATTGACATGTATGTAACGTAGTCATTCATTCAAAAGAAATCTAAACTCTCATTTGAATTGATAGATTTAAAAAAATGTTGATCTACAAATTAACATTTTAAGAATGAGTCACAAGATGTTAATAGATTCTAGCAATAACCTAACAACAGAAATAGTCTAAATAAATAAAACAAATAAAATATGAAAAAAAAACGAATATTATTTTCAAAACGAATTAGTGACGCGCGGTGTACCGTAGTGCGCAGGCGCGGCGACGCGTCGCAGTGCCGCCAACATTGACAGCTGTCAATCAGGGCCAAGATGGCGGCGGGCCGGTTCCGTCGGTACAACCACGAGTCGCTATCTCCGTCAAATCTGACGCAGGGCTCTCATGAGATTAGAAAATGTTTTTATACAACAAACTATTGGATGACCTCCTTAATCAGATCAGTTGCGCAGTTGAAATGTCACGGAATGGTAATTGTTTTTCATTAACACAAGTTTCTACACTTTCTGCCGGAATACTCGCCGATATTGATGATAAATCTAACGAAGTCCATTAAACTATCACGACAAACCTAAACCTATTGCAAACTGTTTATGTGTAATTTACGAACGGCAAAATACTAATTAGGTAAGCTATGTTAAGTACTTGAGAATTGAATGAATTGGCGCAAACTTAACATTTTATAGGTGAGGTAGCCGACTAATGTCAAACTCATACTTAGACTCAAATTAATATATACTTACTAAAGTTATTTTATTACATGTAGCTAGGTTATATTCATTGCTATTACATTTAGTTTAAATAAAATAAAACTTGTTTATGACAGTTGTAACCTCTTTTGAGTTAACAAATCTATTCTTTATTTCCAGATATGCCACAAACACTAGCGTGATGACGTAGGTACATAATGTGCGAGCGCGTCACAGTGACGCATGCGCGGACTTTGAAGAACCAATAGTGAAGTGCGTGTACCGATAGATTTCAATCGATACTGTGATCGATTGCGTTGTGAGAATCAATCCCGAATGAACACCCTGATGCTCACAACCGGCGGCGCGGTGGACGAACAACCCTGTGTAGACAACAATATGGCGTTTTCTTCTTACAAGTGAGTACGAAATGTATTCTAGACTAAGTGGTCTCATTTATTGGGACATGTTAGTTCAAATTGTAGTAGATACCTTGCCACTGAGAAACGCAATGTCATTACGAATGACCTACGCGACTCCAAGGCCAATAACCAATAACTTTTAATAACTAACATCACGAACCAAACAATACTGACAACAGAAGTCACTGTCAAGTCACCGCAAACTATTTGCTAAAGAAACTAAAATTACTGATTGACTCTTGACACACGATCTCTATCAAACAAAACGTTCTAACTGACACTGGATTTTATTTTTTTAAATAAAATAGTAGATGTTTAAGTGCGTATCTGTCGACCGTTACACGGCTAAGTATTTCGCACAAAAACATGTAGTAACAGAGTTTTCTCCCACAATGCACAATGACATCGATCCAGCTTAACAAATAGCGTTAGCTACGTACATTCGAGACAGGCAAATTACCCCATAGGTACTTTTTGTAACGACATAATGAAATTATCTTCATGAAACACGTAAAAAGCCGTCATAACCATAACATGAAGGATTCTTGACAGCATCCCGTGGTGCAAGATGAAGCCATTTATCCAAAAACTGCACCGGGGATCTCTCGACCAATCGCAGCCAGAATTCAGATGACAAGATTACTTATACTTGGAAATCGACACAAGTTTTCGATGCATCATTAACAGCATTACTCGAATTAATTATACATTTTTTGCTTGAATGACAACCAATTTCTAGATATACGAACAGACAGACGCGTAAACATTTTAAATTCCTTCCACTCCGGTTGTGTAACACTTTGTCAGTACTCTATGACATTTCAGTTTTTACGAACGCCCAGGCGAAGGTTTATTTGCGGTTTAGCTATAAATTCATATTTATTGTCAGTTGTATAAACTGTTGCCGTTCACAAAACGGATTCATAATCTAAGTATAATAAAGACAACGTCATTAGCATTGGGACAACGGAACGAGATCATTCACGTGCATTAATTTCATTTCATAACCTATAAAGTAAATACAGCAATTACCGAACGCAAAAAGCCGTTGACCAATGAATTCGTCAGGCGGTTACAGTCCTCAATCGGGCACCTTTCATTTAAAAAAAGAACCATACGCCATTTCATGTCAATTTTTGAATTATTCATCGTGCGAATGCGCGAGCGCATCGATTGATGCAAACAAAAAGCGCGCGCTCGCTAATCTTCGCCCTTTTTCGCCGAGCTTCGGGCTTCCTCGGGCCCAGTGTTGCCAACCAACGCATTTATTATTCAACTAGTTTTTACAGTCACGCTGCGCAAAGACATAACAGAGAATGCATTTATTTGATAAATGATATTTTTTTCCTAAAACCCTAAACTGGAGATTTTTTAAACTAATTTTTCGGTGTCAATATTGGAGGACATGTTCTTTTGTTAATAATGTGCGCTCCATTCATGTCCATTCAATCAAAAGAGAAAACATAATGCTGTGTCATATAATCCGATACGTTCTCATAACAATGTTCTGAGAATCCGATCAGAAGTTTTAATTTTATACTTCTCATATTGATTTGACAAGATTAACTGAGCCAGAGTTTTTTGTATCGTCACATTCTGACTAGTGGTAAATACTTTGCTCAGATAGCATCTGGCGCTCGCAAATATTTCTTAATGATTAATATTATCTAGTTTTACGTGTTTCAGATAAAGTACTAATATCTTGTTAGCCAAAGTAATAACTCATAAATAATTGATTGCATTCTAAATTCGTTATCATTGGCCGTCAAGCCAATTACAAGTAACATTGCGATGCTTTGAGTGCAGAAAAAATATAGTATTCGAATTTCCGAGCGTTCATCCCCCGCGCCCGCACGTCCGCCGCGCCTCGACGCCGCGTCTCGACTGTACGTGATTGGTTTATTAATTAGGCGAATCATCGTCGGGTTCCATTTTTAAAAATAGGCGGGATTCTTGCTGTGCGACTTTTCTTTTTAATTTTGGCCGGCGTTGAACGCAATTAGAGCTGGAAATACAGCTTTTTGTCGTAATCACCGCGCGACGATAATGTTAGTTTTAAATACTACTTAACGTAATTAATAAGACAATCAGCTATCTTAATTCTATGATTCTAATTAAAATTTTATCGACGTCTTTGGCCGGTATCACTGCTATGATTTATTACCATTCCTCTGAAGCGTATGACGGTTTTGATTCAAGTAACTATAAGGAAGTGACTTCACTGAATTCGCAATTTAAATTGCGGCAACGTTCAAATTCTGATCGGAATTTTAGTCATATGAAGTTGAGTTGGAGATAAAAAAGAAATGGAACTTTCATATTTATTTTTACAGAGGACCGATTAAAAAGATACGAAATCGATCGCAAACGACTAAGGTCAGTAGAAAAATAACATAAAAAGCGTTGTCGCGTCCGTCCCAATGCTATGTCTCCCGAATACCGTTAGGATGCCATCGAAACTTAAAATGGAGAGAAAAAAACTGAAAACTATTCCAATTGCCAGTATTTGGAATCCATTTTGTCTGCTATCGCGTTTTAAGGTTATTTCGGTTAGGGGATATTTGTAATATTTGCTTTTTGCGCGTCATAATGCCCCTTTTCACTTCTTACGCATGTGATCTGGATTTTTGACATTGATCCGAGTTTCTTTCGATAATCCAAGACTCAAACGACTCCAGATTTAGGAACTATTTGTTTGTTTTTAACATGTTTCTCAATTACTTTAAATGCATTATTGTTTGCTATTATATCTTCTAAAGTTTTAGGTTCCCTGTTGCCCTTTGTTCGTATGACCTTTATAACATTTGCATCTTACAAAGTTTCATTAGTGACTTCCTCAGTCCCATGTCTTGATTTTAATGTATTCACATTATCTTCTTGAGGACAAATCAAAACGACTTTTGCGTTGCATAGGAGATGTGCAATTATGAAGATATATTAAGAGGCAAATGATGTTCTAATAAAATTTATCACAGGCAATTTTTGATTTGGAAAATTTTCAAGTTCAACGTTTATATGTAAGTTTTGTCCATGTTTGTCTTACTTTACATGACAAAACTTAGTTAATACTTAACGTAGTTATCACAGCAATTTCTCCCAACATTTTCCCAATTATCCAAAATCATAAATCACAAACCAATTTGCACCTTACCAAGTCAAGGACATAAAGTTGAAAGTTAATAAACAGTGTTTATAGCTCACAATCTAAGAAACATGAGAGCTTTAACAATTGCAAGTGATCTCCCTGGTCTGTCACGACTTGGAGACACGTGCTTGCTTCCGATGGCCATTGTTCAATCTACGTCATCACACCTTACGTAACTCTATGCGTTGGAGCACTTTGATCTGCTTGATAGACGCATACGCAGTTAAGGGTGTGTGTCATAGGAAATGAAACCTTAACAGCTTTGTTAACTTTTTGATTGGATTTTGAAAATGTGTTGTGCATGCATTAAGGCTTACAATTGGATGTCCGAATTTTCTTTGATAAAGTGTTGGACTGTTTCTGTGTCGTTTAATTCGTTCGTAGTTAATTGAGAAGCCGGTACAAGTCCCTATTTCAAAGAACCGTCAGTTGAGGTAAAAGAAAATAATCCAAAAGTCGTATCACAAGTTCACAAACAAAACTGCAAGTACAAAATACTTATGGCGTCGCGTATCGAAAGGCCCAAACATTTCTCGGAGCCGGACAACTCGGCAACTTGGCTGACCGCCGCTACTAAGTAAGACGGGGACATAAATTCTTCAAAGGGCTAAACAAAAATAAAAAAATACTCAAAAACCCCTTTAACAGAGCTACCGAACTATAATTTATGGGAGTTGGCCCGCGACTGCCATCGTATGAAAAAAGTAAAAAAAAGAACCAAACGACCAGAGAGGCAAAACGGTGAAATTTGGAATAATTTCGCGATAGCATCGCGCACGCCGGTACCTTTCAATTTCTTTATACGTTTGCAAATTTGTGTTTTTGTTTTGTCGCAATATCGAGTTATGGTCGAGGCGGAGTCGCGGTACATTAGTTGAGTTTATTTTGTGCTAGCCTTGTAGGCCACCTGCCACTGAGGTACTGAACTGCGCATCGCTTTTTCCTTTTATTAATTGAATTGGAGGGAATATGGTCCTTCATAATTTGCTGATCAATCAAGGTCCAAGGTCCTGCATGTGCATACCTTTAGAGATAAACCAGTAAACAAATTACATAGATGTATGACGTACATACATATAATTAATTAGGTACGTACGTTATTACATAACACGTGTTATTGTCACCCTTATGTTAATAGTACTCACTTCAAAGTTGTTAAGAAAAGGTGAGTACACTTAATGATCGTTATTAAAACGTGTAATAGTAAATAGTATTTACAAATTCTACTGAATGTGATGGTACTATGATCATGTCGTAACAACATTTTGTCTGATATTATCTCCATATATTTATGTTAAAGCAATATTTTCGTAAGCAAGGTTCTATGTTTCTGAGTCCACTAAATTAGTCCGTCGATGTCACATTGGTATTATTGGCATTTGATATCACCATATGGATTGCCTCGTTGGCTAAGTGGTTGCAAGTGCAACTGCCAGGCAAAGGGTCTCGAGTTCGATTCCCGGGTCGGGCAAAAGTTTACTGGGTTTTCAAAAAAAAAACTCAGTAGTAGCACGGAGCCTGGAAATGTGCCCGGTATATGGCAATAGGCTCACCCCCTATTACATGGGGCTTATAACATAAATAGTCAAAAGTGGGTGTTACTTCTTTGCCTACCCCTTCGGGGATAAAAGGCGTGATGTTATGTTATGATATCACCATATTAGAATAAAGAAAATCTGGACAACCAAGCATGCTATGCTTATCGGTGCAGAAAGATTTCAATGCTATATTAATGACATGGTTCATCTCACAATATTTCGGAAGGTAATTCATCAATATCTGCATTTTGATCAACAATACAAAATGGACACGAATGTCGAAAGCCATTCACACAATATACTCATTTATATATATATATATATATATATATATATATATATATATATATCGAATAATTGGGTACTTGCATACTTGCCTACCTAGTCAAATTCAATAATTTTTCGAACTGTCAAAAACAACATTTTTCTATAAATTTTGTACGAGATTGTGTATTGTGACGTCACGTTTTTTAGTGTCAAACAGAAAAGCATAGTTACTCATAATTTCTTAAAAAACATGCTAGAAAAATATTATAAACTAAGTTAATCATAAAATCAATTAATGAAAGTGTGATTATTTTTTAATATAGTATTTTATTGTATTGAACAGTCGAACGAAATAATTTATTTCTATTAATGAACTTACCCAATTAACATAAGTATCACAATAATTATGAATTTAGAATTACAAGAAAGCTCTCTTAGTTTTCCGCTCAGTATTTCTTCAGATAACCTTAAACTTTTCTTGATACAAACAATCATATTAGAAACCAGTTAATACATCATCAACCTCCTTTTATTAAGTAACCTTGATACGATCATATTAATATCATAATGTTTTGATAGCTTCAATTTTAATTTGATTAATACGATGTCGAGGCATGATAATCCGATTATGGAGTTTGTGTAAGTTGAGAAAGAAGGTCTGTGTTCATAAACAGTGAGTTTATTTATTTATTTATCTTGTTTTAGACACAAGTATCAGCTACTTTCATGATAATATACAACAAAAGATGAATGTTTCATCTTTTCATTTACGATGATGAAGACAGAGGTAGTTAGTGCCTGTATTGATATGCCGATTGTCATGTTCTGGATACAATTCTAAACTCCTTGCCATTATACAGTTTATGAAAAACCAAAACTGTCTGTCTACCTGTGCTTTGTTTGCTCGACCTGGGAATAGAACCCGAGACCCCTTGCTCGCCATTAACACTTGCAACCACTGTCGACCAACTAGGTGTGTTGCGGGTGTCCATGGGCGGCGCTGATCGCTTACCATCAGGTCATTCGTCTGATCGTTTGCCTCATATTCTATAAAAAAAAACTAGGCACTTACGGCAGAAATATTCTACTAAACGTCATATAATTGCATATCCGTATGCGGATTAGAGTTGCACGTCTAAAAAATATAATTCGGTAATTGGTAACACTGATAGTGTTGCCAGTTGGAATAATATAAATTGGTGGCATAATGTCAGTGTAGATCACGACTCATCAATAATGATTTGTCAGTGGCAGCCTAACTCCGGCCTCGTTTGCGAACGATCCACTTTTTAGGGTACCGTGTGCTAAATATAAAAACCTATGAACTTGATATTAAACAATATAAAAAATATATTGCCGTTCCAGTCGACAGGGGAGTCAAAGTCAAAATATTTCTTTCAAAGGAGGACGTCCAGGCCGTCAGTCAGTCAATCCGTTACTACAGTTAATAGTCTTAAACATTTGTTTTTTTTTCACTAAGGAACAGTGAAAGTAAAGGTTTTATTCTATTATTGAGAAATTTATAAATAAATTCGATGATAACATTGTACTCTATTTGATTATGTATAACAATCCTTAAATTTCTAAGCCCCAAATGGCCGGTAATGCATTTGTAACGCCTCTGGTGTTTCTGGTGTCAACGGTCGACGCCGATTGCTTACCATCAGGTGATCCGTCTGCTCGTTTCCTGGCTTATCCCTAAATTCAAAATGTAGGCAAGAATACACAATATGTTCTACTTGACACTTATAATTAGTTGTATTAAAAGTTTCGTGTAAAAGAAGTGTTCCTATTGTTATAAACCTGGGTCAATTATTAGATTAATGAAAACCAATAACTAATAATTCGTTTATATTATTATTAACTACTGTCAGAAATGTTCTTACCTGATAATTAATCGGTAATTTTAAGCAGTTTCCTGCTCCGAAATTCCTGAAAACCTAACTGAGAATAAAGGAAGGGATTATTTAAAACTAACTTCTGTTCACGACGTCGTACGCGCAATCGTTCGTGATTTTCGGTAAAATGTAAAAAAAATATGGAGTAAAAAGTAACCTATGTCCGTGTCCTGGTTCTAAGCTGCTTCCTAATTTTCATCTAAATCGCTTTAGCCGTTCTTGATTTATAAATAGTGTAACTAACACGACTTTCGTTTATGTATAAAAAAGTACAGAAGATGTAATGGATAGTCTCTCCTGGTTGGATGAGATTAAGGTCCATATATGTAAACATCTCTATAATAATCCGAAACTCTAGTCGCTTCAGTATATATATATATCTAAATTAATATACGGTTACGCATCGAGTTATGCAAAGCCAGTTCATCATGGTCTCGTTTTGTATAATCTTTTCGCACATTCAACGATTAATTTATACTGGTTATTCATAGCTTCATATGTAGCTGTGTGTACAAGGCAGATGTGTGCTCCAGAATGTCCTATTTTTTCAAATAGTTGTAAATGATAGGGTTGTCCCATTTTCGATAATAATTGTCATGCACCTTTACATAAAGTTAGTTCATACTATCTAAGCTGTGTCAGGTTTTATACCAATTTTAGACAAAACTACAAACATACATACATAAGGCAGAGACCGCCAAGTACTACGATTTCTACATACCTTTTTCGCTTCATCAACAGTCATCAATCTTTTCATGCATTCTCGTTGGTTAAGGGTACTTTTAATTTGGCTCTTCTTTAATATATTGTCAACCTGGTTAGTATGTGACCGTCTAGGCCCCATTCATATCTGCTCTGTATACTTCTTTCGTTACTCTACTTTCATCCACCTTTTCTACATGTCCAAACCAGCGTAACATTCCCTAACTTTTTTAGTCTTTTAACAATTGCTGTTTGCACTTTAGTACTACTACTACTGATTTAACATTTACATGTTAATTTAAACATATAAATAAAATATATTTTTGGGTTTTTCAATAGGATAGTCTGGCTCAAAAAACCCCAGCATCACACAAAGTTGGGATAATCTGGCGCAATACATAAATATATTAATAATATTTGTATAAATATCATTTACTTTGATTCCTCATTGTAGTGTCGATGTGTTGTGCAATAAGCAAGTAAGTGTGGTTAAAATTATCTCAATTTATATTATATTTATATTTTTAAGGAATTGTGTCTGGTAGTTTAAAAGCGCATGCAAGTATTGGTTTATTATTTTAAATTTATTATGCGGTGTCTGGATGTATCTGACTGATTGTCTATTAAAGTATGGTGCTTACAATAAAATATCTGGCGTTTATCTCCGTGTACTAATGATAGTAAGATTCTTTACATTTTTTAAAGTTTTATTTTAACTAATACATACGGAACCAATTCTTTGTGTCATCAAATATGGCTTATTAGCCGAATCTGGCATTAAATTTGAAACCGGTTTGGTTCGTGATCCACTCTGTCATAGAAAGTTAAACGTTAAACAGTAGTTATTAATTAACTATAGTTAACGCGTGCTTGTTGTCGCCCCGGGCTGGCTTGACATAGTGGCCAGACATTTGATGCATATAATAAACTGTTGCCATTTTAGACAAGAAAAAAAATTATATTCTTTATGATTAATTTAAAATATTGTGCTGGGTATTTGTGTGTCTGGCGGTAGTCTATTGGTGTATGTATCAGGCTGTGATTGTGACAGTTACTTATTAAATTTTTAAAAGTATTTTCCAAAGTTGCTTCTTGTGTTTTTAGTCTTTTAATGAAAGATTTCATTTCAAAAGGATAAAAGACGGAGACGGATGATGAATTTTAAATATGAGGTTATAAACTTAGGTTGACTTTGAAGTAGTGCAATTTGTTCATCGTTAATAGAAGTAATTTCAAGTATTTTTTAACTTAGGTGTACAGACTACGGTTTGTACTAGTCCAATTTAGATTTACAGATTTTCAACTTTATTATAACGTTGCAATAAGTAACAATGTTGAAAAAGTTTGCATATTCAAGTAGGTCGATGTCTGGCGTTTGTAAGTTGAATGCTTTATCCAGACTATCATATCTTAAAGATTGATAGATCTGGCTTTAAGATCCTAGAGTGTTAAAGTCTAGTACTATCCCCTCTTGATGAGCACTATGTAAGCACGTGCCTGTTATCATTCTTATCAATTTCTAGTATTTTATTGTCCTGATGACGTTCTGTTTGTTTTGTTCTAGTTGATTCTGATGTTTCCATGTCATCAACGTAAAGATATTAAATACTATATCGTTCATTTGATTAAATATTACTTATGTATATAGTTGATAGGTCTTTAGAGTGTTTCTTTCTAGTGATTCCTCTATGAGAGGTATACTTGAAAATGAAGTTGTGTGGGTTCAAATAAATAAACAAATGACGTCTGTGATAACAGATGTTGGATATATTCTTCAATTGCTTTGTTCTTGTTTTTCCGTCATATTTGTCATAACACAATTTTTAAATTATTCTGCTTAAATTTTCTGTTTATCCTGTTATTTTTTATATATATATCAACAGTCATACGACCGAAATAAAATTATTCGCGATGATTCGCGATAATTGTGATCAATTAGAATTTTGGGCACCCTACCTCAAGATAAGGATGAGGAAAACTTTTTTGATGCCTTAAGCTGATATTTAAATTAATAAATAAAATATATTCAAACATAATGTATACAAGTAAATAAAAGCAAAATTGTAATAGCAGGTTCACTCCTTTTATATTACAAGACCTGGTTTTGACCTAGGTTCATACCTATGAAAGTGGGTTATATATACCATTCGAGATTAAAAAGCGTAAATTCATCACATATGTATACCAATTTTCCCAAAACACACGCCGTTCGCACATGCCGTGACCTCACCTCGAAGCTAGCACTAGCCCCGTCCGCCGGCTTTCCCCGAACTGTTTGTTATAATCCCGCCTCCAAGTACTGTATGTTTACCGAGTATGTTGTGTTATGTGGCCGATTACAATGCTCTATGTTGCTCCTTTACTGCCAGTACTGTAAACTAAAACGGTATTTTTCATTTTGAACCGCGAGAATTTCTTATGACGTGCTCTTTGACTGATAGGTAATTAATTTATGTGTAACTAGCTTTTACCCGCGGTTTCGCTCGCGTCGGTATATGTCACATTGGCTTTTTATCCTTTACAAAAGCCAATGTGACATATACCAATACACACAGCGCCATCTATACCAATACTTTTGTTTTCCCTCGGGAATATCAAATTTTTCAGCGATAAAAAGTACCCTATTATTTAATCCGGACTTCTAACTTTACGTCTGCAAAATTTCAAAGCAATCGGTTTAGTAGTTACAGCGTTAAAGTGGAACAAACAAACAAACTCACTTTCCGATTTATAATATAAGTAAGGAAGTAAGGATGGGTGTTATATGAAATGATACGTCAACATATGAAATGTCGTGGTGGCCCGGAGGTTGGGACGCTCGTTTCTCATGCATGAGGGTGCTGGTTCGTAACCTACCAACGGTAAGTACCAATGTGACTTTTTCCGACTTCATCACCAACAGCCTAAGCGCACATTGTTGAGCAAAGCCTCTTCTCACACAGAGAAGGTTTGAGCGTTAATCACCATGCTTGCTCATTGTGGGTTGGCGATTTCAAATTTATACTAAGAAGTTATAAATCCATGTTTGTCTCATGATGTTTTCTTTCACCATTTGTCAGTGGTGTCGAAATAATCTTAGAAAGTACGTAGGTATAGCTCGGAAAAAGTCACATTATTTGCCGCTGGTTTTGAACCTGTTCCTTCATGTATGAGAAGCCCATCTAAACCTCCGGGCCACCACGACATTAACGAATTCTAATCAATGAATGAACCCTTAAAAATGAGTAGGAAATAATATAAGATACGTTATCAAACCATCTCAAGATTTTCCAACGCTTGCATCTCATAACGTTTGCTCACATGCGCGTATATCAGAAGCAGTGCAGTGCATTACTGATAACGTATCAGTGATATGCGATCTCTGTTATCTGACATGCAACAGACCGCGACGACTCCACAATCAAATTGTTTCAACCAGCAACATGCATTTATATGATATTACAGGCACTAGTAATCAAAAACTTGCTTGTTATTAAATATTGCACGTGGATCGAACTTTCAAGGTCAATTTGGATAGCTTTATTTAAAAAATGCCCTAAATGTGCTCTTCAGAATTGTTTGACCTGATACCTGCTGCGTCTTTTCGCCATCGACCCTCACGACAGCATATACATCCCCATCATATTGATGGTTGGCAGGCCACAACTGTGCGCTTCTCACGTAGCTTTCTGCCTCGCACAACAAAACTGTAGCATGATATGTCGTCGGCGGTATTTCCGAACCGATACGACCTTCAAACCTTCAAGAAAAGAGCGTATTCCCTTTTATTCCCCCCTTAACCTGTGACTCCTCTGGTGTGGCGGGTGTGCATGGGCGACGCTGATCGCTTACCATCAGGTGTCCGTCTGCTCGTTTGCCTCTTATACCTTACGCTATGGTTGAGTTAGAAAGTATGATTAGGCATCAAGTATGCTCATAGATTCTAATGAAACAATAACTAGAAGGTGATGCAGATACAAAATTGGAAAGGGTGATAGATGATTTGAATATAATTAGATATTGGACGTAAATAGAATTGAGAAAGAAAATTTAAGGGGGAAAATCATCGAATGACTTCTCCCGCCTGGGTGAGGCGGAAGGGAGTGTCAGACTCTTACTGATTAAAAACCACCCCGTTCCTACTCCTGCATTTCGAACCGGAGCCCTGGTTACCCGTTAGGTTCTCCGCGACTGTATGAGGCATTGGATAATATAAATGGCCACATTCCTTTATTTCATATTATTTTCATCGTTTGTATAAATTGGAAACTATAATTATTTATAGGTATTTATAAATATGGATACTTCAGTAACATTTACTAAATAACATATTGCTAAACATGATTGTTAACGTTCATAAAGTTTCCTAATGATCGACGTTAATTTACTAGAGGTAAATATTATATTTTATATACCTAGCACATTTGTGGTAAATACTATACTAACCTTTGAATGTGGAATGTTATAACTATGATTGTAACTTTATTTTGGGAAGTCTTATGTATTTAAGACGATGTATCGTTTTATAGAACTCCCCTCTTATGTAGAGGCTCGTAGTTCAGCAATATAATTCCACAGACTGGCATAACATAACATCACGCCTTTCATCTCCGGGGTAGGCAGAGGTGCACATTACGGCACTTAATGCCACTGTACAATGTAACACCTACTTTTCACTAATTATGTTATGAGTCCCATGTAATAGGGGGTGAGTATACCGGCCAGTAAACCGGGCACTTTTCCCGACTCCGTGCTACTACTGATTTTTTTTGACAATCCAGTAATATTTTGCCCGACCCGGGAATCCAACCCGAGACTCCTTGCCCAGCAGTCGCACTTACGACCACTCAGCCAATGCCACAGACTTTGTCATGAAAACATCTACTCCTAGAACCTAAAAAAAATTGAAATACTACCATTACAAATTTCGAAATAAACAATCTGTCAATATCAAACCAATCCTTCTTCAAAAAAATCGAATTCGGAACATGAAAAATCATGTTGATCCACTAGCTACATGAGTGCGCGTGATTTCAAAACGATAGCTTCGGGTTTTTTTTAATACCAAAGTTGACAACAGGAGCCCCAAGTCCCAAGTACTTGTAATGAATCATACTTTTCCAATGACATGTCAAGTTACCAAACAATACGAACTGACTCATACACTTCTTGAAGCTTTTGCCGAATTTCTGTGTAAGTTTTAATTTGAATTGAGCTATATATGTACTTCAGGCAGGCTTTGTATAGCTGGTAATGGCAGTAGGTATGGGAATTATAATTTGATTATTATTAATCATTTGAGTGAGAGTGCCTAACAAATAAATAAATAATAATAATAAATAAATAATGTTTATTTGGTGTAAAAAGCCAGATTACAAAATAAATCTTATTATCTAGAAAAAGTCGTAAGTTTATATAAAACCTGAACTAGGTACAAGCCTGTGTTTCAGGTTAAAAATGTGCTGACATATTCAAGTACAATAACATTGCTTATAAAACTAAAGATTAATGGCGAAATTAAATTAAGTCAGTATCTAAGTATAACAGGTGTGCGTAAATAAACAAAGAGTTTTGTTTTGATTGGCTTTTAAGTAAGTCTGGCTTTTAGGAATGATAATTTTTTTATTTGAGAATGTCTCTACGCGTAGACCTTGTAATTGGAACATCTGAATATAATGGTACTAGATTCTTCAATTTCAATTTTCTTAGTTCATAGTTCAAGGTCTGTAATTTTTGCACTTATTAATCAGTTCATTTCTGTTCATAAACACATCATGCGCTATTTAACTTTTAGTGTCTTTATTCTTTCGTTTAACAAAGAAAACGTCATCTACATAGACTTCGGAGTGTGAACTTTGAACTACGCGTCGATTTACTGCTCCATCAACTAAACACATTTTCTTAACGACGATTCTTAAAACACGAAATCTGGAAAAGTCATTTTAATCTGACGCGATAACTAAAAAATGTGAAGCTCATCAGAATCGATTGAATCGAGAGAAGAATCGAGTGCTACCGTGTGCAGTTTTCATCGATATCTCGGTGCGGGTCCCGTGAACGCTGACGGATCGTTTTGTCAACAATCGCTATTGTCTCAGACGATGTTTGAAAATAATATATGAACATCACCCTTCCTAAGTGTAGGAAATTTTCAAGATCGAAGCGTCGGAGTTAATTAGCCTTTTGTGACACGATTTGTACTAATTGAAGATGTAATAATGTCACGAGATTTTGACACATAACATAACATAACATCACGCCTGTCCGTCTGTTATCCCCAAAGGGGTATGCAAAGGTGCGCACAGAAATAACACCCACTTTTCACTATTAATAATATGAGTCCCATGTAATAGGGGGTCAGCCTATTGCCATATACCGGGAACATTTCCAGAATCCGTGCTACTAATGAGATTTTTTTTTAAAAATACCAATAATACTTTGCCCGATCCGGGAATCGAACCCGAGACCAAGGGGTTTAGGGGTCAAGAGGCCGAGTCGCAAGTGCGACTGCCGGGCAAGGGCCCTTGCGAGCGTTCGGCCAACGAGGCAGTTTATTTTATATTAATTGATTATGTGGATTTTTAATCGATCAAAAGTGGAGAGATCAAACCTTTTGTTAAACAGAGCACAATTTCAAACTACGACCTACTAATATAGATTTATGCCCGAATACTGTAAGGCTACAATTTTAAGTCGTGATTATACAAGGTGTTGTTTTAAAGCCGCGTTATTTTCTAGGAGGTAACTCGGCTATCGATTCTGAGTCCGAATCAATAAAAATTTAGGTAAATATTTTTCATTTTTCTGTAAATTACGGAAATCTGTAAGTGCGAACTACACGCCGCCGTCATGGACGACGCCGGTTGCTTACCATCAGGTGATCCGTCTGCTCGTTTACCGGCTTATGCAATAATTTTTTTTATCTATGTATAAATAAATGTTTATGTTTGTAATCGTGTACCTATATCGATTGCCTACCTATTAGGTATTTTTAATACCCTTTGGCTCAGTCGGACCAGTATTGAAGTCTGGGCTAAATTAGATCCGATTTAGGGATAATGTAGAAATTGATATAAAGATTTAAATATAGGTACATAAACTGTGCACACTTTAACATAAATGAAGGATAAATAAAATAGATTTATATTATTTATTGTTCTGTTGTCTAATTTTAATGTATACTGGTTGTTTGTTTAGTTCATTTTTAGCTTTGCTATGCTTATTTTTGTTTATCCTCTCCGTTTTATCTAAGTGGTTGGGTGTTTGGGAATACCAACATTTTTATGTAGGTAGGTACTTATTAGGTACTATAGAATTGCACGTCGTTTTAAAATATGGAAGTACCTAAATGTATCATTTTATTTTATGTCGATTTCTGGGCTATGAAAGAGATTGTGACTTAAAATTGGCAATTGTTTTTAAAATATGTTTTGAAGTTTAACATTACATAACATAACATCACGCCTTTTATTCCCCAAAGGGGTAGGCAGAGGTGCACACTGAAGTAATACCCACTTTTCACTATTTATGTTATGAGTCCCATGTAATAGGGGCTGAGCCTATTGCCATATACCGGGCGCAATTCCAGACTCCGTGCTACTACTGAGATTTTTTTTAAAACTTAGTAATTCTTTGCTCGACCCCGAGACCCCTTGCCCGGCAGTCGAAAGCACTTACGACCACTCGGCCAAAGAGTTGAAGTTTAAAACTGATAATTAAATAAAAGAGGTAGTCCATTATCATTACCTACTCAATTATTAAGAGCGAATGATCCCGTGATACCCACTTATATTTAAGATACCAGTTACCGACATAATCAACATAGAAATGTCAGATCTTTGACTGCAAAAGTCATTACAAACAGCAAGTCACAAAAGAGCAGCCATTTTAGAAACTAGGTATAAGTTTTTAAACTATTAAATACCTACGTAAGCATACTGTTTTCATTTCAGCGTAGGTAATATATTTAGATTCACAAAAATGCAGACGTAATTGCAAAAAATATCGTATAAACTTATAACAAGCAAAATTACCGCCGATTACGTATTTACTGTATAAAATACACAAACAATATTACCTAAAAATAATCACGAACAATTTAATTTCGTTTGTACGTCAATTAATTTACCCAAAACAGTAAAAAATCGAACTGCTGGATGTCATATTTCTTGTCAATTTTCAAGAAACTATGACGTCAAATTTTTATGAAAATGATTCGATCTACAACTTTATTAATAAAGTTAATCTCCATATTATAAGATAAACTAAAACTGGTTAATGGTCTATAAGTAAACATAAAATAAGAATTGCTTTATTACAAACCTTAATTATCATTAATGGAAAATGTATTTAATCTCAAAAGTACAAAGTTCTAACCTCTCTGAAAAGTTTATGAGAAGGAATGAAAATCAAATTACTAAATGCTAGGCGAATTTGAAACTTAATTCCTATAAGGTAGACAGATGACCTAATTAATAAAGGTCGTAGACAGTCGCTGAATGAAAGTCTTTCATCAGGTTGATATGGAAGTCATTGGCCCTAAAGCCCTAAGATTAATAGTAAACGTTTTGTATGTAGATGACACCGATAATGACGATAATGAATTTTGACAATTTAAAGAATATTTAGAAGAATTCATCAATTAATGCAATTTTTAAAGAATCTCTTTCAAAGAAATCTCAACATAATGAATCAAAGTCAATCCTGACCCCAGTTTTAGATTCCTAAACGCATTACGAATCAAGAATCCACATGACAATGGTAATAGTGAAAACATTAAATGTTATTTCTCATTCTTAACCATTTGTTTAGATCGTACGGAATGCGAGATTTCTAACGGAGACGCGAGTGATTGTGTCAATCAGTTTTTATTTATATTTACACAATAAACGGAGAAAAACAATAGAAATGCGTACAGCTATATTTACGTTTTCATTGGAAATAATACCACCAATGATCGCTAAGGATTCAGTTTGTAAATCATACTAATGTAGGTAATTGAAAAGTGTTTTTCTATTTTGTTCGTAAACATAAATGTATTGTGATATCATCGAGGCTAGCTTTTGTATACTGTCATCGTTTTTATGTAAATCTAAAAATGTTGTAGCTAAATATTATTGTTTTGATACTTTTCTTTTTCATCGTTGTGAAACTGATGCGTTAATAGTCAAACTGTGTCTACAATACACGTCTGAAACCAAAGTAAGTGCGGTGAATAAAGAGTGAATTTAATCTTGAACAATAATTTAGGCTGTGATAGGCATGTGCTACGAAACTACACCACTACCTACTACTACGGTAAGTGATAGATTAACAGGTGTGCTACTAAATATAAGTAAATGTTCCTTTCTTTCACGGGAGACTGTACCACAGAGTCCTGAAACTTTGGAAGGCGTACAATGTGCCGAAAATAAACACAGAGGCTTGTTGAACAATTTTAATCTAATTGGAATGGGGCATCGACTATCAATTATACTTGTATACACTATGGAAGTGCATACAATTCCCATAGTGCATGCGACGTAATTATTATTAATACCTAGTATAGGTTTAAAACGCCTTACAATATCACGTTTCAAATCGGCCACCTAGATCCATAAATGCAAGTAAGATCATGAAATACTAACATACATCCCCCATGACATTTCAGTTTGACAGATGTCAAATAATACGCGGGAAATATTTGACGTTTTCATTTCGCGCTGACAATTAAATATTAATTTTATGGCCTTGGTACACGGGCGACTCGACTGAATATTCTCTATAAATTATTTCCTTTACGTCGTAACGGTGTGAGGTGCTGGCATAGTTGTGGGAATGCTAAATATTATGTACCGTTGGGACCCGACTTTATCAAGGGCATAGACTACCTTATTACTTTTTAGTGAGGCAACGGTATCTACGTGTGTAGTTTATGCGTTAGGAAATGTGTGTATTTTCTCGTTTTCTGAATCATTGATTGACATGAGAGTGGATAGTTTACTGTATAATATGAGCAAATGGTAACGTACGTATGTGACTTACTGTACGAGAATGTGTTGGATAATGGAACTGACATTTGCTGTATACTAACATTATTATCTTCAACTGTGCGTATTCAAACTGAAATCCAAATAATTCTAACAGGATAACTTTAAAAGAACGGCTAGCGAATGACAACAGGCTTGCTCTAACAGCAACAGATAACATATTAATCAAAATTACTGTACACCTAAGCCCCTAGACTAAGGTCCTACTAAACTCTAGATAGACTAGAAAACTAAATCACGCCAATAAAACGAATAACAAATAAAAATAATCCTCGCACTCACTAAAGAATTTCTCGAGTAAAAGTTTGGAAGTTTCTTTAAACTCATGTAAAGTCAACGAAATTGTTCAGGTTTGGAGACATAGCCTTATACGGGGGACTTTTTAATTGTTTCGCGTTTACCCCTTAAGGGCAATAAGTCTGGAATAAATACTAATGAGCCGTTGTTTTTAACAAGAAATTAAGAAACATCTTCGTGTGTTTGAGGTTTTAATCTAATATTGAAGGGGCTTAGAATTGCCTTTTTGCGATGATGGCGCCATCTTTTGAATGCGAATTACGGGATTTTAATGCAGTTGTAAGCTATAGCTGTTAAACGAACTTATAGTTAGATTTAAAATCAATAATCACTAGTCAGTAACCAAAAGTTAATAATAACTAAATGCCGAAAACAGTAGGCGATGTATGTAGGACTATTTTTTTATAATTATTGTTACCTGTAATTACCATTTTTTTTTTTTTTTTTTTTTTAAGGGGGGAAAATCATCGAATGACTGCTCCCGCCTGGGTGAGGCGGAAGGGAGTGTCAGACTCTTACTGACTAAAAACCACCCCGTTCCTTCTCCTGCACGTCGAGCCGGAGCCCCGGTTACCCGTTAGGTTCTCCGCGACTCCGAACCGGCATCGGCCCTATTGGGCCCCATCTGTGGTGGTCTGATGGCTCTTTGAGGCGCGCGCGGAACGCGACGCGCCGTACGCTCGGGTCTGTTTCTGGTCGGACGGGGAGCCACCCATGCTCGCCGTCCGCAGGCCCGCGCTTACGGTGGCCGGAGATCGTCCCGCGATCCCCGACGCCCGGTGTGTCCTTCGCGATGGCTGGGTTGCGAGGAGGCAGCGCTTCGCTGCCTCGCGCGTCCCGCCTCCTCCTTAGCTAGCATGACTGCTTCGCAAAAGGAGGAGACGGCATCCCAGTCCCCCTCGCTCCGCATCATGGCCTGCACTAGGCCCGGACGCGAGAGGTCGCCATCGCCGATCACTTCCCTGAGGGCACGGCGGTGCTCAGCCCACGCAGGGCATTCTCCCACTGTGTGTTCCACCGTGTCCTCAGGGCGGTCCTCGCAGTGATGACACCCGGGCGTTTCCTCCCGCCCCATCAGACACAGGTACCTCCCGAAACTTCCATGTCCGGTGAGGACCTGCGTCAGGCGGTAGGTGAGGACGCCGTAGCGTCTCTCAAGCCACTCCTCAAAGAGGGGACTTACCGCTGCAATGGCAGCGAGCCCAGCCCTCGGTTGCGACAGTCGTTGCTGCCATTCCGCCATGAGATCGCGCCGGAGCTCATCCCGCCACGCACTTATCTGGCGCGGCAGCGGAGTTTCGCCCCGGCGACGTGCCTCCGCGCGCATGTTATACACGCGCGCGAGCACCTTCGCCTCCAGATCCCACGGCGGTGATCCGGCAAGGAGGTTCGCCGACTCCCCAGAGATCGTGCGGTATCCGCGGATCATTCGGATCGCCATGACCCTCTGTGACATGAGCAGCGTCCGAGCAGGACGCCGCAACAAGTTCGGCGCCCAAACAGGGGCGCCGTAGAGGGCCATGGACCGCACGACCCCGGCGTATAACCTCCGGCAGGAGGCGTTTGGCCCCCCAAGGTTGGGGAGGATGCGTTTGAACGCAGCCCCCGTCCTCTCCAACTTTGGAGCCAAACGTCGGAAATGCTCTATGAAGTTCCACCGACTGTCGAGGACGAGTCCTAGGTACTTCATCGCCGTCTCGACGCCGATGGTAACCCCACCTGTAATTACCATACCTTGTGCAAATAAACGTTCTTATTCTTAACTCCAAAATGCAGGTTCGAAGATAGATGTGTAATGTGCATGAAATAAAGGAGTTTTAGGTACAACAGCACCATGTTGCTATTGACTTAGATATCGCAGGTATCTAGTACCGTCTAGTCAATAACTAATCTCAAATAAAATTTATGTGTATATACAAAACGCCGAGTGGCAGTTGATAGAAGTACTTTTATGCCGCTACTTATTTGAATTAAGTGTTAGATAATAATTATCGGGAACATAGTGGTATACTTCAAAAAGAGAGTTCATAACAGTCTTCTATAGGAGTATATGCCTTCACTACACAAGATGGCCATAATCTTTACGTTTGACAATCGGGTTTAGCCATTCACAAGTCGTATAAATTAAACTACTTATTCTACCAATTTTAAGAAACTGAAGAATTTTTTTTAATGTCATTTTCTGATGTAAGTATTGTGTATAATAATAAGGTCTGTTTTTAAAGTAAGTGTCTAAAATCACACAAGCACACATCGAAATCAAAGTCCGATATGAAAATTTCTTACTGCATTTGGTAGTCCGATCCTTCAGAAACATCTAAGTCATCTAACCATCACTTATGACACACTAGAACATTGCTTATAAATAAATAATAAAAACAAATCTATCTATTAAACGAAGGTAATTTTCTTCACTCGATTAGACCTAATATAACCCTGAAATAGCTGGATAAACGCAGTGTAATGATGATTATGTTCAATTAATAGAACCTTGGGGACCTTGGTATTGGTGACGATGATGGGTTAATGCGCAGCGTGCAACGTGACACGCAACTTTATTGTTGTAACACCTTCAATGATTTAGTTGATTGGGTTGTATTGGCCAATTTGTTGTGGAGTACAAAAAGCTGGTGATAATGATAATGAGAGTGTACCTATTTACTTGAATGTAAGTTTTGTGTGCCCCAAATAGGGTAGTATACTAAATTACACACGTATTTTATCTTTTCTTACAAATTTAAACACTTTCGACGGTATATTGATTTAAAATATGGTGTGACGTCACGATTTACTACATTTTATTAGGCAGCGTGACGTAACAACCTCCCACTTCTAAATTTAAATCCGTTCTATCTAAATATTGTTTTCTTATACGACAAAATAAAAATATACGTGTCTAATATTTTTTCATTATCTAACTGTTGAACTAATTACAATTTTAATTTTCATATATTGTCCACTACCTTATTCTAAAAAAAATAAGCTATTACTGCATATGCATCGAAAAATCTAGCGACACTTCGTTTAACTCATAATAGTATTACGTATCTTCTTCAAAAGTTGCTTGACCAATGTGACTGAGGATAATGTCTAATATTTACGTAGAATATTAACTACTTTTAACATTAATTTCAGTTAGAAGCCCAGATAAAAATTAAAAGTACATAACAATTTGCTACTAGTTCTATTGAACCAAATTTTTCAGTTCGAGGAGATTAAGTGAACGATGAATCAGATATCTAGAAACCTAAAGATGCTAAAAAAGTACTGATCAAGAGATGTCCTAACATTCAGCTTAGTAAAGCGATCCGATGCTAAGTTGTTCTTGACATTTCTAGAACATCCACCACACATACTTGATCGTGACAATTCACCACAATCTTAATGAACTACTAAAGTACGTACAGACATATGTCGGATGAGAATCAAGTGAAATCAGAGGAACAATGCTGGTTGGTTCCCACACAGTGGCGCCTCTACGGCCGTTCCAAGAAACTCCGGTGTCGAGTTATCGGCGCCCGCGCTTTCCTTTAAATTTGGAATTACTCATTATTTGTGTCGCGTTACCGTCGTGTTGACAAATATTGTTTTTATCGAAGTTGCCAGTGTGTTGTGCGTTTTGTTCCGTCTTCTTGTGTACATTGGGTTTTTTATTGTTCTTTAATTGAGTACGTACATTCTATCCTTTAGAAAAAAGTTTCGGACCAAATAAGTTATAAGAACATCAATCTCATCGTCGGTTTTCTAATAACAATATCCTACTTAATAAACGTAAGTTTCTTCAGACTAATACCAACATCCATGTTCCATGTTAACAATATTAATTTATCTATCATTTAAATCTCGTATAACTTGCGTGTTAACAAAATTGATGCCTTGAGGTATCCCTCGTGTTTTTCTCTTTAAATTTCATAAAAGTATATTTCCAACCGTTTGTAGTTTTTATAATCGTTTTCACCATTACTCTCATTTATAAAATTTGTAACATTTAATCTTTCTACTCTCAGAAGTAGATAAGTACTTCTCATTCATTCATTCTTGAACAGTTTCTAGTACAACAACTTACTTAATTGTAATCAATAGTTATACAAATCGATTAAATTCACTCAGTTCTATGATTAGGAGCTCTAAACCTTGATTGATAGTCGATGATAGAATTAATTTGCAGCTAATAAGCCACGCAATTACACTGATGGTAATAACATCATCCAGTTGCTACAAATTGGTCACTTCAATGAAGAGCTTTTAATTCTATTATTGATCCTTATTTATTCTGTCATCACTGTCATTTTTGCAATATTTAAACGATATATCTTCACCGAGTGGCGGGGAACCTAACGGGTAACCGGGGCTCCGGCTCGACGTGCAGGAGAAGGATCGGGGTGGTTTTTAGTCAGTAAGAGTCTGACACTCCCTCCCGCCTCACCCAGGCAGGAGAAGTCATTCGATGATGTTCCCCAGTTAAAAAGATAAAAATTCATTTCCCGAGATTTGGCAAGCCTTTGGTCAACAGAGGCCACTTAGGCTGTTGATGATAATGAAATGGTATACCCTTTTACTTCGAAATGTCTGTTATCTTCATCAATATTTGATAATAATCTACTGCTAGACTATGCCACTATGGGCCTCGTCTACACAAAAGGGTTTGCCATAATCTCCATATGTAGCAAAAATATTGGAGATCCACTTGAGTTCTAAACTTTATTATGACTTTTAAACATGTATTGATTTACTTGAATTGATTTTACTTGCACTATAAGTACATCGTAAAAAAATGTTGGCAATCCTAACATAGACACAACAATGAACTAGACATGTCCCTCAAACCATAGAGTTAGCAACAGGGAACCGCTAGACGAGACGATTCAGATTACGGGTGTCGATTGATTAGCGTGATCGCTATCACTTGCCGGGTCTTCTTACAGAGTTTCCTGCAACAGCGATATGCAAACGGTACGCGATATCGAAGCAAATGACACCTCTATAACGGACGGATTTTTCAAATTCCATAGTATAGTTTGACACTTTACCTGAAACCTAACTGCGATGTGGGGGGTAGCCATTTTGTTGGCTATAGACACCTATAACTTTATCCTGATTATAATATGAGAGAGGTGTATCTTATGATAGCCGACCCAGGGATTACAATTTAAATTTTATTTTTAAATTAATGATTCAAATATTACAAAATAAAGGTTTACAATGTAAACCTCCAATATATTTTCTAGATCTGGCATTACTTATGTCTAGTTGCTCTTAATACTTACCCATGCAGTATTTTTACACAGGAGTGTAATCAATACCTTTCCATAAATAGAATTTCGGTCGTCATATATAAGTTTCTGCCTTTTGACTTTTATTAATTGCAACTTTTCTTTCCAGTATGATGGACTCCGGAGGAGCAGGCATAGCGGAATCACCTCCCACCTACCATCGTACCTACGAACAATATGTCCAAGGAGCCGTTGAGAACAGCACTGACTCAGTCCAAGAACAAACCAGTCCCGAACTAGTGGTATGGTCAACCCTACCTTATGGAATAGACTATAGAGCTCAATATGACTATAGAAGCCCCTACGATACCGGCAGAGACTACTCCACTCAGCAATATGCTAGAGCTCCCTTCACGACAAAAATGGGACAGGCCAAAGCATTGAAAGAGGCCAGAATAAGAAGGCCGATGAACGCGTTCATGGTGTGGGCGAAGGTAGAAAGGAAGAAGCTGGCTGATGAGAATCCCGATCTTCATAATGCTGATTTGAGTAAAATGCTAGGTAAGTGGCCATTTTGTTTTTTATTTTGAAATTGGATTGAGTTCTCACTTACAATCGAAGTCAAAAAAAAAGAATTAAAAAAAGAAATAAATTACCTATGTTACGGTTCATCAATTACTCGAAAATACGTGAATTTAACTTTTTATATAATTTTAAGGCATATTGGATACTCGTAGCCCTATTTTATTGATTTTTTAAAAGTACTTTTGACGTTTATTATTTGTTTGACATTATAGCTGTCAATATTAATCTTTTTGATTGATGATGGAATCGAGCAACGGCCGTGCAATTTGTAAATTCTGCAAGCACAAGTAAATCTTTTGAAAAATTATTAACATGTTTATGATATTCTGAATATTTGGTTATGATTCTAGTATGATTTTACTGAGTTACTATTAAATTTTTAAAAAATTTTACATGAGCCATTTAACGTTAACCTTAATTTTAACAGGCAACACACTTAATTTTTTTACTCAGACCATTTTAAAACATGGCAACTAAAATGAGTCAGCGTAAACTGCCCAATCTTCTACACTGTTCGAAATTTAAATATTATTATTAGAGGCCAGCATTATTCCGTCGTACCTAATAAATTATTAATTAGACACTTTGACGTCATGACTCTGTCAAGCCCATTTCTGACTTTGACGTTTTTATGAATTTTAATTAAATATGAAAATATATTATAATGTTAAACTTATTAACAAAAATTCATAATGGTTATGATTTCTATAGAACTTGGAATCTTTACATGAGCTAAGATATTCTATCTATTGAATTATATTCTCTATAGGCATACGTTTAAGGTTAGATTCCGTAACAATAAAGACTAATCAAGCTCTAAAGTTTTCGGTAAACATTTAGATAATTTCCAACTAAATAAATAATTCTAATATAATCTACAAGAAATGCAATAAAAAAACAAATCAAATTCCACAGAATATAAAACAGTTTTCTTGTTTATGGAATACCAAAGAGGTTGTAGCTATAGTCGAGTCTTGAGTAATTCCTCTATAATAACTTCATTAGTAAGTTACTACAGACCAGTCACTTAGCCATATTAATATAATGTCTTTGCCAACACATAGTAAGAATTTAATTAATACACACAAAGATTAATTTGTAAAACAAATAAAAAGCGGTTCGACGTGAACTGAATTGCTACATGAAAGGTTCTGTAGATAAAACTAACTTAGGTGTCATACGTCCGTCGTCAATTTTATTGTGGGTGTAATTGTTATCCCCGAAAGGGTTACCCTTTCGGTTGACACCGGTCACCGGACACCGACAAGAGGTTCACACTACGGCACTTAATGCCACTGTTCAATGTAATACCCACTGTTCACTATTTATGTTATGAGTGCCATGTAATAGGGGGTGAGCCTATTGCCATATACCGGGCACATTTTCAGACTCCGTGCTACTATTGAGATTTTTAAAAAATCCAGTAATGCTTTGCCCGCTTTGGGAATCGAACCCGAGACCCCTTGGTCGCTCTTGTGACCACTCGGCTAATGAGGCAGAATATATGGTATATATTAAAATACATAAAATTAATTTAGTAACAATTATTTTATTACAGTTAAAAAGATTTGCCATTATAAATACGGAAAACAGAAATCAATACCTTCTTCAAACTCTACAAGAGGAACTCTAAAAACGGGTTTAACATAAACGTATGTAGCAAAAAAAAATGTCGCTCACAACTTACAATATTGTTCCTTATTAGCAATGCAGTAACATTCCTACTTGTAAAGGAGATACTTCTTAAGTCTTAACTTAAACAACTTAATTAAGCTATAACGATGATTACTTAGCGCTAACTTAAGTATAATCAACGGAGGCAAGCGAAATTGAACCTTATTACGATGGGATATATATGGTTTTTGCTTTTATGTGTGCTCTGTGTATTATCAAGAGATGTGTTGGGAAATTAAGCCGTATTGTGATGAATTTAGAAGGGATTTTTGAGTTTTGATAGTAATGTGCAAAATTGATTATAGTTTTGTGTGTGTTGTTTATTTTTCATGTTAATATTTAAAAGTTATCCAAATTAAATTATTCTTGACTAAAGCGCTTCAATGTTTCAATTCGGTCGAGATTATTCTCACAACCAATGACAATGGCGGATCGCGATCGAGTTCACTTTGAAATTTCGAATTTAAAGTTACAGAAAGTCGAAGTCAAAGCACTTATTTCATATAAACCATAATTTTGTACTTTTGAAACGTCAACAAAATCAATCATAAGTTCATTCCAAAAGATAGATTCGAATGGAGTCGAACGAGCAAGAAAGCATTCGTTACTCTTTTTAAAAAGTATGTTCTATAATGTCTCTAATACACATTCCAATATTGTACCTATATGTGAGAATCACATAATATAACAGAATAGCCTAGTTCAGCAGACCGACTTTTATCCGGTTACCTTGTAACAGGGGGCCGACTGTAACATAGGTAGATAACATGACAGCTAGCTACTAAATGTAACATTAAACATTGTCAATGTTACATTTGACTTATAATAATTATGGCGACCTCGTAACTTTCTCTGTTAGATAAAACACGGGAGGCGAAGACGTGAACTCTGGTCGCCACGACGACGCATGCGCACACCGTAGTCGGTACAGGCAATGATAAAAGTGGTTGGTGTTGTTTAATTAGTAGGTGTTGTTTTGTTGAGTGCCTAGTTGGTCGAGTGGTCGCAAGTGCGATGCAAGTGGGTTCGATTCCCGAGTCCGACAATGTATTACTGGTTTTTTTTTAATTTTCAGTAGTAGCATTTAGTCTGGAATTGTATCTGATAAATGGCAATAGGCTTACCCCTTCAGGGTACCCTGCTTACCTCTCCCTACTCCTGGGGTGGAAAATAAATGTATGGTATAAAAGGCGTGATGTTATGATATGTTGTTTTGTTCTTATATTACTGCTACATTTGGAATTCGTATATTACTTACTACAAAATTGTTCTAATTTTTATTAAAATGGGATAGGTAGGAGACTCTAAAATATAACATGCGTAATTACCCTCCGTAATTGGGCCTTCGGTAACCTCACTCACACGACGAAACACAACGCAAGCGTTGCTTCACGTCGGTTTTCTGTGAGGCCGTGGTATCACTCCGGTCGAGCCGGCCCACTCGCATTACAAATGAATTTAACATTTACATAGAATTAACACTGCATAGTACTACAAAACATTTGCCTCGGAGCTCCTAACAGGAAAATACAATGAATTATATCCTTGTTAGTATGTACTCTAACCTTATCAGAAGATAGACGCAAACTGATAATTCTTAAACTTTATTTACTTACCACATGATTGTGTATAAATAAACAAAAATAACAAAGTATTTATTTACTTATTGACCTCCTTTTTTAACTAAAACAATAATCTTTTTATAAAAAAACTCCGTCACTCAAACATTTCAAAATATACCACCAATATTCTTACGAGAATTGAAACCGAACTTCGTTGTACGGCGGTCAATTGTCTAGCTGCTGAACAGCAATGTTGAATAAAAAACTATGAATATTAGTATTGATCGGAAATAACATTTTACCTACAATAACATAACTAGACTAGATGACAACTGCATATATATTAAACAAACTATGAACATATATACATAACTATGTCTAGTTTAATAAACTCTGATGACATTGTTATATATTTTTAACTTAAACAATTAACAGAAACATTATAATAACTTCCGTTCTCTGTACCATGTGACTAATACTATGAAATGGGTCAAAATTAACGGTACGTGCATACGTGTTATGTTCACGATTGTACTGCCTGTACCAAGCAGCTTTGATATGGCAAGTCATTATATCTGAGCGTGGGTGGCTTGATGCTATCGTTCTTAATGAAATAAAGCCAGAATAAAAAAATAATGCTAGCCACCATGTACTTCTAAATAGTAAGCATCTACAACTATAAAGCCCAAACCAAAAAAACAAATTAGTTATCATAAAGACCAAACAACAAAGTCCACTTTCCTTTGACGTTCTGTTTTTCAAACGCATACGTAAATTGGTTTTTCTTAAAGCTATTATTCACTGGTTTGATGAGTAATGGTATATATTTTTATCGGTCAAATATGGGATTACCTATGACAAAAATACCCACGTTGGCATGCGATAAAGTTTACCACAAATTGTGTTAAAGGTTTTAGCCAATGTTCGATATACTGGTAGTAGGGATTCCTCATCTTGTTACTGAGGAAGAAGCTTAGGACATTGACGTCATTTATGTCCACATTGCACCGGATTTATCCTATTAATAAATGAATGATTCAAAAAAATTACGATTCCTATTAATGTATATTAAATCCTGTTGTCACATGTTCATAAAGTACTTACTACTATAATATTAATATGAAATAAGATATGGTTTGTGCGTTTGCGGGTTACGATTATTTTGAAATATTTCCATAGAAGACGTCCATGGCGTTTCTCTTTTCTCAATTTTGACGGCACATCTCAGTAAGTCTTTCTTTCAAATTATTAGAGGTATAATACATTTCATTATGTAGTATCAGCATTAGGTATCTAATATAAAAGCATTTTTATGATTCGATGTAATGGCAAACTGATACCAAAGACAAGACATCACGTGCAGATCCAATAGTTTTAAAACATAAATACTTTTTTAAACTTACTTCTGAGCGCTTTGTTTTGATTTTGTTTTACATTTCCGACCAGAGACCGCGTTCAGTGCGCTGATTGACTGGTTCCAATTTAACAGCCAGTCATAGCGCCGAACGCGGTGTCGGTACCTCGTACCAAGCCCTCAGATCTATTTGGAATATGGAAAATACGGGTAGCATTTCTTTTTACTTCCTTCCCTTAAAATGTTACTCCAGTGTTATTGCTAAGGAAAATCGCTATAACTACAGTAACAACTAAATATTAATAAAATGGATGTTCAACGTAACTGTACCTATACATGTGCTTAGACCAGTGTGCATCTTTAACGTATTTGGTTCCAGGAAACTGATTTCAATGGGTTTCCTTCAATTGATTGGCGGTTTTATAATTATTAGTATATGTTTTATTATTTATTTATTATTTAGCAGTTCACTTGTGTTGCTATGCATGCAAAAGACTGAATGGCCTGTAGTTATGGTCTGTCGTTGTCCTTGGCATTAGGTCTTCGTTAACATAAATACTTTTTCATTGAAAAGAACTCGGACACAGTCTCTTGAAACAACGACTGTGGCACCTGACTGCTATAGACTTACACGCAGAATGCACACATTGACACGAAGGACATCTGTCACGTGACATGGCGCGTCATTACACTTCATACATTACGGTGTTGCAAGTACACGCACACATAAATACACCACTGACATTTTGGTGCTTCAATCATTTGTAAGTGACATAATATCCGTCTTTTTTCACAGTTCTTGTGCACCTGACCTATCTTACTTATTTTGAAACCAACGATGAATATATAGACTGGTCATCCAGTCTGTCTGTCTACAGCCAGTCTAATAACCTGTCTGCCATCGGTAGACCTGGCTATGAGAGATAGAATTTTGACTCAACTAAAAATAGACTACTGTAACTTCTATTCTTTTCGATAAATAATGATAACATGTAGGTATTGTTATTTTGGTATTATGAACTTTGTGCTAAACGGGTATCCTGATACCCCTCGTACGATAATTTTTGGGCCACCGCCTTTGCGTTTCGTAATCAATCAGACACGGGCCTCTTAATACCTGGAACCCTGGTGCCTCACATTCCAAGAAACATCTGAAGGTACCAATTAAATTCTCAATTTAGACTTTGCAACAAATATGAACGAGGTAAATGTACATAAGGTCTAATGAATTAGGTAAATTCATTCATTGTGACGTTACAGTTTGTAGGTAGGTACATTATTGTTCCGTTTTTAGAATGTAATATTCGCAGGAAGCCCAGACCTGACGTCGTTCCTTCCAATTAATAAATACATCGACGTCACAAAAATAAATATACCAAATGGTAGATCAATTATTTATTATTATTTTGAATAATTTTTGTTGCTTAGTGCAATGGCTACTTGATTTTATTAGTATCTTACTCGGTGCATTCGTTTTTACCTTTCCATCTAGTGTTTAAATATATCATCATATGATTAAAAGAGTAATCACAGAGTTTCTTACTGCTTCTTCTCCATAAGAATTTATACATTTGAACGAACAATGATGTGGCTTCACTAATAGTCAAAATTAATACGAACTCTGTGGATTAAGACTTTGTGTGAGTTTTTGACATCATTGCTGAAAAGTTTCTAGCAATAAGCGACCCTAACACTCAGATTTCCCGGGTGTTATTACTGCGAGGACCGCCCTGAGGACACGGTGGAACAAACGGTCGGGGAATGCCCTGCGTGGGCTGAGCACCGCCGTGCCCTCAGGGATGTGATCGGCAACGGCTACCTCTCGCGTCCGGCCCTATTCCGGGTCATGATGCGGAGCGAGGAGGACCGGGATGCCATATCCTCCTTTTGCGAAGCAGTCATGCTAGCTAAGGAGGAGGTGCGATATGAAGTCGCGGAAAACTTAATGGGTTACCGAGGTTCCGGCTCGAAGTGCAGGAGTAGGAATGGGGTGGTTTCTAGTCAGTAAGAGTCTGACACTCCCTCACGCCTCACCCAGGCGGGAGAGGTCATTTGCTTACTTTACCCCCTTAATCCGTCAAACACCAAGCGGTCACCGGTGACCGCGACCTATTGTTCTTTAATTGTGTCTATAAAACCGGTACTCGACGAGTTAATAAAAAAACACTCAGATTTAGATCCGTTATTTATGTCGGCCGTAATAGCTGATCTCGATAGCTAAATATATTATTATACTCGTTGGAATTACAAAAGTAATATTGATCTAATTGAAATTCTCAAGTAATTTCAAACAAAATACGTAATTCTTGTATATCTTCAGTAAATGAACGATAGTATGCTGACGTAGGTACATAAGGATCATTCGTCCGTTTGTTAATTAACATCGGGAGTGTAAACAAAATACGGGTTTCCCCGGCCATTATCAACCAAACCTAACTCGTAGCAGGTTATAGTTCATACTTGTACCTTCAGGGAGAAACAAACCAAAGTATTTCTTATACCATTGACTTATAACACATTATTGATTGGTAGACAATCAGAAGTATTATTTCCATAAAGAATTAATTTGTAGAAACTACATTTTGTTCGTCAATTCATTTATTATTGTCGTCCTTTTCAATCGTAATAAGACTAAAACGTGTTGTTGACAACAAAATTAATTAAGTAAGTAATTTTAATTATCCACATATGGCGTAAGAGGAGAATAAAATTAGGTATCACCTAATAATACAAATACATACTGGTATAATTACATGCTAAAGTTATTTCAACATCGTACCTACTGCTGTATACCTATACAGTTCACAAAAACTAATCTACGTATGTAGGTACTGCAATATTGCTGAAAACTGAACAAATTTTCATATTCTGTTATTGTAAAGAAACCCAATTTGGGTACTCCAACTGGTTTTCAAACTGTCAAAAACGACAGTTTTCTATGAATTTTCTACGATATTGTGTATTGTGACGTCACATTTTTTAGCGTCAAACAGCATAGTTATTTCTTTTAAAATTGACTGGCAATATATTAAAATGAAGTTGGTCATAAAATGAATTGATGAAAGTGTGTGATTATTTTTTAATATTGTATTGTATTGAACAGTCGAAATATTTAATTTTTGATTACGGAAAGTAGTCCATTGATGAAATAATTGCATGATTTACCTCAAGATTCAGAACTTGTAGCAAAATAATGTCAAATAAAATCACTTTAATCAACTTTAATGCATCTATCGTGTGTACAGGATGGTTTACAATTTTTTGACAAAATATATTGCAACTATAGATAGGCCCTTTTGGGCACCGCAAAAGTACTTACTCTACTTACAAATCAATAGGACTCATTACAATTATAATTAGGTATGATATTTTCAATAGTTTAAATTTATAGGTTACAATCATTTGTCTTAAATTCTGTACATCTCTACTATCTATCTTGTATTGCGTGCACAGACGAGCTCTAAGACGACTATCCCATAAATGGTGATGTTCTGAGTAGACCTAATGCTTGAGCCTTCTTTAAATCGTTCTCTCGTAGCGTTCTGCCTCGCACAGCAAAACTGTGGAATGATCTGTCGTCGGAGGTATTTCCGAACCGATACGACTTTCAAACATTCAAGAAAAGAGCGTATTCCGTTTTAAAAGGCCGGCAACGCAATTGTGCGTCCTCTAGTGTTGCGGGTTCCATGGGCGGCTTTGATAGCTTACCATTAAGTGATCCGTCTGCTCGTTCGCCTCTGATTCCATAAAAACAGATGTTGAAGATATTATTTAATTATTTATCTACCGCAAATTATGTCTAACTAATGCTTTTTTTCAAATATCTGTATTGTTAAAAACTTTACGATAAAAATACTACTAAAAGCTATAAAAAATTGCAATAATTCTCCACTGAATTGGCATAAAACATTGCCTTGGTATTTTTATTTTGTCCACTGATTGAAATCTACTATTTAAGTACTGTGTAAGCTCTTCTCCATTCGAATCTACATTTTAGAACGAGCTCCTGGCTTCATTAACGAATAGTATGATAGACTATATTTCTTGACGTAAGTCTTTCAAAAGTACCAAATTATGGTTTAATGCTTTGACACCTGGAGGTCGATATTATCGGAAACACTTCTGTGATCCCACTAACCTGACCCCGGGTCCCAAATCTCACAATACACCATCAAACGTCCCTCAAATTAGTACTAGAGCAAGTCACCTAACATGATCACCAGTAAAGGTTGTGTTACACCACGTTCTCTCAATAACCAGTTTGACCTTGAGCCTGCCATCGTTAATTGGCTAAATTGCACGCCTTTTAAGGTGGCTCCACACTGCGATAATGACATCCTTGTATCATTGGGCGATGTCATACATACTCAGTGGACTTAATTATATGAAGACCTTTATCGGACTAAGGAGTTGAGTCAGTCAGCCCCATAACATTTGTGAATAATGTTCATATCATTTGAATGTACAGGAAGTTTTATGATATTGAAATTGTTTTTTTATTGATAATGGAGTGGTAAGGGTCGTGGCTTGTTTTGGTGCGCCTATTGTAAGGTCGTCGCGGTTTTTTTTTGAGTTCCTTGGCCTATGTTTTTCGTTAGCTTAAATTATTAGTGATAGATTTTCAAGGTCTCTGTCAAACTAAGGTATTTGGAAAATTGTTAATCGATGGAATTTTTTAAAGCTTTAAATACACTCTTCTTTAGTTTTTTTGCCAGGATTAGAGGATATATTAAGGAAGGAATTAGTGTGATGTATTAGGTAAAATTTAAAAAAGATTCAGTAGGATTTCCACCTTAGCCTTCTTTAAAACGAAACTAGACAAAACATCTAATTCCTACTTAAAACATTTTGAAGCAATTCTCCTTCTTCACATCCTTTCTATACGAAAGATAATGCCATTATCAACTAACCCTTCAAAGGACAACAGACATGCTGTAATTCATATAACATTTCACCCACAACGATGACGACACTCCAACACATTCAAGGCAGAAGATCAATAAATAAAATACTTAAGTAAATAATTCTTCACACAATTAATAGAATTCTCAACATAACACAAATGCTACCATTTTATGTTTTATAATAATTTATTATAGAACATATTTCCTTTACTCTGCAGTATACACAGCGTGATTTATGGAAATCCTTATAAAGATTGCGTCTTTATTAATGTGCTTTAATTACGTTCGTGCAACTAACTAATTGTATTTACTTTTTATTGCAACTTGAGTAATCTTAATAAATCTCACGTTGTTACATTAAATGATATGGAATTATAATTGCATAACACTTTATTTTACAATTTATAAAATTAAATTAATAAGTTTATTATGCCTAGTGCAGTTGTCATTGTATACTGGATTAACATGTATGCTTTGGGCTGGTAATAAAGAATTTTTCACCTCTACCTACCCCTTTCGGGGATAAAAGGCGTGACGTTATTTATTTATTTATTTATTTATTTATTGAATGGTGAATCAACAGCTACATTACATACATTTTGCAGAAGAATAGTAACATTGAGCCACTTATAGATTCACACGAATACTGACTTAGTAGGTAACAGCTAAGACAAAATAAAAATTATAAATACACCAAAAACAGGCACACAGCAAGAAAATTATTTAAATATAGAAACAAAAGAAAGGTGAATACATATTTAAAATAAAATAATAATAATAAAAAAAAACAAAAATCAGTTATTAAAAAAGTCTCCACTGTTATGTTATGTGTATAAAATAAAATGATTATTACAGTATAAGTAAAAAGCGTCATTACTACCAAGCTGTACGTAAGTTCTTTAATTTACGTGCAATAATCCTGTTTAAACAATTCATAGAATCAAAATCGATAACTTCAACATTCTCGTTAAGCCCTAGTTTGTCTTTCAAATCGATTCGAACCCAATAACCTATAAATTGACCTAAAATATATGTACATAGAGTCAACGAGTGATTGGTTACCCGTTCTCCAAGGCTACCGGTATGGTCAGTTGGAGCATGGAGTATAATGTTAAGGAGTACAACCGTTTAAGGGAATGGAACTTAAAAAAGTGTTGGGACAATTGCTTTACGTCAGTGCATTAGCAGATTTATTTTTTAATGTTTTTATAATAACTATCGTGAGACATACTGAATTAACTAAAAATTACGAGTTTTATTCATATCACCATATCTTATGAACTTCAGCTTTGGTGATTAAAGTTGCATTAAATTTGTATTTAAGTGTGGAAGAGCCATTCTTCAGCACGAATGGGCCGGCTCGACCGGAGTGATACCACGGCCTCACAGAAAACCGACGTGAAGCAACGCTTGCATTGTGTTTCGTCGTGTGAGTGAGGTTACCGGAGACCCAATTACCCTCCCCTTCCCCAATCTCCCCAATCCCTGAATCCCCAACGATCCTCAAACTCCTAATCCCCTAAAGGCCGGTAACGCACTTGCTTGTTTACTGGCTTATGCCATAAAAAAGCATGTAGCCGCTGTATGCAAGTATCTTCAACTAATCTATCTGGAAGTTATTAGGAAAGGCTCATGTTAAGCAGTGGTCTGATACTTAATTATAATGATGATGAAAAATGATAATTGACAGAATACTTCAAGTGGTCGTGAATTGAAAAATACAATCGCACTTTTCTATTCCGTAGCGCCATCTATCGAACACCGTTTAACGGATACACAGGCATATATATTACCGGACACACGAAAGCAGTACTCTGTACTTCTATAATCCTTGCCTCGAACTTTTACTATTTATGGAGAAAATAAATCGGTATGGTTCGGAATTTGTCTCTGTACACGATATTAGGAGCAGGCCTAGACCAACTCGTGACTGACTTACATCTGGATATTCTGGATCCATGAATTGTTTCTTCGGTATTTTCTTTGACTGTAGTCTGTTGTCCTTTAGATGGTGTCCATATTTCTGATGAAATTTTCAATAACCCTTATAACTTTCGCAACAAAGACGTTCCCACTTTTACTCTAGTAACTAATCAAGATTACTTTGGTCCCAGCACTTCTAGTTACAAAATATAGGCTACAATTACAGAAGAGTTTTAATAATTTTAAATGTAACTTCGTCAAATTCAATTTTTCTATCAATTGTTGTCGATTTAAAATAAAAACGATAAGTCCTATCAGTGAGAACTTATACGCTTTCTGCTTCTAATGGGTACGTATTATAAATCGTTTCAGTTTTCCAGAATCAATCCGAAGATTCTGTTTTAATTTGAAATATCAATAGTTCAAGTAACTACAGGGCACAAACACAGACGCCATATTTTTTCATCAAACTCCCATAAGTAGGTACTATTTTGTATCTGCATCCGGACTTACCCAACATTTAAGGAAAATGTAACATAAATAAGTCACATTTGGAGTCCCTACACCTTTCTCTCCTAATCCAAGTCCAGGTATAAATATAATCTTTATAATTAAAACACTTGAAGAGTTCCCTAAAATGGCATATCTTGAATATTTCCAACTAATGCAACTATTTTTGGTGTTATCTCGTCCAGCCGCCATTTTGGGCCAGAGACAAGTTTTTACACTCGTCTAAATAAGGTCAGGTCTCACTAATGGTAATATTAATCTTGATGTTATAAAATTATTTTTGTGGACGCCGTTAAATATGAATTAAAAGGGTGGGGCTTGGTTTCTTGTGTCGTGTCAACGATGGCCATAAGTATTATTATTTTTAAATGTGTTATCCGCCATATTGTGATTGGTGCAGCTATTGGCCCACAGCCCACAGTTTACGTAAACATTAACCACAACATATGTGTTATTATAACAAAATGAGAAATCAATATTAAACATATGTGCAACAGTTGCACCACATAATTGGGGATTAGTGATTGAAATACTGAAGATACATTTTGCACGTCCGTAAGTTGTGTTCCAAGCCGGGTGTTTTATGAACATTCATTGTTATTGCAAAAGATACTTATGAAATAGAAACCTAAACACATCAGGAATAACGCTTCTTTTCAAATAACTTTAAACTTAAATACAATTCTCAATACTTTAACCAAGCAGTCGCTTCAATGAAAACGTGACTGCCAAGAGCTAGCTCCCAAAAACCAGTAACAAAATAGATGGATAGCTATGCGTGTTAACTCAAAACCTAGACATATGCATGCCATGCCAAATTCCCCGAACGGAGCCGAACACTGACGGAATATCACGAAACTATTCCAGGAAATACGAACAAAAAGCTGACCGACCAAAATAATTAGCATTCTACACACATCAACAATAATAATACAATTAATTCAGTTTGTCACATCTGATAACCAACTTACTAACTTACATTTGCTGTTGGTATGTTCTTTATTGAGTTGGAGTAAGGTTGAGTTTTATTTGTTTAAGATACTGTTTCAGTTTATTGATGTGGCTATAATGAAAATCTTATAAGGGTCCAAGCGTTATGGGAGGTAGGCCATTGGGAAATTGTTTGTTTGCAAGTGATTTCCTTAGATATAAACATGTTTTACTATTGTTTTACTTGGACGTAATGACCAGGTTGTAACAGAAATTATCCATTTCCTAACTGACTTCTCAGAGTAGTTATAGGAAATGTCGGCCTCATCGTTCGCTTGATAAAATTGACGTGTAAAAGTGCTGCCTTGTAGCCTATTTGCAGAAATAAATTCACTTGTTTCACTTGTAAAAAAACCATTTTGGCTTTAATAGGTACCTACATAAGTACATAAGTACCTATTGGAGTTGCTGTTCTTAGCGTTTTTGCCCACAATAATGACATTTTGTATTTTCTAGTGATTGTTTGTTGGCTACTACGATTTTGACAGGATTTAACAAAAAATAAAAGAGAGAAGAATCTCTCAAGCACTCTTTAACTTACGTGAAGACTTTGCTACCAAAATTAATCTTCAATTTAGATCCATCAACTTTTCTCATCAATTGGGTTCATGCTAAAGTTATTTCAACGTCGTACCTACTACTGTATACCTATACAGCTCACAAAAACTAATCTACGTATTGCAATATTGTTAAAAACTGAACAAATTTTCATACTCTGTTATTGTAAATAAATCCAAATAATTTCCAATTAAGTTGAATTTGACATTCAATACCTTATTTTGAACTGTCAAAAACGACAGTTTTCTATGATTATTGTACGAGATTCTTTATTGTGACGTCATGTTGTTTTAGCGTCAAACAGCATACTTATTTCTTAAAAATTTTCTGGAAAAGTACTAAAATTAAATTAGTCATAAAATCATTCATGAAAGCATTATTATTTTTTAATATTTTATTGTACTGAACACTCAAAATAATTTATTTTTGGTTAAGGAAAGTAGGTACCCAATTCTAGAGTATGGCATGCTACTAACATTCCTATACCTAATAACGATGATAAACATGAACTAACTAATTCAAAAATATCCTTAATTGTGATGAACATAGAGTCTCTTTCTCTACACATGACCTTAAATTTCGCAACTATCATCCAACAAGGCATGCAATGACGAAATACTAAGATTAGGGCACTAAACGATTACATAATTCTTATCCTTACTAATATTATAAATCTGAAAGTGAGTTTGTTTGTTTGTTTGTTTCACCTTCACGCCGTAACTACTCAACCGATGGCTTTGATTTTTTGCAGACGTAAAGTTAGAAGTCTGGATTAAATAATAGGGTACTTTTTAACCCGGAAAAATTTAATATTCCCGAGGAAAAACAAAAGTATTGGTATAGATGGCGCTGTGTGTATTGGTATATGTCACAAAGGCTACTTTTTATTCTTTTGTGACGCGAGCGAAGCCGCGGGTAAAAGCTAGTTATAATATAATCAGTAATCAGTCCATCACTCACGCCAACGTTCAAATCTAAGTACACGTTAAAAATAATTAAAATTAACATCTGTTAAGATAGTCAATTTTGACTCCTCAAAGTGTATTTATGATTGTTGCTATTTTAAGAGTGATTTACTGAGGTTAAGCAACGCTTGCCGCGGTCAAAAATGGAGTGGTGACCCTGAGGCTTGGACTGAGGTAATTAGAATTTGCGAACGCGTGTATCGTTTGTTAAGTGTCGTCTAGTTAAATGGTATTGTAAACAAATGTTTAGGGTTAATGAATCAATGTTTTTTGTGCATATATTTTAAGTAACTTGTCTATGAGTGTTGAGCAATAGTAGAGTTTCAAATAAGCTTTATATTTTTCCAAGAAATGAATTAGAAATCCTTCAAAAATTAGCTCATAACTTTAAATTTAAAACATACTTTTGATGCAAACGAAATAGATCCGTAATTACATCAGAGTTAACGCTTATTTTTTTTACAATAACAACAATCGATGTTTCTTTTCAGAGTAATCAATTAGGAAATTTCAGATTCAAAATATTTTAGAGTCTTAAACATCAATGGTTACCCATGAAGATTTTGAGTTACTTACGTTAACTACTTTAAAAAAAACCGGAGTTCAACCCCCTCTTTTTTAAGTTGGTTAATCAATATACTAAAACATCCTAAATGTAACAAACACTCTCTGAAAACCACAACAAAATCGGTCCACCCAATTGCGAGATAATCTCGCACACATATGTACTTCCATATACATACAAACAGAGGATGTACCATTTTTTATTTTTGAAGTCGGTTAAAAAATAGATAAACATTAATATAGGTTAGCAAGGCTACACTATCACTCCAATCGAACAAAAAGACGACCAAACATAACACACAGTACAATATCATCCTTGAACACTATCAAAACTAAATAAATAAGTAAAATAATTAAATTATTCAAATATATACAACAACTGTTGTAACTAGGCTTCAATTAGTGACATGTAATTACTAGAACTAGCTACAAACACTCATAGAGCCCACGCTCCGTATAATTGACTCGTTACTTTGAACCACCTCCGTATTATAAACGTAGGGATTTTATTGTACCTCATAAATTAATTTTGTGAAGAAGACCTTATTGATTACTAACTTTTACCCGCGGCTTCGCTCGCGTCACAAAAGGATAAAAAGTAGCCTATGTGACACATACCAATACATACAGCGCCATCTATACCAATACTTTTGTTTTCCCTCGGGAATATAAATTTTTTCGGAATAAAAAGTACCCTATTATTTAATCCAGACTTCTAACTTTACGTCTGCAAAAATTCAAAGCAATCGGTTGAGTAGTTACTGCGTGAAGGTGGAACATACAAACAATCAAACAAACTCACTTTCAGATTTATAATATTATATTAAGTAAGGATTTGTGAGACTGGTGAGTCGAGACGAGTGATCGCAAGTGCGACTGCTGGGAATCGAACCCAAAACCCTTTGTCTCGAGTTCCATTCCCAGGTCGGGAAAAATAATATTAGGTTTTAATAAAAATCTCGGTGGTAGCACGGGGTCTGGAACTGTGCACGGTATATGGCAATAGGCTCACCCCCTATTACATCCTTACTGATATTATAAATCGGAAAGTGAGTTTGTTTGTTTGTTTGTTCCGTTTTCACGCCGTAACTACTAAACCGATTGCTTTGAATTTTTGCAGACGTAAATTTAGAAGTCTGGATTAAATAATAGGGTACTTTTTATCCCGGAAAAATTTGTCATTCTCGAGAGAAAACGAAATTATTGGTATAGATGGCGCTGTGTGTATTGGTATGTGTCACATATGCTACTTTTTATCCTTTTGTGACGCGAGCGAAGCCGCGGGTAAAGCTAGTGGGACATAAAACATAAATAATGAAAAGTGAGTGTTACATTTTAAAGTGGCATTAAGTGCCATAATGTGCACCTCTAGCTACCCCTTAGGGGTTAAAAGGCGTTATGTTATATGAATATAGTGTCTAGATAATAGATATTTTTTTACAACAGCCAAACTCTGTTAGACTATTTGTTCGATTATCGCAGTAAGCTCGTTAAGTATACTCGTTAAAGAATAAAACTTTTAAAAAGTGCTTCATTCAAAACCATTTAGTTTGAACAAACACGTGTAGCCCATAGCTTCTGATTCACGTCGCCTATTTCGTTAGTTCCATGTTCATTTATAATCTAATACAATCACTGCGTGCCTTATCGTTTCAACTTAATGCAAATTCGAATATTCGAAATTTAAAACCTCAAAGTCTTGCGCACGCGCCGCCAACATGAGTCACACACGCAATAGGGTCACGACACTCGGTCCTACTATAGTTGACTATACTTCGTGTGTATGTAGTTTGTATGAAACTATATAAATGCCGCTTACCAAGTTTTGATTGCTTTTCGTTTTGATATTTGTGGATTTAATAATTTGGTCGTTGTTTTGATTCAATGTAAAATTGCTTGTCTTTATTTATATGTGACATTCGATTACCACAGTCATAAATTCAAAGTGCGATATTTATGGTAGAAATCTGCCTTTTTATAATGTTCCTATCCTATTGCTACGCGTATCCGACTGCGTACTACGAAATTGAACCCAGTGGTTCTACTTTGTAGTTCTATTCTTCATAGTCTTCATAACACACAATTAATCGAAGCCAATACACCCGAAGTCTTCTGCTAAAGATTAACCTACAACTAGGTGAACAAAAACAACTCTTACTAGGACCACATAAAGACTATCAAAATCATCTTAAGTAATATTAATCGTATCTAAGGCTCGCACGTGCAAATAAAATACCGACACTGTAATCAACAAAGCCACTTTTTACCATAACCGAACCGTGTAGCCATCACTGTCAATTTAAACACATGTTAAATTTGACAGTTCAAGTATCAAGACGTGTCAATCACGCGGTGCGCCTACGCAGCGCCGCTACGTAGGATCGAGAGACGAATACATTATTTTATTGTAAGTAGGCGAGCGCCCGTAGATATGACTCGCGACGACAAATTGTTATTACGAATTAATCGATTCCTTATAATCGAGAGATCGAATCGAGTAATCGGTTGATATTAATTTAGTTCAGTGATTTATGGCAGTTAGGTATGTGCTTAGTTGTATGTAAATTTCGCGACAGTATCAAGTAAAGGGTTTTAGTATCAGATAATCTTGTAATCTATTATAGTAACACCTACCTACTTGTTTTAATCGGATTACTGATGAGCTTACTCGGGAGTTTAATCGATACAAATCGTTTAATGTTAAAAGGAACAATTTATATGTCTAGCTTCTTTTAATATTACATGGCAGTAAGCAATGTTAAATGATTTCGACGTTTTTAACGTTGAAACAGTTGTGAGTAAAATCATCAGGGTAAGAGGTCTCGATTCAGAAGTCAAACATAACAATAATAAATCATTAATCAATGGACTATTGGGCTAGCAACAGTTTTTGTAGACAAACACTATGATTGTAAGGCATAAAAATGTAGATATATTTTTTTTTATGGCATAAGCCGGTAAACGAGCAGACGGATCAGCTGATGGTAAGCAATCGGCGTCGCCCATGGACACCTGGAATACCAGAGGCGTTACAAGTGCGTTAGCGGCCTTTTGGGGATTAAGAGTTTGAGGATCGTTGGGGATTCGGGAATTGGGGAGATTAGGGAAGGGCGGGGTAATTGGAAAGCATATCTACATTGGCCAAATGTAGATATGCTTTTCAAATTGCCACTGCATTCACTAATACCACTGCAAAAAATGGCTGCTTAAGTAAATGTAAACGTAGAATTGTTTTATTTGCTTATACAAAATTACCATATAATTATGTATGAATAGATAGTTGCAAAGTTATGAAGACTTGATAGAAAGAAACAATAAACGGATAGACTTCATATAGGATTTTAAAACAAAAACATTTATTAACATGTGACCACTTGTCTTGTGTGACAATTGACAATTTCAGGATTTGGTCATGAACTTAAAAATTGACCATGAAAAGAGTTTCTAGCGCGAATGTTCAGTTGTGAAAAACAATACAACTGTCCTTCGTATTTTATCATCAATACACTATCGCTTCTAATTTCTTGACGGCCAGTGTCACGAGGTTATCGATTAGAAAACTTTTCGAGTTGCAACTCGATTCGCAATCATGTCCCACAAACCACCATTTTTCATGAACAAAACATTATCTTGCCAGTAATCAGTACTTTACTGCTAAATAACTATAAAATTATTTTCTCTGTCACCATATTTTTTATTTTACTGTCGAACAATGTTTTCTCCTGTAAAGGTGACAGTTACCGTATTTCGATCTCGCATTTTATTTATAAGTCGTATTTTCGAAATGTCATAAATCTGAACGTGAGTTTCCGCATTCCCGCCAATATTCCATGTTCAAAATTGCAATTGACAGCTGTCATTGCTGGCTGAATGCGAAACGGCTGTTTGACTTTTTGTCGATGGTTTTTAAAAAGTTACCTTTGTGTGGTCTTTTAGAGATGTTGTTGTTGACAAATTCGGATATCCTTATAGTCGGTCTTGAGAGATCTTGCGCTGATTAGAATTTCGAGTTTTGTTGTAGATTTCAGTTAAAACCTTGCAAATTATCTTTAAACATGTCTTCTTTTCTATCTATGTATAGCCGAGAGATAGCTATAATAGTGAGGATACCAGGAGATTCATTGAATCTGCGGGCAACTTAACGGAGTAGGAGAAGGTACTGAGTAGTTTTTAGTCAGTAAGTCTGACACTCCCGTCTCCCATGGCGGGAGAAGTCATTGAATAATTCCCCCTTTTAAAGAGAAAAGAATAGATAAGCGCAATATTGATAATATTGATTTTGAATGTCGGCTTCCAAATCAATCTAAGAATTTTACTAGAAAATACCTATGAAATAATCATGACATTTAAATCAAAAGTGTTGACGCTTCGTGGGTGTTAGTAAAGGATCCTGCTGCTACCTAGCTACTCGATAAACCGAGCAGATCAGCTGTACTTGACCCACTGTATAAGTGGCAGTATCTAGGTTGTGCTCACCGTGTTACTTGTTGTAACTACTATCAATTATTTATGTACTTCAATGAAGATTGTAGAAGAATTGTTTATTTGCGCTAACAGATAGTAGAGGTCCAGTTTTGCTTAACACTGATTGTAGTTTAGTAAGTGGTGGTGTGTTATTATTTTTCCGAAAGACCGTGATTTTGGATTCGAAATCTCTGAGAAAGCCTTGATAGTCGTAAGAAATGATATTAAGTGATAATAGGCTATTCAAAATAATATTGGTGTCGTATTGACGCATGCGTAAATATCAAAGACCAAGCGTTACCACCCAAAAGGAGTTCTTTATCCAAGAGTGTTTGAGAGTCTTAACAAAGTAGTGATCTTACAAATTGTTCCTTTTGAGTAAGCAAATATCGTTCTGAGGTTTCATTGGAGACTCGGAGTCATAGACATTACACATATCCTTTCTGATGACGAACATTAAGAGGTTGAAAGAATAAGGCATTTTTGCTTGACGGACTGCGTGTGGTCCGCACGCATGTTGACCTGTAGACAATTGCAAGCTATTTGCTTAGTTTGTTAACAATGAAAATTACATAGATGTTAACGGCCGGACTCACGTACGATACATGAGTCAAACGATATAAACCAAGCAATAACCAGACGGGCCATAGCCACACAATCGAGAACTTATCGATTCATCGTTTGTCCTGCGTCGCGTGCCAAACGAATGCTATTCGCGAAGCCATACGATTAATTTATTTATTGAAATCAATACTAATATCTGCCAAGACAATGGCCCCAAATGAAAATGCGTACTCACATATGGCATGTCGGAATGCTAAACGGAGCGGCGTCATTTATTCAATACGCCATTTTGCATTTGATTTTGAGGTTATTAGATGCAATCGGAATGCGTGCGGCCATATTTGATTCGGTTCGTCTATATTCGGTCGTCTTCGGCTCCCATCGGCAGTTTATGGCGACAATTGACGTATGTAATGGCGTTGTCATAGATTTCTGGGAAGATACCATGTTAATTGAATTCATAGGGAAATTGTTTTGAAAGAATGCCGAAATGTAACGCCTTATAAGGGTAGGTTTATGGTTGTTTTTAATGTGTTTTGGTTGTGTCATACGCTCATCGTTTATTTATAAAGCCTAGTGTAAACTTTGGTTGTGATGCGTCATATATTTTTAAAACGTAGTTTCGTATTTATTGATTGAAGGGATGTTTTATATTCTAAAGTAAACTAAATATTATAATCACGATGCTGAACCATTTTATAAATTACAGCTTGAAGTCACGATTTAGCTAATTTCTTGAATAGTTATAAACTGATCCTAGATTACAATAGTAAGGGTACGCTACTAAATGATTGATTATTCCTTTTATACTTTAAAGGAAAACTTATACAAATGAAGTCACTCTTCTTCCTCAGAAATCGCTTATGTCAACATAGAAAACTACTTTTTCCTCTTTCCGCTTTGTGACATAGGTAACTCAAGTTATATTAAAAACTTTTGGAATGTAACTTGACCTTTGTTGCAAATGAGATAATGGGTAGACATCTAATAAATCATGTTCAAACATTTATTGGTATTTGTTATCCCAAATCTAAGTCATCGAAAAGACATCAGCCGCAAAAAAATAGACTTGGGCATATTCAACTAATACAATATATCTATCTAAAATCTAGGAATAACATATCATAACATCACGATTTTTATCCCCTAAGGCGTAGACAGAGGTGACATTATGACACTTAATGCCACTGTACAATGTAACACCCACTTTTCACTATTTATGTTATGAGTCTCATGTAATAGGGACTCCGTGCTACTACTGAGAATTTCTTAAAAAAACAGTAATACTTTGCCCGACCCGGGAATCGAACCCGACATCCCTTGCCTGGCAGTTGCACTTGCTAGCACTTGGCCAACGAGGCAGTCGAGTATCTAGGAATATATGTATTAATGTATCCCACAATCCATAAACACAGATATAATTTTCCAAACGCTATCTAGCTGCAGTCTAAAAGAGCCAGTAAATTAAAGGTGACAAAGTTGCTATTCATAAATTAGTTACAACTTTCTGCGCGACATTAAGACGTTGAATAGGTCTTAGGCGACATCGATACTGGTCTGATAACCTTTATTCATATATCAGTTATTCTAGCAGTTACTTTGACACGGTATTAACTAAAGACATCAATCAGTTGTCGATAGAACTGTTGAATAGCAGCTACTGTTAATGTTTTCACGTTTAGAATAAAGTGTTCTTCAAATATACATTTATTAGATCGGTAAATTTTAACTTATTTAGAGCTCTTACTATGTTTCTAGACATTTAACAGATACCAGGCAACAGTGTTCTTTGATAAACGCGAACTTAAATTACGATCTCTAATGCGCCCAGGCAAGAAATTTTGACAAACTCACGTAAATGTTTTGGTAACAATAAGTGAAGCAAGTGAATTTATTTCTGCAAATAGGCTACAAGGCAGCACTTTTACACGTCAATTTTATCAAGCGAACGATGGGGTCGACATTTCCTGACTACTCTGAGAAGAAATGCCGAAACAAACTCAGAGGTCCGTCTCTTTTTTTTTGAATGAACAATGAAACTTAATACCTAGATGCAGCAGATGTCTGGTTGTTCCTTTGGAACAAAGGAGTTCAAAATTAAGAGACATCTCATTGAAAACCACCCATTTTGCTACTTCTAAAGGTATTCTTACATCCTTGCCTATAAGATGACGATAACCTTTATAAATCTAAGATGGCGGTTGATCTGGCACACTTGGCAGGCTGTTTGGCACGAGCAGCCATGATGGGTGTTCCATGTTCCATCATTTCCTAATATAAATGTTTAGTCATCTCGTAACTACAGTTGGTTTACGCTTGAGTGCCGTAGTAATATGCTGCTGTATTTGGCTCTACTTGAGTGGACTGCTGAATATATTATATTGCGAATGCCGGGCAAGGGGTCTCGGGTTCGATTCCCGGGTCGGGCAAAGTACTACTAGGCTTTTCCAAAAAATCTCAGTAGTAGCATGAAGCTCGCCCCTATTACATGGGACACATCACATAAATACTGAAAATTGTACTTACAGTGGCATTAAGTGCCGTAATGTACATACACCTCTGCCTACCCCTTCGGGGATAAAAGGCGTCTGCTGCGGGACATATACGATCCTCGACGGCTTCCAGATTAGTCATAAGAGATCGGTTTCTTTTCAGAAAGAAAATTTTGACAATTTAATTGTACCTACTTGTTTATTAAGATAAATAATACTTAATTGCTATTTCAATTTTATAATCAATTGTGTTTCCTTTATAACGTTGCCTGACTAGAAAAAAATAAACATCACTCTTACGCCTTTATCTTCATAAAAATTCTTTTCTTTCCTGAAAGAAAACATTTCCTTGTTTGAATTTGTTAAGAGATTACTTAAAATGTATTAGTACCTATCCGAATAGAAGTGGAAACAACGCTTTCCTCTTTCAAAGCCAGTGATGCGTAACGTCTTGTTTATCCAATCACCTTAACGATCAAAAGTTGACCAATTGCTACATTGACATCAAATTATCTATTGGTCAAGACTATGAACGACACTGGCGCCTCTAGCGCCGGAAAAAAACACATTGACGTACTATTTTAAAAGAAAAAATTGTAAAGAGGTTTTTATACGTCGTCGGTCAGTTGTATAATTAAAATTATGAATACTGGCAGTTGTACCTTCTACCTACAGCAATGCGCATGAGTCACGTCCTGCTACCGATGCGATGGCGATGCGACAGGATTTTCCTTCTCGATTTTATGATTTCCTGGTACCACCCTGTATTGGATTGTTAAATAAAGAAAAAAATATTATCTTAGAAAAATAGAAGCTGTAAGTAATAAAAATGTTTTTAAGACTATAATTTTGTAATCGATTCTGAATGTTATTCTAGAAAAACTAGGTATCGTTAAAATATTGTAGAGAATCTACTTCAACGAATCAGTTCTATTTAAATTCTGTCACCATTATGAACCCGTTTCCATCGACTGCTGAACACCCTGCTCCCTGCTAAATACTTTTCATTTAACTCACAATCCTCAAAATGGCTTTGACTACAATGCTTGATTGTGGCTTATAGACCGAATTTAACAATCATAAACAGAGCACAGGTACGACCTTCATCATCAAAGAAAAACAGGCGTGTTTATTACTACGCCTATTCAACAGATATGTTTAATTCATTGATCAATCAGTAATTAATCCTACCGCACGTAATTACAGACTACAGCAAAATGCACTCCACTAGATCATGTTAGCAGATCATTCTTATCTGGGCTCATACAATTAATTGCTAATTGACTAGAAACTAGGAAATTAAAGATCGTCCTATTAAGAGTTGCGTTAGGAATCTAGAGGCTAATGTGATGAAGTGTGGGGGATGAAGAAACGGTTTTAAAGTAACAAGGAACGTAGTAAGTGTGGGAGAGCCATGATTCGGCACGAATAGGCCGGCTCGACCGGAGTAATACCACAGCCGACGTGAAGCAATGCTTGCGTTGTGTTTCGTCGTGTCAGTGACGTTACCGGAGGCCCAATTACCCCCCTCCCCTTCCCCAATCTCCCCAATCCCTGAATCCCCAACGATCCTCAAACTCATATTCCCCAAAAGGCCAGTAATTCACTTGTAACGCATCTGATGTTCCAGGTGTCCATTGGCGACGCCGTTCGCTTACCATCAGGTGATCCGTCTGCTCGTTTACCGACTTATGCCATAAAATAAGTAAAGTGATCTTAATTTACAAATAGCAGAGTTCCTCAATCAAATTTTTGTGTAACTAAGAATATGAAGCTGTTCTCGCGTTTCTTCAGAGTCAAAGTTGCGAGTCAATATCTTTACGAGGTGCAAGTTTGCGACTAAAATTTCTTTACCTAATTTTGTTTAATCTTGTTTATCTGATTTTGAAAGTTACAATCACACATCTATACGTACACTGCATGTGGTAAGCTACTCTTACGAAGAAACCAAAATATTGACCAATTTGTTTTGTAAGTACTTATTCTATTTATTTACTAATCCTATTTCACAAATGGTTTACAGTAAAATTTATCTATCTACATATTATCGTCTAAACTACCAAGAAATTACTGTAACACACGACCAGAAATATTCAACATTACGAGCCTCACAGTGCACGCGATTACCGAATCAAAGCAATTCATTTGCAGCCCTGCGTACGTACGATTTTCCGAGGCGGCTATCGACCACATAAATACGCTCGATCCATATTCATAGTGTCTCGGACAACCGACAGAACAGCCGCTGTACCATGGACAGCCCGCCTCTCCCGCGCTTTGTAGTCGCCGCCAGCCGCGCGACCAATCGCGACGCGCCCCGCCGACCAATGGCCGAGTTGCGTGCGCGCAAGAATTAAACCATTTAAACTGTTTATTGATAGGGTTGAGAGGTGTAAGATACTGTTTTATGATCTTTCGTTATTGATTCGGTTTTTGATATTTACACGTGTTAATTTGTGCTTTTATTTTTAGTCTTTATATTTATGATCAAATGTTCGTTTAGTTACAAGTATGTTAATCAGCTAATTAAGTGACCACACCATTAAATGGGCGTGGTGTCGGTAATGGGATGTCCGCATTATAAAATAAATGCTGTATTTTTTCATATTTAATTAGCATTTGTGAATCCGGAAGGAAAATGCCACGGATTATTCAAATGGAAACAAAATTTTTGCTGTAATGGAAAACCCTATTTTTTAACATGACATTAATGTATGAGTTTTCCGGGAATAATGTCACGTTGACGGAAACCACATAGCAGTTAGTGGTTATGTCGATAATATTTGTCATAAGTACTTACGACATTTAAAAATAAGAATTTAACACAATAGATGGTGTAAGAGGTGAGTAGGTACAGGTAAATTTCACAAAAAAACATTTTGGTCCAACTACCTACTAGAGAGAGACCACAAACCATTTTAAACATAATAAATAACTATGAATTTGGGTAAACCCAAAGAATAACTACATACTTAATTGAAAAAAAAAAACACTCCGGAACATTGGCTTTCTACACTTTAAACAGACAAAATAACATTCTACATTTCTTTTTTCGACACAACATTAAAAAACCATATCAACAATATCACTTTCTCAATCCAATAATTCGTTCAATCATAATATCTCTTCTGTTTAGTGCCCCTAAAAAGCAGCCCTACATGTATCAACGTTTCAAGATACGATCGCGTTTTGTCTTCGCATGTCTTTGCTTATCGACATCACAGGGTATCGACTCGGCCGACACTAATTGTGTCCTATAGACAGCCTAAAACGAAAAAGTGCCACCTGAATCATGCAAATCAGGTGCTTTTGTACGGTGATCCGCGATCGTTTATTGTTTTAATTTTATTTTTTCTTAAATAGTTTGGAAATGGAATGTGATTTTGAATTTTCGTTGTGGTTAGGTTGGAGTTTTGTTTAGTTCAATTCAAGTTGGTTTGTTTTTGGAGTTGTGGAGTGTTTATGATTTAATTTTATGAAAGGGTAACGACATTTTCCATATTTATATTATAATTTTCGTGAGACATACTAAAATTAATGATTATGTTTTACGGTTTATTCACATAACTGTTTGGCGAAAAACTCGACTTGTTTCAAGCCATACTAGGTACTCCTACTGCGACACTGCAACATTTGGCATGCTGAAAGTTTAATTTATGTTTAACAATTGCAATTTTCTTAATATCGTTATATATAAAATAGAAACGTATAGTGCTTACAATCTAAATCCAATAAATTGTTTTTACTTATTTCTGTTCATACCTATAACATTCCAAACAATAACTATCAAGAAATGGTTGAATTAAAAGCTAACATCGAATATACATATTACATATAGACAGTAGAGGTAGATACGTCTATTATAATTTGGAATGCCAAAAACAGATTTATCGTTTTCAACTATATTCTACACACATTAAAGTTTGTCGATCATTACAATACATTCTATTCTCCATTTAATAATATACATCGCCAGTTACATACATTTTAAATCCTTCCACAGAGTAATAATAATATAACTCCAGTGTTACCAGCCCACTGTTTAATATATTCTACCGTAGATGGTAATATTTAGAGACACAGTTCCTGCTACGTCATCCTTTCGTTTTGACTTGCAAATGCGTTCGGATTTAACACGAAACGCAGTGTGGGCGTAGGAACTTGTACCGCTTATGTGATTGGTAGATTTATAATTAGATATTTTTTTCTTATTCATGTTTTTGGTGGATGTTTCCCGCCTTAGTGGTTCGACTCGCCCTTTATAACTTGGGATTCTCAAGAGGATTGAAAAATCGTCTTTGAAGATTATTAGCAATATTGACTTAAATTAGACACTAGGAAAAAATATGAATACAAAACACGCATTAGTATAGCACTCATTACTTTTTATTTTTCCGTACAATCACCATGAAACTAAGTTGTCGTTTCTATAAAAAGTGATTAAGTACTCACTTAGATACTTTCCATACAACCGAAGTAAGTCCTAACAGTTTTACAAGTCACGTCCTCAAGGAATTTAGAAAGAAACCTCCCTTAACTCACTACGGCAAAGTACTCACTATACAGGATGTTAAAAAAGCAATTAAAGACCTTTATACATGGTGATGTAACCATAAGATCATAATTGCATCGTCTTTGCGACAAACAGATGTATAAAAAAGCTGTCCTGATGCGCAGACGCATAAAAAGGTTACTAGATTAACTAGTAAGATCACTATTAATGAAGACTCCATGTTAATTAATGGCCTGTTCAAATAATAAGATGTTGAAAAAAGTAGACTTCAAGAAAAGGTTATACAAATGAGGTTTGTAAGCGCGAATTATTTTTTAATTGATGTTGTGGTTAATAAATTGTTGTTTTTGATCCGATAGGTGCAAGGTTGTCTTTGGACTTCTTTGTCTTATTTGGTTTAGTGTTACTTATGTTAGGCTAAATTTTAAGTAGTTCACACCAATTTTAACCGTATTTTACAACGTATTTGGCGTCTGATTCGTCAAAAACAAGATTGATTCGACATACTTATGTAGAAAACTTGAGTCTTGGGCAGGGACTGAATAACCGAAAAATTACGATACCTTTAAATTGCGGTATGACGTCATACCGCTAAATAAAGGTAAAAGAGAAGTTGTAGAAGGGGTAGAAGTTTTCTAGTATAAATAAATAAGTAGGACTGGCAATGTTGTCAATTAATTAATTTGATTATGTTAAAGAAATTCAAACTCAGTGCCCATTTTCAGTCGACATCATGTTAGAATTGCTGAGCTATTAATTTCTGAATATTACCATTACAAAACTTCAACAATGCAGTGGCGATGTCTCACTCTTCGTACCTTTTCCTGTGCTTTTATTTGTTGAAAACTCGCTGTCTTTTAACAAACATACTTATGGTGCTTTATGATCATATAATACCTACACAAACACATGTCCGGGCCTGCGGACGGCGAGCTATCCTCGCCGCCCGACCAGAACCAGACCCGATCGTACGGCGCGTCACCTCAAAGAGCCATCAGACCAGCACAAATGCAACTGATGCCGATACGGAGCCGAGGAGGACTTAACGGGTTGCCGGGGCTCCGGCTCGAAGTGCAGGAGTAGGAACAGGGTGGTTGTTAGTCAGTAAGAGTCTGACACGCCCTCCCGCCTCACCCAGGCGGGAAAAGTCATGCGATGATTTTCCCCCTTAAGAAAAACATAAATACATATTCATATAAGTATGTATGAACATTCAAAACTAAACGGGAACTGTAAGCCCTCCGAACGACTTGTTGGCATTAAACCTGACATGTGACGTGTGTTGGTGTGTGTTACGATGAAAAACTTCACCGTTACCGAGTGGGAGGCATGAATGAAGTCTATCTAGTACTACGTATTTAACTGTGAAATTAGACTTTATTGAGTAAGGAGTAGAGGTGGTATCTGCGTGATTGTTGAAAGAGTTTTGATCGTGTTTTTTGTATGTGATCTATTGTAATGTTATTAATTTTTGCTCGCTTTAAAGGTTACGGATGATAGGTTATTTTTAGATACTAGTTATGAGTAGTAAAGGTGATATTTCTTTATTTCTGCAGCAAATTGAAATATTATATAGTTTTTGAAGAAAAGTAAATTTTATTATGTTGTTCTGAGAGTTTGATTTTGTTATCTACTTATCGCTTACTATTTACGTGTCATTTGTTTCATGTTCATTAATTATTTTTTCTTTGTTTACAGGTAAGTTCCTGAAAACTAGTTTTGGTATGTTTTGATTATTAAGATGTTTCTGTCTGTCTTCTTATTATTTTTTTTTAATAATCATATGGGCGTGTTTCCAAAAACGTATGCTTAACTTTAATATCTATTATTATAAATTAAGTATACACAACTTGTAATTAAAATTATACGCCATTTAATTTTAAAACTAAAACTGAAAAATATTGCAAAAAATCTCATTCAAATGCAGAACAGTGATCAGAATCTAGAAAAACACATTGGTAACAAAAGATTACAAGAGAATCGTGTAAGTCCTTGTAATTTAAACCTAATTAGTTGCGAGTTAGAGTCTAAAATGTAAGTAGTAGCAAGGTTAAACCGTTTTGCTAATAAATTACGGATATTAAACGACGTTGCAATGACAGGGTCTGACGTCAGTGCGACGCCATTACAAGATTCATCCACAGATAATATAGTACTTGTTGTAACTATATTTTTTTTAATTTATCGTAGATATTTTATTGTATATGCGAAATAAGTAGTTAAATCAATTTATTTAAACTGTCAAACACCAAGCGGTCACCGGTGACCGCGACCTACTGTTCTTTAATTGTGTCTATAAAACCGGTACTCGACGAGTTAAATCCTAGTAATACTAATAATTTGGGACTTAATTTGGTGTAAAATATACGTTGAGAAATATTATTACTTCTGTTGCCACACTTAATGCATTATTAATATGTAGCTAATTAACAAAAAGGAATTTCATGCATTTACTTACAATTTATAATAATAGCTAGGTCACATTAGTAAGTATAGGGGCCAGCAGATCTACTGTAAAAATTAATTTGATTTTCGACTTTATATCAACACAATAAAGTTGAACATTTAATAGAGAAAATAGACAGAAAAGGATAAAATGACCTGCTGGCTATCGTTCTTAATAACCACACAATATTCAAATGCAAAGCAACATTGCAGTTACTAACAAATCATACATAATGAAAAGTTGATTTTAAAACGAGCTAAAACACAAATCATTTAAAAATAGAACAAAACAATAATAGTTATTACAAAAACATTCTTGAAATTCGAATTACAAAAACAAGATGGCGTCGATATCTGTCAGATTTTTTTTGCAACATGTCATTCAACTTTGACAAATAAACCTAGATGTCTATGGAAAAATACAGTTAGGTACGTTAACAAAGTACTCGTACACAACCAATTACATTAGATATACATACAATATATAATTTTATTATGCTATTTAAGGTCTGCACATAAAATTTTAAATATAACTATTCCATTTTAGTACGTACACGCGTTACGAACGAAAACCGCGAACATTTAAATATTAAATTGACCTCGGGGTCAACGAACTGAGTGACTTTGTACGCGAAAATTTCGACTTTTAATATGAACTGTAAAAACATTATTTTATTATTATAAATCAATATAACTTATTTGGTATAGAAATAATTATTTAAAATGCGATTATTTTAATGTATTTAGACCATTTTCCAACTATTGAATGTTTTGTTGTTTAAAACATTCAGGTAAAATAGTCACTTACAGGGACGTACTTTAACAAAATCTTTAATACGAGTTTCACGGTACAATTTTCATACTTACGTATCAAAACTTCTAGTCCATAGTTTAAAATATCTATTCCACAATAAAACATAAGTAGATACCAAGAAATTTTACCGCCATTCATTAATGCCATCGGTGGCTATACCTCAAAGCACTTTACATCACAATAGAGCCACACCCGAATCGATAAACAATTTTAGTCGATTACTATCGATTATAAGAATGTCAGACCGATTCGATCAGCACAATTAACACACAAGTCATACTCGATACAAAAGCCCTGTCACTATACTAGGCAGACAAAGAGACGCGACTGTCCACGCGTCACTTTGACGTACAACACGACTTTTTGACGTGCGACGAGCGCAGCAATGAAAAGTTGAAGGTTGTAGGTTTTTTGAAGGTACATAAAAGGGTACATTACAATGTCTGGATATGTACTTCTGAATAGCTGAGGTGCTCTAGAGATCGTGTCGTTGATCGAATTTGAAAATGTAGCAAGTTAAATTAACCCTCAACACATGAGTTTGCTAATGAAAACTGGTTAGTTTTTATCTCCGGCTACTGTTACAAAAAAACTATACATAAATCTTTAAGTTACACATGGACAAATTCCCTTTATTGGAATAAGCTGCTTAAACTACTCAAATCACAAAAAAAAATCAGCTCTGAACTCATTCAAAGTTTTACTACGACATTTCATTCACACGCAAATACCGATTGATATCCGATTAATCGACTAATTGAAAAACAGTATCGATCTTTCACACATCATTCAATTTAAAACGAATAACACGTGTGTATAAGCACTAATTGTTTATAATAATTTGGTGCTTAAGACGTTTTGTGTTGGGACGATGCACATACGTTAAGTGTGAATCGAATACAAATCACTCGAGTATCGAGTACCGTGCCGCCTCGATTATTCGAACCAATACGGTCACTTTGATGCACCTCATTAATGCACTTGAACGTACTGTAAAGACGTAGATGTAACGTTAATGTTTGTTATAAAATTGTAAACGATTCCATGTATTCGATTTATGAATTATTCGTATCGATTATTTTTGTCGATTACATTCTTTTGTGTACAGCACGTTAAGCCTTTACTTGTCCAAAGACCAGCGGTTAGCGGCCACGGATAGACGATAATGTTATCATGGTTAGGTTAACTCATGATAAATCTTTTCTATAAAAATTATATTTAAATAAAATATACTATTTATATCAATAACCTGGTTGTTACGGTATAACATAACGGATCAAATTCGAATTTTATAATTACACAAAATAATTTAAGTAATTGCGCATACGCATGATTAGCAACAGAACGGTTGTTATAACGATAAAAAGTGTGATATCGTAAGGAAGTAGGCTTTGTCTGTATGTAATATCAAATATTATAAAGATTTGTAAGTGCAACAAGCATTATTAGTAACAAATTTTTCTTCAAATAAAATACAACAAAATCAATTACTTGTATTACAAGTTATACATTTTTCTCGAACATATTTCAACCAATTATGTGATTTTTTCCCAATCCGTGTACGTACACGGAAATTAAAATTTCGACAAATCGACAATCACAAAATGCCCCCTAATGATACGATGTTATCGATATGAATACAAGAGAAAATAAATTGAAATAAAATATTACATTTAATATAATTTATGTAAACGAGTGAAATATTATGTTAGGTATACAATTTATTAGAAATATTTTATTTTTATTATTTGCACACGTTTATGAGTCACATTTGTCGAAGAACCGATGACCGCTGGAGTAGACGTGTTCTAGAGTGGAGACCACGTCTAGGCAAACGTAGTGTAGGGCGCCCTCCAGCTAGGTGGAGTGACGATATACGTAAAGTGGCTGGTAGTGGTTGGATGCGTAGAGCTGAAGGCCGAGCTCAGTGGCGTGCCATTGGAGAGGCTTATGTCCAGCAGTGGACGAGAACAGGCTGTTGATGATGACACGTTTATGAGTAGCTATAGAAATATAGAAAGGAAAATCAGAACTGCTTTTCGTGTACTGAAAAGTGTACTTATGTTTCAGGAAAGATCAAAAACTACAGCATCACTGCTAAGTCTTGAGTCGGTCAAAGAATTACTTTTACTATTTCTAGTGTAAAATCTAGAACTTTACTTGATACAATGACCCATACAATAAAAATATTCGAAGGGAGGACGAAACCTACCTAAAAAAATTCTACAGATTTTTTACCCACTTTAATAGAGACTGTTACTTAAAGCATTGTTATTAGTGTCTAATCCTTCATTCTTGATATTATTTTTATCAAATGATCCATATAAAACCAGCTAAAACACCTAGTATATAAGAAAACGGTACATTACACGGCGCAAGCGCAATCCGCGGCCACAACCAATCGATTGCTCGTATCGCCCGATGTATTTATCTTAATGCGCTGTATAATTAACGTGGATACTTAGCAGATTATATATTATTACCTTATGACAGCTACCTTTCAGTAAATGCTTTATTTTGTAGAATATTATTTAAATCTTTCGATTTATAAAAGAAAAGTAGGACAATGGCTACAGAAATTGATACTCTAATATGTACTACACTACATGCAGATTAGGTGATGACTATATTTTGTTAAGGTGATGATGATTTGGTTGTCATATCTGTCTTCATTGGATCACAAACTATCTGCCACCGGGTTAACACATTTTGAAATGTTCAGGTTTATCAGAGAGCGTCACTTTCCGGTCTCAGTTAAATTGGTTGACTGTTACTACTGTCTCTAATTAATTTTGTAATATACCAAATAACGCCTCGACTCTTCCCATTCACAAAACTCGATCCCTGAACCCAGCATAGAAACAGAACCTCCACACACGAACCCATTCAATCGATATGGCCGAACGAAAATCGAATACAATAATCGATCATATTACATTCATTCACCGAAGATCAGTCTAAACAAGGCTCAGGTTCTACCGTTCTTGTTATACTACGGAGTTATAAACAAATCCTTTGATATTAAAATATGACCGTGAGAAGTCCAGTGCCATGCGCTGATTGGTCGCGTATTAAACAACTTTCAGACCATGTTTTATTATGCTAAGGAAGTGACATGGTATATAAATTAACCGCTGATTCAACTAACGGTGCGTTGCGTTCGATTTATGATATTCTCGATTTTTGTAATTTTACTTGTGCTTGTTCGGGTATTTTCTTTTTTCATATCGTTAGTTGAATTTCATTCTCTTTTTAAAATATTGTAATTTTTATTTTACCTCTATTTTAAATGGCATGCACTGTATGTTCATTATTTGAATGTTTGATTTAACGTTTATTTTAAAACGTCACATAATGTTTATTAATATTATTATTCTTCATAATAGATTTAGGTAAAAAACGACATAAAATATCTTCAAAACAGTACGGAGTCTGAAATTAACGTCTTTATATGTTCTGTGATGCATACTATAACGCGATTCACGAAAAGATAGTAGCTTACGTAAATAACCACACTTGCTTACCTCTCACATTAAAAAGGTTTTATATACCTAATTACCTATATTCGTAGACACATTTTATGTAGGTGAGTACTAGTAAATAAGTACTGTAAATCTTTTTTCACGAATGACGTGTGACGAAAGTTTTGAGTACGTATGGTAATGGAGTATCGTTGGCAACATGTACCACGTTTATTATGCAGCGGTCAATAGGTTAAAGATCGAAGTAGAACGCAAATAAATTAATTATGTTTTCAGTGTATGTGGGCACCGAAAATACTGGTTCCATTACTAAGGAATGAGGTTAATAGGAATTATAAGTTAGTTATTGTTGCAAATTCTATTTTTGCCCCTGGTGTGGTAAGGGATATATTTTACAAAGACTAGGTATGGGTCATAGGCGGATTAAACTCAGAGATAGACGACCCTAGTTTTTTTTAGCACCACCACCTCTCTACGGGCCTCTGTAACCTGCAGCTGTAGCTAAATGCCATTTAGCGCTTGTCTACATGTAAAATAGAAAACCAAATTATATGGAATTGACGTAAATTTTGACACTTATCAGTGTCATCCTCATACATTTAGTTTTCTACTCTCTCTGTAGACAAGCGCTAAAGTGGCTTTTGGCTAAAGGCCCTGAAGCCCTACGCACTTGCCAAGTTTGCTTTAGGGATAATATGGTTCTAGCAGTGGTCTTATTCTATTCTACACTTTTCACAATAAAGACGTTACAATATTACTATGAACCTGTACACTTAAACGTTCAGGCTTCATCATTTAACAAAGTGAACCACATATTTTCGAACAAATAAAAACTCAAAAAAGCCCTCAACGTATTTCGTCAAAATCATAACTTTATTGCGTTCCAAAAAACATAAAGATCGTTCGAGTCGGGAGACCTTAAAACGTGAACTTAAAGTTAACAGCATTTCTGTAGAGTCCAGAGCGAATTTTTAAAAAATAAAGGGATTTCATCGTCAAATCGAGACGAATCGTCGCAAGCAAGACGCAATAAGTAAAAACATTTGGAATGAGACCAACTCGCCACAAATGACCGACTGGCCAGTATTAAATTAACGTGCAATATTTTGCTCAAAAACAGCGGCAGGCGTCGTGTTTCACGCTCTTTATGACGACCACATACGGGCACGCGTCCCGCCGAGCCTCTTTGCTGATGAAGAAATATGATACCTATCGTTTTTTTAATTGTTTTCCTACAATTGATTAAAGTGAACATTGGTCAGTTAATATTTGAAGAGCAAAATGCTAGTTAACTTAAATTGAGCTTAACCTTTTTATGATTATTTCCATGATATCTCTCCATAATAACGTTCGTTTGTTTGTTTTGACTATAAGACAAAGTCAGAACACGATACGCTCTCGATTATTTGTACTATTAGACAACTAAATATGTTTTAATAAGAAAATTCTCTGCTGGACACTGGACGAAACTGGTAGTACATTTGTTGTAATTTAATAAATCAAGTGAGATCATTATTATGCTTACATAACAGTTTTTTCTCAATAAAGTATTTTAATTACAATCAGTAACGGCAACTCTAAAATAAATTGTTTACATAAAAACTGGGGAATATTCAAAATATTTATATCATCTCACTTACTACAATAGATAACAATAATCCACAACAAATATTATAAAATGATAAATATTTGCTATAAATAAATTGCATAATATTCATGTTGACAGATCATTTGTATGTATATAAATATAAAAATACAACGATTGTTTCGTTTTAACGATGGCACGAATATTTTCCAACATTTTTAATCATAATAGAGAGGAAAAAATGTAATGCAAACATCATTATTTTCATTGTGTCAAGGAAAAAACAAACTATATAGAATACTGCAGCAATTAGTAAACAAAATAAAAAAATAACGAACGTCATCGATGTATTTGTGCGAAGTTAGATAATCTTGTTATATAACAATAATATCTCGTCTGATTATCCGTAAAGAATCTGTTAGAATATAAGAATATCAAATACACAATCAGAATTCGTGTTCCTATATCCAATTCAACACCAATAAATAACCTCGGTACCTCGGTGGTAGTAGAACAGATTGCAAGGAATTATTACAAAAGTCCTAAGTGGTTCTAGGTAATTCTAGTTGCTGTAAAAAAAGTTTAATTTCGAATAAACATTCAATATTCAATACTTAACCTAAAAAAAGGACAATTTCTTCCACAATTTTTTTCATAAAAAATCAGTCTAGCGTCTACACAGTCTACTGATATTTTTTTTAAATATGGCCAGCTAGTTAGCCAGTATTTTAGACCGTATGTCCTCAAAGTTGGAGAATACTCACCTTTCACTCGTACTCGAATTAGGTATGGACCCCTTAACTGAGGAAATTACTTTAGACCCGAGGTTTGGTATACAGAAATATGTACCTTAAGTTGCTGACTTGTAGAGTAAATCACAAACTTGATTATGTTTTTTTAATCATGCCTCTTATTTGCCTAAAGAGGTTCTTTAGATTCACGGTTTTGCCTACTAATACCTTTATTTAAAGCGTAGGTACTTCTAAATATAAATAGTAATAATATGTATTTTATACGTCTAATGACTAGTTTGTCGATAGAATTAGCTACCAGATGTTACCGGCACAAACTCTATACAAAATATGCTTTTCTGTATACTGAAACTGATCATAAAGCGTGCAACCAAGGTCAATCTTTATCACACCATAAAACGGTATCAAAACAATAGCAGAAACATCTCTCAATCCAGTTCCAATGACAAAAACACCACAAAAACACCCCTTTTCACACATTAGGTGGACATTAAAACCATAGAGTTGCACATCAATCATAAAGCAACAAAGTCTTGAGCGGGAAACCAAATGAGTTGCAATTTTACTCCGCGTAACTCGTGCGCCATTCTTAATAAATCACTTTTGAAACGTACGCAACAGTGTTGTACTCGTAAAATCAGATGAGACACATAAAATCGGCCGACAGATAATTCGATCGCTTCCCCGAATGATTTCGACGTTTGCTCGCTAGGGATTTTTGCTGTTTCGATGAAAGTGTTTGAAGAGAATTTTCGTATTATAATGCTTTTTTCTAGTGATTACATGGGAGGCGGTGTCAGCACTAGGTTTACTGATGTTTGTTTAGGCAAAGAGGTTGTCTTCGAAAAGACTATGTTTGAAAAGGTTTGGCACTTATGAATGGCTCCATGAATTATTATGACTTATTATTTTACTTAATGTTTCATGTCCTACTTAATGAAACAACATTTTTAAACCTGATTTATAAAAGGTTGTTGATTCATAGTATTCACATTTTCTGCCAGTCAAATATTAAAAAAAAATATATAAATAAATAAAATTTCAGCTTATTCTGGTATAGGTACTTTAGACCACAAATCGAAACTGCAAAACAGTACAAGGTTAAAAGCCGACGCACGCTCATTTATGTTACTTTTAACTATAAATAATTACAAATTTGTAAGAATAATAAATAACTCCCTTGTTACACGTCATCTATAACATTCACGTCAAACTCACAATTACTCACAACACTCGCATTCATACAAATTCACGTTTTTTTCCCTGTCATAAAACTCACCTTCACATACATCATGTAATTTTTTTGAAAGTAAACTCTAACTACAATTTTTACGCCCTGTATATGACTTGGGTGCTTGACGTCCATTCAAAGATCGTAAAAATGAACACTCTGATTTACTCACCAACTTAGGCACTTGAAATTTTGCAACGAACATCGTCAACGTCATAGTGACGTCAAGTTAAACCTATGACGGAATTAACATTAGCGTCACTTTAAATTTTTTGTTGACGTTTAAAAGTGCTTCTCTGGTCTAATTGAAATAAATGATTTTGATTTTGACTTTGACTTTGATAGAATTTATTTCGCTAAATGAAATGTAAATTGAAGATATTTTAATTTTAAGGTTGTGATATTAACTAAATGTAACTTCTATTTGCATTACTTTGTATATCAATTTTTTTGACAATTAAAGTAAATAGCTAATGTAAATTTTAAATGTATATTTATTGTTTTAATAATAATAATATTTTTCGGTCGAATTAATATACTAAAGTCGATAATTTAGTATACTAAAACCCTCTCCTTACTAAAACAAACACTTTTCTGAAAACCGCATCATAATCGGTTAAGCCGATCGCAAGATAAATGTGCACAAACAAACATACATATATAAAAACTATATAAATACACACATATATAAATACTAAAATACATACAGGTCAAATTGAAAACCTATTTTTAAGTCGGTTAAAAATAGATTACACGCAGTTCAAAATAGAATTAAGTACAAGAAAAATATCCAATAAAGTTTAAACAAAAAATCGGGAAATAAGTACAACACAGTCGTTATATATTCAGCTAACTGATTCTAGACGTAAGTAAGGAAGTAAAACCATACAAATACATTGCCTGAAAAGAGAATCGAGTTTATTACTTAGAGTGCATAACATAACTGCCAAACAGAGGCCTTAGTACGACTTTTATATTTTTTTTAAAGGGTGAAAATCATCGAATGACTGCTCCCGCCTGGGTGAGGCGGGAGGGAGTGTCAGACTCTTACTGACTAAAAACCACCCTGTTCCTTCTCCTGCACGTCGAGCCAAAGCCCCGGCAACCCGTTAAGTTCTTCGCGGCCCCGTGCCTTAGTACGACTAGTATCGAAACGAGACCGCGTTCGGCGCCCTGATTGGTTGGTTCATTGGAGCCGGCCAATCAGAGTGTCGAACGTGGTTTCGTTTCGATTACTTTAAACGTACAACAAACTCGTATTAAGCCCTCAGTTGGTATTATTGCGAACTATTTTTCAACTTCAGCCATTAAAGAAGTTTGCGCTTAGCAACACATTTTACAATAAATATTTACCTACATAGAGAATTAATGCACGACTGAAAAGACATTTTTGTTATATGAATCACACTTATGTCTTACAGTCGACTCAACACAAGTACATTAGGTACCCATTCCTTACATTACATGTACTCACTTCTAATCTGTATGACGTCAAGGGGAAACTCCCGCTTCAATAAAAAAAGTAAAACAATTAATAAGTGGCCGCGATAACCAGCCCTTATCAATTGCCTACTGGATGTTTTTATACGTCTATTCTTTTTTATATATAGCCTACTGAATGACTGACTAGCTGTATGGTAACCGTAGAATTAAAGAATTCATTCGTCCATGTGTACTACCCTTACTCTTCTCATACTAGTATAAGAACCGACTAATGGTAATAATAACCAAAATCTACAATCTAATTTAGATCTTAATAAATATACGAGATGATCTCCGGCTACCGTAAACCGTAAAAAGATCCCAGATAACTGCAACGTCAATAACATAGAATTATAGAATCACTAGCTTTTACCCGCGGCTTCGCTCGCGTCACAAAAGGATAAAAAGTAGCCTATGTGGCATATACCAATACATACAGCGCCATCTATACCAATACTTTTGTTTTCCCTCGGGAATATCAAATTTTTTCGGTATAAAAAGTACCCTATTATTTAATCCAGACTACTAACTTTACGTTTGCAAAAATTCAATGCAATCGGTTTAGTAGTTACGGCGTGAAGTCGGAACAAACAAACAAACTCACTTTCTGATTTATAATATTAGTAAGGATAGTCCAATAATTATATTTATTACAACTTTATATTAACTAGCAATTAGAAATAGTAATTAAATCTAGCAAACTAATAAAATAGAGTAATTAACGACTTATCCTGTGGACTGGCACGTGTAAGAAATAGCCATCAATGCATAGGAAATAGCGACTTAATTACCTTAGTACTAAAGTACTAATTACAATAATAAACTATCTGAACGGGCGGGCAGGGAAGACTTATTATGCAAAATAGTCTATTCAGAATCAAAACATAACTTCAAGACGGTCTTTATTCAAAGAGATGGCTAGAGGTACAATCACTAGTTACCTATATGTATATTACATGTGAAAGTTTGTGAGTTTGTACGTTTATGTGTCTGTGAATGTTTGCTACTCAATTACGTCGTAAGAGCTGAAGGGATCGGCATAAAATTTGAAGCAGAGATAGGTTATGGTCTGGATAACCTATAGGTTTAATTTTATTTCATGGGACCTCGAGCGCATCCACTGGCAAAAGCTAGTAGAAGATTAGTCAATTTCCAAATAAGACAAGGTTTTCAATACAAATATGTAACTATACGAGATCATGTCATTATACGGACCATGTGGAATCTAGAACAAATTTCCGTGCGTTTAGGTGCTTTTGCCATACCTATTACTGGAAGCAAGTATAACAGCTCACACATAGGAGCCACTTAGATTTTAGTCAAATTTCCGTGGTGCTTGGCGACTGGGCTTCACCCAGTTGTACAGTCTCTTTTCTTTGTGCCTTTAGGCTTAATTCACTCTGTCTCCTGCACTGTGGGAAGTGAAAACTATCGTTTTTTTCTTCTCCTCTTATAATATCTTCTGATTCACTTCGTTGCGGGAACCAAGACAGTTACTCATGTCCCTGGGACGCGCCGCACTTCAGTGTTCCGGTGTTTTCATGGTTGTATCTACTGTAGATCCTGGCTTACAGGAGTTGCAGCGGTGTTGGGAGGTTGTGGCGGGCTTGTATACGAAATCATACGAGGAGGAAGCAAAGTAAAAAAAATGAAAGTCCTAAAGTCTTCTTCCCCTTCTAAAATGTGTTAATTCCTCTTTTAGGAAATTTTCTGGCACACAACTGACCGACAACAGATGGGCAAAGTCGATACAGCGTCATGTTTAGTAAACATTACTTGACTCTCAGTAGAGTAAGAACATTACTATTGTACTAGGTTCACTGATGAACTAAGTGACGGAAAATTTTGTATAATATATGGAATCATAAAATTTAAATTAATGCTTTGACTGTTTTGATTAGAACCTTCAGTAAGGTAAACTCTGTAAAATGTTCACTTTCTAAAACTGTTGTTAACTTTTTATTTACTTTTGGCGCATTAGGAACGATGATTAATCAAACCGATTAATCAAAACTGATGGGTTTAAATTACAAGGATCAGCTTTTACTGAAATTAAAATCTTCAATTTAAAAAAAATGTCAACATCAATACACACTAATCGAAAGTTCAACACGAAAATCGCGTCGGAAACTTGTCACCAGATGTAAGAACAATGAAATCTCAAGGACGGACTAGATGGCAGATAACAAATGGTAAACAAAGTTGCGCACGTGGTCGACATAATTGCTTCGACCGGCGAAAACAAACAATGTACCATTGTCTTTTGTCGCGGTACGGATTCCTACGGGCCGTTCACATTGTGCTCTCATAGGAGAAATGATAATTGGCTGCGGTAACTTTTTCAACCCGTGTGGATCGATCTTGTCCTACGGGAATAATTTGAAGGTCGTTCTAAAGAACCGTGTGACGGAATTCGTTCCGTCTTTGGGAACATTCGAAATGTTATGTATTAATATAGAATATTTTAAACAAGTTCTCGGTTGTCAAGAGTTTAATTGATAGTATTTATAAAACATTTATGTAATTCATTCATTAAAAGGAAGTAGTATCTTAAACTTGAATGGCTTTTGCTAGAATGCAGTCATCGCATGTAGCATGGCCCCTTTTGTTACTCATTTTAAGTTATAGTGATAGAAAAGGACAACACACACAACTTAAGGTAATTTTCAAGTGCAATGCTATATCAAAAGTCATGGCTGAATACTATCTATTCTATCTCTTGAAGATCAACAGAAGAAGTGTTACGAAAGAGAGAGTTCACGACAAAGGAGGACTTAAACCATTTCTAGAGACAAAGTAATCCACTCATATTTTCTACAGACAATTTACAACCTGTTCGTCTGATTAAACTCATTGTTCCAACGTTCCCATATCATATAGAAACACCGTTTGAATGTTATCACCACAAAAAATGTAAAAAACAAAAGGTTAGGTGTTGCCACTAAAAAATTAATAGCACGGGAGCTGTACTCCATTGAAAGTATCAAAGCGTCCGATCGTGGGATCAGCTGATCGCCACATTTGGACCTCTACTGACCTATATTCCGACCTATGACGTCGCCCGACAACAATAGGGCATTGTTCTTTTATATTTGCGGCAACATCAGGAGTTCCTCAAGGCAGTTCATTCACATTATGTAGCTTTCATTTAAATAGGTTCATTTGGTTTTCGTCATTGTTTCGATCAGCTGTTTTCACGAGATAATATCTCTGTTGATAGGTGAAAGATGGTAACAATGAACTTAGTACTACGTATTGTATTATTATCGTCAGCTGTGACGTAGACTTGTTAAATCTTATTGTTTCTAGCCTCTGATGTAATGGATGTTTTTAGTTCAACTGACGTTCGTTTGACGTTTGTATTTGTAGATTATTGGTTGAACTCATGTCTTATTGTTGTGGGTCTCAGTGTCAAGGTCTGTTGTAGCAAGATTCGTAGATAAGCTTACTCAACAACCGTGCAATATTATTATTGAAATCTATACATTCACTTCTAACAAGACGGTAGATGCTACAACTTTGTTACGAAGATACCACGCATTGATTGCCTCACTTCCTTCCATGGAATTAGGTTATGCAAATTACTCAATTACTCCTTTAGTCTTTACTAAAGTACTGTTGTAATACAAAATAGTTCCAACAAAATCGTTCAAGTTCCTAACCTAACAAAACAAAAACGCGCCAATTTTAAAAACCGAATACGACCATAACTTGAAATAAAAACTGGCCGAAAATAAAAATGAACCTGTCAGTGGCACTCAGACATACAGCCTACTCGCAATCCATGGAGGTCGAACCTCATCCATCCTAGAACGGTAGTGAACAAAAAAGTGGAATGAAATGATAAATAGTTGTAGTTAATCCGCTCTTATCGCCTCGTAGCTTCGTCCCGTGCGGTCCAAAAATGAGAGATGGAGCGGCTCGTTCAGATAACACTTCTCAGTAATGGCTTTCTAGCCAGTAGAGTGGTTTAACATTAGGTATTATAAATAATATGACATTGGAATTATTGAACTTTAAACGTGTTTCAATACTTATGCTGGTTTCTTGTCATAACAGTATGTTACCAAGTGAAGCTTTAGATTTTAATACTTTACAATATTGGCGTTTATGGTTTTCCCTTTCAAGGTTTCCTTCCTTCATTAACACACCTATTTATTTACTTTTAACAATTGAAACAAAACAAATTAAATGGTTTTGTGACCAATAATTTAAAACTTAACCACATGTTTGTGTAATTTTAATTAATTTTAATGGTTAGGATGCCATCCAATTATTGTTAGTAGGACGTTTATTTAAACAAATATAATATTTCTTATTTTTAATGGATGTACCTCTTTCGACCAATAGGTATTGCCATTATAAAAAATGATCGATACTGGCCACTCTATGGTTGTGCGCAGGCTATGACAAATGTAGTAAACGTAGAGTTAGCGCGCCCGGCCACCGATGTACCGATATCGACTAATTGTGTCGGTATGTGTGCTTGTTTGAATACTAGTGATGTGATAAAGTATCGATATTAGAATATTAAACACTTGTAACTTATATTTATAGGTAGATTAGTAATATTGATCACCTATTGGTGATCATCCTATTTTAAGTAGGCTCTGCACGGAATATTCTAATTTTCATAATCCGATCTAACATAACATACTGAAAATGAAACAATAAATGTCGACTTCCTCTGCTGAACATAGGCCTGGTATAGATAACCAAGACGTTGCAGGTCAGTCCTTTAGTTTAATTTAATGGAACATCTTGAAACACAGCAACAACTTATCCAGTCCGAGAAAAACTATCGACACAAAAAACAATCGACTAACGCCATCACCAGTCGTTATTTGTCGACGGTATCGCTCGCCTCCCGCGTATCCATCACAGGCACACAGCCTCGCAAGAGACGTTTAATAAGATAAACGCGCTACCTTATTAACTGTGCCGTTCGATCATTTGTAATAGAGGAATGTGATTTGTTAGTCGAGTATATTGTAATCGATTACCGTGTTGCCAGTGCCATTTTTGTGTTGAGAGGTTGGTACTACTTGTATTGATTTGCGCGCCATCATTAGTTTTCGGTGGTAAAAAATGAAGATTATAATCTATGGTTTTAATGGAAGGCTTAATTAATTATTGTAATTTATGTTTGACAGTTTTTGTTTATAATAATGATTAGATTTATTGTCGTACTTATTGCTGTCTGGTTTAATTATAATTGTGCAAATAAAACTAAATTATGTGGAAATATCGAAATAGAAGTTTAATTTAAATCGTTGTTTCTAACCACACTTTATTTAGTTCAGTAATAAATTCTCAATAAACTTGCATTATTTCCTCCTTAAACAAATATAGAAATTGTCCTTAAGTCCCGAGTTATCGCTGACGCAAATACACACCCTATGTTTTCATTGTCAGTTGAATCACTCGCGGTCACTAACCAACCAATCACAATACAGCTCGCGCGCCCCTTATTACGTTACGCAAAAATTGACCAATGATAGGACGTGAAAATGCGTCAAATGATGTTTAATAGTTTTCCTATGAGTCTATGTCAGGTCTTAATTGACTACATAGCAATTACTTACCTATTTTAATTAAGTTTTATACCATTCCATATAACTTTGATTGTTCTAAATGAGCAATAGAGGCATCTTTGGATCACTTACTATAAGAACACAAAATACTTACACATATATTTTAACAATTTTAAAGCTGTTTCAATAGCATCAAAAAGTATTAAAACCACACAAAAGCGCCCAACTTAATCACTTTATACCCAACCTTTTTAAAGCAACAAAAAAGTTCTCATTTTAAACAGATCAACGAAGGCATATCAATATCAAGACAAAATCTAAATAAACGATGCGAGACTGACAGTATCCCGCCAATAAATCCATTATACTAGAACACCTGAGCATGACTCGTGATATCTGCCGACCCCCGGGACGATAACCCGTTGAGCGAAGATTATGAAGAAAGTATACCATAGACTAAACCATCTTGTAGCAGAAAAGTTTACTACCAACATTCCAAATCTAACTGTCAGATGTTTACGGTGTTCTATTTTCAAAACGGTGTTTATTATTTTTTTTGCACATATTAGTATAAAGAGTCCATGCTCTTACCTCTAATATTCATGACTCTAACATTAGCCCAATATTTGCCGACATGACCAAACATCAAACACACATCAAACAAACATTACAATGCAGTTTTAAGTGACATATCGATAAATAGAATTAAACTTTTTCTATAATCTTTTTGTTATGTTAATATAGTGAAAATGTTAATGAAATATAAAATAATAAAAGAAACGCATGTATGTATTCTAAGAAGATCGGAATATCTAATGTGTTGTCAGTTGTTTTGAAACTTCGTGTTTATGCGTTGTCATGGTAACCAAGGAGCAGTTGCAGCTCGTCTCAAATTTTTATTGACTCGAAATTGAATCTTTCTGTTTAAATTTCGAATCAAACAAAAGTTAGACAAATTTAAAAAGAAATTAAATTAAGAACAAGTCTGATTTTTTATCAAATCATGGCAATGAGAATATTTATCAAACTAAAAATACGGCATAATACCTAATTATTAATATTATTATGATATAACGCCATATTTAACATTATTATTATTATTATAAATAAATCATTTACGATTGTCTTTTATTATTACCTCATTGAATGAATTGAATAAAAGGGCAAATACTGCGTTCCATATATTATTATTATTTTTATAGAACAAATTGAGGAAAACCACTGAATGACGTGTCTTGTCGGTAACCGCGAAATAAAACATTACTTTTAATATATTAACGCACTTGTTTTACTTCGCAAAATGTAGTCTATAATTGTTCCTAAATAAATAAATACATATTTGTATTAAATCTCGTATTAATCTATTCTGAAGATTGGGACCTTTAGCTGTAAGATGTAAATTGAACTCTATTGGCTTAATCATACATCTATATTTACAAAAGTGTCGTAGTTTTTTTAAGGACTAAAATTGTACCTCGAAGATTGCAGTTGTCACCTTCAGCTCTTTTTGGTCCATTTCTGAAAATAGGCCTTTCCAACGGCTCCATCGAACAATATGTTAAACTTATACGAAAAAATAAGTTAAGTAAAGGTTTATTCTATATTTTATTATCATATGTTACTTTAATTTATTTTACCATGACTTATGGGGCAATGACTCCATCGCATAGAAATACTGTTTTCTATAGTCTCTACCAAATACTAATACCATACGAAAACGCTAATAAAATTTGAGCTTACTCACATTCTACTCGCCCAAATAGAGCCAATACCTAACCTAAGTAAGTGCCCAGGGTTATCAGATGTAGGTACGTGTAACGTTTTGAGTGACCCATGTACACATACATACACACATACATAATGTACAAAAAATACAATATCGAGTGGTGGCATTAAGATCGAACCGTTCTCAAGTTACAGAAATGTTTTACTTGCATTTCACTTGCAGGGGTACAATCGGGAACAAAATACGATCGAGTTACGTCATCATTATTTTGTTTTTTACCGGTCAGCTTTTGATACGGTTCCTTTTTCAGGTTTTGCTTCAAGCTTATTTATAGTGAATGTTATAGTGATGTCTCAGAGTAAAATATATAAAACTGCTTTCATTACAGCTTACTACCCCAAAGTAAACTGATAGAAAATGCCTAAAGAATTAAGTGTTTTTTTCTTCATTTAGTCAAGTTTATTTTCAAAACATTAACATGTGTCTACATGTTCCATAAACAACACAACTTTTCAGCATATTAATATAATACAATGGTTGAGGCAACAACTTTTGGAATATTATTAAGAGTATAGTTTGTGTTCGTGTGTACCTCATAATGCTGGCCGGGTGCTATGGTGGTGGAAAAATCGTTAGCCTCGCACGTAACCGCAGGCAAATGCGACCACGTCACGACAGCAGAACAAACTTACAATATTACGCATATTTAATAAAATATTGTTAAATTATAAACTTGATATTATATGCTTCAATGCTACTAGTACATACAGCTTCTTAAATTCCGTCAGTGAATTTTTAATCACCAAGGTGTTTAACGGGTATCTTCTATAGAAGATTAGATCTGTCTACTTTGAAATATTGTACCAATAGCCAATTGTATTGTATTGCCAAATCTGTCAACTGTACAACTCGGTTTACCTTTGAAAATCTGAAATAATAAAAAATATATTACTCATAATTTTTCATAACATTCCAATGCCAACATTTTTATACTTCACATACTTTTTAATTTAATTTGTAGCTTGATATCAAATTGGTGTACAATAAAATTATTATTTATTATTATACTTTTTCCCGACACTTAGACCTTCCTTGACAAGAGCACAATAAATACAGGAATACAAATATTTTATTGGACTTCGTCTGCTGTCGGTACCGAGGCAATAAAGTCGAGTGAAGTCGCATAAAAGGCTTTATGTGATTTACTATGTACTTAATATGACCAAACGTTCATATGTACTGTGACCGAGATCAAATTTTCAAAGAAATACTCAATTTTGATTTTCGCTTGAGAACTATTAAGTTTACTGGCTATAGCCACATAACTTTGCCATCATAATTGGTTGGGCGTGAGGAGCGTGCATGGAAATTGACGTTTATGTGTAAAATTGCATAAGGTTGTATTTTCATTGTGAGTTTTCTTGCTAATCTTGGGTTATATAGACGAGTAACTTGAATGTTTCGGAATTTGTTTGATTCGTTGTTATACTAGCAATCGTTTTGCGTAAGGTCGTAGAGTAAATACCCGATTTGAAGAAACAATATTTCAATATTTTTTAATTTTTTTTTTAACGTTGCCCCACACTTGGATTTTCTCCTGTGTTGTGGGTGCGTTTACAAACATACAAGTTCACATACACAATGACACCCAGACCCGAAACAACAATTTGTGGATCACACAAAGTGTTGTCGTGGGGAATCGGAACCCGCGACACAGTTGCCCAGCACGCACCAGTGCAATAATAATAAACATGTTCAATGTGAATGATTGTTCGACTTTGCCTGCTATCCCAATCGATCAATTAAAGAAAAATATGTCCATGTTACAAAAGCTTAAACTAATGAGAACTTAAAGTCTTTTAAATCCAAAAAAATTCATATTCTAAACTATTAAACAGCATTTTATTGGTCAAAATAAAGTAAGCAGTATTAGTGTTGAGGTTGTCAATGTCATACATTTCTGTTTGGTGCGCGTGCGCGTGACAGTCGGGGCGGACGCCGCGCCTCTCCGTAAATTGAATATGTTAAAATATTTTTTGTTGTAACTGTACTGATGACTACAGAGGTGTGTTGCTTATTAGATTATAATTATTTTTCTTTGATAAATGGGTTATAGTTTAAAATATGAAATGCCTTACACCTTTTTTAAGTTGACATGAAGGAAAAGTTTTTCAGTTAGTAATTTATCAATATTAAACGAACTTTAATTCACAATGGATTTATTATTTCTGGAAATACATGAAAATGACGATTTTAATAAAGAAAATCGTTTATTTCTTTGGTCCAGCACTGTTATACATGAGCGATCAGATCCCCACGGATAGGGCCCAATAGGGCTGACGCCGACACGAAGCCGCGGAGGACTTAACGGATTGCCGGGGCTCTGACTCGAAGTGCAGAAGTAGGAATGGGGTTGGCTTTTAGTCAATAAGAGTCTGACACTCTCTTTCGCCTCATCTGGGTGAGAGAAGATATTGGATGATTTTCCCCACTCAAAAAAAACGACCTCTTACACATCAGTTTAAACTTCCTGATGCTTTAAGAAAATAACACATATAAGTAATCGTCTTATAATACTCTTACTCGAACAAAAGGTGCATTTTTTAAAACAATTGTTAGCGACAGTACAGCTGTACAGCACAAGGTACGAGTGTAACCGCCCACAGTCGGAGATGATTCGTGGTTTCTCCGCGTCTCATAATCAATAGTTATAGGAAATTGGGGCTACGCGCACAATTATTGTGTTTACGTAACATTTGGTATGTACCTTCGTAGAATTGAGCGATACTACTGCCATCTGCTATAGAAGTGACAGGAATGCTTAATGTGTCAAACTACTGAGATTTACATCCAGTTTAAAAATAAATAAAAAATAATGTGCTAATTAGACACATTTTGGGAAAGCAGATAATACAGGAAAAGAACTTTAGGAAAAGAAAATCGATAACTGTTTTGCATCGACGTTCAAATATAAAAAAAAATACAAATTTGATGAAAGCAATGAAAGCAAGAAATAATACATTTGGTATTATACTATGCCTGCCCATCTCAATTCAAAATATTCTTGCACGACAACATAACTATACACAAGTAAACATGCTAACCAATACAAAACAATCGCATCAAAATCCAAGAACAAAATGAAGAGATCGTCAAACCGCAAGAATTAGTCACACCACAATCAATTGATAACTTAGAACTATCGTAACACTGAATGATTCACATGTTGCACCATCCACCCAGGCAGATATGACCTCTGTTACATAAGCTTTAAAGGTCAGAATACGATTCAATCAATCAAATTAAGAGTGAGCAAACACGGAGACAATGTGAATGAAATGAACCGGTACTTTTTAGTACCAAGTTAGTTCTGCCGTTAGATATTATACATTTAATTTCCTTATCGCTGATGCCGTTAGATTACATGTAAGAGAACTTTACTAGTGTAAGGAGTCGACAAAAAGTAAATTGTACCCTTTTTTTAAGGGGGGAAAATCATCGAATGACTGCTAGCGCCTGGGTGAGGCGGAAGGGAGTGTCAGACTCTTACTGACTAAAAACCACCCCGTTCCTTCTCCTGCACGTCGAGCCGGAGCCCCGGTTACCCGTTAGGTTCTCCGCGACAAAATTGTACCCTTGGATCAAATATTTGTTAAGGATATTTAAAGATTATAGTTAGCTAATTTTAAAGGAAAAGGGGCTCCCTTTCTGACAGTCGCAACCGCCGCGGGCGTTTAACGCGCCGTGAAAATAGCTTTGATTTTTTACATAGGTACTTATGTGGATTCTACAAAGGCTGTAGACCCGCAATCGCAACTGGTGCGGGAGAAAATCGCTCCGTCAGTGAGCCTTATAAAGATATTAAATTAAGCAAAAATTTCATAGACTTTAAGTGTGGGAGAGCCATGCTTCAGCACGTATGGGCCGGCTCGACCAGAGTGATACCACAGCCTCACAGACAACCGACGTGAAGCAACGCTTGCGTTGTGTTTCGTCGTGTGAGTGAGGTTACCGGAGGCCCAATTACTCTCCCCTTCCCCAATCTCCCCAATTCCTGAATCCCCAACGATCCTCAAACTCCTAATCCCCAAAAGGCTTGTAACGCAGTTGTAACACCTCTGATGTTCCAGGTGTCCATAGGCGACGCCGATTGCTTACCATCAGGTGATTCGTCTGCTCGTTTACCTGCTTATGCCATAAAAAATCTAACGATCTAGTTAGGATTACAATTTTGATTTATAAATTTTATAATGTAATTTTGAATTAAAAGACGTAATTGAAATAATGTTTTGTACTGAAACTAATCTGCTAATTTAGATTACGGTATTGATTTCTTAGTAGAACTACAAAATGTACCGAAAAATAAAACCTTTGTTTAGAGTACAAATAGAATTCATGGCAACACGTCACCTATTTAAGTCCCTTTAGGAAATAAATCGACAATACTTTCTCTTTAAAAAGGCATTATAGCTAAAATCACAAAGATACATTTTCTGGATAGAGTATAAATAAACTAATAGAACCCAATATAACTTCTAAAACAAACATTCAACCTAATAATAATACACAAACTACACAATTCAAAAATAATAATACCCAAATCCCATCACTATTACAGTGTAAGTGTAAATATAATATTGTTATAATCATAACCAGTCGATCACGCGTCGATACCAATGATAAATGATGTCGTGTCAGAAACAGAACCCGTGCCAACCACGCCAACTAGTTTTAAAAAGTCAAATGCTAAGTTCATTCACCATTCGTTACTAGAAATAGATTGCTATTGAAATAGTGTTAGGTATTATTATATTCTTATACTATTATTATTTTTGGTGACTTGTGTATTATTATTTATTTTTGGTGGTGTTATTAATAATCGTGTGTGGTGGTTTTGATTAATGTGTTGCGTTTAGTCAACACGATTTTTTTGTATTTGTGCTAGTGTTTTGGTATTTAATAATTGTAATGAGATGTACTGATTTTAATTTGCGTCTTGAAGCAAAAAGGTAGACATTATCTATTATATCAGTACTTGATAGCCATAAGAGCAACCTGTATGATAGTTAGTGAGTTCTTGAGATTTTTCATAAAGTTTTTAAGATCTTGTCGCTTAATTAAGATATATTTTTATACCTATGTTGACCAGTGTTATTATGAATAAAAAAAAATATTTTATTTATTTATTTATTTATTTCATATTGTCAAAAGTGTTTTATAGCCTTAAATTGTACCTGCAATTATAGATATACCAATAGCTTCACCTTCATTACATGGAACTCCTATCATAAGTGGATGCACTATTAAATAAGTGATCCTTGCCTATTATATATTTCTGGAGAATGGAAAGGCGTGACATTATTTTATATATGTTAAGTAATATACAGAGCCCATAAAACATTTAAGTTAGTGAGAAAGACGTATGTTTTCGTATAAACTAATATTATAATATAATGGCGGCTTGTCCTTCAACGTTCGCGGTTGATTTCACATTACATGGGGTACCGACCATAGCGAGCTACAGGAAGTTTCAATTACAATTACATTACAAAAACTATTTAATTACCTTTGTAGGTATGTGTAAAAGCTTGCTTACATTGCTAATTCATTGATAGTTCTTATAATACACGATTGTAGATCAGTGATCACATAGTTTCTAGGTATTCAATTTTGAATCTTAAATTGAAAGTCTAAAGAGTTGTTATTGATTTACTGATTACTTATCGAAGTTCGATATATGAACATTTAATTCACTCTCTTCTTCTAAAAATAGAGAGAAACTAGAAAGTACTTAAATGATTTTTGGGACAAGTATTCTTGGGAATAACGAAAATGGCAAATCATAGCATGGAGACTGACATTAAGCAACATGAACTTTTAACAATTTTCCCAAGTATCAGTCAATATTTTAAAAATTCTATGTCATCCTGTAGATATGTGTGACACAGCCGGGTGCGGTAGCGGTGACCCATGTCGTATGTGACCTTCAAATGTTCGTCTGAACCAAATACCAAATAATACGTCAGCATCAGATGACAGAACCAAATATATTGGCACTTAACAAAGTAAAGGAACCACTTACGCTGAACTTGCTGATCAAAGATGAAGTAGGAAGACGAAAGATGTAGTTCCTTACAATTTCAGTGAAATATCAATTCTAAAAATTCTTCAGTTTTAAAAGTGATAAGTCTTATTGTAATCGTTACCACTACTTTTTCCACTGGGGTCGTAAGAACCGACTAAAGGACTACACGTTGACAGAGAACAGCCAATGGCACTCTCTGATTAACTTGAACCTTTTAAAGTACCTCCAACCCCATTCCATAGTCACCTAATGTCCATACTTCAGCTGTAGACTGGTTAATATTGATGAGCCTTACAACTTAGTGTTACTAAGTTCATATTAAGAAACGAAATCCAAAAACCGAAGTAACCCGAGGTGGCCCGAGGTTGTCCGAAGTCACGTCACGGGTGGGCGAGCTCGCTAATTGTGTGCGCAGCGACCCGTGGCTACAGTTATCCACAGGAGCGCCCCAGCCGTGTGATAACCTACGTATCACTATCAGAGGGTACCGTTTTTGTATGTAGATCTCATATGATTTATTTACAAATTGCACGATAGAAATTTTATGGGTGATATTGCGAAAGTTATGATGATATCATGCTCATTAGGACCCCGTAACACTCCCCTGTTGGACTATAAGCTGATTCTACATAAGAAGGTTTACCACATTGCCTCATTGGCCGAGTAGTCGCAATTGCGACTGCCGGGCAAGGGGTCTCGGGTTCGGTTCCCGGGTCGGGCAAAGTATTACTGGGTTTGTAAAAACCTCAGTAGTAGCACGGAGTCTGGAAATGTGCCCGGTATATGGCAATAGGCTCACCCCCTATTACATGGGACTCATAACATAAATAGTGAAAAGTGGGTGTTACATTATACAGTGGCATTAAGTGCCATAATGTGCACCTCTGCCTATCCCTTCGGGGATAAAAGGCGTGATGTTATGTTATGTTAGGTTTACCACAATCGGTTACAAAATGATCTGGGATTGAAGATCGCCATTTAAACAGCTCAGATGTATCGGAGAACACTGCATGGTCTCTGTCAAATAGTCATTTCAACTTACGATTTTAATCCAAAATCTCTGGATTAATCTAGCTTTTTGCCTGAAACTCCATATAATGAGTGTCAAACATCGTCCCTAATCCGAAGATAAGAATTCAATATTGAAATCAGTTATTTAATTTCAACTCTAAATCAAATCTTCTGCCACCTAAAAGAGTAAGGTTGGTGACAAACTGACAAATGAGTTTTACTCTCCCGTCACCACACCGCTTAAATACGCAAAGTCCTTAAACAGTAACCATTCAGGATGGAACATGTTTAAGCTTCGTAAAACTTGGTGCTACGCTCCAAGGCACGGTTAATGCACATTTAATTTCCGTCAAGCACGGCTCACTTGTTGCATTAAATATTCACTGGAGGGACATCAGTTTTGTTTTGAAGATTGTTTGGACTGCTATAGAGGGTTCTTGGTAGTTTTGGAAACGCTTTTAAGGTTAGAAACCTTCATTTAATGTTACGTTCCTGTCTCGTAAGAGCCGATCACTTGTACCGAGCAGTAGCGCATTTTGATGTACCTGAGCCGTCGAAACAATAAATATTCCAGAATAATAAAACAGAATTTGGTACAGAATTAGAGTTAGTGTGGCTACCTCTAAAAAACTCTAATGCACAGTCCCTCTACTACTGCAATAAGCGATACCGTTTATTTTAAATCGGTAGCTCAGGTTCAGTTGATTTTACTTAAAATTATTATTGATTAGATTAGGATGACATAAACTGCCTGTAACCTGGATCAAAAAACTAAAACGCTTTATCTCATTGTCGCGAACAAATCACTGGTACTTGGTTGAAATAATTGTGCAATTTCAGCTTACATAACAATTTATATCCAGTTCATTCTATGAAACTCAATCAGCAATTAACTCCTGAAAGGAAAAACGTTCAAGTATAAACACTTACGTCATCAGATAATTAGAGATTTTACGTTAAATGTCTTAATCTGTCGAAACAAACATGGCGTCTTAACGCTTCGTCACCTCGTTCGGATACATGTCCAAATAACAAAGAGGTGTAACGAGGTCGGACGGCGGCAGTTAACCGGGCAAATTCAAATTTCTATCAGAATAGCCGCCGAGAGGAACGAGCAATATCCGTTCTAATTTCGCAACACTACACATCCGAAATGGTAAAGCGTTGGTGCGTTTCCGAACGCGATTCGAGTAGGATATACGGTTTGGAAATTAATCACCCGGTCAACCTGACCTCTTTGTGTTTTCTATATTTTTTGCTAAGTATGTTGGCGAGCAATAAATTTTCTATAATTACATGGGAATCGCAGAAAAACATGAGCATCTATATAATTGCTCCTGGGGTTGTAAAATGTAACTAGATTGCGGAAAATCAAACAAATTATGGCTGCAAGGCTAATACGAGCTTAATATAAGTATATACAGCAGTACTGACATTGTTGATTTGTAATATTAACAATGGCGAACACAAAAGCGAAAACTTTCATTCTGCGTGTCATTTCAATTATTGTTCTTCAATATATTACAAGTACTTAGCATACACAATAATATAAGTAAACAAAAATAAGCGTATTCAGCGAAGGAATAAATAGGGGCAGATTGTAAATGTTGAATATTCATTTTTGAAAATCGAGCGTATGAATGTTGACAGTAATACTTGACATAAGAATCTCAACTGAAACTTTGTAGTCAACAACTGCAAAATGAATCGAATCAACTTATCAATGAAGACTAAAAACGGCTATAAAAGATTAATTAAATTTATTTTCTATTCACCTCAGTATTTATGCACCCCGTTTTACGGTAAGTAAAATTTATTTCACAAAAAAATGGTCGACGTTAAATATCATAATTACAATCAAAATGTTCAACGTTTATATTGTCTTAGTAAATACCTGATTTATGATCCTCTTAATTATGTAATTGTCTATAATTAAAAGCAAATCTTTTAACAATATTATCTACCAATTTTACCACGATTTTACCTTAATTTATCGTGTTATTTTATTTTCAAAGTCGAAGCCATTATTTCAATCTAGCTGTCCAGGAGAACTGCTTTCTGATTCAGTGTCAATGACAACAAAAAAATGTTATAAAAATTTTATTAAATTGAATCCCTAATTTCCTTTCTTTCGGCATCCCGTGGTTGTTGCACAAATATGTCGCGTTTTGTCGTATGTCATATTGTTATCAAAGATTTAATTGTAAATTCACCTAGAAAATTGAGAATTCGCACCCACATTAAGCCAAAGCGGGCCACTAATACTATTTTTGGTGGTCCTTCAGGTCTCAATTTTTCAATACCTAGTTATTTCTTAGCACAGACGAATAGTGATAAAACGACTTTATTTATTTATCTCATAAAAATCTAGACCTAATGTTACGTTACAGTTTCTTAACAACAATAATTATATAATAATTTTCGTTAAAAAAGAAAAATGAATTGTCTTTATGTAATTATCGCTACTATTTTCATAGTATTAGGGGTTGTTGTCGTATCATTGTTAATAAGGTTTAATAATTTTTTGTTTAATTTGCATAATATTAACATTAACTTTATTTTTTCAGGTAAGCTGACGTCTGCGTTAAATCACCGTCAAGTAAGACAGTTGTAATATATTTTTTGTTTATTACAATAATAAGATTAGCATTTAAATTGTGGCTGTTAATCAAATAAAAATACAAAAGTTGATTAAATCATGTACTTGATTTTACAATAAATTCAACCTTAAACTTATTTAAATTACGAGAAAAAAATCGCGCAAGTAAACAACAATAAAATAAATCTTGTACGCGGATGTTAGGAACTCGAATTTTTCTTTTTGAAATTCATATTTATGAAACTATAGAATTAATTTTCTTTAGGAAATAGAATAGTTTTCGTAACCACTTACTAGAATTATTAAAAAGAATATATTGTTGATCCATTTTATCATTTTCATTTTTTTATATCGAAGCTGACAAATAACAAACGGTGAACGAAAATATCGTGAGGAAACCTGTGCCTTTAGGCAAACGCCACTTGAGCGCTTATCTACAGAGAGATTAGAAATCAAAATGTATGGGAATGTAAAAATTTACGTCAATTCCATATAATTTGGTTTTCTATTCTACAAGTAGATAAGCGCTAAATGGCACTTAGCTACAGCTGCTGGGCTTATAATTTCTAATTATAAGTTTGAAATCGCCTACCTGCATTGAGCAAGCGTGGTGGTTAATGCTCAATCCTTCGCCGTGTGAGAAGAGACTTTGCTCAACTGTGGGCATTTATAGACACATGATGATATTGAAGCTTCGGTTGATGACAAAATATGGTAATACATGTGGTACCTAGGTGATTTAGGTTCTAAAGATGATGATAGTGATGAGGTCAGTTTATTAGGTAATTAAGATAGTTCAATTAACATCTAAAATCTTAATGGCACACTAATTAAAAGGTGTACATTTCAAAAGCTCGAATGCAAATGTGTGACCTCGGACGAAACACTTAATAAAATGTAAGATTTAAACAAACCACGAAAATTATCCTGCTAACGTCGTGTTCAGAACACACGACTTCTAACGATGATATTTGCAATTAGTATTAAAATCGCTCTTTTCTTGCTTGACTTTTTTTTAAGGGGGGAAAATCATCTAATGACTGCTCCCGCCTGTGTGAGGCGGGAGGGAGTGTCAGACTCTTACTGACTAAAAACCACCCCGTTCCTTCCCCTGCACGTCGAGCCGGAGCCCCGGTTACCCGTTAGGTTCTCCGCGACTGACTTAAAAAAAGTACTCACTACTGAATTTAGTTACAAATCGAGGACCATCACAATTTACATAACATAACATCACGCCTTTTATCCTCAAAGGGGTAGGCAGAGGTGCACATTATACCACTGTACAATGTAACACCCACTTTTCACTATTTATGTTATGAGTCCCATGTAATAGGGGGTGAGCCTATTGCCATATACCGGGCACAGTTCCAGACTCCGTGCTACTACTGAGAATTTTTTAAAAACCCAGTAATACTTTGCCCGACCCGGGAATCGAACCCGAGACCCCTTGCTCGGCAGTCGCAATTGCGACCACTCGGCCAACGAGGCAGTCTTATTTACCTTTGTAAAAATAGAAACACACAAGTAAGGTATATGACATTTCAGTTTATTTAGTTAAATGTTTTTATTGTACAGTATTAGATTTGTACGTAGCAAATAATTTCTTTTTTTAGTAATAGAAAGAAAATACACACTTAACCTACAAATATTTTTAGAGACATACACATCTAAAACCAAACACAAAAAGTCTCACATCTGAACCCGAACTAACGCCGCTCACCGCAAGATGGCGCGATAGTCGCTCCAATGGCGTACACAATTAATACAGTACTTATCTTGCTAATTAACGATTGCAGAACGACCTAGAATCTTTAATGAGGCTGTGGCAAGATCCGTTCGGCTCTCCGCTCTGAGCTCACGTCTCTACGCATCGCTAGGTGCTCGGTCGAGGGGAAATCTTTTCGTGGATTTTCATCTCACACATTTCGTTAATGATACCTACCTAATAATTTGGTTCGCACTTGTGTGTGTAATGGTTGTTTTAATTACCGAGTCGTTGTTACGTAGTAATGACATCTGTGGAATGATTTGAATTATGAAAGTACAGCTTATAGGAGATAAAGCTTCGCAATAGCTGAAAATACAACAAACCATAAAACTTACTTAACATTTTGTTCAGTTTCTATACAGTTAAATATAATCTTTCAACGTGGCCGTAAGATGCTATTTTATTAATATACAAACTTAAATAAAATAGATACTAATTGATACTTTTTAATACGTATCTACATAGGTACAGCTGGGCTATAGAATTCCTCTACATAAGAAATTTTGCCTTAATCTCCAAGTTCGACTGTCGTCCAAAACTTACTTTTTCATTAAACTGCAATATATAATTTGAAACCAAACAAACTATTTACAGAAACCAAACATACTTCAAACTGCTGAAATTACTTCTACAATATTCATAAAACTACAAAGAACAGTAGTTAGTAAGCGTTACATTTCAAAATATAACCGTTCATTAATGGCCGCCATATGCAATTACTTCCCTCGTATATTAGCGTTGTAGAATCGTATCGTCTTCAATTAAGCTCGCTGTGATTAATAGTTTCACTGTACATACATATAAGTACCGCCCACACTCATTTCACAATCATATGTGAAGAGTTTCTTCATAGCGCGTGTATGTTTCGGCGATAGGTATAATCTGTGCAGTTATATTCTGCCCGCCACTTTTTTGCGATTATCTGTGGTACTGCGTTAGCCCGCTATTTTTTCTGTCAAAACCTCTTTTAATATTATTATTTGCCTTGTATTATTAGTTCGATTTTAAATTTGTATTTTACCATAATAATAAGCATTTATTCTTGTTTTTTAAGAGAATGCTTCGAATTTTCAAACAACTACCTAGTACTTATTTCAATAAATTAAGAAAAAAAAATGAAAAATCTCGCATAACGACCTTCTTAGTTTCTTTTTAATTGAATACCTAACTCAATTTGAAAAACCGGTCAAGTTTACAACTTAGTTACAAGTCTTTTATCAAGATATATTAACATTTAATTAAGAGGTACACTTAATCGCATCTTCTTATTAGCATAACGAGAAAATTACTGCACAAATAGGTATAGGTATATAAGGAAAATGGAAAATAACTAGGTATGCCTTAAACGGTTCATCTTCATTCTAGTTTTTCATGCTGAGTGCCCTTCAGTGACGCCATAATTATATCAGTCAATGTCATGCAAGATTAATTTATGTGATTTTTTTAGCAACTCTGTCGTAGCTAATGTAATTGCGACTTAGTTTTGAATGAATTAAAAGTGCTGTGAAGAAGGAGGTTATATATGTGGTGGTGTGGATTTTAAACAAGAGGAGTTAATCTGAAAATAAGATTTTTATAAAGAATAACCTCAAAAAACGATATGTCCAAGATTATACGATAAACTGAATTGAGCCTCGGTCATTAATTTTTGTTAATTTTTTTTTCAGTCACTTGATAACTGATTTATCTTTTATGATACCAGAATCATTATACGGAAAGTTGAATTCTTGAATAAATAAACAAATGAGTATGTAACTTGTCTTAGGAAAGCCTCTTTACATCGATATTCTAATTTCAAACCAGACCATTAACAATCAATCATAGACAATGCCGCGCAAAATCGACTAAAACCTCATTTAGTTTTATTATAATTTGTCACATATTTTATCCATATGTCAACGCACTATGACCTCAGCGTGGCGGCGGCGTGCCATTCACTGCACGGTGTACCATACAACACGCAACGCCCGTGTCGCAATCAGTTTCAACACACAAGTTTTCCTTTTTACGTGAGAAAATCTTTTCACTACAAACAATGAACTTAATGTGTAGAAAACCACTAATTTACATTTGCATTCAACGTAGACTCTAACCTTATAAACATAAAGGATATTTTCCATTAATTTAGGTACAGATTGACAGTTATCGTTTATTAACGGTATATAATTTATGATAACCTAGCGAAAATGTTAGGTTATAAGTAAATGGAAACTGCTTTATTAAGCTAATTATTATTTATTTTATGATTCAATAAATATGGCTGTTCCAATACTGAAACACGTAAAACTAATTTCCTACTGACTATTAAAATATGGAACTCGTGATTAATGAGGTAGATATTTATGAGCTTTTCGCAGACTTATAAATAATAATAACAATCTAGTTTTCTGTAATAATGATACCTAAGTACAAAGAAATTATACTTAACTATAAATTAGTCATAAAATCATTTTCCTGATGAGGAAACGTCAATTTTATTTAACTAGAAAATTGAGAATAGACGTTAAATTTGTTTAATAAATAAAAAATATAAGATTTGTCTTTAATTCACCTCACACACCGGTCCGTGAGAGCCTATTGGTGGACTATGGTGTTCCTCTATATTTTATCTTTACCATAATCTGTTTTAACTTATATATATACCGTTAAATAGTTAATAGCACGCATTGCAATAAAGGTTGGAAATGAAGTATTTTCACATAACAACTTCCACTAGATAGGTCGGCACTAAAAATGGCAGTTCAAAGGGTTTAGGTTTACCAAAGAGCGCTGCTGCCAGGTCTCTATTAAACGTGTGGTCCCTTAGCTCTTTCGAGGTCCGACACCCACCAGGAGATTAGAGGATTTTTTATTAGCGTATGTAAAAATTAAAATATGGATTTCTGATTATGCTTTATAGATTAACAAAAATAACGAAAAATAATATTTTTGACTGAAAACTATTGTTGACAGGAGTACCGGTAGGTGAGTGGAGGTTAAATGTAAATTACGAAGTTTTGATGCAAATAAATATAAATTTTGCAATGAGTATTATTATTTAAATGTATTTTATCAAAACTACCTATTAGGTATGTATTTTATGATGAAATACCATTTATAACGTCTTATAATCCTTTTAATTTTATATCTGTGGAAAGCGTAAAGCGTCGTACATTGGGTAACATATTAGCCAAGTATAATATGCAAGCTGAATTATGTATATCTTGTAATATGTTAGTTACTGTTTGTTTTTCCTTAATAAATAAATATTATCATTGATTAGTAATTATAGAAAATCAACTAATATTTTTCACAAACTTCGCAAACAAATTAGAACATCTATAACCGTTTTTTACACTTAGTAACATTGACAATGCCAATTCTAGATTTTTTCCCCAAAAAATAATAATAGGTACCTACACGTAGCTTAGTTTTTAGTTAATTTTTTTATGTTACTTACTAATAATTTTAGTATTTATTTATAAATGGTATAAACATAGTATTATCAAATATTGATCAAAATAAATGTCACAGGACTAAAAGTGAATTTGAATTTGGAGTTCAAATATGTCACTAAAGGAATTCATCAGCTGATGTGCCCCAACAGCGGCAACAGCGGAAGTCGTGTCACGTGTCTGCCTACCCTACTTTGTATGCACAGCCACAAACAACGCCCGGTACTTAGAATTTGGTCTATGAACAAAGAAGGATATTAAAAAAATACGAATAAGTTATGCGATAGATAGGTACGAAATTCATACTTAACGGGAGTTTTTTAAAGTAGTTTTTGCAAAAGGAAGTTTTGAAGTTGCGAAATTAAACATAACATAACGTCACGCCTTTTATCCCCGAAGGGGTATAGGCAGTACATTACGGCACTTAATGCCACTGTACAATGTAACACCCATTTTTCACTATATATGTTATGAGTCCCATGTAATAGGGGGTGAGCCTATTGCCATATACCGGGCACAATTCCAGACTCCGTGCTGCAACTGAGATTTTTTTAAAAAGCCCAGTAATAATTTGCCCGACCCGGGATTGAATTTGACCACTTGGCCAACGAGGCAGTTGCGAAATTAATGATATGTTTTTATTAAATTACGGTTAGTTTCTGCAAAGAAATAGTCATGGACAAGTATTATTGAAGCACTTTTCTCAAGTAGAGAGTGAGCTTATTGCTAGACATTAAAACAAACCTGAAAACCGTGTAATGTACAGAGAATTCTTAATAACTTAAGTATACAGTTGCGACTATTCTGTACTATCCTTACTAATCCTTACTATAATGTTATAAATCTGAAAGTGAGTTTGTTTGTTTGTTCCACCTTCACGCCGTGACTACTCAACCGATTGCTTTGAATTTTTGCAGACGTAAAGTTAGATTAAATAATAGGGTACTTTTTAACCCGGAAAAAATTGATATTCCCGAGGAAAAACAAAAGTATTGGTATAGATGGCGCTGTGTGTATTGGTATATGTCACATAGGCTACTTTTTATTCTTTTGTGACGCGAGCGAAGCCGCGGGTAAAAGCTAGTTTTACATATGTCTACATGTTTGTCTACATGTATTTTTCTATTTTCCTTTAAGCGAACGAACATTTCTTTTAAGGAATATTGATAAACACGATCACATTCCCGCCTTCGTTAACACCCCACCCCAAAGATATATTTGCAGCCCATTTCCCTTTATTCTTTATTATTTCATACGTACGTAAGTCATTCCTTAACAAATGTGCAAAATAGTTAAAGTTGCACCTATAATGTAACATCAAAGCTAGCATTATGTCATAGAAACGAAACTTTTGCACAATGAACCGTAATGTCTAGAATTTGGTCTATAAATAGGCACAAGGTCGTCATATTCGGGGCATATTTCGGGAGCTGACAGCCAAGGATAGGTCTGCAACTGTGGCGCAACTTGTGGCGCAAAACCTATTAATTACCACACTGAAATATATACAGGTTGTTTGGAAATTTAGTCAAAATGTTTGAATTTGTGTGTGTAATTTTGGTAGTATTCTTTGTAGTATTGTGTGTACTAGTAATTTGATATTGCTTTAATTACAGACTAAAAGAAGTCTATTATTAATATAATATTTGGAAACATCTGTGTACCACTGGACCGTACTTCTGATGCGTAATCGGTAAACTTGCGTGCATTAAATGCTACGTTGCACCAAAGTCAAAGTCAAAGCATTTATTTCAATTAAACCATAATTTGGTACTTTTGAAACGTCAACAAATATGAAATAAATAATGGTCTGTCAGTTAGTCCGTCAATGAAGATATTTCCACCTCTCTGAGTTGCTTTCATATAAGAAAGTACCAGCAAGATTATTAAAATAAACCAAAAAGAAATTAAGACATTAAATCTGGAAAAATCTCTCATCGTCATTATAAAAATTTGAATAAAGCATTACATTTTACCAGTAAAACTTTTAAACCAACTAGACACTATTTACTTTAAATAGCTGTTAATTAAGAATAAGTTACTGCGCATTTTAGCTATATTTTTGCCGTATTACCAGTAAATTTACCGCGGTAACCGAACACTCTGTATATATGAACAGTTAAGTGTTGGACCGTGCGAAAATCTGATAAAAACTATTCTAAGTACGTATAAAGAATATTTTTCCCCGAGACAATAGCCGTTAGAGCACGACCATATGTACCGACCGTTTTTTTCTTAATTACTACAGTAATTTACCTTTCTAAAGTTGAGGTCACCGTCTGTAATCCGATTAGTTAAGTTTCATTTTAATTTTTTCGAAATTCAAATTTAGCAACAACCTGTAGCTGTAAATAGAAAATTTTCGGTATTTTTTTTTAGTTGCTGAAAATGTGAAATATTTAAAATATCCGAGAGCAGAGTTTAGAATAGACGTGTAAACCTTTTTGATTGACGTGACCTTATTGACGTGTAAAAATTTTCAACAAGTTTTCATAATTATAGTTTTCATATATTTAAGGGATATTAGATGCTCTTTACAATTGTTGTAAAGGCAGGTTTCAACCTTCGTAAAAGCACTTAAAACCAAAAAATCTACATTTATTTCAAACCAGATAAGAACAAAACTGTTTGACGTAAATCCGTAATTCTATTTTCAAACACAGACATGGAAACAACAGCAACAAACGTGAGAATTCAGCACCAACCTCCAGCTACTTAGACAAAAGTCATCGACCTATCTAGCGGTCAAAATTCACCAACTTATCGCACACAAATTAAGTATTTTGTTTCGCAATATAATATCTAGCCAATCTCAATTAAGGCTGAGCTCACACACATTCATAAATCGTTGGCACATGACAATGAAACTGTAAAACAAGAAAAGGTTCGCACGACGATTGCAACGTACGAATATTGCGCAAAAAGTGCATATTGCGACAGAAGGGCGCTGTTATTGTGCACCCTGCTTTACGTACTCTGTGTGAAGTGCTTTGTCAAATGTGATTATGCTAGAATTAGTTTGTTTTTACAAAGTTCGTATTCTAGTAACCCTTGGCCGAATTGTGACGAACAATTGGGAATGGACAATTCTAGTTTGTGTTTTAAACTCACGGTTTTATATTAGAGGTATTAGTAGTTGGATTCTTTGTTATTGGTAGGTACTGACGATTGTATTTAGTTAATTTTTATATTACTTTTCGATTCAGTTCGTTTAGTAATTCGTCTTTAGATCCTTAAATTAATGAAACGAAAAAAAGGAAAGATCAAAAACAGTACCTACAATAAACATTTTTACAACTCCGGTAAATCATAATCGCGGTAGCAGTAGCAGTCAATCAAAGCTGTAGTATCAATTTCAATCTAGGACTAAGGATAGCGTAATTACCTATTGATAATTTTCTTTTTCTGCTACAAACATCTAATGATATGTTTAGCAAAGAGATTATTCTTATATCTTAGCATAACTTCTTCAGATAAAACATTACTAGTATTTATTAGTACTCAACTCTACCAGTGGCCAATAAAAGAAGATGTTCATAAATATGAATCAGCGGTGAGCGGTGTCGGAGGTCGTTTCAATGAATTCCATTAGTGGGCCGTTGGGCAATGGCCACGGGTCGCCACCCGCCCTCCTGTGCCGATTCCGACCGATTGCTTTACATTTTCATTTAGTTTACTGTGTTTTGTGTATGTAGATTGTTAATATGATATTAAATACGTACGATTTTGGAGGGAAAAGTGTGTGATACATGTGATAAAGGTTTCTGAATATAGGAAAGTATGTGTGGGTGATTGTAGATTTAAAACAACCCCCAAATTTCATAACTTTCAAAGAAAACTGATTGAAAAATTGATTTAATTTGGTTGGTTTCAGTACCAAATTATTAATATCCTACATTAAACAAAAATAAAACAAAATACTAGATTTTAAGAAAAAACGTAATTGCTGCACTTAACCTATTCATTCCGTAAAGTAGATTTTCTCAATCTAGATCAAGAATTCAACATTTTATACTTCATAATTCTACATTTTAAACTTCAAAACTCGAAGACCGATATCCAACCACACAACCAAGAGAAACTAGAAAGATAGTACTTTGATAAAGCTATAAGTATATCGGTATACATAGATAGATAACTCGAAGATTTTCTTACGTGGGCGGAGTTACGAGGCGGGAGGTAGATTTGTGCGTTCCTCGCTATTACTCGCCAGAGGTGAAAGGAAATGATTAAAATTACCGTCTAATATAACTTTGAGATATGTATGCAATTCTCTGATTTAAATGGTCTGTGGATTAAATAATCATACAACCTATCTAGGTAATAGATTATGAAGGTACGTCAATTCTTAAGTAGTTAAATCAATATGTTACTGGGACATTATAGCCGAGTCCCCAAGCGGTCACCGGTGACCGCTCTTCACTTACACCGTATATAAACCTTATTTCCGATGTTTAGAGACTACTTTTGTATAAACAAATGTTGTGGATTTTTCATACGATAATATCAGGTGATTTATATTGTGAAAATAGGTATTCAAGTACTTATATAATAGGAACACAGAATGCGAGTTTCACAATTTATGAGCTGCTTAATTCATGTTTCATTGAAATAACGAAAATAGCTCTCTGAAAAAACTGCTTCTGCTGTGAAATTCAGTCATTTCTTTCTGTTAATTTTTCGCTCCAGGTATTGTATTTTCAGACGATTTGTGAAGCCCTAAGACTATCGACGCATTTAGAAATATGTTTTCCAAATAAATAATATATAATTGGTGTTGTGTTTACTCGCCCACGAGTTCCGAAGCTCAGTATTTCATGAGCCAGCTTAGCTTATAAATAAATAAACTTTCAAAGATTACAGTGGATTGGATTTAAATTTAGTTACGTGCTAAACATGCTTATTTTGATATTTTAAGATTGATTAAACCGTGCTCGTAGGTATTCATTTCTACAAAAACTATATCGTTATCTCTTTCACACCCAACCTCTATATCTCACCAAATTTTCTTCTCAAAATCTGTACATACACACATGAAAATTAATCACATAAATCATAGTTAGTGCCGCCTACACGGTACCCGCGAGTTTCACCGGCGACCGGCGCAGGCGAACGCGGCGTTCAGTTTGTTCTTTCACCTTTTGCTCCACTTGCGCGCGCAGCCACCCGCGACGGGACGCACCATCGCGCTGCGCCGGAGTCGAATCAGTGATTGAGATACTATGACTTATTATTATGACTTCCTTCTACGTTCTAATGAACGGTTCATAGGTAAAAGGTTGGTAGGGAAATTGTTGGCGTTGTATTGCGGTGTATACTGTTGTTTGATGGTCTATTGTGGCTAAACGAAGGTCTCTATCGAAGTGTAAAGGCGTGGGTTAAGAGCTCGATGCTTTTTACAATTACTATTATTAAACTCCACTCAGAAGATCGTAACTAAAAACTGAATTATTTTATTTACAAATAACTAAAATAACAATTAAATCACTTGGAGACGTAGACGAAACGTAGTGATTAAAACTCCTCTGATCTCCATATTAAAAAAAGGTTTAGAAAGCATTGGAAAATTAAAGTTTTTCATGTTGTCATAATTTTGGTCCAGAATCACGTATAGCACCTGAATATGAGGCTTCTAAAAATGTTCTGCCATTTTTTTCTATACTGCATAATCCGCATTTCATCTACTTTCACGTCTATCTATGACAATTAAACTATTACATTCGTAGTACATTTTGTACACAAGACTAAAAAACCATCCATATTTTACACCAATTTCCTACACACATCATCAGCTAATATTTATGTAGATTACAGAAACCGTTATTAACCATTAACCGTTCTTTCTGCTTACCTCGGAAGGGTCGACCGTGAGAATATGCTAATATTACTAACATTCCCTGGTCTACGGCTAGACTGAGAATTAGTTTAAATTCTAATCACAGGTATAACCCCTTGACAGTAGACGGAAACGAAGTCTGAGGGTAGAAGGATAAGGATCGTAAATTATGTCCTACTTGACAGTTTGAAGGGAGTGGGTGCTAGAAGTTTCGTTTCTTTGATTGTAAGAAGTTATTTCTGTTGCTTAGACACTTGATAATGTATAATAAATTAATATATATATATTGTATTGAGCCAAGAAAAAGTTAACATAATTATGTTTTATATAATGGCTACCATATAAGTTACACAGTTGTATCATGAAAACAGTTTTTTACTGTCTGTTGCTGAAATAGGTCTTAAGCCTGTGCTTGCTGCGTTTCTAACCTCGGAGCAAGTTTGTAAGTAATTATAAAACTGAGTACACAAAATATTCTAATAAAATTGCCACATATCCTCTCATAGGGTTTACAAAATGCACTTACCAAAAAGACAAACCAGGTACATGATACAACCATAAAAAACTAAATTCAAATACTAAATATCACTCAATCCAACCTCCAAACCTCAAAAACGATTCCAAATTGAAATTCGCCGCCCAAAAACTTACAGGACCCTCGTACTTTCATACTGAAAGAGTAGCCTTTGAAGCCGCGCTTAAATATACATAGTTCTGTCACTACAAATTCCTTGTTAATGACAGAGATGGCACGATATTTAAGTACAAGTAATTTGAGTAGCCTTTCAGTTTACAGGCGTCAGCCAAATAAAAATAAGTTAACTTTTTTTTGAGGAGGGAAAATCATTCAATGACTTCTCCCGCCCGGGTGAGGCGAGAGGGAGTCTCATGCCGGAATACTGAAACGTTACTCAATTTTAAGTCGTGCTCAAATATCGTGCCATCTCTGTCATTTTACAAAGAATTTGTAGAGATAGAACTACACTTAAGCACGACATAAAATTGAGTAGCGTTTCAGTATTCCGACATCAGACTCTTACTGACTAAAAACCACCCTGTTCCTACTCTTGCACTTCGAGCCGGAGCCCCGGCAACCCGTTAAGACTTAACAAAATAAGTTCACCTAGACATCTATCAAAGTCTGTACCAAAAATCTAGTGTGTAACCATGATCTACAAAGCGTCAGTATGTAGGTGACACGACAAGATGTTTCGTGGGAGCATTCCGCCATTGTATAGCTACTTTCACGACCGTCTTAATTGCAGTGTCGCCAATTTAAATTAATTTAATTGTAATATTACAGTTCAACGATGAAGTTGGTTAATCATATGCTTCTGGGTTGTGAAGGCGGAAGGAGAATGAATGTTTCATCATTTATTAACGTTTTAATGTTGCATTGAAATACACTTGACTTGAATTGTTCATCATATCATGTTAGGATAGAGTTAGATTAATCTCGCGATAGAAAAGAACTGTCTGAAACGTATTTCTGATTTAAGTCACTTACAAATATGTATCTAGTAAAACTGTGTATTAATTGTATTATACTCCTTTTTCTCTCTTTATTAAAATATAACAAGAGTCTTAAATCTAAGGGGATTGTGCATCGTGACCATGAGAATAATTGGAGTAGCGAGAAATATTACGATCTGTCCAAACTACTGGATTGGACAGAATGGACTGAAAAGTAACTATTTCTGCAACATTAATGTTTAATTCTTGAATTAATATTTCTCATATTATAGGTACTTTTAAACTGAAATCTTGTAAATTTGTCACAAATTAAGTAATTAGAGTTGATAAATAAAACTACTACTGCATGTAAATGCAGAGTATATAATACTCTGCATACTAAGTTTGGAGATTCAGCCGTATTTATATTTCACCCTGTCTATCGAAAAACATCAAAAAATAATACTACACCTGGCCTCTTCAAACATGAAAATGAAAGAACAGGGAATTCACCTCTATTAACAAACACACTTGCCCACCTATCCTGTGAAGTTGCCAAGGCGTAATTAAGCCTTTTTGAATATAAAACTACAATTACAAATGTTTAATATAAAATTAGTGGGCGATACAATAAACTAATGCACCTACTAGTCGCGCGCGGCGGCAATACAAACACGTTCGGCTTAAAGTTTACATATCACAAACAAAATATTATGATAATCTAACATGTCTAAACATAAGTGTTTACAAAACAACGAATAAACACCGTGTGATATGATCGCTGTGTATATTTTACACTAGTTTATTTTTTTTATTCATTTGCATCTATTAATTAAACGGAGCATAACCACCCATATCCATCTAACATCAATCTAAAAACAACCATGTGCTCAAGTTATCTAAGTTCCAATTCCTTTAATGTTACGGTTATGAGTGAGTGATTATAAAAATCCATATATCTCCTCGGTTTGTGTATGAGTTTGTGCTTTATGTTCAAGTTGGAGGGTTGGTTTTTGAGTGGATTTGTAAATGTAAGGAGCGATAGGCAAACTAAATTAGTGAGCTGGCGTTAAATGGTTGATGTGTAGCTTATGTTAATTTGACACGGTATTAATTTGTTCGTGCTTTTTTCATTCGTTTGGTAATTTTGTAAATTACGCTTTCATTTCATTTCAAACTACAATAGTTTCTGTTTTATTCTTAATTGCCAATTTTATTTTTGTTAGTTATTTCTTTTAGGTAAATTACTTCCGAAATAGACTTTTTTTTAAGGGGGGAAAATCATCGAATGACCGCTCCCGCCTGGGTGAGGAGGGAGGGAGTGTCAGACTCTTACTGACTAAAAACCACCCCGTTCCTTCTCCTGATTCTGCATCTGAGACAGTTACTCTCATAGCTGAATTCCTACCATTAGAATTAATCTTTAAAAAATTTACTCAAATCCAAATTCCAACTCCGTCAACCACTAAACAATCTCTACAGCTTCATCATCATAATAACTCCATCCATACATCATCCAAAACAGACAAAACCCAACAATATATACGTAATAACAACCTATAATTCCCAAGCAAAGGTGATTTCTTAAAAAATAATCACGCCAGCAGAGATTTTACACGCACCGCTACCCTCTAGCATTGCTAATTGTAAACTGACGTATAATTACTACAGTAAAACATAATTTTTATGGCGAACTAGTGCAATATGCATGAGACGCGCATTCCCATGACGGACCTTAACTGTACACTGATTGAGTTACATTATTTATATAGTTTTTAGCTGTCATAAGGTCAGTGGACTTTGACTTAACTTCCTATATTTTGCGTATGTGAATTTAATATCTTGAAATGCTGGTATCCTTATAACAACCTTCTCTTAACTAACTTGGGTTCGGCAAACAGTCTTATGTAGATTAGGATGAATGTCGCTATTTTATTTTCAAAAATCTAATAAATATACCATCTATGATTTTTAAAGGGTGATTACTTGACCCATTATCAGATTTTAAATTAAGGGTTCAGCGACTGTTGTATAATTACTTGTTTGTTTGACCTTCCTTAAACTGTCAAACACCAAGCGGTCACCGGTGACCGCAACCTATTGTTCTTTAATTGTGTCTATAAATACGGTACTCGACGAGTTAAAGCATAATTCTTAATCGAAAGGACCATTGCCTTGCCAATATTACAAAACATACAAACAAAATTGGCGAAATTGTGGGTGCCTAAACACACTACATGATGACCTTATGATAATGCATGATGGCTGCGCTGGAAATATTTCATCTTCTAATTTATCCCGAAGACTCTTAGAGCTAGTATGAGCATGTCTGAATGTCTTTACCAACCTTCTCACAAATCAGAATAATTCAAACGCAGAACTAATTAACCGTAATTGCCTAGATGGCGGTAGCGTCGGAAAATATCCTAATAACTGTCAAAGGGTTTGCAATTAGTGACAAAGGTAGGCTCAGTAAACACAAGGTAGGCATGTGACCTGCAGAGCGTGAACTTCCGTGTGCTAGGGAGGTTCACACGCACCCACACTTAATAGTTCAAGGCTGGTAATGTTTCACTTTTTAATTTCTTTTTTGTGTGTGTGTGTGTGTGATGAGGTGATTCTAGAGTCCAGATTGAGCAAATAGTTGGTGTGTGTATTACTGTTTTTGAACTTTGCTTGCTTAACTATTGATCTAACTTAGCTATTAAGATTTATGCTATCTGCATCTTGAATTTAAACGAATAAATGTAATTTTTAGCTTACGTCACATCTATTGTGTAATCAAATGAAATCAAAATATTTATTTTCAAGAATACAATATGGTTTACAGGAAAGATTTATAACCTGAAAGTCACTGTATAGAGTTGACAAGCGTTGAAATGGCATTTAGATCATAGCACTTATTGCTCTAGCTGTCCAAAATTTATTTTAAAATCATAAAAAAGATAAGAAACAAATCACTCCAATCAAGTCTCACAAATGGCATCATAATCTCCACATCTCAAACACAAAATAACGCGAGTTTTTCAACGAATGATCTCATTGAACGTGCGAGGAACTTGAATGAAAAAACAACATCTGTCAACTGAGATATTATTATTGTTTTTATACAACACAAATATGGAAGTTATAATAGGTACACAATTTTATCAATCAAAATACTACTCTTTCATCTTCATCAGCTAACCATTCATGAAGTTTTAAACGCAATAATTACTGACTGAATGGAAAAAGTTTAAATTTTCTCATTTCGACATTCGCACATCGACATACTATCACGTAGTTCGATAAAAACAATAAGATTCAAAAGTATAAAACCTTCTTAACCGTACACTTACACGATTGACTGGCTATGTGTTATACCTAGAAGAGTATTATTTTTCGTAAGAGGCGAGTGCGCGCGCGCCGACCCGCAACGCCACTTCCTGTTGGGTGCTATGACCCCGAAGAAATGGTCTATAGGCGGCGAACTTTGCCTTTTTATACGTGTTTTTTTTTTCTTTTTATTTTTTGACTTAATGGCTGGCACAGGAAATTGATTGGAAGTATTTTTGGGTACAATCGATGGTTATTTTACGGTTGGGTGACGTTTTTCTTCGAGTTTTAGGGTTATATCCACCTACTTGATATTCTTTAATTAAAATCAGCTACGTTATCTATGAATCTAGGTAACATTGAATGAATATTTTTCTAGGATACATTTGCATTTAATCTGAAAACTGCGCTGTAATTATGGTTGTACATTGCAAATCAATGTTCTGAAGTAATCGCGGTTTTCCTACAGTTGACCTCAGAACTAAGTAAACACAGTTTTTCTTGTAATCGCAGCACTTCACCTCTTTCCAACAAGGTCCATAACAGCTCACTCACACAACAAAAAACGAACACACATACACAACCCGCCTACATTACACATTGTGATTAAGAAAGTTGACCTGTAAGCAATTTTCCCATACCTCCCCTACTTACGTCGAAAGCATGAATCGATTAACCGATCCGTCATAATCGTAACCAATCGATTTTTTATCTCACTATAATTGGCCGTAGTGTAGCTTCCGTGTGTCTCGATTTTTTTATCGATTATAAAATAATTGATTCTAATAACGATAGTTCGTTGAATCGATTAATGACGGGTCAGCGGTGATTTAATAGTCTTTAATTATGTTTGTTTAAGTCAACATGCTCTGATTTTATGGTCTATAACTTTGAATTAGCATGGTATCACGCCATGGGTCACGACTTTATAATTGGTCCTTGTTTATTATATTAGACTTGTCTCCTTAAACATGGCACATTTAAAAAGACCTCTTCAGTCGAGTTAGTACCTACAAACACGACTACCAATCAAAGTCATATGGGACCTTCTTCAATCGCTTTTTCCTAAAAAACAGCATAATTATCAAACTATCCAAAAATGACATAACTCTTCAATTGATTTCCAACCTTATTATAAAACGATAAAGTTCCAAAACGTTTGATCAGTCTTAGTAGTGTGTTCATACAAATGTTCCAGACTGATGCGAAGTTCATTAGACGTGTATTTTGACGTCAGTTCACACACCTTGGGGCTCTATTTAAGCAAGAATTGAACCGTGGATGAAACATACATCCGCACTGCATTAGTACTCATTTACTTTACAAGCTATTAGTCAAATGAAAACTTATTTAGTTGTATGTAAAATGATTTAAGTTCAGGCTTTTTGGAAGTAGGTAAAAGTAATATTCAAATTCTGAAAAATAGATTAAAACATCTCGGTGGTGATTTTCAAAAAAGTGAGGAAGTTGTATTATTCTCATTTCGAGACAATACAGAGGACCGCAATCAAAAAAGTATGTCGATCTTAAAATATGTACAAGACAATATTTTAATCAACGTTCACAACATTTTGCACTTCCAAATTCAAAATTCACTAAAATATTTAAACGGAAAATAAAATACATTATCGTCACCTTTCAAAATGATTCAGATTATTTATATTACAAAATAAATGGCTCCGGTTTTAACACTGTGTGTAAACATGCTCATTATAAAGCGATAAATAAAATTATCCCCCTTTCACGACACACCGTTGAATGCGTGACATCTCCTTACTTTACACTTTATTTCAAAACCCATAAATATTCCCCGTTTATCATTGTGAATTTCATTCAAAAAAATCAAAGCACCCAACCTCTTTGGTTATTAAAAAACTTTATAGTTCATACGTAGGCACATTAGGCATAATAACAGCAATCAATGTCTCCATTTATTATTAAAAAAGAAAACATTGTCACACGTTCGCGCCAACTCGTAATTTCATATTTCGAACACCCACATCGAACCAAAAGTCCCTGCCCTCTTCGCCACACGTATAATTAGGAGAAATGATCACGGACTTTATGCACGACAGGCGTCGAAAGGGCAGGACTGCGACCCGCAAATATATGACCGATTTTTCTTATACCACACTAATAAATGTGCACATAAAATTGTGGCCCGTATTTAATAATAATGTCGCTTAATAGAATGCTCTTTATTATGAAATATCACCGTGAAGTATTTTCGCATTGGAGCGATGAATGAATCAGAATCCATTCACTCGACGGTAATCATTATAATAGTATAGAATCATAACTTAATATTGATATTCAATTATTCTTAGAAATATCGACCACACGCAATCAAACACGAAATCGAACAATTTATCGATTTAAAACAAAACGGTTCCAAATTTGAAACCGGCATGTTCTCCTCTCTAATTCTCTTTCCCCGCCTATAATTGACACCGACGCGCCATTTTCTGTCTCAGTTCATCTTGGGGGATTTATGTATGTTTGTCTCTGTCTGGTGTGGATGTCACGTGCGGCTGTCAGTGCAGTGACTATTTTGACAATTATGTCATTTGGCCGTCACGGGCGTGTCATTTGGGCGACGAACGCTTGTGGCCCCTGTAATTTTGTTTGGAATTGTGGAATTTTTAGGGTCGTTGACTTTATATTATAATATGATGTATGGGAACATCTGGACTGTGAGAAATAAGGTGGAGGGATGATTCGATGGGTCATTTTAATTTATGGAATTAGGTTTGGGATTGACAAGGAAAATCACAGATTTTACTGCAAGATTGAGTTCTTAAATTGAGATGAGAAGTAATCATATGTTGCTAAACATTAGTCACCGAAACGAAACAAATCATACGAATTTCTTATCCGTCATAAAAGGAACCAAAAACCACCTTCACACACATATAGAACCTACTTCAAACAATTCCCAAACAAATCTGTCGATATCGAATAGAATGAATGTTTTTAGTCTGTGTAACCAATTTCCCGGTAGTAGAAAATTCAGCATCGTTGTCTATGGGTCGTGACTGCACCGCCACCTGTCTACATGAATTATATATGAGTCGGAGGCGCTCTGTCAAAATATTATTCACTTTTATAGGCAAAGCGTATTGACAGGGCGAACTTGTGCAGTTATAAAAGATTTTTGTTTGTAGACCTGAAATTATGAGTGACGTCACCCATTGGTTATCTCTGAACATGAAAGCTAATTAAGGCTTTGACTGCCAATAAAAAACTGTTGAAGGCAAATCCTCCGCTAACATCGGTCACCGGTGACCCCATGGCGTTTAATGTGTTAAAAATATTTAAGGTCGACTTCACAGACAGTGACCTGTGTCCAGTTTGTTTGAGACTAAACTCACACTAACCTGGATCATATCCTAGAACATAATAGCAATGACCCCTTTAGTTAAGACAATATCTCTGAACTAAATGGAATAAGCCGTCGCGGAGAACCTAACGGGTAACCGGGGCTCCGGCTCGACGTGCAGGAGAAGGAACGGGGTGGTTTTTAGTCAGTAAGAGTCTGACACTCCCTCCCGCCTCACCCAGGCGGGAGCAGTCATTCAATGATTTTCGGCCCTTAAAAAAAATGGCATAAGCCGTTCTAGTGATCACAAATTTCATAAACAACACAACACAGCTGAATTGTCATGTGGTAACAACATCAATACTCCTTTTAACTTCTGAGCCAACTATTAACTTAATATCATCTTTTTTTAAACGCAATCCCTTAAAATTCTCTTTTCTCATAATGTGCCCAATAACTCCGATATAAAAGCCTAAACTAAGCTATTAACCACTGGATCGTACAGTTTAGCGTAAGGTGGCTACCGTTAGCGGTGTGACATGTAGCGCGCATGCTAATGCGTCTCGTGCGACCGACGTGCGCAGGCGCACCGCCCGCCGGCTTTGTGGAGCCGACCAGACAGTAGTCGCTGGTACTGCTAATATTGAGGATTGAATTGTAAAAGGGTTTATGTAGCTAGGATATGAAGTTCTTGGTGTGTGTCTTCTTGGTGTGTGTCTAGTGTACCTCTACAATGGTTGGGTTTGATTTTTTCGCTGAGAATGGTCAAAGGGAGTTTTGCTTGTAATAGTAAAATTTCGTTTGTGAATTCAGTTAGGTGGTATTTTGAAGTAATTGCAAATATGATTTTACTAACATGAGTTGATTTTCCACAGAATATTTTTATATAAACACAACGTATATATGTTTTAATTATGCAACCTACATCTTTTTTGATTATTACAAACATATTGCGAAAGTCACTAAAATATACCTCATAAATATAATACAAATGTCTAATAAGTCCCCTAGTTGATATTTTTGTGCAACAGATGAAACAGATCTGGGCTTCTCGTATACATTTTGGGCACTCATCAAATTATAGAAACGGGTCAAATAAAAGACATCAACGCGTTCGTAGTTGTAAGCAATATTTTTATCTAACAACCCATAGACATGTTTTTATTTCTGTTTAAACTGTCATAAGTTTTGGGTAACATAAAAATATATTATTTTCTATGAATCTATAGCAGTATTATCAAGATAATTACATTACACAAAAATAGTCATTATACCGAAAATTTTATATTTAACACATAACTCACAGTTACGGAAAATAATTTTTGTAACTTATTCTACTTAATATCATCTTGTATTCTTAAGTAAGATTACATATTCTTAATTATTTTTACATAAATACAATGTTCAACATAATTATCACTGGTAACAACAAACCACATTAACATACGAAACCAATCAATCACAATAAACATTCCATTCTAAAATTCCAAATAAAGGTTCAATAAAAAAACTATCGAAATACTATTTATGTATCAATGAGTACCCATCCCACGTGACGCGGCTTCCTGCCGCGGAGACGCGCGGTTCGGCGAATAGAGCCTCCACGTTGTCGCGCCTATAATAATAATAACCTTTAGGAGTTAGCACAAACCTGTGCAATGCCGCTGTGGGGTATACGTGTCCATTGTACTAGAGAACAAAAAGGCTATTTGAAAAAAAAACACATCATCGGCCTATATGTAGCCATATAAACTTTTAGATACGGGCTTCTGCAGTCGCATGCGACTAAGTTAAATCCTATGATGAGAAAAACATGATGCTGGCCTCTAAACAGTCTTGAAACTCGTATACTTTGCGAACCAGAAAATCTAAATTAATAGAATTATTCAAATCAAAATTTTCTATTTAAACGAAAATCAAAGCCTATCTTCAACACGACACTATACCAACTACAAGTGTATGCAAACACCACTAAACTAACAACAACAACATAATAATAACACAGTTTTACCCCACAAACTGTTGTACGAACAACCACAGATAATATCGTGTCGTACGACGAACAACAATGGACGCAAGCGTCGGCGCGTGCTAGCGACGTGACCGAGCGACACACGCGGCGCGAATACCCGCGCGTCTAATGAGCACGTGCAGTGGGAAGCTGCCCTTACTTAACCTTCAAAGTGACAAACGAAAATATGTAACGTATATTTTATTATGTGTATAATATAGTATATAACGGCACGCCTCTATTCCTTGGGGGAGAAGGTTGCAATTTGTAGGTAATTTTTGCGAATAATTTTTTGAGTCTCATTTAGTGGATAGCAGTAAGGTTTTTACTCAAATGTTAGGTATGGCGAGTAAACTTTATAAAAGGTATTTTTTTAAGGAAATATTTATAACTACTACAATATTTATAGTGTCATACAAATTCCATAAATTTATGTTACTATAAATATTGTGGTGCTGGCCATCATTGTCTGTTAGGGTTAAATGAACCAGATTCGAAGCAGTCCAGAAAAAGTAGGTTCTAGAGTTGTATCAATATAAGTTTACCATTAGTACTTTGAATCTCTTGGGTAACACATGTTGACATAAAATTGGTCACGCGTCGTTCCAAACTCTGGACTATTATATTATTGATAGACATATACATAAGAGATAAAGTTTGCTAAGCTGTGTATTTGTATCTAGAGCAAATATTTTAGATTAAAAACCTTTCGGAAATGAATGATGTGACGTTACATTTTGGTATGTAGGTATACGAGTCCAAGAGAATTATTGGATTTGATATCAAAAAGACATAGTACCTACTATATTAACTCCATCAGCTGAGAGCACTACTTACACTTGTTATTTAGGAAAAAAAATGAATTCAATAGAGTGGCTCCTTATAATCAGTAGATGATCCACGCCAGTGGGCCTGATGGAACGGAAACTAATCCAATAGTTCAAACCTTTAACAATCACTTCATTTTATGCTTTTTCTTGTAATCGAAAAAAACAACTGTGTCTCGGCACGCGCGAGCTGGCCGCTTGCGTACGCGCATCGCATCTTAACGCGCTAGAACGAGACAACAATACACAAACATCATAAGTTAGAGCGAGACAGCTATATGATTAATGAGTACGACTTGTAACCGAGAAATGCAGTCAAATTAGGAGAAATAAATATTAGAGATGATGTTTTGAAAATTTGTGATTTTGTATGAAAACTGTTTTGAATGGGATTTGTATGGAGTTGTGAGTGTTTTGTATGGTTGTCATGGTGGTTATTTATTATGTCGGTCAGGATTCTGATATAAACAGGAAGCTTAGAAAAATATATTCCTTATAGGTCCCGTAGATGTGTCTGTAATGCGAATATTGTTCTAGCTATTGATTGCTGTTTAATACATGTAATAAAACTGTCTGTGAAACCATCTTTTAGTATTCCTTTCGGCTATGGAAATGTTTATGGTTACTGGAAGTGAGGCTTTTTAGGTTTTAAGTGTCGTGCATTTGTAAAGAGCATCGGGTAGAAATGTATGTCCCCAAAGACCAAAGTAGACAATCAGAAGAGGATGGGGATCACCAGACAACGACAGAAACGTATTCGTACACTTAGGAATTAGGATAATACTACAATAATTATCAAACTACTGGCGAATAACATTTTCAATCATAGAATAATGACGCAGGCTTTTCATTTCTTTACATACATACATACATAACATCACGCCTTTTTCCCCAAAGGGGTAAGCAGAGGTGTACATTATGCCTCTATACAATGTAACACCGACTTTTCACTATTGATGTTATGAGTCCCATATAATAGGGGGTGAGCCTATTGCCATACCGGGCACAATTCCAGACTCCGTGCTACTACTGAGAATTTATAAAATACCCAGTAGTACTTTGCCCGACCCGGGAATCGAACCTGAAACCCCCTGCCCAGCAGTCGCACTTGCGATCACTCGGCCAACGAGGCAATCAGTTCTTTACTTCATTCCAATTATAAGAAAAATCATGCATTTTGTACTCTAATCATAATCTTTTGGTAGAAAATGACAAGAACGAAATATGCCTTAAAATTATATACACATACTTCCCAACAAACACGAATAAGAAAACACTCAAAGCATTCCGTACAAGGAATTCTAGAAACTGTTGGTTTTACATGTTTTACGTTCAAATCATAGCTTTCAATACATAAAATAGATTATAAAGTCGGTCTGAGAGGCGTTGTCGATGCGTTCAGTACTGCACGCACAATGCGTCGCCGTTGGCCAGCTATTCCTACGAGATACTAAAGTTTATTACATACTGAAGTATGAACATACATACGTACGCTTCGGTTTGTGTGGACGGTCTAAGGTTGAGGATGATAGCGGATTTCTTGAACTTTGAAGGGATTATTTTTGGTCGTTATTGTATGGACTTTGTCATTTAATTATCAATAAATTTAAGATTGTTTAGATAACAATTATGTTGTTATGTCTGGTATACTTTCATTACTTAGCAGAAATAAACAACCCCCAACAGCACATCTAAATCTTCTATATTGTTTAGATGATTCGCAGTTCATTTTAATCTGTTAATTTTTTATTCGATTTTCATTGACAGTAACACATTTACCTACATGACCTTTGTAAACTTGTATATTTGTGTTTATTTTCTTTAATCTTTAATTTATACTTTAATCTCTATAAAAATCTAGATGCCTGCCTACCTTAATCAATCTCGGATGAACATTACTCTTACTGAAATTATTATTTTTTTTTTTTTACCAGGCCTACAATCTCTGAACCTTTTCGCTTCCATGTACATCTTGGACCCTCTCCAAAACCTTTCGTTTCCGCCAACATAGCTCAGCCGAATAAAGCGTCGGTTTATGCATTTCGGCAGCATTGCTGTTTTATTTCGCGACGTTTCTCAGAATTCAGGGTAAAAAATACCTTTGGCAGACACATCGGAGACCTGAGGGCTTACAGGCTTCCGTTTGTTGGATAGCTGGACATTTGTGTAGACCTTTGAGTTATGCCGAAACTGTTTTCAAGAAATTGGTGATCTTGATAGAAAAGTAGTCAGGTTTAGTCTTTACTATTATACTGTATGTTGGGGGATTAGATGATTGTGAGTCTGTTTTTCTTATGTCTCCTCAATTTGGAGTGTCCTTAAATCATTCTAAGAAGTCTCCTCTTGTATTGATTACTGATCTCATTCAATGATGTCGTTTTATCTTTTTATTTTCTAAATTCAGGAAACAAGCAGTCTCTTCCAAATAAATTATCATAATACAGTTTGATACATACAGACCTGGAGTCCAAAAGAGACACTGTTTCATGTACGGAACTATATTAATCGGCAATTGATTATTGTAAAGCAAATATTTTCACTATTTATTTTTTAATCCATAATTAAGAAATGTGATAAATTAACTCCTAAAGCCCAAGTTAAACAGTTTACAGCCAATAAAAGTATAATAATCCACAATCGGCAATCGTATCAGGCCCGAACAGTACATACTTTTACCTGAACGGCCACGGACCGTATGATTTAAATTCAGCCAATAATTTCAACATGACCCTGTATCGCGATCCGAAATAAAAGTCTACATACGCACGACAATAAAACGAACCGGCCACTGTCCAGAGACTATGAGACAAGACTTTAAAAAAAAAACGACAAAATTGACCACGCACTTGGAATCGAAATGCAAAAAAAAATATTTTGCTAGAAAGAGACGGGGATAATAAAGCTACGAGTAGAAAGGGAGGGGGGATATAAATTTAGAATGCATCGCATGCTCTTCGACATCCGTCGGCGCAAAAAAATCGATGCTGCCATCTATCGGCTGTTTGTTGTACTAGTACGGGTTCAACGATTGATTGGGGGCGTTTGATTTTTGGTCGCAGATTGTAGCGGTCCCTGGTTTTGAATATTAAATGTCATAACTGGACATTGTATGATTTTAAACGCCTTATTCGCAATCCGAACACAACCATGTATTTTTGCTTGTGTATGTGTATTGTTACGTCGTGACAACAAAAAAGTTTTCTATTGAAACGTATTATACTGACAGGTCAGAGTTTCAGACCTTTGCCCCTTCGCGGAGAACCTAAAGGGTTACCGGGGCTCCGGCTCGACGTGCAGGAGAAGGAATGGGGTGGTTTTTAGTCAGTAAGAGTCTGACACTCCCTCCCGACTCACCCAGGCGGGAGAAGTCATTCGATGATTTCCCTCCCTTAAAAAAAAGACCTTTGCCGCTTTTTTGATTAGACTACTTATAACTCTGTCAACCCTTCAATACACGTAAAAATGATCGCATGTCAATCGAACTTAATAGCTTCAGCTGTCTTCTTAAACAGATTTTGCTCTGCTAATGATGACAAAACTCCAAGCACCACCTGTTCCATGTCCGAAAAACCAAACTTAAGACCCACAACCACACCACCTACTACTGCCTACCTACACCAAGTAATCTACACTCAAAATTATACCCAGAAGCTCTCATACCAACACAGATACCAAAAAAAAAAAACACAAAAAAAAAGTTCAAGTTATAATGATCCAATCGATCATGCTTGTTATGACGCGGTGGTCCACTCCTGCGCATGTCATTAATTAGATCGCCATCATTAACTCCCTAATGATCTGTTGATATTAATGAATGATCTATTTCATAGTTTGATATTAGTTTGGAATGCTTGTGACTTGTAAAGAAATTCCTTTTGGATGATTTTTGAAGTTTTTTTTTGTAATTGATTTATTGTTTAATTGGTATGTGTTCGTGGTTAATGAAAATTAAATGCTCTCTAAATGAGACAAGGTTTAATATATCTATTCACATTGAAATTCTTTATTAAAAAATTGTTCTATTTGTTTTTTGATGAACCTTTAGGTTTCAACTGCAGCGTTTCTTATAAATTCTTTCCCAGTTAAGAACTTGATATCTTAAATACCTACTGATTGCATCCTATCAATAATTAATTATTTGTAAAATAGCTATTGGTTATCCAAATAAAAATAAATAAATAAATTACAAATAAAATACCTTACAATTTTACCTGATTCGTCAACCGAAAATCAAAATATATTAAAATGTACGCCAAAAAAAAAGAAATGAATGACCACAATACATTTTCTAAATTAGAACGTCATGTCACTTTAAAAAAAAGGTTTTAACTAAATGGACGATCTTTTACGCAAAGTGGCATAACCCTGAAATTAAAAAAAAAATGTCGTCTAAGGTGCACGTTGATTGATTCCTGTCATTCAACCATTTCGAAGAGGTTGTATACCTCAATTTTTGGTTAATGGGTACCCATTTGTAATGATTGAAAGATATCCTACTTTCCTGGGTGGTTTTCTACGAATATTCTTGTGAGAAGGATATTGTGATATGAAAGATATTTTATTTACTAAAACATTTTTATGTCCTTTTGATTGATCTGTGCATATTTTGTTTTTTCGATCAGTAACTGATATTTTTGCTCGTATCTGTGATGATGATAAATCAGATACATAAGATTTGAGAAGATTTTTTAGAAAAGATTTTTAGTTTTTTAAGAAAAAAATTTAGTTACAGCAATTAACCATTAATTAAGATATTTGAGGTTTATTTAAGAACTATTTGAATATTTAATTCCGTTTGATGATCGTCTTTCATCAGGCTATAATAACCATTACTGCAATCAATATTGCATTATTTTCTCATTCTTAAATTTTAACACAGTTTATTCTACCTAGACCACCACAATCCTTCAGTCATAAGTTTCATATAATACCTATATCTATATAATATAAAATTGACGCCGTAGCTTCCGTTCCAGCGCACGCGCATGTCCGCTTTATCGCCGCCACTCAATTACATTACGATAGCGCGACTCCGGTTACAGACAAGACTGGTGGTCTCTTGTAAATGATTTTAACTAATTATATGTACTTGTAGATAGTTTAAACCAGTTTATATCAGAAAAAAGTATTATTAAATGAGACTTAAACACGAAATACTTAATGGAACATCAAGTTAACCACTTGTCGCTAATACAGAGCTACAACACCTTATCATTGTTTAGAATTATCAATTTTTAATCCAAATACGACAGCTCATTAAATCAAAATGGATATTTCCCTGATTGTTGAATCTTACTTAACTCGTCGAGTACCGTATTTATAGACACAATTAAAGAACAATAGGTTGTGGTCACCGGTGACCGCTTGGTGTTTGACAGTTTAATAATCAAAATAAAGCATCATATAAAACAGTAAGGTGTAAATGGACTCACTAAATAAAAAATAAATAATACACCTGATAAAATCTCTGATATTAATAAATACCTAAACATCTAGAATAATTCTCAGAAATATAATTATACAAACTTCAAAACATATAAAATAGTACCTACCTACATACCTACCTACTCTTCAGAAGTCTAGGTCTTAAAGTATCAAGTGTTTGGCCAGGTGTCAGACCATCCAGGTCATTACCACGGTAATAAAGTGCCCACTAAAAGCTTTATTAGATGTTACAAAGAATGCATAGTGAGGTGACACCACGAAATCCGGTAGTCGATGTTTTATCGCTAATCTCGACAAATGACTAATAGGTAAAATGTCGCGTATGACAGTAAATGTGTTTTAAATAATGATATAGATTTTATGTGTGTAGGTTGTGAATTATGTTTTTAATAATATAAAAGATACGATGAATTAATGATGATAAGAAACGTGACGCAGATATTCGGATTCGGAACTTATAATAGAATGTTTGTAGTGTTTTGAGTTGTCAATTTTTGCGTGCCATCGTTTGTTAGAAAATTTATTGATACGAGAACACACTCTATACAATATAATTATATAGTTCCCTGTCTTTTATTCTTTTTTACTGACAACGCTGTTATTTATAAAAGTAGCTGTAATCTGACATAGCTTTATCATTATTTTATGTCAATGCCAGACCTCCCAAATTCATCCATAAAACACCGATACGTAATAAAAGGTAAAATATATTATATTTACAAACGTACTATAGAGACATATTGAATATTATAAAATAATAAAAAAACTCTTTGCAAATGAATTAATATAAAAAGACACGCCCAAACGCTGACAAGTGGTCTTAATCTCCACAATACAACTCATCATTAATTATCGATAAAAAACATCGATAAGTATTAGTCGACTAATGGAGTAAGACCTTGCACTACAGGAAGCTTTTTCCCTTCATTTGTCTTAATGACATTTGACATCACTCAACTTAGTTAGTACCTGAAGTGACGCTTTTGATTCTTTTTTTCCTTATTTAGTTTTTAGGATTATGTTTTGTTTCATAAGAAAGCAGTGAATTACTCAAAATATATATAAAGTGTCCTAAAATGTTAAGTAGGCGTTTTGCAAAAACAACAATCTATTGATTATGCTTCTCAATATTTTGAGAAGCACTCATAACCTAAAATTAATAACTTAGATCGCACAAAAAACTACATAAAAAAGGCACGTAAAAAGTATATTTTCTACATTCCATTCCATTATACGTAAAAACATCAGCCTCGTATTTAAACTGTGGGTTGATAAATTACCATTTTTTATATCGACACGGCGCATCACTAAAAGTGAAGTTGTTTGTTTTGCCGGTAGCAAGTAGTGTCGCCTTGATAAATATCCTTAAAGATTGTTCGGACTCCTCGATAATTTCTCTCCGAACCTCACACTATAACCCACGAAGCAATCTTTACTGTACTAAAACCAAAATAAGATTCAAAATCCTCTAACCGCCTCACGTTTCTTCGTCCAAGATATATGATGTTATTTATGATGCCCTCATAGTACGTGTTTTATAGTTATTTGATAAAACACTATCGTGATTATTTAGCTTGACTTGTGACTGCTTGAATCTATTTTGTTTATTTAACATGCCACTAATATTATTCTTGGATGTTATCTACATATTATACGAAAGGTAATACTAATAAACATCGAGTATAATGTTACAGCTGTCTTACGATGATATATTGTACGCAAATATTTTTTGCAATATTTTACGGAATATTATGACAATTGTGAGCAAAGTATCGTATGTATCTTAGCAGCCATCTAAAGAAAATCTCAAACGCGTCGTAAAACATATAAAAAACATGGCAACACTCTCCGATACGCACTTTGCAGAAAAACAGTGATAGCTTTTCACGCTAAACGCATAAACCTCTCTGTTACACGGCGGATAAAAAGTCTCGTAAATAATATCGTAATATCAGCACGACAAGTCATGCCACGTCAATTTTCTCCGCTCAGTAAAAACGTGTAGCAACATTGTGCGCTGACAAACACAATCGGCTCATTTTCATTTTTTATTTTCCAGGTAAAAAGTGGCGCTCGCTCACACCGCAAGACAGGCGGCCGTTCGTGGAGGAAGCGGAGCGGCTCCGGGTCATCCATATGACTGAGCACCCCAACTACAAGTACCGGCCTCGGCGACGGAAGCAGAACAAGACTCGGCCCAACCAGCCCTCCACGCCAGCCAGCGCGCCACCCGCCACCTCCGCAGCGCTCGGCTCGCCCTATGCGGCTGGCACGGACTCACCCGACCCTCGCTTCAGTCACAACCCCGGAGCCGGCTTCTCCCCTTACCGAACCTCGCCTCTCGCATCTGACTTCCAAAACAATCAACAATTCAACGGCCATGTCCAAACTCCAGAATCATCCCCAGCGCGGTCTCCCGAACCACAAGGCAGGAGGAGCGCACCAGCTGAAGCTCCACTACCCACACCTGATGCATCTCCAGTTGAAAATGAAAAGGAAAACTTTCAATATGAGGAGAGAAGGCGGGCGATTAATGCGTCCTCAATGTCTGACTCGTACTCACCTTACAAAACTTATAGAACGCCGGGTTCCTTCTCGCCAGCGCCAGTCGCAGCCATGGGAATGGCTAACGGAATGTACGTCATGTGCACGCAGAGGACTTTGACTGAACAGCCGCCTCTGGTAACAGGAACGTTCTTTCCACCAGTCGCAACCTCACAAGACCAACAAGCTCTTGGTACTTCAACGCCAAGAGTTTCTAACGCTCCGAGCGGCCCCGTGCCCACGGAGTACACCATCCAGTATCATCCCTTCGAGCAATATGAACAGATGTATAAAACAGAAGACTCGTATGTGTCTCATTATCCGGATCAGCCAAAAACTGAATATGACACTGGCGGCAGCTACTTCTCTGAGGAGCCGCCGAATAATCAGCAGCAAGAAGGAGAGCAGAACTTCATGAACCCTCGTCCGGAGATTAGAACGGGCTCGCCTGAGTCTGATGTGGATGCTAGGGAGTTTGATAAATACTTGGATTACGGAGCTGAGGGTCCACTAGACCAACACCAGCAGCAACAGCAATACAGATACGAGCAGCAGCAGAACTACCGGCCCCCGTACTGCCCCGAGCAGGCACCGGGTCCCGAGTACTGCTCCGAGAGGATGTACGCCTCACCATACGCGTCTGTGATCGCTGGAGCCCCTCCCGCTAACTACGTGCCCACTGCGCCCGGCTCTGACGTCAGGCCCGAAGACGAGTTCAGCGTAATACTGGCCGGGGTCCGGCAGACTTGTTACAGCAATTGACTAGATAGGACTGACACGGGGTAGCAAATGGACTCTTCCTAAACTGTAGCCCAAAGAGTTGATTTCCTTCCAAATGTATTGTGGAATGTACGAGAGTGTCCTGCGATAAAGTGATATTGTTCTACTTAAATTAGACACAAAATACGAATGTGATGTTACGCTACGCGTTCGCATAGATTGTGTACCGCAAAGGCAAGGTGATGTAACTCAGAAATATAAATATATTTTATAACTAGCTCGCAACCTTAGCGATTTTTGTAATTTGTTTAAAACTTTTCAATTATTTATTACACTGTGAATAAATTTAAAAGGAGAGTAACGTATTTTAAGTGAATTTATACGATTTGTAAGAAAAATAAAAGAAAAACAAAAAATATTATAATTATAAAAGCGCGACGGCTTGTATGCACGTTTGAAGTTCCAAAATTGTCTGTGCCTTGTTGTTTGTATGTATGGAGTGTCAGCGGCAGCAATTTGTGACAGCGACTGTTATATGTAGTAAGACTTTGACGATATTTAAAATAAAATAATTTTATGTGAATTGGTGCTATGTGAAGAGGTCCTAAAATATTTTTTGTACGTCCAAATCCGTATACCATAGAGGTAGCGAGTACTACGATTCCTATGTAAAAGATTATTTATTTGTAACTATTTTTGTATATTTCGTAGATAAACTAAAATGAGCGTCGAATTAAATGAAATATAGTTCTTCCAATAAGCCTGTAGATATATATTTAAGTCGTATTTTTATATCGTTATAGTTAATAAATATTATACAATTACTGTTTCTGTATAAACTGTTAGAATATTTTAATAAAAAATATCTCATAGGTTATAATTATTTTGACTAAAACTATACCTAGTTAAATTGTTTTTAGTTTATTCTGCAATTCTTTAGACTAGTAAAAGACACTCGCACTGCGAAACTAAGTTCTTCCTAATTGTAAGAAAATTTATAAGGAACAATAAAACTTATTCATTATGCAACTTTGACTTATTTTATTTCACATCGGACAACCTACACTGAGCTAAACAGCGATCAAAATGAATGAAATCGAAGATATTTCCTTGACAAGAACACAAAACCTGACAAATTCATTTCGTTGATATCGTAAAGAATCTTACGAAAATCCTCTTGCATAATACCACACCGAGAGCCGATTCAAAAGCATCGCATATTTATTTTAATCGAGCGATAGCGATCGATTCAAATTAATGACACATTTAATGATACATTACCATCACTACACTTGCCAAACGCTAAACACAAGAAGAACAAAACGAAAGCGGTATAAGTCCAAATAAAATTAAAATTACTAAATAATTTGCGAAGGCAGGGGTGTGACGGTGCGGCCCGCGGGCGCCCGCGCCTGTAATTACGACGCGGGCCGCGCTATCACGCCCCTGCAAAGAGAACCGTGGCCATTGATGTATTGACGTTTTGGAGAAAACACCAACACACGAACTAAGTACAGAAATGAAGATTTGCTGCGTCCGTGAGGTATGATTTCGAAGAACTTGGCGGTGGTATAATTGAGATGTTTTTGGCAAGTTTGTTGTTCGTTGCCTGTTTGTTTTTAAGTAAGAAGGTGTGATGATTTATTAAAGCATCTGCCAGACACGGGTGCCCCGGGTAAGAGACAAAAGTTTTTGTTCAAGTCGTCAACCCTGAGATAAGTATTTAGCTATAGATTTTAATATGATATTATCGTACTTCGTATGAGACATCGTATCTAGAAAGAGCTAAAAAAATCCATAAGTATTGTGTTGCACGCAACACGGTACGATATGTGAATGGATGTTGCCGAATTTACTGCATCTTGGAAATAGTTCTAGCTGCGCCACTGACGACAGGAGAGTCGAAATCCTTCAATAAATTAGGCGTAAGTATGTACGAGTATTTGGGGACGGCATACGTTCAGCAGAGGACGTCTTGTGGCTAATATTATGAAGATGACAGCTGAATATAAAGTTAAGGATGTAATCAGCATGATAAAATAGGTAAGTATACCTTATGAAACCAGCTTAACTTTCCCTTAAGTCTTAAAAAATAAATGAGAAAAGAATAAAACATAAAGTTACGATTGCTACAAATATATTCTGAAAAAAAAATGATTTCTTGACTTAAGTCCAGTTTCGCATCATACGTGTTTTGACTACAATCATGTACAATCACACTTATATTATAAATGTGAAGTCTCTTTGTTTGGATGTTTGGTTGTTTGTGTCCGTCAATCACGCTGAAACTACTGAACAGATTTTGATGAAATGTGGTATACAGGCAGAGTATGGGCTGAATTAGGTGATAGGATTTTATATCCCGATTAAATGCTCCCATCGGATAAAACAGAAATACGCGGGCAAAGCCGCGGGTAAAAGCTATTACGTTATAATTAAGTTGTTTATCCCTCCTTTTTATATATATTTTTTTGTTTATGATTTATACTTTAAAATCTGTGGACATCCCAGTTCACCTGTACTATCTAAGAAAAATCGTAAATGAGGAACATAAAGAAATTTCTTCTCAAATAACAAATGCATAATTGCAATGCCGCACATTCAAAGAATTACGTGAATTTTCAGATATATATACTTAGAAAAAAAATATTCTCTTCATCATGATTACATTACATAAAAATATGATCTAAATAATATAAAAATCAGGTTTTGAGATAGTTACAAGAACAATGGAGTTATGTTGTCATTCCCATTCCAGTTTAACTCACAATTCTCTAAATAAAAGAAAACATGCACCTATCTAAAGTCAAAGCATTTATTTCAATTAAACCACAATTTGGCATTTTAAAAACGTCAACAAATACAAAATAAATATTAGTCTGTCAGTCAGTCCGTCAGTGAAGCTAGGTGAAGCTAGGTCTATATACCTGTCGCGGAAAACCTAACGGGTAACCGGGGCTCCGGCTCGACGTGCAGGAGAAGGAACGGGGTGGTTTTTAGTCAGTAAGAGTCTGACACTCTCTTCCGCCTCACCCAGGCGGGAGCAGTCATTCGATGATTTTCCCCCCTTAAAAAAAAGGTCTATATATCTAGGTCTATAGAATGCATAAAATTGGCTTCCAAAGCATTAGTCTTAAGCAGATATCCCTAAAGATCAGGAAAGAACAAGACAAAATCCATAATAACTAATTATGCCTCATTAGCAACAATTACAGTCAAACTAGACAGATGTCGCGTTGTCGCGTGGCAACGTATCAAATTGAATGAACATAAAAACAGCGCGCGACGTAATGGCCGATAGAGAACCAATAAAATATGCGTTTGCGCACTGACCACGCTATACAGGCAGTGGAGTATTTGGAGATATGCGAAGATGTGCTCAAGAGAGGTGAGAATGGAGTAGTGTCATATCTATTTGGAATGAGGTAAGAGTATTTGAAAGAATTAATAAGAAGTGTACCCTCATGGTCTATTGACGATAACGATAAAGGGAAATTTTAGTAAATAAATGTATTATTGACACTCGGCCTACGACTGCCCCGTTGGCCGAGTGTTCGCAAGTGCGACTGCCGGGCAAATAGTGAATAGTGGGTGTTAGTTCTGTGTGCACTTCTGCCTACCCCTTCGGGGATAAAAGGCGTGTTGTTATGTAAATGTATTATTATTCTGACGTCATATGTTACTTTTCGACGATTTTGATACCCGCAGCTTAGAGCAAACAAATTTTGGAGTCTGTAGGAATTAAGAACCATGACGTCGGTAAACGCAAACCACAATTAACTATCTTAAGTCATCTTTTGCTCACTTGTCTGTCATGTCAACACACTGTCATATAAGTGTTTGGGATCGATTCCTAAACGGAACATTATTAAATTATTATCAGTTAAAGCACAGAATCAGAAATTACGCCTCGTTGACAGCATGCTTGCATGCTTGTTCATGAGGTTAAATCCATTTTTATAAAATTCAGTCAATTTCAGATTTCCAAAACCCCTATTCCGTTCAAATGATATCTTCAGTTTAGCATATCAAGCACTACTTCGCGCATGCGCAGAACGGCAGCGGCGCAGGCGCACCAAAGAGATGCGCCTTTGAAGATAGCGCCGATACATTTATTAGCCAGGTTTGCATACCGACCGCCATCAGCCGCCAGCCTGAATAAGGTTTGGTTCCCCGTTGAGTTATTTTGAATTGTGCTTTTTGACTAGTATAAACTTTTTCGTCGGATAGCTAAGGATTGCGTGGCAACTTTAATTGCTTGTAAAATGTCTTTTGGATGTGAGTGCACAATTAATCTAAGTGTGGGAGAACCATGCTTCGGCACGAATGAGCCGGCTCGACCGGAGTGATATCACGGCCTCACAGAAATCCGACGTGAAGCAACGCTTGCGTTGTGTTTCGTCGTGTGAGTGAGGTTACCGGAGGCCCAATTACCCTCCCCTTCCCTAATCTCCCCAATTCCTGAATCCCCCAACGATCCTCAAACTCCTAATCCCCAAAAGGTCGGTAACGCACTTGTAACGCCTCTAGTGTTCCAGGTGTCCATGGGCGATGCCAATTGCTTACCATCAGGTGATCCGTCTGCTCGGTTACCGGCTTATGTCATAAAAAAACAAAAAGAATTGTTGATCAGTGAATCTTTCAGCTATGTTGGTATTGCCTAGATGCTTTTATCATCATCATCAACAGCTGGAACACATCCACTGCTGGACAAAGGCCTCCCTCTTGGGCCTCCACGTCGAACGAAAACTCGCCACTCGCATTATAGATACTTTATTATTCAAAAAACGTTGCCCCTTGCAAACGTTGTTATTCTGCTGCATCTCATCCTATATAAAAGACATTCAATATAACAACTACCTACGGATCTATATGGAAATAGACTAATAGTGTTAAGCTAATTATGACTATTATTAGTCTGATATAGTAAAGAGTGACCATATAGGGCCTGGTACCATCCATAAAAGATCAAGATCAAAGCTATGTAGAAACAAGTAGGCTCATAGGAGGTTAAGTATTCTACCATAATACAGCTATGTTGTTAGACGTTGATAAAGGTAGCAACATTATGTTGTAACTTAGAGACAGAAGTTGAGTACTTGCATAAGGTAAACACCATAAAGTACTCAAGTCCTGTCTCTAAGATACTTTATCAATTATTGATTATCAGAATTGATTGATTTATCAAAACCGATGACTCTGAGACAGAAAATAAGACAATTAAAAGAAAAAGAAAGAAAATTCGATCGAGTGAGATGGAAAATAATGAAAACCATATAAAATATCGTGTAACAAAAAACAAACGACCCACAACGGCACAGTGGGCCACGTGCACACTATCACAAGATGTCCTTTTTACCCACTTTCGTTATTAAACCAAAACATACAAGTTAATGTTCCATTGTGCCACACGTAATGCTCATAGTTTCCAAACACTCGACGAAAAATAAAAAGAGATTGTCGATAAGACTTCGATAACGTGATTGTAAGGTTATTTGACGTTTCCACCTCCCTACGCACCTATTTTATGAAAATCACTGTTAGTGCTTTTGTTTTTTTTTTACTGATTTATATTTTTGCGGTAAGTTCTGTAACTATTTGAAATAGGAATGAATTTCTTCTGTAAGAGATTGTTCCATCCAATTCTTTTCTACCTTATCTTTATTTATTTGAAATTAGAACAATATACCTATCTTATTTATCCATTCTCCTTTTTACAAATGAAACTTTTTCGTACGTAGATTCTACTAAGTATGAAATGAGTGGGTTTTTAAAAAAAATGTCAGTGTTAGCATGGTGCCCGGTATATGTTAATAAGCTCATCCCCTATTACATGGGACTTATAACATAAATAGTGAAAAGTGGGTGTTACATTGTACAGTGGCATAAAGTGCCGTAATGTGAACCTCTGCCTACCGCTTCGAGGATAAAAAGGCGTGATGTTATCTTAATGAAATGAGTACATAGCTATATGACTATATGTTTGCCTAGCAGCACACGATACTGTGTGTGTATATGTAGGCACGTGTTACCACACGCGGGTGTCGATTCCAATCCAATACACGATTACTAACATTCATAGTTCATAGTAAATGTTTACTATCTTTATGAACTGTTTGAGTGAGTTTTTTCAATATGAACACCAACATATATCCTCAATTTTTACTGTTTACCTACTGTAGTAAACAGGAAAGTGTGTGTTCAAGTGGTGCATATTTCGCTGATGCGATCTTTTAAGCGATATTTTCCTTTTTCGCTTAGTTAAGCTACTGAATGAGCTTTTTTTGTGGGAGAAAGATCATTAAATGTGTATGAGAGCCATGGTTCGACATGAATGGGCCGGCTCGACCGGAGTGATACCACGGCCTCACAGAAGACCGACGTGAAACAACGTTGTGTTGTGTTTCGTCGTGTGAGTGAGGTTATCGGAAGCCCAATTACCCCCCCCCCTCTCCCCAATCCCTGAATCCCTAACAATCCTCAAATTCCTAATCCAGAAGGCCGGTAACGCATTTGTAACGCCTCTGGTGTTCCAGGTGTCCTTGGGCGACGCCGATTGCTTATCCGGTGATCCGTCTGCTCGTTTACCGGCTTATCCCAACAAAAAAAATTTTTCCCCTCCCATCCTGAATGAAACAAAAAGAGATTCTCGAGTCTAAAAGCCGCCCCATTCCTACTCCTGCTTCGAGATGGACCTCTGTAACCCGTGTCCAGCTCTCAGCTGCCCCAGTAAACATAATTTTTACGAACGAACGAACAATTTACAAATAAAAATAACATAACATAACATCACGCCTTTTATCCCTGAAGGGGTAGGCAGAGGTGCACATTATGCCACTGTACAATGTAACACCCACTTTTCACTATTTATGTTATGAGTCCCATGTAATAGGGGGTGAGCCTATTGCCATATACCGGGCACAATTCCAGACTCCGTGCTACTACTGAGATTTTTTTAAAAACCCCTGTAATACTTTGCCCGACTCGGGAATCGAACCCGAGACCCCTTGCCCGGCAGTCGCACTTGCGACCACTCGGCCAACGAGGCAGTCAAATAAAAATAAATAAAATAAAAAAATAAAAATCATTTATTTCGGACATCTAAGAGATCCATACAATTAATTAATATCTATACCATACATTACTAATACCATACCATCGCAGTCATACAAAATTTAGTCAAATATCATAATTACATTAAAATCAGTCATACTTAAACTTAAAGAAAAGATGTCAACATAGCTTCAAAATTTCAACCAGACAGATATACATAATTATTATTAAATTAAATTATTAAATAACTCTTCTCACAAATGACCTCCAGAGTGGGGATGAGAATCTATCCGCCACAGTCTCCAGGATTTTGTTCCGGCTGCCACGCAATCTGCACAAAACAATGTTGTAATTTTTTTCAGTGATTGATTGTTTCTTTTGATCAATATGAAGGCTTCAAGTACTTCAGTATCAAAACATCTCTGTACTGCCACCGGATGTCGGCGTCACATACATTTCCAAAGAATGTTGAATTTTTAGTAACTGTAACATTGTCTTGTTTATACAGCCTTATCAGTTTCAGTAGGACTAACCTCGTTAACTACTCAATGATTTGCCATTCACTATATGTACGTCTGTTTGTTTGTTTTTATAAGTATGTATGAGTGAGTGTAAGTGATAGAATATGAAACGCAGAAGGTGTTTTATTGCCTAACAATATTTTAGCTTAGGTTCAAAACTATTCCATATTTTCTTAAAGTCTGTCTGTTATTCCTAAATACTGACAATACAGTAATAATACATTGTATTTAATTAATGCATTTATAATATCATTTTAATCAGTAGGTAACCTTATTTAACGACTGTTGCAAGTTACTATAGTTTAAGGATGTTAGTTTAATTTTAAAAGATTTAATTTAAAATAATATTTTTCAACGAAACATTTTAACGGGTTTACTATTTGTTAATATTCTATACTCTCTCTCTCTCTAGCTCTCTCTCTCTCTCTCTCTCTCTCTCTCTCTCTCTCTCTCTCTCTCTCTCTCTCTCTTTGTTTTGTATCTCGTCTTATCTTATGCAAGTCCTGTCTAATAATTTTAAAGTTTAATTTTAAATATTAAGTTTCATTTTAAAGATTTTCTCTCAATATTTAGAGCTAGATCTTAATTTATAAAGTACTAGTGACCCGCCCCGGCTTCGTACGGGTGTAATATGCATGTGTTATACATATAACCTTCTTTAAGAATCACTCTATCTATTTAAAATAACTACATCAAAATCCGTTGTATAGTTTTAAAGGTCTAAGCATACATAGGGACAAACATACGGCGAATAGCGACTTTGTTTTATACTATGTAGTGATATATCATCATCATCACACATAACTGAAAACTTCGAAACCATAAAATCTAAAACTGGCTAGTCAGCTCTAAACTTAAAAACCGAATTAATAGTTGACCCACGGTTCCCACTTAGGACCAAGCACAGCAAGCAAGCAATGTGATAATGAATAAATTATTGAATGTTATTTCTCCGCCGGTTAGACTATTAGACCAGCCCGGTTTCGCTTCGTCATCGCGACATCCTGCCACTCGACGTATTCCATCCGTCACACGACCACAATTTACATATTCCTTTGGCTTTTTTCTTTCTTTATTTATGTATATTAATATTATTTTATGATGGCACACTTTTTCTAATAAATTCGTGTCAAAACGTACCTACATGTGAATGAGTGATATTAACCGAGTTATTTTGTTGAGAATTGCCTATTTGATTTTGTTTTTTGCACTTTAAATCCAAATAGATAAGTATGAATCTATATAGGCGTAATAAATCCTGTAATTAAATATTTATTCATAAAAATTGGTACTTGAAAGTATCAAATATCGTGTCAGCTATTACATTACAGCCAGCTATAAAAAATTTAAATCCTTAAAATCCTGACATTTACCCAGCTTTCAGCAAAATTGGAAGAATTTCGAAACACAAATAAATAAGTAGGTACCTAAATTAATCATCATTACACAATACTTCAGAAAAACTATCGTCTGACGCCTGTCAGTCAAGGGAACACGCATTTAATATTCATAAATCGACATGTCGCGTCATACTCATAAATAAATTAGAAATTCATAAAAAAGTCGGACCACCCCTAGCTTAGCATGTGGTATTCATACACTCATCACGAATCATTGGAATCATTTCTATATTTCAAACTGACATTTTTAAAATCTTCTTTTCAAACGAATCAAAACCTTATTAGAACGTACCATAATTCCACGTTCAAATATCAGAACGCAAGCGTACCTTTGTCAGAGAAAAAATAAATTGTCTATGAAATAAAAAAAATATTTTACTTTTTTCTTTAGGTCTCTGGGCCACGTGCCATGATATCGTAAGTTTAGAGCCAGACGACATTTCCTTGATTTGCATTGAGATATGATTCGGAAATGACTTTGTCATTTTATTTTTTTAAATGTAGTCAAATTGTGTTATTGTTATGCCTATTGGTTTTTTTGTAAATTACTTTTATAGGTTGTATAATTTATGATCGATTGATATGGGAACACATAAAGTTTTAATGCTATTTGTAAATACAGCTACTGTTATTTATTGACCAAACACATCTTCACGTTTTTATTCTTAGAAGAAATATCTACATGAACTAAAAAAAAAATAGGTACTTACTACTTAACAAACAGTGGTTACCTGTAACAGCTTAAAAAATAGTTTTTGCGACTGCTTGAGATGTAGTGACTGATGTACTGAACAGATGGCATTTGATAAACGTCACAGAGGGCTCCCAAAAGGCTTTTTAATGGTCGTTTATAATTGGCTGATTCTAGTGTTTAGCAGTGGATATCTTGTGGCTGATAAAGTTATGCGAATGATGAACTAAAATATATTAGGAGACCATTGTCTTATTCTACTAATAGTATTTTCATCATACACAAGTGTGGGACACAAGCCATGCTTCGGCGCTAATGGGCCGGCTCGACCGCAGTGATACCACGGCCTCACAGAAAACCGACGTTGTGTTTCGTCTTGTGAGTGAGGTTACCGGCCATCCTCAATAATCTCCCTAATCCCCGAATCTTCCGCGGAGGACTTAACCGGCTGCCGGGGCTCCGGCGCGAAGGGCAAAAGGAACCGGGTGGCTTTTAGTCAGTAAGAGTCTGACACTCCCTCCCGCCTCACCCAGGGAGGAGAAGTCAATCGATGATTTTCCCCCTTAAAAAAAAATCCCGAGTCTCCAATAATCCTCGAATTCCTATTCCCCAAAAAGCCGGTAACGCACTTGTAACACCTCTGGTATTTCATGTACCCATGCAGACGCCGATTACTTACCATAAGGTGAGATATTTACTTAGATAAAACTTAACCACCAATGAATTACTATAAAACAATCTATCTATACCAACCACAAAACTATAAACCATTTCAATTTCCAAAAGAATGCAAATAACATCACGATACACGTAATTAAAGTGACATCTATGAATCAAAGACAGACCATTGACGAGCTATCAAAGGGTAATTTTAATCAATATAATTGATCTGCAGCAATGAACGACGTCACATTGTAAACCGCCGGGTAATTATGTACATTTTATTGGCCCATTATCACGCGTTATATCAAGGATGTAGGTTGTAAATATTGTGTAAAGGGATTTCACACTTGTTTGTTTAAGCACTAAGTATTTTTTTCTATGGCATCTTGTCCTAAAATTATGACCAACTAATAAGAGACGGACAATAGTATTTTCAAAAAGTTCGGTAATCTAAGTAAGTAAACTGAACTAAGTTGCCTGCCAAGTGAGAATAATGGCAAACCCCCTTTAAAGAGAATCTAGCAGCAAAGCACCCTTTGATCAGCAGCGATCTTATTTATGATGATGATGACACTGTTATAAAGCACCCTATAAACCCTATAACCGAATTTTGTAAAAATAGAACGTCAAAGTAAGTTAGTAAGTGTGACCATTAAACATAAACAATGGTATAAGCCCGTTTAAATTATTTAATCCAAGAATTTCAAACAACACCGAACACAAACCAAAGGTGCGAAAACTACATACGAACATAAACATAAACGCCACATTTTATTGTCTGTGCAATTACGAAATAAATAAAAAAAAAACAGTTTTAACACACCATAAACAAGGGATTACTTAAAAAATACCTCTCTAATTATCTATGGTGTATGTTTGGAGTTCGTTGGGACTGGAATTCACTACCGGTGCGGTTATGTAGGCTTTTAGCTAAAAATGCGCGGGTTCCGCGGGCATCCCTCCTATGTTAATGGTCACTGGCAGATTCCTGTGCGTACAGCAAACGCTAATTTAAAGTGGATGCTACGCTGTACAGGTAGGGGATAATGTGGTAAGTGGCATTATCAGATATTTTATTTAATAAATAAAGTAGTTTGCGAAAGTTGTGAACTGAGTTAAGTTTGGACACATAAGTGGAGGATGGCTTGTAAACAAATTAGTACATATGTTTCTTTAGAAGACTGCCTCGCTGGCCAAGTGGTCGCAAGTGCGACTGCCGGGCAAGGGGTCTCGGGTTCGATTCCCGGGTCGGGCAAAGTATTACTGGGTTTTTAAAATCTCAGTGGTAGCACGGAGTCTGGAAATGTGCCCGGTATATGGCAATAAGCTCACCCCCTATTACATGGGACTCGTAACATAAATAGTGAAAAGTGGTTGTTACATTGTACAGTGGCATTAAGTGCCCAAAATGTGCACCTCTGCATACCCCTTCGGGGATAAAAAGGCGTGATGTTATGTATGTAATGTGTTTCTTTAGAAGATTAATAACATTATGTCAGTTATGTTAAAATTCGTGTGATCTAAGGGTTAGCATATCGGTAAATCAATACTGTATTTTAAAACTTAAATTAATCTTTCAAGTACTTCTCGTACAGTCACTACAAAGCGTGTCCGTATTCGGAAGATTTCAAAAAACTAGATCACTATTACTGTATTAGACCTGAACATAAACACCCTAAATCTCTCAAGTAAAAATCACACCTCCCCTGTAGATGTACACGTCAATATTTTATTTATCGGTGGCCGGTATCTGCGATATCGGTGCGGCGATACCGCGGTGCCACGTCCAGGTAAATGAGGGCTCAAGACACCTCCCCTGCCCCCTGCACCGACGTGATTTACGGACTACTCCCATAGCCCACGGCTGAATAAAAGTATTCATTATCTATAGCACTAGACTTAATACTTAGATTAAATTAATCTGAAGCACTAAGTAGTTGAGAAATTTTGTTGTATCGTCTTTAAATGATGGTGGTTCAGTTGCGAAAATGTGTGAATAAAAGATTGTTTGGACATAATATAACATCACGCCTTCTATCCAAGAAGGGGTGGGCAGAGATGCACATTACGGCAAGTATTGCCTCTTTATTATGTAAAACACACTCTTCATTATTTATTTTAAACTGTCAAACACTAAGCGGTCACCGGTGACCGCGACCTATTGTTCTTTAATTGTGTCTATAAAACCGGTACTCGACGAGTTAAGAGTCCCATGTAATAGGGGGTGAGGCTATTGCCATATATACCGGGCACAATTCCAGACTCCATGCTACTACTGACAATTAAAAAAAACGCAGTTTCACTTTGCATGACCCGGGAATCGCGCCCGAGACCCCTTGCCCGGCAGTCGTACTTGCGAATACTTGGCTAAGCCAGTCAGCATTGCTTAGATAATGATCTTACATAAAAGAACATAAATGACATAGATATTGCATTTTTATTATTTACTTTTAAAATTGCGTTGATACTGTAACGTAACATGTATCGTAGTTGTACGAATAATCCAATGGGTCCCAGAGTATTTCATATACTGTTTTAAACATTTGCTATTCATGTGGTGTTAAAGACTACAAAATAGCAGTACAGCGGCAGTGCTTCCTAGCTGCACTGGCTAGAGTATTCAAAGGCAGACAAGCTAATAAAGAAAAAGAATTGCGAAAAACGTCAGTATAAAACTTTCTACATTTCAGTAAACGCCTTCCTCAATAGACATAGTTAGTTACACGATAAATTTGTGTTACCAAACCACCGCTCAGCTACTAATTAATCAATAAATACCAATTCACCCCTTGACTTAACCCTTATGAGCACCCGGTGGATCATAAGAAAAAATGCACCAAATGTCACGTGTGCACCCGTTGGATCATAAGGAACGCGGACGCTCGACGGGTTAAAGATTACCCTGCAATAATAAATGTTTAGGAAAGCTCTAAACCCCTAAAACCAATGAATAAATCAACACAATGTCAAACTGAAGTTTTTATGCATAAAGAATTAGGAATTTCCAACCAGCAACCAGGTGCACAGGGACAAAAGGCTCTTTTCCAAGTCCAAAACTGGAATCAGAAAGTCTAATTCAATCGATATATCGATCAGCTGCAATGATCTCGTCACCACAAAAAGACCACGGTTTATCTTGCACTCGGGTATATGTAAATGCGCTGAGATCTATGCGCGTGCGCCGCTCGTCGCAGATTTATTGCATAATTGACTTCCGGCGGGAAAGCCGCCATCTTGACAAGCTAGTACCGACACACTTATGAATTGCCTAACAGCTAAATTGCCTGGTTCTAATTCTAGGGGATTATTTAGGTTTTGTTTTTAAGTTAGATGGAAACTTTTGGACTGTGATGCGAACGTTTATTTGTTGATGGCGTACTTTAAAAGCTATAAACAAAAAGTAACATCACACCTGTTGAAGAAAGAGAAAAGTTGAGCCTTCTCTTCAAGATCAGTTACATCTTCAGATATGTTTTTTATTCCATCTTGATCCGAATCTAGTAGGAATAGTTTTTAAGGTTTTAAAATAAAATTAGTCCCATAATAATTTCTCAGCCTGATATCTATATGATTCGTTTGATAAAACTGTTCGTGCACTTCGTATAATATTTACGCACACGTGTTTGATGCACATCACCTAGTTTCCTTAGCTGCGTACACGCCGAAGTGCCGTAAGTTCATAACAGTTCACGACAGGTTGATAGGTCGTCACTTACAGAGCTCCACTATTAGAGTACATCTGTTAAATTCAAATTCATTTCCAACTTTATATTTTTGCTATAAAGTTGAAAATCCAATGAGAAAAATTTACAGATTGGAGTATGTTTATTTGCTGTCGTCTGTATACTACACCGCTTTCTCTTAAACTCGGTTACTTGGAAATATGCTTTCGTTTCCCATATTACCATGTTAAATAAGTGCAGTCTTATTTCTTTTATTGTTGACGTATGCAAATAACTTCTCTGAAGAGATTAGCAGAAGTGCTAATTGAGAATACTGAATAAGCCTCTTGGCTTCGTATCAATTGATACGATACAGATTCTAAATAATAAAAACTTTTGAGAGAGCTACGTCCGTCAAGTGTAATCGCATAAGCGTACTCAACCATTTATATACCTTTGCCGCGACTAAAATTTAAGATAAAATATCATTAAGTATGTTCAAGATTATATGATTATAAAGTTCCTAGTATCTTTAAAATTACTAGTCTCTAGTAAGATACACTCCACGCCCCATTTATATACAAATTACCGTCGTTACATACATACGTTAAGTACATAGTGCGTACAATGGCTTGACGTCGGCTCGTACGCAGCGGGTGTCGCCACAAAGCGCACGCGACGACAGTCGACAGGCCACTGGAAGTCCAACATACAACTAAATAGGTATACTACAGGCTGTATACTACAGTTATCATTGCTACGAAATAAAACCTGTTTAAAAACACAGCAATGACATCTGTCATTTTGACAGTAATAAATTGGCGGGAATGCGAATTAAATTCTGGCAGTTATTTACCTATGGTTCGCAATTTATGTTAGGGATCTATTTTCGTGAATACGTTAAGTTTTAATCACAATATATGCACGGTGCATGCACAATGGTTGGGCTGCGCGTACGCTGCGGGTGTCGCCACAAAGCGTTGTCGCGACGACAGCCGACAGGCTACCGAGAGCCGCCACAGACTATGAATACTTAGTACCTATAGGACATTATAGCACTTTGTTTGCTTGCCGACCGCCTGTACGTTTTTAATGTAGACTATGTATCATCGGTTTAATTGTATGTGGTGTAAGCGTTTTATTTAGTTAGGTTTTTGTATTTTGCAATTCATTACTATATCAACGACATTTTCCTGTGTCAGATAACATTTACTGGTCAAAAATGTAAACACATACAGTATAAAATATTCAAGAAGCTTAAAGACAGTGTCCACTAAAATAGTGAACGCCACACGTTAAATAAAAAAAAAAACATTAAAAAAGCATTCTAAAAATCTGCTTCACTTTAATCATCAGATAAACCAATCATAACACGAATCAAATATCAACCACGTGCCTACAAATTAAAAAACTATTTAAAATCAACAACAGAACTGATTGAACAAAGAGACCAGGCCACACGGCTACCGTATATTCTTCAATGAGCTTATATGTTATCTGATCGTACACATTTGATACCTCCTCATTCATTGACCGACATCAATCCGATTAACGAATAAAATCAGATTGACGCTCAATCAAACTGCAATTAATTAAAGAGGACACAATGCAAACTGGTGGCCTGAACGTTGAAGGACAAAGGACAAAGGACACAGGACATTAACGATGGGCGATGATATTAAAAACTGACCGACGAGCATCTAAACCGATCTTAATGAGATCAGATTGATCAATCGGTAATTAATTTGGGGATGCAGGTAATAAATTTTTTGCGTATATTAAGAGTGTCGATAAACCTTTGTTGAATTGTTAAGTCTTAAACTGACAGAATTCATTTCACAAACTTTAACGTAACTTTAACGTATGTACGTATTTTAACACACTTCGTAAATCGTATAGCACCTACGTTAAACTATTCGGATTTGGAATAACATGCATAGAAAATGCAATACAGAATTTAAGAAGTAAGTGTGATGTTCAGGGTATAAGATAAAGAAAATTTCCATGAAAAATTACAGCAATATCAATTTACATATTATATTTATTATGGTAATACGACGGAAAGAATTGATCAATCAAGAAATCAAAATATTAGATCTATGTACAGATATAGATAGCCTGATTCATTCATAAGCCTATTTAGTCTGTAATATTTTATTTATATTAAAATTCATATCATCACATCACATTGCTTCATCTGCCATTATCCGCGTTTATGTCTGAACAACACGAATCAATATTCTTCCTGAACATAATAAGACCTTCGCTAACCAAAAAATCGTCGAGAAACCTATTTGAGTTTGCCGAAACATTATTATGAATGGTGCGACGTAGATATCGGCTAATCAGCGGCGGTCAGTATCGGCTATCGAGTGCGTATAAAGATTCAGCGGATAGCCGCCGTATCTCAGATGATAGCTGAGATAAATGGAAGCGCGCGCAGCCGAAATACGGCCGGGAATTGAACAAAAAGGCGTGTGCGCATGATGGCGTTATGTAGAGGCGTGCAAATAATATTTTTACCAAACGCATAGTATTGAAGTTTGGAGTGTTGAATGGATATTCCATATGAAAAGAAAATGTGTGTATATTTCTTTCAATACTCAAAACTTAAGTGTGGGAGAAACATGCTTCGGCACGAATGGACCGGCTCGATCGAGTGATACCACGACCTCACTAAAGACCGACGTGAAACAACGCTTGCGTTGTGTTTTGTCGTGTGAGTGAGGTTACCGGAGGCCCAATTACCCTTCCCCCTTTCCCAAGCCCTGAATCCCGACAAACCTCAAATATCTAATCCCCGAAGGCGGGTGAGGCACTTGTAACGCCAATTGCTTACTATTAGGATCGGCCTGCTCGTTTACCGGTTCATCCCATAAAAATAACTTTGATGAACTTTATGCCATGTCACGACACAAAAAACATTTCGACAAAGTTAAGAAAGTACGAAGGAGTATCTCAAATTTCCAATTGGGTTTTTAGGGAACAGAGAGTATAGTTCCCAAAGATCGGAAAAAGAATCCGCCTTGTTCGGAGGATCCCTTTCGACCAGGCCTTCCTCACCCATCTCTGAATAAGACAAAGGTATAGTCATGAGAAATAAACTTCGTCTCAAAAAATAATCTATTACTAAAATCATTCCCTAACCCACTCTTGCGCACCCCCGTCCAGGCGGTGTCCTTAAAGGCTAGTGTGACACTGTTATTTAGTATCGGACCGGTAGCACACGCCTGTCGCCTGGATATAAATACAAGCTAAATCTGACGACAAACTGCGCCTGGGCAGGACGCGGCCGCTCGATAAAAATGTTCCGCGATTATGTTATCCGATTTATATCGTTATCTGTATCATTTTTTGGGGTGTAATAGTGTTATTGTTATGAGAAGAAATCTCTAATTTTTACAGCGAAAAGTCCAAGTCATTTCGACAGGAATACTCTGACAGACATAACTTCAGTAGATAATTCAGGAATGACTAGGCGCTGATCCTAAAGGTTTTCTTTTTGTAATTTACGTTTAATACTTTACTTTATTCATACTCATACGTAAAAATATAGAAACAATTCCTTTATTCATCAAATTCGAAGCACTTATTTTCAATTAAACCATAATTTGGTACTTTTGAAACGTCAACAAATACAAAATAAATAATAGTCTGTCAGTCTTTCCGTCAGTGAAGCTAGGTGCTCATTCCAAAATGTAGATTCGAATGGAGAAGAAAGAGCAAGAAACTGCATTCGTTACTTTAAAAAAAAACAATATGTTTTACATCACATAGTTTGTCCTGAAAACGACATCATATATTTCAATCAATGTAAGTCCACCACTCTCTACTGAATTATCAAATTAAACCAGACATCAAATATTACTATTTTACTTTCTGCTTCGTTGGCCGAGTGGTCGCAAGTGCGACTCGGGCAAGGGGTCTCGGGTTCGATTCCCGGGTCGGGCAAAGTATTACTGGGTTTATAAAAAAATCTCAGTGGTAGCACGGAATCTGGAATTGTGCCCGGTATATGGCAATAGGCTCACCCCCTATTACATTGGACTCATAACATAAATAGTGAAAAGTGGGTGTTACATTGTACAGTGGCATAATGTGCACTTCTGCCTACCCCTTCGGGGATAATAGGCCAGATGTTTAGTTATGTATTTTCTTGAAAACCCCTTGTTGAAGTTGTCTCAAAACGCTTAAATCCAAAATTATTAATTACCGTCCAAAATGAAGTTAAAAACATCCGCTTTACATCACACACTAATAAAATAATTTCACAAACCATTGAACAATGAGTTTAAAAATACCGTTTTAATTATTTCGAACACAAAAAACGATGGAGTATTGTTTAATTTCGACTTCCCCAACAAATTAAGCTTAGGTATGTACTTCAAACCGTTCCAGTCCAGTAATCTGACTACATTTTATTACTGCTTTTATTTTAGCACAAAACTTTACTCTCTTTTAAAGCTCATATTGTACAGACAAACAATCAAATGGATTATGAACCTTGTTTAGATTGGAGTAGAGTGTGGTTTACCTTGTGAAGATAATCGAAAGGACTTGCCCGAACGGTTTACAAATTAAGTAAACCGTTCGGGCAATTGTATTAATGGGGTATTTAAAAAAATGTTTAATTGCAATGCGAAAGAATTGTGTGGACTACGGTTTTGTATTTCAGTGTTCGTGTAAACAAAAGATCTGCGTTGCTGTTAATGGTTGGAAATAAATCAGATTTGAGCACACGGTACTTATCAGGTCCACAATTTTATATGATCACTAATTTATTTAGTTCTTGGAGTGTTTTTTTTTAAGTGGGGTAAATTATCGAATGACTGCTCCCGCCTGGGTGAGGTAGGAGGGAGTGTCAGACTCTTACTGACTGAAAACCACCCCGTTCCTTCTCCTGCACGTCGAGCCAAAGCCCCGGTTACCCGTTAGGTTCTCCGCGACTTCTTGGAATGCTAAGGGGTTCATTTAGATAGTACATTACACCAAGTAACTTTCCAGAGATGATTTAGCAGTGGTTGAGGAAAACAGCCGTTGGATTTTTACCAGGTAGGACCGCCACAGTATTCCTTCTCTGCCTGTGGCCGTGACGCAGATCGTCACATCATTAACAGCCTATAAATGTCTACAGCTGAGCAAAGCCTCTTCTAACAAGAGAAGGTTTGAGCATTAATCACCACGCTTGCTCAATGCGGATTGGCAATTACAAACTTATAATTAGAAATTATAAGCCCAGGGTTTCCTCACGATGGTTTCCTTTACCGTTTGTCAGCGGTATCTAGATAATCTTAGAAAGCACATATAGCTCGGAAAAAGTCACATTGGTACTTGCTGTCGGTAGGTTTCGAGCTCGCACCCTCATTCATGAGAAGTCTAAGTCTTAGTCTAAATCCTAAAGTAGTCGAAGTCTATTTAATTAGGCACATCCCCAACTAACCCTTCGTTCGCCCTCCGTGATCAATGATCGCTGATCTTACAGGAAGGGACAGCGGGAACAAAAAGGTACAGATCCGATCTAAGCTTATTTGTAGAGGCTAACCCGCTCACCGCTGCCGATTGTTCGTTATCTAGCGCTTGGGTACGTTTAATTCGAAATAACAAGGGATTCATATGTTAGTGGATGTTAATAGCTGTTGTTTTTGTTTGGTAGTGTTTAAGTAAGTGATTTGGATGTGGTCTTGGCGACTGAAGGGTTTTAGGGCTTTGAATATTGGTAGATTTTTTATTTGGTTGTTCATATTAAGTTTTCCATCCACATTAACATTCCACAGTTGTGTTAAGTGGTTATTCTATGTGTTTATGAGGGTTTGTCACATTTCTATGCTCTGTACAAGTCATGGTCAGGTTTATCAATAGTAGCTGCTTTCTGGTTTCTGTCAAATATGTAGTCTCATAACATTTAGGTAAAGTGTAAGAATAGAATAGAATACAACTTTATTGTACACCATTAATAATATAGTACACACAGAAAAGAAAATGACAAACATAAATACAAATAATAATGAGCACAAAGGCGGTCTTATCACTTATAGTGATTTCTACCAGACAACCTTTGGGTGGATATAATGAAAAGAAATATTTAGACGGTTTGAGTACTAAGAAAATAAATAAGTAGTAATAATACATACACATACATATAAACATGCATACATATACATATAAACATGCATACATATACACATACACACACACATACACACATACATACATACATATATACATACATATTATAGACAATAGTGACATGCATTGGTATCTTAACAATATAGTTTTTTTTTTAATTATCGTTTTCTCCAAGTCGATGGCCAAAACCAGGAACCAAAACAAAGTTAACATAAACACGTTGCTTTCACACTGTAATTTGACTTTCATTATAGAGATACTGTAGTTAGCTGCCATCTGTCATACCCACAGTTTTCACCAGTTATCTTTGAGTTGAGGCCTCATACTCAACCATTCAACCAACGCATCAACTTCATCAAAATCTACCCAACGACCTCACAAACACAAGTATAAATAAACACACACAGCGATCAACTATTAATTCCCCTATTTAAATCCATTAGTACTAAAATGTGAAATATTTTGTCCAAATGGGGCGCTACGGGTCAAAGGAGGACTTGGCCAATAAATCATGGAATGCCTAGAATAGTCCGGAGTAGCGTCGTGCCCTAAGTAATTAGCGATGCCTAATTAACTTCGGTTTAGTTAGCAAATGGTTGGGTATTGGTACTGGATGCAACTGAGATTATAGATTGTGTGTAATGCTATGTGATTGTACTAGGATATCGGAATTAAAGTAGGTGGTTAAGGAAGTAGTTTGGATCAATTTTAGGCTTTGTTGCTTTTGTTTTTTAAGTCGTTTGTTGATTAAACGCGTACCGTGCAGACCGCGTACCGTAAAGATACATGTAGTTAGAATCAATTTTGGGTATTGTTTATTGGTTTTTTTCTTATGTAGGTAGTGAAGTACAGTTTTAAGTGTGGGAGAGCCATGCTTCGGCACGAATGGGCCGGCTCCACCGGAGTGATATCACGGCCTCAAAGAAAACCGACGTGAAGCAACGCTTGCGTTGTGTTTCGTTGTGTGAGTGAGGTTACCGGAGGCCCAATTACCCTCCCCTTCCCCAATCTCCCCAATTCCTGAATCCCCAACGATCCTCAAACTCCTAATCCCAAAAGGCCGGTAACGCACTTGTAACGCCTCTGGTGATCCAGGTATCCGTGGGCTACGCCGATCGCTTACCATCAGGTGATCCGTCTGCTCGTTTACAGGCTAATGCCATAAAACTCCATAAGTGTCATAAAATGCCATAAGGCTCACCTTCTTTTACGTGGGTCTGCGTGCGTACGACTGGGTTCTGAGTTTGTTTCGGCATGTCTTCTCAGAGTAGTCAATGAATAAGGAAATGTCGACCTCATCGTTCGCTTGAAAAATTGACGTGTAAAAGTACTACCTTGTGGCCTATTTGTAGAAATAAATTCGCTTGTTTCACTAACGGCTGGCAAATATTAAAGGTTCTATGTGATTATTAGTGTAGGTACCTACCCTTTTCAATAAAGTACTTTTCTAACAATCTCAAAAAACTGATTTAAATTCCTCTAATTACTTACTCATTTATTCAATTATAAATCTTACTTCTAAAAAAATAAGGTTGGTATCAGATTGTAATCAATAAATTAACTTAGAGGCTAGATAAAATGCTCCGTATAAGGCATACGAATGTTGCAGGAACTGTAATGTCGGTATAAAGTACACAGTCGATATGTAAGTATCGGAATTAAATCCATTTTGTATTTCCAATAGAAAGTACCTATAATATGTACACGTTTCTGGGCAAAAGTGAATATTATTATCATGGCCTGGAAATAATAAGTCGAGAAAACGCTTCATGGGTTTTTTTTAAACAGAACATTAGGTATGTCTATTTCTCAACTAGCAGTAGGTTTCCTTGTTTCCTTTAAGGTTTTATTTTACCTTTTCTAAAACCATTTTCGAAACAGGACCTTGAATCCTTGCTCTTTGATGTGTTTGGTAGAATATTGATTCAGAATCTGAATGAAGATTCTCTAGTTTTCCCACTGATATTCAGGAATATTACAATATCCATAAAACTATCTTATTCATCCAAGTCTTATCAAATTCAAATTTCTTAAATGTTTAATATAATGAAAAAACATATTATCTCCCACTTGTCTAACTATCTGTCTACCTATCTATCTACACCTCCCACCATCATTCAAGTGAAGCTATGTTATAGCGTATGCACAAGCTCACCCTTCTCCCACGCAAATACTACAAACCTTTTTAAAGCTAACCTCATTTCCTGTCATGACCTATGAATCAACAGGCCGGTAACAAACATAAAAAATAAAAACTTATTTACGTATAAAGAGTTCCATATTCAAATCGAGGCACGATTAGCGTCCAAGATGGCGACGCGGCCGATTTTTGTCCAGCGATACAAATTTCAATTTCCTGTTTTAGTTATCACACCACAGTGATCTAAGTTTGACAAATAAGTTCATTTTGACGAGTCGCCCGGTGACGGAGCGAGTGATTTATCATTTTAAATGATCGTATCCAGTAGCTGCCATATTGGAAATCCGATAAAATGTCGAGTATCACCAACGGACAGTCACTATCTTTTTGTTGTGGGTTAAGCTTATTCAGTTAAAATTGGTCCTTTATATCTACAATGATGTCTTAACAATATTTCTTCCACGCAAGCTTATCAATCTTCGTCCGGTTGTGACATTTTGATTCATGAGTTATCTTACGTTTCCAAACAAATCTTAAAAGTTTAACGATCGTCTTAACAAATAATAACAAACTTGGTTATTCCATATTGTTTACTCTGTGGATAACACTTTAAAGCGCAATTTGTGTTAAAGGGTTGCCATTAGGAACCTAAACACTACGCTTTAAGTACCGCTCAGCGTTGTGCCAAAGTAACATAAAGTCTATAACGTTCCAAATGACATTACAAAAACCGTCAGCAGAGCGCTCTGACGTGCAACAAGTCATTTCCTTCGGCGAAGCAACAAAAGCGAGCCACCGACTCCCCAACCACTATTACCGTCATGGGGTTACTTAAAATTCAAATAAAGCGAAAAAGCCGCCTTTACTTGGCCGGGCCGCGTCGAAATAGCGAAATAATTGCGACGTAGGCTCTTAAATCTGTGAGCGCGTCATTTGTTTATTAAGGGTCCGAGCCGCAGGGCCTTTTAGCATAAATACTGTGGCAGCAGTAGACAGTCGGCCGCGTCTACATAAACCGAGAGAACAGACTAAACTCACTTTATGCGAACTACAAGTGAACCGACGCGATGGCGACGTTGTCGGAAGCGTTCGCCGAAATAAAATACTTTGAAGAGTACTTACTGTGTTCTGCGTAGTTTGCAATTGTTTTTAAAGACCACTATGGTTGTTCTTAGGGCTGCCTTCGAAAATACAGTAGCACATTTACTTTTAGTTCGTTTCTTTGGAAACAGTTCTGCTCCATGCGTCCAGTCTTTTGCTGAACATTTATTACTGGTTAGTACTTAATGAGTTTGATGGTTTAAAGTAACTGTTAACAATTTTGTTGTACATGTAGCGACTGTCATTTTAAAAAATAATGTTTGGAACATACCGTTTGCGGTATGAGTAAAATAAAGTTTACATGCCGAAAACCTTTCAGATATTCCGCTGGTAAAGGCTGATTTACAAAACAAAGGAGGGACATAATTGTTTATCACTTATAAAGGAAAATGGTCTGAAACAAAAAGAAATCACTGGCTCAACGTAAGACGGCGGTACCAGGCGGACATACGCGTAGAGTAGTGGCCGGTGCGGCGCTGTCATCGCGTGCGCGCGCACACATAAATCCGACGACGACATTCTTTGCGGCCACCGCCGCCGCCGATCTGTGCTCCTGGTACAAACAGCGACGGAACGGAGTTTGCTTTTGAAATTGTTACATTATGGTAGCTTCATAAAGGCATCTGTAACAAGGAAAACGCACCATATACAGTAGTTTATCAGGAATACTGATAATACACACATATTTACTTTAAAATGAGCTCACAAGTCTCACACGATTCTGATTTGTAACAACAACGTGAAAAAACGGATTTGTTCTTTGGAGTCGCGTATATTTTTATTAGTAAAGTTCCATTGAAATTGGAATTCAAACAGTAAACTCATTCAAGTATCGCTTACTTAAGTCGTAACGCCTTCAGAGAATCGTAGTAACCCTTTTACTTGCGCGTCACGATATTAATATTGAATCGTGTAATAAATTTATATCGTTTAATAATCACCAAATGAGCGGTTGGCGTAATAATATAAATCTGTACGCCGGCGCAGGTTGCAGTAACAATCAAATTTAATGTGCATCACATAGTGATGCGCGAGGGCACCCACGCTTCGCCCACGGTGAGTAAGGTGGCCATGCTTATTGAATAGTAATAATATGAATTTATTAAGATGATTTATTGCTAAGGGGAATAAATCTGATTTCAATAATTCACACATCTCTGTGTCCAGTGGCATAGTTGGTAAGCTCAGCTCCTAAAGTAAAACCCGATGATATTATAATATTAGGTAAACAGGTTTCCTCTTCAACTCATGGTGTTGTTTTGTTCCCAATTTAAGAAGATTGTTTTTACTCTTTCTCATTAGACGCAACAGTATAGACCGTACGCAATTCTTACTCTTTACCTCGGAGATGATGACCATGCAGTATGATTTCTGTAGGTCTGTCCTTAAACTAAGACCAGCCACTGAGAGACCCGTCTATCAGTGGAGTCAGACAATGCCCACATCAGCATTTTCGACTTTTTGGTAAGCCTTTTTCAGCAATCACAGTCGTGGACACATTCATGATTATTCAATAACTTTCAAACATCTCAATAACAACCGAACATCGAAGCACAGTAACCGTAAGTAGTAATTGCACAGCATCACAGCCAGATTTACCTATTTAGGTATTAGATGAGAAAAATAACATTGCGTTTGTCAACAATATTTATTATGGACACAGTTAAAGGATAGGCTTAGCTTTAAAATCATCGCCATCAGCCTATGATCATACCACCGCTGAGAATACACCTCTCCTCACATAGAGCCATTGAGGTTTACAGATACCTACTTTTAATCATCTAAATCTGCATGTAACTAGGACTTGTCCCACGACCCTGCCTCCATATACATCCCCTAATAGCAAAGGCACGATTTTTCCAGCCAATCAATAAAACGATCGGACGGTGAACGAAACAATCGTAGTTATTTAATATCTTACAGTTTCGCAAGATATGACCTTACTACGTAGGTAAATGAATTAGAAATAAGAATGACTAATCGTCGTTGTTAAGTACTTACATTGTATTTTTAGATCTAGTACTTACCTAGTATGCGTTAATGAAGATGGTACCTACCAGACGTATTAAAATTCGGAGACGCGGAGAACCTAACGGGTAACCGGGGCTCCGGCTCGACGTGCAGGAGAAGGAACGAGGTGGTTTTCAGTCAGTGAGAGTCTGACACTAAGGCGGGAGCAGTCATTCGACGATTTTCCCCCCTTAAAAAAGGCGTATTAAAATTGTTGTTGTTAGAAGCTATTAAAATGTTAACTAAAAATCGCGGGTTACTCACTTGAATATACTGAGAAAAGCTCTACTAGTTTCGAGCCACAGAGGGGCTCTTCCTCATGAGCAGCGTGTGTGGTCGCTATAAATATGTGTTGAAAATCGCGCATAGGTAACTTCTTAACGTCTGATAAATTAAATTATAGGTAGTATCAGTTTAAAGATGCGAAGACTGACAATAGACAATCTATACGCAGGTTTTTTTTAAGGGGTGAAAATCATCGAATGGCTTCTCCCGCCTGGGTGAAGCGGAGGGAATGTCAGACTCTTACTGACTAAAAACCACCCCGTTCCTTCTCATGCACGTCGAGCCGGAGCCCCGGTAACCCGTTAGGTTCTCCGCGACATACGCAGGCTTAGGTCGCCTCCAACTGGCATATCTGGAACTTAGAAGTCATTGGGGGAGGCCTATGTTCAGCTGTGGACGTCTTGTGGTTAATATGATGATGATAATGATAATGCAGGTTTATTTAATTCCATAAGTTACCAATTGTATTCATGCAATTCGATTAGCGTTAAGGTCATTTGTCTAAGAGAGCAGACCCTCTTACACAAGTAGCCGTTTCCAAAAAGTTTTTTTTTGTTTTCCGTGGAAATCTTTGTTTTGGAATGATTATTTATCGCGACAGAACAGTTAATGAGCTCCCACAGCGCATTATGAAATTCAGTAAGTTTTAAAAACACAACGGCTAGTCAATTCCGAAATAATGTCAATTACTTACTTACAGAATTTTATAACTATTATTTATATGACTGCCTCGTTGGCTGAGTGGTCACAAGTGCGACTGCCGGGCAAGGAGTCTCGGGTTCGAATCCCGGGTCAGGCAAAGTACTACTTTGTTTTTAAAAAAATCCTCAGTGGTAGCACGGAGTCTGGAATTGTGCGAGGTATATGGCAATAGGCTTACCCCCTATTACATGGGACTCAAAACATAAATAGTGAAAAGTGGGTGTTACATTGTACAGTGGCTTTAAGTGCCGTAATGTGCACCTCTGCCTTCCCCTTCGGGGATAAACGGCGTGATGTTATGTTATGGTATTTATATGTATATTTATATTGGCAACACTGCTTTATTTTTCTGTCTCTTTCTTCTTAGTTTTGCCGGACGCAAGTGAAATATAAAAGAGCAGATAAAATGAAGACTTCAAGTATTAGCAAGAGCCCCTCTGTGGCTCTAAACTAGTGGAGGAGTTCTCAGTATATTCACGTGATTATCCTGCGATTTTTAGTTAATTTAGTATATCTACGGTCATGTTATTGCCAAATATAGGTACACTTCCTCTACCTTTAATCTCGCTCTATACATATTTAGATAGATATATGTTCACAAATATAGAAGAGATTGTTTAGAGCTATCTATTATAACCACAAAATTAAGTGGAGACACTAGGTATAGTTTGCTAGATTTTCTAACTTTGTGATCATATCTACACATTCACGACATTACTGAATTTCCTTTAGTATGTCACGAAAAGCATATGAAAAATAACTGACACCTTTTCACTAACGATAGATCAGTAAACATAGCTTGTAGATTCTCATAACTACTAATTTTCTACGACCATGCAATCGAACCTGAGACTTTATCATCGCCTTTACATCGAATGGATTAACGTGACAGTCGCGATTCGGTCTTACATACATACCTACACCACTTACAAAATCTTAATCAACGTTCAAGACCAAAAATTATGCAAAAACCGCAAAGTTCATCAAACCCTTACAACGCTCATCAAACCACACACGGCGAAGCGTGAGGGTTGGGATCTACGCTAAGATCGTACAGCGCCATCTCTCGGCGGGGCGGGGCACCTCACGAGAGATGACGTCACCGCCGGCGGCGCGCGCGCTGATTGAGCGATGAACTTTGCTGCGCCGCGTCGATCATTTCACGTAGGTATTATTATTAGCTATAGTTTATACGAAGGATTATCCATTCAGATTTTTGTCGACAGGATGTTGGTTATTAGTGAGATTAATCGATGTGGGAGTAATCAATGAGTCGAGGTGAGCGATGTATGCACGTGATGTGAGGTGATATATTATTGTCTGTCTCGTCTTCAATTGCTATACGAGTGCTTCAGACGTTGAACTTTAATTGTTATGACTAGAATAGCAATCACATTCTCTGTTATGTACAAATCTGTAGGACTTTTTTTTAAGGGGGAATATCATAGAATGACTGCTCCCGAATGGGTGAGCCGGGAAGGAGTGTCAGACTCTTACTAACTGAAAACCTTCCTGTTCCTACTCCTGCCCTTCGAGCCGGAGCCTCGGCAACCCGTTAAGTCCTCCACAGCAAATCTGTAGGATAGGTAACCTATTAATTACCCACGTGATGCCCGCATTTTCTTCCAGAAGTAACTTGCTTCTGTTTTTTATAGAATTATCCACATAGTATTACTTTGATGGAAATTTCTACGTTAAATTTTGTAGGTGGCCATTTATCTTATTATATAAACGTCTACAATATTTCAAACCTTTAACATTTTAAAAGACGGGGCAATTTTTCAATGCTCAGATAATTTTTAACTGAGGAATAACATTAAATATTTAATATTATTTAACAATACTTCCATACTAATAACTGTCAATTCTACAATCCTACAGTTAAGATTTAACTGATGATTGAAAAATCGGCCTTTAATTATAAAAAGTCCCTATTAAAGACTTAAAGATGATGTGCCCAATTTCCCATCATCCTGTACAAGTAGGCCGTTACAACATCGTTCGCAAGCACTTATTAATAACGAAGAAAGCTGCACTGAATCTCTTGATCGGCAAACAATGGGTGTGCACGGATACCCGCGAACCCAAAGCAAATATTATTTATTACAATATTCAGCTTTTACAAAATACATGCAACGAACGTTTAAAAATACGACACGGTAAAGATGGTCGTGTTTTTTTTTATGCGAATGACAGTTATGTAGTCTGTGGTCAATGCAGATATTCGGATACAGGTGGGACTTCCCTATGATATAAATTAAGTCTCGTTATTTAAATCAAAGTAGGTGCTATTTTTTTTAAGTACGAGTAAATAACTATGGATGTTCAAATTCTTTTTTCAACTATTTATTTTCCTACACGTATTTGTTGTTAAATTCTTATTTAACTTTAACCACCTTCTAATATGTTTGACTAGTTCGTCCCTATTTAAGGTACAAAATTATTTGAAGTATACAGAGTTTTCAATGTTAATAACAAATAAAATGAAAAAAACCTGTGATTCAGTTAAATTAATTCTACAAGAAATAGTTTAGTACCTACTTACTTTAGTTTCTATTTAACTTAATGCTGACAGCTTCATCATAGCTGAGAGGTGAATATTAAAACAAACATGCCCATCTTAATCGTAGCATGAACATCAATACTTGAGCTAAGCGCAAGGATTTATTTATAAAAATCCGCTTCAATGCCTTATTGAATAATCGACGGAGCGAAGATTGAAGATAGCGCCTCTCTCAACGCAAATTAATATTTTGCATCGACGAATTAATATAATTAGCCGTAATCATTATTTAGTTTTGTATGTTGCTTTATTCTGAAGGTTTAATGTATGGGAAAAACAGTTCTTGTTTGATTTTTTGGTACAGGAAATGTAAACCGATGTTAACATTTTTTGAAGTCATCTGTGCATGACTGATGTGGGCAGGGCATTGGCAAGATTACTTAAGTGAGTATTTTCGAACCTTTTCGTTCATTATCCATACCTGACATTTTTTCAAAGTTGCACTGTTATTATTGCACATAAGTACTATTCTGTCCGTATAGTTTAAAAATTGGAAGCAGAAATAATAAAAACAGCACCATCTCTGGGTTAAGTCTAGAACTACATTCACTTAAAAAAAGATAAACGTTCCATTTTTGTAAACAAGAGTCTTTAAAATTAATCAGCCAAGCAAATAAAGATAAACGATTTTGTACATAAGAAAATAATTTTAAATTAAAAATGTATTTAATAAATATAAGTAGCAAAAAATATGAGACAGAAATACAAAATCGTGACGCTAAAATATCACACGTTTCATTTCCACTACTTGTAACGGAACGGCATCCTTATGTCAACGCAAACAAAACTATGTCAAAATTAATTCTAAATTTCGTGTAAAAACAACAACAAAATCACACAACAATTTATGTGCAGCAATCCATGTGCTCCTTTTATTTGTGTATATAATAAAGAAACGTCGTGATGGCTGAAAAGTAAGTTGTTTTACGTATTTACGCTACCACAAAATCCATGTCAACATTCTATGCTTATCGTAGAAAGAATTGTAAAAGTAAAAAATGCGTTGTTTTGGTAATAGATTTGTCGTAAAATTTTATTGTTAGCACTAGTTATATGTTTGTGGAGACATAAGAAATGTTTCACAAAGGTCATGGTATTAATTATGATGTGTATTCGTTGCTTCCTATTTGCTCAGTTTGTCAAAGCGAATGCGAATCAAACTGTAATGTCAGGCGCATAACAGTAACAACCGAATAGTTTCGGTGCTAACTAGATGTTGACATAATTCTTCTCTAAAACTATTTTTATAGAAATCATTTGCTGAGCTGTGTTAAGCAAGTTGAAATATGCCCACATGCTGATTTTCAAGATGGAGATCTCTAGTTATTAAACCTCTTTTCTTAATTAATTCATTATTTTTCTAAAGTAGAACTAGAACTTGTGTTCACACAAACAATAATAATGCTGGCATGTTTTTTATCAGAAAGGTAGCCTGTCTTTGCCTTAATGATAATTTAATCAATCATTTTAACTTGATCTTGATTACCTATGTTGTGTTATAGGTATCAAAAACATAAATCTTAATATTTTGTTGAACACATTTGAGATAATAAATGATATTATTGTTACATAATAAGTAAATGATTACTTTAGTTATGAATCTTCCAAACAGATATCAAATCTTTTAGGGCCTACAATAATCTTAATGACCTTCTAGACAGTTCTAGATGAGGGCATGCTAAAGCTTTCCTATAACATCTTGACAAGTACAATCATCACATCAGCTGAAAGACATCCACGGATGTCCAGTATATCTTTAGTCCTCCCCTAAATAAATAGAAATATTAACAAATACCTAGGAAAAGACATGCTTGTTTTTATGCAACTTGATGGAAGACAAAGGATCATTTTAGAAAGGAAGATGGTACATTCATACTAATGTTGCTTGGACCTTGAACATAGTTTTGAGATGTACTTTATAATTACTATTTATTTTATACTATTTCATTTCTAATTTGGTCACTTAAAATTAACCTACTTGCAGCAAAACAATAGACAATCATTTACATAGTCTAAATGATTGTCCACTGACACTGTTTACATCATTATTATTATCCCCGAAGGGCTAGCAGGTGCACATTACGGCACTTAATGCCACTGTACAATGTAAAACTCACTTTGCACTATTTATGTTATGTGTCCCATGTGATAGAAGGTGAGCCTATTGCAATATACCGGGCACATTTCCAGACTCCATACTACCACTGAGAATTTTTTAAGAACCTAGTAATAATTAGCAGAGGCTGTCATTGTTGGTTCAAAATAGAGCAGAAATTCTATAACTCATGATACAATGAATGATGATGTAGGAAGATGATGATTTGTCATTGCCATCGGTCAGACAATAAAACAACTTGGACAAATTCCTTACAATACGTTCTTAAGATTTTGACTGCTTATAGAAAACTTGAAGGCAAATCCTTTGCTAACGTCGGGCACCGGTGACCCCCACGAAGTTTAATGTGTTAAAAGTATAATTTTTACACAGGTCTAGTGAATCAAGTCCGAGCGAGCCTGCCAGTACTCCGAGACAGGAGGCCCAACAGTCTGGCAACTGGTGGGATACTTGGATATCTTCCGCTAAGTCCAAGGTAAGCTACAAAATTACACATGACTCCCTTTCTCTTGGGAATTAGTTAAGTTGTTTACAAAAGAATGAATGTATTTATAATAACTATCGTTAGACTTCCTAAAGTCAGAGTAGGCTGCGCGATATCGCCGCTGCTCATGAGGAAGAACCCCTCTGTGGTTCGAAACTAGTAGATCTTTTCTCAGTATATTAACGTGAGTAACCTGCGATTTTTATTCAAAAGAATGAATGTTACTTATAAATAGTTACTCTAGTGTACTGGATCATGTCGCGGAGAACCTAACGGGTAACCGGGGCTCCGGCTCGACGTGCAGGAGAAGGAACGGGGTGGTTTTTAGTCAGTAAGGGTCTGACACTCCCGCCTCACCCAGGCGGGAGCAGTCATTCGATGATTTTCGCCCCTTAAAAAAAAAATAAAATAAAAGTGTACTGGATCATACACCAATGGTATGCAGAGTTAGGATCATTAAAATGCAGTTGGTAGACTCAATATTAGACCTCTGTTCTTCTGTCAATGTAACAGTCCCACTACAAATAAAGCAGCATATTGTTCAGATGAAGTTCTCTATGACAATAAACCACTCTAAAATTAAAAAGTAAATTTATTATAAACTGTGCATTAATAAAATTTATATCATTACTCATATTATAGCTTCTTTTTCTTTATATTCATTCTTAGGAAGTTGTTATTTGCTTTGTTTTACGATTATTATATGCATTACCTTTGTGTTCTGCAGCTTTGTTCTAACTATTTGCGTTTTAATAACTATTTTATTTACCTGTTTGTACAGTTTATTTTAAATTTTTCTAACATAAATTCCGTGTAATATTCTTGGGTAGAATACAATAAAGCAATAACACAAATAAGCAACATTTTCCCATCGCCCTTCAGCTCAGCTCTCAGTTATTTCCATTCATATTCCATATCTAATTTTATTGCTCTTATCATGTCATTGGCAGGTCCTTGATCAAAAGAGGATGCATACTGATTAAATAAAACCTCAAAAGTGCACTCGTTACGAGCGCCATCTACAAATGACATCCAAAAATCATTAACGTACTAAAACATAATATTTTGAATTACCGATGACTATATAAAAATAAGTTATTGAATCACGTTAGTTTGAATTATTCGCCATGACTAATCGTCGCGTATCTAATCGAAGTGCGTTCAACCGTTTAACGAATAAAGAAACAGTTTATATGGCAATGTTGAATCGGAGTTTACATACAAGTTCACTAACTATGTAAAAAATGCGCCGCCAAAATTGTGACCAATAGGAGTAAGGTTCAGTTGTGAAAACTGAATACACAACCGAGAGGTTTTAATCAGCATCATTAACCTGTTTTCGACCACTACCGAATAATGTCCAATAACAGACTGAACTCGATCTTCAGCACTGTATTTATTTATTTTATACCTTTGCTGATATCGTCCTTCCACCTAACTGAACTGGAGGCTGGAGGGTGTCCTACATTACGTTTGCCTGGGTTTTGACTTCCTTTAATGGCGTAGAAAGGTTCAGCAAGTCAATCTACTCCAATGTGAATCAGTTTTTCAATAGATTTCCGACTTTATTATGACTAAATCATAAAGTTTAAAAAAATGTTAATCTAGTGGCAGTATCAGTGTGTACTTACTTCTCAAAAACGAGCGCATATTGGTTGTGAAAGTCACCATCATAGCTTATTTAGCACTGTGCTATAAAACAGTTATAATACTGTACTTGCGTCAATATGCTACTGAAAATATATCATGAAACTACCGGGGTCATCAACACTAGTGGAAATGAGATTGACTCATTCTAGATCAAATATAGGTACGTCAGTAATCACTGGATAACTAATTTTCGCAATGCACATGCGAAAATGAACTCTGTATCTATGTATGTGGGTCGAATTTGCTCTGTAGTAAACTTATCAAATAAAAAAGTTAGTATTTTTGCGCCATATGGCGTAAACAAAGACGGCATTGATGATTGGAAACAAAACAGTTTTAAGCAAAAGATATAAACTCCTTGGTGCGTCAAAAGTGTTTTAGATTTTGGTTTTTGTTTTTAACTCAATCTTAGAAACTATCTTAAGAAGAATGTTGATAGTAAAAAAATTACTTATAAATATGTTTTATAGCTTTATCTCTAATTTTCCAACGGGGTATCCTTTGGTGATGGCATTCGTTAACGTAACCTATGAAAGGCCACGTGCCTACTTCCTGGTATATACTTATAACACTATCAAAGAATTGTGTGAAATGATTAAATATTTGTCACAATATAATAGTGTGAAACAGTGTGACTAAATCAACTTCACCTCATTATTGGCAATGGATACCAAAATGCAATGTTTCATATCTCACAATAATTAGTTTCGCAGATGATAACGACAAATGAGTTACGAATAATAGAAACCAGTGAAATAATACCAATGCTTTAAGTGACCTCTTTCTGGACACCTTGTGCGCCATCTTATTACAAATTACAACAAATAAAAATATTCCGTAGAGTATATTCTTTGATTCGTCAACAGCGTTCGATAAGGTCATCGTGTTTAAAACATGTGTAATGATATTCGTTCAATGCATCGCTGCCTTGAAAACTTGTTTGAAAGCATTAATTATTAAATACTGCTTTAAAATCAGTGTTTGTATAAACACCGGTTTATAAATAAGGTGTTTTCAAACTTGTATTGTGTGGGTGTTCCTTTGGGGGATGTATTGGGACCTACAACGTAATGTGTGTAGGTGATGAGATTGTACCTAATTGAATCTTCTTTTTAATGTTTTTATAGAGTTAGCAAATAGTTGATCAAGTATTCGACGCTTTGATTCACGAGCCCAATCATATTGTTAAGACACATCACACTTAACATTAAACACTCCTCACTATTCACGTTTACGGGAAATAGTGATTAGGGATTTTACAATAAAATATTAAGATGATACAATAGTTGAATATCTCAGCATATTATCACTATCATCTATACGGAGATTCAGCAATATGAGGCAAGTAACATCTCTTTTTGTAAAAAGGCCTTGCCTGTAGGCAAACACTCGGATTGCTTGTAGTAAAAAATATTCCTTTTTAGTACAATCGATCCCCAAAAAATATAATAACAATAAAATATGTATGTCATACAATAAACGTAGATTACATGTGGTTAGATTTTATCAAGTAAAATAAACTTATCGAACTTTTTATAAGTCTATGCCCTTGACCTTATAGTTATTAAGATTACGCAAGTAAGTCGCGTCCTTGGGTGATAACGTCGGTCTAAAGTATTATATTTGATACCTGTGATAACTAAAACTTAGGTCGTAAGGTTATGTGGATAAGTAGATGATTTTTGGTGAATGTATTATGAAATCAATTGCACACTTTCATATTTCTGTTTGCAATTAAATTTGCGTTACCGTTTTGCACATTCTATCTTATTAAGTGCATCACATCAACGTCATTAGGGTTATTTTCTTTAGTCACTGGATTTATTTTAATTTTTTTATGAGGGGAAAATCATCGAATGACTGCTCCCGCCTGGGTGAGGCGGGAGGGAGTGTCAGACTCTTACTGACTAAAAACCACCCCGTTCCTTCTCCTGCACGTCGAGCCGGAGCCCCGGTAACCCGTTAGGTTCTCCGCGACTTAGTCACTGGATACAATATAAAGAAGGGGCGTTTGTCCAGCAGTGGATATCTTCCGAATCAGAAATTCCAGCTGATGACGATAAATCATACATATCTCTAGGAGTTATCCGTACTTACCAATATACGGATGGGTTTTGTCCGGTTCTTTACAATAGGGTACTTGCCAACAAGTCAAATTCAATACTTTTTTCGAACTGTCAAAAACTATGTTTTCTATGAATTTGGTACGATATTGTGTATAGTGACGTCACGTTTTTATAGCGTCAAACACCATACTTATTTCTTAAAAAAATGCTGGAAATATATTAAAATTAAGTTGGTCATAAAATCAACAAAATGAAAGTGTGATTTATTTTTTAGTATTTTATTGTACTGAACAGTCGAAATAATTTATTTTTGACTAAGAAAATTCCACACTTATACGACCTATTTGAGCCTCTGTTAAGTATAGATGTTCGGGATATAAACACAAGTTTTTAAAAGAAATACTTCCTTACGGTTTATTAACCTTAAGTTGGTTGTTCGAGGGAAATTCGGTATGGTGATAACTTTTATCTTAGATAGGCAATACTTAATTACACCTTACACTCAGTTTGTCACGCAAATATACAGCTACTGATTCCATCACTGAATCACCGCATAAAGCGTTTCATTTCACTTCAAGTATTTTGATAAGACCGCTAAGGAGTGGAATGCTTTGCTAGAGTTTGTGTCAAAGTCTAAAGTCAAAGCATTTATTTCAATTAAACCATAGTTTGGTACTTTTGAAACGTCAACAAATACAAAATAAATAATAGTCTGTCAGTCAGTGAAACTAGGTGAAGCTAGGTGCTCATTCCAAAAAGTAGATTCGAATGGAGAAGAACGAGCAAGAAACTCCATTCGTAACATGTGTTTCCCGAAGAGGACTCCGGTATCTTCCAAGTCTCAAGTGAATAGGTTGCTTATAGGCAGACGTGCTCCATTTTTGACCGCTCAGCATCAGGCAAGATAGAAGCAAAAAAGAAAAAAAAGCTAACAAAGATTGCGAAGATTTCTACGACACTTCCTCTGTCCTCATTCAAGAAAGTTATACAAATAGTCTACAAATGATTTTTCATCTAATCAAAATTTCACCTTATTTGTATAGCTATATGATACATTATAATAATCTATGTAGGCCAGTGTTGTAAACAATATGAACTTTATCTCCCGTATTTATATTGCTATATACAGAGATATATTATCATCTAGATAAAACTTTAAGTAATAACCGGTGTACGCTAGATAAAAATACGAATTGCAAACTTTTCTTTGTTTTTACTTACGAGTTTTCTCTGTCGTAATATTAATTGCGTCGCAGTTGCAAACTTTTTTTAATAATTTTATCAAAATTCACGGTCATTTTGTATCAAACCAGCCGATGACGTCATATTTTTTTTTGCTCAAATTTCATGTTTTTGAGAGTAGCCCGCCATATCCTCCCAAAACCGTTGCAACTCCTGTAAGCCAGGATCTACAACCATGAAAACACTAGAACACTAAAGCCTGGCGCGTCCCAGAGACATAGTAACTAACTGTCTTGGTTCCCGAATCGAAGTGAATCAAATCAGAAGATATTATAAGAAGAAAAGAAAGAAAAAAGAAAAAAATCTTCAAATATCATATAGTAATGAATGAAAGATGGAAATGATAAGTCTAAATAGAAATAATGCTCTCCCGCTTTTTGGGAACACAATCTATAGCTAGGCCTTCAGAAACTTACACATGCCTTCTAAGAAAAAAAAAATCATAAAAATCTAACATAAGCCCAGCTTTTATTCAATATTATTTGGTTTCCAGTCGGCAGAGGTGTACACTATGGTGAAGAAGGACCTGGACGAGATAGGCACCGCCGTCAAGAGCGAGGCCAGCCACGTGTTCAGCACCACCTCCACTGTCATCGGGAAGACGCTGAAGGTAACTCATCTTAAGAAAGAGGATCTTTTTAAGGAGGCAGATCGGCAAACGAACAGACGGATCACCTGGTGCTAAGCAATCGACACCCGCCATCTGGACACCTGAAGAGAGGAGATAAAGCACCGACTTTATTTATGTTAGTCTTAGACTATGGTTGACGAACATTCTGGACTGTTGCTAAGAAAGAGACTATAGCTCTTGTTTTTAAATAAAAAAGACTGCCCCACACTTAGGATTTTCTCCTATGACGTGGGTGCGTTTACAAACATGCAAGTTCACATACACATGACACGCAGACCCGGAACAACAATATGTGGATCACACTAAGATTTGTTCCGTGCGGGAATCGAAACTTTGCGTGGCAGCCAGTTGCCCAGCCACCGCGCCAACCATGCAGTCAAATCCTTAATTTTATTCAACTCACAAAAAGTAATAAAACACTAAAATAATTGTTAATTTGGTTCCACAGTTGGATGTACCAGAGTCACCAGCAAATGTAATGAAGAAAAGTTTCAGCAGCTTCATTGGTTAGTACTGAGTAATCACTTAATTACTTACTTAATGATAAAGTGCGCCTTTCATCATCATCCACAGCCTATAAATGCCCACTGCTGAGCAAAGCCTCTTCTCACACGGAGAAGGTTTGAGCATTAATTACCACGCTTGCTCAATGCGGGTTGGCGATTACAAACTTATAATTAGAAATTGAAAGCCCAATAGGTTTGAGCATTAATCACCACGCTTGTTCAATGCGGTTTCAAACTTATAATTAGAAATTATAAGCTCAGTTTTCCTCACGATGTTTTCTTTCACCGTTTTGTCAGTGGTGACTAGATATACTTAGAAAGTACATGTAACTCGGAAAAAGTCACATTGGTACTTGCCGTTGGTACGTTTCGAACCCGCACCCTCATGCATGAGAAGCGGGCGCCTTAAACCTCCGGGCCACCACGACATTTTACAAGTGCACCTTTACCGATCTATTTTATTCTACCGTCTTAATCACGAACAAAGCTTTACGAAATAAAGATCAGCTTTACGAGTAAATAATATAAACTTCGATGTATCCGTCCAGGTCAAGTCAGCACAGTGCTGAACCCGGAACCAGATGACGATGATGACACAGAGGTGATCCTGTCATCTGGGGACACCACCATGCTCTCCACATACAAGGTAATCTCATCGCAATCATATATTAACCTTCTATTAGCCATGATCACTTAAATACATATGTACATAGCTCTTTCATTTTTTTTCTTTAATGTTACTGAAGCAATCCTATATGCATTATTTTTCATTATTTCTTGTCCATATGACTCCTTACATAAGCAATGCTTATTTTTATCTCGTCTTTAAACTTATTTTTCTTTGTTATCACTTGCCTAACTATCAACCATGATTGGCATCATCGGCCTATAAATGCCCACTGCAGTGCAAAGCCTCTTCTTACACAGAGAAGGTTTGAGCATTAATCACCAAACTTGCTCAATGCGGATTGACGATTTAAAAATTGTAATTGGAAATTATAAGCACAGGTTTCCTTACGGTGTTTTCCTCCACCGTTTGTCAGTGGTCTAAATAATCCTAGAAAATACATATAATTCGGAAAAAGTCACATTGAAAGAAAGAAAGATTACAGAAATAACAAGTAAAAATAAAAAAAAAAAAACAAAACAATGTACACGGTGCAAAAAGGCCAGTGCTCAGGTAAAATACCGTGTCATTAGTACTTGCCGTTGGCAGATTTCGAATCCGCGCACTTGTGCATGAGAAGCGGGCATCTTAAACCATGATTATTCGCTGCTGCACTGCTTATTCCGATTATGCCTCATAATAGCGAATAATTAATCTGTATTCTAAACATTATTTTACATGTTATTGCCTTCTTCCAATATACAGAAAGAACTAGAAGCTCTCCAGCGCGTAGATGCAACATTCATAGTACCAGCATACAGCGCGGAGTTCGAGGCCTGGCGCGGAAGCCTGGAGTCGTCGGAGGCCGGCCTGATCAGTCTGTCCGCCGCAGCCAGGCGGCTCGAGGCCAGTCCTACGCTCAAGGCACAGTACGACAAACTTGTGCCTGATGCCGTCTCTCATGACGATTTTTGGGAAAGGTAAGAATGTTTTTTTATACTACTTTTAGTCGTAGCAAAGTCTTAGGCCCATCTGATGTTAAACTGTCTGCGTAGACTTAATACACAAGCAACTTCAAAGGTATCATTATTAATCATATAATTTTATATTAAATTGCGCAATTTGCGCAAAATTCGGGAATCTTTAACTTTCCATAAAAATGATTGCGCAAAAATGGGTGTTCAGAACTCTCATTTGTCAGATGAAATATAGCGTATGTTACGTGGAGCCGTGGAGGACTTAAAGGGTTGCTGGGGATACGGCTCGAAGAGTGGGAATAGGAACAAGGTTTAGTCAGTAAGAGTCTGATACTCCCTATCTCCAGCGGGAGAAGTCATTGGATGATTTTTACGTCACACACGCCACTACTTGAAAGGGTACTACTTTCAAAGTCGAGCCGATCGCTTCAAATTGCATAATGGGTCTGATACCCAGGTAGATTTTGTAGTGGAATTGATTGTTGTTTAATCACTCTATTACCACTCCACAGGTATCTATTCCGCGTGGCCTTGCTACAGGACCGCCTGGCGGCGGCGGCCCGCAAGCAGCCCCAGGAGCAGCCCTCCACCGACCCTGTACTGGCACACCTACCCATGCAGGCGGCCGCGCCCGTTGTACAGTCAGTATTAATTATATAAGAATCATAGCAATTGGCGTTCCATAATCTCTGCCTAACCCCATGGGAGACCCCGGGCGTACGGCGCGTCGCGTTCCACGCGCGCCTCAAAGAGCCATCAGACCACCACCGATGGGGCCCAATAAGGCTGATGCCGATACGGAGCCGCGGAGAATCTAACGGGTTACCGGGGCTCCGGCTCGAAGTGCATGAGTTGGAACGGGGTGGTTTTTAGTCAGTAAGAGTCTGATACTCCCTCCCGCCTCACCCACGCGGGAGTAGTCATTCGGTGATTTTCCCTCCTTAAAAAAACACCCATGAGGAGCCACGCGTGAGATTGTGTATGTATGTAAAATTATAGTCCTTATAATTGCTGCTCCTATGAGCAGCCCTTCATTTTTACAGGATCTTAAACAATGGATTTTTAATTATTTCTGTGATGAGAAGGCCAAATAAGCTAACAGATCATCAGCAATATCAGAGAATTCAAATCAGCATAAGTCTTCCACGATAACCGATAAAAATAAATCCAAGTGGAATTGATCTTCACGCAAAATTGTTTAATAATTTCATTTGAACTTAATTTTCATGTAATTAAGATGTATCATGTTGACAATTGTAATTGTGGCGTAAAAGTTCAGCTCACAAACTTAAAAACGTCTCCCAATCTCATTCTAGGAGCCCGAAGAAGGTCCTCTCGGGTTTGGAAGAAGAGAAGCCATTTGAAGCCCCCGAAATGGACAACGTGGTCACTTGGGAAGACGGTAAGTCAACATAGATTTACCGTCGTAGCATATCGATACAATGGATGCTTCTAGTAATCGATACTGTAATCGATTACTCTGTAAGCCATAATCGATTCGAAATGTCCCTGTTTATTAATCTTACTTTATTATATAATCTCAAATTGTATTTTCATGAATAAAACCTCTGTATTAAATGTTGTTTTTATAATCCCGTATCGTATTTATTTATTTGTGCACCATATCTCGGCTTATTATCTAATGAAAGTAAGAAAATAATGGAAAGTTCTGGAACTATGTATGCACGCAATAATCGCACTTCTGTACAGAAGACTTCGCCAACGACGTGGAACTGACAGAAGAACAACAAACTCTACTTCTAGAAGAATACGAGAGGGAGATCGCAGGTAAGAAGACTAAACAAACTTGTTCCCGAGACATAGCCAACAACAACACAGATAAAACAACGAGCACAGACAATAAAAAATCAAAAACCGCACAAACCAGAGACAAGATGAACAATAAGACTTCAAATAAAAATGGCAGGTCACCGAAAAAGGCGCCAAAATCTGACGTTTGTGGAAATAATTTAGTTGAAGATTATTTCGGTGACAAAGAGGTTAAAGATGATGCTAGCGCCAATTCTGACGAAAGTTGGGAGAAGGAATTTGAAATTGATGACGTCGTTGAGCAAAAAGCATGAAGTGATCCGGCCATATTGTAATGTAAGGATAATATATAGTCCGGGTACATTGTGCGTCGCGACATATTGTGACGTCATACTAAACCAGCCATACTTTCCAGATAATCAACTGTCTCTTCTAAACTGAACCTTATGTCGATTGACAAATATTTCATAATAGCTTAATGTGCATTTTGGAATCGGACAAACAATTATAATCCGTATGTCAAATACACAAAGTTCAATATAGTCATGTATATCGTGTTACGCACAATGTTCCATAAAGCCCGCAGCGCACATTACAAGCTTTTGCGTTTAACTGCCTGGGAATATTCGTTTTACATCACCTAATTTACATGTTACTCAAATGTAACCCTTATAACTGCTGTATATGGTTCGTTTTTGACAGCTACTTATACTAAGATCATTTTTATTCTAAAATCAACCAAGTTTTTACAACTGTAAGGTTGAATTTTGTGTAAAACGAGTATTGTCGGGTTCTCTCTATTGCCACGTTCAACTCGAAGCCATGTTAAAACGATGTATAGAATGTCAGCTTCGTTTCAATGTATTGTCAATAAGAATTACTTAAAGTAATAAATATACAGCTCAGATAATTATTGTAATCGATTGTATTCTGAATTATATGTGACTATAAGAATCTAACCTTACTTGCGCTAAATTGCGCAAACCCTTTACGTGTTGCGCTTAGATGTAGGACAACATTTACCTACTGTACCACTGTAATACGTATATAAAAGTCGTGTTAGTTCCACTATTTATAACTCAAGCGATTTGGTTGTGGTGGGGAGAAAGATTAGAACCAGGAGACGGGTATACAGGAACGGAAAACGCGCTAGTTATAAATACTATTTGTATTTAACCTTTTTGCGCAATTTAGCGCAAGTTATATAACGGATTTGGACATTAAATCGTGTGTTGACTGACCTGACCATGATGTAAAAATAATATTATTTATAATTAATACATAGTGTAAGAGATAAAATGACGATAGTTGTATTATTATTTTAAAGAAAACTTTTTTGTATTGAAGGATAACAATGCACGATGATTTTGGCAATGATTGGTGTATCTGTACTCAGTAGTTGGTGGCGCTAGTTTTCTAGAAAGAAATTTAATCTTTCACAGTTTACAGTTGCACAGTCATATAGAGTATAATATAAAAATTTTACTAGTAATCGTTTTAGACTAGGCCTTTAAATGAAAACCAATAATAACCAAAAAGATAATTAAGAAAACTACTTTAATTCTACTCAAGCGCCACCTACTTCAAAAGTACGATACCTGTAATGAACAAAAATTCAAAAGAATTTGCAGAATGACTTCTATGAAAAAGTTTCTTATGTATTTTGTTCTATCAACATTTTGTCTTTGGACACTGTGTATTATTTTAGTGTAAGTGCACATTTCTCTGGCCTTATTGCCCTCCCTAACTTTTTGCATTTATTTTGTAATGTCAAAGATTGCCATTATGGGATAACTATAGACTACGTAGTATGTATATATTTTCTTGTTTACTTCAATTGAATTTTAATCATAAATTACCGTCGAAATAAAAACTTAGTAAATAGATATTTATCTCAATCTCAGGATAACATAAAAGCCTGTGAAATCTAATTATACCTTAAAGACACTAAATCATTTTCAATTTCATCTATTATTTCTGTCTATTAAAACTCTAACTTATCTATATTCTTGTCTAAAGCATAAAGGCGTTATGTAGTCTGTGATTTATCCCAAAAATTGAAGTCTTTGTCTCTGAGTGCGGTTATCCACCTTTTTTATGTTACTAACAATGTTTTGAAGAGTTTATTTCTAACGAATTTATTTTTAGCCATTCCATATTATGCTGCCTGAACTCGTCTGTCGAAATATATGCATTTGCAGACATCGAAATATAAGTATTTGCACCTTCATAAACCGTAGGTAGTAAAATATTGAAGTAAGTTAATTGTTATGAAATTACATAAAAACATATAACATATTGTCCGTTTGTAATAAACAAACATGTATGTTCTTTATTATATACATTATTCTTTTATGAGAAATTTTTATTGTATCGACCTTTTTTTCGTGTTAAACTTACGAGTTGATACCACGAACTAATTTTCAAATTACTTACAAATATTACATGTGGTACAATAATATTTGAAGTGTGATATCCCACTAAAATAGGTATTTGAAATAGTTTTAAGTAGATATGTATTGTAATAGTGATAATTTTGAGCGCTGGTAACACTGAAGTGGGCTGACATGGCAAGTGACTAGTGTTGCCAGAAATCAGTTGTGAGTGTAATGAATAAATAAATGCTAAATTAAAATGTCAATAAAACGCTGCCTTATGAGCTTAAAAAATGTCCATTTGAAGAAAAGTAGTATCAATGATTAATACTGCAATAAAATTCATACATTTTGTAATAAGACCTGCCATCTTGTCTAACTGAGCCTCTATTTAAAAACATTAGACAGCTTTTGTGATTTTAGGCAACATTAGGCGCGTTATTCCATCAACATCAAGTCCCAATTCAAAGCATTTTGAACTCTATTTCCAACATCATAAACCTTATTTCCGTATAGAAATATATTTATAAATATCATTGATATTTTAGCTCCAGAAATCATTATTTCTTCAAAATTTTTAATAATAGACATACGACCTTTTTGCTCTTATGATAAGAGCGTTCTATATGGAATTGGGTTTTTAATTTACAGAAAAAATAATGTATATCTTCAAGTGTACTTTAAAAACCTTTGGTTTAAAATATATTTAAAATTAAGTGCAATAATGTTTATTTTACATTTAATTGGACATTTATTTTTTAAATATATTTAGTATGTAAAACTCCCAACTAAATGAGTTGACTCTAGGTATCGTTATGTTTGTGTAAATTATGATTATTATGAATATGAATAAAGGTTATTAAAAATCGTATTTTGTTTTGGTTTCATTTTGGAAACGAATTTGAAATGGTACATCCTGTACTATAGACCAAGATTGATGTGAAATGTTTATAAAGAAACTGTTACTTTAAGGGTTGATCTCATCGTTAATTTCACAATCGCGCCCTCTTTCTCACTCTATTCAGTAAAGAACAGAAACACTTAAATGTGCTATTTGGTGCGGCCAGATGTAGTCTTAACTTTTTTTATGATATCAGCCGGTAAACGAGCAGACGGACAACCTGATGGTAAGCAATCGGCGTCGGCATGGACACCCGAAACACCAGAGGCGTTACAAGTGCGTTACCAGCTTTTTGCGGATTAACAAACAAAGCGTTGTTTCATATCGACATCGGCTTAATTATGGAAATAAAACACGTAAATGTTAATAATTAATGTAAAAATTGTTGGCAAAAGGGAAGGGCACTCTATTACATGGGACTGGTCATCATAATTTCAAAATCTTTTCAGTAGGAACGTCAATCAATCAATCATCATTAACAGCCTATAAATGCCCACTGCTGAGCAAAGCCTCTTCTCACACGGAGAAGGTTTGAGCATTAATCACCACGCTTGCTCAACGCCGATTGGCGATTACAAACTTATAATTAGAAATTATAAGCTCAGGGTTTCCTCACGATGTTTTTCTTCACCGTTTGTCAGTGGTGTCTAGATAATCTTAGAAAGTACATATAGCTCGGAAAAAGTCACATTGGTACTTGCCGTTGGTAGGTTTCTAACCTGACCCCTCATGCATGAGAAGCGAAACCTGCGGGCCACCACGACAATAGGAACGTATTGGTAAATAAATATTTCTTCGTTGCAAAATTAATATAATTTTAATTTATTATTCATGTCCGGCAGACGACGCGTGTGGACTGGTGTTCATGATAATGATGATGATGATCACAACACCTGAATTTCACTAATGGGAAGCCGATGTATTGTTGTACATAAAATGTAAAATTTAATCTTTATTTTTTAAATACAAAAAGAGTAAAATCTATTCTGTAAAATGTATTTTACTTTTTTATTTTCTTAATTGCATTCTAAACGATTCAATAGACGCAAAATTAAACTTTTGAAGTACATTACACTTAGCAAAGGAGCCACTAGCATTCTTTTCATTTTATACGAACCTCTATAACTTCAAAAACAAACGAAAAGTAAAAACTAAAAAGCAAAAAATATTATTGGTCATACGTACTTACATATAGCTTGCACACCCACTGATAGGTAGAAGTCGGTGCCAAAGTTTTACACAAAATGATTCATTAAAACCTTAATAGATACCTAACATTATTAAGCTGTTTACAATTTTATTGTGGATTATACCTGTGACATTTACCTAAGATATATTTTGTTATGGGTTTGTGGCACCGACTTCTAACCTTAACTATAATTTTTTAAAAGTTCTCCTCGGTTTCCCTGGGATTCCATCATCAGATCCTGACTTCATGACAATGGGACCAAATGACAAATCTACCCTTTCAAACAGAAAAAAGAATTTTTGAAATCGGTCCAGGCGTCTTCGAGAAATCGAGTAACAAACATAAAAAAACATACAGTCGAATTGAGAATCTCCTCCTTTTTTTGAAGTCGGTTTAAATACAATATTCCTTTTACAACAAAGTCTTCTAAATTGCCTTTTTTATACGACATACGTTACCAATTTATAATCAAAATATAATTTTATCAGAACTGCTGACTGACTCTGTGCTGCTGACTGCTGTTGGCCGAGTGGTCACAAGTGTGACTGCCGGGCAAGGGGTCTCGGGTTCGATACCCGGGTCAGGCAAAGTATTACTGGGTTTTTTTATAAATTCTCAGTAGTAGCACGGAGTCTGAAATTGTCCCTGGTATATTACCATGTACCGGGCCGGTTACATGAGACTCATAACATAAATAGTGAAAAGTGGGTGTTACATTGTACAGTGGGATAAATGTGCATCTCTGCCTACCCCTTCGGGTATAAAAGGCGTGATGTAATGTTATGTTTTATCAGAAAATATTTATCAAAAAAATAAAAATAAAAAACGCTCGTGACTCCATTTCCTTCTCGGAAGATTGTTTCTTTATGTAAGCACGCCCAGGGACCGGACAACCCCGCATAAGAGTTAAGCCTTTGGACAGGGTAACCCGTACATGAGGTAACTCATATCGCAGTGTTACCTTTTGTTCGAGTTACATCCCTAAAACCCAATGAAATGGTTAACCTCTTCAACTTAAGCCTTAGAAGAGGTTACCTTCGCGAAAAGCTTTTTTTCGTGTTACCCTGGATTATCCAATAAACTTGAGCAGCTCAAGTAGGTAGGATGTAGGTGGGGGATCCTTGCACCCGTATCATCATCTCATGTGCACACCAAGGCAAGTTGTCTTGACACATCTATGACAGGGCAGTTGCTTTATCCAATAGATTATAAAGAAATAAAAACACAATAATAATTTTGTAAAGGAAGCATGTATTCAGTGTCTTTCTGGCAATAAATTTGTTGAGGGGGGGCTCGCTTGCTGGTGGGGGTAGAAGATTGGTTCGACGGGTCGCGTCAGAGAGCTTGGTCCGTCGCCTGCCGCGGGGTACGGGTGGTGGGGGGACGCGCCCATCCATTGCGGGTACCAATACAGACCCTGGAAGGAAAGACAGGTTAATGGTTTGTGGTTATTCGAAAATGAACTGTATGTTTTTGAGTAATAGAGTCTACAATGACATGACCGTTTTCTGCTCTTGATTAAGGCGCTAGGAATGATAGTCATCTTGATAAACTTGAACTACCTACTACTGATAAATTTCAAGTAAAACAGCCAGCCACAGATTTGGAGCACGGTTTTGAAGAGCGAGAGCTGAGCAATAAGCAATCTTAGCTATATTTTACTGGTACCGATTTGACAATCTCAATAGAAAATAGAAGAACTGACTAAGACTTTATCTAGTTGTGAAGAGATTGCTCCTTATTGCGAGATTTATAACTAGTCATAGGTATATATTATTAGTTCCATTGTCACTATAATGGAACTATTTCACAGTAAACATGAAGTACCACGTACTTTGTTCCCGGATCCTTGGCAAGTGAAGCGGTACTCGTTGACAGCGAGCGGGTCCAAGTAGCTGATGCCGGCAATGGAGCCGTAGTTAGGCGGGAACATGTACCAGCAGCCATCCAGTGAATCTAACAACATGGGGAATAAAAATCATGCTACATTATACACTAATGGAAATGAATAAGGTTGAAAATTATATCTCTGCAGCAATATAAAAGATCGACAAATGCCATCATCATCAACAGTCCGTGATAGTACACAAAAAAAAGGTGCGGGGTGATTTTCGTCTATAACGCCGATGGGCGTCCTCAGCACCTCAAATGGATAAAACGACTTGTTTTTGGACTAAAGTATACAATTGTAAAAAAACGCCGATAGGCGTACTCCGCATCTGATTATGAAATAAAAAAACGCCGGTAAGCGTCTGCCGCAACGAATGGGTTGAAACGTGAGTTTCTTAAAGAGCACTGCTGACTTTATCTATCAAATGTGTGGTCCCAGTCACAGGGGCCGCTGGTCGCGCTAACATGGCCGCCCCCGTTCGAACCGCATGATTGTTTGTTCCGCTCGTCGCAGACGCAAGACCATAGATTACTATTATATAGGATGGAAGCAATATATATGCGCAAGACGCATCGCGGCATCGCTAAATCTGATCTTATGACGACCGAGCAGGTGTTGCCATCAACAAAAAAAAAGAAAAACGTTAGAATTTAGCATCAACTCACAAGTAATATTTGAGTCTGGATCTAAAACACCATTAGGGTTGTCCGTAGTAGGTGCGAATGCTTCAGACGTCTGCTCTATGAACGGAGGCACTGGCGACAGACCTGTGCCTGGATCGCCGGGGATTATGAACGGACCTGACAAGGAAATGTTCATTAATATTCTCTTCTTACTTCTTACCCGTATGTGTGACAATAAAGACTATAAAGGTACACATACACATGCTAATTTCATTTCGAAAGCATGCTTAAATTAAGCACTTGTCACTTCGTAGCATGTGTGTCGGAATTTTGCTCAAAATTAGCATGCTCATTTCAGGCATGTTTGTGAGGCGACGCGTTCGATTTTTAAACATTTTTGAGCATGCTCAATGGAACACCATTTAAGCAAGTTATATCAGACCATGTTTAAAATAATATACCTTATGTACATCATGTACCGTTTCGAGGTTTATTAAAAACTCTCTGTTTTTTAACGTTGCCTCACACTAGGATTTTCTCCTGTGTGCATTTACAAACATACAAGTTCACATACACATGACACCCAGACCCGAAACAACAATTTGAGGATCACACAGAGTTGCTCCGTGCGAGAATCGAACCCGCTGCACTCTCAGCACCGCGCCAACTGTACAGTCGAATTTAAAAAAACACGAACACTATTTTTGTTGGTTATAAGCCTTCAACTGCTAATAAGCCATCCCCTAATAATAAGCGGTTACCATTTCCTAAATGTGTGAAACACTAAAAGTATCACAAGTCTCAAGCTAGGTAGAAAACTGTTTCTATGTTCGGTGTACTGAGTTATCCCTGAAACTGTCGAATAGGTCGAACTTACCACCGTAAAAGTTGGTGAAGTTCCACTCACAGACGTGATGGTCACAGAATAATGGAGAGTACTTCTCTTTTGTGTAGTACGTGTGTCCGTTGGGCATCAACTGTAACCAGTATTACGAGTAGGTAACTATGTACGGGGATATAAAAATTATGTTTTTAAAATATAATCACAGTAGCTACATCCAAACCGCGCGGTATCACCTGCCCTGCTCGACAATTATTGATCGTAGCGAGATGTTTTATAGTCTATAGCCTTAAGGGGGGAAAATCATCCAATGACTTCTCCCGCCTTGGGTTGGCGAGAAGGAGTGTCAGAATCTTACTGACTAAAAACCACCCCGTTCCTACTCCTGCTCTACGAGCCGGAGTCCCGGCAACCCGTTAGGCCTTCCGCGGCTCCGTAATAGCCTATAGCCTGAAGGTTGAATTTTGAAAGGTTCAGATTTATCAGAGTGCGCTGCTGCCCAACCTCTGTTAAATAACTAATATCTGCCATATAACAAGAGTCTTATCGCCGTTTTCACTAACCACTCCTAAATCATATCTTAACTAAGAGTTACTTAGCGTAAGGAAGCACTTAAATAAACCCCCTACCTGTACTGTTAGGTGTCACTTATACATAGGTTGGTGAAAACCAAAATGCCATTAAGTGTCACCCAACTTAGCTTAGTGGTGCCTTCATTTAAAAGAGATTGATAAAAATGGCCTAATGGAGGCCCAATTACCCTCCCCTTCCCCAATCTCCCCAATCCCTGAATCCCCAACGATCCTCAAACTCCTAATCCCCAAAAGGCCGGTAACGCACTTATAACGCCTCTGGTGTTCGAGTTGTCCATGGGCGACGCCGATTGCTTACCATCAGATGATCCGTCTGTTCGTTTACCGGCTTAAGCCATAAAAAAATGGGCATTAAACTCACCAGCATATAATCATGATGTCTAAACCGAACACCCTGTATGTTGAAGTCGAGTATGAAAGACCCAGAAGTGATCAAACACGAGGCAGCGGTCAGAGGCGGCAGTTTGTACATCTCCGTACCACACTTGACGATAGCCTTCGGTAGAGTGGACACGTCGCGAACGTGTTGCAAGTTCTTTTTGAAAGGAAATCTAAAAATGTGTGCATTGTTTTTAATTTGTCTTTATATTCAATTTGGAACCAAGTAATAAATATTACGTAATGCCTCATCCTTTTTAATCAACGAAGGGATAGGTAGGAGTGTCTAGAACACATTTCTTTTAAAAAAAAAACGTTGCCCCACCTTATGATTTTCTCCTGTGCCGTGGGTGCGTTTACAAACATACAAGTTCACATACACATGACACCCAGGATGAACCCACGACACGTTGCGCGGCAGCCAGTTGCCCAGCCACCGCGCCAACCGGACACTCATTATAAAAAGGTACGTCACCTATAACAACAACTTTTCAAAAAATATTTGTTATTTGAGCTCCACGTAATAGGAGGTTGACTTATTGCCATACATCGAGTACAATTCCATAGGTACATCGGGATGTTATAGAGAAATTTTCCCTTCCGATGTACCCGAACAATGTACATAAAATACAAGAACAAGTATTGCATCAGCTACCTGAACATACAAATCCCAATATTGCACTCCAACCCATGAACAAAGTTATCCATACTGAAGATGACATTAGGATCTTCTTCCAAGAAGTATCGTTTGTCGTCCATAAAGTGCACGAAGCCCATGAAGTGGAAGGCCCGTCCCTTGCAATACGGTGTGGGGCCCCGGCCCATGTTGTATATGTCGCTATACATCTCAGATATGAAGATATACACGTTCTTGCCGCAGTAGAATTCTGAAAGAAGTCTTTTGTTGGTAAATTAGATGGTCGTTTCATCGCTTAGAATTAATCATTCCGATTGCAATACTGTTAGAGCCCTTATTTCGTATTAGAGCGTCACTGCAGGGGTGCCAACTGAAAACCAGTGTTGGGTACTGTGCCCGGCTTAAACTGAGTTGGCAAGCCCTTTCGTCGTGGGCATGCTGCCACCCTGTTGCTCTTTTATTTTGCTTTTTTATAATGTCTTTTTGCTTTTATTGTTTTTTTTTATTGTTATTTTATGTTTTTATTGTTTTTTTTATTTTTGGTTTCAATGTTATTTTATATGTGTATATTTGGTGGTCCATGCCTAGTGGCGAATAAATATTTTTTCTTTCTTTCTATTTTATTAGGACATCATGGTTGTAAGTCTGTCGCGCAACGATTACTTATGGTATCGCACATTGCCTCTAGTTGTGCGATCTAGGACTCAGGGACGTCGTCACTTAGCAAAAGAACGTTTTAACTCTTCGACGGTTATTTTGAAACTGACAGTGTTTAGCTTGGGAGCTCTAGACACTATAGCCGCGTGAATTAATTTAATCATTCTTAAATTATACTTATCGACATAGGTTTTGAATTGTAGACAATAGGCTTGGAAATACTCACCACTGCCATGATGACCACCAAAATAAATTACACATTTTATATTCTTATGTTCAAGGTAAATAAATAAGTACAATCTTACCTTGACTCATATAAAACTCAGAGGGCACGGCACCGCCGGCCGCCGAGTTATAAGTAGCAACCCTCTCGGTTTTGATAGCATTATGATTGTCATACATCGTTAGCATATTGTCTATCGTATCATCCAGTGCTATCAATAATACCTGGAAAACATTTTTCATAGACAATACCTACTATGTCAGGAAAGGTCAATAAACTTCATGCAGGACCATATAATCAGCATACACACCTTTAATTCCTTCAGATGCATGTGTATGAACCGCGCCAAATGGTCGGTCGCTATGTGGATATGCTCGTTAATTATGTACTGAAATTATATTAAAGCAAACACTCATCATCATGTTGGGATTAACACTAAGTCAAAGACCAGTTAGGTTATTCTGTAACTGAGTATTCGGACTGAACTCGAACGCAATCTCGCCCCTCATTGGTCGAGAATCATCTCACAACCAATGATAATGGCGGACCGTGATCAAGTTCACTACGATCTTTCGAAATTAAAGTTACAGTTCTGTATCATTTGGCCTATTAGTAAACTTATTTATTTTGTCTCCATCTTGTAATGCGATTCCAATAATAAATTTTATTGATACGTATAGTAAGTTTCTCTGTAACTATTCTATACCAATACAATATGATTCTCACAGAACATCTGGGCTATAGAAAATGGCAAACTGCCAAGATATTAACTTTTTAATATCCGATAACTTATGAGCCAATGAGGAAGTCTAGCAAGGGTGGATGTTATATTTGTTAAGCCTGATTTTCTTAACGTAGATAAGTTTAAAATCCCATTGTTCATCTGATTACTATTTGAGCATAAATCCTGACACCACCGCCATAGATACCAAATCAAACACTACCCTACTAAGTGTCAGTCAAGAGTAGATGGTCTTACTAGTCAACAGGAGGATTCACGCTCCAATGCAAAAACAACCTTAGTCCTTCCCAACACAACGCACATTACCTGGTCAGGGGCACGTTTGATCTTCATCATTTCTAGCTGGTAGTGGGCCAAGTGGTCCAATTTGTCTGTAGGGTCGTGGCCGTAGATCTCGTAGGCGTCTATCACCATAGCAAGGGTGAGATTCTCGCTGGGCTCGCGACAACATGGGTGGTTCGATATAATGTAGGAGTGCTACAATTGGGAGATGATTAATTTTAGAGTAAGTAAACTTCACGATTAAGCGTCGTCAGCATTACTGAGTGCAGTGGATGTCCAGCAGTGAATAATAACAGGCATCCTCTTTAAACGTAAGTACTTATTGGGGGACGCTAATGGCCACTGATGATGGCTGATTGATGACGCTGAAAGCATTAGTATAATAATACAACAGAATAGAGTTTCAGAATAGAGTTACAACAGAATAGAGGTGTCATAATATTAGGCGTTAAGGTAGATAGGTAACCCACAAAACATGGAGATGCATAATTAGTCGAGCGAGAGATAACACTTGCTTTATTACAACTGTTCCACATTAGATGCCTATGTGAAAAGGTTACTATCAAGACAAATTCTCAATTATTAATACATTAGATTGGTACGAGCGACTCAGATGGACTAATACTACTTACTTACTATGTAAATGTCTCTCGTCAAATTGGCCACAACTTAATACCTTACAGGCTTACACTATTGTAAAAGTGTCTGTATATTTAAGGAAGTACTTACGGTGACCGTAACAGACCATGTTAGATACACAAACAGTGGCAGTAACACTCGACTAGGACGGGCCATCACGCCGACTGTAGCACGTAGCACCTCATACACCAAAGGAATTAACAGCCAATCGTTAATCATAATTGCCAATCAATTTGCTTCATTGCTACAGTTATATTTTACTAACGAATTGTTATTTATCTTTTGTATGAAATAAGGCGTTTATGTTACAAATGTCTTGTTGGTTAAAGGGCTAAAGTTTCGGGTTCGATTTATGAACAGGGGAATTGATAACAGATACGCTATTTAAGATAGGACATTACAATTGACATACAATAGGTGTAGAAAACTCCTCTACATACTCCTTTGGGAAATAATAGGCGTGGTGTTATTTCATATTATGTTAAAGTTTCGTTTACTATACATAAAGATGTAAATCAAGTCAATATAATTTCTACTCTCACAGACATAGAGCTTAAAATCAATCGTTACTAAAGTAGTGTTTAACTAAGTCCGCTTAAACGTAAATCAAATAGTAAGCAAACTTTTATTGGCAGGTAAAACATTGGCAGCGAAAGGTTCAGGAGAAATTAACATTCCTTCCTGTGAGCAATGTTGGCGTGTAGTCGATGTATCGATCCGCGTACCGCGCACCTTCCCTGCGCCGAGGGAGTCTGACCACTCCACAGTACGACCCTCCGTGCCGAGCAGCCATTCTATCCAAGAAAACCATTTTCAAAAATGATAAAACCTCACAAAAATCAAACGTGAAACATCAAAACGCGAACCCAGTGTAACATATCAGTGAAAACTACACAATAGTTACAATTCACGGCAAATACAATGTATAAAACAACGTAAAGCAAGGAAAAAATGGCTGCTCCGAAGATCAAAGGCACGTTACAACATTAATATCAATGTAATAACATTTAACTTAGAGTAGTGTAAAGAAGTCTTCCAATATAGTGTTAAGGATTAAAATATATTAGCTCGTGGAATTGTAAGTGAAAATATATTATTATATATACTTATATAAAAAGTCAATATATTTAAAAATCAATGTCTTCCCGTTGATGTCAATTTGAAAAATAATTCGATTGATAAATTCGACAATAAATTAGATAAGGTAATAAAGAAATTGAGGGTTTATACCGAAGAAGTGGGTGTAAGAAAACTTCAAGATGATAAATCTAGGGAAGTTCAAGTTGCCTCCGTTGAGGAATGTGCTGGACGTGACGATGCAGACGGTCAGGCAGCAGATGCCTGAGAAGCCAGGTGCTCCACCGCGTCCTCCGCAAAACGTCAGGTTCGCGAATTTAGGTAAGTCCCTCGAAACATTAGTGTAGTAGGTTAATCAATAAAAAGGTAATTACTGAATGCTTTTAAAGTTCATACGAGTAAAGAGATCAACCCAAGTCATAGTCTCTTACATCTTATTCAACTAATTTCCAGACAACATGGGTGAAAGCTGCGAACTTTCAACAATGAATGAAACCACATCACCGACTTACCAGTCAACAAACCCTACGAACCCTTTCCTTAGTGGAGCGCTGCAGGCTGAAGACTCCTTCACCAGCTATCAGAACACTTATCCCCAGCAAGACGGGGCTCCAAGGTTATATACTGGCAAAGTGAACTCTATACAAATGGACATAAGATGTAGAGCAATTAGGAAGTATTCATTTATGTTTTCAGGACTCAAAGTATGCAAAGCGTAGATTTCTACGCGTCATCTGAAGAAGGAGGTTTCGAGGAAGGCGGTGGCCCACCAGGCGCGAAGATCAATGAATATCAAGCAGCTTGGAATGTTACCAACGCTATTCAGGTAAGTTGGTAAAGATATTTGTTTTTCCAGCACAGTTATCTATTTTATAATTTTATGTTATACCTATGTTGTATAACTAACTCTTTCTATCCTGGTTCCAGGGTATGTTCGTAGTGTCCCTGCCGTTCGCTGTGCTCCAAGGCGGTTACTGGGCGATCGCTGCCATGATCGGCATCGCCCACATTTGCTGCTACACCGGTAAGATCCTCGTCGAATGCCTCTATGAAGACGACCCTGTATCCGGCCAACGTGTCAGAGTCCGTGACTCCTACGTCAGCATCGCTAAAGAATGCTTCGGCAGAAAATATGGCGCTAGAATTGTAAATATCGCTCAAATTATTGAACTTGTGATGACATGTATTCTGTATGTCGTTGTTTGTGGCGATCTCATGATAGGAACTTTCCCTGACGGCGCTATTGACGCTCGCTCTTGGATGATGTTGACAGGAATATTTCTTCTGCCACTGGCTTTCTTGAAGTCTTTGAAAAGCGTCAGTATGCTGTCATTCTGGTGCACCATGAGTCACTTGATCATTAACGCCATTGTTCTGGGTTACTGTATTCTTAACATCGGTGACTGGGGCTGGGGTAAGGTAAAATGGACTTTGGATTTTGAAAACTTTCCGATCAGTCTGGGTGTCATTGTTTTCTCTTACACTTCGCAGATATTTCTGCCCACCTTAGAAGGTAACATGGAGGATCGATCGAAATTCGAGTGGATGTTGGATTGGTCGCACATTGCCGCTGCTGCATTCAAGTCTATTTTTGGATACTTGTGCTTTTTGACTTTCCAAAACGATACCCAGCAAGTGATCACAAATAATCTTCGCTCTGCTGGGTTCAAAGGTCTTGTAAACTTTTTCCTTGTAATCAAGGCAGTACTGAGTTACCCTCTGCCATACTACGCGGCCTGTGATTTGCTGGAGCGTGCTCTATTCAGAGGCAAACCTAAGACAATTTTCCCTGTAATTTACGCTCTAGACGGCGAGCTAAAAGTGTGGGGACTTGCTTGGAGACTGGGTGTGATAATGTTCACAATTTTGATGGCAATATTTATTCCCCATTTCGCTATTTTGATGGGTTTCATCGGTAGCTTCACAGGAACCATGTTGAGCTTCATTTGGCCAGCGTACTTCCACCTCAAACTGAAGGGCAATACACTTGAAAGTACGAGGATTGCGTACGATTACTTTATCATTGCTCTCGGGGTGCTCTTTGGAGTCATCGGTATGTACGACTCTGGCTCGGCTCTGATCAAAGCCTTCAAAATAGGTTTGCCGTTCTAATTTCCCATGATATTAGACTCATTGTTGAACTATTTTTAGATTTATGCGTACATCGTAAATTATTCTTTGTCGCAATAACTATGCAGTTGAATGTTGAATGCATGATTTATGTACTTAGACAGATGTATTGATAAGTTTTATATTATAGGTCTGTTTAATACCTACATGGACAAAAAATAGATTTTGTTAGAGGGTCTTAGTTTCTTCGTATAGAGACAATAATGTTTAAGAGAACGATCGCCTTTTGCCTTCGCTACTTCGTTTACTCCAGATTTTTATGTATATAGTTATTATTGTCTAGCTAACTTTACAAATATGATATTATATACTGTTAATCCAATGTCTTCCAATGATATATTATGTTTTTGAAAGATGTAACAACGAAGTCTTCCATTGATAATGTTGCTTCAAATAAGCGACTTTATTTGCTTGTAACGTTTGAATATCAAAAACATATTTGGATAATATTTACATTAATCTTAGATATTAAATGGTAGTAGTTATTGAGGTTACAGTTAGCCCTGATTAATTCCAAACAGAAAGCTAAAATAAACATGTTTAATATTATAATTTATACAAAAATAATGTTACGTTTATAGTTTTTATTATGTTTAGTGATACTCAAAGATCTATTTACAAACTTATACAATTTATTTACTAAGATAATGCTGGTGAAGTATACTAAGCTTATATTATGACGAGTATATCCGAACTAAGTCTTCCATTTCTAAATATAATTGTTGTTGATTATATTAATAGAGTATTGTACTAAATTATACATGTTGATTAGACTAGTTAGTTACGTTAAAATGAAGATATTGTGAGAATATGTGATTATTGTGATACCAACGTTTTGAAATTTTATATTAGGTATACAGGTGAAATTGGAATAGACGGTGGAAATAGTAATTATGGAAAAAATAAAGACGTAATTGACAATAATAAGGAAATAGCAACCATTGATAGTGTAAACACGGGTGCAAATTTAACGTAGCTTGATAAAAGTGTAGAAATGAAAGCTATTATCAAATTAACGTCTTAGTCAGTCCAAAAAGTATTGAAACAAATATGGGCAATAAACATTAATAGAGAACTTTTGGAAAGTCTGCGAGAAATTTCAATAGTCACGGACATTGAAGGAACTGATAGAATTTTGTAACATACTTAATATCTAAGAGGGTCTGACAAGCCATCTGTATATCTAGCATAAGAAATTGGGCTTCCAAAATATCGGCGGTAAAACTTATATGAATAAAATGACGCTTGTCTTCAATTTACGCCTAACCGTTCAGTTTTGGTTACGTATCCATGCTTGTATCCATATGAATATTTAGAAATGTATCCAAGTGCAATAATGTTGTATAAATATACTTAATAATATGTATTGTGATGAAATGAACAATTCTAGGTGTGTATTTTAAATAATATAAAATGTTATTCAATATTTGTTTTGTTTATTTCAATTATTTTGAGGTTGGACCCAATATATTCCCTTGCGGCATCCCCATGTGCTAAATTAACCTATGTTCGTATCCCCTAAAATTGTGTTTAAGCAAGTTTTGGTCATCAGGATCATGATCATGTAACTTGTCCTCTTGTTTTTTTATATTCTCTTACGTGCCACTCATTAAAAATAATAACGTTTACTTTTATTTCTAGACCGTAAAATACTTTTCTCTTAATAAATATCGTATCAAGGTTAGAAGAGTGATAAGGTGACCAATTAAATTGGCAATTTGTGTAATTATTCCCGCGCTCGCTACCGATCAGACGCCATGCTGGCAAAATGGACGCGCGCATTCACGCATGCGTGCTGTTTCTATTATGTCTCCTTCAGATAACTGTAAGTATTGTATTAAAATATTATTATCCGATAAAATAGAGACAAATATCTTGAAAAAATTAAATAATGATATTCAAATAATGCAAAAAAAATAATGTCAAATCAGTGACGCCAAACTACTGAATGTAAGGTCCCACGATGAGTGTCAATCGATGGAATAGTAAAATTTTCAAATTGATTACGATTGGATTAATGATTGAAGGTATTGAATTTTTCGGACTCTTTACTTAAGCACCGCTTAATTCATTACAAAAATCCTTTTTGTCGACATAGTTACCATACAACATAAGAAACCACCCATGCTGTCTCGAACCAAACGAGAACCTCACCCTGGCAATGATCATAGACGCATTCGAAATCTACGGACACGATCCAACAGATAAGCTGGATAACTTGTGGCTCTACCAGAATGAGATGTTAAGGGTCAAGACTGCTGAGGATCAGGTAAAGCTGTAGAGATACCTGGTATAAAAACAATAAATACTTTACTCTTTACTGTTAGATGTGTAGCCGCACCGCACGACTACATACCTACCAGTTACCAGTACCACCGAATACTTTACCATATACCTTCCACAATACCTTTACCAACGTTATAGACTCACTTCGTTTATAGAAACAAGAAACCAAGAAACACAACTGCATTATCATGTCAGCCACAAGACGTGAAGTACATAATACTGACTTCCAGATCAGTTGAAATGGCTTCAACAGAACCTCTGTCCACCTCGTGTAAAACTGCGGTGCCACCTTGCTACCTATTATAGGTACCAAAGCACAACTGATTGGCAAACAGTGATTTGAGATAGTCAACGCTCTCTCATTTTAGCACTTAGGTATAAGACAACACAACACAACACAGAACGGACTAGCATGTAGATATGCAAAACAATCATTAAAACTTTTAAACTGGTATTGTACTCTGATATAAAATTAAGGCTTGGTACAGATAGTTGATAGTTCAAATTTTATTTTCTAGTACCTAATCAACGAAAGAGTGCACATAGCAACAGATCATTTGGGACGGTTTGTTAAATTACACATACAAGAACTAAAGGTAAGTAAACTTTCAATAACATAAGACTTGATGTAGAAAGAACGTTATTTTGAAAAGAAGAAAGAAGCACGCTGGTCACTTGATGGTAAGCAATAGACGTCGCCTACTGCTTACATACCATTAGGTACCGCAACACTGGAAGAGTGCATTGCCGATCTTTTGGGGGAGGGATTATAGCTAAAATTATAAATGCGAAAGTTTGTAGGTACGTTTGTTAGATACTTTTTCACGTCAAAACGGCTGAAGGGATTTTTTTTTTTAAGTGGGAAAATCATCGAATGACTGCCCCCACCTGGGTGAGGCGGGAGGGAGTGTCAGACTCTTACTGACTAAAAACCACCCCGTTCCTTCTCCTGCACGTCGAGCCGGAGCCCCGGTTACCCGTTAGGTTCTCCGCGACTCCGAATCGGCATCGGCCCTGTTGGGCCCCATCTGTGGTGGTCTGATGGCTCTTTGAAGCGCGCGCGGAACGCGACGCGCCGTACGCTCGGGTCTGTTTCTGGTCGGACGGGGAGCCGGAACCCATGCTCGCCGTCCGCAGGCCCGCGCTTACGGTGGCCGGAGATCGTCCCGCGATCCCCGACGCCCATGGCTGTAGGGATGGAGATTAAATTTGGAACTGGGGTAGATCTGAAAAAACACATAGGCCACATTTTATTCCACGGGAGCCCGGGGGACACGATGGCGGAAGCTAGAAATGTATAAATATAAATAATTTCGGAACAGGTATTACTGATCACATTAGACGATGTTATAGACAACATGCTAACGATGTATGAGAACCACAACTCTGTGGCTGCTGAACGCAAGGCTACTTACACTGGCGGCCCGGTACCTATGGAGTTTTATATGAGCCAAGGTGAGATATTATATATTTAATGCGAATTGTAATATAATGAAATAGGGTAGTAGACAGTGTATGACAATTAAAAATGTAAGTAATTAGTCCGTCAGTTACATAATTAAAAATATTAGACACATATTTTTTTTTTATTTTGTCGTATAAGAAAACAATACTTAGATAAAGCGGAAAGTTTAGGAGTTAGTCGTTATCCTATAAAATGTGGTAAATCGTAACGTCACACAATTTTTCAAATCGTCGAAAGTACTTACTTATTTAATTTTGAAAGAAAAGAAAAAATACGTGTCTAATGTTATAAGTAATCTACTAGACGGACATTAAAATAACATTTAGTATACTACCTAACACATAATCCTTGAGGAAGTGATAATTGTAAACTAAAGAAATCTAATTCTCCTTTATATTGAATTAAGTGGACCAGTTCTAGACTCTGATCCCATAGATAGTTCCTTGATTGCTAAGAATTGAATGCTTTAATTACCGACAATGTTTTCAACCAAAGAAAAACAAGAGGTTTACAAAGAGGCATATTTAACATTATGCGTGGTTGCCCGAACTTGATATTATTTTTTATCGGTGATTCCACAGAATTCTACTGTGGCAAAAACGTGTACATCTTCATGTCGGAGTTGTACAGCGACATTTACAACATGGGTCGAGGCGTTGCTCCCTACTGCAAAGACAGATCATTTGTCTTCCTCGGTTTCCTGCACTTCCATGATGAGACCAAGTACTACTTACTGGACGATCCGAGCATCTCCTTCCCAACTGACAACTATTTACATGGTTTGGAGTGCCATATGGGTATTTGTGTGTTCAGGTTAGTTAAACTTCTAAAACTTGTCTAACCGAAGCTGATTATTATGATACCTAAAGTGTTACACGATCTTCAAATATTTTTAATGTATTTATAAACTCTAACTCAAACTCAAAAGCATTTATTTCAATTAACTCGTCGAGTACCGGTTTTATAGACACAATTAAAGAACAATAGGTCGCGGTCACCGGTGACCGCTTGGTGTTTGACAGTTTAAACCATAATTTGGTACTTTTGAAACGTCAACAAATATGAAATAAATAATAGTCTATCAGAGAAGCTAGGTAATACTTATCAGATTATAGTTACCAATGTTTATTATAGCCGATAAAAGAAAACCAGCAAAAAGTTTCGTATGCAACTCTTTAGGTACTGTACTAGCCAAAAACTTAAACCTTCATCCACATTCTTTTTTCCTGGACTTCTTTTCACTTGACTCATATTTATTCTAAGACAAAAAGATGTTGTTTGACTGCCTCAATAGCTGAATGGTCGCAAGTGCGACTGCCGGACAAGGGGTGTTGGGTTCGATTCCCAGGTCGGGCATAGTATTACTGGTTTTTTTAAAAATCTCAGTAGTAGCACGGAGTCTGGAATTGTACCCGGTATATGGCAATAAGCTCACCCCCTATTACATGAGCCTCATAACACAAATATTGAAAAGTGGGTGTTCCATTGTACAGTGGCATTAAGTGCCGTAATCCTACCTCTTTGGTGATAAAAGCGTGATGTTACAAAAACGAAAAGATGTACCGAATTTGTTTCTAGGTTCCCATTCAACAAGCTTCTCCAAAGAGTGCGAGACGTGTCCGCTCTTCCGAAGGCTATAGTCAAATGTGGAACCGAGATGTATAAACTGCCACCGCTGTCTGCTGCCTCCTGCATCATCACGTCGGGGTCTTTTATTCTGGACTTCAATATACAAGGAGTCCGGTACAGACACTATGACTATTTGCTGGTAAGGACTGATTGATGTTTGTCTCCATTCACGCTACTCCTAAGAATTTTGATCCTCACCTCATCAAAATAAAAGGAAAATTATGATAAGAATTGAGTACCGCCAGACGTAGGTACTGTCTATAATTAAAATGAGCTATTTACTCGTTCCAAAGCACAGTTTTTTTTTAGAAAATAAATCTTGTGCTCGAAGATTCTATTACATTACTAAATAATTCAATGAATAACAAAAGGTCGTTGATCACGAATAATTAAGGACTTTTATCTACCTTGCAGACTATACCCAACGGCCACACGTACTACACAAAGGAGCCTCACTCCCCTCTGATCTGCGACCACCACGTCTGCGAATGGAATTACACCAACCATTATGGAGGTAAGGCAGCAAATCACCTAAGCATTCAAAGTTCTGTAGTACCTACGTGTAAGTAGTGTACCTAACCAACCTCTTTTGAAGAGTAAAAAAAAAGAAGTAAAACAACATTCACTACATCGCAACTCTTTGTTTTCAGGACCTTTCCTAATTCCTGGTGATCCGGGAACCGGGATTGATCCAGTGCCCCCCTACATAGAGCCTACACCAAAGCCAGAAGGAAATCCCGAAGAAGAGAATATTACTGTCCCTTGTAAGTTCAAATCTTAGTTTTTTTTACTCTCATAAGACATATCAACAAGGTAACTCGACTAGCGGCGAGCGCACTTCATACGTCAATGCTGCTCACGACTATGGGCCCTTAGCGTGGCTTGAAATTAGTCAAGTTACCTCGTCAAATAGTTATATTAGTAAGTAAAAATGATTAGTTTTATCCGGATTGACAATGGCACAACTACTTTAGAATAACCCCAAAATCTCCTTAATTCTGGTATGTATCGGGGACACAGCGTAGCCACCTAAACGAATGTTATTCAATTCAGATATCCTGGACGGATGCTTGTTCATGTACCCGCCGAACTACGGTTCCATCGCGGGCAAGAGCTACTTGGACACCATCGACCTTCACGACGACAGGTTCACTTGCAACGCCGCCGGAGGGAACAAAGTAAATACATACGTTATATCATCACAATCTCTTAATCATCATCATCACCATCATCATCATCATCATCAACAGCCCACACACGTACAACTCAGGATATAGTTTCACCAAATTACTTATATGTATCGCCCAATATATCACAAGGATTGGTCGCAAAAAGTTTTACATAGAGAGGAGTGGAAGGAGGGTAGGGAGGCCTTTGCCCTGCAGTGGGACGATGATAGCTGAAAATAAAATAAATAAAAATAAATATCGCCCGATGCGAAAGGTAACCAGAGTTGCACAACTCAACTTATGAAGTGTAACTCCCAATTGTTTCCAGTATGTCACAAGTCTTATTTAATAAGCGAGTTGAGCCATAAATCAGTTATTCAACTTAATTGCATTGTTGTAGATCAGACACAATATATGCATGCATTTAATCAATATTTTCCACTTTTAGGGTCTGTATTGGTACCCACAATGGATGGGCGCAATGCCCCACCACCCGTACCCCGCTATGGGCGAAGAAAAGGATGCCTTCGAGGCGCCCGGACCCTTCTACCCACACCAACAAGGATACGACATGGACGAACAGGACATCGAATAATATATTTATTTGTAACACTTTTGTTTCATTACTAACACCATATTATTGCAAGTAATGTTATTTGATTGATAAATTAAAAGTGCTAAAAATTCTATAAATTATGGATGGAGGCGAACTAATTAGCAGCGAAAAAGTTATTTCACAATAAAAGTCAGATTCAACATTCAATATACAAAACTTAATTTATTTCAACTTAAATAAAAATAAAATGTTAAAATACAATTAAATGTAACTTTCCAAAAACCTGCGCTCAACAACACTACCACGAGGTAGAATAAAGAATGCTGGAGTACCAGCCTTCAATTCGTAGTACTTCGTTACTAGTAAGTCACCAAGATTCTTCGAAGGGTCAATCACATGAGGCATTTTATCATAACCCTCGAAATAAACATTGATTTTAGAACAACTGTATTTATTCTCTTCATCCCAAGGCGCTGGGAAGACCTGCTCCAACTGACTTAACAGTGGTACATTTTCAGGACAATCTCTAATAAAATCTGTCATTTGAAATTCTGGATACAAGAGTAGTATAGGCCACCGCAATACACCGTCTTCAATACGTACTATTGCATCCTGCGCTCCTGGTAAACTCGGTTCCAACTTAGACAGATCAATATCATCTTCATCATCGCATTTTGATATTTTGATTCCTCGTTGAATAATAGCCTTTATGACTTGATCTTTTTGTTCACTGTCCTTTTCATTTTTCCTCTCTTTCCTTCTTTGGTCACGTTCCTGTTGCTGTTTCTTCTTTTTTGCTGTGTTTAATAGTTCAACTATGTCTTTGTCTTTAGTTTCTCCTTCTAAAAGTTTTTGACAATGTTCTATGCAAGTGTCATATTTGGTTACTTCTAAAGCTGCCTTTGCGGCACGGGTCCGAGCCTTGGTATGGTTTGCGTTGAAACTAAGAGCTTTCTCACTGTCAAACAAGGCTGATCTATAATTCTTTAGATGCCAATGACTTGCCGCCCTGTTGTTGTATAAGCTTGCATTAATTTCTGTATCATTGCATCTCTGTTTGATGCCCTCCGTGTATCTGAAAACCATGTATTTAGTTGACAGTTAAAAGTTGAATTGAAAATGTCAAGGTCAAGGTCAAAGAATCTTATTTAATAATTATTATTTCATTTCATTTAATCAAAAAGATATTACCTTATTCAGTCAGTTATAAAATAATATGGTGAATAGCTGGCTAGCAGAGTATACACAGATTATCTTTATTTTTTATTAGGTAAAAAATGAAAGGGACATTCATGTACAGTATGTATTTATTAGGGGTTTTTATTGTTAATTAAAATGAGGCAAAAATACTTCTAGTAATTTAAATATTGTTTCTTTAGTACATTTTAGATACATGTGCCACATTTAAGTAAAATTAACTTACCCTAATATAGCCAATCTATAGTTTTTATGCTTGAAATTGAAGTTGCCATCCTCTTTATAGTTAGCAGCGAGTTCCACCGGCGTGTTCTCCTCCGGGTCATACTTGAGCTTGGCTAGACCTTCAGCCAGGGGTGAGAGGGTACCATCATCAGGGGTGGACTTCATGAAAAATGGATGTTTGTCCATTTCTTCCTGTAAATTAAATTTCAACATAGATAAAAGAAAAAATTATTAAAAGTGCCCTTAACCGCATGCATGAAAAGATTGATGACTGTTGATGAAGCGAAAAAGGTATGTAGGAATCATAGTAATTGGCGTTTCATAGTCTCTGCTAACCCTAAAGAGGGACAGGCATGAAGTTATGTATCATAAGCTTGTGTATGTATGTACTTATAAGGGGCCGTTCAAGTATTACGTAAGCACTAAGGGGGGGTGGGGGGGTCTCTGTTTTGCTTATTTTGGATGACATGGGGGGTGGGGGGGTCTAGATGATGATTACGTCATCGTTAGTTATTCAAGTTTTTTCGGGGATTCCCGCAAATAATACATATGCGTAGGCACTCGCTTTGAGAACTGATTAGGGGAATTACCGCGCATTAGGGAAATTACCGTGCGCTATTCACTTGTCTAATAATTCGCTCTCGTGCCGGCCGCAAGCTGCAAGTGCGCATCTATCAGTATTGTTTTGTTTGGATTCTAAACGTATTGTAAGCATTGAAAGTTATCATTTGTGTTTGTGTTGATGCAATTAGCCAAAGTTTAACGTTTTAATTATTTAAATTTAAATATCTTATTAGAATGTCATATCATATAGACAAATCCAAGTTATACCAAAAACTGTTCGAAAGTTTTAAAAAATCTCATACTGAAGACTGTTAATGTGTTCCGAAAATATTCTTTATGTTAGTTATGTTCTTTATTTCTGATTATATTTTTTGTCATTTACTCTATGTGTATCAGTTAAACCTAATATTTCCATGAATTTTCCTATTTTAAAAATAACAATATAAAAAAACATTTATTACTAAAAATGTTTACGTAAGCATAGGGGGAGGGAGTAAGTGCTTTGCTTATTTTTTATGACAAGGGGGGCGGGGGGTAAAAAATGGTAAGTCTGCTTACGTAATACTTGAACGGCCCCTAAAAGAAAAAATAACAGTTGACTCATATAAATATACTGAGAAAAGCTCTACTAGTTTTTTTAATTCAGTATGTTTCACAATAGTTAACCTTTTGAACGCCAGAGCAAAAACGCATGAACTTGCCCTCAACGCCAGGCCACAAATTCACCGCAAATACCTACGAAAAAAATAGGGATTCCAAAACTTCATCGATAATCAATTTTATTTTCATTTTCGTCTTCAATTTCGAAATATAATGTCCTTATAACATTGAAATTTAATTCAACATTACATTTCTTCCTATTAAAGTAATAGTTATACACTATTTACAGACTTGTATAATACCGTAATAACAGATATGAGACTACAATATATTTAAATATAATAACTGTAGGTATGTACAACACTATTCTTGATCTGCTGTCTTCATATTGTGACCATGGCGTGGACGGCCCGCCATTTTAATAACTACTTCGCTTCCGAAATAAGGATGTGGCAACGTAATATCTCGTTTATCGATGTTCTAGTACAATATTATTTTATAATAAATGAAACACGTTTTTTAAATCAGATTTATAATTCCGAATGTAACAGGTACTTAAAAATATATGATTGAAATAGGTTAAGAAGGTAAATAAAAACTATGAAAAAATAGAAAATTTTAATAAAATGTTATACAGTATGTACTATGTATACATGTTTTTAAATAGTAAGTTCTATAAACCTGGCATAAAAAGTAACAAATTAAAACAATTAACGAATATATATAATTATCACAATTACCAATCAGTCTTATACTAATAAATCTTTTGAATAATAGAACAAAATTATACAAAATCTACAATGCAACCTGCATTCTGATCATCTAATTCGCTGGGTGCAAAGTGGGTGGTGGGGACAGTGAAATCGATCTCAGCGCGCACCGTGGCTAAAAAAGGAACTTTTGGCAGACTTTATTCCACGAAGTTCTTCCGTAGTCATTAAATTCCCACTCATTATAATAGTCACTTAATATAAATCTTGAACTCGATATCACAAGTAAATTAATCATAAATATTATTCATTCACTTCACTAATTTCTGGTAGCCGCGCTTGTGACGTCACGATATTGTCGTCTAGTCGTGACCATGGCGTACAGGGTACTGATAATTCGGGTTGCGTTAGGGATGCGCTTGAGTTGGGATTAGTGAATATCGAAATTCGACCCAACCAAATTTTATTTTTGACTATGTAGCTTATTGAATGATTTTTAAGACTGGTTTTATAAAATTAATGCTGCTTTATCCTAGTACCAAATTATACCTAAAATAATATATTCCAGAGGAAAGTTTCGAATCGATCTTTGATTTGAAATAATGATATTATCCAACATGCGCTACATCACTAGCGGTCACGCAGTTATGACTCTGGCGTGTGAGGACATTCTTTTTTCAGAGTTTATTTCTTTCTTTTTAACGTAAAATTTCTCAATATTTATAATGCAATTTAATTAGTTTTATGGAAATAAATAAATTTTGGACCTTCTATTTTACAGGTATATAAATAAATAGGCATTAAAGTAATGTTTAAATAGTTTATTTCGTGTTTTAATGTACCGCTGTTTTTGTCACATATTTGTGTCGTTGGCGCTCAGGGACAGTTTTCGCTTGTCACGTATTTGTGACCCTGGCGCTCAAAAGGTTAATATGGAAATTCACTACATTTCTTACACATTTTGATGAGAATGAATTACAAAGCATAATTAGATGTGAAACGAGGGAAAGATAGTAGTCTATGAAGATTGTCAAGGATAGATTGTGTTAATACTGTTAAGAAAGACAAAAAAATATATAGATGACTTCTTTGCTCTCAAGTGTAGATGAGCAGTACAACTAGTGTGATGTTTGATGAAAAATGGAAAAATTTGCTCCCAAATTAGAGGACACAACCTAAGATTAAGATAAGAGCAGGAAGTTATTAGGCACAAAAAATATTATTGTGTAAGAAAACTCTTATGAAAATATAACATAACATCACACCTTTTATCCCCAAAGTGGTAGGCAGAGGTGCACATTATGGCACTCTCTTAATCCCACTGTACAATCTAACACCCACATTTCACTATTTATGTTATGAGTCCCATGTAATAGGGGGTGAGCCTATGGAATTGATCCCAGATAATTCCAGATTCCATGCTACAATTTTTAAAAACCCAGTAGTAGTTTGCCCGGCCCGGGAATCGAACCCGAGACCTCTGCCCGGCAGTCGCTCTTGCGACCACTCTGCCATCGGGCAGTCTTATGAAAGTATTTGTTATTTAATCTCCTGTGATAAAATGTCAGTCTCACCTCCCATGTGTCTTCGCTCCATCCTTCTGTGTATCTTTTCTTTTCTAAGCTATCTATGAAGTCATCCAACTCTTTATCCAGTTTCTGACAGAGAGCCAGTCTTTCCTCATCTGTCATGGGCTGTTTAGCCGCTTTCGGTGCCTCTTCAGCCATGATATAGATCTTATAATCTTACTTATTTATTAAATTGTACTCATATAAAACACAATTATAATTAATAGTGTTTTATTTATATAAATAGAATCCACTTTCAAAGTAGCAACAACTTTTCAAACAAAATATAACCTAAAAGTTTTTGACGTTTAACAGCCATGCACAGTGCACGTTCCGTTTTCGGTTTTAATCTATCTACCTACCTAATGTCAATAATCGATAGAAACAAAATCAATAGTTATAATATAATAAATAAACACCAGAATAAATAATATGACATGGAGATAAAGAATATAAAAATTAATATAATTGGCCTTGATGCCATTTCTGTATGTATTCACATTTACGTGCTTCGCGTCTTTTGAAGTATGCAGGAAAGTGAGCCTTCTCTAGAGGATGCCAGTAATCAATTACCCAGTCTGGTGGCGTTATCACTCTTGCATACGCTACGCCACCCGCTACACCGATTGAACGAGCAACTACATGAGAAATGAAAAAGTTACATTCTCTGTTTAAGATTAAATACACAAATATTTTACATGATCATTCCTACATCGCGATGAATGCGCGACCCACCCAGGGTCGCCATTCGCGCATTCACTTGCGCTTACAATCATTTGATGATAATATAATAATGTATAATAATATTATACGTTTTATATTTACATTTCGCAGGTGGAAGTGGATTTTGTTGTGTAAAAACGTCATTTTCTCCCACCCATAGTAAACGACGTTGTTCTTTAGGATCAGTAACACATTTATTTTTGTCGAATTCTGCTCTCAGCATGACTTGATGATAACGAACCACATGTCTGCAAAAATAATAATTTATATATCGACCAAAGGTACTATACAGCAGCTGAAATAAATTATTTCATTAACGATGCCCACTTTCCGGTTATTTACAAGTGCAAGTTAGTGTATGTATATGGTACAGACTCACTACCAACCAGCCCTTCTTAGCTCTTTATTACGTTGCGACGAGTCGTATTAGTGGCCGAGTTGTAATTTATGCACAATATGTTGCAGTTAGATAAAGCCTTGATACAGAGCTCTAAGAATATAATGTATCCCGTAACATAAATGAACGAATGCAATTCATTACCATCTTACTAGGAAAATTATAATACAATTCAAGTCAAGTGCTACAATTATAATACTGTAGGGTTTGAAGCTGAGTAGCCTAATGCATTCTTTATGCCATTCGAACCTATCCGCCTAACATGTAGAGGTGCCTCTGCGGCTCTGCTAACTGAAGTTGTGCCAGCTAGCAAAAAGCATGGTGTATCGTGTATTTCCGGCTTTATAATAACATGCATAATGCATTTAAACTTCAGCACAGCTCGAAATGCTGAGATAGTGTTAAAATAAAATTCTTATCTTACCTAGCTGCGTAGTACGCTTCAAGGTTCCTCATAGCTACTTTATAAAGAGTGCACACTTTTTGAGAATGAGTTCGTAACTCTGGTGCAAAAGGCATTTTGCTTAGAAGTTACCGAACAGTTTTTAAAGAGTTTTTTGATAAATTAGTGTTATGTGTTGTGATTAAATAATTTGCTATGAAGTGTCAAAGATATTATTTCCCTATACCTATTATTTCCCATCAATTCTAAAAATATAAATACTCAAGTTATTATACATGCCAGCTACAGCATATGCAAAGAGTATCAAAATCAAAATCAATGAGTCGATACCGATAAAATTTAACATCAGAAAATGAGAGAACTTACCATATCAAAATCTAACAGTACCCAACTAAACTATTAAATAAAACAAAATTAAAAAAGTGGGAAACAACAAAAATTATACCCTCAATTTAGGCGTCAAAGTATAAGTCAATATATTAATGAAAATCAAAGAGGGCATTGGTTTTCATTATTAAATAGACACACTGTATGTGAAATAAACTGATGCAATCGATAAAAAATTATTTAAATATTGATTATAATCTCCCTCTCACCAGATACAAGGCCACATTTACAGCTGAATATAGGCGTGCGAGCCTCCTCGGTGATTTCCAGAAGTTTCATAGTTTCAAATCACTTGAAGATCGAAGAACGGCAACGCACCTGTAACTCCTCTGGTGTTGTGGATGTCCATGGGCGACGCTGATTGCTAACTATCATCCGGTGATCCGTCTGCTCGTTTGCCGCCTATTCCATAAAAAACTCAATTCCAAAGAAACAAAAAAAAGGGGTGACCATTTTTTTTTAAGGGGGGAAATCATCGAATGACTGCTCCCGCCTGGGTGAGGCGGGAGGGAGTGTCAGACTCTTATTGAAAACCACCCCGTTCCTTCTCCTGCACGTCGAGCCGGAGCCCCGGTTACCCGTTAGGTTTTCCGCGACAAGGTGTGACCATAGAGATTAAAAACAGAACACAACCATAGACATTCCGTAACACAAAATGTCAAATAAAAAGTCAAATGTCAAAAGTGACATCTAACAAAACGCGATACGCGATGCGAATACGACTGGAAGTGGAAAGTAATAAAAGTATCGTGTTTGTGTTATAAAATGTATTATTTGTGCGTGAATTAGTTGTTGTAAAGCTTATGAATTAATATTTATCTCAATCGTTTCTATATATCGTTCAAAAATCATAATTGTCGTGACGTTCAGCGTATTAAATCTCGTTGGCATTTGTTTGCACCGGTATTATAATTCCTGATGTTATTTATAACAAAATAAAAAATATGTCGGACGCTTGGGAAGAAATCCAAGCTGTGAAAAGCAAAAGGAACAGTTTGCGCGAGAAGTTAGAGAAACGTAAGAAGGAACGGCAGAATATCTTGAGTGCGAATTTGGGTAGTGGAGAAAGGTCGGAAGGTTCACCTGGCAGTGGGAAGGAGAGGTTGGCAGCCAGTCCGTCTGCGGGGAAGCATGAAGGTATTGACATTATTATAAACTTCAGTAAATTTCATTCTCAAAGTGTTATCTTCATCTTATTATACTTTCTACCTCAGCTTTTGTGACGAGGATCAAGGAACAAGTCTGCTAGACCTTTCATTTATGGGTCAGTAAGTTGGATTCTAATTTTTTTATAGGTTTTTACAAATATAGAAGTTGTGGAGACTCACAGTTCACGATGTATGAAGTTTTAAAGGTTCCAAACGTGTCCATCAATAAATAATATGTGCTGTACGAAATATGTTACATAGTAGTAGAAAGCATCATAGAAGCGAACTTAAGGGCACCCCGACTTATACAGATTAGGCTAGAAGGAGTTTTTTTTAAACCACAATTAATTACAATATCTTTGGTGAAGTTTTAACTCTTAAGTCCAAGTAGTAAATATTTACAACACTAAATATTTTCCCAATTGCTTGTAAATTCCATTAAGTCTTTGACTATTGGTACCAACATGAAACAATACTTGCATTGTGTTTCATCGTGTGAGTGAGGTTACTGGAGGCCCAATTTCCCCACAATCCTCAAATTCCCAATTCCCAAAAGGCCGGTAACGCACTTGTAACCCCTCTGGTGTTTCAGGTGTCCATGGGCAACGCCAACTGCTTACTAATAAAAAAAAATAACCATGTATGTATGTTATCTCTTCAGTTACTCCAGACAAACCAAAGGTGATAGTACCGTCAGCATCATTAGAAGTGCAGCTCCTCCAAGTGCTGTCAGACATGCAGCTGCAGTTGCCCGCAACTGCCAGTGCGCTGTTGCCTGGACTAGGTGATGTCGATGCTGGTATTGTTGCCAGTCTACTACAGAAGTTTGCTACACAGAAACTTATTACGTAAGCCATTCTTTTTTATTATTAGACTGCATTTCAAAACTTAATAAAATTAACTAAATAAATAAATATTATTCGATTAATTTTTGAATTTGTCTATTACCACTGAACCATGGTCTAGGTAAGCATGGCAGATAAGGGCCCAGAAAGGAGCATAAGTTCGAAATGAAGCTAAGTTTAGACCATATCAAAAGAGTACTGCATTCCATGCCACTGCCTCCTGCACCCCTTACGCCTGGAGCATGGTACAGTGATATAATTATGTATTGTGCATTACTTGCAAAAATCTAAGTAAAAAGGATTAACAAAGTTGCATATTTAAAAAATAATCTCTACTGTGTTACGATTATGAATACTAAAGTCACCATTATTGTCAGAAAACAAATGGTGATGTATTTTACATCTCATCTGTTTCAGTATAAAAGAAAGAACAGAGAGTACAACTGATGCAAGCATAGAGGTTGTGAGCGCAGAGTCTGTACGACTGGCTGCGGTACTGGCGGCTCTGATGGAGGAGCAGAGCAATGGCAACAAGAGAAAAGGTTGGTAACACATTAACTACATGTATATCTAGTTTTGTTTATATTTAAACTTTCGTGATACATATTAAAATTATTATTTCCTGTATTTATTTCTATACTTGATTTACATATTTTTAAATATTTGATTATATAAAAAAAACTTTTAAAAATATAAAAAGCAATAGCCCACCAGTAACGGAAGAAATCCAAGCTACCGGTGGTCAGGGCTCTAGAGAAAGGAATTTCCGGACAATACGCAATAATATTAAAATAATTATTATGTTTTCGGCTTACTCATGTAACTGTTTGACGCAGAACTCGACTAGTTTCAAGCCATGCTAGAGCTCATATTCATGAGCAGCATTCCGCGACGCTAAACGTGGTGACTGTCGCTTGAAACTAGTCGAGTTCTACGTAAACAGTTCATGAGTAAGCCGAAAACATAAGAATTAGGTACTTTTAGTTTTAAATAGTTTCCTACATGGTCTGCAATGTACTTGTGTGTGATACTTCTGATGACGTAAGTGTTGTTGATGACTTTTAACAATCAGGTTGGGCCCTTAGAACTATAATATAAAAATGTATATTCTATTGTTGTTTTTAGGTGACAACAAAACAGAAGAAGCGACTAATCCTAAAGTATCGAAAACAGCTACTGACGAGAAGAAGACAGGGAAGAATGACACAGACATTATGGTACGTGTAATTTTATATAAAGAAACTGTACTATGTTAAAAACTTGATTTATCTCACCCAAGTTATCTGTATACAACAATATAAATAACTTTTACTTTCCTTTTTTATTCAACTTTTTCCAAATATAACTTTTTCACTTGGTCATGGTGTCACGCGTGAATGGCTGGAGCGATTACACTAATTCTTTTTTTGTTGTATTTGTTATTATTTGGAGAAGGTTCTTATGACTTAAAAAAATCCTGAGAATTCTACGGGAACAGGAAAAACGGGTTTGCGCGTACAAAGTCGCGGGCAGAAGCTAGTAATTTATAATACAAGCTTCTTTTAGCTTAACTAAAACACATTTCATATAAAAAATACGTCAAATTATCCTTCAACTCGACCACCAGTTTATCCAGCCCTTCTGAACTTAACCTAAACGATATAATTTACAGTCCCTACTTGCAATGCCTTCGAGCAGAGAGAAGGCAGTGAAGCGAGTCGGTGAGGAGATCATGGACCTGCTCAGCAAACCTACAGCCAAGGAGAAGTCTCTCGCTGATAAGTTCAAGAGTCAAGGAGGTCAGTGATTTTTAAAATAGAGCCTTGTTACTGCTCTCTATAGGTTTTACTACTTTCGATTAATTTGCTGGTAAAATACTATACTACTACTAGCGGACCCGACAGACGTTGTCCTGCATATCCACTTGAATGTATAAACAAAAATTCATTCAAATTAGTTCAGCTAGGATAAATAACCTAAACATCGACTGCAGCGCCATCTGCCGGGCTGATTTGTGAATCTAAACCATTCCCAGATCCCCTTGAACACACACAAAAAATTTCATCAAAATCGGTCCAGTCGTTTGAGAGAAGTTCAGTGACATACACACTCACAGAAGAATTTATATATATAAAGATATTTACGGATCCATGAATTAGGAAAATATTGGTTTGCATAGTCAGATACTAATTAAATTACCAACCGTGCGGTTGGCGCGGTGGCTGGGCAACTGGCTGCCGCGCAACGTGTCGCGTGTTCGATTCCCGCACGGAACAACTATTTTTGTGTGATCCACAGATTGTCGTTCCGGGGTCTGGGTGTCATGTGTATGTGAACTTGTATGTTTGTAAACGCACCCATGACACAGGAGAAAAAATGGGGCAACGTATAAAAAAAAGATAGGCCGTATATAAAATGCATTCTCAGTTAAACTCACCCATACGGAAGTGGCGTTGTTTTACGGCAGTTTCATGTGAAACCGTAGTATCACTCGGGTCGAGCCGGATACAATAGTCTCTTATTTTTCCAGGCGCTCAAGTAATGGAATTCTGTCCGCACGGTACTCGCGCGGAATGTATGCGAGCGTTCACTACAAGTAAGTCTGAGGACGGAGAGGACAGTACGTACTCCTGCAAGAAGCTTCACTTTAAGAAGATCATCCAGGGACACACGGACGAGTCGCTCGGAGACTGCTCCTTCCTCAACACTTGCTTTCATATGGACAGTTGCAAGTATGTTTATAAGTCATCTTCTATTAGTTCTATCTTCTTCTTCTTACTACTACAATAGGGTAGACGACTAATTTTTATTTTAATGTCCGTCTGGTAGATTATTTAAAAATATTATACACGTATTTTTATTTTTTTTTACTCAAACGAATAGTTCCGAAGATATATTGATTTGAAATGTCGCGTGACGTCACTTCTATGTACATTTTATACATAGAAATGACGTTTTAGCCCCCACTCCTAAACTTTGATGCGTTATCTAAGTATATTTTTATTATACCTCTATAACAAAATAAAAAATACGTGTCTAATATTTTTTCATTATCTAGTGTCTCATCTATATGTATTTTGAGTTTCTTCCACGATTTACCGGGCACAATTGGGAGTAGACAGTGTATGAAAATAAAAAATACTGTAATTAGTTCGTCAGTTAGATAATGAAAATATATTAGGCACATATTTTTTTATTTTGTCATAAAAGAAAACAATACTTAAAACAAACGGAGTTAAGTTTAGGAGTGGGAGGTCGTTACGCTACTCTATGAATTAAATACCTATATTTTAAATTAAATCGTAACGTCACACGATATTTGAAATCAATTAAACGTCGAAAGTATTTAATTTTGTAAGAAAATAAAAACTACGTGTCTAATGTTTTAAAATAGTCTACCAAACGGACATTAAAAAAAATCCAAACTCCGGCTGAAACTGAATTTTAAGAATGTAACCAATAACTTAGGTACTTGAGACTTTTTGTACGGCAGTCGCGTTTGCAGTCTCCCAGGTACCTAGAATTAATAAACCTTTTGCCTTTATTTTACAGATACGTTCACTACGAAGTTGACAATTCAGATCCCAATGCGAACGCACCGAAACCTCCCGAAACTACACCCAAAGGCAACCACAACGGTACTTATTTTCGTGAATAAACACTATTTACACTTAGGAGCAAAGAAATGGAGCCACTCGCGTATTTCTTTTTCGTTTCTTAATATTTTTTTTATGATACAAGTATTTTGTTAATTGGTAACGTATCTTATATCTTATACTATTATATAAAGCGGAAGTGTTTGTTTTTTGTTTGTTTGTTTGAACGCGCTAATCTCCGTAACTTCAAGTCTGATTTGAATAATTATTTTTGTGTTGGATAGCGCATTTATAGAGGATGGCTATAGGCTATAAAACATCACGCTACGACCAATAGGAGCTGAGCAGAGCGTGTGAAACCGCGTGGAAGTAGCTAGTGTCGTATAAAAGGAAATTGAAAAAAAAATGCAAATTAAAATGAGAGCAATTTGTTGGAAAAGGAATATTATTTTTAAAGTTACAGATGTTTCGATAAAATGCTCCTTTCGTTTCTTTGCTCGTAAATGTAATTTTGACGTGGAATGACTTACAAAGGTCAGTTAATCTATATATATAAAAGAAAGTCGTGTTAGTTACACTATTTATAACTCAAGAATGGCTAAATCGATTTGGATGAAAATTGGTGGGGAGGTAGCTTAGAACCAGGAGTAGGACATAGGATACTTTTTATAGAATACTTTGTTTACTTTTTACCGAAAAACAAGAACGGCAACGGGAAATATCGGGATTGCGCGTACGAAGTCGCGGGCAGAAGCTAGTTTGAAATATCTATAAAGTGTATTGACATATTTTCTGTACAGGTACAAGTGTAGTGAGCAAACCGGACGGAGTGTTAACACTGACGCCGCCGCAGTGGATACAATGCGACCTCAGATACTTAGACATGACGTTCTTAGGTCAGTAACTGAATAATTTACTTAGCTACTTACCTATGCTTATTATTATATCCAAACTAATATTATTAATGCTTCCTAGTTACTTAGGTACCTCTTTACATTCTTCTTACTTAACCGATCTCCTAATACATACATAGATTGGACAGAAAGAAGCAAATTCACGCATGCACAGTTGTGGGTAAAGCTATTACTATGTAATATAACATCACGCCTTTTATCCCCGAAGGGATAGGCAGATTTTCACATTAGGGCACTTAATGCCACTGTATAATGTAACACCCACTTCACTATTTATGTTATAAGTCCCATGTAATAGGAGGTGAGTCTATTGCCACATACCAGGCCCATTTCCAGACTCTGTGCTACAACTGAGATTAAAATAAAAAAACTATTTTATTAAAAAGGTATATCTATCTCCCAGGTAAGTTCGCAGTAATAATGGCGGACCCGCCGTGGGACATCCACATGGAGTTACCGTACGGGACTATGTCGGACGATGAGATGAGATGTCTGGGCGTGCCTCAACTACAGGATAGCGGACTCATATTCCTATGGGTGACTGGCAGGTAAAATAATGTTGAAAGAAAAGAAAGAAAGAAAGAAAAAGCATTTATTTGGCAAATGGCACACAAACAAAGATTATGAAAAATATAAATACAGATACATAAATACATAATATTAATAACAAACATAAAAGCGTAAACAAAATAACAAGAATCATCAAAAAATAAGAAAATAATGTACATACAATACGAAACAAATGCAATAAGTTTTTGATATAAAGAGAAATTAAATATACAAAAAAAAACATAATATAAATAATATAATACATAGTTATATTGTAGTGCATGTGCACATGCCAAAAGGGCCTCCACCTCAGCATATACATACATAGTTGAGCATTCCTGCCCAACACTGATTTTCAGGTGGCACCCTGCAGTGACTCACGGACGGCGGTACCGCCCCTCAATAAGGAAAAGAAAATAAATTTAAATATGAAATTAAATAGATAAAATAAATTCTGCAAAATATATATATATATTGTGTTGTGTGTGTGTGTGTGTGTGTGTGTGTGTGTGGGTGTGTGTGTGTGTGTGTGTGTGTGTGTGTGTGTGTGTGTGTGTGTGTGTGTGTGTGTGTGTGTGTGTGTGTGTGTGTGTGTGTGTGTGTGTGTGTGTGTGTGTGGTGTGTGTGTGTGTGTGTTGTGTGTGTGTGTGTGTGTTGTGTGTGGTGTGTGTGTGTGTGGTGGTGTGTTGTGTGTGTGTTGTGTGTGTGGTGTGTGTTGTGTGGTGTGTTGTGTGTGTGTGTGTGTGTGTGTGTGTGTGTTGTGTGTGTGTGTGTGTGTGTGTTGTGTGTGTGTGTGTGTGTGTGTGTGTGTGTGTGTGTGTTGTGTGTGTGTGTGTGTTGTGTGTTGTGTGTGTGTGTGTGTGTGGTGTGTGTGTGTGTGTGTGTGGTGTGGGTGTGTGTGTGTGTGTGTGTGTGTGTGTGTGTTGTGTGTGTGGTGTGTGTGTGCGCGCGCGCGCGCGCGCGCGCGCGTTCTTACACTTTATTCTTTATGTAAGCTTACCTTCTGCAGTAATTCACCGAGGGAAGCGGAAACTATCGTTTTGCTTCTTCTCCTCTTATAATATCTTCTGATTCACTTCGTTGCTGAAACCAAGAAAGTTACTCATGTCACTGGGACGCGCCGCACTTCAGTGTTCCGGTGTTTTCATGGTTGTATCTACTGTAGATCCTGGCTTACAGGAGTTGCAGCGGTTTTGGGAGGTTGTGGCGGGCTTGTCCCATAAAAAAATAAGCTTACCTTACTGAACAATGAATATGTAATATAGAGGTACTAAGTAATAAGTTATATAATATAGAAAGCTCACAGCAAATCGTCAGATATACTCAGAGCTGCGGACATCTTGACGGGGCTCCGGCTCGAAGTTAGAGTAGGAACGGAATGGTTTTTGGTCAGTCAGTGTCTGACATTAGGTACCTCTTGTCTTACATAAGGCAGGGGAATACATTGGATGATTTTCCCAAAAAAAACGTCAGAAATCAACACACCACAAGAAGAATATTAATAATGTTTCTACGTACTATTTCGAGACTGCCCGACTTGTTTCGAACCACCACACAACGGAGCCCGTAAACATAATCATTAATCTCGTACAGTCAACTTGGTAGTAGACAGATAACGACAAAATTTAAATAACTATCGTGAGACATACTAAATTAACTAAAATCGCGGGTTACTCACGTGAATATACTGAGAAAAGCTCTATTAGTTTCGAGAGAGGGATTCCTTCTCATGAACCTAGCCTAACTAGTAGAGCTGTTCTCAGTATATTCACGTGAGTATCCCGCGATTTTAATTAAAATTTAAATATGTATTTGTACAAACTTACTTTCGCAATTCCTATATTAGTTGGGGATGTTTTTTACAGAGCAATGGAACTAGGTCGCGAGTGCCTCAAGCTATGGGGCTACGAACGAGTGGATGAACTGATCTGGGTGAAGACTAACCAACTACAGCGGATCATACGTACCGGCCGGACTGGGCACTGGCTGAACCACGGCAAGGAACACTGCTTGGTAAGTGACATCGAGTTAAACTGTCAAACACCGCGAGGACACCGGTGACCGCAATCTATTGTTCTTTAAACTGTCAAGCACCAAGCGGTCACCGGTGTCCGCGACCTATTGTTCTTTAATTGTGTCTATAAAACCGGTACTCGACGAGTTAATTGTGTCTATAATGACGGTACTCAAAGGGTATACAATAGGGTAGATGACTCATTTTTATTTTAATGTCCGTCTGTTAGATTGTTTAAAAACATTAAACACGTATGTATTATTTTCTTACGGATACGAATAGTTTCGAAGATATATTGATTTGAAATATCGCACGACGTCACTTTTGAGTACGATTTATTTTTAATTTTTTTATGGCATAAGCCAATAAACGAGCAGACGGATCACCTGACGGTAAGCAATCGGCGTCACCCATGGACACCTGGAACACCAGAGGCTTTACAAGTACGTTATCGGTCTTTTGGGGATTAGAAGTTTGAGGATCGTTAGGTAATCAAGGATTGGGGAGATTGGGGAAGGGGAGTGTAATTGGGACTCTGGTAACTTCACTCACACGACGAAACACATCGCAAGCGTTGGTTCACGTCGGTTTTCTGTGAGGCCGTGGTATCACTCCGGTCGAGCCGGCCCATTCGAGCCGAAGCGTGGCTCTCCCACACTTTCTTTTTACTCCAAAATGACGTAGCTACCTCCCACTTCTAATCTTTGTTTTGTTTTATCTAAGTAATTGTTTTCTTATACGTATTAACTTGCAGGTTGGTATGAAAGGCAGTCCAGAGAACTTGAACCGTGGGCTGGACTGTGACGTCATCGTAGCCGAGGTGCGCGCCACCTCGCACAAACCAGACGAGATCTATGGCATCATCGGTGAGTGACGACTGCCTACTTTTATGGACTAAACGAGATTTATTGAAAAAACAAATTTATTAAAAACTAGCTGTTGCCCGCGACTTCTTCTGCGTAGAATATAATTCTTGTGTTATCCCATGACAGCATTTAATGGGGATAAAAAATATCCTATCACCTTAAGTCAGCCCATACCCTACCTGTATACAAAATTTCATCAAAATCCGAGCCTGTAGTTTCAGCTTGATTGACGGACAAACATTTAAACGAAGAAACCTTTTATATTTATAATATTAGTATGATACAGATGTAGAACTATTCAAGAAATACTCAACTACCAACGGGACTCTTACTTCATAGGCAAAATAATTAAATCTCTCACAGACCACAATACACAAAAAAGGATGAAAATCAAGTTTGGAATTGTTATCTTATACTCTATTATATAAAGCGGAAGAGTTTGTTTTTTTTTGTTTGTTTGAACGCGCTTAATCTCCGTAACTACAAGTCTGATTTAAATAATTCCTTTTGTGTTGGATAGCGCATTTATCAAGGATGGCTATAGGCTATAAAACATCACGCTACGACTAATAGGAGCTGAGCAATGCGTGTGAAACCGCACGGAAGTAGATAGTGTACTATAAACAATTAAATTATTTCAGAGAGACTCAGTCCAGGAACAAGGAAAATAGAACTGTTTGGCAGACCACACAATGTTCAACCTAATTGGTATGTATCCAAGTTAATAATATTTTTATTGATAATTTAGTATACTCCTGTCCTGGACTCTATCTTAGCCACTTATGAATGTGTTTTATTTGAATTCAATACATCAGCATTGGTAACTTGACTGCACGATTGGTGCGGTGGCTGGGCAACCGGCTGCCGTGCAACGTGTCGCGGGTTCGATTCCCGCACGGAACAACTCTTTGTGTGATCCACAAATTGTTGTTTCGGGTCTGGGTGTCATTGTGTATGTGAACTTGTATGTTTGTAAACGCACCCACGACACAGGAGAAAATCCTAGTGTGGGGCAACGTTTTTTTAAAAAAAAAAAACACTTAGACCCGAGTATGTTCTTATTCAATGTCTTTACACCTCTAAAAACATTTCCTTTCATTACAGGATCACGCTAGGCAATCAAGTGGACGGCGTACGTTTAGTAGATCCTGACTTAATCGCAGCCTTCAAGAAACGTTACCCGGACGGCAACTGTATGGCGCCGCCGCCGCCTGACCCGGGTCTAGCGTAGTTGTCACTTAGTCTATAGGTAGCAGGACAACATACAAAAAGAAATAACATTAGTGGTTCCCTTTCTTTGCTCCTAAGAGTATTTTGTCATCATCACTATATCTAGCTCCACTATATCTAGATATAATAGTTACGTGCACTGTCGAATACCCACGCATGATAGGCGGTTTGCGGACCAACAAAAGATAGTAGAATGTATGTTTTCCCTCTGTTCAGTTTTAATGAATTTTCTTAAAATTAAAAGCTTAAAAACTTCTATACATAGTACTATGTATAGTCGTTTTTGAGCTTCTAATACTATCATTACAATAGACTGATGTCATCGTGCTAAACATCGACGATTCGCCACGTGTTCTAACTCTAGCCAAATTAATGTACGGTCAAAGGTCAAAACTCCACTGCCACCGTAAGACTATCGGTTGCGCTGCAGCGCTTATACACACATGCACACGCATATTTTTATCCGTGTGCGTACGCGTGCGTGTGTTCATGCGTACGCACGCGTTATTATGCACATTAATATGAAATTACTTATGCATTGCCGTGTGAACATCACTCACGGTGGCAGTGGACTTTTAACCTTTGACTGTACCTTACAGGAATTTATCTATCCTAAACAGTAGATTTTGAATTCTATATCAAAGTAATAAGGTTGTTTATTGAAAGAATATGACTGTTTAGGGTAACTTGATGTTCATATATGCTGCGGCGAAATGGCTTGATGAATGGGCATTAACTCGTCGAGTACGGGTTTTATAGACACAATTAAAGAACAATAGGTCGCGGTCACCGGTGACCGCTTGGTGTTTGACAGTTTAAATGAAATAAATGTGTCAATTAAAAGCTATATTTAATGTCCACTAAAAAATTCACGATTTGTATTCTGCTGTAGATAAAGAACTGTTTATTTTTGCATGTAAATAAATTACAATCATTTCACATCCCTCAAGTTGCCTAAGTAAGAAGGTACTTACTATAAAACTGTACATAACATGTAAATATAGATGTAATGTAAATAATTAAATAAAACAATTTGTAATGAAAGTTACTTTTATTACGTCAATACACAATTTGTTACGGCTGCGTAAACTGACGTGGTCAGTAGAAGCTGGTCGTTTGCGGACTTCGGCGGCCTTTCGGTGACATCGGCCGCGCAGGGCTGAAGAAACTGCGAGATATTGGGCTCTGCTTCTCCCTGCCGCCGCTGGAATAAAACCAGTTCCTCAACATCATACAAGACATTCACAACTGAACATACGCCTCCTACCAGAACAACCCTCAGTTACATAAATACCTAAATAATATTCATTAAACCCTTATGTGTAGCAATTTCCATGAGAATTCGAATTTTATATATTTTAATAATTAGGTAATTCTTAATAAAATTACCTAATTATTAAAATATAAATGGAAATTCAGTAATTCTGGGTAAAAATGAAGCTATGATTTAAATTCGATGAAACCCTGCATAAATACTGTTATTTGGGCATAACATCACGCTTTTTACTCCCTGAAGGGGTAGGCAGAGATGAAAAATATGTACGCACCTGTAATCTTGATTAATATTCGGTTTTACCAAATTGGTAGTTCTAGTGTTCATATTCTTGATACTAGGCTTTTTAGGCAGCTGACTGAACAACACAAGAGAAGTAATTTAGTAAAAGCAAGAAAATATTATTGTACCAAACTAATAGATCGAGTTGTTCTTATTACCTGGCTTTCTCATGAAAGTTACCAGTTTTCTCTGCATTTATAGTATCACGCAATCTTCTCTGGAACTGTAATATTGATATTAATGATGACTTATCTAATTTTGTATAGTGTGTCAAATAATATAATGGCAAAGGAGAAAAACAGTAAGACACTGGTTAACTAATGTCGTTGAAATATTAGGGCATGAGCATTGGCAGCGTATAGAGAACTGTATGTGGTAATGGGTTCTAGCAAGGAGAATATAACTTCTGGCTCTAGTTCCGCTTATGTCATCTGTTTTTCAGTTAGCAAAAGTATGTAATAACCTCCTTATATGAATCATTGTACCTTGATGCTATTGAGCATGTCTCCCTGCGTCGCTAGCGGTCGCTCGTCGGAACGCACAGATGGGGCGCGGCGCGTCGGGGGCGCGTCCCTAGTGGCGCCCAACGACGCCGCGCCCAGCGACCCGTCCCGGCACATCGACACTGGGCCACCGACAACATTGCCAACAACACACACTATTTACTCAGAGTTAGGTAACAAGTAAATTCTAAAATGTTTTTATTAGATTAGGTACTTGTCTTTTAATATTTTGTAATGTAGCTGTAGGTACTATGGAAAGGTAAAGGTCAATTCAATTTTCATCTAAGCAAGATATTATTATTGAAATAGAAAATAGACACCATTGAATGATGTATTGTACAAAACAAACAATGATAAGTACACATTGACTTAAAAAGAGAGGTTGAACCAATCTCCAAACCATGGAGGAAACCATTGTAAGTCACTCTCGTCTACCATGGAAATAAAACTAAAATAGATGAAAACAAAACCATTTATTTCTTCTAACTACTAAATCACATTGATTTAGATATTGCTATCAACATCTGTTATATTAATATAAATATCTATTTTATGATAATCTATTCAATAATTACCTAACATGATGCAATTAATACATAACAGAAAGAAAACGAATTATTTTACAGGAATTTCATTATTTTCTCATGCAGAATAACTATTAGGTAGATTTAAGTAGAACCTAGTTAACAAATTAAAAATCTGGGCAGAACCTAAGTTCTCAACACCTACAAAGTTCATCTCAATACACATAATAAAATAAATAATCACATAATTTGTTCTTAAAAACTCCATTTCATAATAATAATTAGCACTAACATGTTGAGGTAATTATTTTGATCAATTTATTTACTTTAATGTCACTAAATGATAACTAGACTGCATCCTTAGCTTTCACATTTTCTTGAGTAGTGGAGGCATCTTCCTTTGATTTATTATCTTCTAATTCCTTAGTATCGAGTTTGTACAACTGTTTCCTCATTTGGGCCGGTCCAGCAAACATGGCTGGTGATGTCTTAGTCTCTGGTACGTAAACCTCATAAGTCTTGAAATACTTAAGTATACTGTGAACATCCTCCTCCTTTAGTTTATACTCTAGAGCTATCTTAGCGGGCGTCACTTCCTCGGGATTCGCTTGGTGAGATGCTATAAAGTTTATGGCAGCTCTCAGAGTAGTTCGCCCATACGGTATTCTCTCTGGCTCCTTGAAACCAAAGTCGTATTGTTCAGGCATTTTGCGATCCTGTGGCAAAGGTCGCAAACTCTTATGCTTAGTCTGCTTTTCACGCGTAACATCATCCTCAGGCCTTCCAAATGAGGTTACATAAACGTCTTTTAATCTTTTATCGAGCTCTTCATCTTTTCTATCGAGTTTTTCATCTATATTAGGATCCGCTTCCAATGTACGTTGCAAATCTGCTATATTTTCAGGATATCTTGGAGCCGGAGTTGGTTTTGCTTTAGCAATCTCACGATGAGCGCGATTTTCAATGTTAAAGGTTTTAATAGGTCTCAAAGCTTTAGTCACTAAGGCACCCATCTCAGGTGGCAATAGCACAATTAATATAAACTAAATCACGTCAATTCACTTCGTAAACATCGTTTTATTATTGAGTATTCTAAATTGCATCATAAAGACGAGGTTATATTTTTGATTTGACAATTTTGACATTGCTGTTATGTTAATTTGACAGTCATCTGATTCTCTTTTTAAAAATATTGCCAGTCGTATTAAAAAAAAGAAATGGCTGGGGTTATGCGAGAACTTTAAAGTAAGATTTAATATTACTATGTTTCTCTGATTGGTAAATCTATTGCAAATCTACGTTTTACACTAATAAAACTAAAATGAAAACAATCCAAGAAAACCTTATGGAACTTACATTTCAGCTTAGAGAATACATCTTTCAACGCAGATTTGGAGGCATACTTTACTAAAAACTTCTCTGTTGGTGAAGGTGTATTTGTGGCCCGGGACTGATCGTTGGGCATACGAACAGGAGGACTTGGACTTCGTCCAAGTCGTCGTCGTATTTGGGGCTGTCCCGGTGGTTTAGGTCCTGTTGTGATAGTGTTTATTATTTTGCATTAGTTACTTGTTATTTAACAGCGTACTTAATAGTGCTGATAATGGACTTAAGACAACAAATACATTACATACATTAGAAATGTAAGATAGATATACAAAAATATGATATATTATGGTAATTCGCACCCGTGCTGTAAGATGATGGAGTAATATGCGCTCCTATACTAGCCATAGGCGAACTCAACAATGGTTGGTTTTGTAGACGGCTCGTATAATAAGGATAGTGTGGAGTCACGGTTACTGATGAATTTAACTGTTTTTCTCTCTCCGAGTTATAAATACTGCTTCGCATCAAGTAGTTCTGAAAGTAAAAATAATGTCTTACTTTTCGAAATGATTCAAAGAACAGTTTATATGTTTAGGAAAATATAGCATAATAAGACATGAAACATGACAAATTCTACAAAATTTAAATATGCGCACATCACAAAGACAAAAGTTATAACAACATAATTACCCTAGCGTCGTTAACGCTTTTAATAACTGGAGCTTGGCTAGTTCGAAAAGTCGTTATAGGGGTGTATCCACGCAAGTTTTTAATGTCGGGCTCCTAAAATCAGAAAATAAAGCAGGTGTTTATAAAATTGGTTTTCAAATTAGGTCTAATGCGAGAAGTGACTTTTGCCTATACTTACCCTAATACCAGACTTAAGACTTTCTCTTGGCATCTGTGAACGTGTTACAGAGTTCCTAGATGTGGGTCGACTGGCTTTAGGATCGCCTGCACCACTACTGCGACGCGACACATTATTGTATGAGTCATATGGGTCTCTAGAGTAATTATACATAATTAATTAATAACAAAGTAAATAGTTTCCTTTACAAATCGAACAATTTTGTGAGTGACCCTATCAACCACGAGTAAGCGTGATGATTAATGCTCAAACCTTCTTCGTGTGAGTAGAAGCTTTCAGCAGTGGGTACGTACAGGCTGTTGATGTTGTTGCGAGTGTATGTAATATTAATCAAACATACATTCATACTTATCATCATACTTGCCTCCCATTATACTAAATTGTCAATCACATTTCTAGCAGCCGTTCTTTAAAACTCTCATTATCTGCATAAAATATTAGTAACGTCAGTCTATAGTCAAACAGAAAATTATAATAAAAAATATCTCACCCCCTATACAACATCTTCTGCTGACTAGTGTTTAGATTTTGCGGTTTCACGTGCCAGTCGTACTCCTTCTCCTGCGTCTTGTTAAAACCTGAAACCGAAAGTACAAGCAGTTAAACGCATTGTTTCTCTACATATAATATCACAACTGCACACGTATATCAATTACTGTATCATACACACCCCATCTATTATACTGCATAAACCTGTCCCGTTACAAAATCGAGGACTGGCTTTTGTACAACGCACCGCCAACATCCACAAACTATCGTTAACTTTTCTAAAACACGACTGGCAACACACGTATTTTCTCCAAAAATTAACTTTCGCTGAGCGCTGATCACTTTCATCACCTTCTTCAACTAATTCAGTACTTCTGATAACACATCCTTTCAGTTGAATTGTTTTGGTTGGCATTGCGGTCAAATCGCATGCCGTAATAAATATTTCTTCTTCTTCATGGTCCATTTTGTCTAAGTTGTCTGAACGTAAAAACGAAATACATTCATTTCATGCTAGTCCCTTAATATTTTATTCCGTCTAAGCGTATTTAAAATAACACTGTTTACAACTTATTGTGAGTAAATTGACGGTGCGTTGCGTAAGCTTTGCTGGAAGAAAAATGAGTAGTACAAACAGTGTTATTTTAAACAGAATAATGAATACTCTAGTTAGAAACCATAGTAAGACAAAAAAAGGTAACATTAGTAAAAATAACACTGTTTGGATAAATTAAAGTATTTAAAGTTATATTAACGTTTATTTAACTAGGTGCAAAAGGTTGAAGAACAAAGTAACAATTTACCTTCTTTTATTCGAGAGTTCTGTGGTCTCACTGGAGTTAATGTTTCCGATCGTATGTTTTGCTTTTGGATTGGAGGCGGTGGTGAAGGCGATTTATGAAAAAGTACTGGTCGCTGTTTCATTGTCTTTTCGGCGATTGAATAAACGCCAAATTCATGCATGGGAAACTTTTCAGTGTCCTGATAGATACGTTTTCTGTCGAAAACTTTATTGATTTCAATTTTCATTAGCTAATTCTCAATATGAAATGTGAAAATATCATAACAATTCACGTAACTATATCAGTATTATAAACTATATTTTTTGGTAATAATGTAATAATTCAAAGATTGTACAAAATTTTAACCAACTTACCTATAAATATTTCCATGCTTCATCAGCCATGGCTCTAGTTCCTCCAGCCAGCCCTTTAAAAAGAAAATGAATTAGATTCCTTAATCCCTTTGGTAATAGTTATCTAACTTTATTATGTTTATTACATATACTTATTTACCTGCTGATGGCCTATGACGGATCCAGGTCTACAAATCCTCATCCACCCAATAGCTTCATGCGACGTCATCCGATAATGTTTGATTAGGTAACAACCAATCAACGAGCCAGTGCGCCCTAGACCTGCCTGAACAAGTTATTCGTCAGAAACAGAAAATAAATTTATTCAAATAATATAGCTCAAATAGACTAAATTCGTAACCTTGCAATGCACAGCGATTGCGCAACTTGCTTCTTCACTAATTTGAAGGAATTTAAACAGAATATGTCGCCTTGGACAGGATCCATCAGGAAAGAACAAATCATAGTGAATAATACCCATGTTAGTAAATCTAAAACCAAAACAAAATTTATAAATACTAGACTTCAAGAAAGCAAGACACCGGGTATTGCCTAAATTTTGTCTGGCAAGTCAATCATTGTCTTAATTAAAATGTATTTTATTTAACTTTATTTGAACTTACACATTTCCGTCGTATAATCTTTTATTTAAACGAATTACTACTTTGACATTGTTTTCCAAAAAGTAGTTTATATACATTTCAGGCGGGTGGAAAAGCGATACACTGTAGTCAACTGGACCGATGAACGCTAAAAATTTACCTGAAAATATTAAGATAAGTGAATTAAACTATTTGTAAACCAAACTGTCAAGTAATTAATTTAAATTATTTTTAATGATCATCGTTTTACCAGGCACAATCCAATTCAAATCTCCACCCTGGATTTTTCCTAGTCTTTCATATTCTTCATAATTGAAATCTTGAAAGTTGAAGAAACCTAATTCTCGAGCTTTCTTAATTGCTTGTAGACAATCCATAAGTGATATCGTGTAAGCAGATTCACCTTGCGTTGCATCTTGGAACGGTCTACGGTGTTGGAAATGCATTAGTGAATGTCTACATAAAATTAACAAATTATTTAATAAATGATAACCTGTAGCTTTGTCCATGGACCATCAAGGGCTTTAAAGCATCTCTGGGTGTTAAACTCAAATACAAAACACCGTAACATCCTAGCAGGAATGCTGAATTTGCTTTCTTTTTCGGATCGATAGAAGTGTAATGAACGATTGTTTGCTTATTTAAATACAGCTTGAGTTTTTCGTTTAATATTCTACAATATTTATAAACACAACCGAGATTTAAAGGCCCGAAGTCAGAATAATAATTTTCGTATACTAAATCGTTATCTATGCAAAAGTAATGAGTATCAACGGTATTCTTAAGTGTTTTTCCTTGTCTTACAGTTGCAAAATATAATGCATTTTTTATATATTCTGCCATAAACAGTATATCAGGACTTCGATTCATTATTCCAATAACAATGATACGTAACTTAATTGATAGTACATCTCTAACATACAAAAATACTCATATTTTATAACTAGGCACAATACACAGTTTGTAAAATAAGTCACTAAAACACTACGATTTCACAACACAAACATATTTATAAAGAAATTTCAAAATAAAATAAAATTATTGCTACAAAATTCAAATGACAGTGGCGTTGGCACTCTTTTGTTTTAAACTTACCGCAGTTTATCAAAGTTCATTGTAAGTTGCCAGGGTTAATATAAACTTTTAATAATGTCTCTTTAGGTCTCTTATTAATATTCAGTAAATTGCTGTAAATGTTATCACCACAAAGCAAGTTAATTTTGTTTCCATTTTAATTCATACTATTACATAAATTCTTAATAGGTATTTTAGTTTGATTTTTTATGTTTCGTATATTGAATGTTACCAGTATAAAAATCCAATTATTATCATACTCAAAAATGTTTTTGACAGCACTAGTCTTTTTCCGGTTCGCAAGGTAAATTGTCAAACGTTTTGTGTTCGCTTTCTCTGAATCTTGAATTATTTTCGCAATCTTTTAACTTGTAATGGCTACAGTGTATTTAAAATCATGTTGGTGTATCGCTCAATCTATTATATTTCCTATTTCAGGTCGTCTAATCACAAGAAACCATGGCTGATGTCGAAGTGTAAGTACTTATAATTTTTGCTTGTGTTAGCGTAAATATCCCTTTGGGAACTTAATTCCTTCTTTATTTTGTGCTAAATATTGCTTATCTAGTGAATTTACAAGCGTAAATCTGTAATATTGTAAATTAAAATTGTAAACATGTTGTCAACATAACCTTCAAAACATTTCGATTCAATAACTTGATCGTTCTCAATAGTGCTGAACTATTACTAAATATGGTTTATAATGGTGTTTAATCGTCAATATATTATCATAATTATCAATTTAAGTGTTTAAATTTTGGTTTTATTCAACAGTGAAGTGCCCGCCAACCCCGTCTTGAGCGGTGGTGCCATGGATGTGAACACAGCCCTACAGGAGGTTCTGAAGACGGCCCTCATCCACGGAGGACTAGTCCATGGACTTCACGAGGCCGCTAAGGCTCTTGACAAGTTAGTATATGACTGCCTCTTACATTTGATTTTGTATTTAGATTGAAGACTTGTGGCCCTTAGTTACTTACGCTAAGTTGGTAACTGTTTTAAAAATCATGAAATTCATATCAATAACGGTGAGTCTCACCATGTTGTCTTGGCTTCACTATTCACTAGAACAATGCGGTTTTTTTCCTTGTAATATGATTCACCAAATTCTACAGTCTGTGTATGAAACTAAAACTTAAAAACAAAGTACAGTTCTAAGTAAGCAAATATGATCCTTCATACCAGTGATTTAAACAAAGATTTGTTTTGGTTTATCTGTAGGCTTTTGTTTATCTTACTTCTAACACGAAACACATTACTAAAAATAATACAATTTGAACACAAACCTCATGTAACTCAACAAGTGCCTCATTACAATTAAAGACTGCTGATAATGATTTGAGATTTTGTTAATCTTAAAATAAAATAAACACTAAGGTTTTATACACTACCATGTTTTACAGACAACTTATTTAAATGAATGAAAAGTAACTTTATAACATACTTACATAGTATTGTTTAATGGGGCCCTGCATCGGAACTACAAACAATATTCACAAAGTGTGTGGCTGTTCTAGTTTCATGCTTTGTGGAAATATCTCATGCTCATCTAGTTGTATGAGATACACTCTGATGCGGAGAGTGACGCACATTCATAGTACCACATTGTTTTGATGGTCGGCATTGTGGCCTCCCATATGTGCTACATTTGTTTTAGCCAAAGAAAGATAATGAATGTGTATTTGTTAAGATTGAACTAACTAATATGATAATAATAATTTGTCAGAGAATTATCAATACAATCCAAAATGTTGATAGAGAAGAGCTCTTCAATTTCAATTAACATTCTTTTATTTCTGTAAAACTACATCTGTATGCAGCACATGGTTGAATGTCTTGTGTAAATTGTTTTACAAAAATTTAAATTTTCCCACAACAGGAGGCAAGCTGTCCTTTGTGTGCTTGCTGAGAACTGCGACGAGGCTGCCTACAAGAAGCTCGTCCAGGCTCTTTGCAATGAACACCAGATCCCACTTGTGAAGGTAAATATCTTATGTATAATTTAGTTACTAGGTGAATTGAATCTTACACTTAAAGCATGAGGATGAAAATCGAGTTTAGATACTAAAACATGCTTATATTTTGTAATTATCTTTCCATTGTTCTCTCTCAGAGGACATTATGTTGCAAATTCCTTTATCTCAATCATTTCTCACTATCTATTCTGATTTCTTTGGTTTTCATCCTTCAGAAACTAATAAACTCACATATGTATTAGTTGTAGTTCGCTATTAGTGATTTAAGATGAATTCTTCTTGTTTTTTATATAAATGCGCTCCGCACGAGCGAGCCCGGTTTCCATATCGGTTTCGCAAACGGAGCGCAAAGTAAACCGTGTGCCCCTATGGTGACTCTCACCCTGACGAGTCAACTTTCCTAGCACCCGAACATTTATACTAATATCTAACTACTAAATAACCAATTTCATGATATTTGTATCTATTTGATGTATATTTAATGTTCATTTTGTATCGTACAGGTCGACAACAACAAAAAGCTCGGTGAATGGGCCGGACTTTGCAAAATCGACAAAGACGGCAAGGCCAGGAAAATCGTCGGCTGCTCGTGCGTAGTTATCAAGGTAAGTTCGACACACTTTTTTAAACAGGGGTTTTATATATTTATGATGGAAAATAAATAATATACATCTATCAATTGGAAATATACCTATGTACACTAAGAAGCAACTAGCCATTTTGTGTTTTTCACCATATCATAATTTAGTATTGCGCTCAGCACGAACACCAGCAACATATATCGTTGTTAGTGACGAAATACAAGCGCAACATTAACTCGAGTGACCCTATGGTGCCGCGCCACTTGCACGGGCAACTTTCCTATCACTCATACAAACAATTTCCATCTAATTTAGATAGTTTGAACACAGCTGTCTCTGGTTGAAGGAGATATCGAAGGACCTGTTGCAACTACATGACGAAAATGTAATTAAATTCCTATATTTCCAGGACTTCGGTGAGGAGACACCAGCGTTGGACGTGCTCAAAGACTACCTGAAGTCTTCAAGCTAATCATCCACCTAGTGCTTAAGTTATAAAATAAAAATTCAAAAAAACTAATTCACTCTCTTTGATTTCACTAACTTTGAAATTAATACGGATAATGCTAAAATAAATAATATTTATTTAAATCTAAGCTAGACAATAAATAGAACATAATCACTCATTCCACTTCAAACAAAACTATAAAAATTAAATGCAATGCAAGACTTTCAAACACATATTTTGGAAAACTGATCGCAGATCTCCTTGTGCTTCGGCCATTGTTGAACTTGGCATTCCCTGGAACAAAGGAATAAGGAAATATGAAAATACCAATACATTAACTTTATAATGTGTATTTGCAATAATTGCTTTTGAACAACTCCCTTGCAACATTTGTGTACAATAAATAAGAATTACTGTACAGATTTTTATACGATTTCCACAAGTAGATAATGATTCTTGGGACAGGAACACATTTAATTTGTAAAAATAATAACTGAGTATTAGAAGATAGTCCAAAATACCATATTTTTCTCACCTTCCACAATACCACTCAGTCTTACATCTGGAACACTTTTTAGAAGCCTTGTCTCCACATTTAGCGCATTTAGCACCGCCGCTGTCCAGTGCCAGCGCTGTGTCGCTGGTGTACGACTCCAGGAGTTTCTTGGCCATATTCCGCGACTCTTCGGAACCGTCCATGTGGAATAACTCCAGCTGGGACTTAGCGAGCGTCTTTGTACGCTTGTGTACTTGTTTTAGATAAGAATCTTTGATCTGGAATATACCAAAAACATTATTTTTGGTCTTAAGAAACTGCACTTGGTAAAAAAGTTAGTTTAGTTTTACTACATTTTAAATTTCAATATTGTATTGCATGTTATGCTTGTAATTTTTATCATATATGACCTTGACATAATGTCCTGTTGCGATTAATTATTACGTTCCTACGAAAAATGGGAAGGACAACAACAACGGATGGTAAAACTCAAATAGTTTCAAACCACGCTTGAAAGTACAGATAAATATGTAAAAAGGATTGGATACATACAACAGAAATGTCTAAAATAACGTTACTAAAGTGTAGTTGACCTGTGGGACAATCTCAATGAGAGTGCATCCAGGGTTCTTGACACCGTTAGTTCGATTGTGCATGCTGGAGTAGTCTCCCACAGCCAGCCGACACAGGAACATCTTCAGGTCACCAAGTGGTGGGATCTGGTCCAACATGGGCTCCGTCATCTTGGCTTGGAGCTGGAGAGATTACAAAGAAACAGCAATTTATATCAGTACATTCATTTTATAAGTGGAGCTATACCATAGGCAAAACAAAAAGTATGATATATCGAAATCAGTTTAGCCGTTTATTAGGTAGTTATGACATGATATAGATACCGTTCTCATCTATCATCATACCGTTCTCATTAGACTAGGAAAACATGACATGTATAAAAATTTAATGTTGACTGGATGTAAACTTAGTAAATAACTTCATTTCACTTTGAAAATAGGTACATACCTAAATTCTGTAAAGAGTAAATAGGCTCTACTTAAAGGCTACTACACATGCCGCCGGCAATACAAGGCACAAGCCGCACAAAGCCGTCAAGCATCATTCCGGTTGTGACAGTCATAGAACGCTAGTGAAGTGAAAATGTTTTACTTGCCGGCGGCTCCTTTTTATGCCGCCGAGTGCACGGCGGCCCTGCCGGCGGCACTGTGTGTAGGAGCCTTTAGGCAGACACTACATAGTACTTGTTACTGCATTATAGAAAAATTACCTTGCAGAATGCACTCCGGCGGCACTCATCGATGGTATAGTAGTGGGCCAGCCTCGGCTCCAGCAGTAGTTGTCTCACACATAGCCAGAGCTGAGCCTCCGTGCGATGTAACTGAGACAAATCTTCCGCTGACGGCTTGCTCCAACGACCATCTATGAAGTGGTAGTATTTATCACTTAAACGAAATCGAGATGCATTCTTCGGTACTCAAGTAGAACATATTGCCATATACCGCACGAATTTACTTCATTTCCGACCCCGTGTTACTAGGTACTGACAAAATTAAAAAAAAACCCTATCAACACTGACCGACCAGGGAAAGGAAATCGAGACGCCTTAATTGTTTCACAGCCGCTCTTATGACCAGTGAACAAATGAGACAGACTTACAGTTAAAAATCTGCAATTCGCCCTTATCGTTCCTCTTCATCCAAGGTTCGTGCAGCAGTAGGTGCGTGAGTAGCGAGGGCACGTCGTGCGTCTTATACAAGTTCGTAGAGATCGAGGCCCCCGCGCCTCCCACCTCCATGTGCTCCGCTATGTAGCTGGAGACAAAGATAATTTTATATCATGTTTCTATAGGTGGTTAAGTACGTATCTAACTATCAAACTATTGCCATCTTGACGATCTTTCCAAACCCAGACCTCATGCCATGGCGCATAGATAGAAATATGTGCCTAATGAGTATAACCTTAAACTCTCTGTAACTATGAAGGTGTGTAGAATAGAAGCAAAAAAGTAAGTACAAAAATACTAGCTCAGCTTATGCTCCGAAAGTAGGTAAAGGAGTTAAGAATTATCGCTCGTTAATAAGCATCAAGAGCCTCTTCAAAGTCTTCAACTGCTAAGTAGACAGAATAGGTACTATCGGCAAAGTACACATTTAAAACAAAATCCTGTGGCTGTGGCTAACTCGCTATCCACGATGTTTTCTGTGGTCGCTCACATCAAGTGCATGCGCCTCTTTGTTGATCGAAGATGCGCCTAATGATAGTCGACCTCCAACTTTGTCGATTGTACCTTAATAAGTAGGCCAGTGTAATAATGGCTTACCGCACGATAGAGACGCATCGCATGCTGATGTCAAACTGCAGGTCTCGTTTCTGACGCTCCAGTTCTTCAATGGCAGTCTCACATTCTAACTCCTTTGCTGACATTGGCTTCAAATACTCGTTACTATGTGAAAGAAGAAAAAGTCCCAAAGAATTTAATAGATGATCCTAGAGTCCTAGGCTAAGCTGGTAAGAACTGAAGGTCCCTTCTTTTTTCTTTCCAATTTTGATTAGCCCAGGGGCCGTAATTTAGACCCGTAGAAAGCACAGATTTAAACAAGACTAGAAATGCTGTCAAATATACTCTATCGTCACAGGATAAGAACGTACTTGATAAGAGCCAACAAAGCAGTGAGCTGGTCGACGGCGTAGTTCAGTAAGTCGACCACAACTTCGCTGATGCACTGCGCGCCGTCCTCGTGGAACAACACGGTCTCCAGTAATCCAACAGTCGCTGCCTCATGATACAACTGCAAGTCATAGATAATAAATTAGAACATTGGTTTTAAACAGAGTCTAGGTCATAAGTTTGTGGGGCCTCACGCCACACATGCACATTATGCTTACGCGACAAAAGTGAGGAGTCACCAAGCGGGGCCGCGCCAGGTTCGAGCACTAGTTCCTTACGCGCAATGGTGGCGCAAACATGTAAATCTGGTTTTAACCGTGTGCCTAACTTAGACTGATATCAGTGTGACTTATATGTAATGGTGACTAAATAAATATCCATGTGACGTTCATGAAGTGACTTTCAATTATACTAACCTCTACCCAAGGCTACACCGTACATCTCAGGACCTACACACCACACGCCACTACTAAAGGATCACAACAAGTTCATTAGATTTAACTACTCTGCTGATTTGAAAAAACGATCTACATATTTGAAACATGGGTCGATTCTATAATTATGAATGAAAGTTTCATAAATCTACTTAAACGTTTATAACAATATTTTAAACTCACCACCATATAAACGCCGAATGTATTCTCCGGAGCTGGTTCTAATTTAATGATTTGCGGGTAGATCTTCGTACGCCATACTTGTATGCATATCGCTTCATAGACTAACACTGGCAACTGAAAATTTAGGTAATCTTCTAATCTTTGTATTGTAACTTTCGTGAGACATACTACATAAATTATTATGTTTTCGGCTTACTCACGTAATAATTTAATCTTCCAATCTCTTACATATGAGATTATAAAACACACGGGAATAGGTATATTAGTATTCACCTTTCCAGAGGAAATTAGGGTTTCCTTGGTGCGTTCCTCCATCATTGAAGACGCTTCCAAGACAGCTTGCTGATTCAGTTTCTGCAACCGTATGTGCCAGTCTACCCATCTAGAAAGACAGCATTAAATAGTACCTTACACATTGAATATATGTCGCGGAGAACCTAACGGGTTACCGGGGCTCCGGCTCGACGTGCAGGAGAAGGAACGGGGTGGTTTTTAGTCAGTAAGACTCTGACACTCCCTCCCGCCTCACCCAGGCGGGAGCAGTCGTTCGATGATTTTCCCCTCTTAAAAAAAACACATTGAATATAACGAGTAAGTCATCTTTTGTGGTAGGTAGCATTATTTGTTTATTCGTATTATTTATGAAAAAGATTTATAAACCTCGTGTATGCTTACCCCTGATTGCCTATGTAGTCAATACGCGATGGTTCCATGCTGTCGACATACAAATCTAGCTCCCCTGCATTTAGGGCACTCAGTTGCGGGTCTTTCAAATCACCCATTTTGACTTACTACGGTAAATTATTTATAATTATTATGTAAAAACTTGGATAGCACAGCAACTATTTGCAAAATCTCACTTTGTTTATAAGTTACTAGGGAAACGTTAGCTCAATAGTTTTTAATTTTTGTAAACTCGCGGCACCGGAAGTTAGCAAAGAGTCGAGAAAGATTTAAAAAAAATATAGGTGCTGTTCCATTTCGTGGTGAATGTAACTTTTTATACGGCTGTTTATTTGCAAATCATTTACAAACCGAAAGTGTTTGTGTGTCTCGTGGTATATTTTAATTTTTTTGTTTAAGATCAAGGATAGAAAGAAATGGCATAGAAAAATAAAATAATTAGTACAGCTTTTCTAACATTAAGAACATTAAATTGAACAGCCTTTAGTGTTGCTACAATAAAAAAATAATTGAAAATGGCGACTGGCGGAAGTCTATTTTCTGTCTTTCTTTTGATAATTTGACACACGTGCCGCGTGGAGTTTTGCCCCGCAGGTTGTTAAAAAATAATACATTTATTAGTATTTAAGTGCTAAAACACACGGTAATTTCATAAGAATTGCAACTGCAGTGTTAGTATAATAAAAGGTTTAGTGAATTTTGTGAAATGTGTTGATAAATGTGATGGGTCGTAGGATGTCATGCCGCCACACCAAACGCGTTTGTTTTTTACTTGTAATGAATATATTGTAGCAATTTAATTTTTTGTACACGCGTAAACATCTTTAATTTGTAAATTAGTTCACGTATATATGCATATTTAGCCCAATTCTTAAGTTCAAAAGTTCATGCAACACGACCTAACCTCAACGTCAATAAAGTGTGGTTTGGCATAAAAACTTATAAAAAATATCAAGTATTCATTTGATATTTAGTGACTATTTATATTATTCTTTTACCATTGTCCGTATTTTAAACGTATGAACTAATGCCAACGTCATATTTCTCAGATTTCATGGTTACTAAATCTGTTATTGTCTGAGGCCCAAGTACTGGAGCTCTGCTGTTACAAACATGCTTATATTGTCTCAACAATCTAGTATTACCGCTAATATTGAATTTTAACTATGTAACAAAAAGAATAAAATCAAGGACATTATTCAAAAACTGCATGGGTGCAACAATATTGTCAAGACTACATCTGTTTCTACTCAAAATGTCCCATCTATTACCTCTAACAAATCTACCGCCAGCTTCAACAGCTAACGAAACCCAACTCCATACCAAATATCAAAACAAATTCCTCTTAATCTACAATAAGTGGTTGCATTTCCAGCACGATGGTTGCGACTACAGACAAGAAGGCTCCGGCCGAGAAGAAGCCAGTGAAGGGTAAGGAGGACAGCAAGAAGCTGCCCGCCGTCCCTGAGTCAGTGCTCAAGCACCGCAAGAGGAGGGAAGCTCTCCGCACTCGTCGCCTGCAGGTATGACAACATAACCTCTATAATTAATGAGTTTTTAAAGTCAATGGCATTATTTGCAAGAGAATGCACAACAATACGTTAGTACAAGCTTTCCATCTGCATGATCAAAGGTAGAACTCCATTATACCACTTTCCAGCATCCACTGTCCATACAAAAATACTGTAAACCATACACTTCCATATAATATGGAAGAAAGATAAATAAAGACACTTTTACATAAATCATATTAATAAGGATAAATAGGTCATAGTACTCAGTAAATGAAGTATTTATTTGTGGAGACTAGAAACGGTAATTTTAGCTCAAAAGACAATTTTTTGGTCAAATACCAGGGTAAATCTGAACAACGCACTTTTATAAGTGATATCTTCCATAATTTGACCACTTGTATAAAGATAACTTATTCATGTAATGTTTTATTACTAGGTTACCCTCAAGAGGCGTTCATCTGCCATCAAGAAGAGGAAGGAAATCTTCAAGAGGGCTGAACAGTATGTTAAGGAATACCGCATCAGGGAGCGAGATGAGATCAGGCTAGCCAGACAGGTAAGATAGACAATGTTTAATTTTAAATTGTTATTTTCACAGAGCAGATTTCCTGTCCCATAATCCGAAGACTGATTGCAAATACATGCTAAAAAAACATTGTCAGATGACTGTGTTCATGTCATGATATCTAAAATGACTTTTAGTCTTACTGCAAAAAAGATGGACACCTGTTCAACAGATGTTTAGAAAAAATACTTACACAAAATAATGTTTTAGAGACAGACATACCTTAGGCATTGTTTAAAACACCGAAAGAAGCCAGTTTAGTGAGTGTTCAAGCTCAGTCTGTCATTTATGTCAGTCATTTACTGTGATATTACGTGTGTTTTTTTTAAGTTGATTGTTTTATATTGAAGTAATCTAAATGGACATCATAGACTTTATAGACTTCTTGGACTTCATAGATGTACAAGACATCGATTACGCCGAATGTTTTCGAAATAATGTAACAACTCAGGTACGAATTTATTAATTTGAACATGAACAGTGATGCAAGTTTTAAATATAGATTTAGCAACGTTTTTGCAAATAATATCGTGGATTTAATTAAGGGAGATCTTCCTAGTGACCATCGTGGTGGTAAAATTGTTCCACAGATAATACAGATTACTTGTAAAAAAAAATATAAACAATGCTGCCGCGCCGGAACGGTTACAGCAACAACAGAATATGACAACGCCAATGTTTCGTTTCTTTGACATAACTATACTAGTCAGTTACTCTGTGCTCATGTATTTTATGAAATGCTAAAATGAATTGTAATTAAACTTATAATCCTAATTCACATATTATTTATATTGTCTGCTCTTATTTGATGGACAACTGTTTTTTTTTAATTATAAATTGTTTATTCATTAAGCTATTTCCATGGCATGAAATACAAAAGACTGATTTGAATGAATGTATTGAGACGTTTAAATAAGGATTGGTTTGAACATAGGTTAATTAAACAACCACTAAACATGGTTTTGTGGCAGTAGCGACAGTAAAACCATTGATAAACGTGTTCAACTATTTATACAGTGTTTAGCTAAACATGTGTTGAATCAGTGTTTAACTGATTTTTTGTAGGAAGACTGTTAACGCAAAATTGACTTGAAATATATCCTTTGTTTCCAGGCTCGCAACCGCGGCAACTACTACGTACCTGGTGAAGCTAAGCTCGCCTTCGTCATCCGTATCCGTGGTATCAACCAGGTCTCACCCAAGGTAAATTTTTATTTATTTAACTTTATGCAACTAGGGTACATAGGCGGGTTTAATGCCATGGGCATTCTTACTAGCCAACCTTTAGGTGATGCAATGAGAGTGTGGTCAGTGCAATAAGTTGAAAATTAATTTAGGTGTATATTTTTTTTTTCTTTCTTCTTTGGCAACCGAGTCTCCAATTAGGTGTATATATTGTCAAGGTGTTTTTGTCACACAGACATGCTATAGAGCATTTTGAATTCATGTGTAAAGATTTTCCCCTGTTAAAATGTCGACTTAAAACTTCAACAAAGTTGTGCCGATGGCGTGTCTTATGAACGTCAAGGACAGTCTATGTATATGTATAACATTTAATTTTGAGATTTAGACATTAACCTACTAGAAAATTATCTTTTTTTCTTGGTATCAACATCAACAGCCTATAAAAGCCCACTGCTGAGCAAAGCCTCTTCTCACACGGAGAAGGTTTGAGCATTAATCACCACGCTTGCTCAATGCGGGTTGGCGATTTCAAACTTATAATTAGAAATTATAAGCCGAGGTTTCCTCACGATGTTTTTCCTTCACCGTTTGTCAGTGGTGTCTAGATAATCTTAGAAAGTACATATAACTCGGAAAAAGTCACATTGGTACTTGCCGTTGGTAGGTTTCGAACCCGCACCCTCATGCATGAGAAGCAGGCGTCTTAAACCTCCGAGCCACCACGACGATTTCTTGGTATAATCATTTCTAAATAGTTTCAAGTTGTGTAACTGATCTTCAAAGCCTTATCGTAAATTAAAATGATGTTAATATTACTTTTGTTGTATAGGTCCGCAAAGTCCTGCAGTTGTTCAGACTGCGTCAGATCAACAATGGTGTGTTCGTGCGCCTCAACAAGGCTACCGTGAACATGCTCCGTATTGCCGAGCCCTACATCGCGTGGGGATACCCCAACCTGAAGAGTGTTAGGGAGGTCAGTACAAGCACTGCTTAGTGAACTTTTTTTTACAGGATAAATGTAACAAAATTTTATTGGAAGTGAATTGAATTAATTTTTGGCATTTATTTTTTTTAAAATAAAGATATTTAGTCTAATAGGAATATATTGTGTCTACTACACCTTTGTTTACAACAACTGGACGTAGTTTCCGTAGCGCAGACTAGAAGATAAGAAGTTTCTACTACACGCGACTCGATTTGCATAAAATAAGGAAATCTGCCACACAGTCGACTGACATGACATAATTCTTCCAGTCACCATTTCTAAATGACCTCTATTTCTTCTACAGTTGGTATACAAGCGCGGTTTCGCCAAGGTGAATGGCCAGCGTGTGCCCATCACCTCCAACACAATTGTTGAGCAGAAGCTCGGCAAACAGAACATCATCTGTGTTGAGGACCTCATCCACGAGATCTTCAGCGTCGGTGAGAAGTTCAAGGTAAGAGTTAACAATTTTGTTCCTAACTACATAAAAAAAGACTAGTTTACTAGTAAAAATTATCAATATTTTCTGTATTTTGTCACATTGAACGCCCCCATTTGGTGTTGGTCAGTAGCGGTATATTTATCCTCATCATTATTCTGTCGACAGTCACAACTACTTGTTACTGCATCAAGATATCTTTTCTAATATAAAAATAATGAAATCGTTATCTACATACAATTTTGACGACAATAAGTTTTCCGTAATATAAAACTGCTGATCAAATAATAGGCCATAATGATAGACTAAATGCAATGCTAACATTATTCCTTTGTTCCACAGTACGCCAGCAACTTCCTCTGGCCATTCAAGCTGAACAACCCGACCGGTGGTTGGCGCAAGAAGACCATTCACTACGTCGACGGAGGTGACTTCGGAAACCGTGAAGACAAGATCAACGAGCTCCTGAGGAGAATGGTCTAAAAATAAACATAGATTATAATTAATTCTTGTTTTATTTTCTTTTATATTCTGTCTTCCATAGATGTTATGGGTCTCTAAATTGGTACTCAATTTTAGAAAATTGCACAAAAATCTCTTCAGCACCTTTACTAAAACAATACAGACGCTCCTGTACCATAGTTGTAGGCAGACCAATGTATGCCTGTGCCACTTATGTACAGTTACTATACATAGGTAAAGGTATTATGAACAGACAGAAACAATTACAAAAGTAAAAAACGATTTATTACATTTTGATCACAGTTTATTAGTCTTAAATTAGGTAAAATAATATATAAACAAGAGCATTGGTTATTTTCAAATAGGTAAAACTCCAATGACATTCCTTTCAAATTGTTCTATGAGGGGTTCCAAATCTTCGGAGGAAGCTGCAATACATGTTCGTACAGCTTTCTGTAGATTCTGAAACAGTAGAAATATACTCTACACAAACATACTAAAACTAAAAAAGAAATAAATAATTTTAAATAAAATATAATTCTTAATCTAAATCCTCCTATATATATTAAAACAAATAATATTCTTAATTTTTAATATTATAAATTATTATATTTTTAATAAAAAAAGATTAAAATTAAATAAAAATATAAATTTAAAATTAAAAAATTTTAATTGAAAATGATAAGTAATTTATTTTCAATTTTTGAGAAAAATTTTACGTGATAGCATCGATTAAGACAAACTACTAGATTGATTCAAAAAAATTTGTTTACAGTATTTTTGTCTCGATATTTTTATTTAGACTTCCTCGTTGGTTTAGTGTTCGCCGAGCAAGGGGTTTCGGGTTCGATTCCAGGTCATGTAATTGCAATTTTTTGGAAATGCAACAGAACTAGTGAAAAGTGGGTGTGTCCATTAATTCATTATGTGCTCTTGTGCTTACCCCATTGGGGAATAGGCGTGAATTTGTAAAACGAATTTTCTAATACCTATTCAAACAAAAAATATTTTAAAGTAGACAGTAGTAGATACAGTTCAAAGTAGATACTAACTTCAATAGTAGCATATGAAGAAAGATTGATGAACTCGTTCCCAGGAGCGAAATTGGTGAACACACAGTAAATCAAGTCTGATAAGAAATTCCTCATATTCGATAATATTTTTATATTAGCACTGGACAACTTCAGTAGGGGATTTGAGAAGCTATCATTGTATATCTCTATCTTCACTTTCTCATTACCTATGGAGAATATTAAATTACTTTTAGATTTTAAAAATTCTTCAGATGTAAATTGTTGGAGGAAGTATGTGACCTTCTTTGAAGTTAGATGTTTAGTGTTCTCCTTGTTTCTGAATACTTCTTGATATTTATCCGGCAATCTTACATACATTTGCCATTCTTTTGAAGGTCTGTGCTTTATACCATCTTCAAATTCAAATAGATGTCCAAAATTATTGATAGAGCTTTGCAAAATGAGTTTAGCTAACGGATCTTCAAATCTCTTCAAGCATTGCCGTCTATTAAGAATCAGGTTGAATTTTATAAAGTGTTCCGAGTGTAATGTTACTTGTTTTCTATACAATATGGTAAATGTCTTGTGTTTAGCATCCAAAGCTCCCGGTATTGTTGACATAATTTTTATATTTACATTCATTTCTGTGAAATCAATAGCTTTGCTCTTTAGTGGTATTAAATAACTAAGTTTCTTAATTTCTGCAACTTTTATACTTATAGTTTTAATTACTTTAGTACTTGTAGACACTGTTAAGTGGATTCTCAAGTCTCCGGTGGCATTTGATAAAATATGGTCCAGTTTATGTTCTGTAGTTGTGGCAATTTTCACCAAAATGAAGAATGATTCTTCCTCAAAATACTCGCTAAAGTTGCTTGTTAGGATAGCTTTTTTATTTTCCATGATTGCATCGTCATAGTTGTCATACACTATAACTTTGTGGTTTATAACGCTGTCCATCACATCCTGCCTGTTGGACAGAGACAATGCAGTAATGTAATCTCTTTCTTTCATCAGTTTTTTGGCTATCACATCATTTTTATTAACTTCATCCAGAATTTTCTTTACATAATCAGAATGATTGTTCAACAGCCTGTCTGCAGGGCAGTACTCAATGGATTCATCCTTCAAATATGACTCTGGACTATCTATAGAAAATGTATATATTAAATTCGTGAATGTGGTACAAATAATCTCATTTCCCACTATTACAAAATCTTTAACTTGTTTCACAAAGAATTGCCTGAATTTTATGTCTTGGGACATAATATTGTCGGCTCTCCATAGAGTTTTCCCATCGGTGTAGATGATGGAACCTTTGTAAACTAAGGATTTGTGAACTGCAATGTTCAAATGAACTATCTTAGGTGTCTTAAGGTCAGTCCAGGACAGAATAACAACTGTGCCTATAGCAAGAGTTATCACAACAGTCAGTTCTGGTTCAATAATGTTTATATTGGATATTTCAGACGGACATGAGTATAGTTTCACTAGTTTAGCTTCACATTGAGACTTTTCACACATTATTATGCAACTATAAGCATCTAATTTATCAAAGGATAATACTACTAACTTATGATTCTTTGAGATTTTTTGGTACTCATTAATACAAAACGTGTTTTGCAGAGTTTCTAAATGGTCATCTGTAATGGACTGGAGACTTCCGTGTACTATAATGTATCTGTCTGGTGTCTGTAAAGGTGGTAACGCGTCATTGCATAGCAATTGTACTTGATTCTCAAACTCGAAATATTTCGCAATTTGATTTAAGCATATAGAATATGTATTTGAGTTGTATTTCAAACATAAAGCCATGTTATTTTTGATGAGCGATACGGCCACAATGTAGTTTGAAGATCCACGGCCCATGGAAAAGTAAATTTTTGAATTAGTGTTTAAACAATGTAATTGGATTTCGCCACAATTATCAACGCAAGCTAAATAGATATCACAGATCATTATGTCCAGTATTTCATACCTAGAATTAAATTTTATCACAGGTTTTTCGAATTTTTTATTTACATAAACGAATATTTGATATTGGTTCCATAATATTATTGTATCGCTAGGTGCGTAATAAAATACGTTTAGATTGATGAGAGCCTCTTCGTTGCATTTAAAGCACTGTTTTGTTGGCATATTCTCGTAACTGATATCCATAGTAAATATTATTTACTCGCTAAAATTACAATTCTAAATTGTTAAAACTTCAAAAACGCCAAAATCGTTTTTGTTGACTTGACATTACACTACCCCTATACTTATTATACTCTTTGCATTACACAATACACAATTGGCAATTTGGCATAATATATGACACTCTTGACGGTTAATTTTTTTTAGGCATTTGTTGGCCTTTGGGCACTTGAGACTGTCTATGGGTTTTTCATAGGATTTTGGTTAGATGGGAAATGCCAAACGAAACGTGAGTGAACACCACGCACGCGTCTATAATGCAAGGAATATTCAAAACCTATTGGTGGGTATACCCATTTCTTAACCCTCCACGCAAAATCGACAGGCATATAAACCGAGTTGTGCTGTACTGATAAGGATAGCCTGTTGTATAGGTATATTGCATAGGTAAGGTACAACCCAGGGTTTAGGTGCAAGGTTACAATACAATCATCCATAATATGATACATACCCGCTACGTGTATGGCCACGATACAATGGGTATTTTGTTTCTGACTACAACACCATCTAGTGACATACTATACGGCATAAAGAAATGACATAGTGCAAGAAGTCATATAATTTGCTAGAACTACACGTAAAATGTATCCATGTGTAAAAAGTTACGAAACATTATCAACATAAACGGTCTGATTATTTGTATAACAGTACACCGTTAATAGTTCTGCTACTCGATTATAGATGGCGCTGTTATTTTTATTATTTGTTGCAGTTATTTATTACTATGTATTTTCTAATTATTATGGATTTCTTTTATTGATTTACGTGTTTGGTTTATGGAATTAAAATATTATTAATATTAGAATCAATCCAGGAAAAAAGGAGTAAATTCGTTGCATCTATGGGACACAAAAACAGCAGCGATTAATTAAAATTATAGTACTATTCAAAATAAGGGCTTAATAAAAATCAAACAATTTCTTTTATAACATCATTCTTTACTCCACGAAACAAAATTTAAGTACGTTGTGGTAATGAAAAATTTACATTTATTATTATAAAATAATATCAAATTAAGACAATATTAAAAACTTACAATAAAGTGCAGAGTACCATTAATTTTAATTGATAAGATTGAATAAAATTTTCAGTTCTTTACAAAAAGGCTTAAGAATGTTCTTATTTGACATAGAATAATGATCCCTATCACTACCACATAACTTTGAAAATGTTGAAGCAAAAATGGAACAGACAACTGGGACAGAGGCACACATTTATTGACACATTTTAAGAATCTGTTGTCTAAATTTGTATCAGTTTTAATAACTTGCCTAATGTTTGTAAAATTGTATTTAATTTCAGTGTCAATAAAATGGTCAGAATTAAAATTATCTTAGGTTTATTTACTCTGTCAGCGATTTCATTTCAAATAATTCAATTTCGCGTAAAAAAATATAGTAGTAGTATTTTTTTTACAAAAATAATTTACTATGGAATTCATATGTTTGAATTTCAAACTTTTATAAACAGCTCTTTACAACACAGCACAGATGATTAAAAGAATGGAGTGCTAAATAGACAGAGACACCGTGCGACAGAGACGGAAAATGTTTTTGTTTCAAACCTTTTTGGTTCTTGTTTCAGTGAGTCTGAATCCTTAGCAATAAAACTGAAGGGAAGATAGATTTATTAAACACATTATTTACAAAGAAATGATATATTTTTCATATGACAGGATAATTAATCTGATGTGTACAAATTGTTGTTTGTCGATTGATAAACAAAATGTAGAGGTGGTCTTACAGCCAGTCTCAATGACTGTCGATAGATTTCCGCAACCAGGTATAGAATTTTTGACATAAGTTCAATATAAATGTTATAGAGTTTTACGTCGAATAAGTAAATCAGCGATGGATTTGGATCTTATGTGCATCGAAATTGGCTGCATGTACACACGGCCACACATCAATCTATACAAAACCAGTTTGTCCTGGAATCCTGTCGCATCATCTTTCCGCACATTTAACGTTCAGTTTATACTGGTTATGTAAAGCTCGATGTGTAGCCGTGTGTACATGGTATTTCAAAGTTTTTTTCTGTTTAGACCACCTCTATTTTGATACAAACAAAATTGAATGAAGGATCACACTTACAATATCACGCAATAAAATTAACTTTAGGTACTAAATACAATTAATTGGAGTAAGAGACAGATGTCGAATACTAGAATAATTTTAGAAAAAAAACTAATTATAGGCAAGTGAATAGTAATTTTTATAAGTATTATGTACAAGCCACAATAAATATTAATTAAATACTTAATTTTCGGGAACCCGTTATGGTGTTTCCATAATTAAAACTAATTGGCACACTTTCACATTGAGTCGCTAGCAAAACTATACCCTAATTAAAAACTAAAGAGGTTTTTATTATTTTCTTTTTAATCTAAAACAGTATGAAACTTTTGTGAGAAACGATAAAACTTTCGTTCTATAATTATTACTATGTACATTATTGATATGTGTCTTTATTGCGGTGGATGTGAAATATTTATTTTCTTATTAAAAATATTCTTTTGCAGTTACAAAAATCACTGTTGGTTGAGCTGAAAATTATTCGCTATAAATGCTTAAATTAACCACTAGTTTTAATTCTAGACTATATGTACAGATTCTCACAATCATGAGTATTATAATTGCACTTTATTTGTATGCGGGTCGCCTCTAACGAAGATCGTCATAAAAATAAATACGCAATCTCCAAAGATTTTCTGCGCGAACATTTTATGGCAGTTAGAGATAATATCATTATGCCTTGGCTGTATGATGGGCACGTCTTTGCCTTAGAGTGCGTACATAATGACTTTAACAATCGATGACAACGCTGATTTGAAGGCAAGTGTCAAATTCAGTACTTTTATGTTTAGATTCATTTTTCGTCTGTTACTTGAACAGTACGCGAGAGGTTTGTTCTCGTCGCGAGTTTTTTTAATGAGACCGTCGTCATTGCTGTAACGCATTTGTTACTTCTTGATGTCAGGGTCCATTTTTGTTTTATCCATCGACGATGACACCATGCCGCTTTGAGGATATAACTTGTCTAAATGCTTGAGAGATTCGTTGAGGAAATTCTGGAAAAGAAAATAAAAATAAACAGTTAGAAGGGCAATTTTAGTTAATTATAATCGCTATTTTATCTACATATTTGGCGGTATAGCGATTGACCGACATTTAAATTGCGAGGATTGTGATTTAGAATATTATAGTGATAATTGAGTGAGAGTGTAGGCGTAAAATAGACTTAATTGATATTTTTCGCTATTAATAAACACTTTTAATATTTATAATTTTCTTTAACAACAGTTACTATTAAGACCTCTAACAAATTACAATAACTGGAATTTTAATACATTTTTATTTAAGGGTAAATGACAACACAATCAGCGATCTTGACATCAAATTAATAAATTTACATTACATTGTGTACTGTAAATTAGCTTTCTCTTAGTGCTCCGTTTATTCTTTATTCCATGACCATTTCACGATCCATAATTCTAAATCCCCGTCACCGGTGACCGCTCTCCATTAACTATATTGCAGACCTTATTTCCGATGTTTAAATACTACTTTTGTATGAATAAATTTAGGGGATGAAATTTCAACAGGTTATTGGCCGAAATTAATAATCAGTGTCAACCTAAAAGCCATAAATTTTGGACGTCAGTTACATGGAATATCTGTCAAAAATGCTAGATCGATATTAGATCCATTCGATTAATGAAAATTTGGATTGGTTATTAATTTCAGCAACACGTAAATAATGATATACTCAAATACACACCTGTATAGCTGTGAGCGCGGCCACTATAGCTGGACCTCCAAACCCGTGTGAGATGAGTGAGAAATGTGTTAGATGGCGCTGTATTGCCGGCTCTAGTAAATGTGGTGGCCTGGTATTGCAGAGTGGTGATCGGTCCTGATTCAACAAGTCCATCAGCTCCTTTATAACCTGTACAAATATAAAGTTATTAATAAAAAATAGTTGAAATCTTGTCGTATACGTGGTGGCCCGGAAGTTTAAGACGCCCGCTTCTCATGCATGAGGGTGTGAATTCGAAACCTACCAACGAGTTTTTCCGAGTTATATGTACTTTCTAAGATTATTTAGACACTATTGACAAACGGTAAAGGAAAACATCGTGAGGAAACCTGGGCTTATAATTTCTAATTATAATCGCCAATCGTTTGTAACCGCCAACCTGCATTGATTAAGCGTGGTGATTAATGCTCAAACATTTTCCGTGTTAGAAGAGGCTTTGCTCAGCAGTGGGCATTTATAGGCTTTATCTTTTCAACCGCTAGAACGAGTTCGATTTATACCTATTCTTGTATGGGACCAGGGAAACTTCGAATTGTCAAAGGCTAATCGTATAAATAATAATTTAAAAAAGCATTAGAGAGTCATATTTATTTCAGAGATTGGGCGATAAACGAGCAGACGGAACACATGATGGTAAGAAATCGGCGCCGCACATGGTTCGTAACACGAGATTAGTTATAAATGTTTAGGGAACAGAGTAAAGGTCCTCTGACCAGGCGACGTGATCGTGCCTTTCTGTCCAACAGTTGTTTTATAGGGATTTTCTATCCGTGTTTATTCGCATGTATACTTCGCATGCAGGATTTTTGTGACGCCACCCGTTGATTTTGTTGTCATCGTTGGTCTATGTGCTTGAGCTGTCATTTGACATGGTGTCGCCAGAAATGCGTTGCCGGCTTTTTGAGGACTTAGAGATTAGGGGGTTAATAAAACTGCCCATGTTACCTGTAGTACAGCAGAGTAGAATACACGTAAGTGAAGGTGTCGTTAAAACAACTAAGGGGCTACACATTTGACTACAGAAATAATTATATCTATGCATTTGACAGACCGGACAGCAGCGCTCTCTATAAATCTGAACCTTTAAACTGCAATCCAACCCGTTGCTGCAGATATGCTAAAACAAGGGGTTTTAGTATATTTGCAGGTTAGGGCAACGGGTTGCATTGCAGTCGCATTGGCATCGGTCGAGAATCGAACCCGAGACATTTTGCCCGGCAGTCGCACTTGCGACCACTCAGCCAACGAGGCAGTCACATTACACATATTAATGATAAATTCGCCATTAATTACCTGTTTAGTCGCCTGTAGCAGGTCCCTTCTACGCCTCGAGTCGTGCTCCGCGTACTGCCGCGCGAGGTACTCGGCGAGTGCACGCGCTGGGAACTCCGTCTCACACACGTAGCCGAAGTCGCGGGCTAAGTGCACTGCTTCCGCTGTTGAAGGATTTTATATCTTATGTAACGGTGTTTAGGTGCTGATATGCCTTGAAGGTTATCTCGGATTGGCCATAATGAACTTAACTGGGATGCTAATGATAAGTCGAAAGAAAAAAATCTCTTTGGTCTTACTTACATTTTTTTGGCCCAATTGGACCCTACCTGAAAAGTTCGCTTCTTTTTCTTTATGAGATTTTCGAAATAGTAATTTTAATCAACTTTGTAGGACTCTAATAAACTTTGGTGTCTAATCGATCGATTTTATTACGCATCGAAATCGATACCTCTTGTTCGGTAGCCATTCAACCAATTTGAAATTGGAGATTTTGGGATACTTAGAACTCCGGTCGTATAATTATCGGTGCTAATGTTGCATGTTTAAAAATATTGTAAGCATAATATTAAGTATATTTTATTTTATTTACCTTCAACTAAGGACGTAAGGAGTGTGACGTTGGCAGCTTTCCGCCGCCCCGCTGGTAAGTTCAGGCCGATCTTTTCCAATTTCTCACGCAGCAATCTCCCGCCATTTTTGCTCTTTGCTCTAAAACAATCCAAACAACAATGTTTTAAAACCTTTATCCTACTGTGATGAAAAAGGGTATCATTTGATTTGAAAGGGAGTTAAACGAAAAATTGCCTAAGCAAATAAAAAAGTATTATTAGGGGTATCGGATTTATACATTGATTCCATTGCAAGTCAGAGCGTAAAAAATAAAGTAGCTACTGGCTACTTATTTCTTTTGTTGTTCGGTCACATGTCAATCAATGGTACTGCTACTGGCCGCTAGATGGCAGCTACCGATAACCTATCGATTACCGTCAAAATTGTAATTCGTGATTGACGCATAGAAAGTACCAAGATAAAAATTCGTTGAATAAATTATCAATTCTCTTATGTGGTACAGAATAGGGTCGGGAGTTGAATGTTTTAAAACTTTTTAATCGTTAAATTAAAATGGTAGATAAAGGTTCGATACTTAAAAATGGCTACCAGTATTAACTGCTATGCTTTGAAATAAAACCTCGTTAGTAAAATTGTTTTCTATAAAGTTGATGTTTTGAATTTGGTTCAAGAATGTGAGCTCGATTATATGAACATGATTTATAGAATTAAATGCTATGTTAATGATTATTGGGTTCATTTTTGACTGATAAAAATTTGATCATTAGAAGTTCTGATTTCAAATAGGTAAATGCGATTTCTATAGTGGCATAAGTAAGTAACAAATGAGTAATAATTAATAAACATAGTTCGTAAGTTTGTCACTTAGTGGACTCGAATAATCTTTCTAAAGATTTGTCATACCATATGGCAGATATCTGATTGTATTTGGTTACCTATCCTTATTAGGTAAGCTAAAATACAAAAGTCTGTTTGGAATTCGGAAAATTGACTTTCTGAAATATCTTTTTTTTAATACAATTCCACGGACGCAGCGTTTTAAGACAATAATTAGGTACGAGAAACTAAAACAATCATCATTGTTATTTCTATGCAAATGTTGGGTAAGGAATATTCTTGTAAAATATTAAATAAAAACAAGTAGGTATCGTCAGATTATAATAAGTTTCATTTTATGTAACAACGTCTTCTGGCCCCCTCGCGATGAGACGCGGACAAATTATAAAGGAAGAATGTGAAATATTCATAACACATTCTTTTATTAGGTACATCATATCGTAAAGAACTAACAAATACTTCATCGCTCTACCGTATATATTAATGCTGGATTAAAATGCTTTCTAATCAAAACAGTCGTATAAATAAAACGTGAATTATCACCAAATGATTAGTTTCGTTAATCTACAAATCAAATATAACTCAAATGATAAGTATCGACATTGATTTCTAAACCATTCGATGTTAGCCGAAGTCAAATGAGCGAACAAAATCAACATTTCAACGAAACATCGATTTAATTGGCTGACTGGAAGCCGCAAAGCTTGTGTTCTGTGATCCCTGATCAATGATTTCACTATTTTTCATTAACACAATAGTGAGGTGAAAATAATCACAATTGTAATTAGACAGCCCCGTTAGTCGAGTTTAATATTTTCACACGTTCGTTTAGTCAACTACAAAAGAAGCGAGAATCATCCGCTGAGCTAACGAGCCAAACAATGAATTTGAATTTAGAATCAATGGAAAACTAAATCGAATGAATCGACAGATTGGAAGAGAACTAATGGGCATCCAATATCGAGTATGTATCGGATACTCGAGTGTCCGATTAAAGAGATTATCAATCAAGTACACGTCTTTGATTCAAGTACGATAATTATGACGAAAAGATACCGTTGGCCGATTTCCCACATGTGTTGTTTGCTGCGGCTCTTTATAAGCTTCATATCAAATTGACATACGAATTAAATTTTTGAGTAATCGATATTTTAGCTTTTACCTACTGACTGTAAAGAAATTCCGATTCAATGTGACCGAGTATCGATGAATGCAAGATCGTTTCATCTCCAATTACCGAATCGATATGGAAAATAATAAAAATAACTCTCGTATCATATCGTAAACTGGCGGCCGTCCATTAATAATACGCGATTGATTAAATCAAAATGGCGTTCCTACTTACGACACAATGAGGTTTTTGAATTTAGAAATAATGGTGTTTGTGGCAGTAGTGGTGTGTTTTGACAGCATTTCTTTTGTGGAGAGAGGTTTCGAACGTGGAGGTTTTAAGAGTGATTAATTTTGTTTTTAAGTGGAAATACACATAAGTGTACCTACACTACACACCTACACATAAGAGTACATACCTATTTCTACATTTTTAAGACCCTGTTTCGTCTTCTCTGTGCCTTTAGCCAAACGCCACTTTAGCGCTTGTCTACAGAGATAGTAGAATTTTTTCTTATGATCCACCGGGTGCTCATAAGGACGCTCGAGGGGTTAATGAGATGTATCAAAAATATATCAGTCAATAAGCACTTAATCAGTAGCGGCGAAACAGACCCTTATTTATTTTTATGGCATAAGCCGGTAAACTAGCAGACGGATCACCTGATGGTAAGCAATCGGCGTCGCCCATGGACACCTGGAACACCAGAGGCGTTACAAGTGCGTTACCGGCCTTTTGGGGATTAGGAGTTTGAGGATCGTTGGTGATTCAGGAATTGGGAAGATGGGGGAAGGGGAGGGTAATTGGGCCTCCGGTAACCTCACTTACACGACGAAACACAACGCAAGCATTGCTTGACGTCGGTTTTCTGTGAGGCCGTGGTATCACTCCGGTCGAGCCGGCCCATTCGTGCCGAAGCATGGCAGTCCCACACTTTTTTATTACGTACCTACTAAGATTATCAGGCAGTGTCAACCTACCCATTTGTAAAGTATTCAGTATTCACTCGGGCAACTCAACTACTTTATCCTGCAAAGGTTAAACGCCTTTAAATATTTTTATCCTCTTAATTGAAAAAAAATTGGTGAGAAATCTCGTTTTTCACTGAAAACTCAAAATTCTTTCAGGAAATGGACCCGGGATTTTCACTCGGTTGGACACCCCGCGCCAAGACGCTTCTTCCGATATACCGCACGCCCCGATCGGATCACATACATTTTCAAATTTTTATAATATCTCTGTTCCCATTGTCAATTACACAGATCATAATAATGAGACTTATTCCAATTTCAATTATCTTGTCACAAAAATTAAACGGTTTTTACACGACCTATGTAAACTATTGTGCTTTAAAGTTTCACCCAGTTATTTCAACTTGTATTTTAGCGTAAATTTATTTAATATTAATGTAATTACCATGAAAGGCGACACCGAGTTGAGAATGTGAAATATTCAACGCGTTGTAAGTACAAGCAGCTGCCGGTTTCCCGCCATTATTCGGTGTTGCCATCGTATAAATTATTTTCTAAAGCCGCAAAGTCGGATGCATGGCGTTTTGACAACACAACCATCGGCACGTAATGACGGCAATTAGGGAGACGATGATGCGCTGTTTATCGCGTTCTAAATTTAATAATAAAACAAGTAAATTGGTCTTTGACATGTATTTATTGCGTCAAATAACGGCTTTCAAGTTTGCATAGTACGGAGTACCTACTTACTTACTTTTTTCTGAATACGTTGCAACAGTGTTATTATCCCTAGACATATAAGAGCTGCCTGTGTTTATAATGGAAGGTACCTAGATGTCTAAAAGTGCCCTAATTTCCATCCTAGGTTCATTACAACGATCACGTACCAACTAGGATGTGCTTAAATGACCTCATAAGTTGGACAGGTAGTCATTACGGCTTCCTTTTGTAGAATAATTGGATTTTTTATTAAATCATGACCGGACAGTTTTTTGCCGAAACTTGCGAGCTTTTGCGAACACTTCATACTCAGCGAATGTTTGAATCCGACTAAAATATTATTATGCGTAAGTAGACGAGCCATGTTAAAAACGTTCATTATTTTGTCAAGTGTTAAAAGAAATTTGCGTATCAACGAACTGGTTTCACAGTTGAAAAAACTATATTAGAAAAATAATATGATAAAAAAAACAGTAGCAAGAACTAACTAGCTACTTTTAACGTAACGGTGTGTATGGAAGGCTGAGATCACAATGAGATATCTAGAAGTAATACCCGATAATTATATTCAATAAACATATAAAGGAAACGGCGTTTCTGCCAGCCCACATTGAGCCGCGCCGCTTCGACAAAAAGTGCACCGCGAGTCAGCGTAATTTGACCAGTATTTACGGGTTCCGTAATTTAAATAAACTAGTCACTTGAATATTCAATTACATGCTTTTTTACACTTTTCGAACGATTATGTAGTCAATTTAAAATTGTATCGCTTTTGAATTTTATTGTTGAATGCTAATTTTATTGACGAAGAGCAGAGGAAATAAAATAATTTGTCAAGTAATTAGCACTGACCTTACTGAAATAAAATGTTCTTTTCCATTAATTCGAGTGCTTTTGAACTATGAGAACTACTAAGGGTATTGTTAAGACTGGTATAATACTAGGGCTTGTAAAACAAAGCTTGTATTTATGCTGGATCTTCTGTCGATTAAGTAATTAAATGGTTAACGTCTTTTTAATCCGTATATCCGATCAAATTGGAATAAGAAACCATTTATAGGCCATAAGAAGACGAGACAGTATGCTCTAGCAGAAATAGAGATAATTTCATTTCATTGTACCCTAAATATCTTAATAACCGCTAACCAAAACGATGCGATCTTAAAAGTCAAACATGTCTATCGCTGCCCGCAAACTGTACAGTGTTACCAGAGCAAAAAATGTAATAAATAAACCGCACTAGCGGAACAAGAGCATAATATCGAGTAAATTCAACATTATGGTCGGTTGGCGGCTGATGCGAATTTGTCTTGTAATTACCTAATGTTTATTATGCATACAGTAATTAGTGTTTCAATTAAATTGTAGCTTATCATCATAGATATACAGCTGTAGGTGAATCAATTACTATTATTAATTAATGGCATTTTTACGTACGTAACGACGTTCTTGAGCATACAGTTACGCAAGATGCGTAGTTGTAGTCTAGAAAATTTCAATTTAATGGCAATTGAAGGGTGTAAAATAATCATTAATCATCAGCTTATTGAGAACTTATGTACAACATGTTGGGCTTGACAACTGAATCATTATACATTATACAGACTTATGACTGAAAAACTTTTTGCAAATGGATAATATTTAAAAAAAAACAAATGACAAAACCTAATTCACGCAATGTTACTCTAGTCAAAAATAAAACTATGCACGACTTACCTCCTTAAAACTCCACCTAAAAGAGAAGCGTTGAGGCATTCAGGAGGTGATAACCTTCTCTGCACCTCAGCTACAGTCACTTTGTACTTGCTGGTGGATGATAGTAGTGACAGTCGACCAGGGACTGAGCAGAACACGTCGTTGGGTGCACAGGAACCTGTCCCGCCGAGCCCGTCACGACCTTTCATTGCTGTAAAGGAAAAATTGTTTTAAAAAATGGTTTAGGCCTATGTGAAATATGTAGTTAGCGCGTTTTGATGGTAGAATTCTTGTTAGTTCAACTGGTAAGCATTAGATATCGCGTTCCCAACTTCAGCTATTATTATGATTACAGCCTCAATGACTTCCAGATCAACAAGTTGGAAGCAGCCTGCATCCAGCTGCGCTCTAATTCGAATATTAATATGTAGGTAATCAAGAATAGTGTTTAAGCTCGTTCTTATTACATTCTAACTTATAAGACTTGTAACACACTTCTTCTGTTTAAGTAGAGGTATTTGTTGGTCGTTGGAGCATCATTGCTTTGACCGCGAAGTTATCAATAGCATAGCATTAACATCTCCACGCAGTTTGGATTCATGAAAAGTGCATTAAAGTAGCGAAGTAAGTAAAGAACTAAAGAGTTAGTAACTGAATTTGCAACTTTTATAGATATTTGACGTTTTACGAGTTTAGAAATTCTGTATAATTGCTTGCGGTTAAAGTGTATTCTAAAACTACTTTCGAAAATTAAATTTTCATGACTGGCGATACTAAATACTGCGGCATTAGTACCAACATTATCAAGCTATTAATAAATTATGAAACTGATAAATAGTATCCCATTTGCTGGCACTGTATTGATTGCATCCTGTATTGTATTGTGTTGTATTGAGACTACAAACAGGAAATATTGTTTGATTAATTATTATGGACTACCTTGTTAGTCAAGTGGTCGCAAGCGTAACTCTCGAGCAAGGTGTCTTTTATTTGGTTCACGGGTAGCTCAAAGCATTATTGGAATTTCCTATTTTTGGGATTTACTTTAATAATAATAACAGCTGACAAGGAATCATAAACAAACAATTTTGTTCGACTGTAACCGTTGCGATGACTCGACCAAACAGTCATTCGTTTTATTTTTAAATCAATAAAACCTTCACTTTGGCAATAGAAAGGTAAAAAATAACAGTCAATTCAAAAAACGCATGTGTTAAAAGTCATACAAAAATTGGAGTGATTACAAAATACCCAGCTTCAAATATCAACAATAGTGGCCTAACAATCACTGCCACGCCCCAAACATGAGCGCAGCGTGATCTCTATTCTCATTGTAATATTTCTATATGGCAACCCTAATACAATAAACATTAGTGTGTCATTATGTTGGCACCATACTGGCTATTTAACACCCCGCCTTTTTGCACAAACTAAAGGTGCACACGTTTATTACTGGCCAATTATGTTTTTGAAAAAAGAACTGGTGAAGTGTGAGACTTTTACTTGGAATTGGCGTTTCTTGGTCCATTTACATAAAATATGTATCATTTTGTTCCCTGTAATATCGAAGTGAGAAGTAAAAAGCTATTTGTGATAGCTTTATTTAAATATCTAGGACTTGTGTAAGAAACTATGGTTATATTAAAAAAATGGCCTTATTGCTCAACTAAACGTTTGTTGTATCGGTCACCTGACTCAAACTTAAACATGGAGTTTGGTGTTTTGCTAGACACCGGAGCTACTATACAGTTTGAGACCGAATTGATTAAGATTTTAATATAACTAACAGGTAATTCTGTATATTGTAGAACAAACATTGTGTTTCGTCTAAAAACCGATAACGGACGAAATATAAGTGCTCTATGGAACGTAATAGGTACATCTCTACGCAATACCATCGACTAATTAACCGCAATGTAAAACTTAAAAGAATATAAAATCAAAAAGCAATATTCGAAATTGAATGCTACTATTCAAATATCGATTGATTGATCGATACTTTTATTTATACGATATTGATTCATTCGTCCGTTGAATGAGATGGATTTTTTTTACAATCGATTTAGAAAAATCGATACACCCATTCGATAAGTGAGGTATGAAGCCTAATTACTGGTTTATCTTTAACAGGTCATCTCTAGTATTGGAGTAACAATGAAATATTTGATATGTTAATAATGTGTAGATCTTTTATCTGAGTACGCGCTGTTTAAATTACATTTATGGATCTACTTCTAAATAGCTTGGTGAGTGTACTGTTTTAACTTCGATCGTTCGATGGTCGTGTCAAGCACAATTTCAATATTATTTTTAATAAAGTTTTCAGATTTTGTCTTAGAAGTATGGGTACATTTTTAAATTATAAAATAAATAAAATATTGCAACAAACGAAGTAGTTACTTACTTTTTAATAAAGGAAGATCCGTCATGAATCCCGTGGTGTCGTCCATACCAGCGTTCTAAAATCAAAGAATATTTTGATTTAATATAATTTCAACTCTAAGTACTAAGTAGGTACATATGTATACTACATAGTTTTTTTTTAAGGGGGGAAAATCATCGAATGACTGCTCCCGCCTGGGTGAGGCGGAAGGGAGTGTCAGACTCTTACTGACTAAAAACCACCCCGTTCCTTCTCCTGCACGTCGAACCGAGCCCCGGCAACCCGTTAAGTTCTCCGCGGCAGTATTTAACCATTAAGACCTAAGACGACACTGAGTATCAATATTAATATCCATAATACATTAAAATTTAATGAATCGATCGATATTTATATTACATTATGTATATTAATAACGTACTAATACCTACCTAATACTAATACGTTACATTACTTAATACAGCCCGGCACTGATATTATAAATAGGAAAGACATGGACTGTCCGACATTCCGCTATATCGGGGGAACGTTTTAATTTAGTAAGCTTATTATTAAATTCCTTGTAGGACGGACATATTTGTAGGATATTGGATGGCTATCGATGTCGATGATACGAGGGTGAAATTTATTTAAAAATGTAATTGGCATTTTTTATTTATATTGTAATAATACTCTCATGTTTTTGTAGGTTACAATTTTTTGTTGTGTTAGATTATGTATTAAGATTTTGAAAAGAAAGGACAGCAGAGTAATATTTAAAAATAATTTATCTTATTAATAACTTTGGTCACGCAAAATTGTTCTAAAACTTTTATTGAGAATATTTAAAAAAGAAAGTTCAATTGTTACAAATACTACAAAATCCATAATTACACTTAGCATATTCAAGCCGTTTAATACCTTAATGTAGTTCACTTACCGGCGTTTCTTCCGTGGAGTGTAGCGCATGGTGTAGGGCCAACTCATGTTGTTCCCGAGCACCATAGTCTGCTCGCCTCTCGCCGCCACCATAACTAAATCCTCCGTGTGATAACTACGAACAAATTATTATAGATTATAGAATTTTAAACCTTTTAATTTTGCGATAAAGTTGAGAGTTTATTATAGCTTGGTGTTCACAGCCTTGTCTTACCAAAACTATTAAAAAAAATATCAAGAAGACTTAAACTCAAGGGCTTTTGCTGGTAAAATGACATCTATTCATCAAATGACCAAACAAGTTTAAACATCGACAGAAAATAGCATTATATTTCGGCAAAATAAATATTAAAAAATATTTCTTACGGATTGCTATTCAATCACGTATAATGTCATCGTGTCTTCCTGCAAAATATCGGACGGTATTGTGTTGAATGGCCCGCTTTGGAAACCGGAACATTACCAGCAGCTAATCTACTAAAGTGATCCCATCCCTAACGTCGTTGGAAAACTATTGTTGGCTGGAAAATATTGTTGATGGTCGTAGCCAGCGCAGCGGAGTGAATTAAAAACTGTATGCTTCGATTTTCAATTTATAATTGGAATTCCTAAGGCTTAGTACGCACTGCGGTTAAATGCAAGACTTGAATCGAGAAAATTAAATAACGCATATAAGCAACATTCGTTTTGAGAAAATAAATCGCATTTCGTTTTATTTGTCTTATCAGTAGACCGTGCCAAGTTTTAACATAAAACAAAATTAATTCAATTCGGCAGCCATAACTTTTATTGTCTAATCGGCTCATTTCGAGACACACGCCAAAGAATTTGATGATCCGACTGTTCGTAGACAAATCAAGACAAATGAAAGATAAGAAAAACTTGAATAATGTTAAAAGAACTTGTAAAATGACAATGGTTAATTTATTATTTTTAAATATTTACATGAATAATATGCGACCTCCATGTAATAACCGATAGGTACATAAGTGAGTATTTTGTCTATGTAGGTACCCATTTGTTACGCAGTAAGTACCTACTTACTTAAATGACATTAATATCTTTCTTACAATGGGTAGAAATGTAGTAGGAAAAGACATGAACCTATATTTCTAAAAAGTTTAATAAGAGACTAATGAAATTGCTGAAGGACAAAATTGGTGTTTCGAGTGTCCATGGGCGGCGCCGATTGCTTACCATCAGGTGATCCGTCTGCTCGTTTATCGGCTTATGGTACATAAAAAAAGAAATAACGACTGGGTAATCGCAATTTAGTCATGAACAGCCCTTGAAGGTCCGTTGCAGATGCAGATCCACTGCCGGACTGTGGGTCTCCTACATACAGTTATACAGATACAGTTTCCCATGCTTTCCACGCTGAGTAGGCGGGTTGAAGACGAGATCACTATTTTATAGTTTAGACTGGACAGCAAAAGACCTTGAAAACTGCGAACTCCATTTGTACTGATGAACTGTCATTGGTATCCAAGAGGAAACACATACATAACATCACGCCTTTTATCCGCGAAGAAGTAGGCAGAGGTGCACATTATACCACTGTAGAGGTACAATGTAACACCCACTTTTCACTATTTATGTTATGAGTCCCATGTAATAGGGGGTGAGCCTATTGCCATATACTGGGCACAATTCCCGACTCCGTGCTGCTACTGAGATTTTTTTTAAACCCAGTAATATAGTGAAGTCATCTAATTCTGTGACTCGCCTAATAATTCGGTTTAGTAAATTTGGTAGAACTCTTAGGTTTCTAGAAAAAAATCTGATTATTTGTGCTAATATTCCTCATAAAAGACTGATTAAAACTCATGCGGAGACTGAATTAAATTAATTAATAATTTATTGGTATTTTATTACTCAAATGCCTTTGTCACGAAGTTAGATGAGTTCATCCTACTTTGCCCGACCCGGGAATCGAACCCGAGACCCCTTGCCCGGCAGTCGCAGTTGCGACCACTCGGCCAACGAGGCAGTCAGGCAGGAGGCAGTATAAGTTCTTTTTACGTTTCTGATTAGCTGTAACGCCCTGTCATAGACAACCATAACTAATATTATTGTGTTAGATTGGAACACACAACAGAGGAGTATTAATAATAACATAATAATTTTAAACCCGCGGAGGGAACTATGCGGGAATTCTTTGCAAGGAACGGAGGGGAAGCGCATAGTTTAGTGATACACTGCATACTTATCGATGTATTCAGTGAGGGAGGTTTGTTGTTATTAGATGTTGCTTGTAAGATGGTATTAACTGAGATTTGTGATAGAGATATAATCCTGTAATAAAGTGATAGAAATAATGGTAGCAAAGGTCTTGTGCCTGTGAGAGATCTGATCTGATAGAAGCTCATTTAATTGTAAAAAATCCAAATAATGTCAGATTTAATGGGTTTTAACTAAATTAACTAAAAATCGCGGTTTACTTACATGGAAATGCTGAGAAAAGCTCTACTAGTTTCGAACTACACAGGGGTTCTTCCTCATGAGTAGAGTACAGTAGGCTGCGCGACATGGGTTTTGATTATTTCCGTGACTTTATAAACAATATTTGGGGGTGTATAGAGATGAAACTCTATACATTTTTGGTTCCGTACAATTATAATTATAATCTTAGAATATATCTAATAGAATAACATCTTAGAAAGAAAGGAATTTATTTCTGCAAATAAATTCACTTCACTCCTAAGGAAGCAAAGTACCTATATTTTATGTTGTTGTATAAATTGTGATTGTGTATTCCATTACCATAAAAAAGCATATAGTTATATATAATAGCATACTTCAATAAGAAGTGTTAGAATATAGTAGTAACTCACATGGTGCGCATGTATATCATGGTGGTCCCTGTGGTGGCGGAGGTGCGCGTGCGGCTCGTGGTGCGCGTGGTGGCGCGGGAGCAGCTGCTGCGGCGCGTAGTGCTGCGCGTACTCCGCCGTGCCGCCGCCGCCGCCGCCGTACTCCATGCCATGGCTCTGCCGCAATTATACAAGGATTGGTAGTTACGAAGATTGGAGGATTTGAAAATACATTTGAAATGTCTACAGAAAACGTCGGTAAAGTTGATTTGGGATAATATCTTATAGTTCATTAACGATAGATAGAGGGAGAGTCAACACTCCACTTTTATGGAAGTAAGCAAAGCAGAATATTGAATATTATAAAATATAACTATCGATACAGATTGTCTGCAAATAAATAAGCAAATTTCATTACAAACATTACCGACTTCTTAAATGTTTGAGAAGTTAGTATTGTTTTTGAAAAAATTGTATGTAAGTATGTACCTACAATAATATAATTAAAAACTTGAAGTGCTATTTTCTTTTCATAGTAATCGTTTGGACTTGCTAAGCACTCGACTAAAATTGCAACTAACAAGACCTTAAATCCTCTAAATATCTGAATTAACCTCTTTTAGTACCAACCTGTTGTTGATGATGAGGGCTGGCGGGGTGTGGTGCGGGGGCGAAGGGCGGGGGGAAGTACGGCGGCTGGAAGTCTGCGAGGGAGGGCTGCGCGCCGCCGCGGAACCCGCCGCCGCCGAGACCCAGCCCGCCGCTGCCCAACCGCTCCTGAACAATACATACAAGTGGTTAATAATGAAGAAGTAAACAGACAACACACATAACATAACATCACTCCTTTTATCCCCGACGGAATAGGCAAAGGTGCACATTGCGGCACTTAATGCCACTGTACAATGTAACACCTACTTTTCACTATTTATGTTATGAGTCCCATGTAATAGAGGGTAAGCCTATTGCCATATACCGGGTACAATTCCAGACTCTGTGCTACCGCTGACAAAAAAACCCCTCAAAATGCTATTGTATTGAACCTAGATACATAATCTTGTGCTACCATTGCTGTGTTGTTAATATTTTGGAATAAGCCAGGTAACTTTTTGAAAGAGTTAAATAGCCTAAAAAAGGAAAGGAACAGCTTTTTTCAGACTGACCCCTAAGTATTCTACTTTTTTTATACCACGACGGTGGCAAAAAACCACACGGCTCACCTGATGGTAAGCGCGGTTACCGTGGCCTATGTACGCCTGCAACACTTGGGGCATTACATGCGTCCTGCTGACCGTTAAAAACCTATTCACTCCCCTCTTAAAGAACCCCATGTTGTAGACCACTGGGAAAACCACGGCAGGGAGTTCATTCCACAATCGGAGGGTCCGTATGAGGAAATTCCTCTGAAACCGAACTGTACGGGACCGAACTGTGCGATGATAGAAAGTGGCCGTGGGCATCATATCAAACAATAATACCCCAATAAATAAGTAAGTTTATTTTGAAACGTTTCAAAGGGTAAGAGATTCCTAATTCCTAATCCAACTTAATCTCGAATCCCCACAAACTAATCACAAACATTTGCAGAACACCCGACCAAATTCCCGCTCAATAAAAACTCCTTGGTACAAAAGAGGCTGATATACAAAACAGTGTTGCAATAGAAATAAATTACATTTTAAAATCGACACGTGCATTGTACACACGGCTACACATCGAGCTTTACATAACCAGTATAAACTGAACGTTAAATGTGCGGAAAGATGATGCGACGCGACACCAGGATGAACTGGTTTTGTATAGATTGATGTGTGGCCGTGTGTAGGTACCACTAACATCTAAATAAGAATGACGTTGAAAGCCATCATTCACGATGACGCGATCTTAATCAGAATAAAGTAATTACGGTGGGTAATTATCGAATCACTCGCTATAACACTGGCAATTTACATTAACTAAATGATGCTATTGTGTGAAATAAATTGGTAGATAAGGATGTTCGGTTGGACGGTGAATGCTTTTCGAATGATGGTCGATATATTTGAGCGTGAGCACATAATATCACCTATTCAGTGTAGAGCCAATCAAAGCCTACCAAAGGCGTTATTAGCACCTAGTTTAAGAACATAGCATCGTATATCATGTGTATCGGAACTCTTTACAAATACCTTAAAAATGGGATATATTTTTGTTTTATATTAAATATCTAGCAACCCACCCCGGCTTCGCACGGGTGCAATATGCATGTATTATACATATAAACCTACCTTAAGGATCACTCTATCTATTTAAAAAACGCATCAAAACCCGTTGCGTAGTTTTAAACATCTAAGCATACATAGGGAAGGGACAGACAGACGGCGGATAGCGACTTTGTTTTATACCATGTAGTGACGATTTCATCAATACTGGAATCAATGGGTTCCTAATCATCAGCCTTTGATACTCTTAGAACGCCCCTTGATTTTGTGCCTCCAAGCGACTTAGAATTCCCTAATAAACAACAATAAATCCTTACGAATTGGTTATACTTGGCCGGTTTTTTTGACATTACTTATACTGATGGACAGACAGAGTAAAAAATGGAATTAAAATAGTCTTACGGTTGGCATAACACTGATGAAGAATTGAGAAAGTTTCGGATAATTATTATGCCTTTAGTGAAACGTAATTGACTGATGAAATTGCTACTGATCAGTAGATAATCAATCATATTTTGTGAGGTGCTGATAGGTTCGATGTTAAAAGGTTACTGAATGGTTATGAACGGTTTTATAATTTAAAAAAACTATGTAAGTAACTTGGTGTAGGATTTCTTTCGACAAGTTTTTTTAAACTCTGTGTTGCATAAAGTAGTGAAATAGTTAAGTGGAAAAAAATTGTTTTTAAAGTAATTTAATTTCAGCATTTTTGAAGAGATTCGTCCTTTGAACAACTGTAACTAATATAGTGTCACCGGTAAACAGAAATCCCGAGACGAGATTTTAATCATGATGATCACATGTTCGTACAGCTGCATTGGATGTTAAAAATATGATAATTTACCATCTAATTGACAATGATAAACAGCTCTAAACTCCTTTGTTAAATGAAGAAATGACAAATGAATAGAAGAAAAACATTTTAAATAAATTTTCAGAAGTCCTCTTTGAGAAAAGTTTTGAAATCGGATAAATTAAAAATTCCAAAGAAAATCTGGCGTGTAACCTATTCAGTGTATTGTAGGAATAAGAATGACGAGACCATAGAGTAGATGATACCAGTTAACCTTTTTTACTTTTTAATCTATAGTGCACCGTTCTCTATGGACCAAATCATTCGTAATGTCAATGTTCTTGATTAAAAAAAGAATAGACAATGATGATCATATGATTATAAAGACACGCAAACTCTGAATTAGCACTACCATCTTTGATATATGCGCTATATAATTATATTTAGAACTAAATATACTAGCCAGCCACCACTGTAGAGCGTTTCGAATCTTTTTATTATCACAGTAAAGTTGGTTTTTCTTTGTTATATGTTATTGTTAACGTACACTTCATCAATGTATGTTGTAATCAATTTGTTCTAATGTTCTTAGTTTGGGCGAAATGTGTTTGTAATGATCTCATTCAGTCTGTCTTGGATATGGAAATAAAATCGTCAGTCCATTGTCCAAACATTGTTGACAATGAGTCTTCAAAAATTATCTTAGAACATTTTGTCCAAAAGGATTCAAAAACCTCGACTTAGGTTAAATACTTCTCTGTTATCTTATATTGACCCTATTTGGACTCTGTAATAACATATTATATTGTCCAAATATAAAGTCTCATAGTCGATCTCATAGTAGATAGATAGTCTCATACTCTTCCTTACTTTTATCCGTCCACCAACTACTAGTTCTACATTAATAAAAGAGATCTGATCAAGTAATTACCTTTATTAGTTTAAGAAGAAAATATTAAGTAATAGTTCGGAGCTGGAGTCGGTCTTAAGTGCTGATGGTGACCACTACAGTGGTTTTAGTGACGTACACTAACTAGTGTGTCTCCTAAAAAGGTAGACGCCTTTTGAACGCCTCTTTGGAATGAAGACCTATAGAAATTATTTTTGTAATATTAAAGTATCCCTAATGGTTGAAAATAGAATCCTTTTGATACTGACATATTCTATCTATACTACATACATATATGTATAAATTGCACGAACGATCTTTAAAAAAATCTGTTTACATCTTTAAAACATTCTAATTTATGTTGTCCATTATTAATTTGAAACTTAAATATTATTAAGAAGTAGCCTACTTAATTACTTTCAAGTTATTCAATCTCGGTGCTACGTATTCACTACCTAATTACGCTAACGATCATTTAAAATGGTCATCACTTATACAATCTTTTATTTTGCGGATATAAAAATAAACGTCCCCAACAAAATACTCCAGAAACACAGTTACCCAACTGCATAAAAATCTTTGTCAAACTATTCCAATTTCAAATCTCTAGTGCGTAGCCCATTCGGTTGAAATTATACTCAATATAATGTAGATCAATTACAAAACTTACGGTAAATGTATCGAGTTACGGCACGACACCTAATCGATTACTTTCGATCTAGTTTTTTTAATTTATTATCTGTTTTAATTTATGCACCTTGTTACCGGATGTGGTGAAAACTTGTCGTGATGTGATGACATAGGAGCTACGATATTTGTAGATATCGAGAAGCAATGTGGCCGCAAAATGTATTAGGAATATTTTTTTGTGTTAGAAGTTCTGTTGAAGATAAATTGATATGTATTCATCACACTTAGTATTAACATTGGTGTTACAAAAACTAGTCGATTGCTCAGTGATCATTCAAGTCATAGCTTCAGGGAATGCTACATACATATAATTGACTAATTAATTTGTAATCTAAAATGATCTGTCATCACACTCTTTCTTTAATCAAGTTCCAATTATTCATTGTTGCTTAGAGTTTGATATTTTATTTTAACGTTTGATTAAGTAATTGAGCGTCTTGAGCTAATTTAATTTAGTTGGTCAATTAAAGCTACGATCTGCGAGCATTAAACAACTTAGGTTAGGTATAATATTGTCATAAAATATTGGGTACACTACCTATTATATTTAAATAGTTAATAATTGCGTTGATTTCGAGAGATGTGCTATCAAATTTCGTGCTACGTTTATAATGATTTAAATGACGTTTAAATTGGCCTCGGGTATCACCTGAAAATGCAAGTCGTTTTTACGAATAGTGGGTAGCAGTCTACCAGTATCCTATTACTAACCTTCCTATGCTCATAATTGTCTCTCAAGCTTATGATTAACTTCTCTTACATAGAAGACGTAAGATGGAAGTTCGGTAGCTAAGACGTATTCCGTCTAATTAATGTCATATTTTTTCATTATCAATCTCACAAATTGTTTTTCATCTCAGTCTTATTACTAATCTATCTTCTATCTTCTATCTTCTATATATATAAAATTCAAAGGTGATTGACTGACTGACTGACTGACATAGTGATCTATCAACGCACAGCCCAAACCGCTGGACAGATTGGGCTAAAATTTGGCATACAGATAGATGTTATGACGTAGGCATCCGCTAAGAAAGGATTTTGATAATTTCCACCCCCAAGGGGGTAAAAAAGGGGATGAAAGTTTGTATGAAACTTTGTCAGTTTTTAACTGATCGGGTTGAAATTTGGCATGCAGATAGATGTTATGACGTAGGCATCCGCTGTGAAAGGATTTTGATAATTTCCACCCCCAAGGGGGTAAAATAGGGGATGAAAGTTTGTATGAGACTTTGTCAGTTTTAAACCGATCGGGTTGTAATTTGGCATGCAGATAGATGTCATGACGTAAGCATCCGATGTGAAAGGATTTTGATAATTTCCACCCCCAATGGGGGTAAAATAGGGGATGAAAGTTTGTATGAGACTTTGTCAGTTTTAAACCGATCGGGTTGTAATTTGGCATGCAGATAGATGTTATGACGTAAGTATCCGATGTGAAAGAATTTTGATAATTTCCACCCCCAATGGGGGTAAAATAGGGGATGAAAGTTTGTATGAGACTTTGTCAGTTTTAAACCGATCGGGTTGAAATTTGGCATGCAGATAGATGTTATGACGTAAGCATCCGCTTTGAAAGGATTTTGATAATTTCCACCCCCAAGGGGGTAAAATAGGGGATGAAAGTTTGTATGAGACATTGTCAGTTTTAAATCGATCGGGTTGAAATTTGGCATGCAGATAGATGTTATGACGTAGGCATCCGCTGTGAAATGATTTTGTTAATTTCCACCCCCAAGTGGGTAAAATAGGGGATGAAAGTTTGTATGGGACATTGTCAGTTTTAAATCGATCGGGTTGAAATTTGGCATGCAGATAGATGTTATGACGTAGGCATCCGCTGTGAAAGGATTTTGATAATTTCCACCCCCAAGTGGGTAAAATAGGGGATGAAAGTTTATATGAGCCTTTGTCAGTTTTAAATCGATCGGATTGAAATTTGACATGCAGATAGATGTTATCACATAGGCATCTGCTAAGAAAGGATTTTGATAATTTCCACCCCTAAGGGGGTAAAATAGGGGATGAACGTTTGTATGAAGCTTTGTCAGTTTTACACCGATCGGGTTGAAATTCGGCGTGCAGATGGATATTATGACGTAAACGTCCCTTTAGAAAGGTTTTTGAACATTCTCACCCCAAAGTAGGTAAAATAGGGGGTGAAAGTTTGTATGATACTTTGCCAGTTTTAAATTGATCGGGCTGAGACTTTGCATGCATAAAGTTACTATGACATAGGTATCTCTTTAGAAAGGATTTTGATAAATTCCACCCCTAAGGGGATAAAATAGGGAATGAGAGTTTGTATAAATCTTCTTAGCCGTTGAATTTAGAATCATTAAAACAATGATTTAGGACCTGGGTAACGTATGATAGTTTTTTCACAGATGTCTCACGAGAACGGGAACTATGCGTCAATGCCCCAGGACTCTCTAACTCTTAACCACTGAACTTATTCTAGAGAGATTCGGTACAACAATAGTCGATAGAATAGGTTTTTATTACTCAAACCGTGATATTACGTGATCGGGCACTGTACTGGTAAGATCCCTGCGGGATTATTTATTTATTGAAACTACGATAAATCATTTCAAAATAGGTAAATCTTACTTGGGCACTGAATTGATTCTGGTTAATTCTGTCAGAAGTCATTAATCTACGCGGACGAAGTCGCGGGCAACAGCTAGTGTAATTTAAAAAGATTCGGCTGCCAACGCTACTTGCGCGGGCGCTCATGTCGCAAGTGTTCTGAATTTGTTGACTTGATTTATGCGCGTACGCCGCTGTATACATGTAACCACGCAACGCTCCTTTAGATCGTAATTTGATTAGAATAAGTTACTAATTTTGAGGTGACGCGATTATCTTTGCACCTGTGTTTGTTCTACCTGTTGTAATTAAATTAAATATTGATCACATAGTCTTTCTATCTGGATTTACGATTGTAATTAGTTCATAAAAGAATTTGGTTCTGAATTAATTAATGTTAAAGGATTTCATTATGCAAAGATCTCATGTCTCACGAGATACTTTAGATGAAATATAATTTCGAAATTTGGGAATGAAAAGGTTTTTATCGAATCCGACATCCGAATTCAGTATTAAGCTTCTCAAGTTTCGTCACTACATCTAACGCCTAAACTCTAAAGCCGTCCCTATCGATACTTATCATAAAAAAATTAGGAAATCAAAAGACAATCTTGATAAAACAAAAATAAATACGTTCTTAATATTGTCTATGCGTGGAGGTGAAAGGCGGTATTGTTTACCCAGGTCGCGGGGTCAACGCGTGTTGGGTGACTCGCAGATGGAGACACTGTCCATTATTTAGGAAGCTGATAGACATACCTACAAAATGGCGGCGTGATAAATTGACAGATAAATGCGCGGGTAACTGTACTTTCAGCTGTCAAAATAAAAACTTTTAATGATGTATGTTGTTAATATATTTTTTTGAGAAAATACTCGAATTATTACGTTAGGTATTTGAATGTCTATTGTTGGGCGGTATTAAAATAAAATTTATATTCGTTGCCTTTTTATAATAATAACTGCCGCTTTCATGGTTGACAATTTTACTGCTTGCGTTTTATATCGTTGTATTATTTACGACCGTCATGTTTAACTGAAAATACTTATTACCTACCTATTAGTATTTAAATATATACAAGATTACAGATGTATTAACTAATGGATAATGTAGGAAATAAAAAATAGTATCTAACTGTCGTAGTTTATAAAAGAAACTCCAACCAGCACCCGCCTATTTGTTCAGAAATACTTATATCTATAAAAAAATCAAAGTTCTTGAAAACAAAATCTAATATTTTCACCACTTTCTTTGTCAATAATAAAATACAGACTAATTAAATAAAATCAACAACAGATTCAAAACCAGAACGCTCACTTCTAATTTTCCAAACATTTGGCATAAAACACGCAAAGGAAACCTTTCATTCATCCTAATATCGATTGGAATATCGATATCCAATCTAATCGAATAGATTTACTGTTACATATCGGATACTCGCCATCAATCAATGGCGGAATGCGTATTAGATGTACGTCTTTATCTGAATGCAATAATAAATCGATTCAAATGTATGTCTCATTAACATACCGAGTGGCCTCGTGCAATTACACATTGTTTGAAGTTATTCTATTATTAATCATTGCTTGTTATGGTACAACAATATGGTGAAAGTCTGGAGGTTAGTGTTTGCTTTGATCTTTGAAGTATCGGTTCTTCTACGTCGTTGGTTTTGTAGTTGCAATTTTGATTGTCAGATTCATATTGTATTTTTTTTTTCAAACATTGTCCCACTCTAGGCTTTTCTCCTATGCCGTGAGTGCGATTATAAACATACAATTTCAAATGCACATGCCACCTAGACTTGAAATATCTAACAATATTATGTGGATCACACAAGCAGTTGTTCCGTGCTGGAATCGAACTCGCTATACTACACTAAAAGTCAAATTGAAGATAGAGAAGTTTAGAGTTTATGGTTAATCTAAAGTTGTTAGGTTATATTATATTTTATATAACTAGTCATTTCATGATAACTAGCTCAAAAATATAATATTGAAAATAATTTATCAGAAGCGCATATATCAGAAAAATACTATGTAGGTAAGTATAGTTAGACAACAAAGTGATAAGTATAGATGCCTTGAAGTAGCGCAACTAGGCAGTCTTTTTAAATTATTATAAGTTTATACTAATTATTCTGAGAATAGTTGTTCCGTTACACATATCTACGCTAATTCGTTAATAGAAATAGGAAAATAGTTAAACATATTTTTTTCCTTATCATTCTCCATTGTATTGCATTTAAAACAAAATAAAAATACATAACAAGTAGGAGTAGTGAAGTTGGCGTTTTATCATTGTATGTTATGTTACGATAAGATATAGAAAAAAAAAACAAAATAAGTATATAGTATTGTTCAAACACAAATTGAAGTAAGTGATACGCTATTTCGCACTTGTATAACAAGTCTTCGGTAGTATAGTGGTCAGTATCCCCGCCTGTCACGCGGGAGACCGGGGTTCGATTCCCCGCCGGAGAGATTCTTTTTGTAATTCCAAAATTTTTTTTATACTTTTTTAAACGTTATTACATTACCTGCACCTCGATCACACTGGACAAATCCACGTACGCCAGCGCACAAGCTTTTTTGACACTTCACAGAAAAAAATTAATTAAAAATTAAACTTTTTATCACTGAAATGTCCTTGTTTACATGTCCATTGTCAGTTTTCGTTTGGTACATAGAGGTAGTTAAAACATTTGAGGATACGTTTAGTAGATTCGTCGATTTTTGGCTTAAAACCTGAATTTATCGTAACTTTTTATTATGATAATTTGCTTTTAATAATACTTAATAACATAATACTATTATTTCATGTTATGCGAATATTTTGGCTCATTAATTAATCATGTATTTTTTTTAGCAGAAAAGCAATTATCTCAGATTGATATAATTCATTAATTTGAGACATTCATTAACTTAATTTAAATCAAGATTAGCGTCGGATTATCAAGATAATTACGAATTAGTTGATATACGCAGATAAAATCGATTTATTGCCATAATAGTGAGGTGAAAGCGAATGTCAAAAAACCGATATGTAAATCGAGTATCGATAATTACCGGTCCCTTAAATGGCGGGCGATTCCGGCTACAATCGGTTAGTGATTGCTTTTTAAATTGCTGCCTTGCGCGCCGGCTCGATGACCAAATGCCGACTACTGAATGGTTTTTTATTTATTACCGAGTGGCGGATTTATGTCGATAGTTTGTCGAATCACGTGCTAGACTATTAAGTTTAAAACGAGATGCAATCTTCATTAAGTTCATCAAAGGGGTATACAGGAATGATCTCGACAGGTAGTGTTTGATACCTAATTTAAGACGCTATAGCAACAAGCTCTTAGCAACACCATTTAATACAATACGGTGTCGATAAAAAATAGGCCTGAACCATCTATTTGAACACCTGGTGGTATTTGTAATATAAAAGTCTGTATCATTAAATCGTATCTAGATAAAAACTGTGACTAATGATATTTTAATGAAACATATTAATCAATCGGGCGGCCGACGATTGAGAAAGTAAAACAAAAGACAAACAATGCCGCGCTGCCTAAACATTCACTACAACTAAACGATCAAAAGTTATTACAGTCAATCTACTTCTTACAGACGCACTATTAATGAAATATTTAATAACCAGCAATATTTTTTATTTTAGTACAAGTAATTAATTTCAGACAATTAAGTTTATCGACTAATTACGTCGATACGCGCTCGTGCCGCGTGCCCATCACTAAAATTTTATGACTTTTGCAAATAAAATCGATTAAATCAATTCTGCACGCTGGATTAAATAATTATTGTTAAATAGATAAACTAGTAGTTGATGAACATTTTATAACATAACGGTATGTTAGTTAACCGACATTACGATTTAGTTGAACTAACTACGTTTATTATATTTTAATTAACTAACAGACTTTGTAAATAGTAATTGGTTGAAAATTTTGATTTGTATCACAAATTCACTATAATCGATTAGGAATCGGATGTAAATCGATGTATCGGTAAAATCGTAAAGCTTCGTTTACGATCGCGCGCGTCGCGTGCTCGGCGTAGACTGCCGGAGGGCGGGCGCACCGCCCTCGGGGTAACCATGTGCGCGCTCGACCTTACGATTGATATTCGATTTATGTGACCCTTTTTAATAGCCATTTCTTACTATTTGCACCTTTAGTTTGTAAGTATTACTGGCGGGCAAAGTATTACTGGGGTTTTTTTAAAAAAATCTCAGTGGTAGCACGGAGTCTGGAATTGTGCCCGGTATATGGCAATAGGCTCACGCCCTATTACATGGGACTCATAACATAATAGTGAAAAGTGGGTGTTACATTGTACAGTGGCATAATGTGCACCTCTGCCTACCCCTTCGGGGATAAAAAGGCGTAATGTTAATGTTATGTAGTTTGTAAGTGACTTCTTAGTGAAAATTGCTCGAAATAAATTTAGGTTCTCTAAATAACAGAAATGTCAGTGAGTGTATTGATTAATGTTACTAGTAAACTTTATCATAATTTTGTCTCCTTTTTTATTAATAAACATTAACATATCGACAGATGAAATAAAAAATACACTAACTACTTAAACATCTGTTTCACGACGTCTAATGTATGAAACTCGAACAAAACTCGCCTTAACTCTTGCGTTCCGCGAAAAACTTGACGCGAAAAACACCAATGGTAGGGTTTCGCCCCACCGCGGTCGCTAATTAGTAGGCAGCGTTGCAGGCCCGCGATTGGTGATCACCCGAGTGTTGCCAGCCTTACTTATGTACCGTCACCGACAATGTTAACAATTGCTTAATGGGTTTATTAATGCTAATATTGTATTTGTTCGACAGTTTCAACGGTATTAGAAACTTTTTAGAGATTTGAATCGTTTATTTTTAGGTAGTCAGTTTGGTCAGCTTACTGTGGATTTCGATGGTTATGATTGGTTAATTGATTCAAATTAAGGTTATGAGAAGTTTAGTTAAATTCGATTCGTTAGTTTTGTTGAACGAAGTATAAACATTTTCTCTTGAAACCTTTGTTTTTGTTCGGTTTTAAAGCGTAAACTTTTGCTTCTAGGATATGCTCATACTTAGTTATTGCGTATATTTACTACTAGTACAAATACATATACACCAAAGGTACATTTACTAACAGTAAATAGAAAGAATAAAAGAAACGCATTTAAAAATTCAAATCATCGGATTTTCCATTTTCAAAACGGATGACATTCAAATTTATCAATTGGCAACACCTACGATATTTCCCCTGTTTGTGGAACTGATTTGAAGTCACTTTCGTAAATATCCGTTGAGGACCGCCCTATAGCCTTGTGCCCTTAGGGCAAGTACTTTCATGGCCTAATAGATAGGGCATTGTTTATAGGGCTTCAATGTGTCACAATAACGTGCATATTATGCCCTGAAAATCTAGAGGTACTTATATAAATGTAACATAATTTTTTTAGCCCGAAAGGTTCTGTCAATTCGAACTTTCAAAGTGTCTCGATTGCAATTTCTCCCGTCATTTGTCGAGATTATCCTTACAACCAATGATATGTCGGACTGCGAGCGAGTTCTATTCGATCTTTCGAATTGAAAGTTGCAGAAAAGCCTAGTAAGTACGGAAAAAAAGTCGTACGAAAATTATGTTATTATTTAGTTTAATATTAGGTACTCCAAATTGTTCTTGAAAGAAACTTGGAGCATCTTTTACATAGAACTTTTTAATATAACGTAACATCACGCCTTTTTTATCCCGTAAGGCGTAGACAGAGGTGCACATTAGGACACTTAATGAACAATGTAATACCCATTTTTCACTATTTATGTTATGAGTCCCATGTATTAGACTAGTAGGTACAGAGCCTATTGCCATATAATGGGCACGATTCCAGTCTCCGTGCTACTACTGAGATTTTTTAAAAAAGCCCAGTAATGCTTTTCCCGTCCCGGGAGTTGATACCGAGACCCCTTGCCTGGCAGACGCACTTGCGACCTCTTTTAGAACGAGGTCTTTTAGAACTTTTTAACAAAATCAGTTACTATACATTCTTAGTTAACTTCTCAGAGAAATATGTATATAATGTTATGTAGTTTTAAATTTAAGTCTTTGACTGCCATTGCCAATAGAAAACTGTTGAAGTCGAATCCTTTGCTAACGTCGGGCATGGTTGACCCCTCATGGCGTTTAATGTGTTAAAAATAATCAGATCTACCTAAAACTCTGATTTATGAGATCATTATTAAACTTTATATTCACAGTCATATTTTAAAAACGTCTACCATTTTGTAATATAACACTCTAAAAATCATGCATAATGCATGTATAATATACTTGAATCTAATTTTATTAATAAAATGTCATTCAGTCAGTGCGCACTCTGCTTGGAGTACGGAGCCAATTACTTTTAAACACAATGAAATGTCGGACGAATAGAAAAATAATAAAAGTGCATTGTGTCAAAAGTAGTTTTTTTGAATAAAGAACGTACGCCGATTGGCTGTATCGCCTCAGGCTAGATGGCGGGGTGCCGAATGTTGCCACTGTTGCCAGCCTCACGGCCGGAAATATGGATTCAATTTGTCTAATGACCTTCCTAATTCGAATTTGTTCTTTCGATTTTCGAATAGAACGTGTCAAAAAGCTGCAGATGTAAAAAAGATATTAGAAAAAAGTTAAAATTACACAGGGGTGTTAAGTTTTAATTGCCTTTTTTTAGTTTACATTTTTTATATGATTTTGTAAAGGCTTAATAGAGTAACTCATGGGAAGACTACTTCAGAAGACATGTGTATGATATTCTTGTAACGACAGCAACTCTTTTCGGAAATGTCAGAAGAAAAAAAATTCTTAGAAAAATCTGAATTATTTCGATTTAGGTAAATTACGTTAACATTTTCTCGTTACTACGCAAAGAAATCCAAAGATTATATCAAAACAGGATAAGTAACACAAGTAATGAACGAAAACAAGAAATATTTTTACAAATTATGTAATTAAAATACTCATACGAAAGGGCACGTTCAAAATAACGCGGTAAATCAACGAGCGAGGAAATAAAGCGCATTCTTAACAAAATATTTTTCGGTACACAAAAAAGGTCTTAATTACGAAATTTCGAAAAAGGAACGCGGTACGGTGAAGAAAGTAAAAAGGCGCGCGGCCAGTACTGGCAACCGTTATGTTCTTGGAAGTGCGTGATTGATTCCGCGCGCCCGCCCATTGTGGTCAGCTGATTTTGATGGCTACGTCTGCGTGGATGCGTGGGTTAACCGGGAATGTTGCTTAGGCATTAGAACATGGTAATATTAACACCTCGTTGTATATGTAGCGGTTGGTTTTAGTGTCGAAGACCTGCTTTAACAGGTTGAACTGTTATGTCATGAAGAAGAGCGAGCTTTGTACAATTTGCGGTACTGAAAAATGAATGGTTAAGAATAATGTGTATAATATTAATGTTAGTTCTATTTGGTGATGTTTTTTTAAATTTAATCTAGAGGTGTTGCTTGGCTGCTTATATTAGCAATTCGCTAAAATGGTCTAGTAAAGACCAGATATTGACTTAAATTGAAATATGGAACTCACATCGCTATTCGCTGCAGCGATATAATAGGTAGTTTGTAGCAAAAATTAATAGGCACGTCCGAAAGATCTTTCGAACATGAAATCCAACGTAATACTAGTTCCAGTAGCAGTAATAATCAGTAAGACAATCTCATCACACAAAGCGATATCCATTGAAGTATGTATGAAGAAATATTGCGACAAATAAATAAAAAATCTAATCGCCGTCTCCAATCTCATTGTGCACTACATTATATTCAAATCAAATCCAAAAAAAAACCACAAGTGTCCCAATCAAAAGGTCCAAATAACAAACTTATATTTTACAACCCGATAAAATCAACCATGACCTTTACATCAATGGGAATAAAGATGAAATTGCATGTGACATCCAGTTTCCTGATTGTGATCTGCGTTGGTTTTTGTATTGAGTAATGTTGACAAGCTGGCTGATTTGGGAGCAACTTTCTATAAGTATAAACAAGTATCGCTTGTATGTATGTATGTGTATGTATGTGTATGTAATACGTAACGACTGTCGAAATTTGTATGAGGTACCACTGAGTGTGTAGACATCGGAATAATATTAGACTGCTTGTCTCGAGCCTTGTCGCAAAGTTCATAAATTGGACTAAATGAAGGTCTAGATTGCGAGGTCGTTAATTTTGAACAAGTAGGTATTTCTAGTAAATGTTTAATAGGAATGTATTCATAATAAGATCAAAATGAAAGCTTTTATTTTTTATTTACACTATGACGCTACCTGGAGGATTTGTCTTTATAACTGTTTTTGTCGGATAAGATCTAAAAAAAGTGATGGAAAAATTGTTTTCAAGGTTTGTGAATCTTGTCTTTTATTTATGTCTTTTTCCTTCACAAGAGATAGAAGTGGCGGCCTTAAGATATTCTCTGCCAGTCAACCATAGGGAAGTGAAGAGAAATGAAGTGGTTGTCTTTCTGTCATTACAAAACACGCAGGCTACAAAAAGTAAAAAAGTCAAAGCATTTATTTCAATTAAACCATAATTTGGTAGGTATGGTACTTTTGAAACGTCAACAAATACAAAATAAATAGTAGTCTGTCAGTCAGTCCGTCAGTGAAACTAGGTGAAGCTAGGTGCTCATTCCAAAATGAAGATTCGAATGGAGAAGTATGAGCAAGAAACTCCATTCGTTACTAGTCATCCAATCCAGTTACTACTCTAATACACGAACAAACTAAAAAGTGTTAACAAAAAAAAAAAAAGAAAACTACTGAAGTTCAAACTATACGAAGTCATCAAGATATGTCGCGACAATTACGCTACGGTATCTCTGGTAGCAATTAAATGATAAAAGTGGTGTGACAAACAAACGAACAAACAATGCGTTACGATTAGATTTATAGCGTCAGATCAATATATGACACTAAAATGGGAGCTTTACGCAATTTGTTTAATAGAAGAATGCTGCTGAACCTGTTATGGGATTGGCATAAGGGTCATTTTGCTTTATCATATAGAATGATTTATATCCTGGTAACGTAAACAGACAAGGAGGTAGTGCTGTACGTTTTTTTGAAGGTGCCAGGCTTTTATTGACTAAAAACCACCCCGTTCCTACTCCTGCTCTTCAGCCCCAGCACCTCGTTAAGTTTTTCGCGGCTCCGTATCGGGTATTAGCCCAACTGGACCGCCATTAATACTCATAAGTTCCGCCTGAATATGTATACGTTTATTTCTGAACGAATTATATAATGGTATTAAGATAACTCTTTGGTTTTGACGTAGTAAGAACCAAAAGCGTCTGACATTGCAGATAGGCTTAACTGATTTTCATCAGGCAAATGCCATAAGCTCAGTAGGATAAAAAATACTGCTAGTAACATAACATAACATCACGCCTTTTATCCCCGAAGGGGTAGGCAGAGGTGCACATTATACCACTGTATAATGTAACACCCACTTTTCACTATTTACGTTATGAGTCCCATGTAATAGGGGGTGAGCCTATTGCCATATACCGGGCACAATTCCAGACTCCGTGCTACTGCTAAGAATATTAAAAAACCCAGTAGTACTTTGCCCGACGCTGGAATCGAACCCGAGACCCCTTGCCCGGCAGTCGCACTTACAACCACTCGGCCAACGAGGCAGTCCTAAAACTACTAGTGTTTACAGTATTAACTCTTAGAATGAAGTAATGCAATCGTTACGTGCGACAAATATTTAGACTACAGAGCCAGCCAATTAGCCCAGATATTAAGTCATATAGTTATTAAGTCCATGACTCATTTGCACACCTGTCAGTCCTGTCACCGTCCGTATATAAAGCATAGAAAGTTTATTTCGCGACTTTTTCTTTAACCATTAGCGAGTGTAGTTTGTTATGCGATGTTGAGACTGTAAACCTTTGAGTCATAGTGCTTTTGTTATTATGTAAACAACATGAAACTCGTGAAGTAATGGCAGGTTAAAATATAATTGTCACGTGCCGCCGTGCAGTGCACAGAGAGGCTCTAGGAGAGACACATAGGTCTCCATAGGGAGGTGCCGTAACAGGCGTTGCACTGTGGGAGCTCCGGAGTTGGTCTACTAAGAGGACCCAGTGCCCCCTTCAAGTGTGGTGGCCACCGGGGAGGTTTTAGTGAGGTAAAAATCCCACACTCCCTAGTCTAGGCGCCTTTGGGAGGTTTCCCCCCGTCAACAAAAAAAAAATGGTTAAAATATAATTGCTAAAACCTTTTTCTTTCCGCGGATCAGGGACAGAGGGGTTACTGCAGAGACTGATGAGTGACCAGCTGCGTTATCGCGAACCTTTTAAACTGCTATCGTTAAGTGGAGATCTATAAGGTTATCAAAGATCATAAGAGGGTTTTTCATAAGATTATGGCAGACCCTCTTATGTAGAGGAAGCAAATAGTTCAGCAGACTGTCATCTGACTGACTATCATGGAAAAGCGCGATGCTGTGTTATATCTTTACTAAACTAGTCAAAAATTACAAATGATCTTGAGACCAAGAGAGGTTGTACAAATGAAATATCAGCCTCTAACGATCTACTTATAAACATTATTTAATTTTAGACCTTAAAATCAGCTAATTAGATACAAAAACAGACTTATAAATATAACATACTAAAGTGAGTTAAGACATAATATGATACCGCTAACAATCTATCAGCTGATTGCCAAAATTCTGCAATAATTCGTAGAGAAAAACAGGAAACATTAAAATTGTAATTAAAAATATTTCGAATTAAACAAACTCGATTTGTGATGTCGTATCGACGTCGATGTGAAATCGGTCACGGTGACAGTTCAAACAACTAATTTACTTAGATCTCAATTAATTTATTATTTATTTGAATGTCGTAAAATGACGAAATTGAGTAAATGTAACTGTAACTTCGTCTTACTTGTTTTTTTATGACTGACTTGCTGGTCTAGTGGTCTATTTAAATGACTGCGGATAAAGAGGCGCCATGTCCATCTTTATTTGGGCACCTCTACCGTATCTGTATTTATGCGAATGCTGTTCGCTTCCATGTCTACATGTAATCTAACTTGTGTATGCCAATAAACAATTTTTTTTTATTGTTACTATAAAATAATTGTAAAATTCAAGATTGTTGACTATCTGTATGATTGGAATTAGCGCACAGAAATGATTGTATGATAATTTTATAATAAGAATCATATGATTCATCATTACTTAAAATAGCACCTATTACCCAACTAGACAGATGTAGGACATTAGGAAGTGTGGTTGTGCCATAAACTATGCTCAAGTTAATTATGTCTAAAGTGTAGGAGAGCCATGTTTCGGCACGAATGGTCCGGCTTGACCGGAGTCATACCACGGCCTCACAGAAAACCGATGTGAAACAACGCTTGCGTTGTGTTCGTCGTGTGAGTGAGGTTACCGGAGGTCCAATTATTCCCCTCCCTTTTCCCAATCTCCCCAATTCCTGAATACCCAACGATCCTCAAACTCCTAATCCCCAAAAGGCTGGACGCAATTGTAACGCCTCTGGTGTTCCAGGTGTCCAAGGGCGACGCCGATTGCTTACCATCAGGTGCTCCGTCTCCGTCGTTTACCGACTTATGCCATAAAAAAATGTTAAGTTTGCACGATAGTCGCTTAATCGTGTGCAATTGCTAGCAACAGATAGGTACTTTATTTAGAGGAATGTATGTGGAAATAGGCAACATAATAATAAAAATAATTTATTATCTTCGAGAGGCTAGTAGCGTCACTGTGTAAGAAAAGAGGAAAAGGTTAATTCCCAAGTGACTGTATTGATTTATTAAAGCGCAGAGAAGTGACTTATTTTATAATCAGTTTTCAAAGATATTCCTCCCTCGAAGGATTTTGAAATTTGAAAGTATGAAATGAGTTTATAGAAAAGTAATATAGTACGATATGGGGATTGACATTGGACAAATTATGTTTCGCCGAGTTATTGTAGTGTTAGGCAGTGCCAGACAGAATTTATACTAACTACAATAGGGATGATGACGGGGTATAAATTAAAAATGTAATTAGTCCGTCAGTTAGGTAATGAAAAAAAAATATTAGACACGTAATTTTTTATTTTGTTGTATAATAAAATTATACTTAGATATAACGAATCAAAGTTTAGGAGTGGGGGCTAAAAGTTTCATTTCTACGTATAAAATGCACATAAAAGTAACGTCACGCGACATTTCAAATCAATATATCATCAAAACTATTCATTTCTGTAAAAAAAATAAAATACGTGTCTAATGTTTTTAAATAATCTACCAGACGGACATTAAAATAAAAATTACTCATCTACCCTATTAGCTACTACATAGACACATTATCATAAATTTAAAATAATAAAGATGTCTGCAGCAGTAACTGTCGAATCTTTTACCCTCTAACTAACTCAGTAACAATAATGGCTTGTGCCACTCTACATTCATAAAAAGTACATTACAACCAAGGAGGTTCTAAGCACTTAATGTATTTGTTATCTACTATCACGTATTTATCAAAAAACAATTAAAAATGCGGCCGTTCGTTGCTAACGATGGCGCGCGAAGATTCCAATCATTTGACACATTGACGTATGAGTGACAGCTGTCATTCTTTCTGGAGGCAAACTTTATTTTTTAGTCTGTGCATTTTATTGCTAGATGTTTTTTTAAACAAATAGGTTGCCTAAATTTTCTTGAACCAGCTGTTAATTTAGACACATTTTGTTTGTCCGTGCATTAAAAAACGGTAAATATTTTGATAAGATTAAGCAGTTGTAAATATTTGAAAAGGGTTTCAAGTTATTTGGGGGTTTATTTAGTTAGGGTTACCTAGATTTAAGTACACTCTCGAGAATCATCAATGTTTCAAAATCAGCCTTAAAGAGCACAATTTTTAAACAATACTTCTGGGAATCATCTCTCGATTGGTTCCCTACCTATCACTCGATTTAAGAACACAATAGCTGCTGGGAGTATGTTATTGTTGACCGTCCTCATTGGCCATTCTCTAGCAACCTCTGTCTCACTCATTATTCACTCACTCACTTAGGAAATAAGGTTCAATGTCCTGAGGACGATGACGATCGTCATTTGTTTGTGATAGTACTATGACATCATCAGCTTTGTGATTATGTAGATTCATCGTGACATTTCGATTGGGATGAGGGCCTTTTTTTAAGAGGGGAAAATCATCGAATGACTGCTCCCACCTGGGTGAGGCGGGAGGGAGTGTCAGACTCTTACTGACGAAAAACCACCCCATTACTTCTCCTGCACGTCGAGCCGGAGCCCCGGTAAACCGTTAGGTTCTCCGCGACGGGATGAGGGCCTCCATCCTCAGGAAACCTAGAAGGACCGACAATTGCTACGATGGATACACACCCGGTACACGTTGCGCGGCAACCGGCTGCCCTGCAACATGTACCTAGTGGGTTCAATTCCCGCACGGAGCAAATCTTTGTGTGACCAAGTGTTCAGCGTAGTCTAACGTCCAGTTTCTATAACCTATCTATCTGTAGATTTGCTTACTAACTACGTCAAAATTCTATCTCTAGTAAGAAAATCTACAGATAGATAGGTTATAGAAACTGGACGTAAGACGGCCCTGTCTGTTATCCCTTAGTCGGCTTCGGTTTTTACAACACCGTGGTGACCAATATATATACTACTAGCTTTCACCCGCGGCTTCGCTCGCGTCACAAAAGGATAAAAAGTAGCCTATGTGACATACCAATACGTACAGCGCCATCTATACCAATACTTTTGTTTTCCCTCGGGAATATCAAATTTTTTCAGGATAAAAAGTACCCTATTATTTAATCCAGACTACTAACTTTACGTCTGCAAAAATTCAATGCAATCGGTTTAGTAGTTACGGCGTGAAGTCGGAACAAACAAACAAACAAACTCACTTTCCGATTTATAATATTAGTAAGGATAATATAAGGAGTAAATCTTCGTTCTACTCTGACATTACCCCACGACTGAACTTTACAGAGCTTACATCAAATAGAAATAAACACAAAATCATAAATCATCGAATTAAGTTTACAGTCAACGTAATTTAAAAAAGTCATGAACGAAATATGCGTTCTTTTCCTCAACTTTTTCATTTTGGCAACACTGAACATTACCGGTGCAACTTATTTGAACTTTCAACCGTAACTGAGTTCTTAAGTGTGATTCTAGACAAGCTAACATCTCAAATTGTTGTTATTAGGTATTTATTTCTATGTGTTACTAATGTATGACCTAATGACAGTAAAATAGGTATCATTATTCATCAACGGAATCACACAGGTCACAAAATCACCGTGACGAACAATATACGTATTTAAGTTCGGAAATTCATAGGTCCATTTATAGGACCCGGTGTCTTCTCAAAGGTGCTGTCGGTGACTAGTGGGAAGATCACGATTTAGTGAGGTAACAATCAAGTACACACTCCCTATTATTTTTCTATGAAAGCTACTCATCAATGATATCATTAAAATTAGTTAAAGGAGAGACTGTCTCGTTGGCCGAGTGGTCACAACAACGTATTTATTGAGTTTGTAAAAAAAATCTCAGTAGTAGCACGGAGTCTGGAATTGTGCCCGGTATACGGCAATAGGCTCACCCCCTATTACATGGGACTCATAACATAAATAGTGAAAAGTGGGTGTTACATTGTACAGGTACATACATGCATTGCATTAAGTGCCGTAATCTGCACCTCTGCCTACCCCTCCAGGGATAAATGGCGTGATGATATTATGAGATAAAGAATACGAATATCTGACATCGTAAATTGTAAGCTTTTACTTAAACCTGATTGTCCTTATGAATCGAGCCTACGAGTGAAACCGCGGTACACAACAAAGCCAGTACACCGATTCTCACCCATCCACAGTGCAACAAGCAGCTTAACCTAAAAACTATGAATCATTATGTTCTCAAGAATTCGGTTTGTCATCAATTCATCTTGTCTGCCAGAACGTATTGTCTTCGATATAAAGAAATGGAATCGACTACTTTCTATTACATACATGTTTTTACGTACTACCATGCTTCCCGGGTTCGCTGGTGTAATTATAAATAAATAATATAAAAAATAAAATAAAAAGCCTTTTATTTCTTGCAGAATTACATAACATGAAACATATAACATAACAAAAGAAACATGAACAATTAAAAATGATAAAATAATGGTTCTTTATGTAAAATTATTTATATTCCATATTAATAATTAAAAAAGTTATGGGAATCATCATTCAATGAATTCAATTACTGAATCGCTGGTGTAATTACCGAAACAAAAAATATAATTTGCCCTTACATAAATAGTTTTTTTTTTAAGGGGGGAAAATCATCGAATCGACTCTTACTGACTAAAAACCACCCCGTTCTTTCTCCTGCACGTCGAGCCGGAGTCCCGGTTACCCGTTAGGTTCTCCGCGACTTCGAATCGGCATCGGCCCTATTGGGCCCCATCCGTGGTGGTCTGATGGCTCTTTGAGGCGCGCGCGTAACGCGACGCGCCGTACGCTCGGGTCTGTTTCTGGTCGGACGGGGAGCCACCCATGCTCGCCGTCCGCAGGCCCAATAGTTACTCCTTTGGGGGAACCTTTTAGTATAGAGTTAACAAAATAGAGTAACAGAAAGTGGCTTTAACTTAAGGGCCTGAACACAGTAGTGAGTAAACAAAGTACCAGATTCATTACGACCTATAAATTGAACAATTTCAAAATTGTTTGGATATTTTTTTATGGCATAGGCCGGTAAACCAGCCGACGGATCACCTGATGGTAAGCAATCGGCGTCGCCCATGGACATCTGGAACACCAAGGCGTGACAAGTGCGTTATCGGCCTTTTGAGAATTGGGAATTTGAGGATTGTGGAGGATTCGGGGATTAGGGAGACTAGGGAGGAGGAGTAATTGGGCCTCCGGTAACCTCACTTACACGACGAAACACCGGCCGTGGTATCACTTTGATATTATATGTGATATCCGGATTTACTTCTTATTTTCGTAAATTGGAATATAAGAAGAAAATTTTGTTTTCAGTTGTACCTATGTAATTATGTTTAAAATACAATTGCCGGAATACTGAAATGTTACTCAATTTTAAGTCGCGCTTATGTATAGTTCTGTCTCTACAAATTCTTTGTAAAATGACAGAGACGGCACGATATTTAAGCACAACTTAAAATTGAGTAAATAGTAATTTTTATTTTGACATGTACCTTTAATGACATTGTTTTCTCACTTAATATGACATACCTTGTTCTATAGTTTTAATGATTATGACTTCCATGTAAAAGTTTTGCACGCCCGAAATGTGGGCAGAATAAGAGGGACTATAATAGGGTAGACGACTAATTTTTATTTTAATGTCTGTCTGATAGATTATTTAAAAACATTATACACGTATTTTTTATTTTCTCACAGAAACGAATAGTTTCGAAGATATATTGATTTGAAATGTCGCGTGACGTCACTTCTCAGTACATTTTATACTAAGAAATGACGTTTTAGCCCCCACTCCTAAACTTTGATTCGTTTTATCTAAGTATTGTTTTATTGTACGACAAAATAAAAAAATACGTGTCTAATATTTTTTCATTACCTAACTTACGGACTAATTATATTTTTAATTTTCATACCCTGTCATCATCCCCATTATAATGTGACCACTGTATACCTTGTTCGGGCAAATAAATAATTTTGATTTTGATTTGATTTGGAGTAACATTTCAGTATTCTGACAAATATCAGCTAAATCCGTTCAGAACGGTAAATGGGTAAATAAACTTTCGGACAAACATTCTGGTTTGCAGGATTAGTTTACTTCAGTCTACAACTAACAAGGATGGGTGAACATGAACACAGTTACTAGGAAAATGTTAATTTAACACGGACGTAGAGTTGGCTAGATGGTGCACGTGCGAACTCGGATTTAGGATATTGTCTCGGTGAGAAACAAACGAGTCGTGCGATCAATTTAATGAAGTGATGATAAATTTAATGTCAATGTTTAATTCATTGAATTGTGTAAATTCGTTTTTACTTTCTGCCTAAGTAATATAAAGGAAAGGAATGTATTAGTTATGATGTGAATTAACTTCATGTACTGCATCTAAAGATGGAATGGAGATGTTGATCAATCCAGAGTACATAATATGACATATCCACAAATATCTACGACTGCCTCGTTGGCCGAATGGTGGCAAGTACGACTGCCGGCCAAGGGGCCTCGGGTTCGATTCCCGGGTCGGGCAAAGTATTACTGGGTTTTTTAATTCTCAGTAGTAGCACGTAGTCTGGAACTGTGCCCGCTATATAGCAATAGGCTCACTCCCCATTACATGGGACTCATAACATAAATAGTGAAAATTGGGTGTTACATTGTACAGTGGCATAATTTGCACCTCTGCCTACCCCTTGATGTTATGTTATATGTCTACGATATTTTAGCATTAAAAAAATAACGTATTAAGGCACACTATTTCCCAATTACACCACTGTGCAAAAACAACTACCCAATATCAAATCTAGTCTACAATACATCTTTGTACATTCTACCTGTTTCATTGTGAAACTTCGTACGCTAAACTCGGTATGCGTGGGCGTCATACAATTTGATACAACTCGGCACATCGACACCACACGAAATAGGAAAACGTATCTTACGACCTGTGAAATAAGTATCAAAGTTGCTATCAAATGAAATAAAGTACAATGAAATAAGAATTGCGTACCTACTTCAAAACATTGATGATTTGTTATAATGTTGGTAGTCCGTATAGAAGTGACAGTTTGACATTTAGCCACTACAATAAGTAACTGGACGTTAATAGTGTGGAGTCGCAAAAGTGGATGGACTTGAGCATTTTTTTTTAATGGGACAAGCCCGCCACAACCTCCCAAAACTTCGAACTTGAGCATGTCATTTGAAAAATCTTCGAATTGATAATGGATCTGTGGACGCTGACGGATCACTAGCAAACGATACAGTCTATCCATGTCTATCTCTTTAGCTACCCATAGCACGAGAGGAGTTGTTGAGTTACAATAGCGTTACCAGTCTTTTGCGGACTGAATCTCCGTATATGAACTATCCATGAACCTTTGACAATGTCCTAAATAAAACTATGTTCGTACATAGGCACATATGAGCTTATGGCACCGACTTCTTACCTATCAGTGGGTGGGTAACCTATCAGTACTAATAATAGTTATTTTTTCTTTTTAGTTTTGACTTTTTGTCTGTTATTTATTAGTTTTTGGTTTTTTGAAGTCGGTTTTTTAAACGCAGTTTTTATTTTATATTACTCATAGAGCAACACGGGCCACTGGCGGACCGTGTTGCTCTATGATATTACTAATAATCCCATTTTTTGTCATTTTTCAGATTCCACATTTCACCCAAAGGTGTTATAATAGCCACTCCCCACGATACAGGAGAAAATCCTAGTGTAGGAAAAACAAAAGTAATGGCGATGGACTTATTGCCATAATTATACTGAGCCAACACCATCGTGCACTCTTCCAAACTCCGTGTTATTATTACCTATTGAGAAATTTTCACTCTATCAACGAGTTAGTCAAAGTGACAAAAAAGTCACAATAGTAAGTCTAGCTGCTAAAAACTAGATTCAAATTCTAGACTCAGAGTCTGTGATTTAGTCTAGATTGTAATGATGTCATTATTATAATAATATTAGAAATGATTTCGATATAAAGTGTTATGCGCCATTATAACTGTTTTTGTTGGTACTTGGTACTAAGGCTAAGTATGTATTTATATGTAGTCTTTCTATCTGTCGCGGAGAACCTAACGGGTAACCGGGGCTCCGGCTCGACGTGCAGGAGAAGGAACGGGGTGGTTTTTAGTCAGTAAGAGTCTGACACTCCCTCCCGCCTCACCCAGGCGGGAGCAGTCATTCGATGATTTTCCCTCCTTAAAAAAAAGTCTTTCTATCTGAAAGCCATGAACTTGGAAATTGCTGAACGGAATTTCCTTCGGCTTTCGCCAATGGATAGAGCATTTTGAAAAATACACAACATTGTAGGTAGTTTAGTAGTTTCTAGTCTCTAGTCTAGTTTTCTTGTGACGGCTCTAGTGTTACGGGTGTCCATGGGCGATGCCAATTGCTTACCATCAGGTGATCCCTTTGCTAGTTTACCGCTTATCCCACAAAAACAGTCTAAACAATTAAGACTTGTTCCAGGTCCCACCAGATTCGAGATATTCTTCGTTATATTCCTGGTTTGGGCAAAACGGTTTCTGTTTTCTATTTTTTAATCCTATCTTACTGCAAGCGGACCAATACAGTTAATGTACTAGTTTAGTATAGTACCTATTTGATTTTAGAGAGATATTGTCATGGACACCGACTGTGCAATGATTTACGATGATGCACTCCGAAAATATAAAAATTTAAAAAAATTAATAAACTTTATTAATCTTCCAACTGTGTATGACATTATTTTATTGTTTTATTAACGTTTCTTTTCGCACTTTTACATCTAATATTTGAGATAGCCGTGAAGGTGCTAATTTTGAATGTATTTTTAGAAGTAACGTAAAATAAACTTAATTTTTCACTAGACTCTTTAACAAAATACTTTTTGGTTCATTATCATCATCATCATACCAGCCATAGAATGATAGAATGTTCACACCTGAACATAGGCCTCCCCCAATGACTTCCAGATACGATTTTTTTTTTAATGGGGAACATCATCGAATGACTGCTCCCGCCTTAGTGTCAGACTCTTACTGACTAAAAACCACCCCGTTCCTTCTCCTGCATTTCGAGCCGGAGCCCCGGTAACCCGTTAGGTTTTCCGCGACTTCCAGATACGATAGGATAGGCTTTTTGGTTTCGGCATGTAATTTTAAATATCAATTTGTTTATCGATAATTTTTTGTTCACATTAAACACTCTGTTATCTACCAAAAAAGAACCGTAGATAATTGACGACACTAAACAAGGTAAATCGTTTAAAACACCACTTACTTTAATCCATCATAATAAGAGGCTCTAAGGCCTAAGAGATAATGTCCAATTTGCTAATAGTTCAACATGATGACCCTAGGTCAAACGCCTGACCTAGTTGGGTGCACCACCCGACTTGGTCAGTTGGCTCTTGACTTTTGACACGTAAGCATCGTTATTTGAAGTGTGTAGTTGACATAGATTGTGACACAGTGATGCATTGTGGTTTGTGGGTGGATTAAATAAATGTTTGGGCTTCTATTATATTTTAAATAATGGAGGTGATGAAATCTTGGAGGATGATATATGAAGTTTGGTTTTTTGCTTGTCCTAGTAACTAAGATTGTTTCTTTCGTTACATGATTTTGTATGTCAATCGATTCTGCTTCTTATTTATTACATGTTGAAGAAAGAACAACGATGAGTTGTTATTGAGATTTTAACTATTGTGATATTCTTTTATTCGGATGCATAACTATACTTACTTTACTTGACAGGCATTGAACTTTGGATCTCACTTTTAACTACCATATGTGAGGAAAATAAAGATAAACATTATCATTTACCGCTGGTAATTTCATTGCACCTAGAATGTCTAGCATAGCCGTAAATCGAAACTACTTAGCTAGCTTCTTCAAAGCTCAAGTAATAAAACTTCTGTTACAACCTCCACAAACATTCTTACATCTATATTTTATTTTATTTATTAAGGCTTGCAACACGTGCAAAGGTCGGGCGTGCCAGCACGTGTCATGTTACAAGTGCATCAGTTATCTATGGTACGGTTATGTTTTGTTGTTTGCCGGCCAGCAACAATTACAAAAAAGAGGCGCGACCACGGGGCCCGACTCTATGCTTCCAATATGGTCACGAGTTAATGTGTTGGACATAGATGGGAGTATGGTGTGAAATTGATTAAGAATTGACGTTTTTGTCATTGGACATTCGTAAAAGCTAGTTTTAGATGTATTTGCCAAGATCGGATGGTCTCTGGCTTGTTCAATTTTCTAGTTTATGGGTTAGTGTCGTCTGTCGCGTCGGTTGTGAAGTTTTGCGTTTTGTTGATCGGTTTGTTCTGCCACAAGACTTGACTATGAGAGAATCAGAGAACTAAACATTAAACATATTGCTAAAAGTTTAGGTAGGAATTATTTCAGATCATAATATTATTAAAACATTGCAACATTAAGTCTGGCTTTTACGGTAGTAGAGTAGTAGGTAGATGGAAACACACTGACAATGTACCATCAGAAATATTAATTTCAGTAGCGGGAGTGACCTCTTTACAATTACAGACATTATCTGCTGCGTATTTTAATACCTAAGAATCCAAGACACCAAGCTCAGCAACCGCGCCTATGACCACTAGAGCAATAAACTTAGAAAGTAGAAAGGACATCCAAATATATGAATGTTATAAATAATTTTGCCGCACTGACCGTAAACTAATCGCGATTATTTCCACTCGCCGGCTCCATTGTGGCCCACTAACGGCATTTAGGTGACTATTGTCCAAATTAGTCGACTATTGTCGATATTAGTCGAGTATTGTCGGAATTTCAGCGGCTTATCTTGTTTGCTATCGAATCATGATTTTTACGGTCAAATGTAAACGAGATGCGCAGCGGGCAAGCGCACGGTTGTTAATTGGATAGGGTCTGTTCGTATTTGATGGAAAATTCTTCAAGCACACAAGTTGCTAAACTCTACCCGCATTTATCTCATCACCAGTGTGAAAGGTTCCATATGTTTTATGTATATATCTGTTTCGGATTTTCGTGATCTATCATATGCGACGCATTTTTCCTAGAGATATATATCGACCCTAATTAGATACTTGAGTGTTTTCAGGTAAATGATCAAGCTGTTTTTAAATTTTCAAATTTATTTCGTCTACCTATTATTTCTTTAAATTTTTTGCAATCATTTTCAAAAGTTTAGCATTGATATTTTAGTAAAAATTTCAATTGTATACAAATGGACAATAGAGTCGATATTTAGTCAAGCAAATAGCTTAACACATAAACGGATATACCATTGCAGCCTGAATTTATACCTCATAAATAAAACCGAAACAATTAATAGACGATATACGAAAACCTTTTTGCAACACAACCTCCTTTGACAATGGAAGCCCGACATATAATTGATACACATTTGACATAACTAATTAGTTTTTAAATGTTAATGGCCGAACACGTGACCATAATTTACAATAAACTGGCTTCTTCCAACGACTTCGTACGCGTAATCCCATTTTTTCCCGTCCCCGTTCGTGATTTTCGGTAAAAAGTAAAAAAAAAAATGGTTAAAAAGTATCCTATGTCGGTCTCCTGGCTCTAAGCTACCTCCCTACCAATTTTCAGCCAAATCTATTCTGCCGTTCTTGAGTTATAAGTGGTGTAACTAACACGACTTTCTTTTATATATATAGATTAATTGATTACATTATATTTTCAGAATTATGTCGATTAGACCGCCTTATTGGTTGGGTGGTCGAATTCGCAATAAGGTCATGAAAGTTTGAGATTTTTTATACAAATTGGTACAGAATTTTGTATTATGTCTAGTGATTTATAATCTGGCCCAAAGGTTTAAGATGCCCGATTCTCATGCATGAAAGAGCGGGTTCGAAACCTACCAACGGCAAGTACTGATGTGACTTTTTTCAAGTTAAATGTACTTTTTAAGATTATCTAGACACCACTGACAAACGGTGAAGGAAAACATGTTAAGAAAACTTGACCTAATAATAATTAGAAAATTAAAAACTTATAATTAGAACTTTTTTTTTATACATTGCCCCACATTAGTATTTTCTCCTGTGTCGTGGGTGCATTTACAAACATACAAGTTCACATACACAAGACATCCAGACCCGGAACATCAATCTGTGAATCACACGAAGAGTTGTTCCGTACGGGAATCGAACCCGTTGCGCGACACTCAGTTGCTCAACCACCGCGCCCACCGTGCAGTCATCAGTTTAAAATGGTGGTAAGAAGAGACCTTTAGTCAGCAGTGGCCACTTATAGGCTGTTGATCATTTGTAATCTACTTCAAATTGTAGTTTGACCTAAAATAGGAAAACGTTATCTACCCAAAATTATTATTATTTTATTATTATTATTTATTTAATTCAGACAGGCAGTTGAAACAACTGATAAATGCCTGCATCGTATTTTTCTATCAGTGGTTAATTCAATATTGTGTGTCTGTCAAGTCTGTTTTTGAACTGGTTAATTAGAAACAATAAGTACAGAAAGCTAGATAAGAATTTCATAAAACCCCTAATAGATAATCTTAGTCCAAACTTCAATAGTTTCCACTTTCAGTGTTATTTTATGTAGGATACGATTAAAACAGTTAACAAAAGACTACTCACATCATTTCCATGTTCTTCATGTCCATTCAGGCGATAATCTTCGTTGCTATCCATAATCTTATCTTCATTATTAATCCTAACATCATTACCATCTTTCAATCCATAGTCACCTTCCTCTGTAATTCTAATATCATGTCCATTCGTCTTATACTCTATACTGTCTCCACACTCCCTCATCTCCAGTCTCACTTTACTCGATTCTTTATCGATATCATATTCGATTCCACAATCTTATCGATATCGTAATTGTCACCAAAACTTCTCGATTTCCTCTTCTTTTGAGGCGATTCATCTTTATCGATTACGTTATTGTTATTGCGGTATTTTAGAGTATCTGATTCTTCAACTAAGTTTGATTTTTTAACGTCTTCGTAATCGTATTGAGGTTTCTTTCGTTTCAAATTGAAGTTCTCGTTAAATATGTCTTCGACGGTCAGGTCTCGTTCCGTCATCTCTGCCAAGTTGATCCCATTCATTTTAGTCATCGTGGCAAACGTTCCTAGTTTTCTAATTGGTCACATTGTGCACTGCCCGGGGTTATCTCGTGCCATTGTCGGTTTAACGCGGCGTAAATCATCGACGGATCATTATCTACCGACCAAGATGACCGCTATAACCGACCAGATTATACGAACCTCTAATTTCAGTACTGTAAGTATACAAAAATCGATTTGTTCAAGACCTATATAGGCTGGTGTTATCGTTTTGTTACCGCCTCACGTTGGGCAACTATCGTGAACTTTTACACGATTATTGTACCTCCATTACATTTCGTATGAGAATTCTATTTTCTTAGATCGATGATATTCTTTTGTCTCGCTCTTCTGTACACGTTTGTCTCTATCTAACATCAAATAATGTTATTGTTTACTTGCCCCGTTATTATTGATGGTATAGGAAATTGCCTGACCAATATGTGATTACCTCCGGATTGGTATACTCAATTTTACTGCAGTTAATAACTTTATCAATTTAAAATAAAAAAGAAATAAAACCTTAATTCACAAAGTCGCACTTTTCATTAAATTGAAACAAATAATCAAAATACCAAAAACACTCATAAAGAAAAAAAAACACTCGATTAAAAAAATATCAAAACACGATCACTGTCAGAAAAGTAATTTGAACCAAAAAAATAAATTCGTATTCGAAAATGGTGGTTTAAAAATTCGAATTTCGTAGGTTGGCGCGTGTTGGCCACGTGAGCGGTCGGTCGCGGCCCGCGGCAATCACATGGTGAGTTCGAAACTTGACGTACCGCGGACCGCGATAAAAGACGGGGAGTGCCACAACCTCACAGACCACCGTAAGTATGCAGATCAAGAAATATATTAACATTTAATTAGTCTTGATCGAGCGACGACTGGTAATTGATTAATCGAGTGCATAATTGAATTGCGTCAATGTTTCAGTGGACTATATTTAGGAGGACATTTGAATAATTTAGCATTATACATTTTCGAAACGTGTGTTATTTGGGAGTGGGGGATAAACGTTTAATAGTTTGTAACTTTCTACTTAGTATGAAGATCCTCTCGTAACCAACTGCATTTTACGTAAACCACATATGCATAATATCCCGGCTTTTATCCCCGAAGGGGTAGGCAGAAGTGCACATTTTTTTTACATTACGGCTCTTAATGCCACTGTACAATGTACCTACCTAACAACCAGTTTTCACTATTTATGTTATGAGTCCCACGTAATAGTATCACGTATACCTACCACTTTTCTGTAAAAGTGCAACTTCTAAGAATTACTTATTTATCATTTAAGCAACTCTTATCTTTGAGTGACTTATATTCATTCCATCTTATTTATTTCGTTTATTTTACAGTCTAATCTAAGCACTCTCCTTTTCAGAGTATCCTGATCTTTTTTCATTGATCCGGAAAAAATTTAAATACGGAATTAATTTGCTCATCAGACTACCAAAGAGTTTTCATACACTCTCCAAGACTCCATTTTCAAAAGGCTCTGTAATCCATGCATATACTGTGTAAAAGCTTCGTCTCGCTCTGTGCTGCGAATGTGTATCATTGTACCTCTCATATCAGGTTCCATTGTAAAACTGTGCGCCTGTGTGAGTGATAGGTGCGTTGGTACACTCTGTGTATATATATTAAGGCTGCAAAGAATGTTTTTCTAATTACTACCTAATGAAAGTTGTAATAAAGCCTATAATAAATCTGTGGAGGTCAATTCCAAAAAATGAAAGCTAAACTATTAAACATTATGGGGATGATAGAAATATTTTCTTTTTTTATTCTATTTCGTATTAAATTTGTATTTATTTTTGACATAACAATTTGTACAAAAAAAATATTATTTTTCAATGAAATTAGTTTAATGAAAATAATTGTATCAAATGAAGATTATTACAATGTTTAAGATTTGCATGGACTTAGCTTATTTAATATTTCTACACCAGAAATGGTAGTAGGTATATGTGTTTCTATGTTTAATGTAAGATCTCAGTGTACCATGTACTTGAAATAAATATATATTTATCTTAAAAAGGTTTAAATTATTCCTCGTTGACTGTACACACGATGTATGTGTGCGTGAACGAAATGATATTTCATGTCCACGCATATTGACGACACGTCGCTAGAGCTTAGGATAGAAAGCTCTTGATTGGTTTACAGCATTTACTTTTATTACTAATTTCAGTTAATTTTGACTCTAATTTTATTGGTTTTAAAGTGTTAATTATTAATTAGAGTTCCGTTTTTATATGGGTCATTGCTACTTACATTAATAAGTAAGAAGGCATGAACTATTTCGTAAGATATGTTTATAGTTCGTTATGTAGTCGCTAAGTTATAATAATTGATAGATAAGCTTTTCTGTTCTTGTTATGTTCAGCCTAATATAATTAAACGTCACGTATTTTGTTTTATGTGAACGATGTCGGAAACGACTTCAACTATTTTCTTTTTAAGGCTTTGACTGAGAATAGAAAACATTTGAAGGCGAATCCTCCGCTGACGTCGCAGTCACCGGTGAGGTGACCCCCAAGGCGTCCAGGCAACAAATCGATGTTTCATTTTCAGAAAATGTCGTTTAATTTATAAATACCAAACAAAGCTCGGTAAGTATTAGGGCTGATGTCGATTCGGAGTCGCGGAGAACCTAACGGGTTACCGGGGCTCCGGCTCGAAGTGCAGGAGAAGGAACGGGGTGGTTTTTAGTCAGTAAGAGTCTGACACTCCCTCCCGCCTCACCCAGGCGGGAGAAGTCATTCGATGATTTTCCCCTCTTAAAAAAAAGCTCGGTAAGTACTATGAATACTATACATCTAGGTACTATGAATATAACATCAAACCAATGTTCGCCAGTTATGAGTCTACAAGACAAACGTTTAGTACGTAATAACTGGCTTTAGGTATATTAACCGATTTTCAATCTTAACATTAAAGTCATAAGACTGAAAAATGTGTATCAGTTGCCTATCATTGCTATGAATGGTAGATGAATACTAAAAATTGTAATTATCTCCGACTAGTATGTACTAAGAACTAATTGTCTTTTACTAATTGTTCTACGAACTGCTGACGTATGCAAGGAATAATTGCTTTTACTTGTTAAATAAGTAAATACGAATATGCGAAAATGTAGACAGTGATTGTCACTCATAACATAACATAACATCACGCCTTTTATCCTCGAAGTGGTAGGCAGACACAAAAGTAACACCCACTTTTCACTATTTATGTTAGAGTCCCATGTGTTAGAGTCCCAGGGCGTGAGCCTATTGCCATATACAAGGCACATTTCCAGACTCCGTGTTACTACTGAGATTTTTTTTAAAAACCCAGGAATCGAACTCGAGACCCCTTGTCCGGCAGTCGCACTTGCGACCATTCGGCCATCGAGGCAGTCACTCTTTGCATTAAAATTGTAAAACTGAACCATCTAGATGGAAAAACAATGATTATTACCAAGTCATACTTACATAGAAATGCTTAAATACATTCCAATAACCTGGTACCCTGGTAGCCTGGTAAAATGCTTTTTCAAAGAGAGGTAAAACTTATTGTTTTAATAAAAATAAATCTGGTGATAAGACCGCATTTAGGTACTAAATTTTCAGTCGACTATATAATTAATGTTTAAGAATTGCAATTACAAAGTTATTATATACTAGCAAACCCCACGAACTCCGTTTTGCCACCAGATGTTTCGTTTTATGTAACATTTTGTTTGGTGATTAAGATTAAGATTTTTTTTTATTTTGTAAACCTCACGGAGACCTTTGAAACGAATGCAAAACCTTGGAAATTGGTTCGTGCGTTCTGGAGTTATAGCGTCAGGAAGGAAAACCCGACTTATTTTTATATAGTAGATGATAGTACTGCCGATATTTTCATTTATTTTGGCGGGTAAACTTCAAAAGGCACACGACCATCAGAATTTGTGTACAACGCGTAAATAATTTTCTCTACCGCTTAAAAATAAAATAAATAATACACAACTAACAATTATTAAATTTATCACAAGACGAGACGACCCACACACAAAATGAATTATCGTCAATGCATACTTGACGTCACTTAAAAAATAACAACATAATATTTAAATGAAATAAATCATAGAAATTTAACGGTACAGTTATTGTAACACCTTCTGCTGCCCACGTTGGCTCACTCATCCTTACTTTATTTTTATTCCCAGGGAAAGAACAGGGTCAGGTTGAAATAAGTAGGTATTAACATGACAAGCCATGTCACTTCAGATAGAAAAACCAGTGAATCTTGACATGTGGCGAAAAAAGGAACTAAATTTTGAATACGGAATTTGAAGCGTCTTGGATGGCTTGGTAAGCAATCAGCGACATTAAGAGCGGCCAAGTTATGCTGATTAATTCTGGGTTAAGCAGTGAGTGGGCGACCACTGAGGTCACAGCACTAGTTCATCGACATGTCAACGAGACAACACTCATGTGTCAATGGTCCGAGCACGCTTGAACTCGGACAATGAAGCGTTGATTTGAAACTTGTTAATTGCTTTTTATGATTACCGAGTGATGATTATGCAGAATTGTTGCTGAATCTAGGATGATTTACAAAAGTTATTGAACATAGATTTTTTTTGTTCAAATCTAGCGTAGTTTATAAACGTTTATGTATAGAATTACGAATACATAAAACACAAATTTATAAATCAGGTAAATCGTTAATATTAATTCATATAATAATTTTCAGACTTCACAATTTATAACTAGCGGCATCTTGTGGCCAATAGCGTAACTAAGTAAACCCTCAACTGAGTTCTTACTTACGTAGTTTGACTATTCGAAAATAGATGGCGCTGCGTTTCGAGTTTAGAATGTGGCGCAGTCTTAAAGAAAATGTTGTGTAAAACTGTCGGGTACAAATAATTAGAAATTACCTTAGTTTAGGTATTCTAAATCACCGTGAAGTCCTTTAAAGAACTTTATATTTTACATTGCATGTTATTTTAAAATGCAGTGCCATCTATTGTCAAAAAGCTTAAATTGTACTTCATTATTTCAAAAACTTACCCAGGTGGCGTTGGTATCGTTGGACACAGTTTGAAAAGTAGGAACACACCGAAAAGTCATTTTTCGCTAAATATCACAAAATTGGTCAGTTTTTTACTAACAAACTTCTTCTCACAGCTTACCTAGAACAAAACAAAACACTTACTTAGTGATACAAATAAAAAAATCGTCGAATCATATTTCATGCAACAAAACTGAGTTATAAGGGAAATAATTGACACATACTTTATTTGCATGCGAAATAAACTGTGATTATCATAAAATGGATGGTCCAAGTTTACAAGGTGAACAATATATGTAGACAATCTATGCCCGATAAGGTAAACGTTAAAAGGTTATATTGATTTATAGATAACTGACTTATGACGGGTTAATTGAAGCCAATCATCATCGCGCGTCCATCAACGTTACTGGAGCAATCATAATTTAGATTGGTATATGATTGGTGGGTATAATCTTACAGCGATTTAGGCGTAGGGGTACAAACTGTTACGTGTTCCTAGCGAGTCAAACAGGTCCACGACTTTTTGTAGATTTTTAAGAATTCTTTTTTTTGTGTTTTTTTGTTTGTAGGCATAAGGCGTTGTAGTCTTCCTTGTAAAAAAAATATTTTTGGTTTTTGCTTCTTAGTAAGATTATTTTGCAAGTTTTAAAGTGAAAATAATGTTTCTTTTGAATGAACTTAAATTGATGCTGTCCACGTGTACTATAATATTGAAAGATAATTTAAAACACATCCGGTCTCATAATCAACTAAACGAAAATCCATTTTATATTTTACACCTAAAATTAAATAGTCGACATCATAAAAATAATAGCCCACAGTTAATATTGACAGGTAATTTTAAGTTGTACGTAATCATTAAGCACAGATTTGAAGTGAAGATTTCTAGGCTGAGTGCGGCCGGCCCGTGCCATGCCCGAGGCGGTGCGTCCAGCTCCAGCATTTTTAAACCGCCAAAAAAACAAAATAAAAAGTCGTTCGAAACAAGTTCATACTCTATACTGCTGCGTTTAGGTCCACTATTCGATAACAGATGTCGCTTTTTTCGTGTAACCTTTTTGTGTGTACCAGACATCAAGAATTTTATGCCTCATTGTAGCGCGCACTGAGTTATCATTATGTTGGTATGTTATTTTTTGCGTGTTTCGGAAAGATTAATTAGTGTATTTGGGGAATGTGGCTCAGTTTTATTTGTGATATGTGAGTAATGGATTATTAAATATAAATTAGTTGGATAGTCTTCGACTGTGAACGTTCCCTAACGGTTGTATGAATGTTCCTCAGTTTCTAGTGGAGTTCTGACTATCTTGTTGGACTGATACATGGCTACACTTACGTAACAATAAGGTAACATTGTGCTAAACTTTGTTAGTACCTAGTACTACGTAGTTAGTGCTATTGTATTGTACCTTCCTCTACTTGATTTTTCATCAGAAATACTCACTATCTTAGTCATCTACAAGTGATATGAACGACTAGCTTCTGCCAGCGGCTCCGCCGACGTTCTCGTAGGATAAAAAGTATCCGTTATTTCAGATTAAGATCTCTCTCTCTCTCTCTATCCCTTTTCTTTTCATCCCGATCACTTCAGCGGTTTTTTTGTGAAGGAGTAACAAAGGAAACGAACAAACTTCCGCATTTGTATATATATAATATTACCCGCGGCTTCGCTCGCGTCACAAAAGGATAAAAAGTAGCCTATGTGACATATACTAATACACATAGCGCCATCTATACCAATACTTTTGTTTTCCCTCGGGAATATGAAATTTTTCCGGCATAAAAAGTACCCTATTATTTAATCCGGACTTCTAACTTTACGTCTGCATAAATTCAAAGCAATCGGTTTAGTAGTTACGGCGTGAAGGCGGAACAAACAAACAAACAAAAAAACTCACTTTCTAATAATATTAGTAAGGATAATATATTAATATATTATATTGTTAGGAGTTGAGGAATAACAGTTTTTAAGAACCTATAAAAGCAAGCTTCACACCATTGTCATGCTCATTTTGTCGGGTGTCGTTGCGGCGGTTACATCGCTCAAGGATCGTGAGACTTATATTTTTCTAATTTTTGTACTTTCTTGTTATTTCTTGATTATTTATGTGCTAATTTAATGTGTGGTGATTTGCGGTAGATAAGGCTATTTTCGTGATTGTTATTTTGTTCCTTAATTAAAATTAAAGAGTTGTATCATTTTGATTGTGTGTTGCGTTGTTTTTTTTAAATATCCAGACTTCTGATTCCTAAAATCAGAAGTGGGATAAAGAACAGCTTTAATTGCCCACTAAATTACTAGTAAAAACATAGAAGGAACAAAATATCAAAATATTTTTCTACCCGCAATTTTTACTTTTGGTTTTCTTTTATCATTGTTGATATCTTATGTGTGTGATTGTGATTTAACTTCAAATCATTGTGCCTATCATGCCAAGAAGCCATGAACATCGTCGTTCACGAGGCCGATCTCAACGCGTTTCGCGAGACAAGTCCACTGGCAGTGAAACCGAATGTAGGTCGCGCCGTAAATCACGACGGAACCGCCGTCGGGAACGTAACGACTCCGAGGAAAGCTCGTATTATCGCCACCACGAGGCTCGCGGCCGCCGCCGTTCTAGATCTCGATCTCCACATACACCCCCTCGTGCAAGGTATCCTTCAGTGACTCCACGTACCAATAACTTGTTACAAGACACTCTAAGTAATATTATGACAAGGCTTGATGCCATCGAGCATAACGGTGTAAACGCGAGGTCCACGCCTAAAAATTTGCCAAATTCTCGCACTGAAGGAAACCTGCAGGACACGATTCGTGAAGCCGCTTCGCGTTCGCGTAGTCCCGTCGACTTGAGCGATGTTCCGCAACGGGTTCGCGTTAATAATTCCGAGGGCTCCTCAACGACAGTTCATGCGGACAACCCAAGCGCTTGCGGATCCGAAGCCGTGTCCACCGTAACCATGCTCGCGGAAGCTTTGAGATCTTTACAGCCTACTAGGTCGCACAACTATTACGTATCAAATTTCGATCCGAACATACACGATATTGATGCATGGTGCGAGGAAGTGGACCGAGCAGCGGTCGCGAACGGTTGGAGGGACCATGAATGTTTGTCGCGAGTAGCTTCCTGCCTTAAAGGCGACGCTAAAGTTTGGCTCAATGAATGGGTCACCAATGACCGAACGTGGTCAAATTTTAAGCTTGAGTTTAAACCCCTTTGTCCCCGGAAGTTAGATTACGCAAATATTTTATTCGAAACAATGAACACGACATCCGACAAATACACGACATATGCGGAATATGCTCGCCGTACCTTGTTACGCTTAAGGATAGTCAAGGGTCTTAGCGATGAGTTACGAACTCTAATCGTCATACGCGGTATTGATAACCCACAAATTAGAGCAGCCGCGGCAAACGCAAACCTGGCAACTGAAGATTTAGTCTCGTTCCTTTCAATTTACGTGAAACCGAATCGCGCTAAACCTGATTCTCGTGGTACCGCAACAAATAAACATTCGTCTTCGAACTCATCCACTGAGCGCGGACCCAAGTGTTACATATGCAACCAGCGTGGACATTTAGGCCGCAATTGTACCAAAAAGACTCGCAAAGAACCCAGTGATAGATCCACCATAAAATCCGGGACACAAGGTCCTATCAACGATACCACTGCCACTAACAAATCCGAATTACTGTGCTCGTTTTGTAAGAAAAAGGGGCATACAGAAGAAAAGTGCTTCGCTAAGAACCGTTCAGAACAAAGGAATCAGCGAAATGTTAACTTGTGCGCAAGTCACGCAAATAACAAGACAGATATTGTAACGGCCGTCGTCCAAGGCATCCCCATGGACGCGCTTATAGATAGTGGAGCCCAAAACGTATCACTGATTTCTTCCGATGTTCTGAAGCACCTTTCTTGCCAAGTTAAACCAATACACTGCGTTCTCAAGGGTATAAGCGAGCGGGAAATCGTAGCTTCTTCGTTCATTACGGCAACTATCGAGCTTAGTGACATCTCTATAGAAACTGACCTAGTTGTAGTGCCAAAGTCATGTATGAACACTCCCCTTATTATTGGAACAGACGTCCTTAACCGCGACGGCGTAACGTATGTACGCACTAAAGACAGACAGTACATCACTCGAACTAGCGACACTCCTGCTTGCGTGAACGAAGTTCTGCGTCTTGACCAAACGTTAGTTAATACCCCTTTGCAAGGCGCTCTGCATGATTCCCTGATGTCCGTGATTAACAAATTTTCAAACTTTCTTATAACTGGTACCGCGACGAGTACAGTTACAACCGGTTACATGGAGATTAAGCTAACTAATACCACTCCTATCGTATATCGACCGTACAAGCTTTCTTATAACGAGAAACTTGTAGTACGCGAAATAATTAGAGATCTGTTGGACAAAGACATCATCAGGGAATCACGATCAGAGTATGCCAGCCCCATAATACTAGTGAAGAAGAAGGACGGGTCCGACCGAATGTGCGTCGACTATAGGGCACTTAATCGTATCACCGAAAAGGAAAGATATCCTCTTCCCCTTATAGACGACCACATTGATCGGTTGGGTCACTACACCTTCTTCAGCAGTTTAGACATGGCTACTGGTTTTCACCAGATTCGAATCAAAGAGAGCTCCGTTCACGTGACGGGATTCGTCACACCAGAAGGACATTACGAATTCCTGAAAATGCCATATGGTTTGACGAACTCCCCGATCGTATACCAACGGATAATAAATCAAACCCTTCGCGAATTCATCGATGCCGGAAACGCGCTAGTATATATCGATGACGTCCTCTTGCTAAGTAACACCGCAGAGGATGGCATCGCTTTGCTCGAGAGAGTTCTAGAAACACTCACTAAGTCAGGCTTTTCGATAAACTTAAAGAAATGCTCTTTCTTGACAACCGAAGTCGAATACTTGGGCAGGTCGATAAGTTTTGGTCAGGTACGACCGAGCCTTAGGAAAATAGTGGCATTAAAAAACTCCCCAGCTCCTAAAAATGTAAGGCAGGTTCGACAATTATTAGGTCTGGCAGGATACTTTCGCAAATATATTAAAAACTACGCAACCAAGACCGCGTGCATCGCCCATTTAACCCGAAAGGGGGTAGATTTCCACTGGGGTCAGGAACAGGAACAAGTTCGGCAAGATTTAATACAATGCTTGACTAGTGAGCCTGTCCTCACCATTTTCAACCCTGAACTTGACACCGAAGTTCATACAGACGCGAGCTCCGCCGGTTATGGGGCAGTACTTTTACAAACTGACACTGATGGTGGAAGGCATGTGGTGGCGTACTTCAGTAAGGTTACCCAAGGAGCAGAGAGCAAATACCATAGCTACGAATTGGAGACGTTAGCGGTTGTGAAGGCCTTGCAGCACTTTCGCCATTATTTGGTGGGGTTGCAATTCAAGGTCGTCACAGACTGCAACGCTCTCAAGTCTACAGAACGGAAAAAAGATCTGCTTCCTCGCGTAGCTCGATGGTGGATTTACCTCCAAGATTTTAATTTTTCTCTCGAGTACAGAAAAGGAGTTATGCTTCCACATGCTGACTACCTTAGTAGAAACCCAGTCACCACCATAAATCAAATAACGAGACCTCGTAACTGGGCGCAAATAGCGCAAAACGCGGATCATGAAACTAAAGACCTCATACAAAAACTCTCAGAGGGTCAGCTCGACTCTAGTCGTTATGTTCTGAAAAATGACCTATTGCATTACAAATACACGCCAGTTGGGGAGGAAGCACGTCTTCTTTGTTTTATACCCAAGGGCCATCGACTCAGTCTCTTACGAATTTTTCACGATGAGCACGAGCACATTGGTGCTGATAAAACTCTACATCTCATTCTAAAACATTTCTGGTTCCCCGGGCTCCGTCAGTTTGTGTCTAAATACGTCTCCCATTGTTTAGTATGTATTTCTAAAAAGCGAGTGCCCCGGGCACCACTGCAGAATATCTCATCCTGGTCAAAACCCGAAACCCCTTTCGATACCGTTCATGTCGATGCCCTGGGACCACTGCCAGAGTCGGAAGGTTACAAATTTATCTTAATACTAGTTGATGCTTTTACAAAGTATTGTATGTTGTACCCTATCTACCGCCAAGACACCAGCGAGTTGAAACGCGTCATGTCTCAGGCCGTTTCTTTGTTTGGAGTTCCCAGACTGTTAGTTACTGACAGGGGTAGGATGTTTGAGTCTACGGACTTCGTGCAGTGGATATCCGAACTTGGTTCAGACCTGCACTACATAACTCCTGAAATGCACGGCGCGAACGGACAAGTTGAACGGTATATAAGAACCGTTCTCAACATGCTTCGAATCGAAGTGGGACATAGGAACGCCTCCTGGTCGACAACACTTTGGAAGTTACAACTGGTGCTAAATATCAGCAAACAGAAAACCACTCAATCCTCAGCCATAAATTTAATGATTGGTACGGACGCCTCTACTCCAGCTATACGATCGCTGATACGGGATCTAGCTACGAGTACTCCAGATACCAACAGAGAAGCTTGCGGGAGATGCGTCGAAGTCGCGCTAGCGAACTGATGAAAAAGAACCAAGAACAGCAAGATGCTTCAGCCAACCAGTTTAGACGTCCACCGCGTGAATACAAGGTGGATGATCTGGTTTTTGTAATAAAGTACTCGCAATCAACGGGTAAATTAGACCCTGGGATGCGAGGACCATATAGAGTGACCAAAGTCTTGCCTAATGGGCGCTACGAACTTAAACTTCTCAGTGGAAGCTGCGGGAAAACCACTCAAGCAGCCTCCCAATACATGGTGCCTTGGAAAGGAGAATGGTGCCCAGAAAGTTGTGCCGCTTTCTTTGAAAGTGAGTATGATGAACTTATTCTGTTTTTGGTTTCAGAATTGTTAGTCCCTATGGCGTTAGTCGCCCTACGATGGGACTTCTCTCCACCAATGGCGTTGGTCGCCCAACGTACGGGTTAGTCCCAATGGCGTTAGTCGCCAGACATACGGGTTAGTCCCAACGGCGTTAGTCGCCAAGCATACGGGTTAGTCCCACCGGGTTAGTCCCACCGGGTTAGTCCCACCGGGTTAGTCCCACCGGGTTAGTCCCACCGGGTCAGTCCCAATGGCGTTAGTCGCCCAACAATGGGATGTGTTCCCCATCAACGGTGTTAATCACATGAGGACGGACTCCCCAAGGGCGGGTGTCACCTAACCATGGGATACGCCCCACTGCGAAGGCGTGTGTCGCACAACGTCGGTGATTGTCACCCATGTAGCGTTACCCGCCGTGGTAATGTATAAGGCAATGATATAAGATGGTTGGGACGCCTACTATCTTATATTGTTAGCTATTTTCCTATTAATGCAATTGCTTGATCTGTATACTTGTGCTATTTGTGTGAATAACCATCGCTAACTCTTTCAGATGACGATACTGATGAGGCTGAAAATAGATCAGATCACTTGGAAAGCGACAACCCAGCGCCAGTTTCGATTGGGTTATCCATGCCGAGCTTAGATGAAGAGATGGGAACAGCACGGCATCCCACTGCAGGTGCATCCCAAGAAGTTCAAGTCGAGGACGACTTGCTGTCAGGAGAGGCCGTGTTAGGAGTTGAGGAATAACAGTTTTTAAGAACCTATAAAAGCAAGCTTCACACCATTGTCATGCTCATTTTGTCGGGTGTCGTTGCGGCGGTTACATCGCTCAAGGATCGTGAGACTTATATTTTTCTAATTTTTGTACTTTCTTGTTATTTCTTGATTATTTATGTGCTAATTTAATGTGTGGTGATTTGCGGTAGATAAGGCTATTTTCGTGATTGTTATTTTGTTCCTTAATTAAAATTAAAGAGTTGTATCATTTTGATTGTGTGTTGCGTTGTTTTTTTTAAATATCCAGACTTCTGATTCCTAAAAATATATAGTAAGGATTAGTAGGATGGTTCGTTCGTTTATATGATATTGTTTCTATCGATTCGATGGATTTTAAATATTGCAGTTTCAGCAGCTTTGATAATTTAACAAATATCATCATAGGCATAACTATACTGTTCTAGACCCGTGGCAAATTCATCGAATGGACCCCTTTTGCCTACTTGATAACTATATCAATGTTCAGGCACGACCCTTTGGACGGCTGTAACGGCTGAGGGCCCGTGGCTATTTATTTACCATGTTGCCACCCTGTAGTTACGACACTGAATATCATGTAATCACTGCAGTTACCAGTGTAGTTTGAATACATGTCTTCTAAAGATGACAAATTTTGATGTTATTAGATCGAAAGCCTTCTAAGCATGGTCTATTAAGAGGACCCGGTGCCTCCTTCATGTGCGGATGATGGCCATCGGAGAGGTTTTAATGAAGTCAAAATCCTACACTCTATAGTCCCCAAAAAGTCACCAGAATTTTCAAAAAGCTAGGCGCCTTTTGACGGTTTTGCAAAAAAAAGGTCGAAAGCATTAACCATTGACGATAGAATTTAGATCACATTTTGTATTCTATCTCTGGTAGCCAATCAATAGATGATATTTGACATTGACTTGGCTGGCTTTGGCTGTACAATAATAGAAAAGAACTTTATAACCAGCCAGTAAAGTTAATCAAAGTTGTTAATAAACAACAATAGCACGTAAAGTTAAACACCATTGAGTTCACTTTTGTTTGTATTCCTTGAAACTTTGCGCAATGGATAACCATTTATTTAGTTATTCTTTTATTTATATTTCTCGTTATGAGCATTTTATCACATTTTAGAGTGACTATTTCAGTTAACCTTTAGTAAATAACGTAAGGCCTGTTGGCCAGTCTAAGTCAAATTATTTATTTCATTCAAGCAAAAAGAGCATATTTTTTAAATGGGACAAACCCGCTACAACCTCTCAAAACCGCTACAACTCCTGTAAGCCAATATCTACAGTAGATACAACCATGAAAACACCGGAACACTGAAGTCCGGCGCGTCCCAGGGACATGAGTAACTATCTTGGTTCCCGCAACGAAATAAATCAGAAGACATTATAAGAGGATAAGAAAATAAAGGCGCATTTACTTATTGTTTATCTCTAAATTTTATCACAAGTTCTTAATTTCCTACCTTCTTACTTGTCACCAGTTAAAGAAACTAATTTATACCCGATGTAGACATTTGTGTAAAAATAACAATATCGGATCCAGTTTCGTTTAGTCTATTGCACGCAAAAAATGACACTTCATAAAAGATTGAACAGCTGATTGAAGATCAAAACGTCAAGGGAACAGTTATTATTAACATATACCTATTTATTTAAAATTTCTCTAAAGTTACATTTTTAAATACTACAGAATAAAAAATAATGTATAAAAATAGGAGCCGACCAGTAGCGGGAGCATGGTCCAAGCTACCGGTGGTTAGGGCTCCAGAGACAGAAACCTCCTCACAATGCGCGCCGTTTCAAGGAGAACTGCCTTCTGTATCTTATTATTAATATTATTACAGAGGAAATCCTGTAGAAAATATTTCATAAGCTATTAAAATATTTGAACACCCATTTTACTTTCAATACAGGTAGTCAATGGAGAAAAAGAACATGGAATTATTTCAAATAATAATTTATCTCGGCCCAAATGAATTTCGACTTAATTGCTTTTCCCTTATAGATTAAATTACATTCCATCAAAGTACGTAAAACGGAAGTCTAAATTACCAAATAACTAGAATTAAAATGTCTTATATCGCTGAAATTATCAGTAGAAAACGTATTTTATTTTAATGGAGATAGTGTTGAAATTTGTTTATAAAATACAGTTTCTGTAGGGTATTTTGGAATGGTACCGCGTTTCATTTCGAGATTCCAAGTGTTCTCTTTTTAAATTCCGCTGTTTTTAAATTGCTAGTGTTGTTCTTTTTGGTTATTAATTTCAATCGTGTCAGAGAATCAGAGTAGAGGAGCAAGCTGCCTTACGACGCGACGGCAGATTATACAAAGTTTAAATTGAGTAGAAGCTCAGAATCTTACGGCTTGTAGGAAAATTTTAGTGTGGGGTAAAAAACGTTGCCCCACATGAATATTTTCTCCTGTGTACTTTAACTTTGATGATTTAATACCAGCCAATCACATGTGGATAGTTTCTATGATAGGAATGCTGCGACAATAAATATTTGTACTGTTAAAAATAGACGGACCAAATGATGTAGGTTGATGAGAAATGGTCCCGCGTCGCCGTCCAAGGACAAATCCGCACCATCTTAATTTTAAATAATCAAAATTAAATTCTTAACAAACAGCCAGGCCCAAAACCACAGATACTTAATCTAAAAACAGATTAACAAATTCCATTTTCGAAAGAGGTTCGATTCAAAAAGTTTATATTGCGGCCGGTTGTCGCGGCGGCTGAGGGGCGTGGCTCTATGATCGATGCGCGGCACTCACACTGTCCTGCCAGTACGTGCTTGAGATTGATTTGAAAATAGAACTGACTGACAGCTTGTTGGGTTAGGAAGAAATGGATCTCTTGTAATTTTTCTGCTATAGATTAATAAAATAAGACTTTCAAATGCGAAGGCATTTCCGCTTTGCGTTGTTTTGTATTTTTATTTGATGAATGTGCTTGGTATATACTGCGATAAAAGTATATACATATCTATATAATTTTCTTTTGTATTTAAGTACACTCATTTTGTCTCAAGCCGTAGCAATTAATTTCATTTATTGAAAACTTAAGCCAATTTAGTCATTTATTTAAATTGTACTGTATGATTGTAAACACTGAATGACATGCACTGAACTGAAACACACCGAATAGGAAAAGCATGTAGGTAATTCTCGTTTACACTGTTTACGGACAAGTTATTTTTTTTAAAAGAAATTCCATTTTCAAAATCTATTAACAGAAACTTTACAAACAGACTTCATTCTTCTTCTACATGAAGTTTTCTGTCCGGCCAGTAATTTAGCAAGGAGGTTGATTTGTAACAAGTTGGTAATGAAAGAAGCTATGTTTGTATGTATTTTAGTTCAGCTGACGTTGAGTTATGAGCTCTCAAACAATTATGTAGCGTGTCAGTGTCCTTTACTCTCTACACTTCGTTTGTGTTGCTGTTTTTAAAGGAAATTAATTTAGAGACTTTAGAGGGACTTCATTGATATTTTAAGATTTCTTGTTAAGAAATGGTATCCACGCCAATATGAACATTTTTACGTCTCCTTTTTACCTAAACATTTTGTACAAAAGCTTCTAAAGATATAGCACCTTTGCAAATACCTTTTCATGCTATTTATTTAGAGTGGTTTAAAATGCAAATGAAAGACACTATAATTTCCTATCACCCCTTCTTTCTTGATACAAGCACATACAAAAAGTTTAAGCGCGCTATACGCAGCAAGTCTAAAAAACCAATAGGCGAAATTAAAAAAAATCTAAATCCAAATTCAAACGAGGAAAGCGAGTGTTCGTAATTCGAAAACTTGTTCGTTAACCTTCAATTACGTACGCGTTACCCGTTCGTGTAAGTAATAAAATCGGATCGGTTCGGGTCGTGACTCGGGCACGCGCGTACTGGCTGAACCGCGTAACACAGTAATGACTTTTTTTGTGCTGGCAATAATTTTATGGGTAGGCGTTTCCTATATCGTGGAATATTGGAGCGGTTAATTGGTGTTTTTAGGCGGTTTGTGATAGAGGTGCTTTCGTTGATTTATGTTCCGGTTTGAAGGGATGGTGGCTGGAATGTTTGTTGTTAGTCTTGTGGTTGTAAGTGTAATGCCCATTTTCACCGACATTATCTACGATACGTATCAATATTTTGGGTTTTAAGTGTCACCTAACTAAGTATTCTGGTTAAGAAATTAGGTCTCACGTTACTCTTAGTATTAAAATTGGTTTATGGGGTAATTGGTATAACTATAAGGTCTACTTTTACGTTTTCTTACTGATTTGAGCTTAGCTGCCGATGTGAATTTTTTATTTATTTAAGTTTTATACAATTGCATAAGGAAGACTTAATGCTAACAGCATTTTCTGCTAGTCATCATGAATTTCATTTTCTAATAATCAAAAGGTACTTTTTGTGTTGAAAAGTAGTATTATTATTTGTGTTATGTTCTTAGGTACCAAACCCAATATATCATCATAAGTATTTTACTAAAAATACGTGAACGAGATTAACAATAAAATGGGAGTATATTATTAATAATGAATAACTAAAACCTCTTTACTCATTATTTGCTTAGCGCACGCACTTAACAAGAACTACACAAAGCATTAAGAAGGTTACGACCGAGGAGTTATGGAGTAATGAATCACTGAATAACCAGCAGCTTTTATTTAAATCCGGTAATTATTTCAAACATGGAATGCTGCTTGATATAAGGAGGTATAATTGTTTTACACGTTTATGACTTTTTGTGCCAACAAAAACTACAACACACTGGAGTTTTGTTTTGAGCCGTGTGGATGTGTTTACCAACATATTTACAGCACACCTTGATTTGGAACAAGTATTTTGTGAACCACACAAAGAATCGTTCTAAGTGTGGGAGAGCCATGCTTTGCCACGAATGGACCGGAGTGATATCACGGCTTCACAGAAATCCGACGTGAAGCAACGCTTGCGTTGTGTTCCGTCGTGTGAGTGAGGTTACCGGAGGCTCAATTACCTTCCCCTTCCCCAATCTCCCCAATCCCTGAATCCCCAATGATCCTCAAACTCCTAATCCCCAAAAAGCCGCGCACTTGTAATGCCTCTGGTGTTCCAGGTGTCCATGGGCGACGCTGATTGCTTACCATCAGGTGATCCGTCTGCATATTTACTGGTTTATGCCATAAAAAAAAATGTACGTGGGTAAGTCGAAGCCGGGACTTGTTGCGCAGCAGCTAGTAGCTCAATACAAACACTGCGCAAATCTTGTTGTCAAATTACACTTTATTTCTGTTATTTGTTTTCTAATAAAAGAGGCCTCGTTGGCCTAGTGGTCACAAATGCGGCTGACAGGCAAGAGGTCTCAGATTCAATTCCAGGGTCGGGCTAAGTATTAATGAGTTCCTAAAAAATCTTAGTAGTAGCACGGAGTCTGGAGTTGTGCCCGGTATTTGGCAATGGGGTAATGTAATAGGTACATGGGACTCATAACATAAATAGTGAAAAGTGGGTGTTACATTGTACAGGGGCATTAAGCAATGCAATGTGCACCACTGCCTAACCCTTCGGGGATAAAAGGCGTGATGTTATGTTATGTCTATTAAAAGCCAAAACACTTTATTTAATATTTTTAACGAGTAGCACTATCGAAAACCCAAGTAATAAAGAAATGAAATGGTTACTCCTCTCGACCTGAGGTCGTGACCAGTGGCCGGTAACCTCCCGCGTAACGCGTAACACCGGGATATATTATTTTGTTAACTGGCAACACGATGTTCACGAAATCTTAATAATTTTAAAGAGAAGGCGTGTTTTCTTTATCGAGACAATGTTGCCAACGAAAAAAGTTATAATTAGTCGGTAAAATGTTATCCAACCTTTTTTGTTAGCTGGCCTTTTTGGAAAAGAGATTTTTGACGGACAAGTGGGCGGTGGCTGGTAACCTGTCGTAGAATGGTTTCATATTTCGAATGTTAATGGGTATGGATATTGCCAGTTTAATGAACTAGCTCTAGTATTGTTTCCTTAGTAGAAAACTGTTATGATTTTTAATGGTAACGATGATACCTAAACATCACTTGTAAATGTGAGTTATTTTATTGTCGGGTTCCAAGGGTCAACTTTGAATCTCGACTGTGTGCAAGTAGGACCTGACCTGAGGGGTAAGTGAGTAAATTAGGCTCGGTCACTTACAAAATAAATTTTCAATTAGCAAGCGCACATTTACTCAATTAAAATAAAATTAGTAATTTCATTATCATTCAAAAAGAAACAATATTTAGTTGGTAAACACGTACAAAGAGAAATTACTTTTAATTTTCTGTAAGTACCTAGTTATAAAAGCTATTAAAAATGATATTTATAACCTATCCCCACTTGTTATAGGCTGTACCCTAAAGGCTTCAACCGCTTGCTTTCATCTTGCTCATTTATTTTTTAATAATCACCACTTAATGACAAATCATTTTTGCTGGCAGAATATTATGTTGACAAAGTAAATGTCAAGTGCGAATATGAAAACATATTTGACACTTGACAGTTGACGTTTAACGATCTGTCATTATTTTATTTTCAGCCAGTTCGACTAGTATATATGTTACGTTATGTACTATGTTATCCACTGAGACAGGGATGGGCAGTAGAATACTCTAAACTTTTAATGAAATAGGATCTCGATTAAAAGGGCATAACCCTTCATGTCAGCGAGGGTAGCCCGTTTGTGTTCAGCAGTGATCGTACTATACCTACAGAGAGACACAAGCAAATAAATATATGGCGTGATGTCGTGATGGCCTGGAGATTTAAGACGACCGCCGTATGACCCAGTTTTAAAGCTGAAACTCTGTTACAAGTTTACAGTAAAACGACCTGCCAGCGTCTGCACATTTGTAACTAATTTGTAAAAGAATGGAAGATGATTGTGGGCCTCTAAAGGCTGGACCACTGTGCTTGTGATCACGTAGCCACAAATAATAGCCTTCATTGTTCAAATGAAGGAAATTACCAACGCTTTCTTCGAAAATCTAAAGGCTTGACTTTGATCCGGTATGTTTCATTTTTGTTTTTGTTACGATGTGATGGATGAAAACGGACTGTTAATATTATTCTACTGCCGTTTCCTTATATAGTACGTTATTGAGTTCAATTTTCAGTTGTACATTATGACATCTATATAAATAAAAATGAATTTCCGTTCGTTAGTCTCGCTAAAAGTGGAGAATGGCTGAACCGATTTGGCTAATTTTTGTCTGATGAAGTTCAGGAAAGGTTTAAAAGGTGAGAAAAAATTTTTGGCAGTACGTCGTTTGCCGGGTCAGCTAGTAGTGAATAATTATGACTGCTGTACATTTTTTTTTCTGTAATTTTAAGTGAAGAGAGTTCTATTGTCAGACAGAATGCCAGGCACTTGTAAATAACCCATTTTGTCACATATCAGCTTTTTGCCATTTGAGCCGTCTTCGTCTTGCCTAAACAATAATATAATTTTAAAAATAAATCTAAACTATTTTTGTGACTAATATGTTAATATCCTCTATCCGCCATTATCTCGTTAGTATGCTAAATGTATGTAATTTTTATGATGACTTAGGACACCGCCATTATACGCCCCCTGATATTTAGATATTCAATAACTGTATAATTATTTATCTTTGTAATATGCTAATTGTTGCTATTATACAATCTTAATTTGGTATCGAACACCATTTTATTTTATTATGCGACCTTTTTTTACCCGACTGCCAAAGAAGGAGGGTAATGTTTTTCGAGTGTATGTAAGTATGTATGTATGTCTTTTCCTTTGTGACCACCTGTAGCCTAAACGGCTTGATGGATTTTGATGTATGAGGTATCGTTAGATTTGTCTTGATTACGGGAGTGTCATAGGATACATTTTATCCTAAAAGTCCCACGGGATAAAGACATAATAATATTTTTTCTAAATTTTCCTTTAAAAAAATATGTATGCGGTATCATTAGATTCATTTCAATCACGGGAGTAATTAATATAGGATACGTTTTTTCTCAAAATTCCCACGGGAACATGTTAATTCTGCGTCAACGCAAAGCAACTCATGCGTTAGCAAGCAAAAAGATAGGGCGTGGCCTGGCATGCGGCGCGCGGCGCGGTGCGGAGGGGGATATGCTCGAGTATACAGCCCGATTGCGGGCACACGCATGAGGGCACACGTCGTTGACGATAGTCTTCTACATCTACAACATTTTCGTTAAATAAAAACAGCTAAAAAGTTATAAATAAAAAAATTATTATTAAAAAAACAAAATACCCGACTGCACACTAAAAAAAGAGTAAAACAAGCCCCACAATAATATTGATCAATCAAATGCTAAAAACTAATTATGTAATACCGTTTAAACAATACCTATATTAAAATACACTACAATATGTGTTCGTAATCGATAGTTAAATAAACAGAAACTTATTTTGAATACAAATTTACTGAATATAATTTATAAATGTTGATGGAAAGCATCGCAGGCGGGGACCACCTTGACCGCCACCAACGAAAATTCTGCTAAATGGTGCACAACCGAAATGACTATAAATAAGCCTCTGTTGGTCCCCGCCTGCGATGCTTTCCATCAACATTTATAAATTATATTCAGTAAATTTGTATTCAAAATAAGTTTCTGTTTATTTAACTATCGATTACGAACACATATTGTAGTGTATTTTAATATAGGTATTGTTTAAACGGTATTACATAATTAGTTTTTAGCATTTGATTGATCAATATTATTGTGGGGCTTGTTTTACTCTTTTTTTAGTGTGCAGTCGGGTATTTTGTTTTTTTAATAATAATTTTTATTGAAGTACTGCGTCACATTTGTTACTTAGTTCATTCTTTCTCTTGCCAAGAAATAACCAGCGACAGGCATCAGTAATAAGTATTTCGCATTCATTTTAAAATACCCACAACACCCGACTAAAGGTCGTTTCCAGGCAGCAATAACCAAATATTTCTCCTGCGTGCTCACACGCAACTGATTCGCGGTCAAAAAAAGAATCAGTTCGAAATGTGAAACATTTAAATTGCACGTTATTGCTACTGTGCACGCGGCCGCCATCGCCCAAATACCCCAACGTTGTAATTATGAACACCGATTTGCTCATCCCGATCCGATGTTCCCGCAAATAAAAATCCTTAGCAGCCTAATTCGTGGGAGTCAACCCTTGCTTAGCGTGAGAAAGAAACAAAGGGATTACTGGAAAGTAGAAACTTAATAACACCACGAAATTATACGAAAACCATCGCCATAATTGATTCAGATTTTTAAATGAATTATTAGCTCAATAATGCCATTAAAAAGTGCCGATTCCTAAATTAAAATGAGATAATTCGAGCGCGCAACGGATGCGCTTGCTCCCCGCTGTGCGAGGTCGCGTTTAAAAAAAGGAACGCCGCGCCGTCAACCGAACTGTCAGTACGCGAGACGAAGAATGAGAAATGTTGCCAGTTTAAAAAAAGGCATAGAATATTCATTCATAAAAGCCAAGCCATTCAGGTTTAGAAATTAGTTTATTTTAATTACCCGGTGCGTGTATTGTTGTATTAATGATTGTTGCTTCGGTCGTATCCTCGGCCGACTTGGACAATATATTTTATTGTCTTTATGTACGGTTGTGATTTATACGTCTAGTTAGTAAGTTATTCGAATTTTAATTTAGACGAGTTTTAATGGGGTACGCTTGAATGGATTCTAATTAGAGGAAAACAACCGAAGAGCATCGCATGAATAATGTCGGGTATAAATTCCGGTTATGGCTTAGAAAAGCGATCGCCGTGCGGCGTGCGGCCTGACCTCTGTATTAACCACACAATAGTTCGTATTTGCTGTTATAAATGTGCTATTACAAAAAGTCGACGGTGAAAAATTACGAGCACCTTTATAGAACGTTGTTGATGTATCTTAGAGAGTCTCAACGTTATTGTTTAGATAGCAAACTCAAATTGGAAAGTTTCAATACAAAAATGGGCTCTAATTAATAAAACCTCCTTAGTAAGATAATGACAGACAAGTCAAGATGGCCGACAATAAAAAAATAAAAAGAGCATTGATATCAAAGACCATGACTACCAAAGTCTATTAAAACTTTGAAATAAAACCTCCATAGTTTCTTGCGACAACAATCAACATTTCATTAATTGCTTCACAATTCATCGGTAGTAAATCAAAAAATTGAAAAATAACGACACGCTCATTTAGTTGGTTGTGGTACACTATTAAAAAAGAATCGTTGCTTTTATCCTTGCTCTTATTGCCTATTAAAATATAATATCGGCAATGATTATTGAAATTCGAATTTTGAAATAGCCAATTAGTCGAATAAACTCGAATATCGAACGCGTCCGATATAGATTATGGCCGGTCGGTGGGCGGGGTTGAAGTGACATGTCGTTAAATCTTTTTGACAATATCTATTACGGGATGTGACGTAAGATGTACCGCATGATACATTGTTCTAATATTTTTTAATTTCTTTTTTTTTCTCTAAAAATCAAGTAGACTACGATGGTCCATTATTCTGTGAGATAATTAATAATTTTAGGTAACTTGTAAGAATTTATCGACTTCATTTTGACTCATGACTTACAAATGCTTGACGCATTTATAACACGACTGTATTGTATAAAAGAACAAAACTAAAAGTGCAAAATATTTATGAATCAGTAAAATAATTGACAATCAATATAATTGGGACTGCACCCAAAAAATCGTGTGATTTATTGCAACCTTTTCAGCGGCACGAGCTTCTAAAAACGCATTCTTATTTTAAAAATGCTATTTGAATTCGTGTGCGGTGTTCCATCAAAATGACCGTTATTTTACATTTGGCATGCAGACAATTGAAGGCCAAATAGTGTTATTCAAATTTGGACAGGCGAAGCAAAATTAATTAGTTTAAAAATTACATTCAGGACCAGGACCAGGACAGGACCTTTTCTGATATTCTGACTGATGTGGTTTTTGAGGAGAATGGATTTAAACGCAAGCAGTGATTATTTTTTAAAGTAGCTATATTGATAATTTTTCACTTACACCTATTGATAGTAGGTATCAGACTTTATTTCCTTATAAACCTTTACATATGTTTTTTGTGGTTTCAACTTATCGATTTTTAGGAACCTAAGTAAGACAAGGAGAACAATGAAATAATGAAACAGCCGTATCCGTATCCGTCATATTCATAAAAAATGTTAACAAAATTATATAACATTTAGATAAAATCCTTATTTGATTCATCTGTGACCATAGAGGCCACTTTATCAGCCAGTGCTGTAATCAAACACCGCTTCTGTTCCAAATTCAAAATTCGAAATTAATGGCGGATTTGACAGGAGCTTTATTGTGCGGCTAATTTAAATCTTATCAACGAGCGATGACAGCGCCTTAATGGGATCGCGAACCGCCATAAAAAATATAATGCCTTTCATTTCGTTTCGCGATTATTTCCTTTTTGATTTTAATTCCCTTTTGTTTATGTGGAAATTAATTTAGTGATTACTTGAGTCTGAATGAAATTATGACTTTTTTAATGACCTTACGCTTTTGGCAAAGAAAAAGAAAAAAATGAAAAAGAAAAAAGGATGATAAATGTTTCAATTTTCTTCTTATAGATGACAAGATAGGAAAACTTTACTGCAAACTCAAATAACCAGTGAGCCACGGAATGATGCTCATGAAAATGAGCCTCTAGGATGGCTTAAAACTAGTCGAGTTCCGCGTCAAACAATACATGAGTTAGTCGAAAAACATAATAAATTAATTAAGTATGTCTCACGAAAGCTATAACACAAAGATAGAAAAAGAGGGACGAGAAGACAAAAGGCAGTCTTGCATAAAAAACATGAAATTCCACAAATGAAGCTAGAATATAAATACTTAACAGAAAATTGCTGATGTAATGTTTCTAACATACACAGGACAATTTGTTAAACATGTATTTAATATGCAAGCAGTAACTTGTAACTCGGATGTGTTTCATTTATAAACACTGGATAATGCAACTTACATACATGAATGTTACTTCTAACCCGTGGTTTTGCCCGTGTTCATTACTTCGCTATACCTTTCTTCGTACAGGTATATGTATGCAAAATTTTTAGAAGATACTTTTTAAGGGGGGAAAATTGTCGAATTGCGGTTCTCGCCTAGGTGAGGCGGGAGGGAGTGTCAGACTTTTACTGACTAAAAACCACCCTGTTCCTTCGAACTTCGTACGTCGAGCCGGAGCCCCGGTAACCCGTTCGGTTTTTCGCGACAAAATTTATAGAAGATAGGTTTTTGTTTTTAAGGTGGGAAAATCATTGAATGACTTCTCCGTGGTGGTCTGATGACTCTTTGAGGCGCGCGACGTACGCTCGGGTCAGGTTATGGTCGGGCGGAGAGTTACCCTTGCTCGCCATCCGCAGGCCCATGCTTACGGTGGCCGGAGATCGTCCCGTAATCCCCGACGCACGGAATGTCCTTCGCGACGGCTGAGTTGTGAGGAGGCAGCGCTTCGCTGCCTCACGCGTCCCGCCTCTTCCTTGGCTAGCATGACTGCTTCGCAAAAGAGGAGACGGCATCCCAGTCCTCCTCGAGAAGATAGTTTAACTCTTTGAGTACCGTCATTATATTGCATTATATTGCGGTGTTTGACAGTAACTGTCAGTAAGCGGTCAGAGCGGACACCGGTGACCGCAACCTATTGTTCTTTAATTGTGTCTATAATGACGGTACTCAAAGAGTTAAAGAGATAAACCGTAAAGAGGTAATAAACAAACTTACTTTTGCATTTAGAATATTAGTTGGTATTCAAACACATAACTTTTCTTTAGACACGAATTATACAGTAACTACTATGAGATTCAGGCTGAATCTGACGTTGATTCACGAAACAAATATGAGATAAGGGAGTAGGTTTGGGATACCGACGCCGACGGCCGTAAAAACCGCTGACTAACCGGGACCGTCATGTTAGTAGTCTTGAGATAAAACAAGTAATACATACCTTAATTCATATTTTTATGCTACGGGTTTTAAAGAGCCCTAATCTATCAATCTTGACTAGATTCTGTCTTAATCCATAATGGAGGTAGTTATGATAAAAAATAGGTCATTATAGAGTGTGTAGGTACTAAAATATCAGATCGATCTGTCGTCAGGAAAGGGGAACATTCTTATTACTAAAGACCCATAAAACAAAGAAACGGAGCTAGCTACATTAAACCGTTTAAAAAGAATTTGGAGCAGTAATGCATACACATGAGAAAGATAATTATGAAGAGGAAAGAGATGAAAGTTAGTCTTTGTCACAGCACAGCCACAGCTACACCGCTTAGGAGCAGCGTAAATGTGTCTACGTTGATCATGAGTCTACGGCTACGCAATGTCTACGCCGCAGCTACGCAGTGTAGGAGCAGCGTAGATGTTGCCTACGTTGCCTACGCTTGATCAGCGACGGCTACGCAAAGTCTACGCCACAGCTACTCGGCGTAGGGGCAGCGTAAATGTTGCCTACGTAGTCTATACTCAAGTGTTCACTCAGTTCAGTCTAAGGCCATTACTTAGCTGTAGATCTGATCAAATCAGTCTATGGATACGCAATGTCTACATCATATCTACACTGAATGAACAAAATAAAGAATCTATAAAACTGGTATGTATAGGGCTAGCTCTTTCATTGTTTTTAATAAATACAATATTGCTAAATTGCTATTTATTACCTCCAGTACTTTTATATCAATAGTCAATAGTAATTTTGATTAGCTTCCTAACCTTGGTGAGATCAATGGTTAATTTTTCTAACGCCAAATTTTTTTTTCGGAAGAAAAATTAAAATTTTTGACTATTTTTCTGTACAAAACCTCAGGTATCCATTTCATTCTACAAAATAAAAGTTGTCTGTTGATTGAAAAATCAGCCCTGAGTGTGACAAAAGTTCAATATTAGTTATCTAGTTTTTTATAACGGCTTTGCCCATGGGTAAGAAGAATGTAGCCTATTTCATATCACCTAACTATTCAAATACAATAATCATATAATAGGAACATCTATCTTACATTGCGAAGAAGAAATAACATATAAATATTTGCTTTGAAGTAATTGTGACATTTCTAGGCATTCTAATACTTTTTATATTTGCCATGATCTAAATTATTATTAGACATGTGCTTTTATACGAATGAATACTCAAAATGGATAAATACTGAGTAATTATACGTTTTTACAGCTATACTTAATACCCAGTATACCTAAATTATTAAAGTAAACATAAAAATATTTAAATGTAATTTTTAAAGAAAGTAGATAATCGCCGGTGTTTATTTTTCCACAAAAACATTAACTGTGCCCGCTGCTTTGCTTCCTTTTGGCAAACAATTTTTATACCATAATTTTCTGTCATTATGGTGGACCGAATTTTTCAAAATGTCTATCGAATGGTTATATCCATTAACCTCTTATCTGTCGGCATATGAGACACAATAGAAAACATATTGTGTCTCGCGTATATCTACGCTACCGGCATACCATGGGTTAAGAAGGATAAAGCACCCAGATTGTATGTTGATATTCATCTTTCAACAAACACAAGACCTTGTGTTATAATGACTTTTCTGTGTATTTATTGGTTATAAGTAGGTACTATTTATTAATTTCATATTGTACTCAAATGGGTTACCACTTATTACCGACGGAAGGCATTAAAACATTTTCTAATTTGAGTTTTTATAAAAAAATCTGGAACATCACCTAATGATAATTATTCCAAATAATTAAACATAGATTAGTCCAGGTTTTTTTGCGATATTTGCACTTATCCTGTTAAACGCCGTGTGGGACACTTTGTACCGGTGTTAGATGTTGATTTGCCTTTAACAGTTTTCTCTTGGTAGTCAGAATACATATTTTTTTATGTAATAAGATTTGATTGCCACGTCAGATAAAATGCATGTAGGTATACTTACTGCACTAAGATTTTTTATAAACAGTGTTATGCAGCTGCTTATTTATTTGCCTAATTATATTTTACAGGACTGATTTATTAATGTAAGGGTCTTAATCTATAAAACCTCTTTTAAAACTGGATTATTATTCAATAAACATAAAGCATTAATTAATCCAGTTTCTAACATTTTTTGCATGATATTAAATTCTGTTTAATTTATTTTATCTACATCTTTATGAGATATAGAACAAACCAGCAATTGAATCATACAGTGATATGCGATCAGCGTCCAGAAGACCAAGATACCATAATACCGTAAATGACGTATCTAAACAGGCTCTTTTGAAGACGTAACATTTAATTGACCAGAAATGGGTTATAAAAATGACAAACACTATTTTTTTATTTACCTGCACGGTGATTAATTGATGGTTAGATTTATTGGCAGTCTTAGTGTTATGATCTCCGGTGTGCATAATTTAGTTGCCGGCAGCAAATAGTTTATAGAAAATGTTTATAATGCCCTTAACACATTAAACGCTATGGGGGTCACCGGTGACCGATGTTAGCGGGGGATTTGCCTTCGACAGTTTTTTATTGACAGTCAAAGCAAAGTCATCCAGTATATCCCTATAACTGAACACCAACTTTTTTAAACCACAAGAAAATCATAGCAAGGGAAATGTTTTGTACAGCCTAAATAAAAAAAAAAAAACAAAAACACATAGAATACTATTCAAAGCCTCTTTTCTGTAAAGTGTACAAAAAAATAAAACAAACCGGTCGGTGTAGCCAGTTCTAAAAAAAGGGATGTCTCAAAGTGTAATTTTTGTCGAGGACCGCCAATTATAAGTTTTAAAAGTATAACTTAGAGAAGAATACGGGCTATTTAATTATATCCTTCGGTAGAATGTTTTAAATGTAGCAACACGGCCACATCGCATCGCTCTCACAAAATGTGTTTTTATTTTTATAAGTAACATTAATTGTGGCATGTTGTAGAATACTTATAAATTATAAGTTTCTACCATTTTGAACACATCTCGTTTATGAATAGAATACCTTGTCAATGTTTGAATGTTTTTTAAATTGCAAATATAAATTACATAGAATTAAATTGCTTTTATAGTATGTCGTCAATCTTTTTGTTGTTATTTGAATTATGTTTATGTATTAAAAAATATGTCAATTGTCATTTAAATTATGTTAAATTTAATAATAATAAACAATAGTATATTCACTATTCAATTTTATACGCACTTTAACGATTCTAACCCTTCTACAGCCACTGTTATTTTTTTTAATGAGTATTAGTAATTTTTTTTAATCAAGAAAGAAAATCTTAACATATTCTACCAATTAATATTTAACCGGTAGAAGTTCAGGTGCACATTTGGCCGCACTGGTTGTTTTTCCTATATCAAAAGAAATAACACAACACAACACGTTCAGAATACAATTGCTTTTAACAAGTTATAGTAAACAGGAACACAAACATGGGAGCGGCGAGCAAACATTGGGGCAATCCATCACAAGCGGTAACAAGGTGCTGCTCTCTACACAAGCATATAAGATAGATACATCCATACCTCACGATGGCACTGCATGTAAAGGTTCATACCGTACGCTATATCTATACTAAGGCAAACATATCACAGAACGCACAATATGTCTCTATCACAACGACGCAAGTTCTATCATATCTCCGAAACTAATTCTAGTATCGCACTTCGCTTTGTACATCGCTATCGATTCGGTAACCGCCCGAGGCGACGCGCGTAGATCACAGAATCACGCGTATGAAATGTAATAATAATCGACCATCCCGCGGGCTTATCTGTAAACGACTGCAGGCGAAAAGGTTTTAGCTGGGGGCGAAACACCGTGCGTAGCTCGAGGCTCCGCCCCAGGGAACGCCATTGGCTAAAAAGCGGTAGCGGGCCTCGACCGCGCCTCCCTATTGGCTACCCGGTAGCCGCCGGTGGGGGTACCGTGTCGCATCTACCGACAATATTTTGACGTTTTTTTACCGGCGCGGTGGCATTTCTCGTCGCGGCGATTAATTGTAATTCTTTATGGCTATTGTAGGGTTAAGTGAGCAGTTATACGTGACGTTTGTGTTCCATGTTTGAATAGCTCGTTTGTAGTGGATACGTCCGTTGTGTCAGATTTGCGCGGGCGCATCGTTTTGTTCGCTTTTTGTTGCTGTTTGTGTAGGCTCGGTGTCAGCGTGTTTGGATATGTTTCGTAAAGTTTTCGGGTTATTGTTCGTATTGTTGATGGCACCTGTTTATTTTATTGTGTACGTAGAGAAGAGGTTTTTAGTGAAAAGTTTCGATATTGCGCAGTTTACTGAATGATGTTGTTTGAGAATAGGTTTTGTTGAAAACACTTTCAATGGAGGATTTCTATGAAGTTGTTAAGAATAAAAGCTTAAATCCAATTCACATAGAACCATTGGGTATTTTACAGTAAACAGTAGTGAATATAAGCCTAGTGGAGGACCAGACGACACGAACACACGGGTAGTTGGACTAGTTATACAGCGTGGAATATCCCGCGCTCCCCACATATTTGGAACGCGTCTTACTATGTTTGTCTTGGGAAAGTGTGGGGAACGGATTTTAAGGTTTTCCTGTTGAGGGGTGAAATAGGGACGTACTGAGGCGAAATAGGGTTGAGGGGACCTACTCTCCTTGGGATATTGTTACCAAACGTTGTAAGGAAGAATAAAATTAGAAAAGGACTTAGTTGGAAGGAAATGTTTGAATTTACAGTTGTATATACTTACATTAATGTATACTTATTGTTTGTGCGAGTATATATTTGAGGTTATCTATTAGTAAATCTATATCATTATATAATATATAATTCTTCTGTGAGTATTTATGTCACTGAACTTCTCTCAAACGACTGGACCTTTGGAAATTTTTTGTGTGTGTTCAAAGGGATCTGGGAATTGTTTAGATTTACAAATCAGCCCCGCAGATGGCGCTGCAGTTGATGTCTAGGTTAGTTATCCTAAACGGCTGAATTAATTTGAATGAATTTTTGTTTATACATTCAAGTGGATATGCAGGACAACGTCTGTTGGGTCCGCTAGTATATATATAAAAATGAAACCCGTTTCCCGTTGTCCCGCCACAACTTGAGAATGGCTGGACCGATTTGGCTGATTTCTTTTTTGTTGTGTTTGTTAGTATCAGGAGAAGAATTTTGTGATAAAAAATCCTTAAAATCTTATATGGGAACGGGAGGAAACGGGATTATGCGTACGAAGTCGCGGGCAGAAGCTAGTAAATAAAACCTTGCCGGGATGATCAGATTTAATATTAACCCTTTGACCCTTTAACCGTCATTATAGACACAATTAAAGAACAATAGGTTGCGGTCACCGGTGACCTCGCGGTGTTTGACAGTTTAAACCTTAAATAAATTAAGGGTATAATATGTGGCTGAGTAATTAGCAGTTGTGCAACGTATTCCGGTTCAAATTCTTGTGTCAAGTTAATTTTTTTTTATATTTGTAGGGCGGACGTTTGACCACTATCTCGCCTGGTGGTAAGCGATGATGCGGTCTACAATGAAGCACGTCGTCCTATAAGCAACCTATTCACTCGGGCCTTCAAGACTCATTTATAGTAAAGTGTGAATGATTTTTTGTAATTGCAATGATTGTTTTTTATTGTGGTTTTTTACTGTCAAACACCGCGAGGACACCGGTGACCGCAACGTATTGTTCTTTAATTGTGTCTATAATGACGGTACTCAAAGGGTTAACCTCTGTGTCTCGGAGAGTTAAATAAACCAAGCGTCGCGCAGTCTCAGTAATCATAAAAACAACTAAGATTGTTGTGTAGGCTAGTCTAGAATTACAAGAAATATAAATTAAAATAGCCCGGGATGTGGCAATAGGCTTACCCCCATATTACATGGGACTCATAAAACTAAAAGTGAAAAGTGGGTGTTACATTGTGTCATTAAGTTCCGTAATGTGCATCTCTGCTTACCTATTCGGGAATTGAAGGCGTGATGTTATGTTATTTACAAAAAAGAACTGTTTAGTAAAAAACTTACTGCTTTATGATTTAAAGGTGACGACGTCATATAATGTTATGTTGCAAATAGTGACCAAGTTACAATCTTCCCATCATCTTAATATTGTAATCTGAAGGTCCTATAATAAGCCTCTTTGATATGAGGTTTCAAATCCAGATATCGCGCTCTGCAGTCGAACTTATGACAATAGGCTAAAAAGCCCATTAACGTAAAAAAAAAACAATAAACAGAAAACCGCTAAAAGCCGCGAGCACAATTCTAATTTGTGTGTAAACAAAACAATTCCAAATTCGAAAATGACAGCTGTCAAACCATTGTGTGGTCCGTCGCCGTGTACCGGAGCGTTCGCATTTCGCGTTGCGGTGGCGACATTGTCAATTTTTCGGCTTCAGAAATCGCGAATAATTCGTGGTAAGTAATTAATTTCTTGTGGAAACGCACCCGGCAGTGTGTGTTTAATAACTACCCCGAGGTGTCGGACATTTGGTTGGCGCGGAAACATTTTCGTATTTCGAAAACTCTCATTATATCGAAAGTTCGCTAAAATGAGGTTCTTTTTCACAAAAGGACTTTACAAAGGGATAATGACGCATTTATTTGATGTGAATAGCACATTTGTTTAATTAGCCTTGTTTTTGTTGTAACCGACTTGTTTTCGAATGAAATTATAATTTTATTTTTAACGTAAGATTACTGGAATAATGATATGGGTTGTAAGCTGTTTCTGTAAAGGGACAAAAGATGTGTTTAGTAGGAATATTGAGGATCGTTGTTTATCTACCTAATTATTATGTTTGTACGTCTTCTTTGGTTAGGTACCTATATATCGTGCCTTTTGAATGAAGATATCAAATGTTTTTGTAAGAGTTGGTGTCTTTTTTCTTTTTTTTTTAAGGCCGGAAAATCATCGAATGACTGCTCCCGCCTGGGTGAGGCGGAAGGGAGTGTCAGACTCTTACTGACTAAAAACCACCCCGTTCCTTCTCCTGCACGTCGAGCCGGAGCCCCGGTTACCCGTTAGGTTCTCCGCGACAAGAGTTGGTGTCTAGTGTGTCATTTGGTGTTGTTTTGTTTCTGTCTATAAGTAGGCCTAGGTAGGCCTAGGCTAGGAAAGCCTAGGTACCAATATGATAGTCAGACATGACGATTTGTATGACTAGGTATCCGATGTATGTAATGTAACTCGCGTTCTATGGGTTAGTTAGTCCAGTCGCAAGTAAGTATTTCTTAACACAAGTAGGGTCTCGGCTACGAACCTAGTATCAAAATGTCTGTATTTTTCGAACGTTGGTATCAATTTCCACCTAAACAAAACTATGAATCATACCTTTGCTCAGTCAAATCAACCAAATAATAAACAAAGATATCCACAACAGAAGTTATCAAAACCCACCTTTAGGCATTACAGAAGTCTTCAAACGTAAACATTGCACAATACAAAACGTTTAAAAAAACGAAATATAACTTCTGACAAAGAACATGCTCACACATTATCAGCTCATTAATGTCTAATTCACCACGGCGACCCGACCCACGGGTCATCAATTAAAAATTACCAAAAACTGTCAGTTGCATTTGATAAATTCACATTTTCTTACTTATATGTCGTTTTTGTTTTAGCCGACGACCTATTAGTCACGCGGCATTCCGTTAGAAATTATCGAATTTGGAATAATTCTGTAACGGCACTTTTTTGTTGTTCGAATTTAGAATTCGGAAAGTTGGAAATTAAATTACGAATTTAGAATTAGACTGTCATTTGTTTCTTTTTTTAAGGTCGCCATTTTTTATCATTAGCGTTTTGTTAATGCATTTCTGGATTTATGGTTTTACAATCTTTAGTTTTTTTAACTTCACAATGCGTTGTTAACTTTGTTAGGTATCTTAAAATACATTGAAGGTCATCTAATTGTTTATTACGAAGCTTAAATACCGAATCATCCGAATAGGATCAATAAATCACATTTTTTCGAACTAAAATTCGAATTCAGATTAATCATCGATTCAATTTCGTGAGGAATGTAGACGATTTAAATTTGATACTGGCAACAACTATTAGAAAACGAAAAAGTCAACACTAGATCATCTTTAAATAACAATGTCGGAGAATTCCGTCAGACTAGTGTATAATTTTGTAAATATTCGAAATATTTCGGGGGACTCGTGTCCACTGCAATTATCCGAGTGAGACGAGACGAGACGAGGCACGCGAGGCGAAGGTACACCTCTATTACTCGGATATAATAATGTGATACTCTATTAGGCCTCGGTTTTGATATTAATGCTAATGTCATGTCATTGTGATGTTCATATCGACCTAGATATTTGTATAGGTACTTATGTCAAGTCAGTATATAAAACGAAGAAATTGTCTATGTCATGAGGTTGCACCTTTTAATTTTCGAACGGACAGGTGTTCACATAAACAAAAGAACGCGCACTTTTTACCGTGTCGAGCACAATTTCAGACTCCGTGATAGAGACTACTTTTCGCTAAACCGAAAAGCCCAATGCTTATACTATGCTGTGTCCTGATCCAGAATTTGTGACCTAAGAGAGAGACCTCTTGCTTGAAAATAGCACTTTTGATCACACGACCAACGAGGCCTATAAAATAACATTTTTTTTATGGCATACGCCGGTAAACTAGCGGACGGATCACCTGATGGTAAGCAATCAGCGTCGCCCATGGACACCTGGAACACCAGAGGCGTTATAAGTGCGTTACCGGCCTTTTTGTTTGAGGATCGTTGGGGATTCAGGAATTGGGGAAGAGGAGGGTAATTGGGCCTCCGGTAACCTCACTCACACGACGAAAAACGACGCAAGCGTTGCTTCACGTCGGTTTTCTGTGAGGGCGTGGTGTCACTCTGGTCGAGCCGTCCCATTCGTGCCGAAGCAAGGCTCTCCCACACTTAAAACTCAATAAAACTTTGTCAGTCCCGAGGCCACTAAACAAATATTTGAACTAGGATTATAATTCTAGTTGACTTCTAATTTAAACACCAGTTACTTGATGGACTCTAACTATAAATGCCAATGTTTTTTTCTCTCTTGAATGACGAAACGCCAATGTTAGTTCATGGTCACATTATTGACGTGTCAAACTGACATTCCCAGAACATAAGTCACCAGTGTAATCTATCATTTGTTTATGATTTATTTTGCCTGGCTTTAGTTATTGTGTTCATTGAGGTTTTTGATAATGTGTTATTAACAAACTATTGGTTTTGTAACGCAAAAAGTGATTTAAATTATAATTGTGCTTGACTGCCTCATGGGCCGAGTGATTGCAAGTGCGACTGCCGGACATGGGGTCTCGGGTTCGAATCTCGGGTCGGGCAAAGTATTGCATGGGACTCATAACATAAATAGTGAAAAGTGGGTGTAACATTATACAGTGGCATTAAGTGTCATAATGTGCACCTCTGCCTACCCATTCGGGGATAAAAGGCGTGACTTTATGTTATGGATACAATTAAAAGCCGAATATTATCCAACAATCTGAAGACCGATCTACATTTTTAACAGAAATTCAATACCTAGAACTACATAATGTCAATTTAAAGAGTTTGGATTGACATCGATAAATATTTTCATTAATTTTAGATGTCATTTGATTCGGATTGATCTTTACAATGTGAGATGAGACTTTTTCATACAATATAGTCTCATAGGTATGTATTGTAAGAATCGAAGCAGTTGGCGTACCATAGTCTCTGCCTATCCCCTTGGGAGGTCGCGGAGAACCTAACGAGTAACCGGGGCTCCGGCTCGACGTGCAGGAGAAGGAACGGGGTGGTTTTTAGTCAGTAAGAGTCTGACACTCCCTCCCGCCTCACCCAGGCGGGAGCAGTCATTCGATGGTTTTTCCCTTTAAAAAAAAATCCCCTTGGGAGACAGGCGTGAGGTTATGTATGTATGTACCTATATATGGAATGATTCAGGAATTCTTTGTTCGGGGTTGAATCCAACCACCAAATGTTTATGAAGTTAATTAATAACTTGTTTAATTGTCAAATACTTATTGCATCACTTAAACTTGAACAGAATCTCTGAATCAGTGGTCGAGAAAGTAAAATTATTTTCATTATTATATCTTCTTAGAGATTCCTAAATACATTATACAAATTCAACGGTACCTACTTTAAAAGGACCAAAGAGTCTCAATGCTATAATTATTAACAAAATTCGTAACTTATCTAAACACCAATTAAGCACCAAAATATATCCAAGAAATAACCCAAAATCTTGTAGCGAATCAATAAAAATGTATAAAAACAATAGGATCTTATAATAGAGGTCGGGTAAGTCACAAAACGTTTTATAATTGCACCCTCTTGGTCGACACCTGTAATTGAGCTAAACATAGTCATTCGCTATATTTTATGGGTGAAGCAATAAATATTATTGTTCCTGGCAACTTTTAACGTTTGGCGTATTAGTGACTGGAATGGAACATTTATTTATTGAATAAGCCAGTAAATGAGCAGACGGATCGCCTATTGGCAAGCAATCGGCGTCGCCCATGGATACCAGAGGTGTTACAAGTGCGTTTTACCAGCTTTTTGGGGATTAAGAATTTGAGGATTATTGGTGATCCGGGGATTGGGGGGATTGGAGAACTAATTGGACCTCCGTTAACCTCACTTATACGAGGAAACACCACATAAGTGTCATTTTACGTTGGTTTTCTATGAGGCCGTGGTTTTGAAGTCAGTTCCTGCCCAACAATAAAAGAACAAAGGCTAATTATTAACATAAAGTGTAAAACACTTTAAAGTTTTACACAACACCATTAAAGAGATGTATAACAAAGTTAAATTACCTATAACTCTAGGCTTAAATTTATATAAAATTACTGGCCAAAAATTTTTTTCTTCCTGTAGTTGTAAGTGAATTTGTAGTTGTGTCGTGTTTATTCTTTCTACCTCTAAACTTACATAAGGTACGATTGATTCGGTTTATTTTTTTTTCTTATTGTAGGTTAAATTCAAGGTTAAGCTCCTAGGACTTTAAGGTTCCTTACATTGCTAGTATAGGTAGATATATTTTTTTGATTTTATGATTTATTGATTTTATTCAAACAAAGAAGTTATCACTCTATTAGTCACAATGGAAAGATCATTGTCAAAACAAAATGGCCTTTACACACCATTTTTTATTCATTCAATAGCATATTTTTAACTCTTAAACATACATACATACACTTTTGAATATATAGACTAATATATACGAAAACTGGGCAAACTTATCGGTTGCGTGTATTTTGAGATAGGGAATTTTAAGCCGCCTTAAAAAAATAGGTAATCAATTCGACCCCTATGTATGTAATATTTTCAAAACTGTCCAGTTTTCGTTTATGTTAGTCTAAACTAACCTAACTGCAATAAAAGTCGGTTTTTTATACGTATTTTATGAAAGAACTATAAATGTTAGAGAATAAGTAAATAACCAATCAACATCAGTTACCTTTTTGTGTGGCAACTTTTACCAAATCCTTCTTTTCAAACATATTTACTTACTGCGAATTTCTAAGAACTTTTTAATCAATACAAACTGCCAGATATAAAGACGACAAGATAAGAATCAACATCTGAACTGAAACTATTTACATATAATTTCATATAAACCGACTAACGTTTGGGTTGGAACGATCCATAATTATGTGGAAAATTATAATTTTTATGTTATTAACATTTTTATGTTAAAATTAAAGGTTGCGTTAGACTATGGAGGGTCATCGCGTTGGTGTTTATTATAATGGGAGGACCACGTGGACTTGTGACATTAGTGAATGAGTACCCTATACTTAGAGGTATATTAAGGTACCTATGATGTTTTTTTTTAGTTTTTTATGAGGTAACGTGATTTGACGATATATAGTTGGTGCGGTGGCTGGGCAACCGGCTGCCGCTTAACGTGTCGCGAGTTTGATATCTACTCGCGGCATATTTGCTTTATAGATCCACAAATTGCTGTTCCGGGTCTGGGTGCCATGTGTATGTGAACTTATAAGTTTGTAAACCCATCCACGACACAGGAGATAATCCTAGTATGGGACAGCGTTTAAAAAAAAACAAAAACAAAATACATTTTATATGTTCGTCAATTTTACTGTTATTATCGTGGGTTGACACGTTTTGTTATCTATATCATCATTAGAAGCTAAAAATTGGCTGAATGAATGATGTTGTGGTTCCTTTTCGTTGGATATTACACCCTGTTAAGTACGTATAGTCTATGACAGGGACATTTTAGATGTCAAAGCTGAAATAAATTATGGATTTTCTTGCTCGTTCTTCTCCATTCGAATCTACATTTTGGAATGAGCACCTAGCTTCACTGACGGACTGACTGACAGACTATTATTTATTTTGTATTTGTTGACGTTTCAAAAGTACCAAATTATGGTTTAATTGAAATAAATGCTTTGACTTTGACTTTGAATTGTGCATTAAAAATAATAAGGTCTGTGAGTGCATTAAAAACTCTTCCCCCGTTTTCTATGCCCGTGATAATTTAATCATGCCTGTGCTACATAACAAAAATACAACTTATAAATAAATAAAATACAAAATAATCACCAACTCTCTCTAAAAACAACAATCACGCGAGATACATCTCATAATCACATAAAATTGTATTTAAACGAAATTACATCTATCAATCAAAATTTACTTTCCGAAACGATCCGAGCACTTAGTCGATTACAACAAAAAGACAATCGAGAATCGACTAACACGAAACTAAATTATTATAATTCGACTAAAGGATCATCTGACTAATCCGATAATGGGCGATAATGATAATGTCTAACCTTTCATATTTTTGTAATGCACAAAAAATGATGCGCGATTGACTGTTGATTTTTTACTTCAAATCTTGGAATATCAGTTTAGTTGATTTATTTTGTGATAAGACACAAATATTATAATTTGTCATGATATTCTTACCTAACCATAGTTAAGTCACGATTGTGGACAAAATAAACGTGTCGAGATCGTGAATGTATCCGCTCAAAGAGTCCGTCTGGTGATTACGCAACTCCTTTTTGCTAAAAATCAATGTTTGTTTTATCATTCTGAATATTTTTAGTAACGATTCAAGGGACATACAATACGAATCTCTGAATGTTAATTAGAAAGAATCAGAAAAGGTGATGGCCAAACACAAGGTCTACATAGATTGTTTAACACAAGTGATGCAATACATTTCTAATCCTTCTTTTGAAACTGTCTGTCAAGGCGTATGATAACAATCTGGTATTTAACCTGTATTTGACTCCATATCAATATTTAATAAATAGTACTTAATGATGGAAATGTAAGCCAACCTTTCCATCGACATTCCGTTCTTCAAGTAAGTCACGACTCAAAACATTTGGAGCGTAAAAACCAACGCAATAAGCGTTTAAATTACAAAATACTATAATATATTTACAATTACGTACCATTTAGATCAATTTGATCCGTCGTGGTAAAGTTTCGGCCACGGATCGGGACGATTCAGCCCGATCTCTAAGACAATATAATTTGACTGATTGATTGCACCGCCCGCCATCTTGAATTGTTGGACGCCGCACGCAAGTCCCCCAGAATTTAGAATTTCGAAAATTTCCAAGTAATTGTCGTTTAATGTGAGAGGAAGATTCAAATTGTTATAATGGAATTAGAGTTTAATGTTCGATGGTTTTCGTTATTGTTTTTGCACGTGAATTACTTGAAATGTTTGTAAGTTTTCATTAGATGAATTGCATATTTAACTTGAACCGTTAATGAGACCAAACATATTTTTGTATTACACGAGAAATCGTTAATTACGAAACAAATACCAAACAAAAATTGCAAATTTGAAAACACCAAAATAGCGACTACGCGCTACGCGTCTTTTTTTTTTTTTTTAAGGGGGGAGGTGAGGCGGAAGGGAGTGTCAGACTCTTACTGACTAAAAACCACCCCGTTCCTTCTCCTGCACGTCGAGCCGGAGCCCCGGTTACCCGTTAGGTTCTCCGCGACTCCGAATCGGCATCGGCCCTATTGGGCCCCATCTGTGGTGGTCTGATGGCTCTTTGAGGCGCGCGCGGAACGCGACGCGCCGTACGCTCGGGTCTGTTTCTGGTCGGACGGGGAGCCACCCATGCTCGCCGTCCGCAGGCCCGCGCTTACGGTGGCCGGAGATCGTCCCGCGATCCCCGACGCCCGGTGTGTCCTTCGCGATGGCTGGGTTGCGAGGAGGCAGCGCTTCGCTGCCTCACGCGTCCCGCCTCCTCCTTAGCTAGCATGACTGCTTCGCAAAAGGAGGAGACGGCATCCCAGTCCCCCTCGCTCCGCATCATGGCCTGCACTAGGCCCGGACGCGAGAGGTCGCCATCGCCGATCACTTCCCTGAGGGCACGGCGGTGCTCAGCCCACGCAGGGCATTCTCCCACTGTGTGTTCCACCGTGTCCTCAGGGCGGTCCTCGCAGTGATGACACCCGGGCGTTTCCTCCCGCCCCATCAGACACAGGTACCTCCCGAAACTTCCATGTCCGGTGAGGACCTGCGTCAGGCGGTAGGTGAGGACGCCGTAGCGTCTCTCAAGCCACTCCTCAAAGAGGGGACTTACCGCTGCAATGGCAGCGAGCCCAACGCGCTACGCGTCTACGACTACGAATTGCTACGAAACAGTGGCCCTGCTACGATACGCTACACTATGCTACGCCAAAGACTACGCATTGACATATCGATCTAAAGTTTTTAATATTTTCTTGAAACCATTATCTCAATAATATTTCATAGCTACCTATTTACTATCTAGTATGCATACATATCACCTAGCCTACTAGTTTTAAAATTCATTTATATATAAGGTTCAAAATATACCTTTAAGTAAACAAACATAATTTCAAGTAGGTGTTACTCATGTTAATAGTTCAAAAACAAATTATTACTCATAATTAAAGTTTAAAATACTATAGTTTGTTTCATCACAAACAGTACTATTAAAATTGTGCCTATCCATATTTCTACATCAAAGTTCGTAAATTTAAAAAAAAATCGAATTTCTTGTGCAATACAACAGACTCATAATTCTGATTTGAAATGAGAATGTTGCAGAAAAATCAAAATCTCATTTTGGTGAATTCAAAATCTTGAAATATGGCGGCAATTTGACCGAATTCATCCCCGAAAAGTGATTTACGATTGAACGATCACTCACAAACTGCTGTCTACATTATCTGTTGATTTATGACGCTTATATTCTACAATACAGATAATTTAGGTAAACGGAATGATGAACTATTTGATGACTGAATACTCTATAGGGGCTGGCAGAGAATCCTATTAGCATTAAGTCCTCCTTGCGCAATTGTGTAACACTTAAATCAGTAAATAAATGTATTATTTAGGTATATATGTATGCAGTTTTTAAACTGTGTGTATAAATAAATGAGTGTTATGAATTCGGGCCACGTGTATGTAAATAGTTCAATCCTAACTATTTTATATCAGTTTAGTTTTTTTAGTAATTTACGCATAATAATAATTATTATTTTCTATACCTAGAACCCATTAGAATATCTAATTTATGCGATTATGCTATAACTGGCGGAGTGACGAAACAATTTTTTATCTTGTGTAAGATTAGTTCTCGATTTAAACAAGAAGAACTTAGCATTGTCCTGAATACGCCATTTATAACCGTTTAATAAAACACTCATTGTTTTACTTAAATCAAAGTACTTACATAGAGGTTCGTGTAAAAATTACAAATCAATGTTATTAAATAAAGTCGGTAAAAAAGTAAAAGTGAGTAAAAACCACTCGTCAACTACAAAGCAAGGGCTAGGGCTGCACATTATCATAGAGCACATCGCGTGGCGTACCCCCAAATCGATTATGGTAATTCGATACTCGAATCGGAACAGGTGCGTCGATGCGCGCCTAACCACGGAGGTTGGATAAAATAGTTCGGATAGTGAAGTTATGTTGAAACTTTAATGTTGAGGTAGAACAAGATTATAATAATTATTATCCTTGTTGTTCGAGAATGTAAGTAAATGGTTGGGCGGGAAAAGTGAAAGAGAATTTTGGTATGTTATAGTCGGTGATATTTGTCTTAATAGGTACAAGGATTAAAATATCTATAAACAATTGTGTTTTAATTTTACACTTAGCACGTAATTGACTAAGTTCCACAGACGCATAATTGTAAACTTTTAGGCCTTGACTCTCTTTAGAGAGAGAAACTTAAACTAAACATCAATCCATTCTCACAATACTCAAAGACTGTGAAGAAAGATTGAAAAAACAGTATCTACAATAGGGATGACGACAGGGTATGAAAATTAAAAATGTAATTAGTCCGTCAGTTAGGTAATGAAAAAATATTAGACACGTATTTTTTTATTTTGTTGTATAATAAAATGATATTTAGATATAACGAATCAAAGTTTAGGAGTGGGTGCTAAAACGTCATTTGTACGTATAAAATGTACATAGAAGTGACGTCACACGACATTTCAAATCAATATATCTTCGTAACTATTCGTTTCCGTAAGAAAATAAAAAATACGTGTCTAATGTTTTTTAATAATCTACCAGACGGATGTTAAAATAAAAATTAGTCGTCTACCCTATTTTGACTAAAGACCAAATCTTTGACTCTTTTGTTCAACAAGACACACAAAATATCAAAGGACGAAAATTCGTTTTTAAATCTCAAATCAAATACGATTTCAAGCATCGATTCCCTCCGATTCGCGCCCTCGCATCGCTTGCGTGTCGCAAATCGCATCACAGAGATAAGTTTTGAAAGCGTTCGAAATTCAAAATTCAAATTGAACTGGCAGGTGGCGCGTGCTCTATGCATTTATTTTGCATATTGCCGCGAAAATTTTACAATACGAATGATTTCTGTATTTTCTGTATTCTCAATTGTTATGCTTAAATGGTTTTTATTTTTGTTGTGCAAGCTATTTTAATGTTTACGTTGACATGTACAACATTTTTGAGGAATGCTTTTGTGAAATATGTTAAGTGACATGATTTTTTAAACATAATATGTAGCATAACACCTCGATACAGTACTTCACCACAGACAATAAGCTAAACGTCGACCGGTCAAGTACTAGTACAACCCCATTACCACCCTAACCAAAAAAGAAATAACTCAGTTACCTTTTTAATACAAAAACACACGTGCATAAAAATTGAAGATGGAAACACAATCAAGTGCTTAGTTACCATATCATAGCATTACGCATCGGGGTGGTCGACAATACGCCCTCGTAATGGCACGCGGCGCCCATTACCGGCCACGGAATAAAAAAGTTTCACCCATTGTCGGGCACGCGTCGTCACTCGATATCTGTAGTTAATTAATTCTGACAGCTGTAAGCATTAGCTTGTTAGTGCTGGCTGTAATTATCGTGGGTATTGCGTATACGAGGAGGTAGCGAACTTATGTGGACGTGGAAAATGTTTTCTTTTGTGGGTTAAAAGTACATCTGAATATTATGTTGGTATTGTTAGGTAAACATGTCGTTTTTGGTCTAATAAAGTTTTTACGTATAGATCGATCCATGAGTAGTGCATTTTGTTTAATGGGACAAGCCCGCCACAACCTCCCAAACCCGCTGCAACTCCTGTAAGCCAGGATCTACAGTAGATACAACCATGAAAACACCGGAACATTGAAGTCCGGCGCGTACCAGGGAAATGAGTAACTGTCTTGGTTCCCGCAACGAAGTGAATCAGAAGATATTATAAGAGGAGAAGAAGAAGAAGATGGGTAGTGCATGTTTTTTAGCAACTGTGAGCTGGTTCGCTCCATTCCCTATCAAATGATTGATCAGACCGATTGTTAGCCTACACGTCATACCCGTAGATGCCTTCTGTCGGCACGCTCATCGCGCTGGTGGGCTGATCCAGTAGGGTTAGTGTAAGGTAATAAGATTTTAATAATTATATAAGTAACAACATCAAGTACTTTGTATAGTGATATTAGAAAAAAAGAAGAAAGAAAAAACATTTATTTGACAATTAGCACACAAAACAAAGGTTATAAAAAAATAAAAATACAGATATATAAACAAAATACTAATAATAAACTGAAAAGAATAGAGATCAGAACAAAAAACATCACTGTGTAACAAAATAATAATACGATAATAACAGAATTTTTAATATACAAAAAAAAAATCAAATAATATTAGTGGTTTCGTAGCATGTAAGATCTTTATAACAATTATTTGACTACAAAAAATAATGCAACTAATTATATTATGACAAGGGCACGGACACAAGTCCGTGGAGTACTACAATTTTCAATATATAAAAAAAATATCGAGACACTCTGTAGCAGAAGGTCGTGCATGTGTAATACGAATCACGGGTTGTGCAAAGCAAGCATTGTTGGGTATACTCGTGTTCCGAAATGAATTTCTTATTTGTGGTTTTGCTAACACTCTTAGTGGATTGTGGAGTGCACGTAGCAGTCACTCCATGGAAACATGTAAAATACACCTAAATCTAGTTGGAATACAGTGAAAAATTACTTTAAAAGTAACAGAGAAAAAAGGTCAATAGAATAAATTTAATCGATAGACCTTTGCGTACATTATTTCATGATGAAGCCAAGTCTGGATTTTAAATTAAGTGCATTAATTGCTTTCTGTTACAATATTTTCATATAACATTAACAATCAATTCATCATCAACATCACGCCTTTTATCCCCGAAGGGGTGAGGGTGAAGGGGAGAGGTGCACATTATCCCACTGTACAATGTAACACCCACTTTTCACTATTTATGTTATGAGTCCCACGTAATAGGGAGTGAGCCTATTGCCATATACCGGGCACATTTCCAGACTTCGTGCTACTACTGGCTCATTAGTAACACGTAGTCTAAAAAAATCCCAGTTATACTTTACCAGGCACTTGCGACCACTCGGCCAACGAGGCAGGCATAATAACGATAAATAAAGTAATAAAAACTTAATCAATTATTCGAAGCAGATGTCAATAATTTGTGCTAAAATGTTTTGGTACAAAATAATTAAAGGTAATCGTTGATATGTGGTACCGATACGGCGATCGATATGTTAATGGCTGTCGCTTCAGGAATTCAACTGTCATCGACAAATTAAATGCACATTATGCATTGACGTAGCCAATGAGGTAAGAGCTTAATAAACCTGTGTACATAATATATGTACCTCGACTAGAATAGAGTAGATGACTCATTTTTATTTTAATATCCATCTGATAGATTATTTTAAAACATTAGACACGTGTTATTTTTTATTTTCTTACAGAATCAAATACTTTCAACGGTATATTGATTTGAAATATCGCGTGACTATTTCGGTTTCATACGTAGAAATGACGTTTTAGCTTCCACTCCTAAACTTTGATTCGTGTATTGTTTTCTTATACGACAAAATTAAAAAAATACGTGTACAATATTTTTTAATTACCTAACTAAAGGACTATTAAAGAACAATATTTTGACTGCACGGTTGGCGCGGTGGCTGGGCAACCGGCTGCCGTGCAACGTGTCGCGGGTTCGATTCCCGCACGGATCAACACTTTGTGTGATCCACAAATTGTTGTTTCGGGTCTGGGTGTCATGTGTATGTGAACTTGTATGTTTGTAAACGCACCCACGACACAGGAGAAAATCCTAGTGTGGGGCAACGTTTTTTTTTAAAAAAAATATATATATATACCCTATTGGACTAATTTCAGGTTGACAAAATATAGACCATGTTCAAAATACAGTACATGATAAATCTTTAAAGGTCTTATAGCGCATTGTCACTACATTGCAGGGTGTTTGTTGATACGTTATTAAACTTTTATTCAAAATAAAAAAAATGTCTCTGTAATTACTAGTACATTTTTATTTATTAAAAAAAATATCTGACTGTAGATAACCATTTTATTTTTTTTAAATTATACATTCCTAATGTCAACGAACACGCAGGTAAAACTGTGGGAAATTGTTTGTCAACTAAATAAAAAAAAAGAAATTACGATGAAACCAAAAAGAACGCAATTATTGCACCCAGTGTGAGTTCAATTAAAAAAGCATATTTCTCTACTTAAAACAAATGCATTTTGTTTTTGAAACCTCTTTAGTAACACGTAGGTGAGTAAAGACAAAGGACTCACGTAGAGCGGCGCCTGCGCCCCACGGGGCACCCGCTGCGCATGCGCACCCGCGCACCACTCCTGCGCATCAAGTATGAACCCTACCTTAATTGATTGACGAATGAACTGATGACGCTTTTGACGGATTTTGTTGTTATGGGCTTATTAAACTGTCAAACACCGCGAGGACACCGGTCACCGCAATCTATTGTTCTTTAATTGTGTCTATAAATACGGTACTCAAAGGGGTAAAGGCTAGTTTTGACAACCTCTCTGTCGATAGATTTGATTATAGAGATTTTTACAAAATGTGCTAAAATTCTATCTCTTAAAGTTTCTAAGTCTGATTGCTAGGTTATAGTCTTTCTGTCATTCATCCTAGACTTTTCTCTATACAATTTTTCCGCCAGGCTTAGCTAGATTCGATTGAGTGTTAGTATAATATTTTACGTAGGTTTTATGTCCTTCCACTAACAATGTTACTACACTCTAAGTTAGACTTAAGTGTACCCGTAAAGGGTTCAGCACCACAGGTGAAGCTGCAGGCTAAAATCTAATTTCAACTCAACTATTGTCATAAATTCTAAAACACAGAAAGAGACATACTGGAAACAGTAATAATATGAATTAAATCATTTCCCAATAGAACCTAGCATTTTCATCGACAACTACATTTAAGTTAGGAAACATTATTATTACGTTTCAAATAAATCGTTGGATATGACAAGAGGGGCACCAAATAGGCGCTTTATACTCTTTATAGTGCCTACTCCAATACTGTCATTACTCATATTAGATTTGTGGCTCCATGATAAAAAACCAAGATAGGGTGATTATAGTCGGGCCGCGGTATAATTTTGGGGTCTCGTATCGCATACGCGATCCCCTTTTGTATTTTTTTGTCTAGTTTATTAAAAGAATAGTTTATTTTTTGTGTGATGTTGTTGTTTAGACTTTGTGGCGTTGTGCGGTGATTGATTTTTGTGTTAGCTTTCTCCTTGACAGGTTTTGTGGTTGTGAATGTGAAAATTATAGGATTTTTTTTTCAGTACACATCTTTTTTCTTTATTGAAGGGTGTCAAATATTTCTTGTTTTCTGATTGATGTCTCCTTTCTGCTTTTTTATCCTTAGTGACTTTTAGATCATAAATGTCTGTATTTTGGTAGACAAATTTACGTACCTGGACGTACTTGACCGTACTGTTTAGGGAGTTTTTCAGAGATCTTGTCAATTTTAATTAAGTAAACAAGTGTGAATATACTTCACGTTCCGAGCCAATATGGTCAAAGCGACATTCTTTACTAAACCGGTTGATAGACATAATGTGTATTTTTAAGAAGTCAAAAATATCATTACAGGACCATAGTAAAGAATATAGACCTGCCTGAGTGAATAAGAAAAATCTGGAGAGACTTCCAGGTACTAGAAAAAATGCTGCAGTTATAAGCAATTAAAATCAGTTGCAATAACAACTATATTATCACCAACAGTAGAACAAAGACAAAACACCATCAAACAATATCCAAGGCTAAAAAAGGAGCTCATCAACTTTGAAAAAAGAATAAAAAAAAAGAAAAAAGTGATCTTTTTCTTTTCATGAGCGCAGTCCAGTGAAATTGTGTATGGGCGGTGTGGCGGGCATGGCGGGTCATTCGTCGTGACGGCCCGCGGCGAACGTACCTACTGGAGTACTGGACTTACCTACACTATTGCAACTTACGGTGACCGTAAAGTTACGGCTAAAGGATTTATCGAGCCATCGATTACTTGGGTGAAAAGTATGAAGTTTTTGTCACAGGTACCGTGAATGATGATTTGGTTGAAACCTTTTTGATTTTTATTTTGCAATAGGAGAACCTTTAAACCCATTTTTATGTCAAGGTAAGTTTGTGGAAATTGTGTTGCATAAAAAATATTGTATAGCCCTCCTTTTTTCTTTGTGTTTAAAATAAAAAGACAGAGGTGGAAACTATGTAAGACCTCGCATACTAAGAAAATTGTAATCGAAAAATCTTGGTCTAGTCTGAACATAGGTACCGTGCTTTAACATCTCATTAACTCGTCGAGTACCGTATTTATAGACACAATTAAAGAACAATAGGTTGCGGTCAATGGTGACTGCTCGGTGTTTGACAGTTTAAGAGCAATCACACTTGTAATCTAAAAGAATATTATTAAGCTCTTTACCATGTAGAAACAAAATGTTTCTAACTTTCCATAGATCTTTAAATAAAACATCCAATAACAACAATAGGTTAAGCCAACTTCCGAAACTCGTCAACACTATAAAGAATGGCCACTTGGCCAGTATGGTCACCCTACTCCCAGCTATTACCTTTCTCGGTACAAGCAGAATATAAACTGTATCTGTGCTATTTACTTAAATATATAATCGGTGGACTATTGTGAAATTACCGGCAAGTACATTATGTACTGGTAAATAGACCACCGGCGTGTCAGACTAATGACATCGGTTGTATAGTAGACAGTTAACGTCTATTAACTTATAGACACTAAATGGAATATTACTTGTATTCTTTACTGATGGTGACTAGAGGGGACGTGTCTTGTATCCATTAATTGTTTAAAGCCTTGTTTTCGGAGTGACCAAAAAAAAAATTGTTATTTTTTTTTGTGTTTTTACGAAACGTTGCCCCACACTAGGTTTTTCTCCTGTGTTGTGTGTGCGTTTACAAACATACAAGTTCCACTTATATATCTGACCCAAACCAGAAACAACAATTTGAGAATCATACAAAGAGTTGTTCCGTACGGGAATCGAACTAGCGACACGTTACGTTGACGTTCAAAAGTGCCTTTCTGGTCTAATTGAAATAAATGATTTTGACTTTTGACTTTGACTTTGTTACGCGGCAGTCGGTTGACCAGCCACCGCACCAACCGTGCAGCCATTTGTCTCTTGAACATATACCAGAAAAACATCATTGTCGCTTTTTGTCTTCCCAAATCACTTAGTTCACGATACCCCATAGAGGTCGTTGGAAGTCGCAGGTCAGCAAGAGCAGAGAGTAAGGACTTCAAACATTAAATGAAAACGCATTTAGTTACTTAGCTATGTTAAAAGAATACCGCAGCATGGGCCTGCGGACGGCGAGCATGGGTAGCTCGCCACCTGACCAGAACTAAACCCGAGCGTGCGGCGCGTCGCGTTCCGCGCGCGCCTCAAAGAGCCATCAGACCAGCACAGATGGGACCCAATAGAGCTGATGCCGATACGGAACCACGGAGAACTTAACGGGTTACCGGGGCTCTGGCTCGAAGTGCAGGAGTGGTAACGGGGTAGTTTTTAGTCAGTAAGAGTCTGACGCTCCCTCCCGCCTCACCCAGGCGGGAGACGTCATAATATCGAGGGGTAACGGACTATTTGGTTTAAGCGACATTTTGGGCGATATTGAGTTATTATAATATTCGACGGAGAAAAATTCACTGATTCCGAATATATGTATATAACTCAATATCGACCAAAATGTCGCTCAAACCAAATAGTCCGTTACTCCTAGATATGATAATTTTGCCCCTTAAAAAAATAAAGAATGAAATAATGACATTTTGCGGCTTCACTTATGACGCTAACACGACAATACCATATATTAATTACGACACAATCATACTAGCCAACATTAGACCAATTCATTCTACAATAACATGTAGTATTCAGATGAACGATGTTGCAGGTGCCTAAGACCGGCTCATTCAATAGCCAACCTCGGTACAATGCGTAATTATTGCCCTATTGTGTTATAGTGATGTGTTTATTATGTTGCCAGACTTATAAATCAGTGTAGTGTTGGGAAAGATGTGAGTACTATAATGTGTTGAAAGGTCTTTTCTATTTTAGTGGTTTGTATATATTTTTTTTTAATTTAAAGTAATTTCTACTGCAGCCGTCATTGTTTGGAATATGTGCAGTGCTGAATTAATAACCTTAATAACCTGAATAAAGGTTTCCTGTTTATAGCAAGAAACCTTTATCATATTTATACGTTGGTATAACGGAAGTTGATCGTAATCCAGTAATTGGTGGTCGCAGTTAGGTCATTGAAAATTTAAAGGATGCTGATGCCCGTCTCTCAGAGTGGATGGCTTGGTGATTTTTTTTTGAGGGGGGAAAATCATCCAATCACTTCTCCCGCCCAGATGAAGCGAGAGGGAGTGTCACACTCTTACTGACTAAAAACCACCCCGATACTACTCCTGCACTTCGAGCCGGAGCCCCGGTAATCCATTAACTCTTCCGCGCCTCCGTATCGGCATCAGCCCTGTTTTGCCCCATCTGTGGTGGTCTGATGATGGCTTGGTGTTAGATATACAATTTCATCGGTGGCAATCTATATTGCATAAGTTAATCGTGAGATCATAATATGAGATCATAAAGCAATCATGACAACATGGGCTTTTCTTTGAATTAATTATGTTCTTTGCTGTTCGCTTTACCTAGAAAATTGTGAAGGCAAATTCATTTCGGAAAACTGCATCGTAACAAGCGGTATTTCAAGTAATTTTCCATAACATAACACAAGCACTGTTTATTCTTAACACTACTCTTAAAAATACTTCGAATCACTTCAAACTAGATTGACACAAAACTGACGAACTTTTGCTACAATCAAGGCAAGTCAAAAGGCAGGTCTATTTTTCTCAGGTTAAATTCTAGGTCAGGCCAGGTTCTTGGTAACATAATCAATGACCATTTTAGAATGCTAGCAAACAAGGGCTCGTGCTTAGATGGAGCTTTTAAACTGGCAACAAATAGGGATATCTAGGATAGTAGAGATCTTTGATGCTAGAGGTATTTAGTCTGAAATCCATCTTACGATCTTAAAAACCCAACCAGCAAAACATAATAATCATAATCATTGAATAAAACCTTCTTATGATATGTGTAATATTTTTCAGGCTGGCAAGTATAACGTATGGCGCTGCGTACGGGGCGGCGCAGGCGCACCGTGATGCCTGCGGGCTGTACGCTTGCGTTCTGCCACTTCGGTAACTGTATGCCACGGGCATACATACACTAGAGTGCAGATGTGACTTGGAAATAGATTATTATTGTTCTTTATTTGAATTAATTAAGAAATGAGGTTGTGTTTTGTTTGATACCTCGACCTATGAGGTATGTTGGTACCTATTGATCGTGATCACTAAAGTGCGCAAAAAAATAATTAAGTACGTTAGTTAATTCGTGCTTTTTCATCATCCAATGTACCACTGATGACCAGACAAATAATGTGATTCCCAATAAAATTTAGTTGTTTTAACCTTTGGTATGTCGGAGCGTGGATCTACGCGTGATACAATGTGTTTTCTATTATCTCATATATCGAGAGACAAGAGGTTAATGGGAAAATGGTTATGACGGTGAGACGAGGCACAAATCAATTTTGATCAGAATGAGACTGAGCATCCTTAGATAAAATTATGCAAAAACGGATTTTCCAAATAAAAAAAGTTCCAACCTCCTCAGTAAGGCGTTCCCTGCAATTAGATTAGGCATAACAGATATTATAATACTATTATAGTTCCGTGTGGTGACAGCAAAGTAGAATAACTACATTTTTATCACCACTCCTTGCTGCAGGTGTCGTAACAACTCCCTAAGGTAGTACGTAGCGGCACTCTCCGATGTACCTGAACAGTTTAAAGTACGGTGTCTAACCCGCCTGCCAACTGTAGAGACTATGGCAAACCCAATTTTATGTAGAAGATGCCCATAGATGTTTTCATAATAACTATCGTGAGACATAGAATAAAAATCGCGGGGTACTCACGTGAAAATAGTAAGACGAGCTCTACTAGTTTCGAACCACACTGGGGTTCTTTCTCAGTTCGAGCAGCGTGCTATTAGACGTGGTCGTGGCGATGTCGATTAGTATTTTCACGTGAGTAACTCGCAATTATTAGTTAACATGCTCATAGTCCAGTGGTGGACTTTAACAGATTATTGATATGATAGAATTGTCCTTTCTACCTCTTTAATCTTTGCCAATACTCCACATCACTAAGACAAATACTTTACTAGTGCTCAATATTGCGTGGCTCTTATTACTACATCATAGAGTTCAGAATTGAGTATATTTGGCACAATATGATTGCTGTTAAGTGGTGAAGGTGTGATTTGAATGGCAGGTGCTCGACGATCGTATGTACTGAGCGAAATGTCTTTATGTATTACTAGTACATAAGTAGGTAACTTATGCTTAGGATGGAAGGTTGAAATTAATACGTAGAAAGTTAGGAACTTTTTTTTATGGCATAAGCCGGTAAACGAGCAGACGGATCACCTGATGGTAAGCAATCGGCGTCACCCATGGACACCTGGAACACCAGAGGCGTTACAAGTGCGTTAACAGCCTTTTAGGGATTAGGAGTTTGAGGATCGTTGGGGATTCAGGAATTGGGGAGATTGGGGAAAGGGGTGGGTAATTGGGCCTCCGATAACCTCACTCACACGACGAAACACAACGCAAGCGTTGTTTCACGTCTGTTTTCTGTGAGGCCGTGGTATCACTCCGGTCGAGCCGGCCCATTCGTGCCGAAGCATGGTTCTCCCACACTTGTTGTTTTTAGTTTGTACGAAGTTAAGAGTATATAGGTGAATGGACGATAACTATAAAATGGATAAGTAACATTTATAAGTTCGGGCGTACATGTAGGTATCCTTAAAGTAGCTAAATAGTAATGATTCAATGAATACACACTTGAATTTAAAAGATTTTACGCTTAATTATACTGCAGTTGCTCTTAACATTATTTAATCAGATGGGATCTATTTAGTCGTCGTCTTAACTTTGTCTCTCTCAGACAAGGAGCTTCATGACGATTTTTTGCTTTGCGCTGAAAACAGAGCTGACCAGCTCTGTTTTCCGCGTCCAGCTCTGTTATCACCATTGTCAGACAAAATTTATCCTATTCTGACTACACAGTAAGTATTGCGATGACCCCCTGAAAAATATTCTTCTAATACCTTCTTTCAGACTGCATCATCTTGTTTCTGTATTAGTTAAAGCTATACCTATGCCAATTTGTACATTTTCTCTTTAAAATTATCGCTCTTATTCTCCTTTCACTTAATTTATTCACCCTTCAGTGTCGTCCGAAACAAAACTTTATAAACAGCGGCTTAAAACACGCCATGATAAAGAACTCATTTACACGCTGTGTTAACCGCGAAATGGAATGTAAAAAGAATGTGTTTACAAACTTAAGTATTCACTCGCAAAATCGATTTTCAACCTTATTGCCTTTGCAGTAAAAATGCTGTTGCAATATTGCAGCTGCAAATTATCGTGGTGATATCTATAAAACATAGGCAATTTGAACAAATGTCGTTCGAAAACTGAATGTAATTGAGCTGTCAGATTTTGGAGGGAAACAATCATGTCGAATTTCGAATGGTAAATTAGAAGCAATCTATGGTCGAGTATATAGCCAGTATTACTGGCTGGTAATGACGCTTATTTTGTTATTAGACCTGTTTTCGTGTTAGCCCTGTCAAATAAATAAATGTAGGTGCAGTTACTTTACAATAATAGAATATTCTTCATTGCAAAAAAATAACTACGTAGTTTTATTTCCATTTAGTTAAAACATATCTGTAACCTAGTCGTTTACATAAAGCTTTTCACATTGTAAATCATGAAAGCTAGATAAAAACCGTAATTTGCTCTTGTTAATATTTTCTAAACTGTTTTGCTTAGAAATAAACTAGAGCAGAAAGTGTTTATAAAACGAAGAAAAAAGTGCCCGTCAGTTTAAGTATCTATTTACGTGAAGCTTTTTATCAAAGAAAACATTTTACTAAAAGCCTGCAAAATTATTTTGTGAAAAAATTGTCTACGGATAAAAATTTAACAGTAGGCACTATGGATCTTGTCGTTGTCAAGCAAGTTGCCGACAAACGTTTAATTTTTTAATCAAACTCTAATTTCGAATTCTAAAAACTACGAGTAGTAAAAGAAAATGAACAAAACATTTAATTTATTTGAAGTTGATAAATGTTTAGAATATTAATTCTGCGTTTGTAATGAAGCTATCGCTGGCGCACCCCACCCGAGGGTCCAACTCATTTCGCGCCCAATTTGAGGTCGATTAAAAACAAATTTCTATCAGAGTGCATTCAGCTTTTTAAATAGTGCTGTGACTAATGTCGATGTTATTTATCGCAGGTCCATCTGTGGTTTGAATATTGAGTGTTAGGGGATTTTTTCACTGTTTAATTCTTCATATTAAATCAATGAAGTAAATGATATGCTTCGAATATGCGTGGTATGAGATAGATTAAAAGTTTTCTCTTTAACGTGATGTTAACTACTGAACACATACCCCAATGATCATCGATTTAATCAGCCTGAGAAATGTCATCAGCCCACTGCTATACTAGCATGCTAATCTTTTGGGCTATGTTTGGTTTCCTAGCATATTAAATCCAACAGAGAGACTCCGTATTTGTCGCTTTCCTATTTCTCAACTCAGAAATTATACCTAATGCATATCCATGTTCTATGTCCTACATTGTACAGGAATATTTAAATGTTTATCGACATCGATAGATTTACATCTACTACTCTAACCCTCCGTCCATATGTCACTGCACATATTGAGCGCGCGCCTTTGATCTCCGCTAGAGTTGTCATCGCCCCAACACGCCACAGACAATCACGATGCCTCGTAGATTTCCTTTTTAAAAATTTTACGATTTTTTCGGATGCAATGTAAAAGTAAATTAATATATACTGCTTACCTAATCATGTAAAGTTATGCAGGAAATCTCTATTACTTTGAAATCTACCGGGATCCATAGTTGTGAGAACTCTAAAATTTAAAGATCTTTAGACAAAATAGCGGGTAAAGATTTTCATTACATGAAACTTAATACATACTAGATTGCTTAAGTATATCAACATAGTACAATTTTAAAGGATCAGGGAGGAATATAGTTCTAAATGTAAACTGAGGAATAGACTGGTCAGACCAAAAACCGTCAAAAAATCAATATGTCAAAACAGTAAGTTTATGAGTTCTTTCCGCCGTTCCATGCATCGCTGCACAAATTCATCTCTCCTTTGCTCCCCCACGGCACACACGGTACAAACACGTCGGCGACAAACACGCTCGCGATTAACACGCTGCACGCTGCGGTGACACGGTGGTCTTTAAATATTGTCTGCTATATTGGATTTAGTGATTTTTATTCGTAAAACTTTTACGCATTGGTGGGGGTTTTAGTATATTCTAGATTCTGATTGGTTTTTACATTTTATTTACTTAAATTACTGCTCTGCAATTACTTATCTAATTCCTTGGACTTTCGATCTATCACTGCGAGCTACAGCTACTATCAAGCATCTGAATTTTTAAAAATATCAAGAATATAGATATAGAGACATGCGAATCCTATAAAAATTGCGTGCCTAAAATAACCTTTGGTTCTACAAAAATTTTACGAAGAACCCATTAGCTAATTAGTCACGAAAAACAATGCAGGCATACAATTGACATCGAGTGATCCAGGCCGGCCTGAGAGTATCACGAACTCGTGATCCCAGTTCACACGTCACTATCCCGAACATACGCCACACAACGTCTAATTACACAACCCTAAGGCTAAAAACTGGCAAAAAGGCTAAGACTCAAGTTGAAAAAATATGCATCTCTCACGAATTGAAACAATCGTTACCGTTTATGGTTTGGAAATTTTACGAAACGTCAAATTAAAAAAGGAACGAATTTTTGCTGAGTGCGGAGGTCGGTTTGTATTTAGTTCGGGCCCTTCGGGTAGTCGTGTGGCTAGATCATGACTGCCCGGGGACAACAACGGGCCACAATTAGGCCGCTGCAGTTGGCAGCAACCACTCATCTTCGTAATGTTGCATACCTGTGTGTAATTTCTTAAAGTGTGTGTAGTTTACTTATATTGTTATTGTTACTGGATTCTTTGTTTTGGAATTTTAAATTGATTGTTATAGAAAAAAAATAATTTATGTATTAAGACTACGCAACAGCACTCTCTGATAAACCTCAACCATTTTAACTTCAAGTGAAACAAGTGATTTTAACTATTATTGCGAATAGGCAACGCTTTTAGACGTCAATTTTTCAAGCGAATGTTGACGCCGACTCCCAACTACTGGCTAAACATTTATAGCAAATTTCTCTTTTTATATGATACAGATAGTTCGTTAGTAGGCTGTCACGAGGAACACCCCTGAACATAATCATCATCAGCCCGTATTCGTCCACTGCTGGACATAGGCCTCTCCTATGGCACGTCACTGAGCTCAGTCTTCAGCTCTTCTCATCCAACCACTGCCAGCCACCTTGCAGATGTCGTCACTCCACCTAGCTGGAGGGCGCCCTACACTACGTTTGCCTAGACGCGATCTCCACTCTAGAACACGTTTACCCCATCAGTTATCAGTTCTTCGACAAATGTGACCGCCACACTGCCACTTCAGATTATTAATCCTTTGGGCTATGTCGATAACTTTGATTCCCTGTCGGATCACTTCGTTTCGGATTCGATCCTTCAAAGAGACTCCGAGCATAGCCCTCTCCATAGCTCGCTACACGACCTTAAATTGGTGGACCAGTCGCACTCTCAGTGTTCACGTCTCGACTCCATACTTTTTAAATTTCAGCTGATAATAGCGGATAATCCTTACTAATATTATAAATCGGAAAGTGAGTTTGTTTGTTTGTTTGTTCCGACTTCACGCCGTAACTACTAAACCGATTGCATTGAATTTTTGCAGACGTAAAGTTAGTATAAATAATAAGGTACTTTTTATCCCGAAAAAATTTGATATTCTCGAGGGAAAACAAAAGTTTTGGTATAGATGGCGCTGTATGTATTAGTATATGTCACATAGTCTACTTTTATCCTTTTGTGACGCGAGCAAAGCCGCGGGTAAAAGCTAGTACAATAATAAATTATACCTCATTGCACTCTACATACCTAGTCTACATTATAAAATATATCATAAAGGTTAATACATAAGACAGTAAGTACTATGTACTATGGAAAGGTGTACGTCTCGAGGCGTGGCCCCGCTTCCTCGCAAGGCTACAACCGATGTTTATGTCTGAACGAGGTGGGATCAGCCAGTGCGCTACCATAGACTATAAACTATAGATGAGCACAATTATAAGTATTAAAACCTTATTGGGGATGAACTTCTACGTTTGTTACAAAATGGCGTAAAATTTTACGGTCGGCGCATTGTGGTGTAGAATCGAGATGGAAGAAAATATAGCTGAATTTTTCATCTACAAACTATAATGTCTAAATAAAATATAATCCATGAACTGGATTTTGATACTACATGAAATATAGTTAAGATTATTCTCGATTATGTAACCTTTTCAACAAAAAAATAATGTCCAATGAGTACGTAAGAAAAATATTTTATCGTCACAAAATCTATTCATGGTAGACAATAAATTAACATCAAATAATTTAATAATGTCGATAATTTAAATAATAAATAACAGTTTAACGGAACTTCGTGACTATAATATCGCAATATGTCATATAACAAACAATATTATTACTTTACATAAACGATAACCCATTATTAAGATTTACAAAGTTAACTAAACATCACTATTAACCTTTATTCTCTATGTACTAAAGTGTATATTGCTTTGACTCAATAGTAAATGGTTAAATACATTTGAAAACCAAAGAGGTTGTGTTAGTTTATCGAATAAATAATTGCAACTAAATAAGGCATTATTGCTACGTTCCTTTGCCTTATAATTTTCTCATTTAAAGGGTTGCTATTATGCAAATATCTACTTATTTCGTACGACTAATCACTGGCCGAGATTATTGTAACTTTTGCTTGAATAAATAATGCATAACATGACATAATAATGCATCAGTTGTGCTCACAAAAGGTAACATCGGACTTGTAAGAGCTTGATGTTAAGTTATACATCTACGTTTATATAATATTTTCTCTATATTATCATCAAGACAAGCCATGTAAAGCAAATACCAATGAATCGTCAACAACATCAAACGCCTATGACAGGTCACTGCTGAGCATTGAGCCAAATGGAAAACTCTCTTATGTTGGTCCTCTATATAAGAGGATTTGCCATAATCTTCATTGTTTTTTTTTAGACTGGAAAATCATCCAACGATATTTCAAATCCATACATCGTCGAAAGTATTTATTTTTTTTTTAAATACGTGCCTAATTTTTTAAAATAATCTACCAGACGGACATTAAAAAAATTTAGTCACTACCCTATAAGTACAAATACTCAAAAATACTTCCAACTTAACATTTTTCTGGTATTGGAATAATCGACCCTTAATTGACTTTTACGACACCTTTAGGAAGAGAGTAGTAGAGTAGACTCCATTTCACTCTTCTCCCAACTAATAAAACTAGACAAATCAATACAGTAGGCAGAAACTATCTACTCCAATTCGTTAATACAAATATTTAAAACAAAACCAAAGATTAACCCTTAAAACGCGGTACCAAAATAATTAAAATGGCCACGGATTATTGTGCAGCAATTTTAATTTAAATTTCGAATGTAACTGATCTGCAGTGTATGGAGTGAATGAATGAATGAATGATTGTTATTTAAGCGGGAGTCTCTATTGATCGGTAACAATGCCCGCGGTACTGAGGGACCTTATGGGGTCGCGTAGACTTGGTAACTTTTAGAACTGACTAGAGAAATCTGATGCAAAACTAAGTTTAATAAATGTCGTTTCGAGTGTGTTTGCAGTTAATAGATGGTCTGCTGATGTTAACATAATGAAAATACTTAACTAGTGTGTGTAAGTAATTTATAAAAGTGTTAAGCTAGAAATTTAAAATATTCGTAAAAAATTGTGTTTTTACATTATGCCTTTGGGACATAATACAAATATATGAAGCGTAAATGAATTATCCAGTAATGAAATAAAAATTATAGTGGTACATTTTATTCTTTAATTTTAAAAGCATTCGATAGTAGATTTTCAAATAAAGATAGTTTCTGCCAAAAACAATTAAAGTATTTTAATATCTTGTCCAGTGCATTATTATAAATATTTAACAAACAAGTTATAAACCGACAACGTCTACTCCCCTTCCGAAATCTATGCACGAAAAGGGTTGAGCAACCCTTTCCCTTTCGGCAGCCATTACAATACACGGCGAGGCGTGCGCGGATCCATTTGAATTCAGAATACGGTCGAATCTCTTTTCATGTCTAACCTCCTGGTACTTATTTTGCTATTTTGAAGTTACTTTTGCTATAGTTGTTTTTAAGTGTTGGTATAATTATTTCGCAAATAGTTTAAATTTAACTGTAGTTTTGTTCATCAAATAGCCACGATCTAGTAGGTAATCAATTTATCATTATGCAATGTGCAGGTGACCAGATGATGAACTTAATTTATATTACTGAGGTTTAAGACCAACACACCTTAGTGATAACTTATTTCCATTAGCGAAAAAAAAAGATTTTTTCAAAAGGCAAGGGAAATTCAACCTTTCTACACAAGGAACAAAAACATATTAAAAAACTTATTACCCATGCGCATTATAATTATTTAAAAAGGAAGCTAACAAATCAAAAACGATTTTAAACCGCGCGCATCCCTTCAAGGCTCTAAATTTTTCTTCTATAGACATATGGAAGCTAAATCATGGTCAACGGAAAGCTAAACCGAAATAAAATAACTCACCGAACTTTGTCCCATTTACAAGAGGAGCCACAGACAAGTGCACACTCATTTTACTTTTATTTTTATATGAAATATGATTGTAGTGCGGGCGCGCGGCCTGCCCCGGGCGCGGATATTTTCAAAATAATAATTAAGCGGATACATTTATTATACAGCACGAATATGTAATGCTGAGAAAACACATGGTGTTTGATGGTGAAGTAAAACACTTTATTGTTCAGCTCCTCTAATGTTTTATAATGGGGAAATGTTAATACAAACGGTTACTTTTTAAAGTCCCTTTGTTAGGCGTATATGTCAGAAACAGATCGTGTTCGGTCGTAGAGGACTTTTATTAGCATTGTTTCATTTATTTCAATTTGTGAGTGTGTGGGAATATTGTATAAATCGGTCGGTGTGGAAACAAGTAGATATATAATTTCATTTTTGTGTTTCACTGCGGGGAAATGGAAACTATAGTTTTTTCTTCTTCTCCTCTTATAATATCTTCTAATTCTCTTCGTTGCGGGAACCAAGACAGTTACTCATGTCCCTGGGACGCGCCGGACTTCAGTGTTCCGGTGTTTTCATGGTTGTATCTACTGTAGATCCTGGCTACAGGAGTTGCAGGTTTTGGAGGTTGTGGCTGGCTTGTCCCATAAAAAAGTAGACATTTACATTTAAATACACACGAACCTAAATGAACATTATCATCATCAACAACAGCACGAAGCAATCTACTGCTCCAGGACGGGACTAGGGTTTTATATAAGTGACTGCTATAGTCTTGTCGCTTAGCAGGCACATTGGACATCGCAGTTCGTATAAGGTAATCATAATCCTTATTCCTTATTGAACTCAACAGAAGAATGTCACCAAAAATTGTATTGTGAACATGATTGAAAAAGAGTAACCTATGGAGTTTCTTGCTCGTTCTTCTCCATAGGAATCTACACTTTGGAACGAGCTAATAGCTTCACTAGAGGACTGACCTACAGACTGACATTTTTTCTTATTTTTTCTTATTATTTAATATTTAAATATTTTGTTTTGACGTTCAAAAGTGCCTTACTGGTCTAATTGAAATAAATGATTTTGACTTTTTTGACTTTTTGACTTTTTTGACTTACTAATATTATAAATTGGAAAGTGAGTTTGTTTGTTTGTTTGTTTGTTCCGCTTTCACGCAGTAACTACTAAACCGATTGCTTTGAATTTTTGCAGACGTAAAGTTAGAAGTCCGGATTAAATAATAGGGTACTTTTTATCCCGGAAAAATTTCATATTCCCGAGGGAAAACGAAATTATTGGTATAGATGGCGCTGTGTGTATTGGTATATGTCACATAGGCTTTTTATCTTTTGTGACGCGAGCGAAGCCGCGGGTAAAAGCTAGTAATAAATAAAATAAAAATAAAATAATGACTAACTTCATTCCTTCATGATTACTCACAAATCCATTATAAGTTCCATAGTTATTTACGACATCGTTTACAAAGAGCTATATGTACCTCATTATGCAATAAATATTAATTTCTCTTATATGTATATGCAGTAAAATTAATAATAACAAGCGGCACTATAACCTAGCCTTGAGCTCTTGTAACTAATTTTATAGCTTTGCCTTGTAAGAAGAAGAAATTATTATATTATATAAATTATATAACACAATTTTATTTCCTGAAGCACAATGTCTATGTCGTATAAAATATTGTGATCACTAAAGGCGCAAATAGACGGTCAAAATGAACCGTCACCGTCCCGTCGATTTGATTCGGCGGCCCGGTGGTAAGTATCCATTGAAAATATGCGACAGACCGCTGTACACACTATCCATCATATGACTGTTTGGTTTGATCGTCTATTCGTGCTTTAATATTTCTACACAAGGAGCAAAAATAAACTTATTACGTATGTATAAAACCGGCAGATGAGTATTATAATTATTAAAAATGAAGTTAACAAATTGACAACGATCTCGAACTGCCACGCATCCCTTCGAGGCTCTAAATGTAATAAAATTTTTCTACTATATAAAATACTAGCGACCCGCCCCGGCTTCGCACGGATGCAATATACATGTACCTATTATACACATAAACCTTCCTTAAGAATCACTCTATCTATTAAAAAACCGCATCAAAATCCGTTGCGTAGTTTGAAAGATTTAGATCTTTCAAACACATAGAGACAGACAGACGGCGGATAGCGACTTTGTTTTATACTATGTAGTGATTATGATCAATATAATGTACGCTACTTTTCCAATGGTATAAAATATAGGAAATACAAACTAAAAATGATGTGTAATGCAATTAAAATATTATGCATTTTATTGCTGTATAAGTTTCCTTTTCCATTCGAAGCCGTAAAGAATAGAAAAAATTCCAATCAGCGTCACATAACTTCAAAAATTATCACAAACAAATAATTTAACATGTAGAAACAAGATGTTCATAATAACCACACCCTCTATATACAATATCTAAGCCGTCAGCGTACAGGGTGCGTTCATTACTGTACCGCGGCAGCTGCGCGCGTCGCCTTCGGGCTGAATGCGCCTGCGCAGCTCCACCGTATCGCACCGGACAGTGCGCTACGGGCTTATGCTAATTTACTGAAAAGCTTTTTTAATTCTTTACAATATTATGTGCAATGGGAATGTTATGTAATGCTTTATAGATGAACTAGCGACCCGCCCCGGCTTCGCATGAATGTAATATGCATGTAGTTATGAGGTACATATAAACCTTCTTTGAGAATCACTCTATCTATTAAAAAAAATCGCATCAGATTCCGTTGAATAGTTATAAAGATCAAAGATCTATGTAATGTAAGTATGTATATAGGGACAGACAGATGGCGGATAGAGACTTTCTTTTATACTATGTAGTGATATATTATTATTGTGTTGGTATAATCTTTGGTTTAGTGGTTTTGTTATCTTGCTATAAGAGGGATGAGGTCGGTGTTTTAGTAATTGCGTTTAGTAGCATAACATTCTGAAATAAATTACAAAAAATCGATTAAATGCAGTGTTAGCTATTCCTTATTGAGAATAATGTATGTCTTTAAATCGTGTTACGTATAAAGTCCTATACAATTTCGACAAACTTACTTCCTACTTAATCTTTTATGCTAATGAAGAATCTCTAAAATTCATAACATAACATAACATCACGCCTTTTATCCCCGAAGGGGTAGGCAGAGGTGCACATTATACCACTGTACAATGTAACACCCACTTTTCACTATTTATGTTATGAGTCCCATGTAATAGGGGGTGAGCCTATTGCCATATACCGGGCACAATTCCTGACTCCGTGCTACTACTGAGAATATTTAAAAACCCAGTAATACTTTGCCCGACCCGGGAATCGAACCCGAGACCCCTTGCCCGGCAGTCGCACTTGCTACCACTTGGCCAACGAGGCAGTCTAAAATTCAATTTACCAAATTCACAGACATTGTATTTTTCACGACTGCCTCGTTGGCCGAGTGGTCGCAAGTGCGACTGCCGAGTCTCGGGTTCGATTCCCGGGTCGGGCAAAGTATTATTGGGTTTTAAAAAAAATCTCAGTAGTAGCACAGAGTCTGGAATTATGCCCGGTATATGACAATAGGCTCATCCCCTATTACATGGGACTCATAACATAAAATAATGAAAACTGGGTGTTACATAGTGGAATTAAATGCCATAATGTGCCTAACCCTCTCCTACCTCTGCCTACCCCTTCGGGGAAGAAAGGCCTGATATTATGTTGATGATGTTGTATTTTTCAATTTTTGAAATGGAAACATATTTACAGATTCGAACATAATCATGCGAGGCTGTATTGCCATCTATTGCTTAAAGCAGGCCTATTGCCTCACTATCAAATTCCAACTAGTAGTTCGCCGCTTTTAGCAACAAACAGTGCCTATATTACCGAAAACATTTCCGAACCCGAGCATGAAACTCATTTCACACTCATCGAAAACCCAATCACTGTTTATGGCAACGGCAGCGTCGCGTCGTAACCATGAAACATCATTGCCTCGCCTATTACGGTCCCTCAAGCAGCGCATCCCAACCGTGGCATTGCCCAAACTAACCTCCACCATCACCCACCCACAACTCAAGAACCCTCATAACAGAAACTTCAATCTTTAACCCACCTGATTAAAGTCTATTTTGAAATGCGTCACAGTTCAGTGTTATCTGGTTTTACCCTAAGGGGATTTCGCATGCCTCTTGCACGTAGAAATGAAAATTCGATGTAAGAGTAACTAAGTTGTTGTCAAATTGATTTTACCGTCTTTGTGCAAGTAAGCTGTTAAGTTTGTTTAAATTATATTATTTGTAGCGTTTTTGTTTATTTCTTACGTACCTAATATGTATCTTATCGCCGTACTCAACAAAAGTACGTAAAACCTTCAAGAAAAGAGCGTATACCTTTTCAAAAGGCCGGTACGCACCTGTGACTCCTCTGGTGTTGCGGGTGCCCATGGGTTCCGCTTATCACTTACCATCAGGTGATCCGTCTGCTCGTTTGCCTCCTATCCCATAAAAAACTCGCATCACATCAATAGCTTATAAATGCCCACTGCTGACCAAAGGCCTCTTCTCACACGGAGAAGGTTTGAACATTGATCACCACGCTTGCTCAATGTGGGTATAGAAATTATAAATCCAGGTTTACTAGCGATGTTTTTCCTTCATCGTTTGTCAATGGTGATCTAAATAAAGATTATTTAGATTAGAGAAAGTACATGTAACTCGGAAAAAGTCACATTGGTAGTTGCTGTTGATAGGTTTCGAATCCGCACCCTCCTGCATGAGAAGTGGGCGACTTAAACCTCCGAGCCACTTGACATCGCCGTACTCAAAGTCATTAAATGCTTTCTTAACCCAGTCGTTAACAATAGGGTAGTACCCTAAATATTTTAATAACTTTAAAACATTAGACCCGTATTTTTTATTTTCTTCCAGAATTAAATACTTTCGACGATAATACCTCTATATTGATTTGAAATATCGTGTGACGTCACGATTTACTATATTTTATAAGGTAGCGTGACGTAACGACCTCCAACTACCAAACTTAATTTTTCGTCTCCGTTTTATCTAAGTACCTATTGCTTTTTTATTCGACAAAATAAAAAATGTGTCGAATATTTTTTCAAATCTTTAATTTGGTCTGGTCGGTTGGTTTGCTGGTAATCTTTAACAGATGTAGAAACCGGAGTATAACTCTATCAAGCTAGTATGTAACAAGGAAAACCATTTTGCTGACTGTTTACGTACTGACGTTACTGAATATTGTTTACAAAGTTATCTGACCATCATTGGCTCTAGCCTGCTTCGTTAATTGAGCGCCAAAAGTCTCGATCCAGACGAAGTACCTATTCCATTTCCAAAATTCAAACTGCATGAATACGGTAATTGACAGGTAGTCAAATTCAATACTTTTATTGAAATGTCAAAAACGATACTTTTCTATGAATTTTGTATTGGATCGTAACTTATGACGTCATCATATTTCTGAGTCAAATAGCGTACTTATTTCCTTAAAATTAGCGAGAAAAATTCGAAAAGTAGGTGAATTGTCAAATCAATGGATGAGAGTATGATTATTTTTTAATTATTTATTGCATTGAAAAGTTAACCATTTATTTTAATCCTAGGAAACTAGCCAATTATGGTATTGGTATTATTCGTAGCGTGATGTTTTATACTACATAGTCTTCCTCGATAAATGGACTATCCAACACAAAAGAAAGCTTTTCGATAAATGTAAATTCACAGAGGGAAGAGGAAACTATCGTTTTTTTTTCGCCTCTTATAATATCTTCTAATATATTTCGTTGCGGGAACCAAGACCGTTATTCATGTCCCTGGGACGCGCCGGACTTCAGTATTGTGGTGTTTTCATGGTTATACCTACTGTAGATCCTGGCTTACAAGAGTTGCGGCGGTTTTGGGAGGTTATGGCGGACTTGGGAAATTAAGTAAAGTATGTTAATACTTCACATCCACTTTTCATCATTTCATTTTAACTACATATTAGCTACATCAACACTTTCACCACAAATTAAAAAAAAATTACAAAAACGTTTCTCGTCTATTACAAACTCCACTAGATATATACATGGTGTTATTACAGCTCTAGTTCAAAGGTCCACCCATTTGATGTTCGTCGTCATCAATCAGAAACACTTGACGCGCGCCAAAACGTTTAGTTACGGCTAGTTGGCGCAACTAAACGCTAAGGGGCGCTATCTGATCATCAACTGACAAATTGGTGTATTTTACGTACAATTTGATTTTAATACGATCTGATAATATCTGAGATTGTAAGGGTAGATTGTGTTTGTAGTTTGTTCAGTGTTTGATGTTTTATTTAATGGATTTTTTGGGGTGAATAATAAGTACTATTTTGGTATCTTTTACACGTGTTCTTCTTCTCTGTCGTTTCGCTCTTGATAGAGCAGTCGTTGTCACGTTGAGGCGGCCGTATTTGTGTTGGAGGCCGATACTGCTTTCTTCACGATCTCCCGCCATCTCTCCCCGATTGTCGATTGTCTGGCGCAGTCTGACACTGGGTTTTCCGTTGCTGACTTGACTTGAATACTCCAGCGCATAAGTAATCTGCCTCGAGATCTGGTTCCCTCTACTTTCCCCTGTTACCTATTTAAAAAAGTTTGTTGAACATATTCATTTTAAGATTATTTTTTCATCAGTTTGGAAGTCTTCGTTAAGACTTAAGAACCAGTATTGAACAAAACTTATCTCCTTCAAATTCAATTTATATCCTAGCCTAGCATAGTTTCTAAACGATCGTCCAATTTTCGAACAACTGCCATTCTATAAATTGACAAAACAATTACGTACAGCCTCAGAAGGTGCTAATCGTTAGTAAACTGCCGCGTTAATGTGTTTTGAAAAAAGAGCAAACACAACATAGTTCTAAATTCATTAGCAAGCAGGTTGTAATAGGTACTTGTAATGAAAACTAATGGCTGAACGTTAACATTCAATTCTTTATTTAAAATGTGAAACGGACTGGCTGGCAAAAAGGCGGGAACGTTTGACAGCTGTCATTATACCTTTCTTTTTTGTTTTTTTAAGGAGGGAAAATCATCGAATGACTTCTGTCATTATACCTATAAGTCGTATTTTTAATTAGACGAAGTCGACTGACGTTTGCTGTGTTGTCAGTTTTTGATGAAATAAAAATAGTGTTGCGAAAAAGTGAATGATTGAAAAAGCAACTAAATGAATGAAATTGTCTCGATCGTCTAGTGAATTAATTGAAGTAGTTGAAACTACAGATGAGTAAAATATAAAAAAATTAGGTAGTTATGGATAATAAAAACAACGCTAATAACATCATTTGATTTTAATCATCATCAGATAAAAAATCATCGCTATCACTTTCGGTGACATTAATAATAAAGTTGTCTGACACATTGTCAATCATGTGGTCAAGGCCATACATTTTGTCTTCTTCTTTAATAACGTGAGACACGCAACTACTCCATTTTTCTGCTGTGATGAGTTGAAGTCCTTCTTCAAACAGTTTTTTAACTTCTGGCATTTTAAAAGTTTTGTTATTTCTTGCCACATGTCCTTTGGCCTGCGCCCATACCAACTCAATAGGGTTAAGCTCACAGTGGTATGGGGGCAGACGTAAAACCGTAATTCCATGGTGTGCTGCCATCTCGTCCACAACAAACTTTTCAGAATGTTGGTGTTTGTGCTGTCGTACAATGTCTATAAGAGTAGCTTTGATCATTGTTGCTTCGAATGCGATATTTTTGCTTGTTAGCCACTCTTGTATTCTGGATTTAGTCCAAGACATTGTAGGCAGCGATTCCAGTTTCCTGGAGTGGTACGGGGCATTATCCATCACTACCACGGAATTTGGTTTGAGTTTTGGCAAGACCTCTCTGAACCACTTTTCGAAGGAATCGGCATTCATCTCTTGATGATAATCTTCTTTGTTTTTTGTGGCTTCAAATATTAATAGGCTGTCTTCTACGAACCCTTCTTCCCCGCCTATATGTCCGATAATTAAGCGTTTGCCCTTTCCTGAAGGTTGTTTTAAGCCAGTGGTCAAGCCATCGAGGAAGGCCTGGCGGGAGGTTAGCACTGTTTGGTCAATCCATACCTTCTTCGGGGCATGACCTTAAAAATAGAGAAAAATATCAATTAATTATTGAAAGTAGAGGGACCTTCTAAACACATGCCTGTAAATGTATGTACACGTTTATCTAAGTGGTTTGTCATGTTTGTTTGTAATTATTCCTAATTTATATTATTGTCACACAATCAGAATTTACAGTCTTATAAGAAACGCATGTAATCTGTGTTAAATACAGCGTCGGTAACGAATTGTAAGAACTTTTATCTGTGGCCACAAAACCTACAGAAAGTAAAATTTAAAATGAAGAAAACAAAATTGTAATTACCTTCGTTGATCCAGGTCTCATCTTGGTAATAAATATACCTTCCTTCTCTTCTATACTGTTTTATTTCTCGAAGGTATCGCTGGCGCCATAGAATAATATCCTGTCTGTCAATAAGAATGCTTTTTCTTGTCTTTGAAACGTATTTGAAATTCAAATGTTTCATAACATTTCTTAGTGTACTCCATGAAAAAGTCGGTAAATCTGGGTCTTCATTGACAACTTTAAGGATCTGTAAAGTAATAAAAATGTTTTTGAGTAAGGAAATCTATGCAATCTAATACTTTGGTTTTACAAAGAACATTATGGTGGACACAGAATATAATGCAGTAGACGGAATAAAGTTTATGTTACCTTTGCAATGGTGGGTGGCTCATTTGCATAAAAAAACTGATGAACTTTTCGCCTTATGGCAGTAAAAGTAAAATCATCTAATTTGTCTTTGAAATTGTATTTCGGTCCACGTTTCTCGGGTGATTTAAATTGTTCATTTTCTTTGTATTCTTTTAATACACTGTAAACCGAGGTCACACCAATTCCCAAAATGTCAGCTGTTTTCGAAACACATTCCTGTTTTTCGGGGGTTTCAAAAGGTAATAGAGAAGCAGCTTTCTCCTCAAATACGTGTTTATACACGTTCTGTACCATGAGCTTTTCGGTAACGCTTAACGAAACCCGTGGTCTCTTCCTTCTCGGAGACAAGCTTTGACTTGACGTGCTTGGTTGAGGATCCATATTGTTTAAAGGAAACAATGAACCACAATAACCGCAAACACAACGAAACAAAAAACTTAACAAAACAACGTGAGCGCAGAAATAACAAAGTACGTGCTTTCAGACCAGAGGTTAGAAGCCGAATAACAATCAAAATGGCGACCGACGCGCGCGACGTCGATCGGTGTTGTCAGTACTCGCCGCGCCGCGCTTTACAATAAACTATCAAATATTGATACAATTTTATTAGAAATAGAAATAATATTCATTTATGTTTTGGAATGATTAAAATTATGAACTATTCACATTCATTGTTCATTCATTTGATTGAACGAGAACTGTAGCCATCACTATTACTTTAAATATGGCCACATTATTTTACAATTTGACATTAGCCATTGTCAGTTGACTTCGTCTAATTAAAAATACGACTTATAGTGGGCACTTTTATGCACCCTGAGGTATTTAGAGGTATAGTTATGAACTTTAACCCATTTCAGCTTAAATTTCTTAATTATTACACCTAGACATAATGTTTTACAAAGAAATTTAAAGTTGCTTAATGAACTGTTATCAAATTATTAGTAATAGCGATCACAATTATCTTACAGCTGCGAACAACCTGGCGGGTTACCGGTGCTCCTGCTCTAAGCAAGAAAAAGGAACAGGGTCGTTTTTAGTCAGTGAGAGTCTAAGGAGATATCAATGGATGATTTTTCCTCCTCGGAATAAAAGAGCTGTTGGCAATAATGATGGTCAAAATGTGATTAATTTATGACATTAGTTCTATTGAATTTCTGTCAAAAACGCTGATCAATCCAGAGATGTCGGAATAAAAAGATCGGTTACCTATTAATATCAGTAATATTAAATATACATTCGCTATTTATAATATCTTTGCAATGCAACAACTTGACCACAGCGACAGACGCAGATCGCACGAGCTGACGTCACGAGAATATTGATTCGTCCATGGAGAGAGCGCCTAGCGTCCTTCGGACATGCGTCCTTTACTGATTCAAAGTTTTATGTCTTTATTCTAAGATAATTTCTTTTAGGATTAGAGAGGGATTGGTTTTAGAGATGGACCGATTTTCTATGATTATGAAAGAAAATAAGAAAAAACTGATGATTAAATGCTACTTTAGTAGGTATATTATTAGAAGTATAACATATCTATGTTATTACTTGCGTGAGATTCACGTAAGTATTTGACGAGGAAGTGAACTAGGCTTATATACATGAGCAGCATTCCTCGACCCGCGACGCAGCGATTTTTATGCTGCTACTGGCTACCCGAAGCTGCTGGGACGTGTGTGTAAGAATTAACTGATGATTGATAAATTGGCCCTTAGGATCGATTTTTCAATCATCAGTTAATTCTGAACTGTAGAATAAAATTGACATTTGACAGTTTTAAGTATGGAAGAATTGTCAAATATTCAAAGTTATTCGTCAGTTAAAATTTATCTAGTGTTGAAAAAATTGCACCTAAAACCTACTAATATAACATAACATAACATAACATCACGCCTTTTTATCCCCGAAGGGGTAGGCAGAGGTGCACATTTCGGCACTTAATGCCACTGTACAATGCAACACCCACTTTTCACTATTTATGTTATGAGTCCCATGTAATAGGGGGTGAGCCTATTGCCATATACCGGGCACATTTCCAGACTCCGTGCTACCACTGAGATTTTTAAAAACCCAGTAATATTTTGCCCGACCCGGGAATCGAACCCGAGACCCCTTGCCTAGTCGCACTTGCGACCACTCGGTCAACGAGGCAGTCTATAACCTACTAATATGTATATACTTTAAACATTTCCACGCAACCATTTATAAATGCCCCTAAAAAAAGCAGTTAAATGAAATAAAATAACGTAAACTAAATAACTGAACACAAATAACGGTTAACAAACTGAAAATAAACTCTATTCCCTTCAGTAAACAGTGTAGAAGCGGCCGTGTAAATTGCTATATCCGGCCGACCGGTCCATTTCCGCCAATAAAGCCCACTTCCGGCGCCCGCCAGGTGGCAGCACTATTTAGTTTGTGACTTCGCTTCCGGTGAAGAAATAAGGTTTTATGTCGGTAAATGTGATTTCATGGCCGTTTGGGTCATTTAGGTTGATTTTACTTGTTGGATTTAATAATGTTATTTACTGCTTTCTTAGTAGATTTTCTCCTGTGTCGTGGGTGCGTTTACAAATATACAAGTTCATATACACATGACACTCAGACTCGGAACAACAATCTATGGATCACACGTTGGGCAGCAGACAATTGCCCAGCCACCGTGCCAATCGTGCCGTCAAATAGTCGATAGAGACTACTGACGAGCTCTTTGTTAATCCTAATTACCTCTATATTAATAGCCTATGCCTTAACAGTTGTGCCTGACGATAAAGTTGATGGTAATTATCGATGTACCTATACAGCACTTTGAATTACAGAACTATGAGGATATACATATTATAGGAAAGCCAAGCCTCTAGTCACTTTCAAGATGTACATACCTAACAATACGCCTTTTACCCCCGAAGGAGAAGACAGAGGTGCACATTGATGCACTTAATGCCACTGTAACAATGTAACACCCACTTTCCACTATTTTATGTTATGAGTCCCATGTAATAGGGTAATACTTTCAGGATGTCCTACGTAATATTTCGTTAAACTAGTAATATTACAATTTAGCTTTCAATACCTACCGTAAAGTAGGGGCTTATTCTATTCTCTTTACATAATTACTAGCAGACCCGACAGACGTTGTCCTGTAATAATAGGTATAGATAAATTACCTAGATATCGACTGCAGCGCCATCTGCCGGGCTGATTTGTGAATTTAAACCATCCAGGGCGCCATTCAAACGCATACAGAAAAATTCATTTAAATCGGTCCAGTCGTTTGAGAGAAGTTCAGTGACATACACACTCACAGAAGAATTATATATATAAAGATGTGTACAACTTACCTGCCATCCATTATGCTCCACAGCCAAGAAAGACATTACAAACACCAAACATGTAGGAACCTCGTCACCTGAACACTGACGTCATCACAACACGAAGTCTAATGGCATTACAGTACAGACGTCAAACGTCACCATCTCATTAGTGTCATCAATGTCACTGTAATGTCACAATGAGTTCATTTTGCATGATTTTGATCTACAACATCATATTGGAGACTCAGTTACCAAAGAGGACGAAGTAAAGTTGATTTTGATCTTCCTATATCTTGATTACGATGGACTTATACCTGGAGGAATAGAAAAATGCATAGTTATAATGTTATACTTAGATAAACTAAACACATATGTGAATAGAACATCAAAATTTAAAGTAATTAATTTAGCCTTTGATCAATAATGATTAATAAACCTATTATCAGTCTCCAGCTCCCTAAGTTAGTATCTATCTTCGTCCGTCACTTAAAAAATAATAATTAGACAAATACACTTTCATCTGTATTTAGTGTATTAATGAAAATATATTTAGTAAATAAAATAAAATAGGAAATGTAACGCTGGTTTGGATATGTAGAAACGATGGATGAAAGTAAGGTAATGAAAGAAGTATACAGAGTGGTATGAATGGAGCTGTGCGTCGCTAGAGGGCGCCCTAGACGGACATATACTGATCAAATTGGCGATATATTACAGAAGGGCCAAATTAAAACTACCCTTAACCGACGAGCATACATGAAAATATTGATGACTGTTGATGAAGCGAAAGAGGTATATAGGAATCGTAGCAATTGGCGTTCCATAGTCTCTGTCTACCCCCATTGGAGATTGTGAAGTTATGTATGTATGTAAATAAAATGCCATTTACACTATCATATTTACCTCTACTTGCGAGTAAAGTTTTAGCGAGCGGCCAAATCAACTCTTTGTTTACAAAACTGTGACGTCATAATGTTTACGTTTGAAAACTTTCAATTTAATAATGTTGTGGGTTATTTAATTTTGTATTGACTCTGAAATAGTTTTGAATAATGTTACATTTATTATGAAGTTCGTTTTTCGTGTTCGGAATATAAGAGGTATTTTTTTTTTGAGGAGGGTAAATCATCCAATTACTTCTCCTGTCCGGGTGAGGCGAGAGGGAGTATCAGACTCTTACTGACTAAAACCAACCCGTTCCTACTCCTGCACATCGAGCTGGAGCCCCGGTAACCCGAAGAGGTATTAGACATCATCATCATCATCAGCGTCCACTACTCAATGAAGTTCTTGGTCTTAAGAAGCGGTTGCTATAATCTTTACCCTTGTCAGAGAACTTGGGGATGTGACCAGTAATTCGTTTGCAGCTTCCGGGATGCTACTGCACCCTCACGGTGGCTGATTATATTTTCAGGACATTCCCGAGAGCAGTATTATGAAATTTTGGTTAACTTATAAATATGTACAACTTAAAATACACTAAAATAGGAAGAAAAAACTCTAAAAAAATACTCTCAATGAACTCCTATGCAATAATATTGCAGTTATTTTATTTCTAATCTTCATCATAATAAAAATATACCTTTCTAAATGACAAGAAACATGTAAATAATATTCAAACATGACATCAGCTACATGTCTGCTTACCCCCGGAGCTAAATTGAAATGATAAGAAACCTTCCATTCGCTGTATTACAAACTTTTTAATAAGGTCCATGTTATAATATTTTTGTACCCTGAAAATATAATTCATGGATAATATTTTTATTCGTCGGACCTTTTCATAAGTATGTTAGTTTTTGTTTGTCGTACTGAACAAAAAGAGGATTTATACTAATGGTATGTCGAGGTTTGGATTTACATGTAGTTAAATGTGTTTTAATCTACGTTGCTTTTTTATGGCATAAGCCGGTAAACGAGCACACGGATCACTTGATGGTAAGCAATCGGCATCGCCCATGGACACCTGGAACACCAGAGGCGTTACAAGTGCGTTACCAGCTTTTTGTGGATTAGAAGTTTGAGGATTGTTGAAGATTCAGGGATTGGGGAGATTGGGGAACGGGAGGGTAATTGGGCCTCATCTTAATCTCTCGCTTAATCCCACTAATGTAAGCTAAGTTTTTTTTAATCCTTGAAAGGCAGTTGGCCGCCATCTCGCCTGGTGGTAAGTGATGATGTGGCCGACGATGGAGCACGCCTACCTATGAGCAACCTGTTCATTCGGGACTTGAAGACACCCAAGTTATATTTGTCGATACATTTTCTACTTCTTGAATAAGCGTGACATCAATTAGCAATCTCAATCATGATCATCTGACCTTTCAGTTTTAACCCACAAAAAATCCAAAATCTTAACTAAATAATTAAAAAACAGTTCAAATACAAGATAATTAAAAATTATACAAAAATACACAAACGCAAACCCACATCCACACTAAGCTAACGAAACACTTTTTCTTTTGTAAAAAGAACAAAAAAAAAAATATTTCGTAACGGTAAAGTTTTTAAGAAAAATAATTATAATGGCTACCTCCCTTTCAGTGGGGGAGGCGACCCTTTGTGAGGAGAATATCTTAAATAATTAAACCGCTTTTATTTTTACACAAACATTTTCGTAACAAGATTACGTTCCGCGATGATTACCTTTTGTATTTATTTACTTATTATTATTGTTCGGTAATTTTCTTCTTATCAACGGCTTTAGGTACATAGGTACTTAGGTACCTATTTATCTATGTATTTCGGTTTGGTTGTGTTGAAGTATATTAGATGAAAACACGTAGGTTTTAGTGAAGTAGGTAACCTGTGTTTGTCTGTCTCATACTAGCTTTTTTTAAGGGAGCAAAATCATCGGATGACTGCTCCCACCTGAGTGAGGCGGGAGGGAGTGTCAGACTCTTACTGACTAAAAACCACCCCGTTCCTACTCCTGCACGTCAAGCCGGAGCCCCGGTAACCCGTTAGGTTCTCCGCGACACCGTATCGGCATCAGCCCTATTGGGCCCCATCCGTGGTGGTCTGATGGCTCTTTGAGGAGCGTGTGAAATGCGTCGCGACGTACGCTCGGGTCTATCTTATACACGCTACACACCTTACAACTTAACTGTACACTGTGAAGTTTTAACTGTACAGTCAGACTGTACAGTAAAATCATAAGGAGCAAACAGTTGAACTATACAATTTTACTTGAAGTGGTATAAGGTGTATAAAATTTAATTGTACAATTTGACTGTACACTTAAAATGGAAGGTGTGTAGCCTGCATTACATGTATAGAAGAAGTACATACATAGTCAGTCAGGGTCAGGACCTGTTGACTATGATATAAATGATGATGAGTATCTATTAAACTAGATAGAAGAAGCTTTATGAATGACCAAATAATCTTCATGATCTGAGTTTAATATGTACAGTCTAATATAATCCAATCCTTCCATGGCTGTTTCATGAGTACTGGCGTCTATAATAGGATCTCATGTGGCTTGAAAATCTACCTTTGTTTGTATATGTACCGTACTTACAATAGGGTAGATGCCTAATTTTTATTTTAATGTCCGTCTGGTAGATCATTTTAAATCATTTTATTTTCTTACAGAAACGGATATTTTCGGGTCTTTCGACGACATATTGATTTAAAATGTCGTGTGACGTCACTTCTATGTACATTTTATACGTAAAAATGACGTTTTAGCCCCCACTCCTAAACTTTGATTCGTTTTATTTAAGTATTGTTTTATTATACGACAAAAATAAAAATAATACGTGTATAATATTTTTTCATTACCTAACTTACGGACTAATTATATTATTAATTTTCATACCCTGTCATCATCCCAATTATGAAAAAGAACTCTCGTAACAATTATCAATCTTGAATCCTTACTGGGGTCAATAAGCATTTTACCTAATCAGCATTGACTGAATTTCAAAAAGAGTTGGTACTGCGTAATACAGTAAGATGGTGGTTTCACTTAGATCAGACATCAGGTATGGTGCCTGGTGCTTCTTTCATGAAGTAGTCCAAATTCATTACTATTTGCTAAGGAAGGAAAATTGCATTAACAACAATGATGGCTACAGTTTTTCTTCTTCGAATATTATGCTAACTGACCTCTTAATTAAGATGGGTAGTTCCAAAGTCGATACAAGACACGTGCCTGATTTCTCGGAGTCACAATACGTAGTGACTAGGTAAGGATACCATACATACATATTAGTATTTCTCCCCTTCCAATAATAAATTACCTAATTAACCCTTTGAGTACCGTCATTATAGACACAATTAAAGAACAATAGGTTGCGGTCACCGGTGTCCTCGCAGTTTAATAGAAAATCATAATAAATTTCACTAACCTAATCAAAACATTCGTAGATAAAATCTTCAAAAACTTCATTTGAACACCTTAAAACTATCACCCATAATTCACAAGAACGCAACGGCAAAATATAAACAAATATTTAAAATAAATAAAAGAAAAACAGTGTTCCTTATTTAAAAAATAAAATATGGCGTCGCCCGTCGCGCAATGGCCGCGTTTCAGGACGGCCCGGCTGAAACTAACGGAGCGTCGCTGAAACAAATGCAATATAACTACATACAGCCTGGATTGTATCGATATTATAATATTGATGTTATTATAATAATCGAATAGTGACGTAATTCGATAATTACGTGTTACAACGTAATCAATTTTGTTTTAATCTCGATTTTACGGTAAAAGCGTAATTTTTACTTTCTTCGCTGTTTTTAAGCGAAATAATGAGGTATTCCGACTGTTACAAAATTAAATTACTAGTTAACCTATTCCGTGCATTCAGCTCTCTTTGGCCTAGTGCTCGCAAGTGCGATGAGGCTCGGGTTCAATTCCCGGGTCGGGCAAAGCATTACTGGGTTTTTAAATATTCTCAGTAGTAGCACGGAGTCTGGAATTGTGCTATATAGGCAATAGACTCTCCCCTATTACATGGGACTCATAACATAAAATAGTGAAAAGTGGGTGTTACATTATACAGTCGCATTAAGTGCCGTAATGTGCACCACCGAATATCTGTTTGGTGGCCCGGAGGTTTAACACGCCCGCTTCTCACGCATGAGGGTGCGGATTCGAAACTTACTAACGGCAAGTACAATGTGACTTTTTCCGAGTTATATGTACTTTCTAAGATTATTCAGACACCATTGACAAACGGTGAAGGAAAACATCGTGAAGAAACCTGGGCTTATAATTTCTAATTATAAGTTTGTGATCGCCAACCCGCATTGAGCAAGCGTGGTGATTAATGCTCAAACCTTCTCCGTGTGAGAAGAGGCTTTGCTCAGCGGTGGGCATTTATAGACTGTTGATGAATGAATATCTGTTTAGCATGTGTTCAACATTTGTTTAGACATTTAGATCACTTACATAAGTACTTTGATCACGTGTGACATGACAGTCATAATTAAGTATGTCTTAAATGAGAGGTAAGTTTGAAAAAATTTTACGTAATATACGTTGCCTCTCTTATACCTCTCTCCATCGCGCGTTGAGCTACTTTGAGCTTCTGTAGAAGGCCAGATGCAGGTGACGAGTGTTGTCGTTCGACGTGGAGGACTAAGAGAGAGGGTGGGCTTTGTCTAGCGGTGGACGTCTTCCGGCTACTGATGATGATGATGATGATGATGATGATATTTGTGTCTCGAAAATAATTTGACAGACGTCTAATTCAATTAACGGTAAGTACCTAAAGCATTTCATCGAATTAAGAGCATTTATAACTTTAAAAGAATACTCTGAAACAAAAGCTTTACTAAACTTCATCTGAATTTCAATAGAAGGAAAATCATTGGCTTTCCGTTTACCGACTAAATTGAACAATACTTTATTCTCAGCTATTATAAACCTTTTTTGTTTAAATATACCTAAGTATAATACATAACTTGGGTATCGGTAATTTTTAGAAAAATATACATTTTTGAAATAGCGCTGCGTTTAGATTTATAATAGGTAATTTGTTTTTAGAACATTAAACATAGCTAATAAGCTGTGGTTAAGGTGGTGTTTAAGAATTCTGAGATGTCAATGTGTAAACAAATATGTAAACGGTAGGTATGGTAAGCAATCGGCGTCGCCCATGGACACCTGGAACAAGATGCGTTACAATTGCTTACCGGCCTTTTGTGGATTAGGAGTTTGATGATTGTTAGGATTCAGGGATTGTAGAGATTAGAGAGGGGGTATAATTGGGCCTCCGGTAACCTCATTCACACGACGGATGGAACACAACGCAAGCGTTTCCTGCTCGACCGTGATATCACCCCTATCCGTGCCAAAAATGACTCTCCCACACTAAAACACGATATCCTGACCATTGTTTCAAATTCTAGCATTAAAACGTAGTTAATTGTGACTGACTCGAAAGTTAAGTTTGTATCCAAACAAAACAGTGAAAAAATATCGTGATTAAAAAATTCAGAATTATGATTAATCATCAATAACATGTCAAGCGTCTACTGATTCGATCGTAGTCATCCAATACATCTACATTTCAAAACAGTATTCACAAATATCTTTTATTTATTTCAGACATGGCCTTGCTATTTAAACGCGATAATACGAATACATTTCTTTAGGTATATACTCACAACAGGAAAATATGAATCTAAGAAAAACTGCTCCAATGTGTGCGTGCTACTTATATAAAAAAATTGTATCTGTATTATCTACTCCTAAAGTTTATATTGTAAGACACTCACACATGGACATTCGTTCCAAGTAAGATAAGTAATGGGTTTGTGAAGTATTTTCGTAGTTGTTATAGTGTGCGTGAATAAGCACACATTTGTAAGATTTTCCGCGTGTCTACGAAGTTCGGAGGGTGTGTTTGCATATGTGTGCGCGCCACGCCCCGAGCTATGAGCGCCCTCGGTGACGCCGGCGGCTCCGGCTCCCACGAACAAACACGTAACTGCACATCTTAAACGCGTCGCAAGACAGAGCAGAACAAAATAAACTATTGCAGAATTATCAAAATTAATCTTGTTCCCACAACAATCATTGTCTGTATTTCCTGCGTAATCTCTCAGATCATAAAAGCCTTGAAGAAATAACCTACAATGTTCACGTATGTTCTTTCATTCATACATCGCTTCCAGGCACAAACAACAGGTGTTCAGACCGGAATATTATTTGTATGAGAAAATGTAAGATCTCACTGAACAATCAACAAGCATAAATTAAACGTAAAAGAAATTGTAAACCTTAACAATATGTCGGTGTTGTAAAGTCAATAAAAGTTTTGAAATAAAGTAAACAAAATATAATGCTTGCTATTCCGCTCTAGTTACGCCTTTTTGTGGCAGCTGCGTCATCGTTTACAGTAGACATAGGGCGGGCTACTGTTCACAGCCTGCGGCCTTCCTGACCAATCACAGTGCTTCGAGCTATGTTGCTCTCCTTTTCACTCCCAACCAAACCCGTATCCGACCATCCTTGTTACTTCCCCCGGCGAAAATCCTAGCAATTGGAAATTATTTCTCAATTACCAACTTTAAAGCAATACCGTAAAGCTCACAATTGTTCAAACAGAGGCGGTCGCTTCAGGCATTTTGCACCCACAATAATGTTTATTTGATATCGAGCGTCAGGCAGGCGACGATTTTCAAGTTCAGATTTGCCATCCGAACGATTGTGAACCTTATTCCTTAAGCTGTTAAATCTAGACGATCGAAGCATTCCAACGAATTGTATTTACGTGTGCAATGCTGGCATTTTCATTGTTACAATACTCGAGAGAGTTTAAGAGGAAATATTTTCGACTTTATAGCAGAAGTTCAGAGTTCAAAATTCGTTGTGAATTTTGGAGAGTTATAAAGTTCTGGAGTTGGGTAAGTGGAACGCCCAAGGCAAAAGCTATTTGCGATGACAATTTTGCGAGCGTCGGCGAACGAAATATGCCTTTTATTCGTACTAGAGCCGGGATTAAGGCTCTAAAACGGAATTGCTGTCAGAGGGAGCTTTGTTGAAATTTGCGAACTACACGTACACGTTCGCAGTTACATCTTTTTGCGACGAGCGCGATGTTGTGGTTGCGTTTAAAAATCATGCAGCTTTATGAATGAGAGTTTATTTTACAGTTTTGTCAAAGTTACTCCGTTTATTGTATGCTTTGTTCTGTATTTATTTATCAATTCGAATTTCGAGGACTTTAGCTGACGATGGTTTAACGTTTTACTTAAGTATTTGATGAGATTTTTTTTATTCTCCTTATTTATTTTTTTTGTTAGTGGATTTTTGTCCATATGGATACGTCTACCCCATCGTACCTTATCCAGCTAAATATACTCTATATAAATGAAAAGGAATCATTAACAAGGTATGACATATAATAAAAAGTTATGTCACTCTCACCAGTATTTGCTAAGATAGATTTTCAAAAAGTTTTCCTACCGTTGTTGTCAATGTTGATCCACTAATAAGATACTGTAGTTTAATTTGATTTCAGCCTCGTATTGTATCGAAGAGCTTGGCTGAAGTGAAGTTTTTATCAAAAACTAAACTCCATCTTAGCCTGGCCACTATAACCACTTCGGGATGGGGTCCCTTAGTAACCTTTTCAAAGATTGGTTCTGGTCTCATGAATGGGGTACTTACCTATATACCTCTATATTTTGTCGCTACTATAAGTTAGGTAGGTACCCATAATGCTGGCGTTTCCTACATTTAAACATAAAGTGCAGACTGTACAGTAGACATGTAAAAAAATTAAAACTTTCTCAGTCTGAGAATTAGAAGCGAGTGCACAGTTAATGAGAATGGCGACAAGACTCCCGTATAATTTCTTTTTTGCTATGTGAACCTCCTTGCTGTTTAATATACCTATTTTTGGGACTAAATAGGTTTTTTCTTTAAACTGTCAAACACCAAGCGGTCACCGGTGACCGCAACCTATTGTTCTTTAATTGTGTCTATAAATACGGTACTCGACGAGTTAAGGGGGGAAAATCGTCGAATGTCTTCTTCCGCCTGGGTGAGGCGGGAGGGAGTGTCAGACTCTTACTGACTAAAAACCACCCCGTTCCTTCTCCTGCACGTCGAGCCAGAGCCGCGGTTACCCGTTAGGTTCTCCGCGACACTAAATAGGTATACAGTTCCTACTTGTGTAAGTATCATTCAGGAAATGAATGTTTTTAGGATTGGTGTTTGTTTAGTACCTACAGGGTTAAGATAATTTGATTGCTGATGACAAGGACGTAGATAATCACCTAGATTGGAATGATTGAAGCACCAAAATGTCAGTGGTGTATTTATGTGTGTGTGTACTTGCAACACCGTAATGTATGAAGTGTAATGACGGGCCATGTCACGGGACAGATGTCCTTCGTATCAATGTGTGTGTATTCTGCGTGTAATTCGATAGTAGCCGGGTGCCACAGTCGTTGTTTCAAGAGACAACGACTGTGGCACCCGGCCGGTTTTCAACGTCCTTGGCGTCCAGGGCACTGGGATTTTTATTTAAGGGGGGAAAATCATCGAATGACTGCTTCCGCCTAGGTGAGGTGGGAGGGAGTGTCAGACTCTTACTGACTAAAAACCACCCCGTTCCTTCTCCTGCACGTCGAGCCGGAGCCCCGGTTACCCGTTAGGTTCTCCGCGACAGGGCACTGGGATATACTGGGATATATATGACATTACAGGACCTACATAACCTAGATTTCAGACACGTTCCGATTTTTAGCCAAAAAGGGTACTTATTGAGAATCAAGGTGGGAACAAAACAATGACAGTTAAGAATGTATACGACATTTTTAAATACATTGATTTCTGCGTAGGAAGATCCTATGTCTTATCTAGCGGCTAGATTGGACATAGGATCTTCCTACGCAGAAGTTTTGGGGCAAGATTCTAGCCCCAAAACCACGAACATAACGCTGACATCTAATCAGTATGGAAATCAGTGCCGACTTCTCGGAACAAGGAAACTTTCCAAACGAAAACCAAAGAAAAACAATAAGGAAAGGAAAAGAAAAATTAATAAACCTGTCGCTGGCAGACCTGAGGATTTCAAATAACATTATAATGACGAACACCGTCACTCTTATTTCGATACTAACAAGGTGCAATTTCCTTTGCAACCCCTAAAGATATACAGATTCCCTCCAGACCAATGTTTCGCTTCTATTAAGAATTCGTACAAACACGGGGCCCCTCTGAAAAAAAATATAATTTGCAATAACAAGTCCGTTTTGATTTCGGCCTCCCTCCTGTGTACTTTGAACTGAGGTATACAACTGTACAATGTTAATGTACATTTACATATATGTATACTTTTTTGAAGAGAGGAAAACAATACAGGGTTTTGAATTTAGAAGGAATATGTTTTTTTTTCGTCGTGGTGGCCCGGAGGTTTAAGACGCCTGCTTCTCATGCATGAGGGTGCGGGTTCGAAACATACCAACGGCAAGTACCAATGTGACTTTTTCCGAGTTATATGTACTTTCTAAGATTATTTAGACACCACTGACAAACGGTGAAGGAAAAACATCGTGAGGAAACCTGGACTTATAATTTCTAATTATACGTTTGAAATCGCCAACCCGCATTGAGCAAACGTGGTGATTAATGCTCTAACCTTCTTCGTGTGAGAAGAGGCTTTGCTCAGCAGTGGGCATTTATAGGCTGTTGATGATGTTTTTTTTTATATACGAGTTTTCTTTCGGCAGTTTGCACTGACTGACGCAAGACTGCACGATTGGCGCGGTGGCTGGGCAACCGCGCCAACCGTGCAGCGGGTTCGATTACCACACGGAGCAACTCTTTGTGTAATTCACAAATTGTTGTTTCGGGTCTGGGTGTCATGTGTATGTGATCTTGTATGTTTGTAAACGCACCCACGACACAGGAGACAATCCTAGTGTGGGGCAACATTTTTTAAAAAGACAAAAATACAATAAGTTTCACTTTGGTTCAGTTTTGGGTAGGTTACTAAAGTAGGCGTATATAATGCCTTGTTCGCACTATGCTAGTATTTTAGTCGAGTCGCGAGTATTTAGTAACTCTCTCTCGCTTCGATTTTGGGACAGAAGCGAGAGCAGTATACTAAATACTTGCTACTTAACTAAAATACTAGCATAGTGCGAACAAGGCATAAGCGATAAAAGCTAAAAGGTCGAGGAGATTATTAAATAAATAAATACATCAACATTTATTAGCGGTTCATAGAATTAACACAGTGAAGCCCGGGCTCTTGTACTAGGTATCCCTGTATCACAAGAGCCAATTAAACAAAGATTGTAGAGTATAATCTATGCAGATTAAACTGTCAAACACCAAGCGGTCACCGGTGACCGCGACCTATTGTTCTTTAATTGTGTCTATAAAACCGGTACTCGACGAGTTAAAACGAATTACACTGTAAGGGTTTTGAAATTAGAATCCCACCACAGCGTGAATTTCAATTCATTTGTGGTGAGTGTGCCTTCCGCATATCTACCTCTACTGAAATTCATGACACCAGGGCGCTTACTCTTGAATCCAATTCCGATCGATCGACATTGACATTGTCAAATTTCGTACTCTTGAATTGCAACACTAGCGCCCATTGCATCCGTATTGCGAGGATATTGAATGAACTAAATAGTATTGAGTTTTGGCTTTATATTCTGTACTCTGAATGCTACTTTAACACCTACGATAGGGGTTATATAGTTCTGACATTAAATAATTACTGAGATTTTATTGGATTGAAATTGCATTGACATAGAGATTGGTTACAAGAGTAAACACCCAGGTCCGAGAAACCGTAAGTTTCCGTCCGACCGTCATGCATGATAAGCGTCTTAAACCTCCGGGCCACCACGACATTAAATCACACTTACAAAAAAATTGTCTAATTTTGTTTTTTTTCACAAAAGTTGGCATCAGCCACTATATTCGTTACACCTCTAGCGATTCGTTTCACGTTGATTTTTGTACAAAACGCATCAATTTGCAACCTGCAGTTTTACCACGAGGATTTTGATTTCACGGTCGTTTTTATAACATTAAATAAAGGTATGCTATTGCTATGAAAACGAATTCAATTGCTTGAGAATATTGTCAGGTGATTTGTTACATAAATGTGAGTAAGTTCGTCGTGCAAGGCTTTTTGTTGACAATTGATTTAATGGTTAAGTAAAAACGCGAGTTACTCACGTAAATATACTAAGAAAAGCTCTACTAGTTTCGAACCACAGAGGAGTTCTTCCTCATGAGCAGCGTGCGCGTTTTTACTTAATTTAGTATGTCTCACGATAGTTATTATAAAAACATGATTGAATTTTTTTAATTTATGATAATGTGTAAGTAGATTTGTATTTGTCTGAACTTTAAAAGATGTTCTGATGACCTCTGAGTTCGTTTTGGCATTTCTTCTCAGAATAGTACGATAGGAAATGCCTCTAAAGATTGAAAAATGTGGCAAGTGTTGCAAATAACAAATTGTTTTATTTTATTTGCGACTTTATTTTATATATCGACTCGCGACGCCTCATTGGCCGAGTGGTCGCAAGTGCGAATGCCGGTTAAGGGGTCTCGGGTTCAATTCCCGGGTCGGGCACAGTATTACTGAGTTTAAAAAAAAAATGTGCCCGGTATATGGCAATAGGCTCACCCCCTATTAGGTACATGGGACTCATAACATAAATAGTGAAAAGTGGGTGTTACATTATACAGTGGCATAATGTGCACCTCTACCTACCCCTTTGGTGATAAAAGGCGTGATGTTATGTTATGTTAGGTTTATTTTATTTCTGTTTAAATTCAACAATCAAAAAGACTAATAAAACTTTAACTTTAAAATAGTCGACGTGCTAATCGATTAATTGCTAGACTCTATTTATAGACACTTCAAATTAACTCAACTTTACCTCCAATAACTTGAATAACACTTGAAACGATTATAGATATCAAAGTTCAGGTAGCTTAAACCTTTCGCACAAATAATTGATTTCATGCTCGATATATCGATCCGATTCGATTCAAGGCTGAATGAGCATAATATCTTCGTCAATAAAAAAATTAAAGTATTGTCTGTGCGTGGGTGAGTATTTTGTCAATATGAAGAATGGAGCTTCAATAGTGGTATGTTTAGTTTTGATTTTTTTGAAAAAACGAAGTAAGGCCTGATTTATTTTTGCAATGTTGTTCATTGTGGTACGTTAAGTGGTTCATTGTTAACTTTTGTGAAGCAAAGCGTGACGAATGTGCAGGACCGCTCCATCATAACACTGGCTGTTCACATTTTAGTATTTTATCTCTTTTTGAGTCTGCAAAAAGTTTTGTTGACATCGTGAGCTTTTAAAGAAATGCTTCAAAAAGGCATTAATTTTTTTGGTAACAATGAAAGAGGAAAAGAAACTACAAGTGAATTTGCAAGTCTAAACAAGTTACACTTTCTTTTGACTCCGTGTATTTATATAGGTACTAGCTTTTACCCGCGGCTTCGCTCGCGTCACAAAAGGATAAAAGTGTAGCCTATGTGACATATAACAATACACACAGCGCCATCTATACCAACGCTTTTGTTTTTTCTCGGGAATATCAATTTTTCCGGGTTATAAAGTACCTTATTATTTAATCCGGACTTCTAACTTTACGTCTGCAAAAATTCAAAGCAATAGGTTGAGTAGTTACGGCGTGAAGGTGGAACAAACAAACAAACAAACTCACTTTCAGATTTATAATTATTAGTAAGGATACAAATAGAACGGTACAAAAATCCAATTACACTACTCAATACAATACACAAACAATTGAAAGAAACGATACATTTAAAAACTGAATCATTATTAGATACCATAGTTCATTCATCTCTTTCGCAAAACTTCAAGCATTCCGTCAAAAATAATATTTTTTCACTAGAAAACATGTCACACTCTGGCGTTGAATCCAAGAATCGGTTTAAAAGTTTAATCGCAATGCGAAAATTGACAATGATAACGAAAGTGTAATAAGCAAAACATTTGTTTTTATAATAACTATCGTGAGACATACTAAATTAACCAAAAATTACGAGTTACTCACGTAAATAGATACTGAGGAAAATAGGCTGCGTGGCATCGCCGCGACCGCGCACGCTGCTCATGAGGAAGAGTCCCTCTGCGATTCGAAATTAGTAGAGCTTTTCTCAGTAGATAATTATATTTACTTGAGTAACTCGTAATTTTTAGTAAATTCAGTAAAACATTTACCTACTCGACCTAAACTCTGAAGATTATTATTTATTTATTTATTTAGTCTTTAATGTACACAATAGCACATAAGGCGAACTTAATTCCATATGGCATTCTCTACCAGTCAACCTTAGGGTTTAAGTAGAATATCTGCGGAAACTAAGAAGAAGATCTGTAAATTGTGCACCTACTCGATCAAATTAATCCCAAAACCAAGAATACGGTAGTCGCCAGTTAGTCTTTAACCAAATTGCTCTTGAGCCTAGAGCACAATAAGATAAAACGGGAGTAAATGCCTACCTCTATCTAAGATACGAAACTTATTTACTTATTCGCGAATTCGGAGGAAATATCGTAAATTGTAATTCAATACTTTTATTGAAATGTCAAAAACGATATTTTTCTATGAATTTAGTATTGGATCGCAACTTATGACGTCAAGTCGCGGAGAACCTAACGGGTTACCGGGGCTCCGGCTCGACGTGCAGGAGAAGGAATGGGGTGGTTTTTAGTCAGTAAGAGTCTGACACTCCCTCCCACCACAACATCCAGGCGGGAGCAGTTATTCAAAGATTTTCCACCCTTAAAAAAAACTTATGACGTCATCATATTTCTTCGTCAAATTGCATACTTATTTCCTTAAAATTAGCGAGAAAAAATCCAAAAGTAGGTAAATTGTCAAATCAATGGATGAGAGTATGATTATTTTTTAATTATTTATTGCATTAAAAAGTTGAATCAATTTATTTTAAACCTAGTTAACTAGCCAATTACACGACCTTTCCTTGATACCTTCATAGACTCACGCATTCTACTTAGGATACTCATTTAACAACTCACAAGAAGTCATCATCAAGAAAATATTTCAAAACTAAAACATCTTAGTTTCTCCACGGGGTACAGAGGGCAGCACAAGTTGCGTTACGTCTCCGTTAAATTATTCAGCTGTCATTAGTCGTTCCTTTGCGCGCTCCGTACACAGCATTGTTCGAGCGACCTCCTGTCTTGTATGGCGCCCTGGTACTTGGAGCAAGCAAACAGTATGGTGCTATTAGTTTGATGTTGAAGTTTTTAACATATGTTAAGTATTTTAAGGGTTTTTACATACACTCTTCGTTGGTTTTAAGGGGTATTGAGAAGCAGGTTCAACGTTCCTTAAATAAGTGATCAGTCAACAATTGGGTACTTTCCTTAATAAAATATAAAATAATTCGACTGTTCAATACAATACAATATTAAAAATAACCACTTTCATTATTCGATTTTATGACTAACTTAATTTTAGTTTTTTTTCAGCACATTTTTAACAAATAAGTATGTTGTTTCACGCAAAAAAAGTGACGTCACTATACACAATCTCATACAAAATTCATAGACAACTGTCGTTTTTGACAGTCCAAAAAGGGTATTGAATAGTTGGAAAGTACCCAATTCCCGAGGAACTTTAGTTGAGGGCTTTATAACTAGGATGCGTAACTTGAAGCTAATTGTAGATTGATTTCCGTGTAGAATAAAAGGTGTACCGTCACCATTAGGTGATGAATGAAGTAAAGCATGAATGATATATGATAAAACAAAAAAGATAAGGTTAGGGAAATTTTAAGAATTCAGAAAATTATAATATGCTGACGCTGAGAGGAACTAAGTAGAAAACACTGTATCAAGAATGGTAGATACGTAGGTAGGTAGTGGTTATTTTAATATTACAAACAGACACTTCAATATCTGTATAGATTTATTTCATTAATTTTAGGTAAATACCTCCGACAGGGCTTACCTACACCGTCGGCATCTATACATAGGTATTTTTTTTTAAGAGGGAAAATCATCGAATAACTGCTCCCACCTGGGTGAGGCGGAAAGGGAGTGTCAGACATCTATACATAGGTATAGGTACCTCTCGTCTATGATCGTTCGCTCATCCCGCCAAAACAATTGCACCAACATCATAATAATACAGCAATCTAATATCATTATCATAATTTAAATACAGAAGAGGCAAAGGCACGAGTGCAAGGAGCCGCGCATCCGTGTCGCGACTGCGTTAACATCGGCATAACGGCACAAATTGATTTGTGCGCGCCACATCGCGCGAGGTTATAATTTTCGCGCCACGCTGAGCGCGAAGCCATGCTGTGCTGCCAACATTACAAATATGTAATGTTTGCCTTGCCGATAGATTCTCTACTACGACGATAAAAATGTAGTAATTTTAGTGTTTCTTATTTTTCATTCATGTTTATTAAAATATGAAGGAGTTTGTAGTGATTTTTTTTTAAATTTTTATGCGCAATAAGACACGTGCATTTCTGATGATATCCTCATTTCAAATTACTTATTGGGTAAAGTATTTTTCTATTTTCATATCAAACATTAAATTTCTCCGTTATTTCACACTCTTCCTCACCAAAATGTCACTCTTTCTCGTTTTATTATTATTTTAATTGTTCTTTTATGTTATTTTTTTTTTTTGAGTAATATGACTGATCCATGCTGCAGGGATTTATATTGCAATGTAATTTATGATTATGAAGACATTCAAATACAATGTAAATTGTTTATTGAATAAATGAAATGAAATCTTTATAACAAACAATACCCATAATTTTCGGTAAACAGAAAAGGTAAATAACAATAAACTGCAAAACAAAAACACCAAATGAGTTTCCCTAACTCCTTTCTACTTGATTGTAACATTTGTTACACAAACCAAACATTTGCCTAAATATAGAAAGATCACTTAATTTAATTACCAAATGGATACATTCGCAGGCATTATAGGATCCCATTCTCCCTTTGTGCAGATCAAAAGCTACGGACGACAGACCCTAGTGGTCCTGTTCGTGACGTCACTTTGTGAGCTTATGACCCCAGTCTCGGGCGTGTTCGTTTCACGACAGCTTTTGTTAAACGACTTACCATACAGTCACGTGTAGAGGTAAATGTAGAAGCGTTTGTTTTGCATTGGACATTCACATTACAATAAACTAAAATCAAAATGGCGTAAAATAAACGACTTTTTAATAAATAATCTATGGTATCAATCATTCAGCCAACGAAACAAAAAATAAGTTCTAAATTCAAATTTCAAAACGGTGAATTATTTCTCTATTTCGAAAATAGATTATTGTTAGCCATTTTAGGTCGATCGCCTGACAAATCTAGGTATATTTCCACGCTGATATGTTAAAGTAGCCACATTATACTGCTGCCGGGCCGCATGCTGGGCCCCGCGACTGATATATACGTCCGCGACACGACAACACTTCCATACATAAAGATCTACACATATAGAAAGTTTTAGAACGAATTCTAGAACATCTAGAAATTATTGGGGACAATTATTGGGAATTGTCAAGAAAAAATACCAAAACAGATGAAGACGATCTTGGTATGCACATTCGTGGCTCATCATCATCGTATGACTCTGTGGTTCAATTTCCATTACTCCATATCATCACTTTAGCCGATAATATTTAGATATTTATTATATTATAACCTTCGTGAGACATACTTAATAATAATAATAATAATAATATTCTTTATTGTACACCACATAAACACATAGGACAAACAACAATTAATATAGTGCACAATGGGCGGTCTTATCGCACAAGGCGATCTCTTACAGACAACCTTTGGATGGAGCTGTAATAGGAGTTAGATATGGGTCGTCAAGTGTACAAGTTAAAGACTTTAAAAGAAAATAATAATAATAATAATACAGTGTAAACCATAATATGTATAAATAAAATATATATATATATATATATAAATAAATATATGTATGTATATGCCTACATAAAAGTTATAATAAATAACTAAATAAATAAGAATAAAATAGAACATAATACATAATGGTGTGTAAGTGTGCGTGTGTGCGTTTATGCATGTATGTGTACGTGTGTTACCATGTTAAGTAGGAGACAAGAAAAAACTATAAAGTTAGATAAAATTCTTTAACTAGTTTTTTAAATTGTGAAATGGTTTGAGCTCGCCTCACTGTAATCGGTAGAGCATTCCACAACCGTGCTGCTTGTATTGTATAGGACTTGTCGAAAAATGTAGTGGAATGCAAACAGACGTTTAATTTCAAGCTCTCCGATGATCTCAAAAACTTCGTATGTGAGTTGCCAAGGTACGTAAAACGCTCTTAGATAAAAAGGGGTAGTGGGATTAAAGACATTGTATAGAAGTGAAAGAATGTGAGTATTCCGGCGAAGGCGAATAGGCAGCCATTTGAGCTTATTGCGGAACTCGGAGACATGGTCATATTTGCGCAATCCAAATATAAACCTGATAGAAAGATTTTGAAGGCGCTCAAGCTTGTCTAATTGTTCTTGGGTGAGATCAAGATAGCTGGCATCAGCATAGTCGAGGATTGGTAAAGATAGGGATTGTGCTAATGCAATTTTAGTAGTAGTGGGCAAGAAATTTCGAAGACGCCTCAAGGATCCCGCCGAGGCAAACATTCTGCGACTGACCTCCTGCATCTGTTTAGACCAGGAGAGAGTACTGTCAATATAAATCCCCAAGTTCTTGACTTCGTAGGAAAAAGGAATTTTTGTGTTAAGCAGAGATACTTGGGGAAGAGTAGACCAGTCAATTCTGGAGACAGCCCTTGAACTGCCGACAACCGTCACCTGTGTTTTGGATGGGTTAATACGCAGGCCATATTTCATGCTCCAATCGCTAATTCGTGCCATGTCGCGGTTAATTAGAGCAACCGCATCTGGTAATTCATGAAGTGAAGCTTGTGTGTAGATCTGCAGATCATCGGCATAGAGGTGGAAGGAAGAAGAGAGTTCTTTAGAGATAGAGTTGATAAATAGGGCGAAGAGTAAAGGGGATAGAACACCACCCTGTGGCACACCAGCAGCAGTACAACACCAAGAAGAATAACGATCGTCAAACTTAGTTAATTATTAAGTATGTTTTTCGGCTTACTCACGTAATTCTTAGACGAGGAACTCGACTAGTATCAAGCCATACTAGAGGCTCATATTCATGAGCAGCATTCCGCGACAGTCACCGTATCGATGGTAGTAGATAGAAAATCAAGGTTTTAGACAACTATGATTACATTTTCTATTTCAAGTCTCCTAAGCTTAAATAAACTCAAAATCAAACTAAAAACACAATAAAAGTGTTTAGTTTGACCTTCATAATCATAAAGTCTGTTTGAATGAAGAAGAATTGAAAAAGATATTTTAAACCAACACAACTAGAAATGACTACTGAGGACGTACCAGTACATTACTTACATTTTGCACTTATCCTCAGTAGCTATTTGCTGTCTGCAAAACGATCGTAATACATATATAATATGTATGTCTTATACTAATGTAGACTACATACTTAAGGTATATCTTACGACCAAGAGAATAAAATCAAGAAAAAATATGGAAGGTAATCCTGATACCCGTATTACGTATACTGTGCTAAACTTCCAGCAATACAGTGTACCTACTCAGTGTCAATCCCATTGATATGTCAAAGAAATTGGAACAATTTTATCTTACTAACAAACTATCAATTTTTTTTGACGTGAAACAACGCTTGCTTTGTGTTTCGTCGTGTGATTGAGGTTACTGGAGATCCAATTACCCCCGCCCGTTAAACCTCCAACAATCCTCAAGTTCTTAATCCCATAAGGCCGGTAACGCACTTACAACGCCTCTGGTGTTCCAGGTGTCCGTGGGTGACGCCGATTGCTTACTATAAAAAAAACTCAATACCGGCTCATACTATTAAAAAAATTAAGTAACAGAGATGTACAGAAGACTTTAATTTACAGAAATTGACAAATCAAATCGTTTTGTCATCATTGCCTTTAGCAGCGTCGCTTAAAACAGATTTAAACTTCTCTAAAAATAAACTAAGCGGTAATTGCCTTAATATAAAAAAATATAAGTATTATTATTAAATATTGCATGATGATGAACAAAGCCTTATGACGCCATCTTGTTATTCAATTACATGGCGGGAAACACTCGTAAAGATGTACCATTTTATTTGACGAGATAAAACGTAATTTTATTTGATTAGCTTACGTTTAATAAGCTTCGTTATCAATTAGTTTAATTTATCATTGTGTAGACACTGATAGTTATAGTTTCCTCCTTTCAAAGTGGTCGACTAAATAGACAAATTACAGCATCCATTTCTAGCAATGTCTTAATCTTCAAATGATAATCTTCTTTGAAATCAGATTTTGACAAGGTGTTCAAGTGGGCAGGTTTCCTTTGAGGTATGTCTAATAATAGTCCGTTTGATATTATCGTCTGAATTGCTGACAGAGGTAATAAGATAACTACGAATATTTAGACACATTTTCGTAAATAGATAGAGAACCAAATTCGTAATAATAAACTATCTCAATTGTAGTACGACTTAAAGCTCTTGTCCAAGACCCTTTATAATTTTGATTGTCAGATAGGGCTAATCATTATTCTCATCGTTTAATCCTACACTGAGTGTAGAATTGTTTTTGTGGCCACGACTTTTGAAACATCACAAAACATTATTAAAGCGTGTCTATCTACTGCTATATACGCGTAAGAACCTTTAAGAACTTATATTATATTGCTTACTACAAATATATCCCTTTAAAAACAGAGTCCTGTACTTCTTCATGACGTTTTCTTGAAAAAAGGAACTCTACAGCTTAGTGTCTTTTTAACACTGTGTTCAATATTCAATGACACTTTTATATCCTCTCGCGACTCCCCATACATCTTCGTACTTTACCGAACTATATATCAATATGTTTTTAACATTTTGCGCATGTCCAGACACATGTACGGTGCACACGCTACCGGCCCACGCTGCGCTCATGCGCCTCACCGGATAATTGAATTCCTGCCATTATACTTATAATGTTCGTATTAATTTAGTCAGAACCATGAAATATACACATGTTCGACTAGCAGACTTTATGCAGAATTCAGTTTTGATGTCAAAAAAATCGATTAATTAATCTCCAGGCTGATGAATATGGATTTATTTTCTTAATTAGCGTTGCACGGAAATGAAAATGGCGGTTAATGTCAACCTTTGTTCGTAAAAGCTCGATTAATTGTGCGTCATGCCTGACAATAATATATCACATCTCATCAGTGATGTGTAATTCTTACAGTCAGTGAAGACTGTACAATCGATGAGTTGGATACCTAATATTGCCTTATTTAACTGAATATGAAGTCCACAAACTTGACCAATGAAGCAGTCATTGACATAGTTAATTAATCAACTACCTACCTAAGGTTAATCTTCATTCAACCAACGAACCAACCGAAATACCTTTTGTATGTGAGTTATGGTTTCGGCAGTCGTAAGTCACAACAAATGGAGAAACTTTAGACGTAACGTAACGACTTTAGATGTTAAGTAAGTAAAAACGCGGGTTACTCACGTGAATATACTGAGAAAAGCTCAGTGAGCTGCGCGACGTCGCCGCGACCGCGCACGCTGCTCATGAGGAAGAACCCCTCTGTGGTTCGAAACTAGTAGAGCTTTTCTCAGTATATTCACGTGAGTAACCCGCGTTTTTACTTAATTTAGTATGTCTCACGATAGTTATTATAAAGACTTTAGATGTTTAAGTAAATCGTATGACTTAACATCAGAAAGCCCGAACGCCTAAATCCTTCCATTTAAATCAAGTGCTACGCCCAACACTAGAGCAACAAGGAAGTCAATCAAATTAATTCGTTATAAATTTAAAATATTACAAACCTGTACTAATAAATAATAATTGACATGTTTCCTGCACCGTCCAAGGAAGTTCTCGTTAAAATGTTCAATTTATTACCCATGTAGCTCCCTAGCGAACGTTTTCACACACCATTTGACAGCTAATTTTTAGTAAACACTGCCATCTGTCGACTGCGTAGTGAACTGTAAGTGTTGAGTAAAAAACTACAACATGAATTATTCAACGTCCGCTTGAGTCTGGTACATCACTATTAGCTTGTCGATAATGGTTTAATATAAAAGGTGTGGTATAAAATTGGATAGAAGTCTTGTGAAGTGTTAAAGGTATTATGAATTAGAGGACCCACTTAAAAAATGAAACACCATTGAAAGGGGCATCTTCCATAAAAGTAATTTTCGAATACTTGTGGATCGATAAAATTTCACTTCATTCCTCTTGTAAAAGTAGTTATTGAAAGAAACCAAATAAAGTAATGAGAGGTGCTATAGAAGAAGATCACTTAAATAAATGAATAGTCTTTTAGTTACGGAACTAATCAAAGGTAGTTCAAGAAAAAATATCTCAACAGCGAGACACTAAAGGAAGTCATTCTGAGTTTCATTTTCTACAGGCGGAACCCTTACCCAAAAAACATTCCGAAAATATCGATACAGTATGTCACATCCCTTTGTATAGTACTCGAAACGATGACAGATGGCAAGCCGCCGGCGACACAACCGCGATCATATTCATATTTGACATACACTACACTAGTCTAGTCAAAACCCCATCTTCATTTATTTTAAACAACTACCAACTCTATTCTTTACCAATTAAAGTTGATTTCAGAATAATTAAAATCCCCCTAAAGGTCATAAGTTTTTGCAAATCTTCAGTGTAAATCAATCTTTAGGTGTTAGTGTTAAAGTTGGTTTTGTAATATCTCTAAATTCTTCCGTGTTCTGGACCAGAGCATACGTTAATTCACAAATCTGTAGGAATCATTGTACAAGGGAGTTTTGACTGCGTTTGATTGATTGGAGAATGAAAAAAGGGTCGAAAATAGAGTCATTTGTTTTAGAACACTGAGATATTTCCGGTTAAAATTGTGGTTTTGTCATACATAGGTAAGTAACGTTTAGAAGGATAGTAAATACCATTAAATTATTAAACAGGTTCAAAATTAATTTTAGTATTGTCCCAAGAAAAGTTGCGAAGAGAAAGTGTCAACGCATTTTGTAGATTGACCACTATCATAACAGTGGTATTAGGTCATTTTGAATAGGAACAAATCAAGCCAGATGCAGACCTTTGAAAGTTTATGACCAATAGCAAAAAAAACTAAATATAAAAACATCGCTGGTTGATACTTCTAATCAAATTAGCCAAAACAAAAAAAGAATAAAACTAAAGTCAACTAAAGACACATCATAATCGACACCAGTAAAGAACGTTGATAATCAAAAAACAATAATCATCACTATCGAAATGATGAAGTCTCCCCACATTATTAATTTCCCAATGTAACCACTAGCGGTATTCAAACAGTACTCCAAACCAATCCAATATCATCAATCGAGTTTCAACTTTATTTATTTTACGATAAAGTCTAAAATGTGATAGCTAGATGGGGATAGGTTGAAGTTCTTAAAAGAGGGTGACATACTATGAGGGTGATCATAACGATTATGCACATCACAATGAAAAACGCGTTATGCATGAATGAGACAAGGTTTATAAAGACATTAGTAACATTAGTACTTTTTTTAAGGGGAAAATTCATCGAATGACTGCTCCCGCCTGGATGAGGCGGGAGGGAGTGTCAGCCTCTTACTGACTAAAAACCACCCCGTTCGTATTCCTGCACTTCGAGCCGGAGCCCCGGTAAACTAGGGACTAATTAGTTAGATTCTCTAATACACGAATACTGAAAAGCTACGCAATTTTAAGTTGTAGAGGTACTTAAATATCGCGCCATCTCTGTCGTTTTATAAAGAACTAGCTTCTGCCCGCGACTTCGTACGCGCAATCCCGTTTTCTCACGTTTCCGTAGGATTTTCAGGATTTTTTTCTATCATAAGAACCTTCTCCTGACAATAACAAACACAACAAAAAAAAAATCAGCCAAATCGATCCAGCCATTCTCAAGTCATGGCGTGACAACGGGAAACGGGTTTCATGTTTATATATATAGATAGATTACTAACACAAAGGTTTCATACTAGAAACGAATAGGTTATATACACTCGATTTTAAGTTGGACTTAAATATCATGCTATCTCTGTCGTTTTATGAAGAATTAGTAGTGATAGAACTATAGATAAGTATTAAGACTATACAATTTTAAGTCGCGGTTCGCAAATTTCAGTATTTGGGTAGTGATGGTCAAGTGATGGACCATAAGCCTTTTCTACTTATAGGGGCTTTGCCATATTATCCACGATTGACAGGCCGGTTGGAGATCGCAATATAAAAGTTTCAGCTATAAACCTAAAAGTGAAACTAAAGAGCTGTTCCTTGTATCAGCTTATTTTAGGACATACATCCCTTACAAAAGTGTACTGAAAATTCCTGCTTCCATTTTTCATTACCATAACCCCAATTATTATTCATGACATTTGAAATTGTCGATGGTTTGGGCCATAGACTCATTGTTTTAGGACTACACTACCAAAGAGGTTTTAATCACTGCACCGACTCTACAGCATGTGCTGACAACATCTGTAGTAGTTCATCTTTACGTATCATTTTTGTTTAAGACTAGAACACTTGATACACAAGACTTGTGTCTGGTGGCTGGTCTAAGTGTCTGGAGCTAATCACGGCAAGTGCTAGTGGCCCTAGTAATCCCCAATCTTCGTAATAAGATCACACCATAAGAAAATAAAGTATTTACTTCCTAATATGACATCATAAACATGTTTAATCTCTCTCAAAAGCGGCACACCATTTGCATGAACAGCCATCATTAATAAATGACCTATTTTTAAAAACAGAAGCGTTACAACCACATCAATATGTCGAAATAAGATTCGAAATTCAAAATAAGAGCGGTCGGTAGCGGCGGCGGTACTCGACGGGACGCCTGTATCCCGCCGCGCGCATAACAAGATTGTTGCTTGTAGTCGGTATGTTGGCACCACTGCCTTACCACTGTTAAGTTGCCAGATTGAGACGTTCGGATATGCGTGGAAATGTTTAATTAATTAGGGACCAAACGTTGTGATTATATACTCTTTGTTTGTGGCTTGTTTCGTGGGGTCTTTTGGGTTTTATTTTAGACTGTGTTGAGAAAACAACGTTTGAAAATCGAGCATTTGTAAAACTAAGTTATATCTACTGAATTCTCAAGAACCCAAATCCTTTTCTGTGTTAAGATACAACCTCTATTATTATTATGGGTCACAGTAATAAAATGTCATCATTGGCTTGCTTATTAAGTTAACCTATTTTACAGTGAAATTACCAGCTGAGGTGATCTAGAGAAATAAGTGGAGTAAATAACGGTGAAATTCAAATATACAGAGATTTGTGTGCGTATAAATTATCCTCTTAGCAACCCTCGGCCCTCAAGTATCTAGGGTTTATAAACAATTTAATTCAAAAAACAACAACATGAGAAATCGTAAAAAATACAACAAGCATACATTATATTTAAAGCTTTCATTCAGTACATAATCAAGTATGCAATCTACCTAAAGTTGCCAAAACTAAATCGTGCGTCCCCTTGCATTGTGCCATTAGGTAATGAAGGATCAGAATAATCCCAGCTTCATAGAAATGCAGTCGCCTTCACATCGAGTAAATATCCGCGGGCGAAACCGAACGCACTCGTCAAACGAGGGAGATTTAAAATTCGAACTTTGTTTTTTTTTGCGTAGCTAAAGGATTAATAGCTTGTGTGTAACATGGGCTTATAATGGACAGAGTAAAAAATTGTCTATGCATTGTTTATTAATCAGTTTACTTTTTTAGGCCAGTGCCTAGTTAGGGTTTATAATCAAGTTATTTAATTCCGTGTCAAAAATATGACTAGACCTTTTTTTATTTTTTTAAAGGCTTCATGCACACACTATTGTACAAGTGGCTTAATGCCATGGGCATTCTCCTCCAGCTAGATTTTTGGGTGATGCAGAGACAAAAACAATGGTCGATGCAAGTAGCAAGCATATTTAAGAACAATGACCAAGAGAAATACATAAAACCTTTTGCCTTAGCAAAAAGCTTAACTACTTCAAAACCCTTAAAAATATCACGCGCGCGTTAATTGTCAATTATTGTCCTTACCAACCTCCAGCAGCGCAGGATCCGTTTCCGCCATCGAATTTGAAAAAGGAATAGATTTTATTTTTAATTGGAACATATTCTGATATTGGTGCGGGAGCCTGCGTTGGGTTCTTTATAGTGTCGAGGGGGCCGTATGGCCTGCAGCTATTTGGTTTAGAGTACGTATTGGAATAAGACAATCTGACCCTCGTAATAACTTGGCTACAATGAGCTCAGGAGTTTGGCTCCTAGTTACCGTTTACGAACTATTGTTGCCAGCAAAAAGGTTATAAATTATAATGAAACTGTTTGGTTATATTCTACAGTTTGGTTATTCTACTGTTTGGTTATATATTTTTTTATGGCATAAACCGGTAAAAGAGCAGACGGATCACCTGATGGTAAGCAATCGGCGTCGCCCATGGACACCAGAGGCGTTACAAGTGCGTCACCGGCTTTTTGGGGATTAGGAGTTTGAGGATCGTTGGGGATTCAGGGATTGGGGAGATTGGGAAAGGGGAAGGTAATTGGGCCTCCGGTAACCTTACTCACACGACGAAACACAACGCAAGCGTTACTTCACGTCGGTTTTCTGTGAGGCCGTGGTATCACTCCGGTCGAGCCAGCCATTCGTGCCGAAGCATGACTCTCCCACACTTAAATATTCTACTGTTTGGTTATATTGGTTACATTCTAGCTTAGAAATGCTTAAAGTTTTGAGTTACTTCGTAGGTATACTTACCTAAAGAATTTTATTTAATGCTATTAAAATAGGAAAACCCTAAACAAATATTTTGCTTAAAGTTAAAATGAAGTAAACAATGAATTCAGACTCCGGTGTTGTAAAACAGTTCTCATTAACGAAGTTACCCGTAAAATGTTTGGCGAACATTTTACTGAAATAACTAAACCATTTACATTTCTAATTGCTATTGTTTACAAATAAGGAGGTATTTTGTATTCAGTAGGTAACTAGTAAGTACTAGGTTGGTTTTGTTCTTGTGTTTCACGATCAAGGAACTTAGATAAGTGCTAAGTTGAAATTCCGTAATATTTTATTGCTTAATATTTTAGAAGCTGATTGTAAAATGTCATTCAAATTCACCTAGGTTAAATTTTACTGTCTTCATCACCATCTACAATTGCATATTTCTCTGAATAAGTAAAGGATATAAGTTTCAAATTCACCCTGGTTAAATTTTGCTGTCTTAATAATCATCTACAATTGCACATTTCTCTGGATAAGTGCTGGACATAGGTCTCCAAAATGTAATGTGATTTCAGTATAATTGTACTTTTAAAAATTAACTTGAAATCTATTTTCAGAACCTTCCAATTATTTCCTCCTATTACAAAAACACCGATAGCACCAAGACATCAGCAATAATAGACTGTTCATACGTATAATACAGCCATACAGCGGACGGAGCTTGAGTGAGTGGGGCAATAAATAGCCCATTATAGCCTGGCCGTACAATAGGCGAGGCCAGAAGCAAATCAGCAAGCGGCTGGTACCAGGCGCCCAGATATACAAGGTAGTAGAGCTGAAGCGGAGGGTCGGGGGGCGGCGAGCCGATCCGTCAACGGCTCGCGGCGGTCACGACGACCGACGACCTAAGCCGATGGACACACTGAGGAAGGAGTGTGATAGAAGATCTTCTAGATCTTTGTGATAGCATCAGTGTAAGCTATGGTGAAAGCAGAATACTATACAAAGTATAGAGGATACCAATGTTTCAACGAGAGGAGTTTTAGTGATTAACGAACTCGTTTCTACCAACATGGCTTGTCATTTGTAAAAGAGTAAGAAAGTATGAAATCATAATTCCAAAAAAATTCATCAGAACCAATATGCAGTATTATCAATGAAGGATGAAATCATCAAAAATAGGCAATGGAGAGTCCGAAATAGAAGGGAAAAGTCCTCTGGCAAAAGATTTCGTCATGATACATCTTACAATGGAATTTATCCCCCACTCATAACTTGAGTTCATGCCCTTAGTAAACAATTTCCTCATGCAAGAGTAAATTATGTATAACTCATAAGCACGTCCGGATGCTATTGTCACGGAAAATTAATAAATTCAAAAGTTTATAGCTCGCATAAACCAGTGTGTATGCACCCGCTTCGGGCGCGCGACTGCCCGCTCGCGTGCCAGTAATTGCCCAGCGTTCCTTTTTTGAATAACTATCACGACTTTTTCGCTCCAAATACTCTTTTCTTTAGCTTTTGGTTGTTCAAGGTATTCCACGCATGCAGCCAGGCGGACGCGTTCGGATATTTCAGGCATTTCGCGTGTAATCAGCACTGTTATGGGTGTTCCTTTGCCTCGTTCCCAGTTTAAGAGCTTTTGGAGAGTCGAAACGTCCTTAAAGTTTTTTACTTTTTTGGGGATTTACTTCGTGAGTATCTTTTGTTTCGCATGAAATTTGAATGTAGCTACACGCAGCAATTTAGTCTGATCCAAGCCAAATAAAAAGAAAGAGATAACGCTTCTAATGGCGTCCACGAAAATCACAAAATAAAAAGGTTGAAAAAATTGGCAAAGCTGTAGAAAAAAATATTTTCAATGCTTCTATTAAAATATTGACTTACCATAAACCAGCACGAAATTATTTTTTCTAAACAAAAAGGTTACATTGTTCAATTTTGAATTGAAGCACCAAAGAGTTTGTATACGAGCGTATAACCTCAAAATTGCCGCTTTCTATCCTTTGAGATATTATGAAAGTAAACATTAAATCTTTGTTATTGTTTAGCTTGTGTTTAGTTTAACTACTGAAGTGAACTTTGAGGTTGCCTTAACAAATAATAACTGCTACATGAAATTCAAACTAACTTCATCTAATTGGGGTTTAGCGTTACATCATAGTGTAGTTTGGAACTCGATATCTTACTTCTTACTCGTCAATGAATCAATACAAATTATTATTATTGTGATTGCTGTTTGTTTATAGCTGGACATTAGTTATCTAAGCGTTCCAGCGATTGCAAGTATGGATACAGACCAAGAGCCTCAGGTTGGATTTCTAGGTTGGGTGAAATACGTGATGCATAGTATTTTAAATTTTCGAAATTTCTCATCAGTAAGCACAGAGTCTGGGTCATTGTCCTTATATGCCAGGTATGGTATGAGAACCTATAAATCTTTGGGGATTAGAAGCCGAAACGTTGTGTTTGGAGTAAAGAGAATGACTACTTAATAACACAAACAACAATTTTAATGAACCTATTTCAGTCCAATAACTGTGGTTCGCTTTGACGTCAAATAAATTGCTAATTTTACATTTATCTAATAAAACAAGTACACGGGACCTTCAAAAGAGAATGATTCCAATAATTTCGTAACATTTTTGTTAATTAATATTAGAGATATGTTTTGTAATTCACTTTGGTTGGAAATATCCCCTTTTGGTAGATCAAAGAAACATCGGATCATGTCCAAATAATATTACTGTTTAATTCTTTTGCAATTAGTGATGGGACATGTACATATGAAAATATTGAGTTATCGATAAAAAATAATGAAAGAAAAACTTGTTAGTACATTCAAAAATATGTTTAGGACAGTTTGTTACTAATTGTGAAAGAATTCATTATTTATTTGTATGTAGTATTTTTATTTGTCTTACTTATTAATAATCTAGATATTTGTTCATTTTCGTGTTTACTATATAAATTTTTGACCATAACTTTTATTAACGGCGTATTGTTTTTGTAAATGCTTTTATTTAGTAATTATATCGATAAAATATCATCACTAAAGTGCTTAAAAAACAAGATCAAGTGTTGCGGGGCGCGGTGACCCCTAACTAATCGGACGATAAGCTCTTGAGGGTGCTTGGGGTCCTTCAGCTAATAACAGATTTGGGGGCAATTAATATACATGCATTTTTTTACTCCATTACTCTTTTGTATGTGTCAGTCAAGCTTACATTTATCGAAATGAGGGGAAAGAGGAAAAAGTATGCTCTCTACATCTTTTTGCAACTTTTCCATTAAAGTAATTGATTGGTGTAGCACTGAAATGAAATTTAATATCAAATAAGTATTTATAATGATTACTGTAAAGATCTAATGCATACAATAGACATTTGCTGCAATTTTGATATAATTGTGAAATATTAAATAAAGCCTGTCTATCTGTCTTTGTTGGACTAGAACATCATGATGGCCTCTTCACCTTTTTTATTTTACCTATAACGGTATGATTTTTGAGAATTTAAATAGAAACAAATTACATTTTTTTCATGAGATAAGCCGGTAAACGAGCAGTCGGATCACCTGATGGTAAGCAATCGGCGCCGCCCATGGACACCTGAAACACCAAGGCGTTACAAGTGCGTTACCGGCATTTATGGAATTGCGATTACAAGGATTGTGGAGGATTCGGGGATTGGGGAGACTGAGGAAGGGGTAGGGTGTAATTGGGCCTCCGGTAACCGCTCTCACACGATGAAACACAACGCAAGCGTTGTATCACCTTGGTTTTCCGTGGGGCCGTGGTATCCCTCCGGTGGAGCCGGCCCATTCGTACCGAAGCATGGCTCTCCCATACTTAAAAATTCATCCATATGCAAAATTGATCCATAAAGGACAAATACACCTACACCACATAAAAAGCAAATCAATATTGCAATCAGCATGCGCAAAGGGTTCAACAATACAGACGCGTGTGGTTACAATGGGACCAAACGTCTCCACACACCCTAATACGTTGCTGACGAAGAATTGTGCCAATTTCCTGACAAATACCGATGGGGATGTACAATTCCCATTGTATGCAAAACCACAATGGTTTTTCTAATTATCTAAGAGAATTTACCTAAGAAAACTTTACAAGTCGGTGCGTGACTTCAATAATTGGGATGATGATAGGGTATGAAAATTAAAAAAGTCCGTAACCTAGGAAATTAAAAAATATTATAGACACGTATTTTTTTATTTTGTCGTATAATAAAACAATACTTAGATAAAACGAATCAAAGTTTAGGAGTGGGGGCTAAAACGTCATTTCTACATATAAAATGTACATAGAAGTGACGTCACGTGACATTGGAAATCAATATATCGTCGAAAGTATTCGTTTCTGTAAGAAAATAAAATTATTTTTATAATTTTGTTACCAATTGTTCCCAATTGCACATAAGATCATGAATTATCATAACCACAAAAAAACGAAATGACATACCTACACACTTTTACTAATAAAACTTTGAAAATGGATTTAAAACTACCATTACTTATTTCCAAGAAAAACTACTCATCCTACAAGTAAGAATAAAAAAACTCATTAATAAAAAAGGAACGCAATTGAATTTCTAATCACCCTTCCCTAAGCCACATGACTCGACCCCCAGTACGCTGGTTATCATAATTGTGCCAATCTAGCACCACAGCGGTCGCCATAACCTCATTATAGTATCACTGTGGCTTCGCATCGATTGCCCACATTTAGCAAGGGTGCAAACGTGTCATTTAGATTTTTATTCGAGGTAATATATTTTGTTAAATCAGACATGCTTTTATTTTATGATACCAGAAATAAATGTACATTTCAATTTGTAACATTCTCTATTATTGTTGATAAATCTGCAATAATCAAATAACTCGTATTTAGCGTGAAATTATCCAAGACAAATAATAGTTCAAATGCTGAAAAATAATTATCTATACATATAATAAAACAATAAAAATGTCGCGTACAAACAATATTTGAAACAATTTAAGAACAGGGTGACTATGTAAAGTAGCGAACTGTTTGCAAAGGCTAATCTTCGGAACTAGCGAAAGGACTAGATTGAAACTACATTAATTTGGTGTGTAGCTAAATTTACCGGAGCAACATATAGGATATAATTTGTTTAGAAAATTAGAAAAAAAAAGAGTTCTGTCTAATAATCAAAATTTTACGCCGACGCGAATTACCGAATTCTTGGAATTCTTGGACAAAAATTTACAAAACGTGTGTTTAAGATAGTTTTCTTTTTATAAACAATACACTCAATCAAGCCTTAAACACTTTCTTGTTCGACAGTCTCTAGTGACTAGTGACCAACCATCAACTCAAAGAGCCAATCAATGACATTAAACAATGTACATATTATCAATTTAAAGTCGCCATTTATTAAATACATCACTGTAACATGAAAACTTAATCGCAGGTAACGTTTTAGAAGCAACTCATCACACTCGACAGCTCTTTATACGCTCGATAGAGACAAAGCGTAGAGAAAGCCGGCGTGTAATAACTGTATATAAATCATTTGTTATCTGTGACATATCGACAGTCGATGTATCGATGGCGACGGCCCGCCACTAAAACTTAGCGCGTGGGTTAGTAAGATGTTACGACTGTGGTGTTTGGAGAGGGAGAACAGGGATGGGAATTATTTTTGTGGATTCATATCGATTTTACTAAAATTGAGAAATTAGAGAGTTGTATGTATATTAAAATCTTTACCTTTATTACTCGTTTTTGGAACGATTACAACCACATTAAAGAAAATAACGCTTAAAAAAACTAAACTGTAATAGGAAACAATTTCAACATTTTTTTGTTTTTTTTTATTTACGTGATTATAATTGTAATTTAGTGAGCATATTTATATCAAAGGAGTTTGAAACTGCGCATTACCTCATTTACCTTCCAAATTTTCTGGTCCAACCCAACAACCAAAAATCTTCTTAAAATCACACGCATGCGCGTCGGAGCTGCGCACGCGCCTACGTAGGTAATAGCTGTAACTAAAACGACAATAATTACGATCACACGATCGATGCGTCCCGTTACTTGATCTTTATCTCCACGTACGACAATTAGCATAGCTGATGTCGATAGTGTTGTATACAGGCCGCTTGAGAATTAAGAAAGGGGTTTTTAAAGTCAAATATCACAGTCAAAGAGAATATTACATTAAATCCCTTTAAGACCTCCCTTCTCCTGTGATTTTAACCTTAATATTATATGACTGCCTCGTTGGCCGAGTGGTCGCAAGTGCGACTGCCGGGCAATAGGTCTCGGGTTCGATACCCGTAGTAACACGTAGTCTGGAAATGTGCCCGGTATATGGCAATAAGCTCACCCCCTATTACATGTGACTCATAACATAAATAGTGAAAAGTGGGTGTTACATTGTACAGTGGCATTAAGTGCCGAAATGTGCACCTCTGCCTACCCCTTCGGGGATAAAAAGACGTGATGTTATATTATTATTTGAGCCTTTCCAGTAGAATGTTGCTGTAGAAAACTCTTTGTGTGCAAAGGACGGTATCTGCCATTTACTTTTTTGTTATATGTCGGCAAACGAACAGACGGATCACCTGATGGTAAACAATCAGCTCCGTCCAGAAGGTGATCATCTCAGATATAGTGTTGGACACTCGTGACACTAGAGGTGCTATAAGTGGGACTGGGCGGCGGAGGGGGCCTCCGGTAACCTATCAAAACAATCTACTTAAAACAATAACTTCTAAGTAATATTTCTGCTATTTCTATTTCTCAATCAGAATCCATACAAACAGGAAAGCTTCACTTCGTATCCCACTGTGTATATAACCTCTTACGACGCGTTAAATCTTGAACCTGTGTTATTAGGACTCGCTTATCTTTACGCCGCCATGTTTTAGAACGGGAAGACATCACTTAGCTTCCGATATCATTATGCCATGCACTAGACATCTTATTTCTATGCAATCTCTGATAATATCTTAGTATGATAGACTCTTTGTATGATACTTTGTTTAAAAAAACGTTTAATGAAAGGAAATGTATACAATTTTGATTGTCGCTGTTGTAGCGTCGTGATTTGAAGTTGAATTTTATTAACATAAAAAAATAATGACATTATCATTTTTGGAGTCCAATGAATCCGATCTTGATCTTTGAGTGATTTTGATTAAAACATAATAAGAGTGACTAAATTTCACTGGTCGTCATGGGTGACGCCGATGGCATGCCATTAGGTGATTTGTCTGCTTGTTTATTTATACCCTGTCCCATAAAAGCTCACATATAAGCTCTTGCTTCAAATCACTTACAAACATTAACCGAAGCACTTATGCGTTATTTATAAGTCATTGAAAACGTGCCTAACCTAACAGTTAAAATAATAATAGATCCACGTAAAACAAGTCCTTAATAAGCCCATAAACTTAACGAAGGATCATCGGTCAGCGATAATATAATTGAAACGGATTCTCCCTTCAAAACAATACGCAATTATGCAATCAATAAAATAACGTCGTCGACATAACCTATAATTTCCCGCCAAAATTACACCTCTAACCATAGACGATTGCGCGAAACGTCATATTATTTTGATTTGCACGTCAAAGGCATTGGCAATTGTCTTTTATTCCTAGTTATTCCTAGTTATGCATATTTAATGTATGATTAGATAATTAGATATCTGGCCTTCCTTCGATTTGCAATAAATTACTAGCTGATCAGGTGTATGATGAGACGTTAAGTTAAGCCGGAGACATCTTTAACTTACACTATGCCAAAAGATTAAAGATTAATTTATTTTGTTTAAGATACAACTGCACAGGTCGTTCCTAGAAGTAGTAGTAGTAGTAGAAGTATAAGATACTTCTACTACCAAAAGTTTGTTTGTTTAAACGTTGGTTTGTTTCGCCCTAACATAAGTACAGTGCCCTTATCCAAATAAAAAGCCTAGGTAATTAATTCATTCAGATCTGCACATCGAATCTAATGTTCTCAATGAGCCTTCATTTTTAACTTCTCTGGCATCAAACTGGTAACATAAGATAAAGTTATGGCAGTATGATGCACCCAGGTCAATGATTACGACCTGTTATTAGCGCATTACGTAGGCGGGACGAGGGGTCAAACGGTGACACATTACCTTCCCGCGTAATTTACCTGACAGTTCGTATCGTACACAGGCACAGATTATACAATTTGCATAGATTATGAAGCAAGCGATCATCATGTTACTTAGCTATAGGGAAACTATGCTATTTTTAATCTGCCTTTTCATTAAGTATTTAATTCTAATAGTTTTATTAGAATTACTGGTTGTATAGCTGTTATTTCCACCTTAATGTCTATCAAAGAGATTAGGATGGAAGAGACAAGAGCGTGAAAACTTCACCTACGCAGCTACGCACAAAAAATATAGAGTAGAGGTCAAATCTATGACTTTAATAACACACTCCTAATGGCTATTACAACGCCCATAAGAGAAAGCAGCCTCATTAAATAATAAAAATATTATTACTCGCTCGTGGCGTCGATTAAATCGATGACTGGCATTATTCGACAAACTTTCGAACAACATGTTCGCAACTCAACACTTTAAAAAAATAAAATTCGTAAAAAGAATTTGGCGCCATGACATTCACGAGTCAAAGAGGCCGCGGTGCCACAACCGTTCTGAAACGCACTCAATAAATTACGACGCCTAATCACCCTTAATTGGGATGTGTCGTGACCCAACTTAACCTTAGGTCGACAAATAAGAACAAAATAATGCAAACATAATGATACGTGCTGGCTGAACGTTACAACTTTTAATTTTCGAACGTTAAGCCCGACGTTCGTGGACTGTAATTATCGTCTTTTCCGAACTTTAAGTATAAGGATAGAGATATTAATAGTCTGTGGTGTTTGCTTTTTTCTTTGATTTATATATTTTTATAGATTCGGTGAAATTAGTGGTTTGTTACAGTTTTTTGTTGTGCCGCTAATGGTTATAAATGTGTGACCGTAATAAAAATAATATTTAAGGACGATGCTCTAATGTTTGAGGTTCAAAATGTGTGTGGTCACGTTTTGTTTGTGGCTTGATGCTAGCGCCAGTTACGTAACAAATACATCCTTGAGTTTTATGACTATGAAATGAATGCATATACTTATTATGTTTTGTGAGAGCTGGCGTCGTAAGATCTTCTGTGCAGATAAAACTAATCAGAAGCTAAAAATCCCTTTTTAACACTTAATAACCAAAAGTAATCATAAAATTAGTTACATTTTTTGTTTTCTGTAAGTAGTTATGTTATGCTCTACTGCACCGTATTGATCAAAAGTAAAGGTAAAGGCAAACTGTCAAAAATAAAAACAAATCCATCATTTTACAACTTACACGATGACAACTGACAAATTGATCTTTAACCACAGATCCATATACAAAAATAAATCACCAAATTATCCACTATCCAAAGACAATAAATCATTTAGCATATTCCATAGAGTAGATAATGTCGCGATTTGCATCGCTTTCGTATAGCTAATTGAGCAATTCCATAGATAAATAGATAAAACACGGGTAGACCCTAAATTATGCGTATAATTTGCATATTATAACTGTGGGGTGACATATTTATAATGAGCGGTAAACCACAGAAGGGTAAGTTTGATAAACTGATGAAAAGGGTATAAATAAAAATAATGAAGGATTTTTCGTATTTTGGAAGAAAAAAAAGTAAGAAGCTACTTTTAAAAAATATCTATTAAGATTTTGGGTAGACGTTCTATAGATATTAAAGAAGACAAACAGTAACGTAAGGTGATCAACGTCATCAGTTGCAACTTGCTTATAAACATAAATTATTAAATCTCTTTTCTCAGAGAACAAATAAATCAAAACACTTTTTTTTGCACAGTGAAACTACTGACATCTACCTGCTTAGGCCACCCTTACTACAATCAAAATACAACCCCAAACCATAGCATTAAACTTCAAATTGTCATGCACAAGACATTGCAAGTTTAGTTCCTTCGACTAACTATTGTCCCTAGAGAGCGCCACAGTCATACGGGGACATTTATGCAGACTGAAGACTTTAATGACGTCACTGTTGATGTAGGGATCGTATACGCATGATAAACCGATAAATATTAGTTATGCATATAGTATGGGGCCTTTATGAAGATTATTCTTTATGGGGTGGTGTGACGAACGTTCTTAGGAAGTACCTAATCTGAATATGTTGGGACTCAAACTGATAAATGTGAACCTTTTAAATCCGTTTGCCAAGCGTAGAACTTGTAGCAAAGTATATGACGTCGTAAGCAACCGACAAACTGGAAAATATTGATGATTCAGCTGAAATCAACTTTTACTTCGATTATCTTTTGCTGCCGAAATAAAAATTTTAATCCAAAATTGACTGCACGGTTGGTGCAGTAGCTGGGTAACCAGCTGCCACGCACCGTGTCGCGAGTTCGATTCCGCGGAGCAACTGTTTGTGTGATCCACTAATTGTTGTTTCGGGTCTAGGTGTCATTATTTGTAAACGCACCCACGACATAGAATAAAATCCAAGTGTGGGATAACATTAAAAAAATATCTGAATCGTTTCTCTTTGGCTAAAATTCAATAAAAATAACGTCTTAAATCTAAAAGTTGAGCCGCGAAGAACTTAACGGTTTCAGGGCTCCGGCTCGAAGTTCAGGAGTAGGAACGGGGTGGTTTTAAGTCAGTAAGAGTCTTACATTCCATCCCGTCTCACCCAGGCGGGAGCAGTCATTCGATGATATTCCCCCTTTAAAAAAATCTAAAGCTTTTTGACTAAAATCAGTTGTTAAATGGATAACTTGTGAGTCCTTCAACACAATAAACAAACGAAGCAGAGATACACACAAAAAAATTCAGTCTTTACCAACCATACTACAAAGCTACATGGACTATAGTACTTAGACAATCCATAAAACCACACGAAATACTCACCATTCCACAATAACAGCTACATTACAAACTAGGGGTGCTAACAGGCTTATATCAGCAGAATTTGTCCTACCGTCGAGTCCCTGGAGAGGCCGGTCTTGGGAACTCCACTGAATATGCGATAGGACTCGCCCTAACTGAGAACAAAAATCAACAAGGGTTTTGTCGTTTCATGACGCGTTGTTCATTTTTAGGTGTTCACAATGTTGGAATATTTGGATGTGGTATTTGCGGTGGTTGGTCGCCAAAATATTAAAATGCTACCTACATGCCATCTTTGTTATTTTGTAAATACGATTTATTTGTAGTGACAGAAATATTGGAATATGAATGCAATAAAATGTGCAGTGTTGCTAAAAGTAACAAGTTCATACTACATTCATTTGGGAAATTCAGAGGTGAAAATATCTCAAGAATAAAATAAGAAAAACAATGAATAAGAAAAATCACAATGGAAGATAACAAAATAAATCAGTCGAGCACAAAACGAATGTTAATCATGCAATTCAATCTATTCACATTAGATACTACACATTTTTAGATATCAATAACTCTCAGTATGTCGCATATACTTTTTGAACAGAAATAAAGTACCGCATCCATCAACTCTACGCTCCGCTAATCCCTCTCAGCGGCCGAATGTCAAGTGTCACTCAATAACTGCTAGCGCTGTTGACATTGCGGATTACGAGCGAAACACTCTACGGTCTAATATATGAATATTTACTTATATTTGTTTCTCACATTCGACTACTGTTTCTACATTTCGTACAATTCACACGTAGGGTTTATTAAATGAATTCACATTGGTCATAAACTGTTGTCCTTTTATTAATGTTTCCTATGTGGTCTAAGGAGAACTGCTGGACCAGAGTGGATGAGAATTGCGAGGGATAGGGAAAACTGGAAATCTTTGGAGGAGGCCTATGTCGAAGGGCAAGCTTAGGATAAAAGTGTTGATGTATAGTATAGAAATCCTTATCCTTACTAATATTATAAATCGGAAAGTGACTTTGTTTGTTTGTTCCACTTTCACGCCGTAACTACGAAACCGATTGCTTTGAATTTTTGCAGATGTGAAGTTAGAAGTCTGGATTAAATAAGGGTAGTTTAGGGTACTTTTTATCCCGGAAAAATCTGATATTCTCGAGGGAAAACGAAATTATTGGTATAGATGGCGCTGTGTGTATTGTATATGTCACATAGGCTACTTTTTATCCTTATGTGACGCGAGCGAAGCCGCGGGTAAAAGCTAGAAGAGAATAAATTTAAAATTGTAACCTCAGTAATAAAAGCTTATTTTATTTATTTTATTTTTATATGGTCTCCAGTCTGCACTGTTCCTCATGTGTAGATACAGAAAGTAATATTTGGCTACGATTACCGCTTACCATCAGGCGGCCTGTTAGCTTTGTTGCTACTACTACTGTCTCCTCTCTTATCTACTTTTGTTTCCAGGTAGGTAGTCTTTAAAGTAGATTAATAGCCTTTAAGTGCTCACTGCTGAGCAAAGTCTCGTCTCACATGGAGAAGGTTTGAGCATTTATCATCACTCGCTCAACGAAACTCAATGCGGGTTGGCGATTACAAACTTCTAATTAGAAATTATAAGCCAAGGCTTCCTCACAATGTTTTCCTTCACCGTTTGTTAGTGGTGTCTAATCTAAGAAAGTACATATAAGTAACTAGGAAAAAGTCACATTAATACTTGCCGTTGGCAGGTTTCGAACCCGCACCCTCATGCTTGCGAAGCGGGTGTCTTAAACCTCCGAGCCACCACGAAACTTTATCATACTTACTGGTATTAAAACAAAAAAGGTTTGTAATAATTACTGAGAATCAGTTATTTAATTTATTCGTTACATGGAAAACCATTGAATTTCCTTCTATTGAAATTAATAAGTTTGGTAAAGCTTTTATTTCCTTACAGTTTAGAGTTCTCAGTATTCTTTTAAAGTTGTAAGTAGATGCTCTTAATTAGATGAAATGATTTAGGTACTTACAGTTAATTGAATTAGACCTCTGTCAAATTATTTTCGAGACACAATTACGTATGTATCATCATCATCATCATCATCAACAGCCGGAAGACGTCGACTGCTGGACAAAGGCCTCCCTCTTAGTCCTCCACGTCGAACGACAACTCGCCACCTGCATCTGGCCAGTGTGCAAGTAGGTATTCATTGTTTAAGTATTGAGTTTTGCAAAAAAGTAGGTACTAACATGTACCTTCTCTATAATTCCTCCCCTAAACCAAAAATTTGATATACCACTATACTTATTAGGGTTAGTACTTATTAGCTTACCACCCTATCTTGATCAAGTAACCCTCGAGTGTGGGTTAATAAAAGGAGCATTACTGTGTAAACATGGTCACGTGGCCTCCCGCCGGCAGTCACGTGACCGTCACAGACTAGATATAGATCAATCGCGCCACAAATTATCTGTGATGAGTTTCGCGCGCTTTTTGCCGTCAAATTAGACAGGTCTGGGTTTGATGGTCTGTGTAGGAGTGTAAGTGCATTTTTTGTGGTTTTTTCTCTCTCTATCTTTAATAAAAAAACAAAAGTCACTAGTCCATTCTATTCCGAAAAGTAATTTAATTTTTTAAGGTGTAAATATTTTAGTTTTAATTATTTATTTCAATAAGAAGTGTAAGATTTTATACCAAATATATAAATTACAGTATTTATAAATCGTTTTAAACATAAAAAAAAAAATCCGAAAATATTGTTTATAAAGTCTCTGTAAAAACTTACCTGTCTTTAAGAACTTACATGCTGTAGCTTACTAATTTGTTTACAAGACAGTGCTAACTAGGTTCCAGCAAAAAATAACGATTAACTGCCTCCAAGTGTCAATGTCAAAAAAGACAAACGAGGTGATAAATAAAGAAATTAATATCTAATGGAAAAAAGAAAGTGAAACATTTATAAAATCCGCTAACTACACATTAATTACATCAATTAATTTTTCAAAATAATAAGAGTAATTACTTAAGAAAAACTGGACAAGAACGAGTTTAACTCGTGTAGCGAGGGATTCTGCACATAGATAAAGAAGTTCACAGTTGCTACGCTATGATTGCAACCTTCGACATTTTTATAGATTTGCAACTTTAACCGTTTGGTTGATGGGATCAGGTGACGTATTATAACGTCTAAAGGCCAGAGTAGTTCCGCTGAGGGAACGAGATCTAACTGAGATATAACTAGACGACTTGTATAGCTCTCTGTTTCTTTCCCTCAATGGAACCATTCTGACTTTAGGGCGTCATAATAACCCCACTGTTCATTGAAGAACTGAAAATAACAGAACAGAGGACAGGAAATGGAAATTTTAATATTTATTAACATTATTTATTTATAATTCTATTATCCGTATTGACATTAGTTTCCCTTTGAACACGTATGTGAAAAACTAATAATTACATAACATCACGCCTTTTATCTCCGAAGGAGTAGGCAGAGGTGTACATTATGCCACTGTACAATGTAACACCCACTTTACACTATTTATGTTATGAGTCCCATGTAATAGGGGGTGAGACTATTTCCATATACCAGGCTCAATTCCAGACTCCGTGCTACTACTGCGAATTAAAAAAAAACCAGTAATACTTTGCCCGACCCGGGAATAGAACCCGAGACAGTCGACAGTCGCACTTACGACCACTCGGCAAATGAGGCAGTCTAGCATTTAAAGTACTTACAATAATTTTAAAATAAAATCAGACTGCAATTACATTATTACAATCTTTTCATATAGTGAAAAATGGGATGCATTTTTCTATTCTTTGTATTTAGACTAGACAATAGGACAGAAGAACACACGGACAACAAAATAATTAATATTTTTCCTTCAAAACTTCCTACAGACTGCAGAACCCCAAAAACATTACAAATAGGTACATACAAATCTTTGTACGTCTCGTTACAAAGATGATTGGAGCTTATGACCGATTTTAAAACCGCCATTTAGCGCCGCTCGAGGCGCCATCTTGTCGTGTGTGATAAAACGTAAGCCATAATGGTCCAGTTAAATGCTTAATTACAGTTCTTTTGAGTAATTAATCATTCGATAGATTGAGTTTTCATAGAAAAAAGGTCAGATATTTTGAAAGTAAATAATAGATAGTTTAAATGTAAGTACCTACGTATCTTCTTGCAAAATATAAAAGTAGTTGTAGTGGGTCTGGCATGGTATTCAATCTTATTTAAATTATAGTTTAATGAATTTGGCATTTAACCTTATCTTATTAATAACTTATAATAAGTGTTGTTACGTTTGCCCTTTCACAGCCGATGGCGTCAGGTGCAATAAATTCGCCATCTATCATGAATTCTAAATCGATTCTATTTTGTTATAGCTAACCCATCACTATTATCTAGCTAAAATAAAACTAAGGAACGCTTCCTTATCCGGCCAACAGCACTCTCTGATAAACTCTTCAGCTATATATTATTAGACAGGCATACATAACATAACATCGCGCCTTTTATCCCCAAAGTGGTAGGCATTTTGCCACTGTACAATGTAACACCCACTTTTCACTATTTATGCCATGAGTCCCATGTAAAAGCCTATTGCCATATACCGGGCACAGTTCCAGACTCCGTGCTACTACTGAGATTTTTTTAAAACCCTGTAATACTTTGCCCGACCCGGGAATCGAACCCGAAAACCCGTACTTGCGACCACTCAGCCAACGAGGCAGTCATAATAATTATGATATAGATAGAAGTAGGTACCTGATAATAATTATGTATGTAGCACTTACCTAATAATGATCTTGTAAACACATAAAAACATTATAAAATTCATTTATTAAGTTGTAATGAACACCTTTAACTCCATTTTATTGACTGATCCAAATGTCACATTGACGTATCACATGTTGTTTACAATAACGTGTGCGCTTCTATGCGCGCACGCACTCTAACGAACTACTCATTACATTCTTGTTTACTTGTCAAGTTTGTTTCAACTTGGATCATAATTATGTATTTGGATTATCAGCTGCTTTATCATGATCATTTGATATCCGCTGGATTATTTGTCTGTGTATAATTAAATAGATCGGACTAACTTACCTGTGACGTCCGATCCTCAATTGTGTAGGTAGCGTCATCCTCGCTAATTTTATATCTGTGATGTAGACTTGTAATAAGTTTGTAGACCTTTTTATTGACTGGGGGAAGCCTTCAAAAGGCAGGCACCTTTTGGGAAAATGACTAGGGACTATGGAAATTTATCTCACTAAAACCTTCCTGGTCGCCACCATCCGCATCTGTAGGGGGCACCAGACCCCCTTTCTCCTCTTTCTTAATAAATCAACCAAAGAGTACCCATGGTGCAACGCTGTTAAAACTATATAGGTTATCCTAATATCACTAAGGGGTTACTAAAAAAACCTTAAATTAAAACCATTTAAAACTTACACATCTCTTTCAAATTAATTCACAACATTAAAAAGTATATAGTCTTTGACTGAATGAAATACATTACCTAAAATAAAAAAAAAACGTACACTTTCCCGCCAATCCGCCATGTTGTCTGGAGTGTCAGTGTCAAATGCGCGCGCACTTGACGCTGCACCCGGCCGCCGGCGGGCAACATTTGAATATCATGGATAGCTATTACAACGATCCGTGGATTATAATGTGTATCCGTCAATCCTTGCTTGCTAGTTCCTTAGTGTTAAAACTTAGCTTTTCTGTGCTATCATTTTATTAGCAACTACTTTAGTTTCAAAATGCTTGTCGCCTTGAATTCGAATTAATATTTTGCACTTGGATGCCTGCCTCCAGTGAATATATTGTAATCATCATGGATTGTTGTTGTAGGACTCCACTGATCCCCAAACTACCACCTATCTCATGCATTGCGCCGGTAAGATGTAGGGCGAGGGAAAAGATGTTACACATCGGGGAAAGAAGCGGGTGGTTTCTACCTCCCTAAAGTATGTCGATTTACGGTCGCAATTAAACTAATCTAAATCAAAAATCTGTGAATTAAGATCATTTTTATTTTCTGTAAAATACTAAGATCGATCCAAGTTTAAAATCTGTTTTTCAATTTGGACTTTTGGAGATTTATTTAGAGTAGACTATATAATTATTTAATAGAGACTGAGCTGCTGCGGTCTTGAAAGACTTGAAGCTGTTAAATTCTTACTCGTCTGCCTGTATAAATTACGGCAAAGCCTCATGTATGGGAGGTCATAAATAAGAAAGTAAATAACAAGGACACAAGTCCAATGCTGCCACGGGGTGTTGATGGAGCTGTTGGAGTACTGATTGCAGTGATTTTATTTCTTTTTATGAATAGTAGATACAAATCAAATGAAAAAATAAGACATAATAGACTTATAAACGAGTCAAGTGCAATGACCGTAATTATTATTTGAATACAACAATTTAATATTTGAGCTTAGGTATATGTCTACTTGAATTATTATCTCCTCGTATGATGGTTTGATTACAGACTTTTTCCAAAATAGATATTACTGAAGTGAGTATCGAAATGACCGGAATGCCGGAATGACGTCTAATAACCCCTCTTATGTACATCATTAGCAATCCAAGTGAACAAAATTTAAGCGCAATATTTCCCTAATCATGGTACTTATACGATAAACCCAATCGTATAAAACGCATCCATAAAATTATGAGACATATCTCACAAATAACAATAACGACTTAAAGACACGCACGTCCGTCCATCGCGGCGGGCGAGAGCATAATGCGCAATAATAATTCTAAATTCAAAACTGAAGAAGTTACGATGGCCGGTCGCGCACGGGCCGGTGTTGCCAGTTATATAATTAGAAAATGAAAGGGTGGCGCGCACGCAGCCCGCGGCTCGACCACTACTATCGCTCACCATCGAGCCTGCTCCCGCTAGTGTTGTGACAACGATTTATTGTCGATTTTCTATAATCTCTGATAGCAATGAATTTAATGTTTTCCTTATTGTAGGGCGGTAAATGTGGCCATTTGAGATAATATATTATACAAGTACCTACGTAACTTATTTGTGCTATTAATAAAAACTATGCAAAGTAAAATGTGGTCCTTAGGAAAGTTCTATTTTATTACGGAATAACATTTCGTATACGTAATGGAAAACTAAATGCTTGTTAAGTTGTCATGCTTTTGCACAACAAAAACTAATAACGACTAATTTGACATTCGCATCACATTCACATCTCTATAAAAAGCAATAAATTTTCCTGAAACAGCCTTCCTATTTATTTTGGTACGTTAGTAGGAAATGTTTTCGCTAATCCATCATAGTGAGTTCAGAAACATCGATACTCTACAATAGACAGCACTAATATAAAAATATACTCCCCACCCCGGAGGGCAAATGGCAACATTCTTTATTTTCGAATATTAATAAGGAGCGTGCAACATTACACCGTATCTCACATTGGGTAACATCATTACTCTCCTCTCACTCTCTCTAACCTCAAAATCATATCTCTACACTCTTCTAATGTTCGAATTTCATATAATGACGACCTTTTCGGTGCAAGATGGTAGATCAACGAAGATTTATCTAAGTTCTATAACGACTCATGTATCCCCATACATATTTATAGGCTGTATGTAATTACTACCTTTGCCCGATAACTCATTCAGAGAAGGAAAAATGTAATGAGACCACATTACGGAGGTTTATGCCATAGTAATAATGTTGCCATACTTACAATTATATGTTATTAAATATTTTAAGTGTTGCACATTAAAGTAAATGGCGGTTTTCATAAAATACCTATTGAATAATTTGTTTATAAATAAAATATTGGAATATGATAATGAAGTAAATATAGGATATCGGTTGATGCTCATTAAAGATATCGCAACCGATAGTGACTTAGAAGTTACTGGACTTAAATAAGCAGGTCCTTAAATAGTTACTTAGGGCAATCCTTAATCCGTGAAGTAATCTTCAAACTTGTCATAACTATTGTAACTACCTAAGTACATTAATTTTCAGTACAACATAGACAAGAGCAACATAAAACTGTTAATACATGCCGCTTGAAACTAGAAAACTTAGACCCAAATAAATCAACATCAAGATATGAACAGACAATGAGAGCATCACATTTAATGTCTTATCATGGATCAGAATAATCTGTCCGTACTACTGTACTAGTACCTACTAACTAATACTACTAATACCGACTAGGTATAATATTTGACTGATTAGTAGGTACGAAGTTTGCCGGGTCATAGTATTAGTATAAAAGACACGATCAAGAGTCAATACAGTCAGACTGTTCGAAAGAGTACAGTATCGTAGTCTAAATTAAGGTTTATGGTGCAAGAGCTATATAAACGTGATCGCGAGTTAACAAGGAATAAAACACACAGCGGCGGCTGCGTTATATGACGGCTAATGTGCGCCTGCGAATCCGAGCAGAAATATTTGGACACTAGGTACACAGATTTGCATAGAAAACCGAGAATGGCCGGTAACGCCTGTGGTGTGCCGATACAGAGCCGCGAAAGACTGGTTGCCGGGGCTTCGGCTCGACGTGTAGGAGAAGGAACGGGGTGGTTTTTAGTCAGTAAGAGTCTGACACTTCCTCCCGCCTCACCCAGGCGGGAGAAGTCATTAGATGATTTTCCCCATTAAAAAAATAAAAAATAGTCGAACATCAGAGTTTCATAAGCTGTTGAGGATGATCAGTTGTATATCTAAGCTTCGCTTCGTACTTTTAAATGAAGTCCAAGCCGTTTTGTATGGCACAAACAAATTATATTCCCCAATCAAGTCATTCCTCTCGGCCGCCAGTGCACGGCAACAATCGCATAAGTATAATAGCAATCAAATCGACGGAATACAACAGACATAAACTCTGATTGCCACTGTGTTAGCGCTGGGCCTTCGACCTGATACATCATAAACAGACCTGCTAGCTCTTGACAGAACATATTTATGTATTTTTGAAAATAATGCATCAAAGAATTCGTGTTACAAAATATACAGAGCGGATATGAATGGGGCCATCGGTTTTTTTTTTTAAGAGGGGAAAATCATCGAATGACTGCTCCCGCCTGGGTGAGGCGGAAGGGAGTGTCAGACTCTTACTGACTAAAAACCACCCCGTTCCTTCTCCTGCACGTCGAGCCGGAGCCCCGGTTACCCGTTAGGTTCTCCGCGACTCCGAATCGGCATCGGCCCTATTGGGCCCCATCTGTGGTGGTCTGATGGCTCTTTGAGGCGCGCGCGAAACGCGACGCGCCGTACGCTCGGGTCTGTTTCTGGTCGGACGGGGAACCACCCATGCTCGCCGTCCGCAGGCCCGCGCTTACGGTGGCCGGAGATCGTCTCGCGATCCCCGACGCCCGGTGTGTCCTTCGCGATGATGGGGCCATCGGTAGAGGGCCCCCTAGACGGACATATACTGACCAGATTGGCGATAAATTAAAGAAGGGCCAAATTAAAAGTACCCTTAACCGACGAGCATGCATGAAAAGATTGATGACTGTTGATGAAGCGAAAGAGATATGTAGGAATCGTAGTAATTGGCGTTCCCTAGTCTCTGCCTACCCCCATGGGAGACAGGCGTGAAGTTATGTATGTATGTAGAATTCGTGTTATTTTAGATCTAAGTAGCTACCTCCACGCTGTTTCACCCGTTCTGCTCGACTCCTACTGACCTTCCTCAATAAATTTACTATATATCTAATAGAAAAAGAATTACTCAAATCGGACCAGTTGTACTGGAGGTTAGCGCGTTCAAACAAACAAATTAAGTTTTTAGCTTTATACTACATAATAGAGGTAGTATATGAATATTTATATTTCTGCCTTCACCTTTTATATTAAGCTGTATTATTCATTTGTTATGTAGTCCGATTTGTAAATTTCTTTTTGTGTTGGATTGTCCATTTATCGAGGCAGGCTATATGCTATAAAACATCACGCTATACTCAATAGGTAGGTAGTTTTAAAATGACAATATTTCAAGTGTTGCAGGCGTACATAGGCCACGGTAACCGCTTACCATCAGGTGGGCCGTGTGCTGTTTTGATTAAAAAATCCGCTATAACACATAACATAACATCACGCCTTTTATCCCCGAAGGGGTAGACAGAAGTGCACATATACGGCACTCGATGCACTGAACAATGTAACACCCACTTTTTACTATTAATGTTATGAGTCCCATGTAATAAGGGGTGAGCATATTTACATATCCAATCCAGCATTTATCACATCCAGCTTGAGCCAATCCGACATAACTATTCACAAATATTAAATTACCGAAATGTCCAACCAATTTCAGCATTCCTACATGATCGGTGCCGGGTCGGTCACTACCTAGTTGCCACAATCTTATTGTCAGGTTTCCGATACTAATGTCATTAAGATGCCGATGAAATTCATGGCATTACCACTGCCCGGGGTCATCACTTACCTAAACATTATGAACTCCATGATACGAGTGGATTTGGAGACTTTTCGAAGGCAATACAATAAGAAATAACTTAATATGTTTAGTAAGTAGGTGTGTCTCCAACGCGTTACGGGAATCTTCTTAGCTATTCTAGAGTGTCTATTTATCACTGTTTCTTTTTAAGGGGGGAAAATCATCCAATGGCTTCGCGCCTTGGGTATGGCAAGATGTCAGATGCTGGCCGACTAAAAACCACCCCGCCCCTACTCCTGCTCTTCGAGCTTTCACCAGATACAATAGTAACTTTTCAGACTCCGTGCGAAATGACAAAATACCAAAATCTTTAAATGGAAACTTCTATCTCGCCATGACCATCATCATCATCATCTGGCTATGACCATACAATGGGAACACTAGAATTTAAATAAAATATTTCATATTTACCATACCTACTGAACAGACGATGTTAACTACAATACTGAAGAACAACTAATATGACTAATATTATTTTTAATGTAATTATATATCTCCAAATATGTTTTGGTACGGTTCACCCTAGTTTGGTCGAACAACGTTTGTTATAATATTACTAAATCGAACAATGCAAAGACCCGCTTTTCTCTATTTATGTAATGAGTCCCATGTAATAGGGGGTGAGCTTATTGCCATATACCGGGCACAATTCAAAACTCCGTGCTACTACTGAGAATTTTTTTAAAACCCAGTAGGTACCTACTACTTTACCCGACCCAGGAATCGAACCCGGGTCCCCCTGCTCCACAGTCACACTTCCGACGTCTTTTTTTTTAAGGGGGGAAAATCATCGAATGACTGCTCTCGCCTGGGTGAGGCGGGAGGGAGTGTCAGACTCTTACTGACTAAAAACCACCCCGTTCCTTCTCCTGCACGTCGAGCCGGAGCCCCGGTTACCCGTTAGGTTCTCCGCGACACTTGCGACGTCTTGGCCAACGAGGCAGTGTATATACGATATGTTATAATATCTATTAGGCAAAAAACAAAAGCTGTACAGTCCACAATGAGTTCAAAAATCATAGCTACACCAGTGGACTACCGAAATTCGTTGCGTGTCGCGTGACAAGTGTTCAAGTCGCGCCCGTTTCCTATGGGAAACTGAACGGTGCCCCCCTCCCCCCCGTCTGAATGACTGAACTAAATGCTGACCCGTCTGGACCAAAGACCCAGCCTTAGGCATGAGAGCTGACGAATTGCAACCATGCACTAAGGGAATGCGTTAATCAGTCTGAAAACTAGATTTGTTACACCGATCTGTGACTTTATTTTTGGTGACTTTGTTAAAAAAACTTCATGGTTCAGTACCTACTTTTTTTATGGCATAAGCCGGTAAACTTGCAGACGGATCACCTGATGGTAAGTAATCGGCGTCGCCCATGGACACCATCACACCAGAGGCGTTACAGGTGCGCTACCGGCCTTTTGGGGATTAGGAGTTTGAGGATCGTTGGGGATTCAGGAATTGGGGAGATTGGGAAAGGGGAGGGTAATTGAGGCTCCGATAACCTCACTCACACGACGAAACACAACGCGTCGGTTTTCTGTGACGCCGTGGTATCACTCCGGTCGAACCGGCCCATTCGTGCCGAAGCAAGGTTCTGCCACACTTTACTTCCTTCGAAAGTTTCAATAGTTATCGTTAATAGATCTATCATCGTCTCACTCGGGCACAGTGGTGGCACATACGACTGTTTCACAACGTAGTGAGTTCGATTTTCGCAAGGAGGAATATTTTGTGTGATTCACAAATTGTTGTCCCTGTATGGATGTTATGTGTAGATAGGTATGTGAATTTCAATATGAATACCTACATAATATGTCTGACCCTAGATTAAGGTAAGGTTTAAAAAAATACAGGTCGGTGTAACAAACGGCCCTCCTAAATCTCACAATTACATGTTTTTGGGGCTATCATTTGTGCACTAGGTTCGTCTCCCGTGTCCGTCCGAGTCGTGACTCTCCCGCGCTACACTACACGATTTCCGAATTTATTTGACGCTAACCTTTTGATTTGAGTGATCTTGGCGCCGAAATTTTGGGAAACGCATAATTTCTGTTAGGAGTTTAAGATAAATGTAGGTCTGTATGGGCTGTGAGACGTTATTTTGTTTAGCTGTTCACGCCCTTTGGAGTTAAAGGTGAGGTTAAAGGTATCGAGTATTTAAACGATAGGTTTATTCTTAGTAATTAAAGCAGGTAGGCACATACCGAATTGTGGTGCATAAGAATAAGAATGCTTTATTTGCACGCAGTAAGGTGGTATTATAGGTGACAGTTTTATGAAAAAATATTAACGGGTTACCGGGGCTCTGTAACTAGTAACTATGATGATAAATCGAAAGAACAAATCCCAGATATAGAGGTTTACCTCGTCCCACTAACAGAGGTAATTCAGTGCCAAAGTGTTGGGACCTCAGCATGAGTTCTAGTTATGTAGGTTTCTCACTTATCCAGGTCCCACTTAACCAAGTTTCACCGTATATAGAAAATCTATGGAATTTAATCTATGAAATTCACGGACCAATTTCTGTCGTTATCATTGTCAAAACCATTCTAGCCCCAGATCACATTCCACATAGAACGCGACACAACAATAACATCTTGATAGCTTTCCAAAATGACCAACAACTAATGACTAATATATAAATTATACAAACGCTATCGTATCTTAGATATAATGACAGACTAAACCGAGGAGCTTCGAAAAGCAGATCGTATCGAATCTCTGAGTCATAGCGTAATGATAGGTTTGCTAACTTCTACACTATTTATTAGTTACAGTTTAAATTCGGTGAATTTTATAATTCTGTTCCAATGAACGTTTCTCTGAAATGTATTTTGACTGATATTTTTTGGTGGTCGAACTATTCATTAACGAATTAAACGATAGATTTCGATTCCTAATTTGTGTTCTTTAGTTTCGATTTTAATGTTCAATGGCCTAGTAAAGATTTGAGTCAATAAAATTACTGTGCAAGATAAAGATATACGGACTGGAAAATTCTGTAAACTATTATAATTTGGTTACTTAACTTTAAATCGACGAAAATAACTTTTCAAGATTAACAGTGACATCTGTTGGGGAATAGAATCCCTAATTTATAACGCAGTGCCAAAGTAGAAAACTAGATGGCACTAGTTACTTACGTGATTTAGAAATAATTACAAAAAGAAAATCTACTCTAATTCTTAATTTTTTTACTAAGAGATAGTGAAATTTAAATGAAAAATATTTTTATCAATAAAATAATTCGTACCTTAAACTCAATATTGTAATATTTAATAAAATGGTAACATTTATTTAGTTTTCCAAATTGCAACACAATGCAAACTGTCAAACTTGACAAATCGGCGTTTTTGAAGAAATCGCTTGTCATTCATACTGCACAGAAAAGTTTATTTGAAATCACAAAACAATAATGGCTTTACTCGATTTTTGCCACTTGGACCAAAAATTAACTTGAAACCCGTAGACGCACTAGCTTCATTCCAAAATGATGTCGTTGGATACAGTGGAAACTTCTTACACAGCACTCAACTCGCGACGCCACCGTTTGCAAACGTAAGTAAAGGTTAAAAGCACGAAAAATGCTATATATTACCCGAAAATCATAGTAATACCTTTTCCTTTTATATATTTACAGCCTGTAGAAACCCTTGCGCAGTTCAACCAGAAAGATGAGACTGGTAAAAAGATCAAAATCCAGTTCGACCATGGTACCACTACTCTTGGCTTCCGTTACCAGGTAAAGTACTCTTATAAGCTTATATATGTAATACTAAATAGAACTATGATCACTTACTAAGACCACCTTTAATTATAACATGAAATTCAAATGTTATATTGTGTCAAATCATGACTAGTAGTTTTATATGACTGGATGTGCACTAGAATATAGTTTCTAAACTTTTTGAGATCTAACTATTTTAATATAACTATTTTAACATTTTCGACTTCTTGCTATCCTTTCCCAAAGCCCTTGTGTCAGGGTCAGCCAAGCCAGACCCCATAATATTGTTGTTTCAATTTCTTGTTAGATGATAATTATACAATTGAGATATTTAGATGAAAGTAACATCAGTGACTACATTGTCTTCACAATTACTGTCAAAGTTACTTTTTTGGTCTATTTCTTATGAGATTTCATTTTAGATCTTGTTTCTTAATGTTTACTACAGGATTTGACATATAAACTACTTGCATCGGCAATGGTTATGCTTACATTATCGAGATAGAGTGACCTATATGTGGTGCTATAATCTTTAGGCCCAAATTTAAGTTGGCTCTATTCAGCAGTAGTTTTTATGTGAAATGATAATGAAGAATATTTTTAAGATAGTATAACAAACTTAGGGCCTGATTCTCAATTCCTGTTTAGCCACTATGTACTTGATAAAGAACTAAAAACATAATTTGTATGAACTACTATCTGTCACATAAGTTTACCGGATACTTAACTTACTTGAAGGTGACAAAACTAAGTTACAATATACAAATGTCACAGGGTGGTGTGCTCCTGGCTGTGGACTCCCGAGCCACTGGTGGCCAGTTCATCGGCTCCCAGTCCATGAAGAAGATTGTAGAAATCAATGACTACTTGCTTGGTAAGTAATTATCAATAATTTAGCAAATTACACTATTTATTTATATACATTTATGTGTGACAGAGGTATGTTTTGGCATGAATGAATGGGCCAGCTTGACTAGTGATAGGTACCACAGCCTCACAAAAAACCGATGTGAATCAATGCTTGCATTTTGTTTCGTCGTGTGAGTGAGATCAATGGAGGCCCCCTCCTCCCTCATCTCCCCAATCTCTGTATCTCCAACAATCTTCAAATTCCTAATCCCCAAAGGGCCAGTAACGCACCTTTAACGCCTCTGGTGTTCCGGGTGCCGGGTGATGCTAATTGCTTACCGTCAGGTGATCCGTTGGCTCGTGTACCGGCTTATTCCATAAAAAATATATATTCATTCATAATATTTGGAGTACTTGGTAAAGGACAAAATTAAAAACACAACATTACTAAAAACTAATTGCATCCTCACTTATCTCCATAGGTACCCTCGCCGGTGGTGCCGCAGACTGTGTGTACTGGGATCGTGTGCTTGCAAAGCAATGTCGTCTGTATGAGCTCCGCAACAGGGAGCGTATCTCAGTGGCCGCAGCCAGCAAACTGATGGCCAACATGGTGTACAACTACAAAGGCATGGGGCTTAGTATGGGAATGATGTTGGCTGGTGTCGATAAGAGGGTGAGTTATCTGTATTTTGATATTTTGTTTACACATTTAGTATGCAGAAAAAAACATTTTTTTTCCTACTTTTCGCGATTTTGGCAACAGGGTCTTTCACCTATGGACTTTTGTCGATTTCGCCTGTCTGTATCTAAAAGAGCTATAGTTAGGTTTATCTTCGTGTCAGTGAAACAGTAGGTGAAAAGGGCTGTCGACGAAAGTGACGCATATGAAAGGTTCTGTCGGAGAAATGTCCATAGGTGAAAGATCCTGTTGACAAAACGGAAATAAATGAGTCGGCCTGTCGACGAACAGTTCAGTGGCGAATCGGTCGTAGAACGGTTGCTGAATCAATTTTGGCTCTAGGCAAAAAAGTAACCTACCTACGTTCTAATTGTAATTTATAGCAAATATTTGCAAGAATTGCACGAATTTCTGCACGGTTGGCGTGCTGCCTGGGCAATTGGCTGCCGCACAACGTGTCGCATGTTCGATTCCCGCACGAAACAACTTTGCGTGATCCACAGATGGTTTATCCGGGTGTGGGTGTGACTGTGATGTGTATGTGAACTTGTATGTTTGTAAACGCACCTAGAGTAGGGCAACGGTTTAAAAAAAGAAACAATAGATGGATATTTTTTGATTCTGAAACTGCACCACTTCTTCCATTAGACAACTTCATCCAATGAATAAACAATGTGCAATATACTCCATCATTTACTTATCACCTAGCATTTGTTACCTCGTCAGCCACAAGAGTAAGCAGTACATTTTATTAATTCACAATTCCATTGTTACAGGGAGCTCAGCTATACTACGTAGACTCTGAAGGTACGCGCACTCCTGGCAAGGTGTTCTCCGTCGGCTCCGGGTCAGTGTATGCCTTCGGTGTGCTGGACAGCGGGTACAGCTGGGACCTCTCTGATAAGGATGCACAGGGTACGCTCAACGAATTTCTACATTGCCATACATCTGATTAATTTTTACTAGCGACCCGCCACGGCTTCGCACGGGTGCAATATGCATGTATTATACATAAATTTAAAATTTATTATATATAAAACTTCCTTAAGAATCTCTCTATCTATTAAAAAAAAACATCAAAATCCGTTTGCGTGTTTTTTAAAGATCTAAGCATACATAGGGACAGACAGACGGCGGATAGCGACTTTGTTTTATACTATGTAGTGATAACTGTTGTGAAAGTTAACTGTTTTGTAGGTGGACTTCTAAAGTGTGACATCTAACTAAGAAGTCTCTTAATTGTTCAACCATGACGATACTTTGATGAATGATAATTTTTGACATTCGTCAAGTTGTTTTGAAATCTTTGACATTTGACAATGCAAGATTTTCCCATGGAAATGTAAACTATAAATAGTATCTTGTTTAGAAATAGAAGGTACCCAATGTGGCGATTGAATAAACAAATACAAAATTCATTCGTTGCTACATAATATCACATCTTTTTCTCCCAAAGCCCATAATGAAGAGATACCCATGAATAAACACGTAACTAAAACATATTATATTATTCTACAGAGCTAGGTCGTCGCGCGATCTACCACGCGACTCACCGCGATGCCTACTCCGGCGGTATCGTCCGAGTCTACCATATAAGCGAGAAGGGATGGGTGAACATCTCCAACGAAGATTGCTCAGACCTCCACTACAAGTATGCTGCGGAAAAGGGCAATGTCGGCGCTTAGAATTACTGTCTTTATTAAAATAAAATTCTACTATTTGTATTTGAGTGTTTTATTGTGTTCTTTGGAACTAAAGCCTTATGTATTTTAATTCAAATTAATGTTTATTTACAAAATAATAGTTTTGAACTTGTTCCTACAGTATTTAATACTTTTTTGTACACATTAATTAACCAGCCATCATACATGGAACACTTTAGAAGATAATAAGTACTTACATAATAATAATAGTACGTTAGGACTTCAGAATAACTGACTAGTAAGTAAGTATATTAAATAAATATTGAAAGGTTCATTGCAATCATTATGAAAATACAAATTATAATTACATTTACGTACGCAGAGTCTAAGGTTTAAACTCTAAGCCATATTTTCTTGATGTTAATCACAAAGTTCACAAACAAATTATTCATTACCTCACCACACGGTAGATGGCTTATCTAATATATTATTGGGTTTATTTCTATGACACTTTTCTAACAACAAATCATGTTTATTTTTAAAGATTTCCAATACCTCATTCGGTCGTTTCGTTAATTTTAATCGGAAAAAAGTAGTCGGAAACATAGTATTTTAGGCAGTAGATTAAAAATTTCTTTCTTTTATGTAGGAGCTTTTGTTACTACCGTAATTTTACACAGTTAAGTAGTTACCGTAGTAGTTTATGCTATTAACTTATGGACTAAAATGATACGTATCTTAATTGAAATTGTCATGCTATCTTTGTCACTTTTATATTTCAAAAGGAACCTAGAAACACTTTTAAGCCTTTGACTGCCATGAACACCTTGAACGCCATGGGGGACAAGGTATGGGCCACGATAGTGGAGGATTTACCTTCAACCAGGCAGCCTAAGGCTTAAGCCTGCCAATAGAAAACTGATGAAGGCAAATCCTCCACTAACGTCGGACACCGGTGACCCCCACGGCGTTTAATGTGTTAAAAATAAAAAACAAATCTAATACGCGCATGCCAGTTTCTTTATAAGAACTGCTGAGTGAAACTCCTGGGTGTCTTCAAGTCTCGAGTAAAAAGGTAAACGTGCTCCATTGTAGACTACATCATTGCTTACGACCAGCAGCTGTAGCCAAATGCCATTTAGCGCTTGTCTACATGTAGAATAGAAAACACAAATTATATGGAATTGACGTAAATTTTGACACTTGTCAGTGTCATCCCCATACATTTTTTTTTTTAAGGGGGGAAATTCATCGAATGACTGCTCCTGCCTGGGTGAGGCGGGAGGGAGTGTCACTCTTACTGACTAAAAACCACCCCGTTCCTTCTCCTGCACGTCGAGCCGGAGCCCCGGTAACCCGTTAGGTTCTCCGCGACTCCGAATCGGCATCGGCCCCATCTGTGGTGGTCTGATGGCTCTTTGAGGCGCGCGCGGAACGTGACGCGCCGTACGCTTGGGATCCTAATACATTGTGATTTCTACTCTCTCTGTAGACAAGCGCTAAAGTGGCGTTTGGCTAGATAGATAAACGCCACTTTAGCGGTTGGCCCAGGCAAGATAATGGTTAAACTCCGACAAAAAGACCTATTTCAGAAAATAGGAGGATCCTCCGATTAAGTTAAGTAATCATGCTTGATGACCTAACTGCACTACAACGACATCTATCGTCACACTAATACAACACAAGACCTAAAGAAAATCCAACCAATCGTAATCATTGCAATAAAACCTTTCCATTACCTTACAAACAACACAAAACAAGTCTTATTCTCTACACATAGGGTAAGTTTTCATTTGTCTTTCCCATCCTCTTTCTCTATATTAACCTCTTTGAGTTTAATGGTGACTTGTTCTTCTGTGTCTTCTAATTCCCAGTCTTTTAATGGAAGCTCTTTTAACTTGTAGAACTTGCCGTGTTTACCAATACCTGAATAAAAAAATATATTAATTAACTCGTTGAGTACCGTCATTATAGACACAATTAAAGAACAATAGGTTGCGGTCACCGGTGACCGCGCGGTGTTTAACAGTTTAATCTTATACCATTATATAAAGTGGAAGTTTGTTTTTTTGTTTGTTTGATCGCGCTAATCTCCGTAACTACAAGTCTAATTTAAATAATTCTTTTTGTGTTGGATAGCGAATGTATTGAGGATGGCTATAGGCTATAAAACATCACTCTACGACCAATAGGAGCTGAGCAGAGCGTGTGAAACCGCGCGGAAGTAGCTAGTAACTATTATAAACATATTTATTGTTATTGGAATCGTAGCAATTGGCGTTCCATAGTCTGTGCCAGGGGTGGGCATGGAAGACAGGCGTGAAGTTAAGTATGTATGACCGTACTTTATAAGTACAAGTAAGTACAATCGTGACACAAATGCATCTCCTACTAACGACTAGAATTAATAGCCAATTGAAATATTTTCAACTAGCTTTTACCCGCGGCTTCGCTCGCGTCACAAAAGGATAAAAAGTAGCCTATGTGACATATACCAATAATCACAGCGCCATCTATACCAATACTTTTGTTTTCCCTCGGTAATATAAAACTTTTCTGGGATAAAAAGTACCCTATTATTTAATCCGGACTTCTAACTTTACGTCTGCAAAAATTCAAAGCAATCGAATTAGTAGTTACGACGTGAAAGCGGAACAAACAAACAAACTCACTTTCTGATTTATAATATTAGTAAAGAAGTAAGGATTGACAACAGCTGTAATGAATTACTGTCAAAAATTTAAAATTGAGTCACATAATTACTACTGCAGCTCGCTCGATTATTTATAACATGCGTTTCAAGGGACTTCGCCTACAAAACTCAAGATTTTATGAGCCCCGTTCGTGGCTTAAAACTGATCGAGAGTTAAGCACAGATTAAAAAATTAAAACAACCCTTTAGTTCTACATTACTAACCTGCTTGGAACTTCTTGACTCCTTCCTTCATATCTTCGATAGCGTTTCCTAATAGACTATGCATTATAGCCTCGTCCCTCATACTCTCCTCCGAGTTAGGATTCAGTTGGGAATTGATAGCAGCCATCTTGTCCATCACCATCGCATTCACTGGGAACTTTGCTAAAGACTTCGCCAGTTTTATCGACTCGCCCAGAGCTGAAAATTAATATGAAAGGTAAGGTTACAGATAGGATTATTTATTTTAAAACCAATAATTATAGAAAATACTGGTTTTTAAAAGCTGACTATGTTTCTTTTCAAGTGTAGGGAAATTCTAAGAGATGACTTCTCAAAATTCATAAGGGACTGGAGATAAATGGGATTGCTGTCTTTTGGCGAATCTAGTTATAAAGTGTAAATGACTATAAAGACCAAGAAAATCTGCATTAATACTGTTTACTACACCGACTGCAGCATAAGTCCAAAAAAGGAGGTACCTATGTTATCATTTTCTTTTTTAAGGGGGGGTTAATCATCGAATGACTGCTCCCGCCTGGGTGAGGCGAGAGGGAGTGTCAGACTCTTACTGACTAAAAACCACCCCGTTCCTTCTCCTGCACGTCGAGCCGGAGCCCCGGTTACCCGTTAGGTTCTCCGTGACATGTCATCATAACCTAACAACCTGTGAAGTGTCGGAGCGTAGACCTACGCGAGACACAATGTGTTTTCTATTGTGTCTCATTCGACAGACAAGAGATTAAACTAAATAATCATTGTATACAGGAAAGAGTTAACCAAATCCATAGGAAATATAAAACCACAGATAAGTAAACATGATTTACCATGACAAAAATATCCGAAAAATCCTTACATAAATGCATTTTCAAAAGCGTTAATACTCTTATGGGTAGTCCCACTTTTTTATGGGATAAACCGGTAAACGAGCAGACGAATCAACTGATGGTAAGCAATCGGCGTCGCCCATGGACACTCGGGACCAGAGGTGTTACAAGTGCGTTACCGACCTTTTAGGGATTAGGAATTTGAGGATTATTGGGGATTCAAGGATTGGAGAGGGTAATTGGGCCTCCGGTAACCTCACTCACATGACGAAACACAACGCGAGCGTTGTTTCACGTCGGTGTTCTGTGAGGCCGTGGTATCAGTCCGGTTAAGCCGGCACATTCGTGCAGAAGCATGGCTCTCCTACACTTAAACCACTTAGCTCACTTGTAGCATAATATTCAACTATTATTATAATTACCTGTGCCCGTAGAAGTGAGTTTACAAGCCAGTCCTAGTCGGTTGGCGTCTACTCCCGAGATCAGGCGGCCCGTGATGAGCAAGTCCAACGCAGGGGATAGTCCGATCAATGACGTCAGCTTTCGAGCTCCGTATATTGATTGTGGAACACCTGAAAACAAAAAAAAAACAAATTATTTTCTTTTCAAGGTTTACGACTGCTCCAGAAGTCGTAAGTGAGACTGTCTAGCAATGGGTTATGGGTTCGATTCCTCGGTCGGGTAGAATATAATTCCCTCATTGGGGTTTTTACGGTTTTTAATACATTTGTCAGTTGGAATATGGCAATAAGCTCGCCGCCTGTTAAATAGTATTTGTGCACTTCTGCTTACCTTTTTGAAGATTAAAAAAGAGGCGTTATGTCTACTACTTATTAGTCTAATGGCTGCTGTATTCAAGGTCACTTCTATTTTCAAAGTATTGGCAAAAGACTAGACTCTAGTCACTAGAGTGTGTGGGATTTTGACCTCACTGAAACATCACTAGAGTGTGTGGGATTTTGACCTCACTGAAACATTCACTTTTATAAATAAACATTCACTATTAGTGAATGTTTATAAAAGATAAACTTATTTACTTTGCTTTGCTCTTCAAGTCATCTGCAATGACAATGATAGGTACTTTTCGTACTATTGTGTCAATGTGTGTATGTGTCGGATTTAGGGGTCCAGAGGCCTCGGGGCAACAAAGGAGTGGAGGCCCCCTTGCCCCAATTTATTTTCCAGATTGAGATCGAGGACGCTCGAAAACGATCGAGGACGCTCGATTGATTTCGAGGACGCTCGATAGATTTCGAGGACGCCCGATAGATTTCGAGGACGCTCGAAAACGATCGAGGACTCTCGATAGATTTCGAGGACGCTCGAAAACAATCGAGGACGCTTGAAAACAATCGAGGACTCTCGATAGATTTCGAGAACGCTCGAAAACAATGGAGGACGCTCGAAAACGATCGAGGACGCTCGATTTATTTCGAGGACGCTCGATAGATTTCGATGATGCTCGAAAACGATCGAGAACTCTCGATAGATTTCGAGAACGCCCGATAGATTTCGAGGACGCTCAAAAACGATCGAGGACGCTCGAAAACGATCGAGAACTCTCGATAGATTTCGAGGAAGCTCGAAAACAATCGAGGACGCTCGAAAACGATCGAGGACGCTCGAAAACGATCGAGGACGCTCGAAAACAATCGAGGACGCTCGATTGATTTCATGGGATGGGATTTCATGGGACTCATAACATAAATAGTGAAAAGTGAGTCACTTTTCACTATTTATGTTATGAGTCCCATGTAATAGTGGGTGAGCCTATCGCCATATACCGGGCACAATTTCAGAGTCCGTGCTACCACTGAGATTTATTTTTAAAAACCTACTTGTAGGCACTTTGCCCGACCCGAGAAACGAACGCGAGACCCCTTGCCCGGCAGTCGCACTTGTGATTGCGACCACTCGGCCAACGAGGCAGTCAATCTTTTAATTGACTCCATTAAAAACCGCTATAATACTTTAATCGACCCGGATATCGAAAGCGGATCAACAGCTGTAGCCAAATGCCATTAAGCGCTTGTCTACATGTAGAATAGAAAACCAAATTACCTATATGGGATTGACGTAAATTTTGACACTTGTCAGTTTCATCCCCATTTCTACTCTCTGTAGACAAGCGCTAAAGTGGCATTTGGCTAAAGGCATAGATTAAGCAAAGCCTTGACCGAGGCAGTTTTCACTGAACAATAAGATAATTGAATATCCATACAATTAACATTAATTATCTTAAAGCCAAGAACACACTAGGGGGTAAATGTCGTACGACATTTCGGCGACATATTAACATGACATACTTGGCGACTTATGTCCACTGGGACGTTGATGTTGCCAGGCAGATCGACCAAAGTCCGGCAACGTCGCACTGCTTCACCCAACGTCGCTGGCGAGATGTGTCGCAGGTATCCTTGGGTTAAAGCGCTGCGCAGCGCTCTCCGTGTTCAATATAATAATGCATTTAGGGATATGCACACATAGACTGTTTTTATGCAACAATGCGCAAAAGGTGTGCTTCCCTGGTGAGCAGGGTGCGGGCCAGCTCCAACAGTATCCTGAGCATGATTGCGAGCAGACTGGACTGCATATACATGGGAAGATGTAATGCCATTTCCCATGAATTAACTCGTCAAGTACCGTATTTATAGACACAATTAAAGAACAATAGGTTGCGGTCACCGGTGACCACTTGGTGTTTGACAGTTTAATGTAGGATGTATTATTATAAAACGTTTATTATACTATAAAACAATTGTGATTACTAACATAGATGTAAGTTTTACTAACATTTTGTTACTTGAAATAAATGATTTATTATTATTCTAGCTGTGCCCGCGACTTCGTTATTATTATTATATTATTATGTATGTCTTTAACATTCACGGGACCACAGGGTCCCGGTTATTTGGGAGGCGTACGTGGGGCCGAAGCCAACTGCGCAGAGGCCCTTTAGACAACATTAATCTAACTGTAATGAACACATTATTAAATATCTACATACCAAATCTCCTCCCAAGACAGCCGAGTACAGCGGTCTCCTCAATGACTCGCAGGTCACATGACAGAGCCAGCTCAAACCCCTCTGCCACCGCGTACCCTGACACTGCTGCTATTGTGATCTTATCGCAGAGAGGTCTTCTTTCCAGACGAATCTAGAAATAAAAAAAATTGGTTGCCTGTAAAGTCGGTATACGGGCGAAAGTTTTACGTGACAACGACTTTGAGTGGTAAAATAATTTGCCTATCTCTCTCACTCTCTCTCTCTCGCTCTGTCTCTCTCGCTCTTAGGCGGGCTAACCATGCCCGAGTGGAAGGGACGCGTGCCTCTCACTCGCTCTCATTGTGAGCGCATAACGTGAGCGGAGCGTAACGCAGTTTCTTGAAGTGTCACCCGGCAAACCAATTTATAAGACGTTTTCACGTCAATAATTTCAATTATTTTCTGATTATCACTACAAGTTAGAGTTTGACAGTAAAAGTGTAAAAAGTATTTATTTTGAGAGATGCAAAGCACTGATAAAAATATACCATCAGTTGTGATTCCCTGTTGAATGCCAAAAATGATAATGCAAATAATGTGTAGGTGCTTTTTATATTCCAATCTTCATTAACTAATACCTAAATAACTGTTATACATATAAAGTTTGTTTGTTTTTTTAATGCGCTAATTTCCGAAACTACTGACTGGTCCGATTTCAATAATTATTTTTGTGTTGGATAGTGCCTTTACAGAGGAAGACTACAGGTCTTAAAACCTCACGCTACGATCAATCGGATCCGAGTAGAGCGGGTGAAACCGCAAGGGACTAGCTAGTTAACTAATAATCATTCATTATTAGTTATACATACTCAATGCTCACTGAGTACAGACAATGACCATCCAAACAAAAATATTGGTAATAAAAAATCTGAACAATATTGAAAATCAAGCCAGTGGAGAGGTTTTACAGAGCAGTAAGAATCAACTTCCAGAATGTTTTTTTTTTTTATTTATTTAGACCGCACGGTTGGTGCGGTGGCTGGGCAACCGGCTGCCGTGCAACGTGAGGCGGGTTCGATTCCCGCACGGAACAACACTTTGTGTGATCCACAAATTGTTGTTTTGGGTCTGGGTGTCATGTGTATGTGAACTTGTATGTTTGTAAACGCACCCACGACACAGGAGATAATCCTAGTGTGGGGCAACGATTAAAAAAAAATGTATTTCGCATCAAGCTTCCTTGTGCGTACTTCTAACAAGTGGATTACTTTGCCAGAGTCTGTATTTCCAGAAGGGTGTATACCTGGGTGTTTTCAAGGTCCGAGTGAATAGGAATAGAACGCTCTCATCGCAATCAGGTGAGATAGTGGTCAAACGTCGGTCCTTTGAATGTAAAAAAAAAATAGCTTAGTACGAATTTATGTTACGCTTAACGAGATCGAAACGATATCACGTTCAGCGCTCTGATTGGCCAGCTTAAATGAACCAACCGGAAAAATAAACTCATACTCTGTAAGCCCTCGGGAAAATACAAACTGATACAAGTGTTTATGTAACTATGAAGAGACGTAAAAGCCAGTTCATAAACAGTCATTGTTAATGGATTTCTGAACCAGCATCCTTAAAGCACCCAACATCAAAATAATTCATCAAAAATATTATTAACAACTTGTGGTTTTCCTTAACAAAATGTTGATATTAGCAAACAGTTTCAGGTCAGTTCAACCACAAGCCAGCAATTTTAATATATATGCATATACTGTGATAACAAGCAGTAATTAAATCAAATTCACAGCCAACCATACAGTCTCCGGCCACAAGTCGAAGTGTAACCATGTCCGATATTATTATCAATTTATTTTTTAACCTTGTGCAAAAATTAACACTTATCAACTGTATACCGTATAAGAAGCCAGACATATCAAATTTAAAATTCAGCAGCCGTGTTTTAATATTCGTGATTATAGTTTGGAATATGATCGTTTATTTCTTTCAATTTATACGGCAGATCATTCGTAACGGATTAAACAAGTTATTTTAATTATATTTTGTCATTTGCACATCGCAGCAACTTTTATCTCTGCTGTCACTACACAACTGGACGAGCAAACCTGCCATCTCTTGGTATAATCTAAGAAATGAATGAGTTTGATATGAATGAGTGAAATCAACAATAGCGCTACTCGACGAATGGAGGCAAACAATTGAAAACAATCATATAATAAAACCAGTCATAAAAGCGCAGAAAGCCATAGTAAATGAAGGTAATAAGTTTTATTTATGTTTTTCCTAATAGAATAAAAAATACACTTTTTTATAAAAGATGCAAAGGACTGATAAAATTAAGCTATCATTTGCGATTTACTACGACATACCAATATTGATAATGTAAATAATATCTATGTATGAAGTCGAAATGTTATCAATAATTCAGCAATTCTAATTTGATATGTTGAATTCAGTGATAACAAGTTGGAAATTAAATCAAATTCACAGCCAACCATACAGTTTGCAGCCATAAGTTCAAGTGTAACCATGTCGGAATCTATTATTAATTTTATATTTAATCTTGTGCAAAAAGTTACATTTACGAACGAACTACCGTATGAGACACTACACAGATCGGGCCTAAAAGTCAGCAGCCGTGTTTTAATATCGTGATTATATATTGGAATATGATTATTTACTACTTTCTAATGACATGGCAGATTATTCGTAACGGATTAAACAAGTTATTTTAATTCCCTTTTCATTTTATACATACCGCAGCATCTTTTAAATTATTATATCCATGTGCGGCTATATCATCCATGTTGAATCCCGAACTAAAGCTGCCACCTTCTCCATTGAATACTAAAACTTTGGCTTCAGGATCATTATCGAATGCATCAATGGCTACAGTCATTTCTTTGAGTGTTGCTATGTCCAGACTGTTCCTCGTGTTTTGACGGTCTATGTTGAGTGTCATAACGGAACCAAATTTTTCAACAACAATATCTGTAAGTAATTTTAAATAGAATTAGGTATAGGTAATATGTGGGTAGTATTACTATTTTCAAAAATAACATTTTAAAATCGTATGAGGCGATAATTTTAGTTATTACGTTTAGTAATTACATCAGTTTTATTCTTATTATATTATCGAGTACATTTGTATAGAGATTATCAAAATAAGTTGGTTTAATAATAAGAAAATAAGATAATAATAACCTTACTTTTTTTGACAACTTCTATTTTGGCCGGTTCCGATTCCGAATCTTAGGGTCGTGTTTTTCTTCTGCTTTATGCTTAGCTTGAGCATCATTAGAACAAAAACGCACTGCATATCGCCTTACAGGCAAATTAGTAGCCGCAATTAGAGTTTTCAACATAGTTCTCATTTTTTCATCAAACGAAATCAAAATGAAATCGCAAGTTCATAGAATCACAGGTATCGTTTCCGAATTTGATAAATGTCAATTTGACACTGAAACTGAAAGATCTTAAAGAAAATCTAGAGCGCGTTCATTATTGCCAATTTTCATCTACAGTAATGAGTTGCATGTTTCCTATCTTTTTTTAATATTTACTAACACTGATTATCTAATTTTATTGCCTGCACAATAGTTTCAAATTTTCAAAACATTGCCAAGCTACTAGAAGTTCGTAATGATTTTTTACCTGGAAACTATTATCGTAAGTTGAACGTAACCAAACAATCCATAAACCATTTTCATTAAAATAACTTTTCAAAGGAAATAATCTTATCATTGGATTAAAATAGTTTTATCATAATTTTATCAGGGCTTAAATAAGAAACAATTGGGAAATAATAAGAAATCCACTGAAAATTTTACGGTTTTTGCAATAAATTGCCGCTGGCAACACAAATCCGCCCACTGTCAAAAACAACAAAATCATCCTCTTGTTGGTTGAATTTTCTCGACAAATTCTCATAGTACACGTGTACCGACAATTCGATGTTAATAATTTCATCATTTGTATCTATTTATGGTTAAACGATCAGCGAGTGCTGTGCTCTAATTGTTGTAAAAACTTCTAGTAACCTGTCTCTTTAGTGACCCTGTTGTTTGTGTTTACATACGAAAATGTCTGAATTCAAGGATTGGTTTGAGAGTGTACCGTTTTTCACTCGTTATTGGTTGACTTTAACAATTGTGTTCAGTATATTGGGCCGGTTTGGGTTATTAAGCTTCTCCTATTTAGTGCTGGACTTCTATTCCATTGTAAACAAATTCCAGGTAAGCAGGAAAAATTAAGTAATATTATGTGCTCGTGCTACGTTGCTAGATCATTCCACAGTTTAAACATTGCATAATATGAAATTCATATTATGAATGCTCATGTTCGAATTACAAATTTAATTTAAAAAATGGTTCCTACAAACCAATAAACCATAATTAGTTGTCTTGGCCCATATACTCAAACACAATACTGTGATACACATCCATATACTTGCATACTGTTACAATTATTCATAATGGGCTCACTATCTAACAGTAGTAAACATTTAATAATCAGAAGTCACTGATAATAATTGTTATGCTAATAGTGATAACAAAATTATGCTCCAATAATTTTTTACAGTTTTGCTTTATCAGGCTGCATTAGAATTGGACAAACCTTAATTGACACCATCATTTGTTTACATAATTATTTATTAAGTAATTACCATAGCATGATTTAATTATTAAGTAATTACAGTAGCATAAATTAATTTATAACCTTGTAAACCTGTAGAAGAAGAAGACTAACACTTGAATACCGAAATTCTACTCAATTTGAAGTCATACATAAATGTCATGCCATCTCTGTCATTTCCCAAAGAATGTATAATGATGGTAATAGTACCACTCAATTTTAAGACACGCTAAATCTATATTTAGCGTGTCTTAAAATTGAGTGGTGTTGTCGTATTCTGATAGAAGAATTTTAATTTTTTGAATGTAGACTGTAGTATGTGTATCCATCAAATGATAATCTTCAATTACTACAAACGATACAGTTATTAATTTCATATTGACGGTTGAAAGACTAATTGATCTAAGCGATATTTTTTTGCGAAATTTAGTTAAATTCATTTTCGAAATCAAATTTTACTTCGCTGTAATGTAGGTATTTAACGATATCACAAAAAAATAATGAGTAGATCAATTAGCCTTTCAACCGTCGATATGTTTTAACAATCATAGCCAAGAAATAACTAAAAATACTTTAATTTACATTTCAATCGTATTTTCTGTCACAATTTCATTTATATCGAGGTACAAAATTGAAGCAGTTATAAAACCCTTCTTTTTATCATTCACAGTTATGGAGACCAATCACAGCGCTGTTCTTCTACCCGATAAGTCCGAGTACAGGATTCCACTTCCTAATCAATTGCTACTTCCTGTACAACTACTCGCAGAGACTTGAGACGGGAATGTTTGCGGGCAAACCTGCAGATTACTTTTATATGTTACTCTTCAACTGGGCATGCTGTGTGGTCATTGGATTACTTGTTAACTTGCCTGTAAGTATAGTTTTTATTTCCATTGTTAAACATAGCATAACATCACGCTATTTCTCTCTGAAGGGTGGCCGTTAAATGCCTTTTTTCACTATTCATGTTATGAGACCCATGTAATAGGGGGTGAGCCTATTGCCATATAACGGACACATATCCTGACTCCGTGCTACTATTGAGATTTTAAACAAACCCAGTAATATTTTGCCCGACCCGGCAATCGAACCCGAGACCCCTTGTCCAGCAATAGCACTTGCGACCACTCGGCCAATGAGGCAGCCAATGCAAGTAGCAATAGTAGTATCAATCAATTTATAATAATCGTAATTTATCAAATACATAACAAATAGCTGTAATCTTCCTTGTACAATAACAACGTAATACGATACCTATATTCCAATTGTTGCACCTTTATTAACGTGTCATTAAACTCAAGACCTCATGAACCGCGATTGTTTTATGACCACAGTCATACCTATGGACACAAATTCAATGTGACATTGCTGACGCCGTACTCGTAGGTATTTATTTATTGTAAACATATTATTAACATATGTGTAGTATAGAATTAGGTACTTAAATAATTAATACAGATTATGCATCGAATTTAACAATTATACAGTTACTAGACAAAAAAAGAATTTAATATGTATTGTTTATGATTCGGTTAAAGTCATACTTATTTGGTCTTTCCAAAAGACCGAAAGACCGAAGAAGAAAGAAGAAGAAATTCTCGTAATAGCACGGTGCCTGGGTGTATAATAATGGCACATCCTCTGCTCGGCTCTTATTGATCGTAGGGCAATGTTTTATAGTCTATATTATAGTTTTTCTCGATTTATGTGCTATCCAACACAAAAAGTATTTTTTTAAATCGACCACTGGTTCCGGAGATTAGCGCATTCAAACAAACAAACTCTTCAGCTTTATGTTTTACTAGCTTCCCCGGCTGCGCACGGGTGGAATTATGTATGTATTATACATACAAACCTTCCTTAAGAATCACTATCTATTAAAAAAATCCGCATCATAATCTGTTGCGTAGTTTTAAAGATCTCAGCATACATAGGGACAGACAGACGGCGGATAGCGACTTTGTTTTATACTGTGTAGTAATTATTAGTATTTATTTTTTTATATTTGATGGGCCGACGTTTGACCACTATCTCACCTGGTGGTTAGCGACGATGCGGTGTACGATGGAGCACTTTTTATTAATATAGATATGGACAGATGTACACTTCTACCTTCCCCTTTAGGGTTTAAAAGCCGCGATGCTATGTATAGTTTGGTAGTATGCATAAAATGCCATTAATTAATGAATATATTCCCTCTTCCAGATCCTAATGGACCCGATGGTACTGTCTGTGCTGTATGTATGGTGCCAGCTCAACAAAGACGTGATCGTTTCCTTCTGGTTTGGGACGAGGTTCAAAGCTATGTACCTACCATGGGTACTGCTGGCTTTCAACCTGGTTATCAGCGGCGGGTGAGTTGGATTTTGAACTCTATTATGTTCGAATTAAGGTGTAGTCCTCAAATTGAATTTCTCGAAGAATGATAGGCCTGAATCTCATACTTAGGAACTAATGAGCCAATGGGGCCCACCGTATTATTGCTGACCAGATGGTGCTAGCGTAAACCTCTCGTTCTGCGTCCAATAAGCAATTAGCTAGTGTCACACCATTGGACGTTCAATATGTAACAGCAGCTGTGATTGGATACAACAACCTCTTCTTGCTTTTTCGCCACCGGGTGAATTTCGAATTCGGGGAACTCGACTAGTTTCAAACCATACTAGAGCTCATATTCATGAGCAGTACTTAGTCCGTGAGCCGCGACGCGGCGTCTGTCGCGCTGCTACTAAGTAACCCGAAGGTAGCCGTAAACATAATAATTAATTTAGTATGTCTCACGAAAGTTTTTATCTAAACCAAACTCGATCCTAAAATCTTTGGTTTAAGATCGATTTTTAGACAATACCATAACACAGGTTAATCTGCTGATTTTGGATTGAGATCGGTAATTCACTTCGGCTATTAGAAAGTATAACTCATGTTAAGTTCTCTTCGGTCTCGCTTACGAAGAACTGCTAAACAATGACAAAATAATCTATCTATATAAATAAAAAATAAATTTCCGTTCGTTAGTCTTGCTAAACCTCGAAAACAGCTGAACCGATTTGGGTAATTTTGGTCTTCAAATGTTCATGGAAGTCCAGGGAATGTTTAAAGGGAAAAAATTTTTAGGCGGAACGTAGTTTGCCAGGTCAGCTAGTTATTTTAATAAAATTATGTTGTTAAATATTGTCTCATATTCCAGAGGTGTGATGGAGCTGATTGGCATCCTGATCGGTCACTTGGCGTTCTTCCTTCTCTTCAAGTATCCTCAGGAGTTCGGCGGTCCAGCTCTCCTATCACCGCCAGCTTTCTTGTAAGTTCACACCTATGTTGACCAACACTGCTTCTGGGTAATTTAGCTTAGAAACCTTTTCTTTGTAAGGGAGGGAATGCATGTTGCTTAGTTTTAGATATAATTTAAAAAAAATTAAAAAATCGGCGAAATCTACCGAATCTGTTTATTGCTTATTAAAAATAGTGCTTGTTTATCATTTTTGTCATTTTAATAGTTTTGAAGTTTCCAACCATGATAATTATTTTTGTGAGTCGTAAATGCCATGTTATCTCATTTACTTACGTCGTTCATGACTCACAGTTCATAGGCACGTCATTGTTTATTTACGACCACGTCATTTAATACCAACCATATTTATGCCTATCCTACCTAACTTAGGTATGTGTATATTTGAAGTCATTCTACAAGTTTACCATTTATCAATAATTATTAGTCACATTATATTTGCTAACTTATAATTATTTTATCACCAGGAAACAAATATTCCCTGACACAAGATACGTGGGTGGTTTCGGCACCGCACCCCAAGCTAGGGTACCCACACGACCAGGCGGAACAGTCTTCGGAGGACACAACTGGGGCCGTGGTCACACTCTAGGAGGAAATTGATGTAACAACACATATAGTGAGAGACTTTGATGTTTACAAACACGAACGATATCCCGATTTTTAAGATGTGATTTTGGTGACCCTAACAGCTTTTCTTGACGAAGGTATCATGTGCATACAGCCTTTATCCATCCTCTTTTTTATACTGTTGAAGTGTGTTCAAAACTTTTTTTAATCCGATGATCACAACTTGAAAATTAATTGTGTAAAATTATTTACTCTATGAACTATGAAGTTATTATTTTGTAATAGAAAACATATTGTTTTCTAGAGTTTTACTGCACTGGTTTGTTGTAATTTCTGGTGTAATTTAATTAAGTGGGTGTTATAGTCTGCGGTCATTGTAATGTGCTTGTCTGGGATTGCCAAGTCTTTATAGTTATAACGTAAAGTGCAAATAAATTAATTAAATAAAAGAGATATATGAAAACTTTATGTTTTTGCATCTATACACACAATATATACTTTTATTTAGGCTTGAACAAAATTGTTAATCTATAATTAGGTTAAATTTTCTGTACAATATGTTGTTTTAGATAAAAAGGGCAAAATTGTATTGTAACGTGAATGTAAATCTGTCTATATTTACGAGGATTTAGTGTTAAATATAAATGGCAATTTTATCATTAATTAACACAGAAAAATCACTCTTGTTCCTAAGAACAGAAAGGCGAAATTAATTTCCGATTTTATTCCTTACTAAACAATAAACATATATTTACTTTTATGCATTTACCCGGTAACAATACTAAATATAAACTGTCCAACGAATAGAATTTATTTAATACAGTGTTTTTGTTAACCTGTATGTATGTGTTTGTGTGCGAATCTCGGGAATTGCTAAACCGTTCTTGATATGATGTACAGTGAGGTACAAGATTGCAATAAACTGTTGATATAATAATTTAACTGATGTTAATCTTCGTTTGTCACTTTATTTCCTTTCCTTTATCCTCTCAATCTCATATCATGTCCGATTGAGATTTCAGGGAATAGAAATGCACACACCTGCACTGCTGCACAGTAAGGACAATTCACACCACAACAAGACACTACACGCACATTTCATAAGAGTGACATATAAAACAACTTTATTTTGTATATCAAAAGATAATCATTTCATTTATAGAAATATATCTTCTAGACCCAACTAGATGATAAAATTGTTTTTGAATAGCTCTTTTATAAAGTCGACACGCAGCATTGCGCAAAGAGTATAATAAGTATAGAGGAAGCATTGCGTCTTGGTTTGACAACCTGACCAATGCTGACGCATTAGTCTCTTTTCTATTGAAACGGTGGTCCCTGAGGAAGGCCCATGTAACTGTATACTCTGCTAAATTATACCATTCAATACCAACACATTTTTATGGGCCGACTCAACCGGAGTGATACCACGGCCTTACGGAAATGTGAGTAGGTTCCCAGAGCCCAATTACCCCTCTCCCCAATCCCTGAATCCCCAATAATCCTCAAATTCCTAATCCCCAAAAGCCGGTTACACTCTTGTAACGCCTCTGGTGTTCCGGGTGTCATGGGCGGCGCCGATTTCTTACCATCAGGTGATCCGGTTCGTTGTTAACCGGCTTAGCCCATAAACAAATAAAACAGCATTCGAAATAAACGCAATTCACTATATTACATAACTATACAACAATATATCAATGTTTCTCTTCTTTCTTCTCAGCGGTGCCATATTCCTTCTCCCACATTGCAATGAACTCCTTCTTGCGTTGTTCACGACGTTTGAAGTACTCGGGGTAATGGGCCTTCTCTAATGGGTGCCAGTAGTCGATCACCCAGTCAGGGGGAGTTACTACACGCTGGTGAGCCACACCTCCTTGGCTGGTTGCGACTGGAGAAGAAAAGTATAAATTAGGTTTAAGTAACCCATAAAATAAGGGGTCATCCACATAATTATGTTATGCAAAATTTCAACTTATTGAACACTTCGCCCTCCTGTCTTACTTTTTTGATACCTTTAACATGTATTGTCACGTTGGGTATATAGCCCCCCTCTTCCCTGCGTTAAGTAATATTATGTGAATGATCCCTAAAGCTTAAGGTTCTGTGGACGACCTAACGGGTTCCTGACGCTCTGGTTCTAAGCAGGAGTAATCTCTCTCGCCTCACCCATGGCTGGGGAAGTCATTGTATGATTTTCCCTCCTTAAAAAAATATAAATAAAAGGCTTTAGTGTTTTTCGGTGCGGTCGTTGGGCAACCGAATGCCGCGCAACGTGTAGCGGCTTCGATTGCCTTACGGAGCACCTCTTTGTGTGATCCACAAATAATTGTTTTGGGTGTCTGGACGTCATGTCACGTCGTGTTGTTACGAAAAAGGAGAAAATCCTATCGTGGGTGGGGTCAATCATTTTAAAAAGAAAAAATAAATACTTTTACTTGTTTGCTCATATCTCTTCCCATTAAACTAATGATGCTCAATGCACATAATAAGTAGCTAATAGTTATAATTTGCAATCTGCATTTATACAACAATGTAGCATGTAGCAATATGCAAAGTAGGTACGCATCACACTATCACAGCAATGTCCAAAAATACCAACATTTTTAGAATTCATCATTAAATATTGCATATTGCTATTATTCATTATGTAAGTATTATGTACCTAATTATCTATATTTTACTACATATTTTGAAATTGCTTCTCCATGCAAAGTCCAAAGACAATATTAAAAATTTTGCATAATATTAATTACACTTATTTCTGGTGCAAATTCACACATAACATAACATCACGCCTTTTATCCCCGAAGGGGTAGGCAGAGCAGCACATTATGGCACTAAATGCCACTGTACCATGTAACACCTACTTTTTACTGTTATGAGTCCCATGTAATAGGGGGTGACCCTATTGCAATATACCGGCACATTTCCAGACTCCATGCCACTACTGAAATTTTTTTAAAACCCAGTAATCCTTTGCCCAACCCGGGAATCGATTGCCCCGCAGTCGCACTTGCAACCACTCGCCAATGAGGCAGTCTTCACTTTGATTTGCCTATTATATTTTGAACCCCATGAATTTTTGCCGCAAAAGGAATAGAAAATGCATTGTGTAGATCTGCATTCCAGCACACCACAGATTAATTATGATAGTAAACACTTTTGTAAATAAACAATCAGTTGGGGGGGGGTTCAGCAGAGGACTGTTGGTGTAGGATCTTGTAGCTGAGAAGAAAAGCAAAGTATATCTTACAAAGTTTTGGCAGAGGATGTTGAGTTAAGAACAATTCTTCCTCCTCCTCCTTCAGCAGCTCCACGGCTTTCCTCATGTCGGTGATCTTTGCATTCTTGTCAAACCTGTCCCGCAGTAACACTGCTTGGTAACGGTATACATTGCTGAAATATACAGAATAGGTTTTGAATTAATGTGTCAAACAAGAAATATTTTAGTTTTAATTAAATTCTTGATAACATAGTCAAATCATTAACTTCAAAGGTATGAAAGAAATAAAAATACAACTGTAAATGGTACTCGAAGAAGAAAGGTCATTATTAATAAAGAAGAATAGGAATTAAAGGGTATTTATGTGATATAGTTTAAAACATGAACAATGTTTTTGTTATAATAATTCCCAGAAGACTTCTTTTTTTATTAAAGACTTGAATTTAACTATTTAGTCATCTGATGTATTCTATTGTTATTGTTGAAATTTTTTTCTAATTAGAATCTTATTACTATGAAAACAAATATTTACATGAACACTAATTATTGTCTACATATGAGTAAAGTGGATTTTCAAGGGTAATGAAAATTAGTACGAAAACATTGTGATTATTAATACTTATGAACCACTTTAGTGTAATGCTGTGTACGAATCACCGCTAAACTGTTTTAGGTAATAGATACTAGTAATAAAGCTACAAATCTAACTATCACTGATCATCAGAATGTTGAGAATAGTACATCTTGTCGGAAACTGGGCTACAAGAAATACAATGGTTCTAATCACTTCTTATTTGATCATTAGGCAATAATATGGTAACCTCATTAGATCAGACACTTGAAATAATCTTCATATATAAGATATTCATAATAAAAACGCTGAAGAATTAAGATTTATCTGAAAAATAAGATGCAAAAATTGCGGTTATGTTTTGAAGGAATTACGTAATGGGGAAAACAAAGAAAAAGAAGGGAAAAGCAACGGTTCAACGGTTTAATTAAACTTACCGTCTATCGTAATACGCTTCTAAGTTACGTAAAGCTCTTTTATAAAGGGAGCAAACCTTTTGAGCGTGTGTTTTTACGCCATACAATGGTACCTGCGCCATTTTTGTTATTGCCACTGACAGCTGCCAAAGAAACAGAATGTCAATAAAATTCAAAGACAAGTTTGTTACTTTTTTCTATATTGAATACACAGTTTATCGCTTACATAAAACCATAGACCAGGACAAAATTGATTCAGAAATCTGCTAGGTGCCTCAGCTGCTTGCTTATCTAGTAATAAAACAGTTATTTTTCTTTGACCCTATAAAGTGTTACAGCATTGAAGATTGAAATTGTCTATGGTAAAGTTGCTGCTGCAGAATGCTTTTATAGAAAAAAGCTCGTTTGTGAGTTGGTATGGTATTATTTTATGGACACCTAAAAATTACTTTATACGTTTCTAGCACATCTCACAATATGGCAATGTTTGACTATAAATAAATCTGGGAAAATCTCTGAACCCTTGTTTCTTGGACTTAAACCCTTTTCTACTCTTTATTAATTACTATTATTTTTGCTAGGCACAGTGATTACGACTTTACCACAAAACTAAAGATGGAAATCTAGGCGCAGTTCGAGCTAGCTTGTTAAGCTAATCCCTACCTTTAATTTTATCATCGACCTGAAAACATCAGAATAAAGTCCTTGAACCGTAAATATTAGGCATCAGAGATTCGTACACAATAGTTGACATGTGTTACAAGGCTGTAGTCACTGCATGCAATAACTAAACTGTACACTTGGATACACATCAAGTTAAACAAAACCAGTATAACCTGGCCGTCAAATGTGCGCAAACGTCATATAAAACGAGATCATGTTAAACTAGTCCATTATAGGTTAATGTGCTGCCATGTCTACATAAACGCTGTAATATAACGCATCCGCTGAATAATTTGTCACTTGAACGTTGCAGATTGCAGATGAAATTACTGAAGTGAAGGATTTTCGTAATTTGTATTTTGTTTGCGATTGCGAACTTGCGACATCTTGTCTGTACCTACTGTCAACGGTTGCTCAAGTTTTTTGCCGAGAGGTTTAGCCTATAATAATAGAGCATTAAAAGTTTAGGTATGGTTAGGGTTAAAAAGGTTTTTTTTTTAACGGGGGAAAATCATCGAATGACTGCTCCCACCTGGGTGAGGCGGGAGGGACTGTCAAACTCTTACTGACTAAAAAGGGTTATATAAGGTTTAGGTTTAGGTTTAAGTGTGGGAGAGCCATGCTTCGGCACGAATGGGCCGGCTCGACCGGAGTGATACCACGGTCTCACTGAAGACCGACGTGAAACAACGCTTTTCATCGTCTTTGCGTTTCGTCGTGTGAGTGATGTTAATTACCGGGCTAGCCCTAATTACGCCCCCTCTTTCCCCAATCTCTGAATCCCCAACAATCCTAAAAGGCCGATAACGCACTTGTAACGCCTCTGGTGTTCCAGGTATCAGGTGAACCGTCTGCTAGTTTACCGGCTTCATAAAAAAAAATCACGTAATTTTTGATAGACAACTTAATATAGGTATAGCAACTTTATCGCACCGATACCGGGCCGGATACCCGACAGAAGGATATAAACTGGAGAATATGGTAAAAAGTTAATTTACTTCAAACTCTACTTTGTTAATCCGAACTATATTTTGCACATCTTCAAAACTGTCTGACTGATATTTTATCCCTCCCTAAACCTATTCAAACAAATAGGTACCTACGTAGGTGACCCATACCGAGTTAAATTGTCAAAATCAAAATCAAATATCTTTATTGCTGAACACAGTACATTTAGATGCATTGAAAGATGTTAAATGAATGCGCAGTTCATCATGTTCCACCAATCAAGGCATGCAACTATTATTTATCGTAAAATGAAGAACAAATACGTCATCTAAATATTACCTGGCTTCTAAAAATAACGGCTGTAATGCAGCCGAGCCGATGTAGGTTAACAAGCTCTATCTTCCTGTTGATAGAACAGGTTCAGTTGACCCGCACAGCATGAAGTAGCTTGCAACATGCAATACTTTATACGTAATGGCTATGAATATTATTACGACTAGCCTGTAAGTAATTATATTATTATACCACGGGACTTTCTGGTGTTAATCTGTTTCCTTGGTCGAGCTGTAGCATTACGATTTGAGATGAGATTGAGACTTTTTTTTTTAAGGGGGGAAAATCATCGAATGTCTTATCCCGCCTGGGTGAGGCGGAAGGTAGTGTCAGACTCTTACTGACTAAAAACCACCCCGTTCCTTCTCCTGCACGTCGACCCGGAGCCCCGGTTACCCGTTAGGTTCTCCGCGACTCCGAATCGGCAACAGCCCTATTGAGACTTGGGTCGACCAAAATATTAAAGAAATGTTCGTAATAGCAATAATACAGTACATATCATTTTTACTTGCTACTTGTCTAGGTAATTACTTCTCTAATTTCTAACGAATTCTTAAAAAAACGTATTGGACCCACAAAACGCAGCAGTCGGTCATACAGCCACTGCGTCAAGCGTGCCGTCTAGCAGTCTAGCCATCCTATCAGATCTCGATAAATAATTCTAACTACCTAGCCTACATTCTCCCGCCAGATATTTTCAGTTTGAAGATTTTAGAGAGCGTTAGTTTTAATTTGATTAATTAAGAAGCGTTATGGCTACTTTTTCTCTTGGTTTTGCTTGCTTTATGCTGTACATATATTTTTATTATTATTTTTTTTATAAATATTGGTCTAATGTTATAGTAGCGGCAACGTCACTTTTTGACGAAAATGTATGAAAGGTATTATAATTTTCTATGAGGTACAAAGTCCAAATGTTTAAAAATATCTATCATTAAATTAACTGACATGTCTCCATCGGCGACATCGTAATTACAGTAGCAGCCTTCAAAGAGATTATAATTTTAATAAGCTTGCAGGTGCAACTTCCAAACAACTTTGTAGAAAAATAGTAAAACACAGTATTTTGGCTATTTTTTCCTTTCTGTGTCACCTACCTTTTACAGGCATTTTCCAAGAATAAGAACTGCAATAAGTGCACCAAAATTATTTAAAAACCCGTTATTCCGACATGCTCAGCAATCGGAACAGTAACGATTGAATTATTGCAATAAAATCCTATCAAAATGCAATCACGAAAAAATGTACCGACACGATATAATCGGGGTCAAAGAAAGTTAGGGAAACCGACGCGGCGAGATGACCAATCGATGGAAACCGGTCGCGACGCTCGACCAATCAGAGAAATCGCGCCATCCTTTTGAAAATAGGTCGCTGATCCCAGTTCATGGTTCCAAAAAGATTTTTAATGCATCGAAATAGCTGTAATTATTACCTAGTCATAAATAGGTAGGTTGCGTTTAGTTCGTGTAGACTGGCGTTCGCTCAGTAAACACACCGTACATTGTTGCACCTATCTCAGTGTTGAAGCGACACTCGGTGCGGTGGGTACGGCCATCGCACGACGTTCAAATTTCGATTTTTTTATATTTTTTAATTTACATAGCTTGTGTTGTAAGTGAAATAATTTTATTAAACCGTCTATCATCTGTGAAAACTCTTTGAGTTTCCTTTGGGATAAATAAAACGTTTGGCTCCGGTTGGAATTTCCTTTGCTTGCAGTTTTTAGGGTAAGTTTTTTTTTTAATTTATTAAATTTTACACGTAGCTAAGCTTCCTTAGCTACGTGTAAAATTATAAGCAATGGCCTATCAATTATCTATTAAGAATAAAAACTTTACAACAATATTAGTTAAATGTCATGTAATATTAAATTACAGATTTCATTTAACTCTAGTCAATTTAGTCAATAATAAATTAGACAGTAGGTAATTTTATTTTAGCAATAATACTTTTCGTCATCTTTTTAGTTATGCTAATTTACAACATTAATTATCTAGTGACAATAGGCATTAAAAAAAATTAAGAAAATTGGCTTTTTCTTTCAATATTCTTAATGTTTATCGGATTTCGGAGTGTGTTCTACTAGTGTATCTACAATGAGTAGTTTATGGTAACTTTTTCAAGAATTATTTAGCTTTTATATAGGTATCTTTTTGAATTTTTTCATCGTTGTTTACGTTCAAAACTCAATTAAAACTAGAGAACCTAGAAATTTAGTAATAGGGAGCAGATATCCAATAGACCACATTTTATGGTCGCTGTCTTGGCACATTTTTGTTTTAAAATATCACAATGTAACTTTTGAAGCCCAATGACAGGACGTGAGAATCACGTGCATTAACAAAACGCTTTTGAATTAAGAACAAGGTAATGTTTCTGCTTTATTAAAATGTTCAATAAGTGCAGTTTGAAGGTCGTTCACTTAGGCCTATTTATGTATACCTACGAAATTGTATAGTGTAACATTTTATGATGTGGTAATTGTAGACCTTCGAATTACTCACTTTTAATGCATGGTACTTACCTACTAACTACTTCAATGGTCGTGTGGTCGCTATACTAAACAAGACATGTCAATTGGATTTTACCGACTTCAAAAAAATGATGAGGTACATACCTAGGTACTATGTTCGGTTGATTGTTTTTTTTTTCAATGTCTCGTATTTCTATTAAGTTTTATCGGTATTCAAGTTTTTTCAAATTTAAATTCAAATATTACATACTAGCTTTTACCCGCGGCTTCGCTCGCGTCACAAAAGGATAAAAAGTAGCCTATGTGACATAATAATATACCAATACACACAGCGCCATCTATACCAATACTTTTGTTTTCCCTCGGGAATATCAAATTTTTCCATGATAAAAAATACCCTATTATTTAATCCGGACTTATAACTTTACGTCTGCAAAAATTCAAATCAATCGGTTTAGTAGTTACGGCGTGAAAGCGGAACAAACAAACAAACAAACAAACTCACTTTCCGATATAATAGGTATTAGTAAGGATTTGCGTAAATAAGGTACTGATAGTTGGTCATTTTATAATAATTTAGGTCCTCTTACTTTGCTTTCAACGTTGGCGTGCGTTCCAACATTCTTACTATTCTTAACAATGGACTCTCCGACAATTGGGCATCATTGTTTCAGTGTTGTTCGATGTTGGTCTCTTCTATATACCCTGGCTTATCTAAAGGAGAAGCAGTGGTTGAATAAGGCAGGCTAGTTAAAATAATTAAACAAACTAGCGAAAAGTGGATGCTAGATGACCCGGCAAACTTCGTACCGCGATTCGGAGTCGCGGAGAACCTAACGGGTAACCGGCGCTCCGGCTCGACGTGCAGGAGAAGGAACGGGGTGGTTTTTAGTCAGTAAGAGTCTGACACTCCCTTCCGCCTCACCCAGGCGGGAGCAGTCATTCGATGATTTTCCCCCCTTAAAAAGAAAAAAAAAACTTCGTACCGCCAAATATATTTTTCTCCCCTTTTAAACCTTCCCTGGACTTCCACGAACATTTCAGGACCGATATTAGGCAAATCGGTTCAGCCGTTCTCAAGTTTTAGCGAGACTAACGAACGGAAATTCATTTTTATTTACCTATAAAGAAGATTATACACATGTGTGTAGAGTCATCTGTCAAGGTTTATTGCTACGAAGCTATCTTTGTCTGTAGGTTCAGACGTTGACCTATCGTATGGTCCTTTAAAAAGTTCAGACAAAAGTTTCGATAAAACATTTCCTGTTCGGTGTGACCGACCTTAATTAAATACTGACCTATAAGATGGCATTTAAGATAGTCTTAATGAAATGTGAAATTACTTACCTACATGGTTTACTTACGACCCAAGTTTGCGTACAATGTGAAGGATAGTTTCTAAGACAAAGTAAAAAAGAAACTACATAGAATTGCGTCTGATTTATTTTAAGCTAGCCTCTTCACTTTAAAAATAGAGAAAGAAATGATAAGCCAAAATCGTAATCAATCTATAATTATACGTACCTGTTTAACTAAACATACTACCACTTTTAGTCCCTGTAGAACAAGATAGAAATACCTAACAACCATACCTATAATAAAGAAGTTTTTAACATTTCTGTTCTAACAACACATAATAAATGGTAACACCAAGTAACACCTTCTTTCCGCTAGTTAAGATAAGGGGTGTTATAAAAGAGAGCGACTTTCGATTTTAGTTAAAATCGCAAAAAAATACGCATTTTTATTTGTTTATTAGGGATTTAAAACACCATGAATGTAAAAACCTACCCAAATTGCGTTAGTATTTATTGTTTGAAACAACAATAAAATTATTTGCGAATACAATACCTACATGATCTACATTCCTTATTGTTGTAACATGAAGGTTGGGAGTTTGAGAGTGAAACCTCTTTACTAGGTTACCGAGAATACTTTCATTCGTGGGAGCTACTTTTGTGTCATTTTCTTGTTTTTTGCAAACTTTTATGTTTAGCTAAGTAAAAACATGTATTTTGTAGAAAGTTCGCGGAAATAAGGCAGTCAAAGACCTTTTTTCGAATGCTCCATAATCATAATAAGGGATCCAGTCCTCGGTGTTGTTGAATCGTAGTGTAGTTATAAATAATTAACATCGATACTTTGTCCACTAACTGAAAACAAGGCTTAAGTTCTCTCACATCTCTGTGTTTTGAATAGAAATTTTTATTGAAACTCAAATTAATTTTATTGGTTCATTGGTATAATTACAGCAACCAATTTCAACTGCCAAACAGCTCGTGGTCTGCAACTCGTCATTAACCATTGCTTCATTCAATTCGTGCCCCTAAACTGTGAACCTCAAGGTTTTTAATGGAAAACAGGTATTACCCAACATCAATAACACTAAATTATCGTAATAGTGTCGAATAGTATGTGTCAACATCACTGTACCATGACCAGAAATTCTTGAACGCGCGAAAATGGAACTGGATCTGAAAATGTATTGAATTTGACAGTTGTGTGACATAAAATGGCGGTTTTGAAGGGTCAAGTTATATTGGACGTTATGTGTGAATTTGTGAAGGTTATTGAAATTAGTTTTTACCATTTTAGGAAAGTGTCTGTTTTTGCTAACAATGACTGTCTAGTTGGTTATAGGTACATTATCTATTTGTTTGTTAATAACATAGATAAAGGAGTCCAGGTAGTTGCCTACCTTCAGACATTTTTTATTAAAATTGTGCAACAAATTAATACAGTGGTTTTTGTGTCTACAGATTTAAATATCAAAAATTATTTAGCTTTCGAAATTTCTATTAGAAAAATACCGGCTTTATTTACATAAATAAATAAACACTGCTTGTTTTGATACGCAATGATATGACTGTTAGACTGTTACTGTGGCAGACCTATGTCTGCCATGTGCATCTATATGATGATTGTGCATCTATCATCTCTATGCATCTATATGCACAATCATCTTCATACAGAGATTTACAAAGAAGTAGGATTGACTGGATTGTCACCATCTCTTTGGCAATAAATTGATATATCCTCTATTCGGGAATTAAAAGACGTAAGTAATATTGTTTTAATGAGACACTTTCTCACCAAAAATTTAGCCTTTCTATGTATAAACTAAAAAAAAAACAAACGTAAAGTCTGTTCTATTGTTTGAACGCAACAAAGTATTTTTAAAAAAAAAACAAAAAAAGTTTAGAAAGTTTTGTCATTAGTGCTGTAGACTCTATAGTCTATATATATGCCTCTATAGGCATAGTAGTCAGTTGTCGTTGTCGTTGGAAAAAAGAAGTTAACATTAACGTAAGTCGGTTATTGAGTGAGTAATTACATAAGACTTAGGTTACACAGCAAGCTATGCTTAACCAGTGTAAACTGACCGTTGAATGTTCGCAAAGCTCATACAAAGTAAGTCTATGATAAACTGGTTTTGTGTAACTTGATGTGTGTGTTGCTGGTTACTTTTACTCCACAAGGGTGTTTCGCAAAACATTTTGTTCACTACCCGATAGGTTCTGGAACCTTCGATTACATTACGTGACATAACAGTAAACAGAAATAAATTATTTAACTTAAAACACGCTGTAGTTAAGATTGACGCAAGCTGTAGTTGCATGTTCTGTGATAATCGACTTTGATGCTTTGAAATATGGGTCATCTACTTTGATGCTTTTAATATGGGTCTTTTTGGATTTGCTCGACATTTGGTTGTTAAGTTAAGCATTCAAGCTCTTAAATATTTCGAATCTATTTTTATTACATTTGAATTTTCTTGGCTAATAATGTAGAATTGTGACGTAATTTTCATTAACAGAGTTGGAATTTAATTTCCTTGTTAAACCTGAAAATGATTTCTGTTTCCGAACCTCCGAAAGACTTAGGTATCTAAGTAAGGGTAAAATGTGATATTCGGGGACACCCAGAAACAACTTTAAATTCAACTATGTACCAAAGCCATGCTACGACATAAAATCAAAAGGTAACCATAACCTACATTTTTATTCTTTTTTTTTCTTCTCCTCCTCTTATAATATCTTCTGATTCACTTCGTTGTGGGAACCAAGATAGTTACTCATGTCCCTGGGACGTGCCGGACTTCAATGTTCCGGTGTTTTCATGGTTGTATCTACTGTAGATCCTGGCTTACAGGAGTTGCAGCGGTTTTGGGAGGTTGTGGCGGGCTTGTCCCAATAAAAAAAAACCATAACCCACATTCATTCTGAATGCTATAGAGACCAATAAAACTTTTCTGCGACTTACACAATACATTATCGTTAAAGTAAACGTGTCAAGTCACTATATACCTAAGTATGTATACGTAAGTAGGCACTAACCGTGTGAACTTAGGTTTTGCAATTTATTGGCTAAAGCCTTTAGCCCATCATGTCGGCAACTATCTAGGCAAGATAGTAGACGCACTGATGTACGCAACTGTTGATAGCTGGCGTAAATTACTGACAATAGTGATAAACATGAGGCTGTGCCGATAAATTCTAGATTTAACTAACTTCCTCATGTCTTTGCGTAGATTAGGTAGTAGGTACGTGGATGCCCCTTAAGAATAAGGGCGACGACATTGCCTTTAAAAGTTCACAATTTAATAAAAGAGTTTTATTTTCTACGTGTCCTGTTTTTTGGTCACATCTTCATTTGGTTTGTGTTGCTACAATTGACATTCTTGACAAAGAATAACATTACTACGATGTGTCTATTCGTCTTCTCTCATTTTTATGTTTATGACGATGAATTCATAAAGTACGGCCGTGTGATTTAGGTCAATAATTATTTATAATTATTTTTGTTTTAAATTAGACAACAAAAATGCTGAGACAAAACTTTAAATCCCAGTTTTATTTCTCACACTGATTGTTTACAAAAAAAACGCATCGTCATTGTTTCTTTGAACACGATGAGATTTCGAAATTCAAAACTGTTTCATTCCATATTAGTATGTTTTCTTATTGTTTTTTTTTGACACAATGCAGTGGTTTGTGCAGATCACTGGTGCAGATACAAGTTCTGCCATGCGTCCTCCATGTTCATACGTGTGCAGTTCAGTTAAAATGGCTGACTCACTTGTCCCCATTCTGCTCTACTGGCCAAGACTTTCACTACGCGCTTGTATAAGATGTTGCTTTGAGACGAATCTTTTATTGGCCTTTTTATTGATTATTGCAAAATAACTTTGGAACACTGTCTATCTGCTAATGAAGCTGATTGCAGCTTTATTTTAGTTGCCACATGAAAATATTTCGTATCGATAATATTGGCTTTGAAAATGCGGTCACCCAACCTGGTGATGGTGGCAAACCCTCTTGTGTAGACAAGGCTAAGGCTATTAGTGGACAGGTACAACAAGGAACGCCCATCTTTATAGAAACTGGTTAACTAGTTATCGGGTAACTGTTACCCCAATAGAAAAGCAGGGAAAAGCTAGTGCCTGTGCCTGTGTACTTACCTATATTAATAGCTATGTTTAATGTAGCAAAACAACCCATTTGAGCGTTTACATAAAAGCTTTTGTATAGTCTTGTATTATTTTGTATACAATACAATGAATAGAATATGAAGTCGCTTTACATCGTTCAATAACTAGAGCTCTAATGGATAAATGTACTGCATTGTGTTCGAGTAGCAACGTGTGGCAAATAAATAACGAATTGTTTGCGCTACATACAAATATGTTCACAATGACTGGCTGCTTTCTGCGGGTTCTCCTCCTTGCTACGTCATGCTATACACAGTGTAAGGGAAAATATTGTGGTGCCCACTTGAGGAAAGCAATATCAAGTGTTAGTTTTTTGCGGATCCCAAGTAAAATTATATTACGAATTTCATCTTTCCTTTAGCGTATATAAGTACTATTAGCGTATATACTATAGCTATATCCGGTACAAATTAGTATTCAATGTGCAAATAGGTATCATAATAATTAGTGCATTGTCAACTATACTGCTTTGGCCGAGTGGTCGTAAGTGCGACTGCCGGGCAAGGGGTGTCGGGTTCGATTCCCGGGTCGGGCAAAGTATTTCTGGGTTTTCAAATATTCTCAGTATTAGCACGGAGTGTGGGTTGTGCCCGGTATATATGGCAATAGGCTCACCCCCTATTACATGGGACTCATAACATAAATAGTGAAAAGTGGGTGTTACATTGTACAGCGGTATAATGTGCACCTCTGCCTACCCTTTCGGGGATAAAAGGCGTGATGTTATGTTATGTAAACTATACCTACTCTAGGCAAAAACATGTTTTCAAAACCAATGCCAAGTCACCAGGAAATATGCACCAAATAATGAGATAGGAGACAAACAAATCATGTTTACTATAGTCGTATGATGGTAACTGCACATTGTTTTTATTTAATTGCTTCTGTATATAGCGCATAATAGGTTTAGTACGCTGTGACAAAAGGGCGGACATACTAGGCGACTGGTAAATTAATGGCGGAGCGATGCAGTCAATATGTTTTTGTAATTGATGTTTTAATCACGTACCTACCATTGTTATTAAGCTGAATAGTTTGTCAAGTTGTTTATGATGATATAAACGTAATCTTGATAATCTTCTGTCAATAATTCTTAGACTATAGATAGGTATAGTAGGTACCTATTTTTTTTAAGGGGGGAAAATCATCCAATGACTGCTTCCGCCTGGGTGAGGTGGGAGGGAGTGTCAGACTCTTACTGACTAAAAACCACCCCGTTCCTTCTCCTGCACGTCGAGCCGGAGCCCCGGTTACCCTTTAGTTTCTCCACGACAGGTATAGTAGGTATGCAGGTAAAGGGTGAAAAAAAACGAAAATAATAACGGCGTTATTATCCTTAAGCCAAAGTTCTGCTGATTAAAATATAAAGTTTAGTTTCAAGAAATTGAGCCGTGTCACTGATCTCGCCCAATCCAATAAAAATACAGATGCTAATAAGTTACCGCGATGCTTAACTACATGGGAGGATAATGATTTGTTAAATAAAAGATAAAGTTTTTCAAAGAAACACACCCACTGTAGAAAAGGTGTTCTGCGGTGGATTCGATAATTTTTCTCCAATACTTACTCCATTTATTCAGATCTTCGCATCCAACACTAAGAACCACTTTTCGGTTATAAACCTAGGTATCGTTGGGTGTTTTAAATTACGTATGTAGTTTACGACTATCGTATAAAAATGTGCCTTATAAGTGGCGGAGGAGTGGTCTTTTATGTCTTTATAAAGGTTTTCCATACGGGTGATAATGCAAATGTACCGAAAACAGGTATTATGTCCCAAGGGACGTCGCGATTCGGGGCTAACGGGATCCGAGGAGCAACGACCCATCAGCTCCACTTTCCAATTGTAACAACCAGCTTGAGTTTTTCACTAAAAAGTTTTACTGGTAACGAGTTTTTTACTCTGGTAATAAATATTATGTGTTAGTTTTTTAAAGGGGCTGGAAAAATATTGAGGAAAATTTATTGTGTTAAGATAATGCCGATATAAATAAGAAATCGCATATGTTTAGAAAAATAATTATAATAAGATCATAAAAGTCTATTTCTGGTAATTAACGAACTTAATATTTTAATACCATTCGGTCCGAATAACTTCATTGATATCGTAACTACAAAACCACATACAAAAATGAATAATCACGAGTAGCCTGATATACTCTTTGGTTTTTAATTGGTTGATCGTTAATTTTTGTGGGAATAACATCTCAGAAGCATCTTGTTAGCCACTTATCATACTTGGGAATCTAACTTGTAATCCTTCACTCAGTTTCGGAGTCAAAAGTACTACCTACCTACGTAAGTCGTAGTCCACTCGGACTAAGACGACTATTAGTGATTTTAGGGACTGTTTATTGTAAATTGACAAGAACAATAAAGGCTGAAAGGCAGCGCGATTGTCGATATCAATCAAAGAAAAACTTAGTTCTTTTTATAAGACTTCTCGTATAAAAGTGTCGTTATTTTAAAAAACTACCTATTCTAGTAAATAAACACTAGTTAATAATCTATTTCAGTTTCGATTATCAGCAAATTAAATAATCGATCATCGTATTTACTAAATATTCGAGTAGGTACCTACTTTTCTCTTATACTTATACTCATTGAAAAGTCAATTGTTAATTTTCTGGACTAACCAGAATAGAACAAAACCTACACGCTTCAATCAAATAAAAAACAAACTCATGAGCATCTTTCGGTCAAATCTAAATCATTTTTCGTCGGCTTGTTTACCATAGGTACAGGGCAATACCCTATATAAAAATACCATTATAAAGGTACTTATTCCGTGAATCACAGAGGGCTTGCCGTATGTCGCAATATTTTGGGAGCTAACGGTGAGAACTGGGTGCATCGACCGAGCAGAGCCAGTACGACTTGGTTTACGTTTATCGAGTGACGTGCCGACAACAGTGGTGTTCACCCTAGAATTATTGAAAATGTGACCGGTTGGACCGTAATTGGTGCGTTTACCTAGACATAGTTTACATTCACAATAGAGGACGATGTTCCGCGCGTTGTTTATGACTTATAAGTTTTTAAACTTGTTTTTTAATTCCTGCATGTCAATCTGGAATAGCTTTTACCGTTAAAAACAGGGATATGGACAGCGTTTAAGAAAAAGCATGCATCAGTATCTACATTCCATGAATGAATAAAATATTTTATTAAACGCAAGCAATTTATGATAATTTTGTTGATATATTACCTATTGAGTATTTCAATGGCAAATAAGAAATGCCCGCTGGTACTTAGTGTCTAGTCGGTAGTCAGTAATATGTTGTTTTGTTGCTGCCTTTTGAGTCATTTGATTTGCATTGCATTCGTTCTTCTGGCATGCTTGATAGAGTTGTGCCGACAGTGAATAGCTGATCTATATTATTTACAAAAATCGTTTCGCTTATTAAAAAAAAAACGAAAGAAATTCTCATATACCTATCTATAACGAAGATATATACTTAACAGAAAGTGATATCGTCTTTATAGATAAATAAAGCAGTTTTCTTGTGGATAACACGATAAATATAGTTGGCCCAAAGTTTGTATGGCAGACAAATTCGAAACTCCATTTTCACACATTAGGTATGCATAGTAACAAATTGTACGTAAAACGCGGTACATAGATACGTAATGATGAAGGTACCTACTTAAGTAATATTGCGTGTAGGCCTCTTCGCATGATCTCGACTTATTAAAAACTTGGATAATTAATAATTCACATTGCGTTGACCTAAAATAACGAGAATTTAAAACAATTATCGTACATGTAATATCAAGTCAGTAGACATGTGAAAATTAGTACTGGTACAGTAATTATTGTTTGGTTAACTAAGAATGTGGTTTGGACATTTACTTAGGTTTTGTCGATGATATAAGTTGAGCAAACAAAATTGATTTTACACTTGATTTTTTTTGTAAATAATATGAATGGGACAAGATTCAAAGTCAAAGTCAAAGTCAAAATCATTTATTTCAATTAGACCAGGAAGGCACTTTTGAACGTCAAAACAAAATATTTTAATATTAAATAATAAGAAAAAAAAGTCTTACTTAGTCAATGCTCTCCTTCACCAAGTGATTTAAGCCCTATACCTATGTCCATTGAAGCGGTCAATTTTTTTTTAATAGATGATCACAATATTAATTTTAATAGAGAGCGTTACTTTGCCTTTTATTCTAATGGTAACACTGTACTCTACTCTGGAATTGTAAGCAATTACGAATAGCAGCTTAATTTATTTATGAAGTATCTGAGATACGCAGAGCTTTATGATTTAAATAGAAATTCTTTGATCATATCAGCGTGGTATCTGTTGCGTATCGTCAAATTATTATAATGGACGTGGAAGATTAAGTAACTGGGCACTCGGATACGTGATAAAATCTTGAAACACACCATAATTTGGGTAAAATATTCGGTAGTAGTAGCATAGTAATGTTCTGAAGTTAAGCTATGATTAAAAGAACGTGTAACATTTTCTTAAAACGTAAAATATACAAAATAAACTTAAAACAAACGGCAGGAAACTCTTATCCCATGATCACGGCTAAGTACATTGCCATGTCTTTTATAAGTCTACCTCGGACAGTCTATAAAACGAGAACAAAGCAAAATAAACCATAAACAAAAGAGTATACAGTCTAAACTAGCCTTAGAATTTTAAAACAATAACGTTAGACATGAATAGGTAGGTACTCGATACGTTTGTCGACTCCAAATGGGTTTATTGATAATAACGATACAACAGTCACTGGCATATCAAACAGCGCTTTGTATCTCTGGATACAGACATGGAAATGTACTCTAAGTTATGGACGATAATAGTGTCTTTTACCCTACTGATTTGCAATTTGACAGCTCGTTACGATGTTGTCCTCGCAAAAAAATAATTACGTGCGAACTTTTTCCCGCCTTTAGTTGTAACAAAAATGGTTCGATGTTTAAAAAAATGTAGTTAACTTTTAAATAGCATGTTGCAACTAAACGACTGTCTTGGTTTCTGTTGAAATCAGTGTATTGCAACAAAACTGATGCGACATCGCTTAAAAGAGACGTGAAGCAATCTGCAGCTGGTTTGCGTGGACCCTTATGAAGTCCATTGCTGCGTTTAATTGACTTTGACGTTGGATTGCGCGTACTAACGGAGCAATGGCATCGTTTGTAGGCCGGGGTCGTGTCGCCAAATGTAGAGGCAATGTCAAGCACTTTAACTGACCAAATTCAGGTCTCTTATGTAATGATGTGACCAGTGTGGATGCTCTTACGTCATTCTATTTTTCAAATATGACTGGCCAAGAATTTACTCACTACGACCATTACGGGTGGTAATGAAATTTGTTTCCATCTAATATATTTTATGTTATACTTTTAGCTACAGTTATATGTTGATTGATATCTAATTTTAATATTGGCAATCCCAATATTTTATTTTCTACTATACTATATTATCTCCTCAAGGTTGAAATCGAACCAAAATTAGTAGGGAGGGTCCAAAATAATACTTGGCCTACCTAGTCACCTATCTACTTAACCATAAAAATTACTATAATCTTAAGTCTTAACCGAGAGCAACAGTTTCGACAAATTCATGTTCCCATTTTTGTAATAAAACACTATCACATCGTAATAGACTTAAAGGGGAAAGTGGTCAGTGAAAGTTTGAGTTTTGGCGAACCAGTTTGAAGGTCAGCTATGACGGCCGCCGAATTAGAAATTAAAATAGATAGACGATGTTTTTGCTTATAAATCTATCCTATAGAATAGTTATAGGTATTGATACATACCAATGCTGTGTGTGAGTCTGTTTGTTACATTTTCACGCCTAAACTGCTAAACATATTTTGATGCTGGCGCTAGTCGTCGATCACGGATGGTGATTTTGTAGTTAAGCTTTGTATGCAATTAAAAATAGATGTTTAGTGTCATAGGATGCCTGTTCGCCTTATTAGAGGTGCTCAATGTCTGGAATGAACCCAATTAGGGGTCATAGTTACGCGCAAAATCAACAATTCATTCTTAATGGATATTTGCGTAATTTGTCTTAATTCTTTTAATATCAGAATCTTTGGAAGGGGCGTTCTTTTGTAGAGTTATGTTATTTAGCGGGGAAAATATAATATTAAGAGTGAGTTGTTTTAAATTACCTAATTATTTTCAGTATTTTTGCACGGTCTCATTCATGGTCTGCAAATTTTAAGGTTTTATTTACCTATTTAGGTACACTACCTAGTTCACAGCAATATGACATGCTTCATTATGACTAAGTTTCCATTTTAAGACTTTTATTTAAAATAAACTTTCACTTTCTCTTTTGGAACAGATTTTTTTGCGATTTACCTACTACTTAGTTTAGCAAAATAAGCGTGAGAAAACGCCTTAATTTAGCCTTTATTAAAATAGCTTATTCTCAAACGTCTAACAACCTTCTAATGGCCGAAGACAATAACTGTCCTCAAATCAAAGAGTTTTTTTTGACATTGGTTCGATCAAGAGATTTTAGGATTTAATATAGGTTATCCATTCGGGTATAAAACTGCCATTGACATCTAGCCAGAGGGTCTTTGAAGATCGGCTGTCTGTCTAATCCGGTAACTAAACTTATACAGCAGCATAGCATTTTTAAGAGCAGTAGGCTATCGTCCATGCAAGATTAAACTAACCACGTGGTAATCGAATCTTATTAACTGTACATGTTTCACCAAAACAAAACCTCACTCGGTTTCATATTGTCCTCATTAAATGTTATTTGTATGTGTACTAGAAGCCACTGACAGTAGCAAATCGAAGTTGACTGCACGGTTGGTGCGGTGGCTGGGCAACCAGGCTCCCGTGCAACGTGTCGCGGGTTCGATTCCCGCACGGAACAACACTTTGTGTGATCCACAAATTGTTGTTCCTGGTCTGGGTGTCATTGTGTATGTGACCTTGTATGTCTGTAAACGCACCCACGACACAGGAGAAAATCCTAGTGTGGGGCAACGTTCCTTAAAAAAAAAAAAGAAGTTTACTAAACTATAAATACTCTTTACATCGATTATATTAACTTAATCACAAAATGAACAAGATTGTAAATCATTTGACAAAATTGATCAGTTTGGATTTGGAGTTGCATAATGATGTGCATTTATCTAGGCTTAATGATAATGATTTTCAACCTTATTTTATATTGGGACAAAGTTGAAACTCTGTTAAAAGAGTGGCGAGAGCTTCATGAACTTTGGTCTCTATACATACAGACCTACATACAATATTCTCGTAAGTTTAATAAGCTTCTCACGTCCATTTGAACTGAATGCTTAATTGTAAACCATTCAGTCGAATCACATTCGTATTGAAAACTAGAATTGTAGAACAAGTAAGAACCGAATTATATTAAAGTCAAGTGCACTAGTCTAGTAATTATTATTGCTATTACGTCAGTTATGTAATGTAAATAAAAATCCAGCTGAATGAATTGAAGCCAGTTTTAGACTATGTCAATGTTTGGTATTTAATTAACTACCTATGTCATTATGTGACTTGCTTTCGAGTTTTGTATTTTCGGTAATTTATTTTTTGGTAGTGATTTGAATTTAATCTGTCAAACACCAAGCGGTCACCGGTGACCGCGATCTATTGTTCTTTAATTGTGTCTATAAAACCGGTACTCGACGAGTTAATAAAAATTAAATAACAATATGTGCGAATAATTAGAAAATAAGTAAAGGGTAAAACTATAAAAGCTAAAGCCTTTTCACTTAGTTCGACTTGGCGGTGTGCACTACCCCACCGTGCCCCCAGAGACCAGACGTCAATTGCACGATGTGACTAGGTACTAAGTAAACATAATTTTTGGGGTTATCCAACACAAAACTATTTTTTTCAAATCGGACCATTAGTTCCTGAGATGTCTTGTATGAATAATAATAGTATGCTGCTTTCTGGCCACTTTACTTGTATGTTTTCAAAAATGTTTATTGTTGACTAATGTAGCTATATAGCAACAACAAGCCTACCGATGTAAAATTACAAAGCCTTGGCCGACAACTGCAAATTATTGACAATCACTTACTCAATAAGGTACAAAATAATTACCTACACACTCGCTCGTAATCTGAATATAACATTGGATCCAATGTCGCAATGTCGTTAAAGTTTTGACTTACAATGTGTTTAATATTTATCAACTAAAAAGAACATAAAGTGTAAAATACAAATCTTCAAATTCCTAAGCCTATAACGCACTTGTAACACTTCTGGTGTTTCGGGTATCCTTGGGCGACGCCAATTGCTTACCACCAGGTGATCCGTCTGCTCGTTTACCTGCTTATTCCATAAAAAAACACCTAAGTAAGTATTATGTAGGGAACTTAAAGAATAGAGCGTAAGTATTCCCTTTTAAAAGGCCGGCAACGCACCTGTGACTTCTCTGGTGTTACGGGTGTCCATGGGCGGCGCCAGCGGCGCTTATCGCTTACCATCAGGTGATTTGTCTGCTCGTTTGCCTCCTATTCCATAAAAAAAACTTAAGAGCGATTTCCCTGAATTAACGTCAAAATTATGACTGCATTTTAGATGTTTATAACTACAGTTATACCTATACCTAATGATAATTAACTGTAGGTGATTTATGAACATTTTAAGCGTCCTACATTATACATAAGCAGGTTCATCATTCATTACGCATGTAGATATGTACCTAATATGGTACATAAGTAGTTAATTAGCTAATCTTTACATTTGCGTGTCTGAACAAACGTTCCTCGACACACAACACATCTCACGCTCTGAGGAAACTTGAAGGTCGACCAATATTTGGTTTGCACATACATTGGGAATAGGATATTTTATTAATCCGGATGTCACGTTGTATTAATACATATTTCCAATATCAATAGGTAAAGAAGAACCTCATGCCCAATTAACTTAATTACGATTTGAAGGAAAATGAGTAGGTAATTAGCTACAGAGCCGCATTGAAAGAAAGATTTACAATGTTTACTACAAAAAAACATTACAAAATAAAATATAACGAGAATTTACCGGGCCAACGACCCCACATAAAACCCTTTGAACTTCAGACAAAAGGACTTAAAAATTTCTTCATCCTTGTAGCTTCATGAATAAATCAATCAAATAAGTAGCTATCTACCGATAAATAGCTAAATAATTCTATTGTTTTGTTACAGATAAATCAAAATGGCGACCTCAGTCCTCCAGCCCGAAGATTGCCGAAGGGAGCACGAACCAAAACACGAGGTCATCGATGCGCCGAGGTTAACCGATGATGACCGAACGTATTTACTTGAGGCTAAAGAACGGGAAACCGGTGAACTGCCCGCAGAACTGAGGGAAAAAGCCAGGACTGAACTGAGAGAGGAACCAGCACTTAGGGAACAGGCTTTAGAACAAATGAGACACTTTATAGAGAAACATCCAGCTATCAAGAAGTGTAGAACTGGTAAGAAGTTACCTAATTATTAGGTATGTAGATCTAGAATTAAGAATTCCGCTGATGCCCTAATACTGCTCTGCTAGGGTATTCTATAAGTTTGATCTGTAAAGATCTAAGTGAACTCGTCCACCAAGAGTCCATGTCATTGGTTGTGAGAATAATCTCGAACAATCTAGGGCGAGAATGCGATCGAGCTCACTTCGAGAGTTCCAATTGACATCTTACAGAATAGTCTGGCAAAAAAAAACCACCCCGTTCCTACTCCTGCACTTCGAGCCGGAGCCCTGGCAACCCGTTAAGTCTTCCGCGGCTCCGTATCGGCATCAGCCCGGTTGGGCCCCATTTGTGGTGGTCTGATAGCTCCTTGAGGCGCGCGCGAAACGCGACGCGCCGTACGCTCGGGCGGCGAGTCACAGAATAGATCGTTTCTTTTTCAATCTCTAAGTTCTATTTATTCTTGATTTTTGTCTAGTACAGTATCAAAAACCAGCATCTTAAAAGGTTCATTTTAAAATTTAAAAAAAATACACAGCTTCAAGAAAACGACGGCATACAGATCCAGATTCTAACCAATTTACACCCCTATTATGCTAGGAAACGGGTGGATATCCTCTGAACTTAAAATAATCCAGTGCTTCGAAACTTTTTCTTGGTTATCTTTAAGAAATTTTGAGCCAAAATTTAAAGAGGTTAAGGTAAAGATTGCCTTGTTCGTTTGAGATTCAGGTCACATTGTATGCAAATACTGTGTCCGTTACTTCATCGCGTAGCCCTTTAAGTGCAACTCTCGAATGCACAATGATTATAGTGACAATCATGTATAAAGTAGAACGTATGACAAAGTTGCTTGGCAGTAACGTACTACCAAGCTTATCTTGGCTAGGTATTTGGGTTTCATTTTCTTCATATTTTTAATTTAGGTACTCCTTTAGAATTTTCCTCTTTCAAACACGATACTGGACTGAATTACCTCTAGTTTTCGAAGGTCTTCCGACAGATACGTTCACAATCGCATAGGGCAAGGCAATATATAGTGTAATAAACCTATCACCTTTTTTTGTCCAATCCGCCTTTATCTCACTATTCAACTCTTTTTATTTTGGGGTGAAAGTCATCCAATGACTTCTCTCACCCGGGTAAGGGGAGAGGGAGTGTCGGACTCTTACTGGCTAAAATTCACCCCATTCCTTCTGTACTTCGAACCGGAGCTCCGGCAAACTGTTAACTCTGTGGGTTCGTATCGGCATCAGCCCTATTGGGTCCCACATGTGGTGGTCTGATGGCTCCTTGATGCGCGCGTGGAATGCAACGCGCCCTACGCTCGCGTCTGGTTCTAATCAGATGGCGAGTTACCCGTACTCGCCGTCCGCAGGCCCGTGCTTGCGGTAACTTACCAAGACCCTGACATTTCATGTTAGAATTTCGGCAGATGGACTTTAATCACAAATTCTTTTTGCAGACACACCATTCCTCCTCCGTTTTCTCCGAACAAAGAAGTACTCAATTCCGCAAGCGTGTTCCATGCTGGAGAGATACCTCACCATCCGAGAAATGTATCCTCAATGGTTCAAGAAACTAGACCCTCTGGACCCTAAGATCGCTGCTGTTATTGACGCTGGATACTTGGTACCCTTGCCTAAAAGAGATGCTGAAGGCAGACGAGTTGTTCTGTCTTGTATGGGTAAGTGTGTGAAGTTGATTGTTTGTATTAAACGAAACTACTTTATTTAGACTAAAGGAACCGTTTTTATCAGAAAAACACAAATAATTAGTGACATTGTTCGGTCGCAAGTCTTTTTTTTTCGATAGGATCAAAGGTTGCCCACCTATAACGAGCTGATGAATCACCAAAGCAATATCTTTGTCAAGTAATCAGCATTGCTCATGGACATCCGTAACACTAGGAGTTACAAATGAGTTACCGATCGTGGTATTCTCTAGACGATTATTCATATTTTGCTGAATCTGATCTGGGGTACTAAGTTTTGACTTTAAATATCCCCTTTTCTTCACCAGGTCGCTTCGATCCTCATCAGTTCGACAACTGCGTGATGGCCCGCGTCCACTCTATGATCGTGGAGCTGTTGCTGGACGAGCCACGGTCTCAAGTCCTAGGTTACACCCACGTCAATGACGAGGCTGGTATGCAGATGCCCCATGTTAGCCTGTGGTCTCTCACTGACGTCAGGGTTATGCTGAACTGTATACAGGTGAGGTTTTTATTTGATTTTTAGATCTTTAAAACATTATGAAACTGAAGATTCTGTGTCCTGAAATAGGACTATTGTCCAACATCGTCGGACAAAAAAGGCCTCATAGATTGGAGATCGGTTGGGCAACCGGTTGCTACGCCTTGCCTAACAAGCCTTTGCTTGTTGCTGGTTCGATTCCCGTATACAACAATAAAAACCTGTTGCGTGTATAATTATGTTTTTAGATTACATATTTACAAATAAAATTATTTTTAGCGTTGTGTTATTTTTTCTATTCCAGAATTCAACCCCAATGAGGCATAAACGTACCCACTTCGTAAACATTCCACACTACGGAGTTAAGTTCTTCGAGTTCGCCGTCTCTTTGCTCAGTGATAAACTGAAGGACCGTGTGATGGTAATTTTTATTATTTGTCTACTGGAATAATACAATTATTAAAGTCATACCTATATTTACAAAATCATGGGCACCTCAACCGCATAAACTACTTACATAAAAAAATAAAGCCATCAGGTTTGAAATAATGCAATGCAATACTAGCGAACTTCAGTTCGGTGCTAGTCATAGATGTGTAAAAAGTGTAAATTAAATTTATTTGAACTTGCAACACTAAATAGGCCATAGTGAAAACCATAAACTTTTTCCAATATATTAGTACAGTCAAGAGCTTTTCAAAGCTCAAAGGCAAACTTAAATTGCGTAAAAAAAGTCAATGTTAATTTTAATTTATAATTATGTTTTCTAATTAGTACAGGGAATTACAGAATATAATTTAAAACGTCTACTCGTTGATGACTTCAATATTTTTAAATAAAGTTTCTCGTCATTTGAATATCACAAATCACAATTCAATGCAAATTATACGTAAGCTGATATGATAAATGTTGATTTTTGTAATATCATTTATTTGGAAAATTACATAATATTTTTGCAATTACACAATTTATTTTATCAAAGTTTTATAAACCTCGTAGGGTTACAGTTTCATACAGAGAAGAAAAATATTTAATGTTAAGTTAGTTTACCTATGTAGAAATTGTAATGCATTTTTTTTTCTGTTCACAGTTCCACAGAACCAGTGAAGATTTAATGAAGCATGTTGATCCATCGGTCTTGCCCAAAGAATACGGTGGTACTGTGCCTCTCAAAGACATGATTGAAGAACTAAAACGCAACCTCCTGAAACACAGAGAAGCTTTGCTAGCTTTAGATGATATGTCAGTAGATTTACACGCGCTGGAGAAGAATGATCTAACTCAAGACATACATTCAACGGCAGGATCTTTCAGAAAACTTGAATTAGATTAAGATTGTTGTTGTAAAATGACGCTAATTATGAATCTAAGAAACATTTTATTGATATTGATTATTGTGTTTAAAGTGAAACTCTTTCATTGAAAGTTTTTTGAGCGGGACGAAAAGCGTAGACAATTATTTTTATTCCACTTATAGTTAACATATACTTCTTCAAATCTTGCTTCGCTTTCAGAGTAATTATACTAGGGATTATATTTAATTTTAGTTCAATAATCATTTTGTGATGGCTATTGTTAGTAACACATTATTCAATATAATTACGCAATAAAATAATCATATATGCAAATAGATCTCATTCACTGTTATAAGATTATATGAAAGAAATATTCATAACAACGTAAAAATAATTGCTTTCAAAGTTGTATATTTTTGAGATTACATTTTATGGCAGTTTGCACTTTAATTAATTTTCTAAGCATACATTTATTTTATTTTAGTGACTATTATAGAGAGCTTGTGGCAGCCGTCGGTGGTGTCACGTTACCATTCTTTACGGAAGGTTCTGAAAAATATTGTCATTGTATTCAGTTGCAATGTGTGTAACTTAATAACGATTAGATTTCTCGTATATTTAAGATAACTGCCAACATGACAAACTGACTGCTGCATTAAATTAACCCCATTTAGTAATTTGAGAGGGCCACTTTTTAACAGCGCTTTTTTGTAATGAATATTATTGTTATTGATTATCATCATCGGTTTTGTGAGTCATCCGAAGTATTGTGGGTACATAATATTTTAAGATTTAAATAATAAAGTAAATGAAAACAAATCGCCTTTTTTATTTTTAAAATAATATACATATAAAAACACAACACAACCCTATTCCTCCTTTCCTGCAATTAATTTATTTAGGTAGGCAAAATACATATTTTTTTTAATAATTGAGCACGGACACTATTTTATTTTAATGAAAAAAGTTAACCAAAACTTTTAAGCAAAAAACTTTAGTGTTCGATTGTACACAGTATTGTAAAAATCGAATATTAAATGACCATAGACAAATACCATAACTACAAACGCGTGTAATGCATAGACAATTTAAGAAAAATGTCATAGACTATAGACGGCCTTGAATTGCGAGCGATATGATGCCAACTTCGCTGTAGTTTTTCCCGCAGTTTGGCGTCCACATAGATTGATAAAAAAATTATTAGCACGATTTTTCTATGTATTTAGATCAATAGGACATTTTTCAACCCTTATGATTTACTTTCCAGTGTCGTGTTCATGAAACAATTATGCTATAACAGTGAACAGTTTGTTTGACTTGAAATATTGTGGTGGATTTTGTAAACATCGGGACGTGAACGCAGGCCCACGTCTATGAATTCTTGTACGTATTCTAGCCATTATAGTTTTTTCTTCTCTGTTTATGTGTAATCAAGATGCAGATTCGGTGTATTTTGGTGTAATTTGGTGCAGTAAAGGTGGATTAACCTCTTAAGTTTGTATTGTTTGCTTGGTCGTAAAAACTGGGTCTGCCATAATCTAGCATAATTTGATTGTTGTTTAAACCACGAGCCCAGCAACAGGGTAGGATAAATATCACGTTTGCCATGATATTTATGTGAGAAAACGGTGAGTTATGACTGAATTTGATCGACACGTCATGTTTTATGTTTCTAAACATCATCAGTGATGTTGTTTTGAGGACGAGGTTTTTTATTTTTCACGATCGGTCGTAATCAATAAAGATTTGCGTGATAAGCTGCCAGCCTCATGTTAGGTCAAGTACAGATAAGAGGATTCAGGTATAGGTTATTGTTTATTGCTAAAAATGTTGGCTGAATGCACATACTGGTGATGACCACTTTGTTCCAATATGTCACGACGCTCGCCAGGTAAACAGTATTGGAACATCAATGTCCCTCTATGCTCGGCCGAATTTTCATTTGGTATTTTGTATTTATGGTTATTGCACAAAGAGCTAGGATATGAAACCCATATTCTAGATCTTTCCATATCCCTTCACAGTAAATCTGATCATCTGGTGTGCATTATCCCTATTTCAATGCCTTGACCTACTTTCAGTGCAAACTTATGTTGTTAACAGTTTAAATGCTCACTTTCAGTAGTCTTAGGGCCTATATGTAGAAACATGAAAATGATAGGGATTTTGTGTGAAAATGCTATTAAATACACTTGAGCTTGAATTTGTGTTGACGGGATGAGTTGAGAATATTCAGAGGGTTTTCAACAAACTTATTATGTTGATGATGTGGTAGAGAACTATGATAGTGCTTATTATGATCTAGTCCTAAGCAAATAGTTCATTATTTTAATTCAAATGTATGCAACTTTTATTACCAGTTAATAGTTAATACCAGTTAATAGTTGTATTATTGTTCCTATTTCTTTACTAATGAGAATGTCACTTAGAAAAGTAGTAAATGTATTGTATTGTTTGATGTTTATAGTTAAAACTGGTTCTTGTTCCATTTGCACATAACTAGCCTTTTCCTATCCTTTGAGATTCTAATAATGCACTGAATTACAGAATTAACATATTTTCTTTGATGAACATAGGTTTTATAACAGCGTAATTTTCTCATAAACTATCATTAACTAAGATAGTGTTAGTAAAATAATTGTTAAAATATCAATTGGGTGAGCCCTATAACATAGGATTCACAATAACTGTCAAAAGTTTGTGTTATATATGTATGTACATTTTTATCTACTTCCATGTAATGCATGTACGAACTAAACTTGTTACTTATTCTGCCTAATCGATCTTCCTATGCTATTGGTCAGTGCAACAAGTTATTTCTTATTTGTCTCCTATATCAAGCATCATCATATCACAGACACTTGTTTGCTGATATTCAAACAGTTTGGCAAACAGGTGTCCTAGATTCCGTAGTGGCAGTACAGATTCAGGACTTGCTTGTCCTTAGGAAAACTGGCTAGAATCATCTTATTTGTATTTTAGTGCAGGGTAGAATATTTTGTCTGTATTCTTAATGTGGTTGATACTAAAGCTATGGGAATTACAAATGCATAGTAGACATTCCTAGTCTTTTTTCGTGTTATTTTTTTGGTGGATCGTACACATTAATAATAAAGACAGTGTTTATAGAGACGTCCGTCATCAAGGATTTTAGACCAGCTTCTTGAGCACTGGTTTCCTGCCTAGATAACTACCACCTACACATTTGATAGAGCAGAGAACAGCTCTTTGATAAACCTACACTTTTTAAACTGTGATCTCTAGCTTGCCTTCCAAGTGTGGAGAGCACAAATAAACCAAACATAGACAAACCCCTCTTATGTAGAGGAGGCTCATAGACCAGCAGTAGGCTGTCACTCGCTGACAATGTTGTTGATATTACACCCAAAAAAAAGGTTAGACTTAATAAACATGTATTTGGGTCACATAATAGGAGCAATCCAATAAATAGTAACTAGTACAAGAGGAAAACATTACAACTATTGGTAAAGTCAAATGAAACAATACTGTAACATGATTTTGTTGATTGTTTCATTCCTACACTAAAGTGTCCTGCTTTAAATCAATATAAGTGTTCAACAAATTGAATCCTAAATATTACTGTTGATATGTAATTGTAGAAATAACTTATTACTTTTATATCCTTGAAGGCAGAAATGCACTTAGGGCGGATTTTTTCCAATGCCAGATAAATTTTAACTGTGGAATAACTTTGAATATTTGACAATCCTATCATACTAAACACTGTCTAATGTAAATTTTATTCTACAGTTAAAAGATAACTGATGATTGAAAACTCAGCTCTCAATAAAATGTAATAATAATATTATCCAATGTTTAATCACAATATGTTAATGTGTATGTACTCCTATGTACAGGAGGAGGATTTGGTCTCCTACACATTAATCTTACACAATGTTTTTGTTTTTTGGGTAACAACCTACCTAATAAAGATTTAGGGCCTATTTCACAGCATCTGATTAACTATATCAAATTATTAACCAAATTTTAATTTTTTTTTAAATATAAAATGTGCTAACCCATATATCCCTAAGCGGTCACCGGTGACCGCTCTCCACAAACTACATTTATAGACCTTATTTCCAATGTTTAGAGACTACTTTTGTATGAATAAATGTAAGGGATGAATTTCAATGGGTGTTTAGTTTTTATAACAGAAACTTAATCAAACATTGTGGTGGATCAGGTCTTTTTTTACTGTAATATTTGTTAGGTTATATATTACTAGCTTTTACCCGCGGCTTCGCTCGCGTCACAAAAGGATAAAAAGTAGCCTATGTGACATATACCAATACATACAGCGCCATCTATACCAATACTTTTGTTTTCCCTCGGGAATATTAAATTTTTTCGGGATAAAAAGTACCCTATTATTTAATCCAGACTACTAACTTTACGTCTGCAAAAATTCAATGCAATCGGTTTAGTAGTTACGGCGTGAAGTCGGAACAAACAAACAAACTCACTTTCCGATTTATAATATTAGTAAGGATATATTTGAACATGACTAATGTAAAGTTAATAGAAGTAAATTGTAACTGATTAATGATATTATAGGGAGAATATAAAGTGTTGAGCTCGTATTATTGTAGGAGAGTAACTAGGATGAAAAGTTTCTACCTCTTTTGCTACAAAGGAGGTATAATTTTACTTGCAAAGTTCCCTTAAAGTATTTTTCCTTCATCTGGTTTAACATATTTCTAAGGTCTCAGTGACTTTGTTTCAAATGGCCCTTTTGTGAGAACTGTTTGTATGGGTTTACTTTTATGATAAAGTGATATTTAAAATGTTTTATGTGATAAAATACATGAATTATTTTAAGTAATAACAACTAAGTGATTGAACAAACTTAGTAGAACACTTGAAAGAAAAATTGCTTGACTAAGGGTATGTTTAGACTAATGTCTAATAACTACCTTTATTTATCAGTTTCTATTATGGGCCATAATATATTGAAAGTCCATTAATTATATCTAGAAGTGTGTTTATTACAGAAATATGCCATTTATTACTTTTGGGATCAGCCTTTATGTCTTGAGTTGAGACAGTATGGTCAACTCCATACTGTATTAATTTTATTGGCTAAAGGTTTTTCTTTTTTTAACTCTTTGATATAATAATGGCGTTACATTGTACTCACATAATTGAAACAACAAATCAATGTTACCAAAAATTGTATTTGGAACTTAATTGAAAAAGGGTAACCTATGGAGTTTCCTGCATATTCTTCTCTTTAGGAATCAATACTTCGGAATGAGCAAATAGCTTGAATACCTCTATTCAAGAATTCAAGAATAACCAAGGGATTACCAGCGAACTGACATTCTTAATAATTGTTTGACATTCAAAAGTGCTTTTGACCAGAAAGTAAATAAATGATTTTGACTTAGACTTTGATTGCAGATATAGGGTGTATTTTTTTACTTAACTAATTTAGTTGTTTATTTCTACTTCAGATTGGCAGCATGGCGGAAATAGTGTACCCGCAAGGCTGCCGTCCAATCACCGATGACCTCGGTCCAGATGAACTTGTCAGGAGACTTAAGGTATGTTCATCTTTATTATTTAATATGATTTGATATATTCATTCAAGTTTTAAGCAAGCATTCAAGTGACAAGCCAGTTAGTGTGTTGTAGATGAAGTAAGAGATGCTAGAATGTATGTATGATGAAGAGGTATCACAAAATCACACATTTTGTGTCTCCTATACTTCTTTCTCTGTGTCCTATTGCCTTATCACTGTCATGTTTATTTGAAGAGACGGTGACAATTTAATGAATATAAGATAGTGTCATCAAAAAATGATAGATAGTAAGATCAACTGAAATAAATGTCTAGTAGATATTTTTGTCTAATTCAGTTTATTTATGTTTAATTCTGTCAAGATCTAAGGAGTCACCGTTGAACACTCTCCACTTATAGGCCTTATTTCCGAGGTTTAGAGAATACTTTTGAATGAACAGGTGTTGTGGATTTTTCATAATTGGACATAGAGGTTTTTCATTGGAAGATTTTTAATTGAATCTACCGGTTAAAATTTTGTTTGTACCAATCTTTCTACTGGAAAATCAACTTTACTTTCTACTACTTAAAATAAATTAGTAATAAGTAATCACTAATCAGAATCACTCACACTAATCAGATTAATGATTTTTGAGAATAATAATTTAGTATTAAATGTTGGTGGTCCTCTTGCACTTAGTAATTCCTATCGCCTGATATAATTGTTCAACAAAACTGAAACACAGTCAAATGCATAAAACTTGACATTCATAATCATGATAACTGTTATCAGACATTGGCTTTCAGGAAAATGGAAATATGTAGGTATTGTTAGGACTTGATTTCTACTTATTATTTAACATACATACATTCATAAATTCACGCCTGTCTCCCATGGGGGTAGGCAGAGACTAGGGAACGCCAATTACTACGATTCCTACATACCTCTTTCGCTTCATCAACAGTCATCAATCTTTTCATGCACGCTCGTCGGTTAAGGGTACTTTTAATTTGGCCCTTCTTTAAATAATTCAGTTTTGTTTAAAACAGTACTACCATTCCTACTGCTTGAAAATATTAATTTTTTTAAAGGGTTCTTTGACCACGGCTTTTTAGAAAACCGCGCATCGCTTGAAGTTCTCTCCAAACCTCTTGCCTTACCCAGTGTGTAAGGTAGTCATTCAATGATTCCCCCCTCCCCAATAAAAGGTAGCATAACTACTCTATATGAGCTTATTATAGCTCTATTTACCTTCCTAAAGAATTAGAGGCGTGACGTGCGATAATCACTCTTATTGCTTGTGAAATAAGAACGCTTACTAGGTCGAACTGTCACCATATATCAACCAAGAATCATGGACTAGTGTAAAACAAGTTGGCAGTTGCCTATTATGTCCTGTCTCCGTCTGTTAGGGCTGTCACGAAGCTTACAGTTGTAACTAAAAGTTAACGACAGTTACCTTCTCCTGTCCCGTGTTTAGTAGTTTTGTTTGTATGCCTAAATAATGGTTGTACTAACATCAGTTTATTATAGTTTAAACAGCGATCCGAGGCTGGCATGACTAAACTAAGTAATGGGTCACTGAAAAAAAGTGCTTTTTTGGCTAAGGGGATTTCTGGATCCACTTTGATCTAGGTTTTCTTATTTTACTAGCTAGAGTAATATCTATTACCAGTGAGAGGTAGCCGCGGAGGACTTAACTGGTTGCCGGGGCACCGGCTTGCAACTGCAGAAGTAGGAACGGTGTGGTTTTTAGTCAGTAAAAATTGACACTCACTCCTGCCTCGCAATGTGTAATAAAAATAAAAAATAACATAACATCTCGTCTTTTATTCCCGAAGGAGTAGGCAGAGGTGTACATTATGCCACTGTCCAATGTAACACCCACTTCACTATTTATGTTATGAGTCCCATGTAATAGGGGGTGAGCCTATTGCCATATACCTGGCACAATTCCAAACTCCGTGCTACTACTGTGATTTTTTTGAAAAAACCGTTAATACTTTGCCCGACCCAGGAATCGAATCCGAGTCCCCTTGCCCGGCAGTCGCCTTTGCGACCACTCAGCTAATGAGGCAGTCAAAGTAAAATTTTTAATCTTTTAATTTTTCGAAACAAGCTCTATGCAAAGATATTATATATTTTCACAAAAATAACAAAGTAGTCGCAGCTCAGTGACAGAAGGACAGACAGACAGATGAAGAGGAGAACTTAGTTAAAGTTCTATCCGTCCCTCAGGGTACAGAACCTTCCAAATCCACTTAATTCAGATGTCTGTCAACCCTAGCACGTTCGTAGATATGACGAGACGTCAAATGCAGTAGACGAGCTTAAAAACTAATTTTATTTTTCTGTAAACATATTGTTTTTGACAGTTTAATAACATATAACATTTCGTATAATATCCCCCGAAAAGCAATAGGGAGAGGTGCTCGAAACAATGTAGGTAACCCGATGAGGTCGGAAAGGCAAAAGTGCACAAACATCATTGGCCCTATTGGAATTTGCGGTTTGCTTTAGGGGAGGACTCCTAGATCTCCGCTCCTAGTTATCTATTTGACGACATTCAAATCGCATTACAATTTAATTTGCATGCCGAAAGGTAAAATGTACTGGGTCAATTAACTTTATTCCATCTTATATGTATACCTACATTATTAGCAAATAAATGATTTCTTTCTTTCTTCCGAGACCTCGTGCTTCACAATCAGACTTCCGAGTTCCGACCACATTACCTTTCTTTAAAGGTAAAACTACTAACTACGCTGCTTTTTCAGTTTCTCAGTAAAACAAGTCGTTTTCGAATAGTTTCTAGTTAGGCAACATTAAAAATGTTCTTCAAACTACGAACTAAAACTCATATTTTTATAACCCTTAGAAATTAAATCACATTCAAATGATGGTGGTACGACGGCATTTGTATTTGTGTATAGGTACAGGTATCGAATAACCTCAGTTATTCACTACTGAATATACTAAACAGGTGTAGGTACTATAAAGCGCATAGGTGTACCTACCGACATGTGTAGTGCAGTAAATGTACGTGCTTGGAGTTGTCACGTTGATAAAAAATCCATACTGTTTGCATCCTTTTCATTCGTTTAATCCCAACTAAATAAAGGTTGAGCTTTCTTCTACTCAACCAATCTTTTTACTTGTAGTTGTAAGTACAGACAAGGACAGAGGGCAGTTCCCGCTGCTTCATGTAAATGCGAAAGGAAATTCAGGGTCTACATCACGCTCCAGACCCAAAATTTACATTATAGAAAGAAAACTCCAATGCGACCTGAAACAAAAATAGACAATCATAATGTTAGTAAGGATATCATTCAAATACATTTTCATTACCAAAACGAAACAATAACATAACGATTATCAGCTAGAACTAGTCCAGACCATGTATTCACAATTCACATGTAATCCTCTGCATGGACAGAGCCGTTGGAGCTTCGCTCCGCCACACGTCACCCGATCCTTTGCTTCATAAATCGTTTGTAAGCCAGCTCTCGATCTAATCCAAGCCTTTACTTACCTAAACTTTATTTTACAAAGGCTTTTACACTTGTTTTCTTTGATTTTTATCGATCCTGGAATGTTCTAGAGAGGGAGGAAAATTCTTTTCTGTCATGGGCTCTCAAGTTTAAAAGATTTCTGACGAGGACCGGACTTATGGTGAACAAATTGTAGTGTTTAAAAATACTAATTGAAAAATATAATAGACGCATTACTCGCCCCTACAAGTTTCGAAAGTTCCCCTCGGTTTCCCTAGGATTCTATCACCAGATCCTGACTTCATGGAAATGGGACTATCTCGGGAGTATCAAACCCTTTCAAACTAAACAAGAATTTTGGAAATCGGTTCACAAATGGCGGAGTAATCGGCGAACAAACAAAAAAAAAAATCAGCAGAACATAGTACCTCCTCCTTTTTTTGAAGTCTGTAAAAAAGAGCATCGTGTCTATCATAACTTTGCTGGTCTACTTTACTGTTTTTGATTGCGGATTAGTTTGCCCAACATTTTTCTGGATTCCTAAAGATAGTAGATACGATTTATCACTACCATGTTATGCTTTCGTTAGTCATAAAGCAGGTAGGTACCATTTGTGTACGTTTTGCTGACAAATTGAGCGAGAGCACTCAGTTGTGTCAAATGTCATTCGTTTGTGCTTCGTAAGGTCTTGTGCACTTCATGGTACTTTGTTGTGATATCATCTTCGACTAGCAATTATAATTTTTTTTCGGTTTATAACTTTAATATTTATTTACTAAATTATTTATTTTAGGACTATAAGATTTAAACTTAATTTATCTTTATTGTGTATTTGTCTCAGAGTTATGTAAGAATCATTATGATCGCGAATATTCTTCATTTCCGTAATATGCAACATGTTTTGTGTTTTCTTCTTAAAACTCATTTATAACAATCGTCTATGTAAAGAAGACTTATCCTTCCTCCGTTTTCCTACACCCTGACGTCATCTCGAATCTGATTGACCCCTGTAATCTTAAGCTTGGGACCAAAGCCTGCATAATTTGTCATTTACGTAATTTGTCATTCCAACACCGAACCGTTCAGCTGTCTGTTCGTGATTGTGAACGAGATTACCGATATACGAAACAATTTATTCAATGGAAATCCGTTATGACGCATTCTCGGTACATTTCATCAAAACTGATCCGATAATTACAATGCTTTTGTAATACAAATAATCTTTCTTGTCCGTATTGTTCGAGGCGCGTCATCTGCTGACTTGGGTTAAATGAAAACTGAGACAGCATGCCGTTTGAGTGGTGGAACATTCTTGAAAATGCCAGGAGAGCCTTATTCAAAAGTGGCCAACGACAAGCTATTATTTATATAAGACGCGCGCCGCTGTCCATCTGTCCTTCCGCCCTTCCACCTTCCATACGTCATTAAGACCTATATCATTAAGGCTAAACATATTCATATACGTAAACTAGTGCTAAAACTGACGTACAAGGCCGTCACACTTTTGATTGAGTATTAAAATAGTTGTATATCAAATTAGGGAGGGACTGCAAAGCTTTCTCTGATCTGCGAGGCGTCGAAGCATTGAGGATAGTGTCGGCACTCAGTAGTGAGATATTGTCACCCATCCATGAAATGATCACACGAGTTTAATTCGATAATAAATGCGTTGCGGTTACGGCGTTATCGTACTAGCTCTTCCCTTAGGTTTCATTTAACAAGCTCTGTTCCTACGCGTGATTACTTGATGTTAAATTGCCGAAAAGGGAGGAGATCAGAGTATCGAATGCAAAAGTCATAAGCCCCTTATTTAAACTTATGAGACTTATTGTATTAGTTCAGTCAGACTTTAGATGGCGACCATATTTACAGTAACTATACATAAAATTGATTTTGGTGCAGCTGAGTTATTAAAATTATTCATGTTTATGTTATTTTTTCCAACGGTGCTGCAGATATACAATACAGGTACTACACGCTGTTGCCACATGTGTACGTACTAATCTAAATTCTACTAGGAATTTAACATATCAAGTGGTTTTCAATAACAACAACATTTAATTTAGGCGCTAAATTAGTAGTTACTTGTAACAGAGTTTTCTTTCGTGAGGCTTTGAGTCTTTGAGTCTCCGTGTCTCGCCCTCTATTCCATGGGACTAACAACATAATTAGAGAAACGTAATGGAGCGAAAACCAGCGGTAATGTGGTTTTGCATAATACTTTAGGATTTATGAAAGATCTGTGTGAAATACATTCATAATTTATCATTCTGACTGAACCGGAGTCGGGCAGGTCGTTGTACAGTATAATATACGTAAAGTACTCTTAAATAATTTGTCGGATTTCAGCACGCCAAGTTTGCCGGTCTCGAATAATTGGAACGAAGCACGTCTTTTTGCTTTTGTTCGACTTTGTGCATCCTCGACAGTTAGTTTGTAGACTTCTATATCAACTTTCACAACATCCTGTCGGCGTCCGCTTTCCGAGTTAGGGACTAGACAGATTATAGCACCGCGTCGTATTAGCTTGGGTGGGTGAGCTCGAGAAAAGGGGCGACACGTGTACAGAGTTTATGCATGCCTGGTACCGAAGTTCGCTCGGCGCACTGATTACGCTACGTAGTTACTATAAATAAGTTAGCTTAAGCACGTTGCTTATTAAATTTTCTTTCCCACTTTAACACTGTTAATAAAATAATGTTGAGTTAATAAAATAATGTCGATTGTTGAGAACGTATGTTGACCTACTTACTGGTACAGGTATAACAAGTAACTACTCCTGTACCTCGAAGCGTTTATTGATTTTACGTCGAACGCTGATATTTGTTGATTGGTACACCAATATACCATGTAATACACTGGGTACATATTTTATTTACTCAACATCCAGCCTGCAATATCGATCCTGGTTCTCAGAATCAAGCCGAACGGGTGTTTCTCTGTACAAATAAAATATAAAAGCCTTTTCAGGCTTAAAGTACTTTCCTTGCTTCTATGAAAACTGTACTCGTAAATTGATGCGAGAATTTCATGGAGTAAAAATATACTTTTATGTTTTTCTCGCATAAATGATAAATTAAATGCTGTAAACGTTGGATTAAAATGTTTTACGTGTACTCGAAATGTTCATTCGTGTTTTTGGTGCTCTTTGTATGAGAGAATTACAATGGCAATGCTAAGTAGGTCCGATTAATTTAATTGTGTAATAACATCCATCTGCTTTTCCCTACAGGCTAGGCACTCGGTTATGTTATTTATTACAGTGGCTGAAGTACCTACAGCATGAAGTTAGTGTAGTATGTTGTCGCTCTAGAAATATGTGCTTTGCAATGTTCTTTAACTTGTTAGGAATCTTTATGCAGCAAATAGGTGGGACTTCAGACAAAATGATTTAATGTTGATCGTATTTTTTTATCATAAAAATGCCGATTCTGTTTGCCTATTTGTTGTATTAACAGTGTTTGGCCCGATTGTCTGTTAAAAAAAACTGGTTACATCGTAGGAAGACTGGCAAAATTGATGTGAAACGCTTAAACAACGTAAAGCCTAGTTTCATTCATAAAATACATTTACTAGCGCAGAACTGAATACAAACAGATTGTATGGGACTTGCCTCCACGTGGATCTATATTAAACCGAAACATCTGCGCAATGCAAGGTGTGATCCCTTACGAAACGGGTTCCCTTCAAATGTTACCGGGAGCCGGACGGGGCGGACCAGACATTGTCACCTTTAATGTTTTGTCGGCACGTCTTCAGCAATTTTTAAATGATCTTCATTAGTATTATTGCCACGGTTTGCCTCATTACCACTTTTTACGGAGTTTTTATTCATTTAATGGTATAATTACTAGGCTTGGAATGACTTCTAATTCTTTTTAAGGGGTTGTTATTGCTGCAAAATTTTTGCATCTAGGTGGTCTTGGTTCTATATAAGTGAGATTCCCTCTGTATGATAATATGTAACTGCTAGACCTATGGAACAAAGTTATGTGTAAGCTGGTTTTATCGACTAGTCAGTGCTCATAATACTCCTTCGTGCTCATACTATATGCAATAACTTACCTTTTACTTCCTACGGAATACCCGTGCCCATCCAGGTAGCATAAAATGCAGAGACGCAAATAGGAAACTATAAATTATGAACTATTCACATACTTTTAAACGACTTCAAACGTTTCTCATGTCTACATTTCATGTTTCAATGAAATATTTGAAGCACCGTCCTCGGAAGCCGTTCAAAAAGGAATATTTTTCCATTGTGAAATAGAAAAGAAATTCACATTTCTTTCACAAACGCCAATAACATGTAGGATCGTGACACGAGAGTGATAAATGTAGTCAGAGATCATAGAGACCACTTCACACTAATATGACTTCAAATACTTTGCAAAACGCACTGTTATAGCGTAAAACGACATCTTTGTTTTAATTTTAGTCACACAGTAAAGTGCCAAAATAAACATTGTTTTATTTTTAAAAAGCGCTGAGGGATTGACGGTGGCATAACATGGACATGCAGAATACATATTTATAAAGTTGTTCTGACCTAATTTAAATTTTTGGTTGTGTAATGTCATCGGTGTTCGCTAAAAATAACTATCGCTCTAAAGATTGATTGTCGGAGGCGTATCTCCTATACGTCATTTCGCGACGATAATCTGGAACAAAAATATCTTCATTAAATAATAATAAATAATAAATAATAAAATGTTTATTTTTCAAAAGGAAAAGTTTTACAATTTTGTTGTATCCTGGACCTCACACTAGGATTCCCTGTGTCGTGAGGCCCAGGCTTCCTAACAAACAGTACAAAAAGAAAAGTTATCATAATGCTTAAATATAAATGTGTATTTTATGTGTGTGTGTATTATATATAGTGAGTAAGTAGGTAAAAGTGTGTGTTGTGCGTGTGTGTGTGCGTGTGTGCATCAGTTTTATGTAGTGCGTGTGTATGTGTGCGTATGTGCGTGTGTGCATCTGTTTTATGTAGTGCGTGTGTATGTGAGTGTGTGTGTGTACGTATCCATGTTGTTTTTTTTTTATGATTATTGTTACTAACTTAAGAGGTTTTCAATCATGTTGTAATCCATGGTGAGAAGCCACATTTTAACCGTGTTTTTACATACATTATGGGTGAGTTGTAAAATTTTGAGTTGGTTATTAAGTTTGGAGTAAATGTGTGGTCCCATATAGCCGTACGCCCTTCTCTCGACTGTTTTACGACAGCGGCTCTTTTCCCATCGTACTCTACGACCAGACTGGATACAAGTGCTAATAGCGGTTTTATGGAATCTTAGAGTAGTTGACAGTATGTACAGTGATCTAACTCTGAGAACCCCGGTTTCAGTGTAAAGTGATCAGTGGGGTATCGGAAAGGCCTTCCATAAGCAACTTTGAGCAGGGCGCGTTGAGCCCTTTCGACTTTCAGCAACGAAGTTTTACCAGCCGCACCCCACACTGTTATACAGTAACCGAGAATGGATTGACAGAGTGAATAATAAATCATTTTCAAAACAGTATTGTCCGCAATTTTACTAAGTTGCTTAAATACACGAATTAGTTTTCGGACCCTACCACTTAAAGTATTCACATAAATGAGCCAGGATAGTCGGTTATCCAAAAATACCCCCAAATATTTGATCGAATCTGTTTGTTCGATGTATGGGCATGTACAATTTCCTGGACTTGTGCAAGAGTGTAATTGTATACTGCTGTATCGGTTAGGAGCCGAACGCTTTGAGATTGCAAAATTAATTGCTTTAGTTTTAGCCACGTTTAGAGTTAAGAGATTATGTTGAAGCCAGCTCGCAATAGCTCTAACCCCAGTCCCCACTGAACACCTGACATCTTCCCAAGACTTCCCACAAAATATTATAGCAGTATCGTCCGCATACGTAAATATTCTTGCTTGAGGGATATTCAAGGAGCATAATCCATTTATGTAAATGATAAATAGAGTAGGCCCCAGAACACTACCCTGGGGCACACCGAATTGAACTGAATTTAGTTCGCTAGAATAATCCCCCAGAACCACTCGCTGCGTTCTGTTATTCAGATAAGATGCAAACCAGTCAAGAGCAACACCACGAATCCCCAGTAGCGACAATTTCTTAATTAAGATTTTTCTAGATATAGTGTCAAACGCCTTGGCGAGGTCCAGGAATACGCCAGTACATGCCTGTCCTTTGCCTAGATTGAGGCTGATATAGTCGACTAAGTTTGTTACTGCATCCTCCGTGGACCTCCCCGTGCGAAAACCATATTGATTGTCTGACAGTAATTTATTTTGCTCTAGGAATCCAAGGAGTCTCCTGTTTACAACCTTCTCTAGAATTTTCGAAAGAGCTGTTAGAAGAGAAATTGGACGATAATTTGAAGGAATCTTCGAATCCCCGCCCTTAAATATCGGACATATATTTGCAATCTTTAAGCAATCAGGCACGGTCCCTGTACTTAGGCTTATATTGCATAAGAAGGTTATCGGCTTAACCAAAACATGTGAGCACTGTTTTAAAAATGTGTTATTTATGCCATCGTAACCTGGTGCTGGTGTTGATTTGAGGTGGGTTATAATTGAGGATATTTCTTTTTCATCAGTTGGAGTAAAGAAAAATGAGCCAGGGCTATGGTTAACCGTACAATATTGCTCATTACTACGGGCTAAGTCATCCTCCGTTGAACCTAATAGATTAAGTGTTTCTGCAGCAAGGTTTTTACCAACAGTTGCAAAATAAGTGTTCACTGAATTTAATATGGGAACAGGATTGTCACTGTTAGAGACAAGCTCGGTATGTTCATTCTTTTTTTTCTTAATGTTACAGATAGTCTTTATCTCGCTCCACAGTTTTTTACAGTTGCCCTTATTTTTTATTAGGAGTGAACGGTAATAATCCCTTTTAATATTAGAGAGTATATTGTTACAATAATTTCGATATTTCCTATATTCCTCCTGAATAACGAGATTGTCGCGATTTTGTTGTTTCTTAGCGTTTGTGTGCAAAAAATCACGTCGTCTTATACATCTCAGAAGGCCATTAGTATCCAAGGTTTAGTAATTACCTCTGAGGAACGCAAACTGTGGTATGTAGTGTGTTGTTTAAGTTTAGCCGATAGGGTTTCGGTAAATTTTTGGAATGCACTATCTACATCTACCTGTTCAAAAAGCCAGTCCCAAGTTTCCCTTTCCATATTCGTACCTAGTTGCACATAGTCGATTCGAGCGCGACGTTTTATACTTTTAACTCTAGGTGATTCTTTTTGGATGCATAGGATAACTGTTTCGTGATCGGTTATACCCGTCTCACATATAGTAACAGTTGCTAACTTCTGGGTTTTAATCATAACATGATCTAGGCAATTGTCACCTCGTGTAGGCAAGGTGTGTCCCGGAAAATATCCGTAGTGGCTGGTCAAATCAAGATACTCTGTGGCGCGTTTGTCAGTGTAATCTGGCTTAATGTCAATGTTCAAATCTCCTACAATAGCACATGTGGTAGCCTTGCATGACTCCATCAGCTTAGTCAAAGATTCACAAAATTTGTCTATGTTATAAAACGATGGGGATCTGTAAATGGCAATTAGTGACAGTTCATCCCTTATATTGACAATCAGGCAATTTGACTCCTCGAAAGATGGTTCTACAACAGAGGCCTGTAAAGATATCTTCGTATATATAACTATTCCGTCATTTTGATTTAGATAGTTTTTTGAACAGTGACATTTGTAATTATTTATTTCAGAACAAGTAATCGTGTCGTCAAGCCAACATTCCGTTAAAACAATAATATCAGGCAAGAAAAACAGTCGACTCAAAAGAACAGTAAAATTATCAAAATTCTTTTTGACACTACGTATATTTTGGACAATAATTGAGTATTGCCCCTCCATATCACCCACAAAATGTAGCCCGAAGTCATCTATTGACTCCAGTTTTAGAGTTGTTGTAAATGCCGTATGATCAATCTCGTCAATTACTTGAGCAGTATTAGCCATTATAAAGTATAAACCTGTCACACATATGACGCAATAAGTTACATGTTTGGAGGCGTTTGTTATAGATTAAATACATTAGATACTGATTTGTGTTGTTGACATAAGGCAAGTAATATAGTAACACAATGTGTAAAAATGTTTTTGTAGTTGTGTGTAAAAAGTGTTGTGTTTTATTTAGTGTAAAAAAGAACAGATAAATTAAATGGTACCTATTAGTTACGAGGAATATACCTCTAAAATATGAAATTAAGAAGAAAATTACATGCAAAAATATAACTATTAACCAATGATTTATACAAATCTTAATTAAATTATTAGTAGACATGTGTTTGAAGTATCGCAGTGGGTCGCAGTAAAAGGCTATCGTGTTGATAATTATCATCATCTTTATTGGGCCGTCGAGGGCAGATGGCGAATGGCAGACTCCACGTAAATTACGGACATACAGTTGAACTTAGATTTGAATCAGTGCTAAATTAAACTTACTTACGTGTATAAGCTTTGTGCACTGAGATGTGATGTGTGTAATCGTTTTAGTTACAATTATTTTAAGGCTATTTTGCTAGGGGATGCATAACCTATAGGAAGTAAAGGACATAAGTCCTATAGGTTAATAGGATAATAAATAAATGTAGAAAGACAATTTTCCACGACAACAATATTTAATTTTCTCGGAAAAGTAATATATTGATTTCGTTTAGCAGCGAAATAATACGCCAAGAGACGACAGCCTTAACAACTTTAAGTCACATTTCTGGGAAAACTATCAGCCGTAAGCTAAATTCGTAGTCTTACAAATAATAACAAGTAAAAATCTGAACGGGTAATTATTACAAAAAACTTAAACCTTTTCCTAAATGTCAATTCGGGTTTCGTGAAGATGTGTTCAGTGTATAGTGACGTCATACTCTAGTATTGGTATGTAGGCGTACTTAATCACCGACCATTAATTTGTTTTAAATGATTCATGTTCGTTTATTTTTGTATGTTGATCCATTATTGACATTCGTGAAACGAGCGTCTAGCTTCACGTACTGTCTTGATTGACTGACAATTTTGTGTTGATTTTACAAGTGCAATTGAAATATTGCTTGTATTATGCTATCACTTTGATTTAAATATACCAGTAAGAATCTTGAACTAATATTGAATTGAATATGGCGAATTATTTGTTCAAACAACATTCTGCTAACAGAAAATAAAACCTATACATTTGTCCATATTATTCACCCAGTTTTTGCAACGTTGTTTCTTTTTTTTTCTTCTTTGGCAACCGAGTCTCCAATACGATGTTGAACGTTATGTTATTGGCCCTTCAAAATAAATTGTTGTTATAAAATTGCAGCTTTAAACTGTCAAACACCGAGCGGTCACCGGTGACTGCAACCTATTGTTCTTTAACTCGTCGAGTACCGGTTTTATAGACACAATTAAAGAACAATAGGTCGCGGTCACCGGTGACCGCTTGGTGTTTGACAGTTTAATTGTGTCTATAATGACGGTACTCAAAGAGTAACGGCAAATGAACTATTGAATGATTGCGGTTGACACGAGTTGAGATCCGAGGCATTATTTTGATTGATCGTTCAGCAGTGAGCCGTGAACTCTTGACGTAGACACTGCAGTAAATGTTGGAAGGGCCTATAGTATGATGTAGCTATATTCGAAAGGTGAAAATGCAAGGTTTGTAGGACAGAAAAGTAGGTAATGATGAAAGATTTCCCAGAATGAAGACCTACATTCGAACTTGTAAAATCACTGATTTGATTATTGTAAATTTCCACGAATAACAGCTTTCCGTGATTGATTTAATTTTTTATGTAATACTTTGATGGTTTTACTTTATTGTGGCTTCTTTACACCTAAATACTATATTACTATATCATAATAAAGTGACCGAAAATAATTCAAAGGAAATTCGTATTTAATGTCATAAAAAGCAAGTCTTTATTCATTTGGTTATTTGGCCCTATTACAATCCTCTACGTGATCGTTTCCTAAAAGGCAGAACCGTAATATTTGACCTTCATGAATATTGAGGTGTTATTGTTCAAGGTCACATGTTACCTTTTGTTTACCAACCAAATATTTGCTCTCGCTTCGTCCATGTAATGTGAAAACAATAAACACTTGCCTGCCTTTGTCTAATTGTCTACGCTTTTAAAAATATCTTTTATATTTAACTTGAAGGCTTTCAGTTACCAATTATGTAAATATATGAAAAAAATCTTTACTCAAGTATGTATGTCGGTGTTGTTGTAAACACGCACATAATGTAACGCATGTTTTTCTCGTTTGGCTAGACAGCTTTGATACAATTTTTGCAAGTAATGCTATTACTGATATTAGACCTTCAGTCTTTTGTATTGGGCTTACATTGGCCATTCAGAAAATCGAAGTGACTACAGTACAATATATTTATTACCATATTACTCTTCAATTCACATAAACGCGAGTTTCTAAAATTGCGATCTATAATCCCCCTGCCAAAAGCGAAAATTATGGCAAACTTTCTTATGTGGAGGAAGCTCATAGTCCATTCGCGGATTAATAAGACCGATGCATGATGCAACCAGAAAACAAGACAATTTTTTTTTATGGCATAAGCCGGTAAACGAGCTGACGGATCACCTGATGGTAAGCAATCGGCGTCGCCCACACCTGGAACACCAAAGGCATTACAAGTGCGTTACTGGCCTTTTGGGGAGTAGAAGTTTGAGGATCGTTGGATTCAGGAATTGGGGAGATTGGGGAAGGGGAGGGTAATTGGGCCTCCGGTAGCCTCACTCACGCGACGAAACACATCATAAGCGTGTTTCACGTCGGTTTTCTGTGAGGCCGTGGTATCACTCTGGTCGAGCCGGCCTATTCGTGCCGAAGCATGGCTCTCCCACACTTAGTATACATAGAATGATTAAACTCCAGTGTTTAGCATTCCCATTAGCATCAAAGCCTTTAAAGATGCGAAACATTAATAAAAGTAAAAGCTACATAGTTCTTGTGAAAAGGTCAGGCACGGATAGTGTTTGTAAATAGAAGACCGAGCCCCCATATTATGTAGACAGCTAATTATATTATACGCTTATGTACTTACACTATGTATGTGTCTGCTTTGATTATAGGCCTTATTTCCCTAGATAGACGTGTTATTTTCTCTTAGTTTTACTTATGTGCCGAATCACTTAATTAGTCGTTTTGAATTGATTTCCTATTAGATTAATCGATCAATACGAAATTATGTGGCATTTGCCATCAGGCAAAGGTGGGAAGTCTCTTTGAATGACACAGCTTCGTCTTTGGAAGAAGGTGACTTACTGATGTCAAATTATCTTGGTGTAAAGATGACTAAATAAATCGAACATTATTTTATTTATTACCTACTAAGCTTTCAACATACTACGGAGTACAAACCAGTAGTTGATAGTTCAGTTTAACAGTTACCTACCTTAGTACAAATAAAATAGAATAACCTTTTAGTACGTGGTATGTGCTTGGGCGTGTTTGAAAGAACTCATGCAGGTTTTCATACCTGGGTTGGGCTTTGGCAAAGTTATTGGGCGTTTATTTTACTGTATTAATTTCTCAGTCATAGTAAGAAGTTACAAAATGTTAGTCATAAATAAACGAAAATTACCTATCTTATAATATAACACTACGCCTTTTATCCCCAAAGAGGAAGCAGAGGTGCACGTTAGGGCATTTAATGCCACTGTACAATACAACACCCACTTTTTACTATTTATGTTATGAGGTCCATGTAATAGAGGGTGAGCCTATTGCTATATACCGGGCACAATACCAGACTCCGTGCTACGATTGGGAATTTTTAAAACTACCGATGTTATAACTGTAGGGCAAAGGCCTCCCTACCTTCCTTCCACTCATCGCTTCTTAAAGCTTTTTGTGGAGGGTAGGGAGGCCTTTGCCCTGCAGTGAGACGACCATGGCTCAAAATAAATCAATAAATAATAAATTATAACACTAGTAATAAGAATCTTCGAAAAGCGTCTTGTTACCTCCTGCAAAAATATTTGTAGTCAAAAGACATTTCGTTTGTAATCTTTTTGCAATCATAACAAAATTAATTTATTACTCGTCTGTCCCCGGAAGGTTGATATAATGTAATCTGTTGTCAAATATATATCGAGGGGTAACGGGCTATTTGGTTTAAGCGACATTTTGGGCGACATTGAGTTATATATATATTCGGAATCAGCGAATTTTTCTCCGTCGAATGATGCCGGTTTCATTAAAATCGGAGCACTTTTTTGGCGTTTCAAACAATTCTATTTTCATGTTGTTTCCAAAGTGGCAGTGTATTAAACGACATGGATTTCGCATTTTTTATTAAATTATGTACTTGAACCATACCATCATATTAATAACCGAGACATAAACCAGTCACCCTATCTCTAATTATTAAGTCAACATGAGTTAAAGCGTTTTTCTTGTTTCTAATTTTTATTAACAAGTAACTTGAATCATTTTGACTTCCCACTAATCACACGGTGTGATGTCGCTTAAAACATTTGTCCGTCATCCAAATGCGTCATGGTACGTCTTAAACATTTCTAGCTGCCTCTATTTTCTACGCAGGGTGCTACTTAAACCAAATAGTTGTTTTCGTTCAGATATTTTGTTTAGTCATAAACCATTTAACCCTCAATTTTTTTTTAATGCATGTCGTTTTATACAGACGATAACATTGATAATGAATATTAAAACATTTTTCCAGTATTCATAGTAATACGAGTCGGTCTTTCAATCACTAAGTTTTAATATGGTACATTTCAATCATGTCAATGTATACCATATTTATTTCATCGCCCTGGTGTTAAAAATCGTTATCATCCAACTGGACTATCGTGCGCTGGCGCTTCAGTCACTCCAGAGTGCGCCGAAGACAGACGGGACGCGCGCACACCGCCAGTGTTTACGTAAAACGCTCATCGAAATTGAATCCTAAGTACTTTAATTTCAAGATGAACCTCGCGGTCGTTCGAAGACTTTGGCAACAATGACAATTTAAGGGCTATTGTGGAGGTTGATGACATACAATCTACGGCTGATTTAGCAACAGCTTTCGACGTTAGCGTCAAAACAATATTGGTACATTTGCGTCAAATTGGCAAGGTAAAAAAGCTTGATAAGTGGGTGTCCCACAAACTAAATGATCAACAGAGCTAAGTATGCATCGAGCAGTGCGAGGGGGACTGGGATGCCGTCTCCTCTTTTGCGAAGCAGTTATGCTAGCTAAGGAGGAGGCGGGACGCGTGAGGCAGCGAAGCGCTGGCTCCTCGCAACCCAGCCATCGCGAAGGACACACCTGGCGTCGGGGATCGCGGGACGATCTCCAGTTACCGTAAGCGCGGGCCTGCGGACGGTGAGCATGGGTGGCTCCCCGTCCGACCAGAAACAGACCCGAGCGTACGGGGCGTCGCGTTCCGCGCGCGCCTCAAAGAGCCATCAGACCACCACAGATGGGGCCCAACAGGGTCGATGCCGATTCAGAGTCGCGGAGAACCTAACGGGTAACCGGGGCTCCGGCTCGACGTGCAGGAGAAGAAACGGGGTGATTTTTAGTCAGTAAGAGTCTGACACTCTTTCCCGCCTCACCCAGGCGGGAGCAGTCATTCGATGATTTTCCACCCTTAAAAAAATGCATCGAGTAGTGCCTTGCACTGCACTGCTCAATATACACACAATGAAAGAATTTTGATTTGCATTGTCACCTCCGATGAAAAATGAAATCTGTGTGATAACCACACGCGTTTAGCATGTTGGTTGAATCCTAGTTCAGCACCTAAACAATGCCCTAAACGAAAACTTACCCCTAGAAAAGTGATGGTCACTGATGGTCTAGCGCTCGCGCTATTCTGATTCATCACAAATTCTTACCAAACGGAGTGAGCATTACTACGGATGTGTAGTGTGAAGAACTGAACACAATGATGGAGAAGCTGACACATCTCCAACCAGCATTGGTCAATCGCTAATCTCCATTGCTCCTGCATTACAACGCGCGACCTAAAGCTGCACAAGAGACGGCCTCCACGTTACAAGAACTGGGGTTGTGAAGCTCTCCGACATCCACCCTACTCACCAGTCACCAGACTACTTCTTTTTCCAGAATTTGGATAACTTCTTGGCGGGAAAAAATTTAATAACCGAGAGGCAGTACAAAATGCATTTGAAGAATTTGTTGCTACCCGTCCAGCTGATTGAAGAAGGGCATCAATAAACTGCCACTGCGTTGGCAACGATGCATTGATTGCATGGGTGATTACGTTGATTATACAAATAAAAAATACATGAAAAAATCGTTTAAATTTTTTCATACAAAACGGCAATTTCAGTAAATGACCCATTAATTTAATTGATTTTGCTGAAATATAATCGATATTCCTATTGAAACTGTAATTATTACTCTAAATAAATACTTTGATATTGTGTTGTGTTTATTTATTCAATGTAAGCATCTGAGATTTTCGGTGATTGCGATATATCCAGGTTGTTTTATCAGCCATTAATCGCCTTAGATGTAAATAAACATAAACATTAAACGTTATAATTTCAATGTTATATGTCACATAAGTAAATTAGCCTGTCACTCATTTTAGTCTGAATTGGTAGTTAAGATAAATAGCTTGCTTCTATTAATTTTGGGTGTCGTCACTTCATATTTTTTAGCTTACTCTGTAAATAGAGTGCATTGTCGCTTAATTTTTTTCCCTTGTAGCCAATTGTAGTTATGAAGTCACTTAAATCATTTTTCCTGACTCTAAAAAAGGGCAGATTGTATTAAGCGACATTTATCTTTGTAATTAAAGGTCCGCTTTATTTAGAATTAGCATCAGCAACTAGATAATTTAATTTAAATTTCAATGCAATTTACCCCGTTCAAATAACTGCAGAAACGTTTTTGTTACGAATTTTTTTTCGAAATTTCAAACTTTAAAAGGCTCTCCTGTAAAGTTGCAAAAATGTCGCTTAAACCAAATAGCCCGTTACCCCTCGATATCAACTTATTTGATCTGTCTCCTACAAACCAATTGACATTGGATTTAACCACTGATTAGATAATAATATTCACTTTAGATACAAATGGATTATATTATTAGTATTGTTACTTATTGTTAATTTGTACAAAATAGTGATTCATTGTGATAACACTATTTATGAAGTGTTTAGGGCAAAAACGGTCTGTATCCAATATTGTTATGTGCAAAGAGTAGCTCTTGTTGTAACCAGGTTGAAGGTTAGGTTAGATTAGGTTTGACGCCAACTTAACGGCAATGTAGTCTACGTGAAGGAAATATATCATTGCTATACGCTATACTTATGTACTTTACTTACAACTTATTGGTACACGTTTCTTTCCTATTTTTCTAATGATATCTAAATAGATATTGATGACTGCATTCTATAAAACATCTTTTTCCGATAGGTTAAAGTCTATATTTCCAATAAGTTCTCCGAAGAAAAGTATTTTGGAGTGATCTCTAGACGTCTACATAGCTCTTCAAGGTTTACGAGTCTGATGTTCCAATTCCAATGTTCAGTCAAAAAGTTCTAACCTTATCCTTATTAACTTATTAGTACACGTTTCTTTCCTATTTTTCCAATGATATCTAAATAGATACTGATGATGATGAGATGTCACTCATAACTCCAAATAAACTTCATAAATCTAGAAAGAAAAGTAAAACACCATATATGTGAACAGTACAGCTGACTTCTCCATGTCTTATTCATGTCCATAATCAATAGTCACAGTGAAATGTATCACTATTAATAGATATAGCAGTTCTAACTTGTAATCAATTCTAACAGTTAAAACAAGTGTTGCGATTTCCACACACGACATTACGGCTTCAGTAAAACGCATGCGTTAACTACACACAGTTTATATGCAGAAGGTTAGAAAATATCGTAAAGTCTTCGCATCAACCATTTATTTTCTCTGCACTACCCTATGGTTGACTGTCAGAGAATGCCTTAAGGCATTAAGTCCGCCATTCACTGTTATCTTATGTGAAGAAGAAATAAATAAGAAACAAACACACACACACACATTCACAGGTGTTAGGAGTCCCATGTAATACTTAGGGGATCTGTAGTACCGTCTATTTACAATACATAATTTGCCCCCATTCAGGCATTCGCAAGCAGTCGACAACAAGATACAGTCATCAGTCAATTCAGTTTTTAACTACAAGTTGACTGTTGCACATAAATACGACACTTGCATTAATTTCGAATGCATCAAAAAAAGTGTTGAAGTTGGATATATGTAATAAGTAGCGTCTATAGATTTAACAGACACAAATGACTCATGAAGTCTTGAATAACTCGCTTCTTATGACGTAATCTTGCAGTGTATTTATACCTACTGTAGTAAAAATTACAGACTTAGAAAAGTCGACTTGTTCATAAATATTTCTTTACTCGCTTATTATTGAACCTTCTGACACGACATTTATATTACTCTCTCTGTTTGCCCATTAACGACTATGAAAGGAAGTGCTCAGCTACCGTTGTTATGTAATGTCTTCATTTGTCTACAGATAATAAATACCACACATGTTTTCTTATTGATAGATTGCAAATGCAAGTCCATTTTCTATAGACTTGACTATGTATGTACAAACCTGAAAGTATTTGAAAATCTTGAGCGTTGAAATGCTACACAAACCTAACTTAGCTCCAAGGTGTCTTTGACATTTTAAGGCATATTGTACCGACAGAAATACTTTTAAGAACATCTTAAAGTTGAGTAGCTTTTCAGTTGAAACTCAATTGGGTTTGAGAGCCGAAGTGGAGCGGTATTCATTGCGGTATTACCTTTGACCTCGTCAATAGACAATTGTTTAAAAGGTGACTTGTCAACAGATGATAATTATGTAGATTTTAATCTAGAATGGGAGATGGAACATTAAATAATAGAGTAGTCCGACCACTTGCAGGAAATGTGTGCAGTTGAATGTACACTTACGTGCTAATAGCAATATCCTCTGTCACGTCCGTTCTGTTGCGTTGTTATTGGATTTATAACTTGCTTTTGCTCCCAGGGCTCGTCTATCTACGTTGACTATGTTCCGTTTAGTCTTTAACCTTACCTTCGAAACTAGGATAGCTTTAATCAAACAACTAAACCGTAAAAAATCCTTAGGTTATAAGGATATTTGCAGTCATATCTGTGGCTAGAAAATCAACAAGGTCATAATCATAACTATTCCAAACTTTAATGTTTTTATAGATAAAGTTTAATATCGCAAATCTTGCGACTATTCCAAGTTGTGTGATGTGTTTGTCGGACTATTTTGATTGCGTTAAATACGAAGTTTTTATCGATTGCCCGGGAACGCCCGGGGACTTGCGATGTAATTCATAAGTCGTTTGTCTCGTTTTATGACCCAGCTGAGATTTTGTTACGGCTTTTTATGACGTTTATTATAAAAATAACGCAAGCTATACATTGTGGTTTAGACTGAGTGCGTTATTGGTTCAAACTGAATTGAGGGTCTGGCATTTCCTGTGTTCAGGTAGTGCATTCTATAAAACATCTTTTTCCGATAGGTTAAGGTCTATATTTCTAATAAGTTCTTCGAAGAAAAGTATTTTGGAGTGATCTCTAGACGTCTACATAGCTCTTCAAGGTTTACGAGTCCGATGTTCCAATTCTAATGTTCAGTGAAAAAGTTCTAACCTTATCCTGGCTTTGAATGTTATCGTTCGCCGAATCTTTATACTGTCGTTTTAACTTAAGCAATAGTTTACAGAGCCCTGCCACTATATTGGCACCAAGTGCCATGTTGCAGTCATAAATTGAAACTTCTACATAATTGAATTTTATCTCCGGTTATTACACATTTTAATCTCTTTTCTTCTTTGACTTATTGGGAATTTCTAAAACTGACTAATAAACTTTTACTGCTGCGCCTTTCCTTGAACAATAACAGGTGGAAAATAAAAAGAATATTACTAAGTGCTTAATGAAAATGAGGTTCTTAACTACCTTGAACTAAAGGTCATAATTGTAAATCAATTGTGGTCGGTTGTTAGCCTTTCGGAGACTTGGACCAATGTAAGTAACCAGTTTCCCTTATTAATTTACGCAATTTTGCTTCATTGGTTTGCTCATTAAGTTTGCTTTGAACGGATCATATTTCTGAGGCGGTTTGGGCCTTAGCCTGTGCTAATTTCAAGGTTAAACCGGGATCCGTGGCTTGGGGCAATAGGCTCGCCTCGTTCTCGTGTATCAAGTATCGTGACGTCATCGTAAAGCAATGGGTGTACACGATAAGATAACAAGCGTCTTTAGGGATTGGCGGGTTGGCTATATTATCGTGTAGTTGTAGGTTAATTGGTAGATCTAATAACATGTTTGTTTGTTGTTGGTGCCCTGTAGAGTGAAAGCTAGTGGTCTATAGGATATTGTATAGAGTTGTAGAGCTTTTCATTCTTCCTTTATCAATGGTAGCATAGATTTTTTGATTTAGTCTTGCTGATAAGCATTAGGTCTTTGATTCACAAATCATTGTGTTCTGAGGTTTGATCTGGTCTGTCTGATTGTGTCTGTCTACACATAGGTACGGGTAATGTAATAGGCGCGATGTTATAAAACAATTCTTTAGTATTTATACCAGCTTATTGTAGCCATTAGCGTGACAACCAACAATGATCCGGTACCTTTCCGGGTCACAAACGTTTATTTACAAACATGTTTTAATGGGACCATGCTAAATAACTAAGAAATTAATATTCGATGTTGACGTGGTATGTGTGCGTGTAATTTCAGTTGCCGCTCTAAATATACACTCAGATAAATTAGTTCCGTTGCGTATGAATGTATGATAGATAGATGCAACTAACAGTGTCGTACAAATATATCTTGTGTGCATAAAAATAATATTATTATGAAGCTTTGTTTTCTTTTAAATTGTTATAGAGTAGCTGTAATAGGGTAGATGCCTTATTTTTATTTTAATGTTCGTCTTGTAAATAATTTTAAATCATTAGACACGTATTTTTTATTTTCTTACAGAAACGAATACTTTCGACGATAGGTATATTGAATGTCGCGTGACGTCACTTCTATGTACGTTTTATACGTAGAAATGACGTTTTATCCCCCTCTCCTCTGGGAACTTTGATTCGTTTTATCTAAATATTGTTTTATTATACGACAAAATAAAAAAATACTCGTCTAATATTTTTTCATTACCTAACTTACGGACTAATTAGATTTTTAATTTTCATACCCTGTCAATCCTGTCATCATCCCAATTGGTGATTGTGTTGTTAATAAACTTTTGTGATTAGTGTATATTGTCAGATCAGTCATAAATCGAATTTTGTGTTGATTGTGTGAAAGTTCAATATCGGATACAAACTAATCAACGGGCTCTTGTTTGTTTAATGTTTTTATTAATCAAAGTTTTTTGTAAGCTACTGAAGATAGATGTTTACTATTGTATTGTATTAATGGTCTGGTCACGAAATATTTGCACAGAGCAGACTTCAGAAGCTTCGTGTTCTAGATTTGATGCATCGTCCTTATCAACAGTATCCGTTGGGTAATGAACATCTCTCCTACAGCCAGCGATCTCGATCTTGATCGCTTTGTATTGTATCCTATCAGTGCCATCCCCTTCGCAGATATTGTCACTCCCAGCTTGTACTTCTAGCTCGAAATGTTGCTTTCGTATAAATGAATCTTCTTAGCGAATAATTAACAAACTGAAATACGTTTTTGACAACCCTTTGTCAACCGTGGTGATTTCAAAAACGATTTTATGTTGAGGAGGGTCATAGTCTACCAGCACACTGTTAGTTAAAATGTTGAGTTTCAATACTTTAACTACCAATTTTAAAATGATGAAACTCGAACAAATTTCCACTAGCGTCAGGCACCGATGACTGATATGGCATTCTAATTTAATGATTAACGCTTTGAGATTTAATTAATTGCAATTTAGTCTTTTATCTTCTTCATACCAATATTTATCACTAGTCATTGAAAAGAAGTAACAAAACATGAACAACCATAACAAAATATGGTTTGTTTACTAATATAACGGCTAGTTTACAATTACAATGTAATACGTGTTTACATTGTATAAACTGTCATTATAGTGCCACTGTTAGTCGGGGAAGTGACCCCAATGTAGCCACTCTGACACCGTCGCGTCAGTGGTGCGAGCGACCTGCCTTCGCGGTCACAAATTCATATAGGTAGCTTTGTTCGTAATACCTGCATTGTACATGAGTTTATATTTAGTGAAAAACATTTTTACAGTTTTCTTATTATTTTCATAAGGTACTTATGGCAAAATAATTGCCTATGAGGTGATGGCAATCGGGTCTTATCCTCATGGTTACGGACTTACGTACTCGTACTCTTCCCGTGGATATTGTAAAAGCCTACACATTTTGTAAGAGCACACACATGAGACTACATACACGTTTTTTAACTATTTAATTACCTCATCATAAGGAGAATCTGTTGCCAAATACAAAGCGTAATTTTGGAAATGGAAAACTTAAAAATACTTTGCGAAATGGAAATCGAGCTCGGAAGTCAGAGCTCTAAATCGACAGTCGCTGCGACCTCTAGAGCCAGACTAATCTTAACCGGTCACCAAGTAAACTAAACAAATTAGTTTTTCCATCCCACATTCGCATACAATACCAGGTCCACATAAGAATCTAGAGATCTAATCTTGTAACAAATTGCTCTATTGTCTGTATGACACCTGGCCTACTTCGAGACGTGATGGGGAACTGCAGTTAACAAAGTTAAACCTGTCACAATCAAGGTTAGCCCAGTTTATTTAGGTCATCGCAACGTGAATTTATGCGCGGGATCGATCTAGGGAGCTTCAGTGTTTTTATTTATATTTGTTGCTGTTTTATTACCGTCGTGTTTACTTTGTACGCAGGAGGTGTTCTGTTTTGCAGTCTTTTATGTGTACTGCAATTTGTTCAATTACGTGTGATGTGGTTTTAGATGAAACGTTTTGGGAAACTGTTTTTTGAAGTAGTAAGCGGTACTCCCGTTAAAATATCACACATCACTTTTAGCTTAAAAAAGCTACACATTCTCTGCACTACTCTCATTTTATAATCTCCAAAGTTACCACGCTACCAGGCTTCTAGAAACTTGCAATCATCAACAGCCTATAAGTAGCCATTGCTGATTAAAAGCCTCTTCTCGCACAGCATTAATAACCACGCTTGCTCAATGCGGGTTGGCGATTTCAAACTTATAATTATAAATTATAAGTCCAGTTTTCCTCACGATGTTTTCCTTCACCGTTTGTCAGTGGTGTTTAAATAATCTTAGAAAGTTCATATAACTCTGAAAAAGATACATTGGTACTTGCCGTTGGTAGGTTTCGAACCCGTACCCTTATGCATGAGAAGCGGACGTCTTAAACCTCCGAGACATCACAATTTACTTACAAACTTGATATTCTTCTAAAATGTACCATCATAATAACCTCATCCTTTCTTGTCTGCAGGTCTTAGCCCACACATTACAAGGTCTCGGCCAAGATGAAGGTATGTACCAGCAGTACATACCGCTGGCGCTGCACCTGGCCGACGAGTTCTTCCTCACACATCCCTCCAGAGATGTCCAGCTGCTCATCGCATGCTGCATCGCTGATGTACTCCGAGTCTACGCGCCGGAGGCACCCTACAAAGACCAGGAACAGGTGAGACTTAATATTGTTGAAAGAGTTTAGATGTATGAGTGTCTGGTAGCCAATTATGCCTAAACGGATGAACGGATCTAGATGAAAGGCTCAGAGGTAGATTAAGGACGACGTAAACATACAGGCTTTCCTTTGTTCTTAAGAAAATTTCTCACGGTGGTAGATTTACTAAATTAACAAGTTGATGCTACTGAAACGTTACTCAATTTTAAGTCGAGCTTAAATATCGTGCCATCTCTGTTATTTTACAAAGAATTTGTGGAGACAGAACTATATTTTTATATAGCAACAATTTATTTTCCATAGAGAGTTGAGACTTGTTACTCAGTAGCCAATGCATTTTGCGTATCTGTTGACCCATAGCCAGCCGCTTGGTAAATATATGCTTTTTCCAAGTCAGGCGTCTATCCAAATATATTCCGAGGTACTTGGCGTATTCCTCTTGTGGGAGAGGGATGCCGTTTAGGGTCACAGGAGGACACGTTCCTTTCTTGTTTGCGAAAGACACCTGGACAGACTTAGTTTCATTGGCCTTGATTCGCCAGTCTTTGAGCCATTTCGATATTTGGTCGAGACTAGACTGAAGTTTTTGTGATGCAACGTCTGGTGAAGTGTCCACCGAGAGGATAGCTGTGTCGTCCGCAAATGTTCCAGTGACGACACCTTCTGTTATTGGGAGGTCGGCTGTGAAAAGTAGATATAACATTGGGCCCATTACACTACCCTGTGGTACTCCAGCTTGGACAGTATGTAAGGTAGTTTTCTCTTCATTTTGTTTCACGAAAAAGTGTCTGTCGCTTAGATAGGACTTTATAAGATTGTAGAAATTTATAGGTAGGTTTCGTTTTATTTTGAACAGTAGTCCGTCATGCCAAACACGATCAAATGCTTGAGATATATCTAAGAAGGCTGCAGTACCGAATCACAAGCCATCCAAACAAGCTAGCAGTAAACCTGATGGACACCCAAACAGTCGCTAGAAGACTAAAGAGAAAGATTCCTCAAGACCTCATCTAGGAGGTTGTAAATATAAACGGGGCAGTCACTGGACAGCCCACGTACAAGTCTGCTGCATTTAACAAAAATATTGCTGAATATCTATATGATAGATTGCAATACATATATTATATATAAAAAAAAAAAAAAAGAACTATATTTAAGCGCGACTTAAAATTGAGTAGCGTTTGAGTATTCCGACATAAGTTAGTTGTTGCAACAACTTGTAAGTCGTATTGAAATGAGTAGATTGAGTATGTAGTTTAGTAGCAACTGCGCTGACTAATTATACCTCGATTAATCTAAGCTGCGTCTAATCAACTTATGCTGCGTTTGCTTCATTACAGACATTTGATAAAACAAATAGATTTGGTATAAGTAAGTGTTGCAAAAATGGCGGACGAATTTGTACCGTAATCGCACATTTCAGTAAGAATAAGAAGGTTACAAACATAGATCTTTGTACTAGTAAGTTATTCATTTTATATAGCAGTTCATTTTACATACGCACACATTTTCCCAGTAAAAGATCGCACAAAACATCGCGCCGTTTTTAGTTCTTTGATATTTATTCATGTTCATGAATATGGACGGACGGAGAACTCAGGGAAACCTTTTAACACGATTCACGAGTAAGGAAAAACTTTTAACTTTAATTGGATATCGCAAGTTACTGCTTGCTTAGAAACTTTTGATAACTTACCTACTTAATATGATTTGATTTTTGAACACGTTACCTATCTTACTACTTTTTGGTATAAAAATAGGAATGGGTGTTTCCCAATCGGCTTCAGTAACACGTCTGTTTATCTAGCTTTTTTATGGGATAAACCGGTAAACGAGCAGGCAGATCACCTGATGGTAGTTAGTAAAATGCCGTAATAACTTATACTCAGTAGTACTCAGTATCAGTAGTGTTGTAGTGACATTAACAAGCTAATAACATAACTGACAATCAAACAAAGCAGGCCGTGCCGTGCCGGGCAAGGGATCTTGGGTTCGATTTTCGGAACAAGCCAAGTATTTCTGGAATTACAAAAAAATCAGTAGTAGCACGGAGTCTGGAATTGTGCCCGGTATATGACAATAGCTAACTCATAACATACATAGTGAAAAGTGATTGTTACATTGAATGTTTAGTGGCATGAAGTGCCCTAACATGCACCTATGCCTACCCCTTCGGGGATAAAAGACGTGATGTTATATGTGTTTTTTAATTTTTTTACTAGGTGAAGACAATATTCCTGTTCCTGATCAACCAGTTGAATGGTCTCCGCGACCCAAAGGACCCGGCGTTCAAACGCTACTTCTATTTGCTGGAGAACCTGGCGTACGTCAAGTCTTTCAACATGTGCTTCGAGTTGGAAGACTGCCAGGAGATCTTCTGCGCTCTCTTCTCGCTTATGTTCAAGATTGTTAAGTAAGTACCTTAGTTGTATTACATTTTTTAAACTGAAGTTTAATTAAGTCTTTGGAGTTTTCACTCTTTCAGTTTTACTGGTCAATGTAGCTAACCACCTTTTCTTAGAAATTCAATTTTAAAACTGTCAAACATCGCGAGGATACCGGTGTCCGCACACCTATTGTTCTTTGATTGTGTCTATAATGACGGTACTCAAAGGGTTAAAGTATGCTTCTTTGCTTTGGTTTTTAAGCATTTCAGTATAATCGACTGCACGGTTGGTGCGGTGGCTGGGCAACCGGCTGCGGTGCAACGTGTCGCGGGTTCGATTCCCGCACGGAACAACACTTTGTGTTATCCACAAATTGTTGTTTCGAGTCTGGGTGTCATGTGTGTGAACTTGTATGTTTGTAAACGCACCCACGACACAGGAGAAATACCTAGTGTGGGACAACGTTTAAAAAAAATAAATAAAAAAATACATTCGTGACCAGTTAAAAGTTTGACTGAAAAAGTTAGTGTAGGTTTTAATTTTAGCACGTATAAATATCGTCCATGGCTTGGTAAGCATAAAAGAACGCGCTAATTTCTCCTTTACTTAGCCTGCCAAGACAAACCAAGTGAAATTGACTTGTGACAGTGCAGTGTGTATAATTAATGTGACTATTTATTTTTTGACTCGAAATGGGACGTCCGTTATTTAGTTTCAGTCAGGCATCTAGTTGCTAGATCCTATTATAGAACCTAGGGCTGTGCCTACATCAAAAATGTTAACAGTATTAACTGGATAAAAATGTAGGTACTTAAATTTTTTATTTATTTATTTATAATTTCATATACCTACACCACACAGACAATATTACAAAGGACGACACATTACAAGTATGAGGTACATAGGTACTGCATATCCCTTAAGGGATTTCTTCCTGCAGACCTGCGACAGGAAAAGGAAATTAAATATAAGACACAGTGTAAATGATACATGCAACAGATACAAAACAATATAAAATAACTGAAAGAACTTAAAACTAAAATATGTGTATACTTATTTATGTGTATACTTCGTCAAAAATTTGCTAGTTAGCTACCTATGTATGATGTATCGCTCTCGCTCACCATTCGAGCCCTCCGAACAGTCGTCGAATAGATTCGACCATTCAAATTTTCTCGTGGTTTCCGAAAATGGGACAATTTAGCATCTCAGAGCTCATTTCGGGGACAACAGAACTCGTAATTGAAAAAGGGACAGTCTCGATCAAAACGGGACGTCTGGTCACGTTATGTATAGTCATTTTGGCAAAATTTTAAATAACAGTGTGGTAGGTACTTATCTGCACTGCACGGTTGGCGCGGTGGTTGGGCAACTGGCTGCCGCGCAACGTGCCGCGGGTTCGATACCCGCACGGAACAACTCTTTGTGTGATCCACAGATTGTTGTTCCGGGTCTGGGTGTCATGTGTATGTGAACTTGTATATCTGTAAACGCACCCACGACACAGGAAACCATCCTAGTGTGGGGCAACGTATTTTTTTAAAAGATAAAAAAAGATCTCTTTTCTCTATATTTCTATAAAACTTTTTTATGTAAATTTTTCCAACTCAACACGCAGGGCCGAAAAAAATCTTGTAAACAAATGTTGCGTGCTTAAACCCGTGTCACGTAACAGCCGATTGCTCGGTCACTGCGCCAACAGAACAATACATGTTCATTGTGCACATCAACCTACACCTAACCAGTATATCGTGATCTCGCTTTTGTATAGCCCTGCATCATATTCTACGGTCAGTTTATACTGGTTCTGCATAACTTGACGTGTAGTACATGGTGTTGCAAAATAATTGGACTCTGTTAAGCAAAAAAGATCCAGCCCACATTTTATTACTATTGAGTAAATGAAGTTTAATGTTGGGCAGATAATAGTAATAAATAATCTATATATATAAAAATGAAACCCGTTTCCCGTCGTCACGCCTTAACTTGAAAACGGCTAGACCGATTTCGCTGATTTTTTTTGTTGTGTTTGTTATCGTCAGGAGAAGGTTCTTATGACAGAAAAAAGTCCTGAAAATCCTACGGGAATGGGAGAAACGGGATTGCGCGTCCGAAGTCGCGGCCAGAAGCTAGTAGATAATCATCATCATCATCATATCAGCCACAGGACGTCTACTGCTGAACATATGCAATACCATATTTATGATTACTCTAAACTTCATTTACTCAAAAGTAATAAAATGTGGGCTGGATCTTTTCTGCTTAACAGGGTCCAATTGATTCTCAATAAATAGCTAGAAGGCTTAACACGTAAACATTTATAGCAGAGAGATCTTTGATTTAACCGGATATTTAAACTCGAACGCTGTTACATCCGACACTTTTCATCCGGATCGGATGTTTGCAAGAGCTAAAGGTCTCTTAATTAGAAAGAAAGTCTTATCCTTATTAGTCCTTTAATAGTTGTTAAAAATAAACACTGTCGTTAATTTGTGTTGCGAGTCAAAAACTTCTGAACGGATATTTTGATTGCTGTTATACTGATATTTGTTTAATATTTTTGAAAATGTTTAATGTACTTATTTATTAATTGTGAAGACTTTAAAACCACGATAAAGCTACGAGGAATGTCGGCGGCTCAGTGAGCACGTACAGCCATTTAGCTTCAGTAATGGCGAATAATCAATTAATTGATCGTTACAGATAGTGGAATCAAGCAATCAATTTACGGTAATTTATTAACATTTAACCAGGTCCAGATTTTATAGCAATCTATCCCAGAAATAAATAAAAAATAATATACTTGAACACACGACACAGACTCAGACTCTTACTGACTAAAAACCACCCCCTACTCTTGCTCTTCGAGCCATAGTCCCGGTAACCCGTTAGGCCTTTCGCTGCTTCGTAGCAGGAATCAGTCGCGGAGAACCTAACGGGTTACCGGGGCTCCGGCTCGACATGCAGGAGAAGGAACGGGGTGGTTTTTAGTCAGTAAGAGTCTGACACTCCCTCCCGCCTCACCCAGGCGGGAGCAGTCATTCGATGATTTTCCCACCTTAAAAAAAAGCGGGAATCAGCCCTATTGGTACTGGGCCCATCTGTGGTGGTCTGATGGCGACAACACACGAATGCTTAGTTTTTCTTTCTTGATACTTTATCTCGACATGCCAAAGAAGTTATCTCAGTCCTTAGATCTGACATAATAGTTGAGTGCAAATGGATCATTTTGTAATGCGCTGTTTGTTGATAATGTAATACAATAATGTTGCGATAAGATTTCTTAATTAAAACGTAGTTTCTGTGTCGTTATTAATGAAGGCGTGGATTGTTTTGTTGTTTGAATATTTATGAAATTGTATACAAGACGTTTTAGTGTAAAAACGTTTCTTTGATTTTTCACAGGGAAATTAATTGATCATGAATTGTTCACAAAACATTGTTTTTTGTCATTATCCCATGTCACTATAACCCAATTGGAAATTCTGTTGCCTATTACAAAATTTTCTTCGTGTACACCGAAATTTTTAAACAAATTTCACAAAATTATAATATTTTACGTGGAGCGACTACCGTTTGCTCTCCACAAAACACAAGGGGCGGAATGAATTTCGTGTACATTCCGTTTCTATGGTAACGGAGGCAAAAAAGCTTGAAAGTCTACGTGTGAGAAAATTCTAGAAATGCTTCATAAGGCGCTCTGAACTTTATTGTTCTTGATTGTTATGTAGATCTATGGAACAACGGGCAAATACCTACTGCATTTTGTATATAACGGAACATTACATTAACTATGAATACTTTAATAAGATTAGTAAATTGTCAAAAATCAGACTTACTATTTTTATTGTACTGGGTTTGAAAAGAGCAACGAATGGAGTTTCCTGGTCGTTCTTCTCCATTCGAATCTATGAATGAGCACCTAGCTTCACCTAGCTTCACTCACGAACTGACTGACAGACTATTATTTATTTTGTATTTGTTGACGTTTCAAAAGTACCAAATTATGGTTTAATTGAAATAAATGCTTTGACTTTGACTTTCGAACTAAAACTACGACCAAGCACCGTGACCCACGGTGGGCGGCATCACCCCGTAAACTAAATAAACTTTTGATGACCTAATCCTTCTTTAAAGAGAGTTTAGACATGGACAACAGTGTCCGATGTAATAACATCATTATGTTTATGATGATGATGATGATGATGGACCTGATTGAAAAAGAGTAACCTATGGAGTTTCTTGCTCGTTCTTCTCCATAGGAATCCACACCTTGGAATGAGCAAATAGCTTCACTTTTAATTTTTGTTTTGTTGACGATCAAAAATGTCATTCTGGCCTAATTGTAATAAAAAAAAAATCCATTGGGAATGTATGGAGGTGCATTGCACTTAAAACGTGCCAACTATATTAAAATAAATCCTCTCAAAGCTTTTTTATTACTAAATAACAGATTTATTACATCGCTGAAAGCCTTTGTTCCAGCTAGCACTATTCATTTCACTTATATAAATATCTGCGTTCTCGGAATAAAACCTTTATCTGCGATCTACTTCATTTGTGGAAGGTTCTAGAAACATTCCCTCACAACTTTACAAGGCTTTCACGGGAAAAGCGGCTTTGAAATGTTGTGCATAGAAATCATATTCGTTTGTTTAATTATTTTGCGATGTACGGCTTCTGTATGCAGTGTGGGATGCTACGTTTGTTCAATTAGGTATTTGTTGCTATAACTGTGTAGGTAAATTAATTCGTATATTATGAATGTGGATTGAAATACTGTTGTTAGTTGTATAATTATGGTCTAGTTTCTATTTGTTAGTGATCATATTTTACGTGTATCGATTGCCAAATTCTGTATAACTATAGCAAATCTATTGATTTGTATATCTCTATGTATTCATAATATTAATCTCGATTCTTCGTCCTCAAAAATTAGTTGTGTAACTTTTGTACTAAATGGAAACAATATACGATACAACACCATGCGCCATAAATTATTCTCCGAAGGGGTAATTGCAGGTTATTCTACGAAGGTGCATAGGTTGCTTATGGGCAGACGTGCTTCATTATAGGGCGCATCATCGCTTACCACCAGACGCGATAGTGGCCAAACGCCGACACATCACATATAGTTATGATACTGCATAACTGCTGCAGTATACAAGTAACTATCGATGACTTGAGTTACGTAACAAAGTGCAAAGCCATTCGAAGAATTACAAATACTTTGCGTATCAGGTGATATGAATAGGTATTCATACCAACTTCCCTTTAAGTAGTACTGGAAATATTTCTAACTCCAAACGTTTGTCCACAGCACGGAACATTCCACAAAAGTGAAATCCTTCATGCTGGATGTCCTATGTCCTCTGATCACGGAGTCGGACGTGGTCTCCAACGAACTACTCAACGTCATCCTCATGAACCTGGTGGAGCCGAACAAACGCGACCACAAATACGCGTACTCACTCGCTAAGGAACTAATCGTCAAAACCAGTGAAACACTTGAACCTTATATTCAAGCTGTAAGTATACTAAATTGTGTTTTATTTGTTAAGGTGTAATGTTGCAAATTGCAGAGCAAATATGGTTATTTCAATCTAATTTTGTAAAGTTGTTTTCTAGAATGTTCGCCTGGTAAAAGTGTTACACAGTACAGGCCACTTAATGAAATAATTGCCTCGTAAACATGAAAGCGGGCGTTTATATGAGAACCATGATTATTAATGGATTAATTTAGGGCCACATTATAGCAGTGTGCTCATAATTTTTAATGAGATAGCTTTTTCTTTTCTTATTTTAAAGTATGCTTTTTTCCACAGTTCTTCAACCACGTTCTAATTCTCGGCAAAGAAGAAAAGAATCTTCTTATATACTCAAAAGTGTACGAGCTTATCTACGAATTATATCAATGCTGCCCCTCCCTACTATTGTCAGTACTACCGCAGTTGGAGTGCAAGTTAAAGTCCGCACAGTTCCCAGAGAGACTCAGCGGTGTAGCACTTCTTGCTAGAATGTTCTCTGAACCAGGCTCAGAACTAGCCAAACAGTACCCCGCTCTATGGCGAGCCTTCCTCGGCAGGTTTAACGACATCTCAGTACCAATCAGAATCAAATGCGTGCAATACTGCATGCACTTCCTAGTACACCATCCAGACTTGAGGAAAGACATAACAGAGACATTAAAACTAAGACAACACGACGCACACGAACAAGTGCGTTACGAGGTCGTCATGGCCATCATAGCGACTGCACAGAGGGACTTCCAAGCCGTCGCCGAGTCCGAAGACCTCCTCCACTTCGTCCGCGAAAGAACGCTAGACAAGAAATTCAAAATTCGAAAAGAAGCCATGTCCGGCCTAGCACTCATCTACAAGAAGTTTTTAACAGAAGAGAGCGTACCACCGGCCACAGAGAAAGCAGTCCAATGGATCAAAGACAAAATCCTGCATGGTTACTATATGACAGCTTTAGAAGACAGACTCCTTGTTGAGCGTCTGTTAAACACATCCCTCGTTCCATACACATTGCCGGCTCCGATCCGTATGAAGAAACTATTTTATTTAATGTCAAACGTAGACGATAATGCGACAAAAGCCTTCATAGAACTACAGAAACATCAGTTGGTAGTTCGACGTACAGTGGGCGAATGGATAGAACTCCACAGAAAGCCACCGACACCGGCTGTACAAAAGGAGATGATAGCTAAAGTTTTACACATAAGTTCGAAGTTCTTGCCGGAGTCGGTGAAGTCGCAAGAGTTCTTGAACAAGTTCTCTCAGCACATGAAACAGGCGCCCGAGCTGCTGCAAGGGATGGAGACCATACTAAACCCTAACGTCAGCTGCGAAGTCTGCGTCCGTACTACTGTGAGTATCTATCATAATGTCATTTTATTTTATTACAGTTTTGCAGATGGATATTTAACAGATATATTCAGAATTTCCGTAATATTTTAGTCTAAGATTATGTTCGACATAACATCATATATTTTTTAAAGGACAACACTCACATTATCTATACGTTTTTATTGATCCTATATCCTCTTTGTGCTCTAATTAATGTCGCGACTTGTCTACACTCACTCTTGACATTGTATTCATTATAATATGGAGTTAGTAATGTGATTAAACACCGCTAAGCTGGATAGTATTATCTGGCAGGTGACCTAGCTGTGCCTACTGACCTACTTGCTTGCGTTGCAGAGCTACAGGTGGACTGTATGTTAGAGATCTGCAATAATTCGTTTAGTATTGATATTGTTGCACCCCTGTACAAGTTCAGAGACTAATGCATCTTTCTTTATTTAACGAGATTGAAACAATATCGCGTTGCGCGCTCTGATTGGTTAGTTCATGGAAGCCAATCTGGCTGGCAAAATAAACTGCATATCAAAAGTGAAGATTATGGTACATCTTCATATTTTATGTAGAGGAGACCTATTGTTTGACTGCACGGTAGGCGCGGTAGCTGAGCAAGTGGCTGCCGCGTAACGTGTCGCGGGTTTGATTCCCGCACGGTACAACTCTCAGTGTGATCCACATATTGTGATTCCACGTCTGCGTGTCATGTGTATGTGAACTTGTATATTTGTAAACGCACCCACGACACAGGAGAAAATCCTAGTGTGGGGCAATGTATAAAAAAAATTGTCCACCAGTAGTATAAGGGCTGTTTACAAAGTTGATAATCAGGATGATTAATTAATTTCCTTTTCCACAGTCAAACGTACTCAAGAAGCTCGGTCAGCCAGTAATGACGAACCTATACTACAACACAGTGAAGATGTTGCTGGAGCGAGTGAGCTCCGTGATGATAGACCACGAGTCTTTGCTGATACTGGTCGGGTACGTCGAGGCCACCGTCAAGGGAACCGACGCTTCTATGGCCGAGGAGTGTGGTATGTTTATTATAAAAATTAACAAAATTAATTAACTGTTTCGTTAGCCGAATCGAAAGTCCAGCAAGAAGGGAATGAAGTATTTATGGTAACAGACTCTCAGTATGAAGTTTTTATTCATACCATTTGTAAGAGTAAAGCAAGGTCCAGCCTCTATTAAACAAAGTCTGTTACCTGGTAAAAATTTGTTATATGTACAATAGGTGTTAAATGCTTCAGAAAAAACGTATTAGACTATTCCGTGTAAAGCAGTAATTTTATTGTACATGTATCATTAGCCAGTTCTAATGTTAAATAATAACCATAAAATATTTATTATCGGTATCTATAGGTAATAATATGTTTTGTCCTTTCATAGGTATTGACGAGAAGAAAGCAGCAGAGCGTGGTCTCAAGTTGCTGGTGATGCTATCCTTCGTGTTCCCCTCCCACTTCCTCCACGAAGATATCCTGAACCGCCTCACGTCTCTACTGGAGTTAGATGACGAGTCCATCGCGCCCCATATACTAGCCGCACTCACCTTCCTAGGAAAATATAGGCCGCTTAGTAAGTACAATGTCATAATTTTGATTTTCGAACCGTATTAAACAAAGCCGAACTTATCCAGATCGAAAATACATAGGACCTGTAGGTAAAAAGTTAAAAACTTCTTCATGTAAATCTATTTAGTAAATTAAAGCATTAAGCATGTAGTTACCATCATACCACATGTGATTTGTAAGGTGTTGAGCACCCATCACTGGTTATAAAATATGGAAATGGCAAATGAAGTGTCTCCTCATTCAAACTTACTTCTTAGTCTTGTAAATTCTTTATCTGTTTGTTCTTTGTGATGTTGAAGATATTGTCAGCGTATTGTGTTAAAAATTCCTTCTAAAATTGTTACTAAATGAAGAAAATGTTTCCAGGTGAAGCTTGTCCCGCTTTATTCCCGCGCCTGATCACTCTGTGCAAAGCATACGCCGAGGTCGGCACGCCCAAACAAGCCAAGAACGCCGTCAGGTAAGATAAGTTGTGCCTAATTCCGGTAGTTTTACGACCCAAATGTGTTATGCTACCAGTACATATCACAATTATAATTACTTTAACACGTAAAACGCCCATGGCAGTCACCGGTGACCGACATTAGCGGAAGATGTGCCTTCAACAGTTTTTTATTGGCAGCCAATGCCTTAACAAATTGTTTGTCCCACAGATGTCTATTCGTGAACGTGCCAGAGCAAAGGACGCAGATATTCACGGAAATCCTGGAGACACTGAAGTCGACCCTGTCGCCGCACTCCGAGCACTACCGCACCGCCATCGTCACGCTCGGACACATCGCGCACAACCTGCCCGATAACTTCCCCGTACACATCAAGAATATTGTCTCCAGAAAGGTACTGCATACTAAAAATGTGTTTTTATAAAATTTTGTGAAAAATAACGCTGTATAAGTCAGTGCACAGTTTTAACAAGCTGTGGTCATCAGCTTGTTAAAACTAATAAAGAAATGTTAAAAAGCAATCAGTCTACATTTAACCATGGCTAGACAATTTAATGAAAACGTTTAACAAGATGCAAAGAAATTGTGGCTTTCCTTTTTTTCTAAGAAACTTTTGCCTACATAATTTTCACTCTTATCACCTACATACTAAATACCAAATCCTATTCTAGATTGTAAAAGAGCTGCTAGTCCGCGAGGGCGGGTCCAGTACATCAGTACCTGATGAACCGTGGTGTTCCGAGGAGGACCTGCCTGAGGAGACGCGCTGCAAACTGGAAGGTCTCAAATGTATGGCGCGCTGGTTGCTAGGGCTGAAGAAGGATGAACTCTCCGCACAGAAGACCTTCAGAATGTTGAACGCTTTTATCGTACACAAAGGAGACTTGTTACAGGTGAGTGTTGTTAAAATTAGTCTTTACCATTACGTGACCACAGGGAGGTATACGAGGCGCCGAAGCCAACTGCGCAGAGGCCCTTTAGACAATTTTTATCTAAACGTAGTGGACACACAAAAAGTATTATTACAAGTTATTATTATAATGTAATTTTTGATATGGATACAAATTGTTTTGAAAACGTTTGCTAATGCTAAAATAACTTGTTCCGCTTCAAGTTATACATTAATATGTAGTTGAATCTGAAGTTGATGCTCTAAGTAAGTGTCCACTTAGTGAATACTAATTGGAAGGCCACGCCAGTAAAAAACACTCCACTTCTTACGCTATTTAAGTCAATTAGCTGGTCGGATTTTGATGTAAGTTGTATTCATTAATTTGACCTATGCAGTTCTCAAATCAATGATTGCAATGTGTCTATAGAGATTAGATATATTTTTCTTCCATTGCAGCAAAATCGTCTATCAAAAGCGGAGATGGCGCACCTCCGCCTGGCCGCGGGCGCCGCCATGTTGAAGATATGTGAACAGAAGGGAGTGGGAGACCAGTTCACTGCAGAACAGTTCTATAACCTCTCACATTTGATGGTGGTGAGTATTCTATTATAGTGACATCAATGTTTGTAGGTTGAAAAAAATCTAGATTTTTAGAAGCTATTAATTAAACGTTGCAGATGAAATTCTTAGTTTATCAAATTTGAAACTTATTTTGTCATTTCAGGATGATGTACCACAAGTCAGAGAAGCCTTTGCCACGAAATTACACAAGGGATTATCAAAGGTAATTGTACAAACACACTTTAATTTTAATATTGTAGAAGTCGTTGTTCACAAAACTGATGTTGGATAAATTCACTAAAAGACACATAACAACTGTTATCATTTATGTTAGTACTAGCTTTTACCCGCGGCTTCGCTCGCGTCACAAAAAAACAAAAAGTAGCCTATGTGACATATACCAATACAGACAGCGCCATCTATACCAATACTTTTGTTTTTCCTCGGGAATATCAATTTTTCCGGGTTAAAAGTACCCTATTATTTAATCCGGACTTCTAACTTTACGTCTGCACAAATTCAAAGCAATCGGTTGAGTAGTCACGGCGTGAAGGTGGAACAAACAAACTCACTTTCAGATTTATAATATTAGTAAGAATCCTACTTCAATATATCCCTAAATAAATAACCGTATCTCTCTACACAGGGTATCCCGAACAAGTGCCTCCCACTAGACTTCATGGGTATGTACGCCCTGGCGGGGCGCGAGCCGGAGCGCCGCGTGCGGAGTCTGGTCCGCCAGTACATGCTCGCCGACGTAGTGCGGCGCAGGGAGTACGTCAGGAACATCACTGTAGGGACCAAGGGTATGTATACACTGGAATCATCATCATCATAGCTACAAGAAGTCCACTACTGAATGTAAGCCTCTTCCTCAATGACTTTCTGACAATAGAAATAGTCGGACGCATTATTCCTAGCTTGAAATATCTCGCAGAACCGATTTCAAAGAGGCAGAAAGGTTCTTGAAGGCCATTGGAATTATACCTTTAGTTTTATTTTGTGGTCTCCTTAGAGCATTAAACGGGTTACATACTTCTTAACAAAATAAGTTGGTCTACTTGATAAGATGTGTAATAGGACTTCTTTTGAGGGATCATAAATCATCAAATAACTTCCCCCACCCTGCGAGATGGAAGACTGACTTAAAACTATCCAGTTCCAACACCTGTTTAACTCCAGTAAGTGATGGTACTATCCATGCAATGCCCATGTCCCCCGCAGTGGAGCGCGCCGTGAGCCAGCTGCCGCACATCCTGCCGGACTACATGCTGGTGTTCGCGGTGCCCATACTCACGCACGACCCCAGCTTCACTGCATACGACAACGTCGCGCAACTCAAGGTATACTCTGTCTTCTTATTGTGGATTTTGTTATAAAGAAACCTAATAACTTCTCTATTAAATCGATATAGAAATTAGCTACTATATCATTTTGACGAATATTTTGGGACTTATTATTCTATCTATTATATAGTAATGAAATCTACATCAAATCAATGAAATTCTGTAGACGTTGATAACGGTAGTAATTGCTATGTATAACGACTAGACTCAGCAAATAACGAGGCTCTCCTCGTTATTTGCTGAGTCTAATTAAGAGTAACTATCCTCTGATAGTTACTCTTAATTATGTTTGTACATACACTTAAATAAAGAACTTGTAACAAATTGAGAACTTGATGTTCTGTTTTGTTGATTTAAAGTAAAAAATTACTTGAACTTTTGAACATTTTTAACCCATTTATCTACAACAAAAACAAACTAAAAATTTATGCATTTCCGCAGGTGATAAAGAACTGCCTCTGGTTCATCCTGGAGCCTCTGATCACGCGCAATGACTTCTACTGCTACGGGTTTACAAGAGTCTCGTCGAACGCATGAAGCTGCACAAGGACGCGCTCTGTGAGACTGACGATGCTGTTAATTATGTAAGTATAATATAAACTTGGTATCATTTACCCCATGGAAATGTAGTAGACTTCATTTAGATTCTAATTAAATTCATATTGGTGTGTTCTAATGTCTAGAACATAAAAAAATATTAAGTGAAGTGTTAATAGTATTTATAGTATTTACTTCATTATCATAGTTCTATGAGAAGGTATAGTAGATAGTTATTGACAAATAACATGGATTTGGCATTCAGATATTTTACATTGATCCCTAATTAAGTTATGACTAACCTAACTTTTTTTAAGTACAAGTTCTATTTTAAGTACAATCGTTACTAAAAATCTTTATTATGATAACTAATTTTTTATTTATGTGTCCAGAAACTGTGGGCGGTATGTGACCTGGCGATGTCAGTGATCTGGGCGCGGTCGCAGAACTTCGAGTTGCGCGAGTTCCCGTCGGACGCGCGCATCCCGCGGATGTACTTCGCGCCGCAGTCGGAGTACTTCGTCAACACGCGCGTCTTCCTGCCGCCCGAACTACAGGTCTGTTATACAAACTTCATTTATAGCTATTACTGGCGGCTCGTCCCGGTTTCACACGGGTTATTGCCTATTACTTCTTTATAATGTAGTTTCATAATAGTGAAAAAAAAAAAATAGTTTTAGTAATCATAGCGTTTCGGGTCGAGAAAACAAACATGTTTTTCCTCTTTATAATATTAGTACAAAAAAAGTTATTCATCTCTTGACTTAAAACTCACTGTAGTTCTTAACTGCCTTGATTTATTCTATCATTCAATATTTTAACTGTTTGCCATGAAATCAGAGGTGATAAAACATATCATTTTTATGTGATTACTCGCGTTTATTAAAATTTTAAATATATCGATCTAAAACATATTGGATAAATATAAAAATCTAAATATATTAGACATACAATAATAGCATGTCTCATCAGTTGTCTCAACTAGGTACTTATGTCCAAATACTCAACCGTCCCTCAATTTTAAGACGCGCTTAAGTATAGTTCAGAGTAAAATGACAGATGGCACGATATTTAAGTACGCATTGATCCACGATATGAACGTAAGATATATGCGAGACACAATGTGTTTTCTATTGTGTCTTATATGCATATAGAGGTTAAAATTAAGTAGCCTTTTAGAATTCGGGCGTTACTTGATGTCTTTTATACTATTATATAAAGTGGAGTTTGTTTTTTTTGTTTGTTTGTTTGAACGCGCTAATTCCGTAACTACAAGTCTGAATTGAATAATTATTTTTGTGTTGGATAGCGCATTTATCGAGGATGGCTATAGGCTTTAAAACATCACGCTACGACCAATAGGAGCTGAGCGAGCAGAGCGTGTGAAACCGAAGTAGCTAGTAATAATATATAACTTAAAACTAACTAAGATCCTTTTTCCCAAACAGTTCCAACCCAAGAAACAAGCGGCAGGCGAGCCAAACGTCCCTCGGACCAAGAAGTCCGCGCCCCATCACTGAACGAGAGAACACCAATGACGTTGAGGTAAGCAAGGAAACCATATTGTTATTTACACACACACACCTTATATGGACCAACGAAATTGAAATGTATGCCTTATTTATAGTTGCGTAAAGTTTGTTTTTGTTTGAAGTTGATAAAAAAGATTTTAATGAAAAGAGTTAACGTAAGGTTTGGTAGGTGTTCGTTTAGGTTGTAAATAGGAATGATAATTATACCTAAGTAAATAAGGTGCAAAATAGATACATGTCAAAATTAACAAGATGGAACCGATATTTTCTATCCAACTACTACTAGAAGACGTAAAGAAACAAACTCAGGGAGTTTTAAGTGCGGGAGAGCCATGCTTCGGCACGAATGGATCGGCTCGACCGGAGTGATAATACGGCTCACAAAAAACCGACGTGAAACAACAAGTGCGTTGTGTTTCGTCGTGTGCGTGAGGTTACAGGAGGCCTAATTACTGACCCTCCCGAGTCTCCCCGAATCCATAACAATCCTCAAATTCCTGATCCCAAAAGCGCAAGATTTTAGGTTTTCTAAAGGTTGGTTATCAGAACTTACCAGTCTTACATTTATTTCGTTTTTTATTTCGTCTCCAAATAAAAATAACTTTATGTTCATAAAATTTAACTCTATAGTTGAAGATATATTTCATTTCGTTGGTCCTGGCTTTGGTATCACATATTTATGTATGTATTCATGTTATCGCTATTGAGGTGACTTTGTGTTTGTGTTCATTTATGTGTTTGTGTGGTGCTGGGATTTTGTATATTCATAATTCATTCGTATGTAGATTGGCAATTTGAAAAATGGAATATATTCTGTTAAAGCTAGGATAAAAAAGTGATGAAAAAGTCCAGCTATTGGTATATAATTGTACACTGCAATATGTATAATATACTATAAGTGTACTTTCGTAAAAAAACACATTTATTATTATTTTAAATGTATCGTTATAATAAATATATATTACGTGCTTGTTTGTGTCAAAATGTTCTTCTACGATATTCATTATTCGCCAAAATCGAGAACAGAAGCTGCACTAATTTTTATTCTATTTCAAACGTTTTTAAAAGTTCGACATAGGCCATTTATGACGATAAATATTTGAAACAACTGAAAACATTACTGAGAAAATTACGTAGTAAGTAACTAGCATTGCGAGAGTCGCGGAATGCTGCTCATGAATATGCACTTCTAGCATGGATTGAAACTAGTCGAGTTACTCGTCAAATAATTAACTGAGTAAGCTGAAAAACATAAAGTAATTCAAAATCATTGATTCAAATAAAAACCTGAATAAAGTTAAAACTAACTATTACTAAATTAAATATATACAACATTTACTTAAAGCATCGAAAAATTCGTCCGCATCGACGTCAATGGCAATGCTGCCAGCCTTCTGGGTACTAAAAACATAATAATTAATTTAGTATATCTCGCGAATAATTTATTTAGTAATAATAATTTATTTAATAGTTATAACTTTCTATAAGAGAATATATTACAACTTTATTTTTAAAACAACATTGCCAATCTACATAACCCACTTGTGTGATTTAATCCTACTGATCATATTGACATTGATATTTCTAGCTTGCGTCATGTTCATCTGTCATCTACCCTGGACATATACTTTCTATCGTGTGTATACAATACTGCATTCAATAATACACCTTATATTTATTAAGCTAAACACCTTTTTAACCTGCCAGTGGTCACTTGAGTCTCATCGAAGTATTAATCTGTGCTATGCATTGAAGGGCCGATGCCGATTCGGAGTCGCGGAGAACCTAACGGGTAACCGGGGCTCCGGCTCGACGTGCAGGAGAAGGAACGGGGTGGTTTTTAGTCAGTAAGAGTCTGACACTCGCTTCCGCCTCACCCAGGCGGGAGCAGTCATTCGATGATTTTCCCCCTTAAAAAAAAAAAAAAAAAGCATTGATTGTATTAATAGAGAGATATCATATTTAATGAAATTGTGTAGATTGTGGAATCAATGTTACTTACACAGTTTATGAATGAATTATGGCACTTGTACCTTCAAGGTAGTTATCAAAAACAAAATATTAATGGGTTTTAAAAAAAATCTCAGTTGTAGCACGGAGTCTAGAATTGTGCCCGGTATATGGCAATAGGCTCACCCCCTATTACATGGGACTCATTACATAAATAGTGAAAAGTGGGTGTTACATTGTACAGTGGCATTAAGTGCCGTAATATGCAACTCTGCCTAACCCTTCTGGTATAAATGGCGCGATGTTACACATATGTTATCAAAAACTGTAAATTGCCTGTAAGGAGTTAAGTATGTGGTCGAATCTAAATACCTGACGGATTAATAGTTAACAAGTGGTGCTAATAATACTACCCCTTAGTACTTTATAAAATGTTTTACCGCTGAGCCACTGAAATGTGACTGCTGGAAGGTTAAACCACGACTGAATAACACCATTATATCACTAACCAAAGCTTTACATAACAAAATATATATGTAAATACGCTTATATTGTTCATACAACGCTTGAAACTAAATTAGTATATGTATTTACATTGTAAAATGTTTTCCAAGCATACTGTGGGACGGTCCGGAAGTATTGACGCAAAGGTAAACTCTATAGACCATAGTATTTTAAATATCTCTCTAATGATCACAAATGTAAGTATTTTTGTTCTAAATTTTTATGTTTTTGTTAGAAATAGTCCAATATCTACGAGCATTTACTAATGACGGCCTTTGTTCGGGTGCTGTGATCGTAAAGCGGCTTTATTAGTGTTGTTTTGCCTTTAATATTAATTCGTTGTTATGGTTTGAAAAGAACGTCTTTTATATAATGCTCGCAGATTAGTTTAGAATTATTCCACGTCGTTGTGTTTTTAAACAGAATAACTGTTGCGAATGCTTATTGTAAATCCCTTTCCTATAGAATTTGTCATGTGATCGTTATAGTAGTTTATTTATATGACAAACTAATTGTTGAATCTTCTCTCTCTTCTCTCCAGCCCTCAGAAGCGTCAGACACACAGATACAACTGCCAGGCCTAGAGAATCCACCTGAAACGGAATTAGAAGAGCCTCAAGCAAAGCGCGCGGTCAGCGACTGAAACGGACCGCACGCTGGACCATCGAGCGCGCCCGGCGAGTAACTACCACCATAGACATAGATAACCTGACCTCACTAACGTCACTTTGACAACTACCTGTCAACGTCAACCGTGACGCCTGTCAAACATGACATTTCACTGCAAACTGTCAGTTTTAGATGGCATTTGAAAAATTTTGATATATTGTATATAGGAGAAAACATCTGCTGCATCATGTAACAGTTTAAATTCGTCTCTGTCAAAGATTTGTATGAATTTTTTTATTAATCAGCTTTTTAGATTGTCGGTTATGATAATTGTATGTAAACAAAATCAAATGTGAATTGTGTATGACAATTGGAAATTGGTCTGTCAATTGTTATTGATTACTGTCATATTTACCTTTAAATGTATGTATGAATACGTCTTCGTATTTCTTATTAAATTGGTTATAATCGTGTTAGCAAGACAGCGAAAATTAGGTTAAGAATAAAATAAAAGATTATGAATAAAAACTGTCATACAATTTTTCAAACAAAATGTTGCATTAATTGGTAAATAGAACTATAAGATCTATTGCTAAACAAAATGTATGAAAAAATCACGCCCTAGCGTCCCTTTTGAATGAATTTCTAAAAAGACCAAAATAAAATTTTTATAAAATCCAAAAAGTTTTGTGTCAAGGTTATCTATCGTCGATGTTGGCACTTTATTGTACACAAATCATACAAATCTCATACAAGATGGTGATCGAACGTTGTAATGTTAATTAATATGAAAATTTAGCTGTTATATTGACGAAACAGCTCTCAGAAACAAATATTACATAGTAAAAATAGTATGTTTTTCGAGTAATCGCTGAACATACAATGCGACATATAGGGTTACATAATGAAAAACCATGTACTTATATATTTCATTGGTGGTAAAAATATCTCGTTTCCATATGATTTTTGTTTGTTTGATAATGCTTTTTACTGATTGCTTTCATTTCATAATTTTAACACGTGAAACGCCATGGGGGTTACCGGTGACCGGCGTTAGCGGAGGATTTACCTTCAACAGTTTTTTATTGGCAGTCTAAGTCTTAATAAAATACTCTCATATACTTTCATTATGGCTTAAAGCTACCACACAAGGTCTGTTTCGTCAATTAACAGCTAATTTAAAGCCCAAACAGTAACATTTATAAATGTAAAATGTCGCCAAGACCATACATTTTTAAACTATTTCTCCTAAATCCAAAGAGAATTTAGTAAAAAAACCATAACATGTTTTTATGGCAACATTTTCTAAAAATTGTCTGTTTAGGCTTGAATCTAGGACAAAACTCAGTCAAGTATTTATAAGCTTAACCCTATGAAGACTGGCTACTTGTATACACCCTACTAATGAACGAATGAACTAGACTACCATTCATTCAACGAACGAGTGAACGGAAAACGTCGTTCATTTACCAAAAGATCGTTACTTCTGTAACTTTGATTATTTTTGGTTTTGACGTGAGATATTCAAATATTTGATTTCATTTATAATCCTAATAATATTCTGATTTATATTACGCTTATTATTGTATAATTTATGCCAATAATTAATTATCTATTTTATTTGCCATTAATTTTTAGTATGTAGTGCCTTCAAGCCAATTTTTAATACTCAGTATATTTTGTTTTAACCACCAAAAACCCGAACGTTCACTGCCATCTAAAATAAGTTAGTGTGCGCATCACAACCCAACCGCTTTTATTCAGGGGGAAAATCATCCAATGAAGTGCCAGACTCTTACTGACTAAAAACCAACCACCCCATTCCTACCCCTGCACTTAGAGCCGGAGCCCCGGCAATCCGTTAAGTCCTCCGCGGCTCTCTATCGCCATCAGCTCTATTGGGCCCCATCTGTGGTGGAAACTATAGCGTTTAGTTTTCACCACAGAGCTGACATATGTATGAACAATTTTCTTAGCTATGTCAGTTAAACTAACTTATTTTAGCTGGCGGTGGACGTTATAATAAGGTTGTCGGACCCGATAAAGGTCGCAGGGAGCTACTGGACCCAGGCCGCTTCCAACCGGCCTATCTGAGTGCCAAGCACGAATAACTATCGCATTCGTAACGTAATAGTATCGAGTGCGTTCGGCGCTCTGATTGGCCGGCTCAAGTGAACCAACCAATCAGAACGCTTAACTCGCTCGATACTGTTACGATACGAATGCAATAGTTATTCGTGCTTGGCCCTCTGGAAGTCATTCGTCGAGGCCTATGTTCAGCAGTGGACGTCCTATGGCTAATCTATATTGTTCCTAACAATTCAAATATATCTCACGTCAAGACCAATAGCAAAATAAAATCGAAAGTGATTATGGATATGTAAATAAATCAATAATTATTTTTTATTATAATAATACAAATTACGGATTTTTAATAGAAATACTTTGATTAAATCATTGTGTATTAGATCAATATATTGCAGACAAACAGACATTCTCTCATAAGTTATAGTAAATCTATATATTTATGTTTCATTTTTATCAAATAATAATAATGTCTACACTTTATAATGTCATTTATTATGGAAGCTCGATTTATTGTACTCATTGTCGTTTAAATTATTTAAATATTATACAAAACATATAAAACTACACAAGAAAATTAGGATTTTATGGTAACCCTGTTAAATCGGTGGATATGTTTATAAACACATCCACAGCCAGTTTCATGTCTACATGTCTTTTTAAAATCAACCATAGTGCAATAAAATTGATTTATATACGTACTTTAAGTCGAGCTTACAGTAATAAAACAATATTAAAATCGTGTAAAATATGTAAATGGAATGGAATGTCTTTGTTATCCAAATTATGTCGACCAAAAGGTATTTCTTATACCTTAAATTGAATGTTATATACTAAAATAGAGGTTGATACCTATGTACCTAAGTGTTCATGTATAATTTACTTAGAACATAACAATAAATTGCTCAACATTTCTTTCCTATGACCTTCGCATAATATTGCAAAATAAACTGACACTCGTAGTTAATTTATTATTCAAATCCTTTGGCATTATATATGCACGCGTAAATTATACATACTTAGGTACATAAGTAATCAAGACCTCACAAATTGGCGGTGAATCAAATTGTAACGTATTGTCATCGTACATAAAGTTTAGTTTACACTGCACTTAGGTAAATGTGATTTCGCGAATGTGATTTAGAACAATACTGATGAGTGTAAACTGACCTTGAGGATTTGCCTTTCAAATTGTACGAGTTACAAAATTATGAATTGTCTTGAATACAACTCCAGGATTGACTAACGATCTAAGCATAGAGATAAGAGTCTGTATTATAGAAGTTAATCGATAAGGTTTAATATCTTAATGTTTGTTTTATTCGTTGTTTTTAGTTTTAATTTTCATTTCGGCTGGTCGATGAGCGTCTTCTTTATTTTTTTTAATTAATATTATTGTATAGTTTGGACCTCCTTGGAGGACATGAATGTTGACTGCGGTACTCTTGTAATGTTGGTTGGACATTTATAATCTGTGGTCATCGTAGCGGCTAATTTTAAGGTTATAATTATGTGTGTTGTCGATTTTGACCCGTTTTCTGAGATACGAATGTGAACACGTTTTATTAATCAAACATATATATATAAATTTATGTAATGTTAAGCGGACTAGTATTTTGAAACTTGTTTCTCGTGGATAGGTACAAAATAATCGAAATGTTTTGGACATTTTTATGCGTATTTCTATTAAACGATCGTGCTACGTATCTCAGTGACCGGCCTCTAAATTTAGGTATTCGTCAACTAAAAATAATTTAATTTCTCGTGATATTATTCTAAATATCAATGTAGGGTTTTGTCAGGGATCGACCCTGTAGTTTCACAAGCACTATTGTTTCTAACTCGATACTAGGTCACAGGTTCTTAAATACAGTTGCTGTATGATCTGACGGTTGATACATTATAAGGTTATATAGATTATTTAATTTTATTCTAAGTGACGACATTGCTACCATTTTATTTGTTTTAGTGTACACTATAGGGTTCCCCGCTCCGCTTCGATGCCCATACCACTCGTACAAGACCGACATTAAGGAATAACTCTTTTTTATCGATAAAATTTTTATTTAAGGTGTACCAAAAAAATGAATATTAGCGACACAGCGCTCGCTCCACTGTCGCAGTGATTCTCTGTAGTTATGTATTAAAATAAATAATAAACACATTTCTTGGTGGTTTTACATTTTTAATTTCAATCTGTTTACCTTTCACAACCCTAATGCTAAGAGGTTTTGTTCACGTTCACTGATTACAATAAATAGACATAAATTTATTATAACTACGTTTTTTATTTAAATATACCCATTACATGTGCAAAAGTTGTTCTCACAAGTAAATGTTTAATTTATACAATAAATCACCTTTATCACTCGTTTATAACAACGAATTGAAGTAGACTTGGACACTTATATTAAAACAATAGAAAAATAATAAAAATACTGAAATGAGATTTCAATGTTTTTCGAAATTTGAGAAATTTTAAATTTTTTCTTAAATGTATTATATTATCTAAGGATAAAATACAATATTGCTTAAATATTTTGTATAAATAATTATGTAAATATTTCTAACTGCTAAATAGAGGAAAGAGGAAGTGGAATTGTTCCACATTTTCAAGATGTTTCCTACTATCTACAGAAGAATACTGGCCAGGAGCTGTTCGAATACTCTCAGATTCTTACCAGCTCTGAACGAAAAGAGATGCAATTGGGAAGATGACAAAATTCTATCCACGTCTTCTTTATAATGTATAGAAAAATATGGACTTGTAATTAACACAAAACATGTGTTTGTAAAATAATGTGGAAGGTAAATATACAATTGTTTAATTGGGTACTTGCCAACTAGTCAAATTCAATACTTTTTTTACAAACTGTCAAAACAGTTTTCTATGATTTTTGAACAAGATTGTGTATTGTGTCGTCACTTATCTGATACTTATTACTTAAAAAATTGCTGGAAAAATACTAAAATTAAGTTGGTAATAAAATCATAGAATGAAAATGTGATTAGTTTTAAATATTTTATTGTATTAAACAGTCGAAATAATTTATTTTTGATTACGGCAAGTACTCAATTGAAGACGTAGGTAAATGATTCCATCTATCATCATCATCATCGTCCCTGTCTCATAAATAAAACTACATAAGGGAATGTGTACCTTAAACCAATGTCTCAAATAATACTCTCAAATATATTATAGTCTACAACTTCACACAAATACTGGCTCAGTCTTTTTCCAATATTTTTGTATTTCTTCTAAGCTTTTCCCTTTGGTTTCTGGCACCCATAGGATAGTGTAGAGGACTCCGAATAGTGTTACAGCTGCGAAGGTATAAAATACTACGTAGGCTCCAAACTGGTTCGCAATGGGCGTGTAGAACAGAACGGTCATCGAACTGCAAAAGAAGGAAAACGCCATTGATGCTCCTGCCATCCGTGCTCGCACCTGGAATAATTACATTACATTGTTTATTGAATAAGTAGGTATTTATTAAAATACCATTTTCATTTCAAAGCGTCACTGGGGTTTTTTAAAAATTCTCATCCCCTTCGGGGATAAAAGGCGTGATGTTATGTTATGTTGGCCATTTTCATCACCTATCCCTTAACCATCTCTAGAAAAGTTACTTAGCGGAAAGGGGACCTAAACTAAACTGTTAGGTTTTGTTAGGTGTCACATATAGGTTAGAGAAAACCTAAATTTTGTGTCACCTATCTTAGCCTAGTGGTTTGCTTGCTCCAGGAATCGAATCCGCAGTTTGATGTCGCCTGTCCATTGCAACCTCTACCAACGTTGCGAAGCGTTGTTAATTCGGAACTAATAAACTTAATCCGCAACTAATAAATATTATTTGAAACAATAAATAATAATCCATTTTGCATTATCCATTAGGCATACTTCATAAATAGAGGAGAATATCTATAATAGTAAACAGCTGCATAGTTTGTGTGCATGTTTGTTTGAATGCGCTAGTCTCCGGTACTACATACTCACTGGTTCAAATTGAACAATAGTTTTTGTGTTATAACTTTCGAGAGTCATACTACATTAATTATTATGTTTTTCGGCTTACTCACGTAATTATTTGACGAGGAACTCGACTAGTTTCAAGCCATTCTAGAGGCTCATATTCATGAGCAGCATTCCGCGACCCGCGACGCGGTGACTGTCGTGCTGCTATCTTCTCTAGCATGTCTTGAAACTAGTCGAGTTCCTCGTCAAATAATTACGTGAGTAAGCTGAAAAAACATAGTAACTAATAGTTTTTGTGTTAGATAGTGCATTTATCGAGGAAGGTTTAGCCTTCTCTCTCAACTCAGTTCCTATTGATCGTAGCGTGATGTTGAAAAAGCGGGTGAAACCTGTGCAGGTAGACCCTGGTATCACTGACCGAGCTGGTCCATTCGTGCCGGAGCATGGCTCTCCCATACTTGGAACACATTCCAAAAACATTAGCTTACCTGGAAAGGAAATACTTCAGCCATGATGACCATGGGAACTGGTGCCAGACCGGCTCCGTAAGCCAGGATACAGAGACACACGGCTACCACTGGCAACCAGCTCACCACGCCCGTGCCGAGAAGGAAACAGGTGGCTAAGGTCGTCATACATATTGACACGACTAGTGAACTGCAGGCCAGAGGAATCTGGAAGCAAAAATAACATAATTATAGCCCACACTTGACGTGAAGAAACCTGGCTTTATTAATTCTAACTAGGTTACATATAGGTAAGTTTGGAATTGCCAAACCTTTTTGAGCAATGCTTTAATGCTAATTACATTAAATCCTAATGATCATGATCATGATCCGAACGAATGCTCAGCAATGGGCACTTATAGGTTGATGATTACGATTTACACACGTATTAGCTTTTAGTTTTACCTACGAATGTAAGATTGTAGTAGGTAAAACCGTTGAAAAACAGGCAACGTATAGACGTTGCCTGTTTACAGATACCTATGTTACATTAACAGTATAAAATTACTGTATAAAATGGTATTCAATAAACGCTATTTGAAGCCTGTCATTTTATCCTTTAGTAGGTACCTACCTAAATCAGTGGATATAATTTCTGAACAGTCCAAGTTAAGTAACACTATATGTCTCCAAATAGGTTTATTGCAGGTATTTGACAACATAAACTGCTTTGATATCGATGATCGATGCAATAATCTATTCACAAATGATGACAAGTCGCGGAAAAAATGAAAAAGTCAAAAGTCACCAATAGTCATAAATATTTTGGTCATAAACATGTGTGTAAGTTTTGAAGAATGCGTAATGATGAGGATGCTTTATCATCATCATCAGAGGTAAGTGTTTCCCAATTTTATATTCCATTTGTTTAGATAGGTAAATGGCGGGACAATCTACTTAAGTCTAAGTATACATAACGTTACGCCTGTCTCCAATGGGGGTATGCAAAGACTATAGAACGACAATTGTTACGATTTTTACATGCCTCGTTCTTTCGTACGCTAATTAAATCAGCTATAATCCGTCCTTGTCAATGCAACGACCTTGTGATTCCTTGATGGTCTATTGCTGGAACAGATACCTACTTAGCGCCCTGGTAACACGGTAGGTTTTCCTTCGAAGGTAGGTGCTATATAGGTTTAGTAGCTCTCGCAAACTAATTAATCATGCTCATTAATTAGTTAAATATTGATCTCCTTGTTTGGTTTCAGGTAGGACATCTTTTATTGGGAGACCATGACCCTCCCATCAAGAACGGAGGAGGAATGACCTGCCTATGATGAAATCTACTGGGCTAAGCTGCGATCTTTGGTCTAAGAAGGGCAACCTCAATAAAAAATTGTTAGGAAAATCAAATTATACATTTATAAGCCCGCGATCAATCAAGCCAAAGTAGTAAAAGGAGGCGTGGTTAAATATTTCATCGGGTACAAGTCCCAGATTCCTAATTATCACAAAATAAAAATTTCACAGAATACCCGAAATGCCGAAATTCCTTGAACAACAATCACATGTGTAACCGTATAAGCAACAAGGCTACAATTAATGTAATTACAATAGAAATTATGAGATAATAATTACAAGTCGAAATACTTATTTGGGCATCCGGTAACCTCACTCACACGACGAAACACAACACAACGTTGTTTCACGTCGGTCTTCTGTGAGGCCGTGGTATCACTCCGGTCGAGCCGGCCCATTCAAGCCGAAGCATGGCTCTCCGACACTTAATACACTGTTCCAGGCGTTTGACAATATGATTGCCCGTATTACACACAAGGATCATCTGCATCGCTAATAGTAACAGTAAATTCTACTAATATTATAAATACGAAAGTTTGTGTGGATATAATATGTTTCGAACTCTTTTATAAAGTAACTACTGGACGGATTTTGATTGAAATTAGATAGGTACCGGTACAGAAATAGATTGAGGTCTCGTCCAACATATAGGGTAATTTTTATCCCGGGAACGCAACGCTAGTAGAAGATGTGTCGGTTTCCAATACCGTTTTTACCAACTTCTAAATTATAAGGAACCTCTGATATAAGACAGGTCATATTTAACGACATTTTGGAGTTCACACCTAACATAAGTGGGTCCTAACAGTTCTAGTGTTTAGTTTAGAATTAGATGCTACGTCTCGATTTTAGTTAACGCATTCACTGCCCAGTGGATTTTCTCCGAGAAAATCCACTGGGCAGTGAATGCGTTAAGAGATATGGTTTAGGTAGGTCAGGGAAAACTGTCGATAAATATATTATTATTCCTTTTTTACCTTATCGTAGCTTCCATGTTCTTATAATAACTGTCGTGAGACACTAAAAGAACAAAATTCGCGTGTTACTCACGTGAATATACTGAGTAAAGCCTACGCAGAGTAGGCCGCGCGATATCGCCGCGACCGCGCACGCTGCTCATGAGGAAGAGCCCCTCTGTGGCTCGAAACTAGTAGAGCTTTTCTCAGCATATCCACGTGAGTAAACTGCAATATTTTGTTCACATAGCTTCCATGTTCAGTGCAAGTCCAATGATTATATTATAGGGCTGCACGTGTTCTTTGATAAGATATTACTGCTGTTACTAATACCGTGGCCAGCTGTGTTATACACTGTGTAATATATGTACCTAATTGTTTTCCCACGGTATAACAATTTGCCATAAGGAATATTTTCTATGCATAAAGTAAAAATTACTCATTGTTTTACGCACTTGAGAACAAATAATAACTCTAGACGTGACTTGCCACCCGGCTAGGATCCCCTTCGAGATTTAGGCCTATTGTTTAGGTACTTACTTGAATGAAGTGTTGGCCTGAAACACAGGTTTTTACTGAAACCTACCACAGGCGGGACGCTACAGTATTTAAAAAATACCTAATTGTACTCATCCTAAATTTATCTTTGATTATTTCAATGTAAGTTGTTTTTTATATTTTTTGAGTGTTTATAATTTACCACAATTGTGTAATAATTAGACTACTGCTACATCTTTTGAAAGCTTTTGTGTTTAATAAACGATTTTTACCAAAAAAAACTTAAAACCCATTTTATGCGAACGCTTTCGTCAGTTTTAGGGTGTTGTGTTAATAATAAATAATCATGTACGATTTTATGTTAGCCACGAATAGTCCGTATACCAATGTTTAGCGTTCGACCTTGAAAATTGCGAAATGCTTCATACCTTCACCTTTCACCCTCCATTTTGAGGAAGTGGTTTGACAAAGATAAAAAGCAGACTATGTCATTTTCCGACCGTTCAACTATCTTCAGTTAAAAAAATCACGTTAATTCGTCGTTCCGTTTTGCCGTGAAACACGGTCAAATACACAGACACACACACTTTCTCATTTATAACGTTAGTTAGATAAGTATGGATTGTGTTACCGAGATAAAACCATATCACTTGGAGAAAATAGCGAAATAAATTTCACAGTGTATTATGTTTAAATGATATTAATAATTTTCCGGTTTTACACATAAATAAATAATATTTTTTAAATGAAATGCGTACGGTATTCATTCCAGTCATCTTTATACAGCTGTACACCGCACACTGGGACGTCGCCATACAAGGTAGAGCCCAAACTAGATTTTTTATTTTAAATTCTGTTGAATTTTTTGATATTTTTTTGAGGATACATTGAAATAATATTTCAGTCGAAAAATTAAGAACCCACGCACAAAGTTTTCTAAAACATTACCGAATGGATGTGTTATATAATAAAACCAGGCAAAATCGGTCCGGCCATTTCAGAGATAAGCTACTGCCACTACAAATAGACAAAAATTGTAAATTTAAATTTTATTTTGTATTGTATCGTATGTATATTCATATTTGCATGTAGTAAAAAGCGATTATCTCAATATTACAAACAGACACTCCAATGTTATTTATCTGCCTATACATATCTATGATATATCCTCAAAAAAGATATTAACGTGCAGGGGAATGAACGGGGTGGTTTTTAGTCAGTAAGAGTATGACACTCCCTCTCGCCTCACCTAGGCGGGAGCAGTCATTTGATGATTTCCCCCCCTTTAAAAATAAAAATAAAAATAAATCGGAGAAAAATCAACAAAACGTAAAATTACAAATTTAGTTTTGAGCGCTTCTTTACGAGGAACCATACACGACCACGACGTCGCAGTGTGCACCGTGCGAACTTTTTTATGAAATCTAAACTAGTCTTGTTTTACCTGCAGACATGGGCTGGTCTATTTAAACAAACGTTAGTCAAATACCTACGTAAATACGGATGATATATTATTTAAAATCCAAATACGACGTCTGTAACAGTGATAGAAAAGTTAATAAAATTATGGCGCAAATATTAGTTTCTGTGTTTTTATCGATCGTGTTGTTTTGTAATAACTTGGACGCAAACGAATTGAAACTAAAGCAAGTTTTGATATTCAGTAGGCACAATGTGCGGTACCCAGTTGCGGATGACCTGGAACGATATACACAGAAACCATGGCCCACTTTATCTGGAGCAAAAGGAGCGCTGACGCCTAGAGGAGCACGGCTAGAAGGATACATGGGCGAATATTTCGCAGAATGGTTCAATGACAATGAGTTTCTAAATGTGGGATGTCCTGATGACGACGAGGTGTATGTGTACACGAACACAGTGAGCAGAACTAAGGCAACTGCGCGAGCTTTCCTTGAATCTGCGTTTAAAGACTGCCCGTGCGCATGTATCATAAAAAAATCAATGGCTCAGATCCTCTCTTTGCCCCTGTGATACACAACACTACGCAGGCTTACAAAGACAAGGTAATAGGAGAAATCAAAAGAAAAATGTTAAATAATCAGAAACTCAAAGAGGTGTATTTGGAATTGAACGACATATTGGATATAGAAGAGTCAGACGTTTGCAAAGAGGATGATATCTGTGATTTGACGGAGCCAAAGGATACAATATTTTATAAAGTTGGTAAAGAACTGTGGGTTAACGGACCACTGATGATAGCCGATTCGGTGGTAGATTTCTTTGTGATGAGTTACTACGATGGTGTGCCGATAAAAGACATTGCGTGGGGTTATATGAAAAATAAAGAAAAATGGAAAGTAGTGACGGAGTTGGGACGTCAAGATCATGACATAAGGTACTCAACAGCAGCTGAAGATATCGGAGCACCATTGATGAACTACTTGAGAGAAATATTTAATAATTATGACGATATGCCGAAATTGACTTTGATAGTCGGTCACGATTATAATTTGAACACTATTACTACAAATATGGGATTTGAACCCATAGATTTGCCGAAGCAGTTTGAGAAACATCCTATTGGTGGGAAGCTAGTGTTTCAGAGATGGACAGATGATAAAAATGACTTTTTGAGGGTGGAGTATGTGTACCCGAGTTGGTCTCAGGTGCGAAGTGGGAATAAGTTTTCTTTTGATAATCCTCTGCAGAGGGTCGTCATGAGGTTGAACTGGTGTTCAGACAAGGATAGACACGGATATTGTCCGTGGAATGAGTTTGTCAGTAAACTGTAGATTGTATGTAATAAAAATATTTCAAAGTTTTAAAGGAGAGTTTATTTTTGGGAATCTTGGTGACCTTGCTTTGGATCCTATATAAATAAACTGTTTTTCTTTGGTTCCCTTCATCCTTTTGCGATAATGATCACAAAAAATATGCCCAATTTAAGAAATAGGTACCTAATGTACGAGTAGGTAGTTTGTCGTACACCGTTTTAAAATTTTTATTCAATGAACCAAGTTGAGTTATGTACCTACGCTTGCCATATATAGCGTAGTACATTTTTTTCAGTAAGGTCACAATATTTTTGAAAACCTTCTTTTTAAAATTCAGTTATGATTTGTTTTGCAAATGGCCAACGAGCAACGAAAACCTGGTGGTAAGCAATCGGCGATGCCCATGGACAACCGCAACATCAGACAATTATAAGTGCATTGCCCTCCTGTGGGGGATTCTGGTTTGGAGTTGCGGTAGAGATTTATAGCTCTATAACAAAAAAACTAAATTACCTTTCGTCCAAACTTTTCAATGGATATCGTAGTGAAGAACGACCCAGCGAGCTGCAGGGAGCCGACAGCCAATGCCAACGTGTTAGGGCTCCACTGTGTGCCCGCTCTATGGAACACGTCGGCCGCGTAGTTCATTAGGGCGAAGCACCCTGATAGCGTCTGCATCGCCATCAGCATCAGCGTCATCCGAAGCGCCGAGAATGTCGTACGGTCGCGTACTATGGAAAGTAAGAGGAATTAAGTATTGATTTATTGTATTGATAGGTTAAGAATAACTTGGATGATTTTCCCCCCTCAAAAAAAAGGTTAAGAATAAATTTAAGAAGAAATTTTAAACTTGTAGCTCATAACATAAAGTTGATTTTTTTTATAGGATAACCCGGTGATCGAGCGGACGGATCACCTGATGGTAAGCATTCGGCGTCGCCCATGGACAACTGGAACACCAGAGGTGTTACAAGTGCGTGACCGGCCTTTTGGGAATTAGGAATTTGCAGAATGTTGATGATTCAGGGATTGAGGAGATTGGGATAGGGGAGGGGGGAAGTTGGGCCTCTGGTAACCTCGCTCACATGACGAAACAAGGCAAGCGATGTTTCACGTCGGTTTACTGTGAGGTGTGAATTTACTTGCATGTAAAAATATTATGGTAAAGTAACTTAGTAAGACTGCATCGTTCATGATCGGATGACTGTAGTGCAGAGGGCTTCTGGTTTTCTCGAGTCGGACAGAGTTTTAAGATGTGCCTATTACTGTTGATGTAGGACAGTATACGTAATAACAATTATTATTAGAAAACTTACGTAATACATGCATTTATGTGCAATTATGCTTCTAGGCAGGCTCATAAGGATATAAAAGATGTGTCATAAAGAAATATTTGTTAAGACATCGAACTCACAGCCAACATTCGTATAGATAATATTATCACCTTATTGCCTAATTGTAGGTACTTACAAAGTAAGGACTAGATAACGGTAGGTCCTGACTTAGGTTTTATAGCTCAAATATTTAATATCATAATGTACACACTGAATTGTTATCAGTGTATAATATAAAGTGTATAGCTATCCCATTTTGCCCATTACATTTATTAGATTTTCAACCTTATTGCAAGAAGTTATGGTTGAAAATTAAGTAGATTGGGGGTATTTTGATGAGCATTTTGTACGTAGTCTTAGTTAAAACGTGCTTATTCTTATCTTACATTTTTATTTGTAGTTTCAATATGACTATATTAATTTTATTATGGCCACTTTGTCAATGTTGCTTGTTAGATGATCAATGTTATCTGTTTAGGTACTGAAGATAATTTTACTTAGAGACAAATGGTAATCGCTAGTCTAATAAAAATATAATAGAAATAAAGGAATGTATGACTTTGACATACCTCAAATTTGACATGTACCAAATTTGACGTTGTCCAAGTGACGTATGACACATTGACGTATGTCAAAGTCAATTCCATACTGGCTTTTTAGGGGTTCTCATAGCAGCATAAGTCACATAGCTAGATAAATAGTATTTAAAGAGTGACTGGTTAAACTATGTAAGGGTTAGCTAGACATTTGCTTTGACACCAGTTTTAAGTCGAAAGTCAGATCCAATACCATCCTACACATTTTTTACATTCTTCGAATTACGATCAAATTTCATTTGTCCAGAGGAGCTGTTCAAGTACCTATTAAATTTAATAGTACTTAAGAATATATCATTCGTACTTTACCCACACTGAGCAGTGAGACCCGGGTGGTCTCCTCGAACTGCCGCTGTTCATCCTTCAGCTTCAGCAGCTCCTCCACGACCTGGTTGTGGTCCTTGTTAAGACTGCGCAGCCAGGATATTGTTTTAGCTGCTTTCTGAAACATTTGGAAGTCTTTTAAGGTTGAAGTAAAATTTCATGCAGCGATTCGCATCAAGCTTCCTTGTGCGTACTGCTAAGGAGTGGAATTCTTTGTCAGAGTCTGTATTTCCTGACGGGTATAACCTGGGAGTCTTCAAGGCCTGAGTGAATAGGTTGCTTACGGGACGACATGCTCCATCGTAGGCCGCATCATCGCTTACCACCAGGTGAGATAGTGGTCAAACGTCGAGCTATCAAATATATGTCTTACCACTGGATAAAGGCCTTTTCTCATATGAAGAAGGGACGATAATCACCATGTTTATAGAAGAAGTAAATGACTAAAGATGCGATTATTAAAGTCTCCATTATTTTATTTTTTTTGGTTAAATTTGATTTGAATGCCTCGCTGGTCGAGTGGTCGTAAGTGCAACTGCCGGCCAAGGGGTCTCGGGTTGGATTCCCGGGTCGTGCAAAGTATTACTGGGTTTTTCAGTAGTTACACGGAGTCTAGAAATGTGGTCGGTATATGGCAATAGATTCACCCTATTATATAAATAGTGAAAAGTGGGTGTTACATTGTACAGTGGCATTAACTCGTCGAGTACCGGTTTTATAGACACAATTAAAGAACAATAGGTCGCGGTCACCGGTGACCGCTTGGTGTTTGACAGTTTAAGTGCCGTAATATGCACCTCTGCCTACTCTTTCAGGGATAAAATCATGATGTTATGTTATGTTAAATCTTTAATGCGTATCGGAGTATCGGAGCACACACAGTACACTTTAAAAAACCCTTAAAAAACAATACACAATATTTTAACACACACAAAAAATATTCAACCAACCTTTTCCTCGCCGATCTTCAAAAGATAGTTGGGAGATTCTGGCATAAAACAGAAGACAATCACATGGACAGCCGCCACGGCGAGGTAGACTCCTTGGTTCACTCGATACGAGGTCGCCATTCCAATGGCATATACAAATATCACTCCAAGTTTACACATAGTCATGTTCAAAGACCCCAAAGCCCCTCGAAGAGTGTCTTCCGAAATCTCTTTAAGGTAAACAGGAACTACAACGAAACAGCCGCCCGCTGCGAGACCAGCTATCACCCTCGCTGATATTAATGCTGATGGGAAAATTGCTGTCAGTTTTATCGTCCAGGATATCTGAAATTAGAAATTAATTATAAGATTTTATTCATCCGTTAGATTTACTGGTCATAACAAAGATAGCTAGAGATTTACTGGTCGAATACCTAAAAAAATGGCAATGACGACGACTCCTATCAAGTGTCTGGTACCCCAAGCCGATCGCAGTCGTTTCGTGTAAAACACTGGCGTTTAGCTAAATCTTTTTAAAACATAATTGGGAAGAATTGTGTCTCATAGGCAGGTAAAAGGTTAAGGGGCTACCGTTTTGTTGGTCGTTTTATGTGGACCTCGCGTTATTCATCAAATAGGGGATTAGCTAATGTCACACCATTGGACGTTCAATATTTGACAGATGCTGTGATTGGACAAAAAACCTCTTGTTTTTTTAAGGGGGTAAAAATCATCGAATGGCTTCTCCCGCCTGAGTGAGGCGAAAGGTAGTGTCAGATTCTTACTGAGAAAAAACTACCCCGTTCGTACTCCTACATTTCGAACCGGAGCTCCGGCAACCCGTTAAGTCCTCCGCGGCTCCGTATTGGCATCAGCCCTATTGGGCCTCATCCGTGGTGGTCTGATGGCTCTTTGAGTGCGAGCAGAACGCGACACGCCGTACGCTCGGGTCTGGTTCTGCTTGGGCGGCGAGCTACCCATGCTCGCCGTCCGCAGGTCCGTGCTTACGGTGGCTGGAGATCGTCCCGCGATCCCCGACACCCGGAGTGTCCCTCGTTACGGCTGGCTTGTCACACGCCCCGCCTTCTCCTTAGCTAAAGGAGCAGTCGGCATCCCAGTCCTCGTTCCGCATTGTGGCTAGGGCCGGACGATTTGCTAAATAATAAAAAACTTCTAGCTAGATTAGCACCATTTGGTGAGCAAGAAAACGGTATCTCCCATTTAGTGAAATCCTGAAAGAGGATAGCCCCAAATGTAAAGCAGTTCTATCGGCTTGTCGGTTCAAAATCATAATGGTTCGTCAGTTCAGTGTTCATTCTGAATCTTATGTTCGTTTTAGTACTTGTATAAACATAAGAGATATGGAGGCTTTTAATAACTTTATGGCACCATCTTAAGAACAGTTATGTATTTTTCGATTTAAGAATTTTATTGCACCGTGATTATATTTCAAGTCAACGTACTTATGAAATTAAGGAAGTACTTATTTGTTTAGGAGTTACTTCGGTTTAATACTTGGTCCCGAGGTGGAAGGCCTCATTAATTGTCTAATGTTTTTTGGTTTCTTGTTTTTGGTTCAGCTGTTTTACGGGCGCCACTATCGACTAAGAGGTTTTGGGTGAAACGTCCTCGTGAGAAAAGGCTTTCAAACTCATTACACATAATAATAATATGCGCATTGGTGCATTCGAGTCATTTAGGAACCAAAAATGTTGATGATAATAAAAAACTATTCTGTGTCTTTTTTAGTAATAAGTAGTACCTTTGTTTTTGATGACGGGAAAGACCTTGAAAGGCGCCTAGTTTTTTTGGGAGAAAGACTAGGGAGTGTGGGATTCGTACCTCACTAAAACCATCCCTTTGGTCACCCTCAACACCTGTAAGGGGCACCAGGTCCTCTAGAAGAGACCTGCTCCGGAGCCCCCACAGTGCAACACCTATTACGGCACATCTCTAGAGAATAAGGAGTACCTACTAATAGTTCAATTGTGTAGTTATTAAATCAACCTTGAAACCTTATTATATCAGGACATCACATGTCACGCAACTATGAAAACGGAGACAACAGAACAAACAATAGAGTCGCCGACAACCAGTTAGTGGCGCGACCAAGTTGTCACCAGGTGAGATAGTCTCGGATACAACAGTTGTAGGAAGACTATTTCCAAATGTGTCCAGTTATAGTGGACCATTAACCAACTGGACACATTTTATTGGTTGTACGACCTTTATATAATATTCATCCATAATAAATTATTATTAATTTAAATTACTATTAATTTATATTATTTATTTATTTATTTATTTATTTATTTATTTATTTATTTATTTATTTATTTATTTATTTATTTATTTATTTATTTATTTATTTATTTATGGATTGGAAAACCAACAGCTACACATAGCAAACAAACAGATAACATAATAACACCAGAAAGCCAATTACAGGTTTTCACGAATAGACTTCACATTATTCAATAAAAAAAAACACTCACAGTCCAAACAAATACATCGTTTAGGGAAAAATAAATAAAAAAAAAACAACAAGAGCCTATATATACCAACAATAAAAAACATAAAAAAATAAACACACACCAACCATACTACCAACAATAACAAATTAATATTAAACCAAGTTACCCACTTAGTTTTATATCAAATTAAAAAACTGTAGGGTGAGCATCCTTCGTACCGTAGAAGTCCGCGTTACAAACGGATCTATTGGATACTCCTTACACAGGTTGTTTAAGTCTCTGCTTGCACGCATAATAAAGGAATTCTGCCTATACCTCGTTGAGGAATTCCGAATTAAATTATTATGAATAATATATCTTAATGAAAAGGAACTTTACAACAAGCCACCGTTTAATCTTATTTATACTATGTGAACAGGTTTTAAAACAAATAAAAGATTATTATGTAAAAGTAAATATTATTCTTTGCCTGCCTCATTGGTCGAGTGGTCGCAAGTCTGACTGCTGGGCAAGGGTCTCGGGTTCAATTTCCGGGTCGGGCAAAGAATTACTAGGATTTAAAAAAAATCTCAGTAGTAGTACGGAGTCCGGGATTGTGCCCAGTGTATGGCGATAGGCTCACCCCCTATTAGGTACATGGGACTTCTAACTTTTCACCAATTCTGTTAACGGCATTAAGTGTACCTCTGTCTACCCCTTCGGGGATAAAAGGCGTGATGTTATGTAAATATTATTCGCTCACTGTGTAGGTATAACTACTTACTTAAGTAAGTGAGAATTAGTACTCATTTACCTAACGTCAGACATAGCTGCATAATGTGAATTTTGACGTCATATTACATGTTTAAAGTAATAATTATGTTTGTAGTAAAGTTGCAAAAGTTAATGCAAATATTGTCATTGAAAATAGGTACTGTGACGTCATTGTTAAAGTTGTTAATTGATGCTGATGATAGGATCGATCGAGTGATTTTGGCCAAATTATAAGATCCTAAATGATTGTTTAAACAGAGCTTTGTTGTTGGTCGAGTGGCGATACCGCTGAATGGAGGACACTCATGTACATAAGTTTTTTTTTATGTGGGAAATTCATCGAATGACTGCTCCCGCCTGGGTGAGGCTGGAGGGACTGTCAGACTCTTACTGACTAAAAACCACCCCGTTCCTAATCCTGCACTTCGAGTCGGAGCCCCGGTTACCCGTTAATGTTGCATTTTAAACCTATCTAACTTTAATATGGGTACTTAATCCTCTTAAGAGAACAGCTTTTAACCTACTTATTATAAGAATATAACTGGGCTTAATAAAATCTCAGTAGTAGCACGGAATATGGAATTGAGCCTGGTATATGGCAATAGGCTCATCCCCTATTACATGGGACTCATAACATAAATAGTATAAAGTGGATGTTACATTGGACAGTGGCAATAACTGGCATGTGCACCTCTGCCTACCCTACCGGGGATAAGGTGGGTGATATGCTATTTTTTTATTTAATTAATAATTTATGTACACACAAACAGCATAGAGGATAACACATTTACAAAATAAGAGTACATAGGTGCTACTTATTCCGTTGGAGTTTCTTCCAGTAGACCTGAGACAGGAAATGTAATTATAGTTATGTTATAAATACTTACACAAGACAATATAGAAACTAGAATAACACAGATCTTTCGTCCAAATCGATCAGACGCGTGACTGAAGAACGGTATCCCACAAATGGCGGCTAGAGGTAGTGCGGCCGCCATCCACGAGATGTCATTGTCTGTCAAGGGGTCCCGCGCGGGCGTTGATTTAGACCTTAGAAGCGGTCCCATTGGAGACAGCCAGCCGATCTGGATTCCATATGTGAAGGTTGGTATTGTTGCTGGAATAAACGTAAAGATTTTTTTTTATTTTGAATAACTTTGCACCTAGCATTTTCGTCTCTCGTGGGTGCGTATTTTACAAACATACAAGTTCACATACACATAACACAATATAAGCAATAATTTGTGGATCTTACAAAGAGTTGCCCACTACGGGAATCCAACTCACAATACGTTGCGCGGTAGCCGGTTGCCCAGCCACCGTACCAATCATAGTCAAGATCAAAATTGAAGGTAAAAAAGTATGTAAAGATATAATTACGGGTTAACGGTTCAACATCAAAAGTCTATGACAGACCATTACTGGACTATAGAGCTTCTGTATATAAGAGGGTGTGGTGTCCTGGAGTTTAAGACGCCCGCTTCTCATGCATGAGGGTGCGGGTTTGAAACCTACCAACGGCAAGTACCAATGTGACTTTTTCAGAGTTATATGTACTTTCTAAGATTATGTAGACACTACTGACAAAAAGTGAAGGAAACACATCGTGAGGAAACCTGGGTTTATAATTTATAATTATAAGTTTGTAATCGCGAACCCGCATTGAGCAAGCGTGGTGATTAATGGTCAAACCTTCTCCGTGCGAGAAGTGGCTTTGCTCAGCAGTGGGCATTTATAGGCTGTTGATGATGATATAAGAGGGCTTCCCATAATTTCCACCGTTGACAGGCGGTTGGAAATTGCTATGTAGAAGGTTCAGGTTTATAAGCGAGCGCTACTGCATGAAAACACATAGCTAATTAATCTTTAAAGTTCATTAGAGGACGCCAATATTTAGCAGCGGACATGTTGTGTTTGATATTATAATGGTGATAAAAAACAATTTATACAAACACAAAATACGTTATGTAGATACTATGAAATTAGCAGAACCTCATTTTGAATGCTAACTTTGCTAATTTAGAAAATGTGGTGAAGATACCTTTAGTTATTGATTTTCATTATGATGACTTGCAAATTTTCTTAACTAGGTATTCTTCTATATCTACACAATAAAGATCATAATTGAAACAGTTTCAAAATATGTAGTTGTTTTAATCTCACGTCTCCATAATTCCCTGTGATTAGGCAAATTTCTTATTGATATGTCTGTAATTGATTGTTCAATTGGGGTCGCGTAAAATAGACACGACCTTATTACATTTTCCAAACAAATGAAGGTTATAAAGTACAACGAAGTTAACTCGTCGAGTACCGGTTTTATAGACACAATTAAAGAACAATAGGTTGCGGTCACCGGTGACCGCTTGGTGTTTGACAGTTTAATTTAAACTACTGTCATAGATATAAATATAATTATGTATTTATGTACTTCACAGTTAGGCATTTCCATGGGCTCGCAGCGCAAGTAGCAACACCGATGCGAGCGCCATCGCCAGCCAGTGAGCTGCGCGACATCGCCACGACCGCGCTCACTGCTCACACAAGTAAGAACCCTTCTGTGGTTCGAAACTAGTAGAGCTTTTCTCAGTATATTCCCGTGAGTAACCCGCGATTTTAGTTAATTTCCATGTAATATGGATAACTCTAGAACTACATAATGTTACATAGAAATATTACATTGTGAACAGATATTATTGAAATATTTTATCTTTTCTGAGATAAAGGACGAGTCATTGTAGTAACATAACAGTTGAATGAGTATGTCAGTAATTTTTATTGCGGCACCTCTCTATTGCAATGAACATTAGTGTTATAACGGTCGGACCTTGTAAAATATTGTAAAAGAAAATTGATGGCATGACCGGTTAACGCGGTTATTGGGAAACCGGCTGTTGCGCAATGTAAGTTTAATTCAAACAAACATAAAATTGTGTTAGTATTTGTGCGATCCACAAATTGGTATTTCGGGCCTGAGTTTTGGGCAAGGAATCCTCCAATGACTTCACCCGCCTTCGGTGAGGCGACAGTTAGGGCTCGTACATAAAACTGCGATGCGACGTCAAATAGCAAAGATGTGCGATCTCGCTTTACGCATCGCAAGAACTTGCGAATTGATTCGCATCGCGCATCAAAATCTTATCTTCCCAAAATCTTCTTTTTTTCTTTTCCTATATCTCCTAACCAATAACAGAAGTGCACACTTCTTTTTACGATCCATGTCACGACCTAGTTTTCAATTTAAAATACGTTTAGTACGGTTGACGGTCATCGAAGGAATAGTCAGCCTGGGAGACGCCTTGTCGCACGAAATCGCATCGCAGCAATTCGCATCGTAATTTTTTGCGTTGCGAATTCGCATCGCATCGCATCGTAATTTTGTGTACGAGCTCAAAGTGTCAAACTATAATGATTAAAATCCACCCCATTCTTAGTCTTCTCTTTTGCTTTGAGTGGGGCAGAACCCGCTAGGTCGTCTGTAGCTCTGGGTTGAGCCCTACTGGTCCCCATCTGGGGCTGTTGTTTCGACTGTCAGTGTGAATTTGCAGTTTGTGAGCGAGCCCACGAGACACTTATGGCTTATGATGATGTATCTAAAAATAATCATTTGAAACTGGAACTGTTGATATTTTATCTCTATCTACAGCTATAGACAAATGACAAATCACATTTATTTTATATACGTGTCGGTAAAATAACGTAATATCTACATTTTATCTAAAAAATCTGATACACCTACCCTGAACTTTGCACCTATGAATCGACACAAGACTGATTTATGAAAAAAACCTATTCACTGTATATAGGTACATTATGTAAAATTATACATAAATACATATTTTCAAATCGTCTTCATGAATTGTTAAATATTTTCATAAAATATGACAGTGATTAATTGCTGGTTGTAAAGAAGATAAGAAAATGTGCATTTTCTTATACATATTTATGAGAATGTTTTGTAAATAATACTGTTTGGGTTGTAAACATTATTTATTAGTTACGTAGTTTCTATTTTAGGCTGCTTACACATAGAAATAAGTTGCCCCTTCAGATAGGGGTCACAGTTTCACAGTTCTAACACGGTTATTTACCTTATGAAAACGAAAATTTTATGAACCTAGACGGAACCTGGATTCAGCCCGCAGTATGGCAGTAGGCTCACCCTCTTTGTAAGATCTTGCGGGTTACCGGGGCTTCGCAAGAGTAGGAACGATGTGGTTTTTAGTCAGTAAGAGTCTGACGTTGCTCCACCCAGCGCGGCGAGGCATTTGATCATTCCCCCCCCCCCTCAATAAAAAAGGATTACCTCCTATGATTTATGGTGAGACTCCAACATAACCAGTAAATAGTGTATAGTTCGACTGCACGGTTGGCGAGGTGGCTGGGCGACTGGCTGCCGTGCAACGTGTTGCGGGTTCGATTCCCGCACGGAACAATTCATTGTGGGATCCACAGATTGTTGTTCTGGGTCTGGGTGTCATGAGTATGTGAACGTATGTTTGTAAATACACCCACGATACAGGAGAAAATAATAGTGTGGGACAATGTTGTGAAAAAAAATTAACATGAACATTATACGTGCACCTGTACCACTCTGCCTACCCCTTTGCTAAGCAATTGGCATGTATGTATGTTGTTTTGTACTTGTAAATATCCTCTTCATAAAATCATAATGCTTACTTCTTAGTATTGAATGACTTTGTACGTTTTATAACTGCGTGTTATCAAGTCTACGTAAACATTGCGTTGGCGCCATGGTGCTGTTAGCAACGGTAGTATCACGGAGTTTTATCCATGTAGGGTAGATAGGAACTTAGTGGCAGTATGTCAATATGTTTGAAGGATGTATTGAACAGTGAAATAACATGAGGTACAACAAGAGGAGATATGCAACTATGAGTGAATCTGGGATAAATGATGATGATAAAGTACTGCCTCGTTGGCCGAGTGGTCGCAAGTGCCGGGCAAAGTATTACTGGGTTTTTAAAAAAAATCTCAGTAGTAGTACGGAGTCTGGAAATGTGCCCGGTAAATGGCAATAGGCTCACCCCCTATTACATGGGATTCATAACATAAATAGTGAAAAGTAGGTGTTAAATTGTACAGTGGCATTAAGTGCCGTAATTTGCACCTTTGCTTATCCCTTCGGGGATAAAAGGCGTGATGTTATGTTATGTTAAAGTCTGATACTGATATCGCAAGGAGCTGATGGATACAGATAGCTTCCAATACAGACCGATATGGAAGTCATTGAGGGAGGCGAGTGGCGTAAGCACACTGATCGAGGCCCGTGGCAAATTTATCGGATGGGCCTCCTTTGCCTACTAAAACAGAGAAGTTCAGATGAGAATTTCGACTGGAGGCCCGTAACATTTTTATGACTTGCCACCCTGTAGTTACACACTTACACCTATGTTTAACTGCTTGAATGCACCGATATGATACCAATAGAAAATATATTGTGTCTTGTATGGATCCACGTTTATATACACGACGGGTTAATAATTAATGGACTAGTGGACTCTTGGGACTGATGCTATGGTGATGATGTCTTACTACTGCTCAAATAGGTCTGTGCTCTCTGTCCTTTTGCTACGTCGGCACTGAATCTTAATCAGATGAATATATGTCAATGTAGCTACTGTTTCCTATTGCAAATCATTTTTGAAATGCAGCACAATGCTTAATAGAGCAGGTCCTGAGTTGAATACTTAATAGAGCAAACTATTAAGTATTTAACTCAGGACCATATTATCAAAGGAATAAACACCAAAATCCATTGTTTTTACGCAGAATAGAAAGTATATCAGTTCCTTCCTATATCCTGTTACTAAATTACGCGCGATTTCAATGTTTACTCGGGTAGAAAGTTTGTTCAAATGTAATACGTATTTGTTGCACAATAAGGTTTCGTTTTGTCCTATAGCCTAATTTCTTACTGAGTTATTTTCAGTCTGCTTTGTTTTGACCTGAGGAAGCCTAAATAAGAATGACACCAGATTTAGGTACTATTTTTAAGGGGGGGAAATCATCGAATGACTGCTCCCGCCTGGGTGAGGCGGGAGGGAGTGTCAGACTCTTACTGACTAAAAACCACCCCGTTCCTTCTCCTGCACGTCGAGCCGGAGCCCCGGTAACCCGTTAGGTTCTCCGCGACTCCGAATCGGCATCAGCCCCTGTTGGGCCCCATCAAAGGTGGTCTGATGGCTCTTTGAGGCGCGCGCGGAACGCGACGCGCCGTACGCTCTGGTAGATTTAGGTACTTATATTTCGCCTTCAGTAGGATAAACCAACTAGCTTTGGACTTAATTCAATATCCTCGTTCATTCCACCATAACCACCACGTTTCAGCAAAGAAGTAGGTACAGCTTTGATACTTGAACTTATAATGTAATACATAATATACAGTAAGGAACTATTCCATAATGTCTTTTATATGGGATAAGCCGGTATAAAAGGCAGACAGATTATCTGATGCTAAGGAAATGGCATCGCCCATGGACATCTAAAACACCAGAGGTGTTGCAAGTGCGTTGCCGGCCTTTTGTTAGTTAGGAATTTGAGGATTGTTCGAGATTCAGGGTTTGGGGAGATTGGACCTCTGTCTATTGACATAAGCTCCATACAAAATGTGTCAAAATTCTATATTAGCAAGCAAATCTACAGATAGGTTACAGACAATGGCTGTAAGTTTTTGTTGGCTTAACTTACTAGCGATAATAGCCGAAATTGATGAACGATCTTATTGTAAAATCTCTGCATCTGATCTCTGTTTTGGCAGAAACTCCATAGAGACTTAACTGGACTTTCTGAAATTATTTTCTACTAATTATTTTTTCTATGCAATCTTGTATGAACCATTTCTTTTTTTATAAAAGAAAGGCACGCTTAGAATTAAAATGAATCTGTTGTAAGTAGCTCTTAATAACACGAGTACTTATCTATAATTGTATGCCCCACACTATGCAAGTATGCAGCTGCATCGAGACGGCGCGTCGTGCACTTGACCGTTTTAATTCTTGACTTTGTAAGCAGTTTCAATCAGCATTTGCATTTAAAGGGAACGTCATTTAAACGTGACAATCACATTAAATAGAATAAACGTTCTTGTGACAATTTTACTTAGAAAATGTATGAATTAAGTTTGAACCAATCTCAATCTAAAATCGATCGATTTTTTAAATTAATTATATGGAGTTTTTGTCAAAAACTTTGTTAAAGTCTAAAAAATACATTTAATGATTTGGGAAAGTTTTTGAATTAAGTTTAATTAGACACTCGGTGTTGTTTAAAACATTAAACTGAAATAAATAACGTAAATATATAGGTTACTGTTTGTGTTCTAGTATGAAGATACTTAGATATTTATCCTGTCTGTTTCCCCCATTAAAAGTAGGTACTGGCATAATGTTTTAATTTATGAATTCTAGGAGGTAAATAATCTACTTACCAACCAAAGCGGTTAATATCTGACGTTTCGAACTGCTTTCCTTTTTCCGTTCCATGCTGGCTGAATGTACGATACAAGCCGAGAACCAATAAAAAAACAAAGTCACTTCTAGGTTATTTTTTTAACAAAACACAATCACTAGTTATATTTAGAATCATCGTATTATTGTTATCACTTTTCGTAGTTCGCGCTCGAATGTATTAAATTTTTTAAATGTCAAAAATATCGCGAATTACAATCATGCGCTTGCGATACGGTTGACGTCTGTCAAGCAACTACTTTTTATAACCTATAATCACACATGTGTGTACTGCAAACAGTTATGCAAACACAGTTATGTCATTACCCTTCAATTACTCGTAAATCATTCTTATGTAACCACAATAGAGTTTAAAATCAAATGGATTGTGTTTTATCAATTGGTCTCAGGTTTTGGCGCCTCACCGGCTGACCGATTTCGTTGACCGCTCTTTAATATAGCTCTACTGGAATTTCAACTTTAATGTTCAAGGTGTAAAGATTATTATGACTTTGGGAGGGGGCTTGTCAAAAACTGGTAGTAGTATTGTTACTTGGATCCCCAAGATTCAAGGAAAGGATTGATGATTCCACGTAGATATTGTTGCACCATATATTTGAATCGCTATTGAAATCAGTTGGTTTTCCTCTCGTTGATAATTGACATATTATTGACATTAATTTGTCCGGTCCATGAATTATGATCACACATTCTAGCGTCTTCTATGAGAACAGAAGTATGTTCGGTATCTAGGTATAACGTTATAGAAATGTAGAGAAATAGCTTTGATGGGAATTGGAGGATGGAAAAGTCGTATTTTTTTTATAGGATGAGCCGGTAAACGAGCAGACGGATCACCTGATGGTAAGCAATCGGCGTCGCCCATGGACATCCGGAACATCAGAGGCGTTACAAGTCCTTTACCGGCCTTTTGGGGATTAGGGATTTGAGGATTATTGGGGATTCAGGGATTGGGGAGATTGGAAAGGGGGTAGGGGTAATCGGGCCTCCAGTAACCTCACTCACACGACGAAACACAACGCAACCGTGTTTCACGTCGGTTTTCTGTGAGGCCGTGGTATCACTCCGGTCGAGCCGGCCCATTCGTGCCGAAGCATGGCTCTCCCACACTTCAGATGACTTCTATTTCTCGAATGATTGGGCAGTAGTATCAGGTCAGACTCTTAGTAACAAATTAGAAAAACTGGTTACCTGTTTATATTTGTAAAACTATTTTCTTGCTTTAACCCGTCGTGTGTCTAAACGTGGATCCACGCGAGACACAATGTATTTTCTATTGTGTCTCATATACAGACATTCAAGCGGTTAATAACCTAATTATGACGGTGTTCAAGTTCCGAAGTTCTAGTTGCCTTACCTTTATTGATACAGTAATAAATTATATTATTATTTTAATATTGATTGTTAGTTTTGTCACGTACTATAAGTGCGACTACAAAGCAAGAAGATTTCGCTTCTTTTAAAGAGTCACACCAAATACGATCAGGCTTTTTAGCACATAACATAACGTAACCTCAGGGCTTTTTGTCCCCGAAGGGGTAAGCAGACGTGCACATTACGGCACTTAATTCCACTGTACAATGTAACACCCACTTTTCACTATTTATGTTATGAGTCCCATGTAATAGAGGGTGAGCCTACTGCCATATACCAGATACAATCCCGGACTTCGTGCTACTACTGAGAGTTTTTTTAAATCTAGTTATACTTTGACCAACGTGGTAATCGAACCCGAAACAAATCGCACTTGCGACCACTGAATGTCGGGTTGTTAGTGTATTAAAACCTTCTCCTAAGTGTAACAAATACTTTTCTGAAAACCGCGTCATAATCGCTTTAGCCAATCGCGAGATATATATGTATGTACATACATAGGTACCTACTTACAATTAGAACTGAGAACCTCATTATTTTTAAGGTCGGTATAAAATATATTTTACTCTACCGTAACCACACGGTTATCGACCGGAGTATATGAACGTTTTCCATTTTCCTATCAACTTGACCAGTAGGGTATATTTCGAGTTAATTTCGTTTATGTAAATATTTATACTCGACTAGTACTACATAGTTTGCTCACGTAATGCTGCTTGCTGAGCTAATCTCGTCCCTATGACTAAGTCACTAAGGGATTCGATATACAACTGATCAGGAAATGTTTAATTGATAACAACAGCTTAAATAAATTTAAATCATAAATAAATGTTCGTTAGAGTTGAATGTTCGAACCATGGATTAATAAAAGGTTGGTCGAAATAAATATGAATAATGATTGGAAAACATAAAATGTTTCTATAGTATCAAAGACTTCATTGACCATGGAATTGTGGAAAGAATTGTAATATTATGACATTTAATTTCAAAGACATAGGTAAAGACTGTATTTGAAATTTGTAATTTGATATTTTGGAATCGTCATCTTGACATTATTGATTTATTTTCAAGCATTGTCGTCCTACTGCAGGGCAAATGCCTCCCTAAGTTCCTTCCACTCATCTCTGCTTAGAGCTTTCTGTGGCTAAATATTTTTATAGGCGTTAAGTTCATCCCACCATCTCCTTCTGGGCCTACCGCGACGTCTGTTGTCATTAATCTTGACATTACTTAACAAAAATTAATAGCGAATAACTACTTTATTTTGCAAACTACTAAGGCATCAAATCTTATGAGATTGTGATTGAATTGGATCTATATTGTATGTATGTACCGGAGTGATACCACGGCCTCACAGAAAACCGACGTGTAACAACGCTTGCGTTGTGTTTCGTCGTGTGAGTTAGGTTACCGGAGGCCCAATTACTCCCTCCCCAGTCTCCCCAGTCTCCCGAATCCTCCACAATCCTCAAATTCCCAATACCCAAAAGACCAGTAACGCACTTGTAACGTCTTGGTGTTCCAGGTGTCCATGGGCGATGCCGATTGCTTACCATCAGGTGATCAGTCTGCTCGTTTACCAGCTTATGTTATAAAAAATGTAATAAACAAATATTTGCATGCCTGGAACAGGTGGAATATACATTGCATTGTTAAAAATTACACTAAGATCCTTTGCATCACATGTTTCTGCAAATAAATTTCTAATTCTAATAACAAATCTTCATTCAATATCCCTGGATCGATCTAGGTCTTAGACAGAAAGGCCATACTGTAACTAAAGTCATAAATCCACTCCTAAAATGTTTAATTTCGAAGAATTAACTTTGAAGGAATTAGGCACAGTTTGGACAAAGAAAGAAACCATTTTATTCAAAAACGAGTCGTCCATTAATGTCATGATGACTTCCATTTCTCATTGGTAAGATGTCGCGATGTTTCCCATACCTTAATTTATGGATGCTACTAATATTAATCGTGCTTTACATCGGGCTCAGTGGCCGCCTCCCAGGCGTTTCTGACATCGTCCCTTAACTTCTCCGGCACTTCTTGTGGTACACCCTCGTGCAGCGTTTCATGTTGTTGCAAGCTCGGGTCGATCTCCTGCACGGCATCTATCAGCTCAGCCGTCGTCTTGTATGAAGCTATTGTTGATTTTACGAAGTCTCTGGAATATGTTTTATTTTATGTGTATTGGTTTTGTTTTTTGGACTGCCTCGTTGACCGAGTGGTCCCAAGTGGGACTGGGGGGCAAGGGGTCTCGGTTTCGATTCCCGGGTCGGGTAAAGTATTACTGGGTTTTTAAAAAAATCTCAGTAGTAGCACGTCTGTCTGGAATTGTGCCCAGTATATGGCAATAGGCTCACCCTCTATTACATAGGACTCTTATCATAAATAGTGAAAAGTAGGTGTTACATTGTAACTGTACAATGCTACTGGGCATTAAGGGCCTAAATGTGCACCTCTGCCTATCCCTTCGGGGATAAAAGGCATGATGTTATGTTATGTGTATTGGTTCTGTTTAGATATAATGTTGTCAGTGTCAATATAGAACCAGTGACATTTTGTGACCAACAATGCGGTTCTCTCAAAGTCTATCAATTTGGGGATACCTTCAAAATTTTCTTCGGCGGTATTTCCGAACCGATATGACCTTCAAATCTTCAAGAAAAGAGCGTATTCCTTTTTAAAAGGCCCGTAACGCACCTGTTACTCCTCTGGTGTTGCGGGTGTCCATGGGCGGCGCTGATCGCTTACCATCAGGTGATCCGTCTGCTCGTTTGCCTCCTATTCCATAAAAAAATTACCTATATCCTCTTTAAAAACATCAACATACTATAAGGGGTTTTCTACATACCTAAAGTAGAATGCCTTGATAAAGACAGCTGGCTGGAACTCATGTCCACAGCGTTCAGGCCCGAAGCTCATGATACCCATCAATCTGTTCTGCTGTACCGCCGGAGCGCCTGCGTCGAACTGTAAGCAACGTGTTGCGGTTATATGATTTAGAATGGCTCATTTGTCAGGCCCTGTATTGGTTGTTGTGAAAATTGACAAATAGTATTGTTATTTTAAATCTTTTGTTAACGATCCATTGCATAATTGATGACAAGATACTTAAATATGTCATCCATCATTCTAGTAATTTCATCATTATCATCATTCTCTTTATCACCTTTTTAGTAATTTTTAGTTTTCAAAAATTGAACAAAATTTATTACAGAAAAATGGATTAACACTTGGGAATTGTTTATGTAATTTGATATCAATGGATTATGTGCAGTTGTAATTGGACTTCAGGTTCGCTCACTATTTATAATTAAGATTGTTGTGTACGATTTCAATCTGTCGTCTGTATCTGTACTTATGTAAAATAAATAAATAAATAAATCATTGATGACTCGAAGATTTTTGATCCTTGACTCTTATGGGTCCGTCGTAAATTGACTTAGTTTACTATGAGTGTGACCGTGGTATCCTCCAGCCGAGCGGGCCCATTCGCACGAAGCACAGTCGCTCTCCTACATTTAAAATTTAAATTGTGAATGCTTACCAAGCAAGCATCCCTGGTGCCGTTCCTCAACGAGGCACAGAAGAAGTCTTGAGTGAACTGGAATCCATTGACCAGCTGGTAGGCATCTATGCAGTAGTGCTGCGACCGCACCTTCAGCCTGCCCGTCATCAGGTCAGGCGTGTGTTCTCTGAAGGCTGTGTCTGTACCCTGCAAGAAAGGCAGCTTAAGCTAGATAAATCCTTACTAATATTATAAATCGGAAAGTGAGTTTGTTTGTTCCGACTTCACGCCGTAACTACTAAACCGATTGCATTGAATTTTTGCAGACGTAAAGTTAGTAGTCTGGATTAAATAATAGGGTACTTTTTATCCCGAAAAAGTTTGATATTCCCGAGGGAAAACAAAAGTATTGGTAAAGATGGCGCTGTATGTATTGGTGTATGTTACATAGGCTACTTTTTATCCTTTTGTGACGCGAGCGAAGCCGCGGGTAAAAGCTAGTAGATAATAAAGGAGATAGTAGTAAAGTAGGTAGATAATGTTAAACTGTTCTCAATACCTTATTTTCGAGGATTTTCTACTTAAACTCTAAGGTTGGCTGGTAGAGAATGCATTATGGTATTAAATTCGCCTTACGTTCCATTTAATAAAATAATTTCTTTAAGAGCGGTGCATAACTGAGATAGCGACGTAATGTGTCAAACAGGAAAAGAAACTATATGTATAGAGCCGCTAGTAGTCGTATAAAATGGATTCATCATCATCATCAACAGCCGGAAGACGTCCACTGCTGGACAAAGGCCTCCCCCTTAGCTCTCCACGTCGAACGACAACTCGCCTCCACTGGCTCCCCGCAACTCTGGCGATGTCGTCGGTCCACCTAGCGGGAGGCCTGCCCACGCTTCGTCTTCCGGTCCGTGGTCTCCACTCAAGGAATTTCCTGGCCCATCTGCCGTCAATCCTTCGAGCGACGTGGCCTGCCCATTGCCACTTTAGTCTGCAGATTTTGCGAGTTATGTCGGTAACTCTTGTTCTTTGGCGAATTTCCATATTTCGGATTTTGTCGCGCAAAGAAACCCCGAGCATAGCTCTCTCCATCGCACGCTGAGCGACTTTGAGCTTCACCAGAAGACTAAATCTCTCTAAAATGGATTACATAATACATATTATTAAAAAAGAATACTTTTGTAGCTCCCCAGCCAGTGACGACCACGAAGCTCTGCGCGAATGGCTCCTTGATACCTTCATAGATCTTCAGCAGGCTCACGTGTCTGTGGAACTCTACAACAAACGTAACATTTTTCCTGAGTATATGCAATATGTAGTGAAATATTTAGTTTTTATGAGCTTAATTATGTTTAAGAACTTGACAAAGCTTGACTAATTTCAAGCCACGGTAGGCGCTGTCTGACTTCGCGTCAGTCAGCTGCACTACATTTGCCGCATCGCGTCGTGTGTCGCGCAATAATATAAACGATGCGATATATCGATATATCGATCGGTAAACAATCGATCCCTAACGATGGAGTTCCTTGCTCGTTCTTCTGCACTGACACTTTGGAACGAGCCCTTAGTTTCACTGACAGACGAACAGACAATTCAATTTTGACGTTTCAAAAGAGCTTAATTATAGATTTACTGAAATAAATGCTTTGACTTGAAACTAGTCGCCGTAATATTTAACAAGAACAATTTAGTCTATCTTCCTGATGACGATGCCGCTTTACCTATAAAAAAAATTTTATTGGGTGTCATGTGCATGTGAACTTGTATGTTTCTAAACGCACCCACGACACAGGAGAAAAGCCTAATGTGGGACAATGTCTAAATTTAAAAAAAATCATATGGTCTTTAGGAGCAAAATTCCAAATACGAACCAACAATTATTTGTAAAATTAAGAAATAATCTACTAACCAATGTTCTCAGCAAGTTTCAATAAGGCCACATCAGCGTGAGGTACAGGTTCCTCTTCAAACTTGGGGTGCCGTACAGCACCGGCTACGTCGACCAGGGTGCCCCCCTCGTGGGGTCTAGAACTGCCTACACGCACTTTCACATACTGCCCCAATGTTTTTAGTGGGGATACGTGGAGGACACTGTGGGGTCAAGCGGGCCTTTGTTAAATGTGATTTTATTATTTCTTTAGTAATGTAAATGATGGAGCCAGCATAACAGCTTACTTCAATGTCAGTGTAAATGTTTGTCATTGGATTTTGACTTTATGTCTAAACAGTAGAGTTGAAAATCTAATAAAGAAATTTAACTGAATAGAGTAGATTGATATGCTACCCACTGTGCCTTTTACGGATTAGAAAGAACGTTATTAGGTTATCAATTTCTTTAATTTCTGGCTTACTTTCTTATTGTAAAGGTCTCATCTCATCCCAGAGATCGACAAAAAAACTCAGTTGGCTACTAGGCGACTATGTGTCTATGTGACTAACTAGGCGTGTATGTGTGTGTATTTTAACTTCGAGTAACATTTTCGGAGAATAACATATAACATAACATCACGCCTTTCATCCCCGAAGGGGTAGGCAGAGGTGTACATTACGACACTTCATTTAATGCCACTATAGAATTTAAAGCCCACTTTTCACTACTTATGTTATGAGTCCCATGTAATAGGGGGTAAGTCTATTGCCATATACCGGGCACAATTCCAAACTCCGTGCTACTACTGAGATTTTTTTTAAAAACCCTGTAAGGCTTTGGACGACTTGGGAATCGAACCCGAGACCCCGAGTCGCACTTGCGACCACTCGGCCAACGAGCAGTTTCGAACAATATATGCCTATATACATATTTCCTATACAAAATCAAATTCCTATAAAAAGTTATCTTGTGGTATATTCGATTTTGTAATTATCAGCATGTAATCGCAAGCTGGAAAGCGATTAACGTCACTTATGAAACTCCTCTGACGTCGCAAAGACCAAAACCCCAAGATGCGATACCACCTTCTTGAAAGGCAGAACACACTTCTCTTGCAAGTCATCTAATAATCTAAACCTTACAAACTCCTCAACACTTACTAGTTCAAGCAATGAGCAGCAGTAACCACCCAGTTGACATCAACAATGGTACCAGCACACCACAATCTACCATTGATTATAATGGCAGCCATGTAGGGGAAGTTCTTTGTATCAGTCGCATTGCCACCTCTAATCCTCAGGTTAGTCTTCGGCTCCGTAATGTAGACTTGGTGCTCATTCCTGATACGTAGTCCTGGTTTGTGATGGTGACCCCGCCGGCGTATATGTCTCATCGAATGTGATTGATGGCGTCTGTTCTCATCTAAACCCAATTTTATTTTAAGTAAAGCGTTATTTTATTCTATTAACTACGCTATATCCCCTGCTGCTCGTCTCCGATGGAATCGTAGCATGGTATTTTATAGCCTGGACAGCCTTCTTCGATAAATCTATTCTATAATATTATAAAGCAGAAGAGTTTGTTTGTTTGAACGCGCTAATCTCCGAAACTACTGATCCGATTTGGAAAATTCTTTCTGTGTTGGATAGCCCATTTATCGAGGAAGGCTATAGGCTATAAAATATCACGCTACGATTAATAGGCGCCGAGCAGAGCGAGTGAAACCACGCAGAAGTAGCTAGTAAACTATACAAAACAAAAGGAATTATTCAATTCGAACTAGTTGTTCCTGATATAAGCGAGTTCAGACAAACCAACGCTTCAGCTTCATATATTAGTAAAAGTAAATATATATATATAAAGTATTTCTCATTTTACGTTCGTAAACGTAAAATATATTAACGGCAGAGTTACAGAGTATTGTAAGAGCTGATTAAGACTATATGATAGCAGCTCTTTCTGATAAAGCTGGTCTTTTTAAACTACGATGTCCAACCCGCCATGCGTGGGGATTATGGTAAAATCCCTCTTTGTTAAGAAGGCTTTTAATCCAGCCTCTGTCGTTCGTCATTTTTATGGGATAAATCAGTAAACGAGTGAACCTGGGCGCTTACTCTTGAAACCAATTTCAATGTCAATGCAATTTCAATCCAATATAATCTCAATAATTATTCAATGTCAAAACTATACAACCAAAATCGTAGCTGTTAAAACAGCATTCAAAGTACGGAATATAAAGACAAACTCAATACCATTTAGTTCATTCAATATCCACGCAATACGGATGCAATGGGCGCTAGTGTTGCAACTCAAGAGTACGAAATTTCACAATACCAATATCGATCGATCGGAATTGGATTCAAGAGTAAGCCGTTACAAGTGCGTTACCGCCTTTTAGGGATTGTTGGGGATTCAGGGATTGGGGAGATTGGGGGAAGGGAGAGGGGGGTAATTGAGGGCAGGGGGGATATAATAATTGGGCCTGCGGTAACCTCGCTTACACGACGAAACACAACGCAAGCATTGTTTCACGTTGGTTTTCTGTGAGGCCGTGGTATCACTCCGGTCGAGCCGGCCCATTCGTGCCGAAGCGTGGCTCACCCACACTAAGTTATGGCAAATTTCAAAGTTCTCTGTCTGACCTTTATTATAATTTTCAGATTAGGTAATAGTGAGATTACGAAAACTGAGTTCATCAAATTAAAACTTACCAAAATTTATATCATTGTCAAGTTTTCCATTTACAGTATAAATAATAGTTAGCGTTAACAAACATAAAAATATACTCGACATTTTTAAATATATAACGTGTACCTACATATATTATAAGTGTAAATACATAGGAACGATATATAAACTATATATTTTATGGCTCTCGAGCCGTTCCTTCGAGATTGCCGTTTTTATGTTTTATTTATTTAAAATTGTGAAATAATATAAAATCGTAAGCGAATTACCGGATGGTGGTAATTTTATTATTTATTGTAGAACGTATATTGATTGGTGTTTTTTTTAAATTGGCTAGAGTATTTCTTCCTGTATGGCCACTAGCAAGCACTAGGGCAACAGACAATCTAAGGTTAGCTGAATACAGGTCGCTTCCAGCCGGCCGACCTGGAAGCTATTGGGGGAGGCCTATTTTTTGATGATGGAAGAGGTTTCTAACAGTGGATTGCCATATTCAATTGATGATACCGCTACTGAATGTCGAAGTTTGAAATGTCAACGTACCTATGTTAGTTCTTAAGTACAGGATCTCGATGTACGCCAGTTCGAAAGTTCACTGGAGCGACGTATGCAAGGCTGACGTATCGTTAGTTAGAAAGCATACGAGTGCGATGTACGCCAGTTCAAAATTACCCTATTATAAAGTACTAGCTTTTACCCGCGACTTCGCTCGCGTCACAAAAGGATAAAAAGTAGCCTATGTGATATATACCAATACATACAGCGCCATCTATACCAATACTTTTCTTTTCCCTCGGGAATATCAAATTATTCCGGGATAAAAAGTACCCCATTATCTAATCCGAACTTCTAACTTTACGTCTGCAAAAATTCAAAGCAATCGGTTTAGTAGTTACGGCGTGAAAGAGGAACAAACAAACAAACTCACTTTCCGATTTATAATATTAGTAAGGATGAAATGCCTCCGTACTGTCACTGGTACTCCTACAATATTATAATTAGCAAATATGACCACATGGTTCAGAGTACTATGGTAAAAAATAAAACAAAACAACATTTTCATATAAATTATTGTCTTTTAACGTCATATAGACATCTTATTACTAATAATACCAAATTATTAAACGTTACTAATTCGTCATAATATCACAATCGGTAGTCGGGAGGCACATATCACTATCTTCCTGCACACTCGAAAAAACACCATCGCTTTAAATAATAGAGTGCAAAGTCGATGAACAGGAAGATTGGTTGTTTGAGAATCACCGTTATGTACAAAAAAATTCACTGTTTTTTTTATCGTGGATTGGTTCAAAATAAAATGAATCTTTTGTACATTATTTCAAAGATGATTGTCGAATTGATGGATTTTGCGCACTTTAATATTTAAGTACATCGACATCTAGGTACTTAGGTTGTCCCATTTTTTAGTTTTCATATTTAATTATGTTTCTAATTTTATTAAATTTGTTTTCTTTATTTTGGCATAAAACCGTATTATAAATTTCTAAAGTGTTTAAGTAATAATTTTATGTTACAAAATTCCATTGAACAAGAAAAAATAGCTACATCAATCAAAACGTTTATACATATAATGTACACAATTACGTTATTCCTACTATACGTTCAATTTGCAATAACATATTACAATTAAATTTTCACCAAATAGATTATACAGTGAAATATAATAAAGACGTTTACTGTTTTTGTCCAGATCCAATACAAATTGATATTACAAAGAATAAATTACTTTCATTTATCTACGGCTTTTTTCTCTAACCTTCAAAAAACCTAATAGATACAGATATACCACATGGAAAAACCTTAAATATCGTTTTGGAACACCCCAATAACAAATCCATCAATTCGACAACACCCCAATAAAAACTTATAATCTACTCATCTCTTTCCCACACTCCAGATCTTCCATCTCTTTCATTATTATTTTCATCCCTTTCCTCTTCTCTTTCTTTCTGCTGTCTTCTAAGAGTGCGTATATTTCTTCTACAGTCTTGTCTTTAGTTTCTGGAACCCACATGACTGTATAGAAAGTTCCCAGGAAGCAAACTATGGAGAACATGATGAAGACCCAATGGATTCCCAGGAGTTTAAGGAGCGGGTCGTAGGCTTTTGTTTGGAGAAAGTCGCTGAGAGCATCCACGGAGCTGACGAAGGATGTCACCATGCCTCGGTGCTGGAAGAGATTTTTATTATGTTAAGTGAAGTTCTAAATTAGGTCGTTTCGATCATGGCGGATGACTCATTAGAATTTACTAACAACGAATGTTATTTTGTAAGCATTTAGTCAATTTACTTTCTGTTTATTTTCCCAAAGGACCCTTTTTTTTAAGGGGGGAAAATCATCGAATGACTGCTCCCGCCTGGGTGAGGCGGAAGGGAGTGTCAGACTCTTACTGACTAAAAACCACCCCGTTCCTTCTCCTGCACGTCGAGCCGGAGCCGCGGTAACCCGTTAGGTTCTCCGCGACTCCCAAAGGCCCCTAGGCTATGGGAATGCTCAATGCAAATGTTATCAGAAAGGCCTTTTATTTTTATCCCTTTAACTATTCCTAAGAACTTAGTTGAATTCTTATTCAATTAAGTATTCGAGTTAGGATGGTACTTAGTGTTATCTACAGTAAAATATTATCTAAGCTCCATGTCAAATAATGACATCGTGTTCAGTTAAGATGCAAATGAAGTAGAAATAAGTATTTACCTGGAAAGAGAACAGTTCAGAAGTAATCACGTAAGGCACTGGTTGGTACCCTGCAGCATCAGCGAAGATGCAGAGACACATAGCGAGGACTGGCAGCCAGCCAGGCAGCCAGATGTTCATGGATGTGATGTAGAACCAGGCTCCTAATGCCAGCATTGATAGCCCTGTTGCTAAGGAGGTGCCTGCTAGAAGCCACTGGAACAAATAAAGAGGAATTTGTTAAAGGAGTTTTTGAATAAATCCCAATAAGATAAGTTACGTGAATTTGGATATGTCCGATTTTCGGGTTATAGGTTTTGCAGTGAGAAAATGGGACCTCGATTTTTAGTCGGTATTTTGCTGCTGAGCGTCGGGTTTCAGATATTTCAGTGATGTAATTTAAAAATAGATTAGATATTTTATTTTGTAATACTCATACAATCAAGACTTTAAAAGTTCATAAGTGCAAACCACAGCAAGTATCTTCGTTCCACTAATAATCTTCTTCTACAATGTCCCACACACCGTACCGACTTCCTTCACTCTTCATTCTTTGTCCAATCCATTCTGCTGTGGAATGCGCTGCCCACGGGTGTCAGGACGGCAACCAGCCGGCTTAGTTTTAAAGTTAAGGTTCGTGAGCTATTGCAGAGGGAACAGACAGACGCATCACGTACTTAATTTATCATTTTGGCGATTGTATTTAATATATATGTATATAAATATATATTATATGTAGTTTTATTCCCAATTTATTTATTTACTTTTATAGTATTGTTATCTAGTAATATTGATAATGTATCTTATGTAATTTATATTATACCTATATATTATACGGATATATGTATGTATTTACAGTTATGTATAATCATGAATTTATTTATATAGATTTTTCTGTGTCACATAAACCATTATACCTATACGCCTACTGTTGCACATCTCTGCATCACCCCATGGTTGACTGTTAGAGAATGCCACCCGGCATTAAGTCCGCCATCGTATGTTTGCTATACAGAAGTGTTAATAAATAAAATAAATAAATAAATAAAATAAAAGAGTCTTGATGAAGCTCGAATGGAAATAGGAATAGTTACTCTAGCATTCGAAGAAATTATAACAGAGTAACATTCCACTACAGAAATAACCATAAAAAGATTATCTCACCTTTCGCCCAGTCTGCTCCACAATACAGCTAGCGACGATACTTCCCAGTAACTGGATAACCCCCACAACGATAGTTTGCTTATTGGGGCTCAGTTTCAGGCTGATGGACTCCGAAGCCTGCTCAAAGATGGAGCCAGCATACATGAGCACCACCAGGTAACCACAGGTTTCCTGGGACAGCATCACGTTGAGGGAAATGCGAAACGCCTTGAATGTCGTCTTGTCTTTGACTGGAATTAAAAATTTTCGGGTGATTATTTATGAAGTTGTACTTACGGATCAGGGATATAGTTTTTTTTGGGTTCAGTCACCGTGCTAACGCATCACTCATTAGTAAACGTGGTCATCACGGTAGTCATACGTGGTCTCCCAAAACAAGAGGAATTTAGGATGGAGAAAAAAAACAGACCTTTCTTGGTATGTTTTTTTTGGTGTACAGTGTGTGCTCCAGATTTTTTTTCGATATATGACAAACGATATAGAGCTTTACTGTGCCTAATGACATTAAAATATTGTTCCTCACACACATAGGTATAGTCAGAGGTCAAAAGTCCACTGCCACCGTGAGTGATGTCTACATGGCAGTAATTTCATATTAATGTGCATAAAAATGCGTGCGTACGCATAACACACGCACGCGTACGCACACGGATAAAAATATGCGTGTGTATGTGTGCATAAGCGCTGCAGCGCAACCGATATGATACATATATGATGCATATTACTTTGACTCAAACAGTTACTTAGCTTATGATATGTTCACAAGTAAAACCGGCCAGATTAATACAAAAGGTATAAAAACTTTGTACAACAATATCATGGAGAATATAAAAATCGATATAAAGATATACGGCACAGTTAACGATGAAAAATCTATGCAAACAGACACACACCACACATCAACTTTCACAAAACAGCCAATAGTAAATAATGAACGATCTTGTACTGAAACAACTACAAAAATTACTAAAATACAGTTACAACCTGGTACCATTCCTTACTACTTTAAAAAGAAGATAATGTTGGATAGAAATACATTTTTTCGTAAATAACCACGTTAAAAATATAGTAAATCTAAACGAATCAGCAGAAAATTCACTGTGCAATTGTTTAAATATCTTTCATCAAAATATGTGTGGCCTAAATAATAAGAAAGATGAATTGGAAATGTATTTAGAGAGTTTGAGAAACCCTTCACATTATTTGTGTATTAGTGAGCATTTTCTTAACGCAGAATTAGTTCAATTACTAAATCTTACAAAATATAATGTTGCATCATATAATACCAGAGTAAATAAGCTAAGAGGTGGTACTATAATCCTAGTAGAATCGGGTAGGGAATATGATGAGCTACCCATAGGCAAAAAATTGTACAAAATGGATAGTTTTGAAATATGCTGTGTTAAAGATATTTTGACTGGCGTGTCTGTGTGTTGCTGTTATCGTACTCCTTATGATAAAAACCTAGACAATTTTATGGTTAGTCTTGAAAAATTATTAGAACATTTCTTTAACAAGAACTGTATTATCTGTGGTGATTTCAATATTGACTTATTAACTGACAATAAAAAAAGGAATGACTTATTAAATCTATTGACATGTTATAACTTCAGACCTTTAATTAAGTTGACCACGTTTTTTCGAAATGACTCACAATCTTGTATTGACAATGTCTTTACTAATTTGTCAGATGAATGTGTGATAAGTTGTGATGTCGATCATAACGGATTGGCAGACGGACATGCGGGACTGCTTTGCAATACAGCTTTCAGAACTAAGGAACTATGTAGGAATAAAAAGACTAGTAATATTCATATAACCAAGCGTATTTTCAGTGTAAATACAAGAAATAACTTTAGAAATTTGCTACTAAATCATGACTGGAGTGATTTCGGAATAAACTCTTTTTTGAAACAATTCGAAGAAATGTTTACACGCTGTTTTAAGAAAAGAAAAATGCAGGTGCGCTTAACGCGTAAAGCGCAACTACGTTGGGTCACAAAGGGTGTGAAGGTTTCAAGCAAGATGAAACGATTTCTATGTACTGGCAAAGGGAATGGGCAAAGTGACACTGTGATGGACTATCGACAAAAATACATAGTTCTGTACAGAAAAGTGATAAATATGGCCAAAAAGTTATCAGTACAATATGAATTATCAAAGTCGACGAACATTGCAAGGGATATTTGGAAAGTGGTAAACAAGCATAGGAATAAGAATGTAAAGAACAATAAAAAAATTATCTTAAAATCCAACAATAAAATTGTGTCAGAACCATCAGATATTGTAAATATCTTGTCTCAACAGTTCCAAATTAATTCATCAGCCACCGCAAGCACAGGAGCTGCCATGGATATTCTGCATAGGAGTGCAAAAAGAGTAACTAATGACCTGATCTTTGACCCTGTCACTCCCCGTGAGATATTTAAAATAACGAAAAATATGGACGACAAAAAATCTTGCGGCTATGATGACATAAAAATATCAGTAATAAAGGATAATATAGATATACTGGCGGTACCGTTAAGCATTTTTTACAACAAATGTTTTGATGAAGGAATTTTTCCAGATCAACTGAAGATAGCCAAAATAATACCTGTACACAAAAAAGGTTCTAAAGCGGATCCAAAGATGTACAGACCAATCTCATTACTACCTACTCACTCAAAAATTTTTGAAAAGCTAATTAAGTCTAGATTACTTAAACATTTCTACCAAAATGGGGTGATAAATAGAAAACAATTTGGTTATCAGAAAAACGTCGGGACACAAGACGCAATATCGACTCTGATTAAGGACGTAGTGAGTAGATTAGATAATAAACAGAAAGTAGCTGGGCTTTTCTTAGATTTAAGTTCAGCATTTGATACAGTGGATCATAAACTATTGCTAGAAAAACTTGAACACTACGGTGTCAGGGGTAAGGTGCTGGCTCTTCTTTCATCATACTTAAAGAACAGGAAGATGTTCGTAGAGATCAAAGCAGAGATGTTAGGGACAAATTCCTCAGGCAATAACTGTCTAACTGAAGAAACATACAAATCTAAATTGGCACCTGTGCACACTGGCGTACCACAGGGCTCCATACTGGGTCCGATATTCTTTATCATGTTTGTTGATGACCTGATACAACATATGATGCAGAATGCTGCAGGATCTATAGAGCTTGTGGTGTTTGCCGATGATACTAACGCTGTTGTTTCGGCTGACAGTATACGCACTCTTGATTGCATTGTTAATCAAGTCTTAGATATCTTCCACAGTTGGTTTGCTGTCAACGGTCTCAAAATTAATGCCAGTAAAACTAATGTCATGCTGTTTCGATCTACTTCCAAAAATAAGGATAGCATTAACTGTGCCATTAATGGAGAAAAAGTAAACGTGGTAGAGGTGGTTAAGTTTCTGGGAGTTTATATTGATAGCCAGTTGAGGTGGAAGGAGGAGCTAAAATACCTTGAGAAAGTGATTAGCCCTGCCTGTTACGTGCTTAGAAGTCTCAGAAACGATGTGACAATAAAATATTTAAAAATGGTGTATTACGCATTGGTGGAGTCAAGGCTAAGATACAGCATACTTTTCTGGGGTGGAAGCTATGACTACAATATACAGAAAGCATTTGTAATACAAAAAAGGGCAGTCAGGACTATGGTTGGAATACAGCAGCAAGAATCATGTAAGCCTCATTTCAATGAATTGAATATACTGACAGTCCCAAGTTTATACATTTTGGTCCTGCTTACCCATTTGTCTAGGTACATCTTTGAATATGAGACTGAGGATGAAAGACAAAGAAGGGAGAGCACAAGAAGGAAAGATCTTCAGTTGAAGCAAGTGACTCACCTAAACGTTGCAAAGCATAGTTCCTACCACAAGTCGTTAAAGCTGTTTAATAAACTGCCAACGGAAATAAAAGGTCTTATTTATAAAGGCGAGTTTCGGAATAAGCTTAGACAGTTCTTGTTAAATAAGTGTCTTTATCATGTTGACGAATTATAACTTAATTTATTGGAATTGTTGTTGTGTGTTTTTTTTTTGTTATTTTATGGATGACATGACTATATTTTATTATATTTTGTGTATTATTGTTTTATTTTGTTATAATTAATTATGAATTGACAAGTACAGGGAATGACATTTAACTTTATTAATTGTAACGGCTAATTATTGCATGTATAATTTTTAGAATATAGGTGTATTGTACAAATTCAAACACAATGTAATAATTGTTCATGAATAAATAAATGAATGAAAATGATAGTAGTCTTACGGTGGCAGTTGACTTTTGACCTTTGACCGTACATAATAAACCATAACAACATCTATGATGCAAAACAGATGTAGCATACAATCGGTAGTATTAATTTCGGAGTATTTTTTTGCTACTGTGATTAATTGAAGAAGCACAAAGGTTGATTCTCAGAACATAAGATATTTGTGTGTAATTTTTTTTTGCCAGAATGTCCAGTTTTGGATGTTTTTATTTTGATACCCAATATGTTCTTAGAATTAATATCTTAACGTGTGAATGAGAGTGTGATAAACTGATTTACTGAGAGGAATCTCTATATAATATTTGACTGCACTGTTGGTGCGGTGGCTGGGCAACCGGCTGCCGTGCAACGTGTCGCGGGTTCGATTCCCGCACGGAACAACACTTTGTGTGATCCACAAATTGTTGTTTCGGGTCTGGGTGTGATGTGTATGTGAACTTGTATGTTTGTAAACGCACCCACGACACAGGAGAAAATACTAGTGTGGGGCAACGTTTAAAAAAAAAATAACAATAGTTAGGTAACTGCTTACGTAAGTAATAGTTACCTAAAGTATTTAATATAGTTTAATATGTTTTGTGTGCAAAGAATAATATTATGCATATTTAATAGCGTAATTGCTTGTTTACAGTAATGACTGCTATTACTCTTGTATTTTATTACAGCAAAGTTTTACCTGCCATTGAATAGATTGTGTTCATTTTATTCTAGGAAAAACGGGCGCTTAGAAAACCCAGGCATCATCACTATCATCGTAACATATCGCTTTTTATTCCAAGAAATAGTTAACGTACGCAAACATTACATTTTTTTTATGTGGTAAGCAATCGCCGTCGCCCATGGACACCCGAAACACCAGAGGCGTTACAAGTGCGTTATCAGCCTTTTGGGGATTTGAGTATTGTTGGGGATTCAGAGATTGGGGAGGGGGTTAATTGGGTTTCTAGTAACCTCGCTCAGACGATGAAACACAACGCAAGCATTGTTTCACATCGGTTTTATGGGATTCTGTCGGCTGTGATATCACTCCGGTCGAGTCGGCCCTTTTGTGCGAAGCTTATGCATGCAAATCATTTCTTTATTGTGGGATGTGGATTTATGTGCCTAAAAGTTTCATGTTAAATTAGAGTCCAAGTCTATTGACATTCACTAGGCTCTCTTTTACATTTATTACTTTATTAATGTTTTTTAACAAAAACATATTAAGTTTTTTCCCTTGCACGACGGTCATAATCATCGACCACTCAGTTAGAGATAGTCAGAAAACCCAATTATTTTATTCAAAGGTATAAAACCTTTAGACAAAGTTTGTTGTTTTACATTTTTACGCGTTTAGCCCTCTGATTAGTTAGTTAACTTGGAACCGCCAATCAGAACACTGAACGTCATGAACAGCGCGTTAAAAACTAACTGGTACTAAGCCCTCTGCCGGACCCAACAGACGTCCTTCAGTATTTATTTTCGGATATTTTGTGATTTATCTTAAAAATAAAATTAGTCGAGCAATTCTCGAGTTATGCGCTTAGCAACAGATTTGACAATTTATTTTTATACTACCTACACCTATTCTTTTTGTTACGTAGCATATCGTGTTGCTCAAATCTATATTAATGCGAGTGTAACCGAGGACAAAAGTATGTAAAAATAAATATTATCTTCCGTATTTTATTTTTAGTAATGTCTATGGCATCTCGCCCCACTATTCTATTTAACTGATCTCGTTTAGGTTGTCGTAACTGTGTGAAATTTTAAGTGGGTTATGTTTGGAAAAAATACTATAAGCAAATTAACATTTTTTTTATTTATAGCTTATGCTATAACGGCTTATGCCGGTAAACGAGCAGACGTATCACCTAATGGTAAGCAATCGGCGCCGCCCATGGACACTCGAAACACCAATTGCGTTAATTTACAAGCGCAATTTACAAGTGCGTTACCGGCCTTTTGGGCATTGGGAATTTGAGGATTGTGGAGGATTCGGGAATTCGGGAGACGGGGACTAGGGAGGGGGTAATTGGCCTCCGGTAGTCTCACTCACATGACGAAACACAACGCAAATGTAGTTACACGTCGGTTTTCTGTGAGGCCGTGGTATCACTCCGGTCGAGCCGGCCCATTCATGCCGAAGCAAGGCTCTCCTACAAGTGTGGGAATTGGAAATCTTCGTAGTTGAAAATGGGTGAAAAATGATGATATTAAACTATTATTTATTACAAATTATATCCTGACTGCACGGTTGGTGCGGTGGCTGGGCAACCGGCTGCCGTGCAACGTATCGCGGGTTCGGTTCCCGCACGGAACAGCATTATGTGTGTTCCACACATTGTTATTCCGGACCTTGGTGTCATGTGTATGTGAACTTGTATGTTTGTAAACGCACCCACTACACAGGAGAAAATCCAAGTGTGGGGTAACAGTTTATAAAAAAGAAAACAGAAAACAGAATTTCCTTTCTCAAAGTAGCAAATGATTTACAGGAGATCTTCCATCTTCCACGTCATACCTAGTTGCTAAGTTGCTATTTATTAATGAACTTGCAACTGGCACTAGGGAAAAGCCGTATTACCAACAAACCGGTTGTGAACACCGTTTTAAACGTATTTGCATGACTTGAAGTGAAATGATATATCACATTGTGGTATGATATATGATATAGTAGTTCTATGGTTTGGTTTTACCCGATATCATAAAGGAATAAGAGAAATTATGTAGAGTTTATGATTTTCCTACTGATTGTTATGTATGTGTGTAAAGCTATGTTCGTAGATGGTGCATAGAATCTAAATAAAAAAGGTTATTTCGTTGTATAATATCTATCGCGAGACATACTAAATTAATTAAAACGACTCGAAATCATGCACTGGTGCTGTGGCTGGGCAACTGGCTGCAGTGTGACGCGTCGCGGTTCGATTCCCGGAACGGAATTCGACGAAACAACTCTTTGTGTGATCTACGGATTGTTTTCCGGGTCTGGGTGTCACTGTATATGAACTTGTATGTTTGTAAACGCACCGACACAGGAGAAAATCCTAGTGTGGGGCAACGTTTATTATTTTCAAAGAAGAAAAAGAAAATTGTAAACACTGATTTACTCTCGTGTTTGTCTACGTTATTTCACGTAAATAACTCAGTGTTTTAATCAAGTTTACTTCGTTTTCATATTTGTTTGACTGGACTAGATTTTGTGGATTATACCTATGTAGATTTGTAGCCCTTATAAATTAGCCTAGTTATGTTTTGATCAACTTTCCGCACAACTATACAATGGATATTTTGACATTTTTATGTATGTACAGCTTTTATAATTTTCATTCGACATACTAATTTAATTATTATGTTTTCGGCTTACTCACGTAACTGAACTCGACTAGCTTCAAGCCACACTGTGTGCCACAGCTGTCGCGGGTCGCGCAATGCTGCACATGAATATAAGCCTCTAGCATGGCTTGAAACTAGTCGAGTTCCTCGTCAAACAGTAACGTAAGTAATCCTTTTTTTTTAAAGAACTTTGCCCCACACTAGGATTTTCTCCTGTGTCGTGGGTGCATTTACAAACATACAATATCACATACACATGACACTCAGACCTGGAACAGCAATCTGAGGATCACACAAAGAGCTGTTGTTTCGTGAGGGAATCGAACACGCGACACGATGCGCGGCAGCCAGTTGTCCAGCTACAGCGCCAACCGTGCAGTCATCGAGCAATCCGAAAACATAATAATTAAATGACAGGTTTTACTACCTTAAGGGGTAGCAAGAGTTGCATACACACGCATTTCCCAGTTAAGTAACATTAAACTCTCAACGTTACATAACATAACATCACGCCTTTTATCCCCGAAGGGGTAGGCAGAGGTGCACATTATGCCACTATACAATGTTACACCCACTTTTCACTATTTATGTTATGAGTCCCATGTAATAGGCGGTGAGCCTATTGCCTTATACCGGGCACAATTCCAGACTCCGTGCTACTACTGAGAATTTTTAAAAACCCAGTAATACTTTGCCCGACCCGGGAATCGAACCCGAGACCCCTTGTCCGGCAATCGCACTTGCGACCACTCGGTCAACGAGGCAGTCTTTGACAACGAGAACTCTCAACGTTATTTGTATCAAGTCCAAACAAACGCATAAGAAACAAGTTCAATAAAGTGTCAGGTATAAAATATTTCGCTGGCAACACAGGTTATAAACCTATACAGGCTTTTACTGTTTTGGAATTATTCGAGTGTATGCTGATTGGTATCAGGTTTTTAGTAACATACAGCATGTTTTAATATGCTGCGTAGAATGTGTGATAGGTATGGTTATGGCAGACAAGAGAAGGAAAGAAAAAGCATTAACATGTTTCGTCTCTCTCTAATCTCAAGACAAGCTCACAATGCAGCTGAGCAGTGGACAGCAAAAGACTGAGCTGAAATCAAACGCCATGGGGCAACCAAAGCCACGAAAGACTTAACGGATTACCGGGGCTCCGGCTCAAGGTGCAGGAGTAGGAACGGGGTGGTTTTTAGTCAGTAAGAGTCTGACACTCCCTCCCGCCTCACCCAGGCGGGAGAAGTCATTCGATGATTATCCCCCTTAAAAAAAAATAGGGCAACCAAATCCTCGAGTGGACACCGGAATCCTTTCTTCACTAACTCCATTACAGACTTTATTTCCAATGTTTAAAAATTACTTTTGTCTGAACGAATTTTGTTATTAAAATTGTACATGTTGCGAGTCGTTGCAATGGGGATCAGAGGAGTCTTAAGGGAGTTTGTAAAATAAAAGATGATTTAAAAAGTTATTGTTTCTTAGAACCTTAGATTTGCATAGTTAAATATGATATTTTGGAAATGGAATAACAGTTCTAACATGAATTTTTGATATATTTTTTACCTTTAATAACAGCCTGTATCTATATCGTACGTCGCGTGCCACAACACATTACAGGAACGCGGTAAATATATCCCAACGAGTGAGAGCTCTTCTTAGAACCACGTACCCATATTCACAGCAATATGACCTAAATGCCCCGGGCGATACGGTTTATTATCCTAGTTAGCTTACTATGGATTCTATAACCTTCTGAGTCACGTCACTTAAGATACCAGTTGTTTTAATTTGTAATTTTTTTTCTACATATTTTTTGTTGGTTTTGTATGACTCATGTTTTTGGAAATATACGATGACACATTTATCGTAGCCTGTTTAGTACTACGGTTAAAAAGGCGACTGGTAGGTCTCAAGGGGCAGGAAGCTGTACATCTTGTTATACTTGATGAAATCAACATTATCAGTTACAGATTTAATATCCTGTGAAAGTTTTTTTTTATAGTTAATGGGTCGACATTTGACCGGTTTTTTTGTTTTGTTTTTTATACCACGACGATATTGCACACGGCCCACCTGATGGTAAGCGGTTACCGTGGCCTATGTACGCTTGCAACACTTGGGGCATTACATGCGTCTTGCTGACGCTTAAGAAACCTATTCACTCCCCTCTTGAAGAACCTCATGTTGTAGCCCACTGGGAAAACCACGGCAGGGAGTTCATTCCACAATCGGAGAGTCCGCTATCTCGCCTGGTGGTATGGTGCGGTCTACGATGGAGCACGTCGTCCCATAAGCAACCTATTCACTCGGGCCTTGAAGACACCCAGAAGTGCGAGAAATTCATCTTCTGTGTGAGTTTCTACATAAAATAATCTATCTGTAGGTTTGCTCACTAGAGGTAGAATTCAGATGTAAGCCCTATAGGTACAAAATGTATGAAAGTAATCTTTACTCAGCTATAGCAATTGGGTACTTTACTTAATCAAAATTAAATTATTTCGACTGTTCAATACAATAAAATATTAAAAAGTAATCACACTTTCATTAATTGATTTTATGACCAACTTCATTTTAGTATTTATCAAGCCAATTTTTAAGAAATGAGTAGGTATGCTGTTTGACGCTAATAAATCGTGACGTCACAATACACAATCTCGTACAAAATTCATAGAAAACTGTCGTTTTTGACAGTTGGACTAGAAAGAAAGAAAGAAAGAAAGAAAGAAAAATCATTTATTCGGCAATTACACGCACAGAAAACAAAGAATATAAAAAAATAAAAATACATCTACAGAATACATACAATACATACAGAATTTTGAATAAACAATAAAAAAAAAAATCTAATAAACAAAATAATAATATTAATTTTAATTTGCGCGTGCTAATGCCAAAAGGGCCTCCACCTCAGCATAAAGTTGGACGTTTGTGCCCAACGCTGGTTTTCAGGTGGCACCCTGCAGTGACTCACGGACGGCGGTGCCGCCCCTCAATGAAGACAAAAAATAAACATGCAGTTGTATAAATAATATAAATTTAGCTGAATATGTGTGTGTGTGTGTGTGTGTGTGTGAAAAATTGAGAATAGAATAACATATATAACCGATAGTACATGTATATACATACAACAAAATGTAAAAAAGCAATTATAAGAGTTAGTCTCTTTTGACGTTTACTCTTTTTTTTTTAATTAATTGGGGGTTATTTCACATTTTTGATTGTCAAACAAAGACAGTTTTAGTGACAACTCTGCTGAGCTCTGATTCATTCCGACGCGTACCCACAAAGAAACAGCCGCCGGCCACAGGACACCAAACTCCAGCATAGTTTACGAGTGGCGAAATGATCACAATTAAACTGTCAAACACCAAGCGGTCACCGGTGACCGCGACCTATTGTTCTTTAATTGTGTCTATAAAACCGGTACTCGACGAGTTAAAACACTCAACTTAATTACGAGAATTAAAATAATGGCGAGGTACATTAAAACAATGCTCACACGTTGAGCACCCAACCAACACGCAAAGACTTCCAAGTTGGCATATAAAAGTAAGTGTAATTTGAATAAATTGGAACAATAAACTGAAATTAGATAAAGGAATTGTCAATATTAATGTCGTTAAATTTAATTTGGGATGTCAAAATAAAAGTTTTTAATTTTAACCTAAACGTGTTTTTATTTTTCAGATTTCTAATTGGTGGTGGAATATTATTCCAGCACTTGGAAGCCGCGTAACGGAAGCTGCCTCGAAAAGCTGCAGTTCTATGCCGAGGAATAGCGAGCTGCTGAGCACACCGCCTACCCTCACGCTCCCGGTGACTGTTAACCCATTCAAACCTAGAGTACAGGTATGGAGGACACTTGTGTTTTATCACGTCGAACATTAGACAGGCGAGGTGGAGTTTCCGGCGTGATTTCATTTTTAATGCGTTATGTTTGTTCAAAAATGGTGTTACATGACTCCTTGGTGGAACACTGTAGCAAAATCGTGCGCAGGCATTCTGTACTCTTTGTATTAATCTCCCGGTGCGTGCTAAGAGCCTGGGGCCTATAACAGTATCTGCGTAGTTTAGTTTTGACAGAACCAAACTCTCCACCAACCGCTCACGCAGCTCCTCGCACAAGTAGGGTCGTATTTTATATAAAATTTTCAAACGGTAGAAGCAACTTCTTACACAATCAGAATAAACTGTTCAAACCTTAGACCTTCATCCATTACAAGGCCCAGGTTTCTCGCCTCACTTACTCTTTCTACATTTTGACCCTTAACATTAATGCTTACGGAAGTGCTCAGTGGAATTTTATCTAATAAGCCTGGGGTGCCAAAGATCATAAATTTGGTTTTGGCTGGGTTTAGTATTAAGGAATTTTTTTCCGACCATACAAATATACCCTCCAGATCTTTATTTATTTTTTTGGTGGCAGACTCATAGTCTTGAGGTTTAAATGACAAGTATATTTGAAGATCATCAGCGTATACATGGTATTGACAATGCTTAATTTCCTTTACCATGTCTGCGCTATATGTAATAAATAATGTGGGGCCTAAAATTGAGCCTTGAGGCACGCCCTTTATTAGGGGAGTCGTTTGTGACTTATTGATATTTCCCTTTTGATCTCGTAATTCGACGTACTGAGCACGATTGCTGAGGTAGCTGTCGAACCATCTCACAGTTGGAGTATCAAAGCCATAAAAAGCCAGTTTCGACAGCAGGAGCGTTAAATTTATGGCATCGAAAGCCCTGGAAAAGTCTAATAGCACCAAGATAGTACAGAAGCCCTTGTCCTGTGCAGACAGTATGTTGTCAGTGACATCAAGCAAAGCCGACGTTGTGCCACGACCCCTCCTGAAGCCTGATTGTAATTCAGGAAGAATGGCATTTGCCTAGGTCAGGTATTGTGTCAGTTGTGTGTTTACCACCCTCTCCAGAACCTTAGATAACAGGGGCAGAATGCTAATGGGTCTAAGATCAGTCACAACGGTAGGCGAGCATTTTTTTGGTATCGGGCGTACAATTGCCAGTTTCCAATAGTCAGGAAAGGTTGAGGTGGTGATTGATGTATTTATGATGTTTGTCAAGCATGTCAAGGTGTAGGGTAGTGTCATAATAAACATGTTCAGAGTAATACAATCATGCCCCTCGGCATTCGAAGTGAGACTTTTAATAACTTTAATAATATCAATGTCATCAACCGTTCGCAGTGCAAAAGTACTGTCAGCGAATCTGTGAAACTCATAATAACTCAAACTACTTATAGATGAGATCATGGTTCCTGGAACATTTAGAAAGTGGGTATTTATTTTATTCGGATCAGTAAAGTGCGACGGTAGTTCGGTATTACGATTTAGAGGCAACAAGGTTGTTTTTTATTATTCCAAAGGATTTTGGGATAATTAATTTTGTTATTTATATTTGTCCTAAAGTAAGCTACCTTCTCATAAAATAGAGATTTTCTTACGAGTGCTTTTAGGTCTTTGTAATATTTTTTTTTTGATTCTGACTTAGTTTCCATATAACTTGCATAGGCTTTGTTTCTCAAATTCATCATGAGTTTAAGGTTATCCGTAATCCATGGATACGATTTCTCTCTAATAACATGCGTCTTGAGAGGTGCGTGTTTGTCAAAAAGGTTAATTAGACATTGGTTTAACCTGTCCACCATGACGTTTATATTGCATGTCTGACCAGTTATATGCCAGTCGATAGATTGCAAGTCATCGTTAAACCTGTTAGGGCAAATTTTAGTTAAGCTCCTCTTGGTTACGGTTAGTGGCAGCGGCTTGTTCCTTCTAAAGTTAAACATCACTGCCACAAAAGCATGCGCCCCCAGCGCCTCGATTGGGTCTACCACATGGCCAATAACGCGAGCGTCCGTGCAGACAAGGTCAATGAGGGTCTCGGTAGTTTAGACTAGTTGGCAACTACCCAATTGGCGCGGTATTCACTAACAATATCTCATGACTATGAATGGTTCTATACGCAACAGGAACTCACGTACACGCGACTGGAGTGCGCGTACACGCGATGGGAGTACGCGTACTTACACGTGACAGGAGGACGCGTACACGCGATGGGAGTACGCGTACACGTGAGAGCAATTCACGTGCACGTGAGTACAAGTACGGGGAACTTTATGCGGTAACTTTTTCTTAGGATGTCATTAAATATTTTATGCCTGTCAAGTTGTTGCTTGTTTAAAATGTTTTTTTTTTTACTTCCATGACGTAGGTACATTAGTGACTCATAACTTCCGCGACATCCGTGGTTATTATTGATCTTGTTCTGACATTAAGTTGGTGTTAATAACAAAAGCTTTATAATGTACTAGCGCGCGGTTACACACGGTCTGCTCAGCTCCTATTGATTGCAGTGTGATGTTTATAGCCTATAGACTTCGATAAAAGCACTATCCAACACAAAAATAATTGTTCAAATCGGAGCAGTAGTTTCGGAGATTAAAGTGTTCAAACGAAGAGACACTTCAGTATAAGATAATGAACACATTTTTATCCTCTGGCAATGTTCAATAACTATAACTATTTTCTGATTCAATTCGTTGCGGGAACCAAGACAGTTATCACGCAATTCATGTCCCTGGGACGCGCCGGACTTCAGTGTTCCGGTGTTTACATGGTTGCATATACTGTAGATCCTAGCTTACAGAGTTGCAGCAGTTTTGGGAGGTTGTGGTAGGCTTGTCCCGATAAAAAAAAAACTATAACTGCATCTCCTTTCTTTTTAAGATAATGCTTAAGTTTTTCGAATTATTGTAAAATTGTATATTAAATTATTTTACTGCCTACCTATACTCTTCCAGGTGGCTTTCTTCATACTTCTAGCGTACTCCTCCTCCCTCTCCAGCTGCTGTATAGCTTCCTCCAAGTCCTTGTCGTCTGTTGTAGTGTTCCGAAGCCAGGCCAGTGCTGCACGAGCTTCCTACAAAGACCAGTCATGTAATGGGAGCGGTGAAAACTTCTATCGCCGTAAATTGGCCATGTAGGATGATTGTACTATAAATAAAATGGGACATAGGTAATGGTAGATAGAGGTAATGTAATTTTAAATTTATTACATTAGTGACTTGACTGAAAACTGAATGAGTGATCTAAGTTCTTAATATGAGTTCTTTTTACGTTTAAAGTAATTGTAATGAGTACTTCGTATTTGTATTCGGCAATGTATTCTGATTGGTTGGCTCATTGAACCCAGCCAATCAGAACACGGTCTCGGTAGTGGCCCGGAGGTTAAGACGCCCGCTTCTCATGTATGAGGGTCGAAACATCGAAACACTTTTTACGTGACGATATTGTGCAGTTATAAGTACTTTCTAAGATTATTTAAACACCACCACAAAGGTTAAAGGATCGTAAGAAAATCTGGACTTATAATTTCTAATCATAAGTTTGAAATTGCCAACCCGCAATGAGCTAGCGTGGTGATTAATGCTCAAACCTTCTCCGTGTGAGAGGAGGCTTTGCTCAGCACTAGACACTTATGCTACATATACACTCTCGCGCGAGTCGAGACGAGGCCGAGATACATTGACGTTATTATAGAAGAGTTGTAGTCCTTCTCGCATTATAAGACTGTAATGTACCTCAACCTCGTGTCCGCTCGCGCGAGAGTGTGAATGTAGCATTATAGGCTGTTGATGAAACGTAAAACAAACTTGTACTAAGGCATCTAATGCTTTCTCTCTCTAGCTGTGTCTGTGTGTGTGTGTGTATATGTATGTTTCAAATTATTACCTTAATCTTCCCTTGTTTGACCAGGAACACAGGAGTTTCAGGCATTGCAATGAAGGCGACAAGGAAGATAGCTGGTACGGCAGTGCAGAGCCATAATACTGCGTCAAATGACAGGAGATCTCCTGCCACGTAGACCACGAGGTAGCCCAGGTTCTGTGATAGGATGAATAAGGAGCCTAAAGCACCTCGGATGTTGTCTGATGCTATCTGTAAGAAGGTAAAGTAACGGATAACATACTATTGTGTAGCAGACAGAACATGAAAACAATTCTTTTGCAAACTGCGTTTAAAAAACCGAATTCAACACTCTCATTTTTTGAAGTTGGTTAATTAAACTGTCAAACACCAAGTCACCGGTCAAACACCGGTCACCGGTGACCGCAACCTATTGTTTATTGTCTTTAATTGTGTCTATAATGACGGTACTCAAAGAGTTAATATACTAAAACCTTCTCCTAAATGTAATAAACGACTGCCTCAAAGAGCTATCAGACCACCACAGATGGTGCTGGCTGATGCCATGTACTGAGCCGCAGAGGACTTAACGGGTTCGCCGGGGCTCCGGCTCGAAGGGCAGGAGTAGGAACGGGGTGGTTTTTAGTCAGTAAGACTCTGACGCTTCCTCCCACCACACCCGGGCGGGAGAAGTCATGGATGATTATCCCCCCTCAAAAAAAAAGCACGCAGTCTGGAATAGTACCCGTTATATGGCAATAGGCTCACCCCTATAACATGGGACTCATTACATAAATAGCGAAAAGTGGGTGTTATTTCTGTGTGCACCTCTGCCTACCCCTTCGGGGATAAAAGGCGTGATGTTATGTTATGTTATGATTACTTACGTCATAACAATTATAAGGTAAAAGTATGACGAGTTCTAACTTTCCTTGGACGTCATAACATACCTACAATAGAGGTATCTTTACCTCTTTGTGTCATAATGGTCTACAACTTAAATACAACACGGTAATGAAAGTTCCCGGATTTATCTACAATAACTACCTAAAATACCCACTATTTAAATGACACACAGTAACGCAAAATAATTGAAATTTGCTAAGTTTTCTCATTAATACAAATGATTCATTTCAGGTTAACAATTATTAATTAATGTTTATTTAATTCTAATTTACAATAATTGACGCAAAGGTTTTGATTGTGAATGAGAAAAAATACATGTTAAAAACCCCTAGTAAATTCATTTTACCAATCAGGTATCGCTCATAAAATGGATGAGGAATGCATTGCATTTTGCTTCATAAAAAATTATGAAGCAAACAGACGGATCATTTGATGGTAAGCAATCGGCGTCGCGCATGGACACCTGGAACACCAGAGGCGTTACAAGTGCGTTACCGGCCTTTTGGCGATTAGGAGTTTGAGGATCGTTGGGGATTCAGGGAAGGAGAGGGTAATTGGGCCTCCGGTAACCTCACTCACACGACGAAACACAACGCAAGCGTTGCTTCACGTCGGTTTTCTGTGAGGCCTTGGTATCACTCCGGTCGAGCTGGCCCATTCGTGCCGAAGCATGGCTCTCCCACACTTGTGACACATCCCATTAGTAGGTATCTGACGAAACATAGGTAGTATATATATTTACATATAACATGTAACATGGTCACTTAACGGTTTAATCCTCGCAAACTGTGGCGGCAAAAACTTACAAAAAGTTTTATTTTTTATTTATCAATCTTGCAGACTTTTTATTGGGTTCACAAAACTAAACAATCAAATATACTCTTAAAATACAGCATAGTAAAGTGTAGTTTTCTATACAGCCAAATTCCTACGACGCATCTTTTGACGAATGCATACAACCTACAGATTACAATAGGCCTACAAAACTACAAATGCATGCATCTTGTTTAGAAGCAATGAAAACCTCACACCTTATGTAAATCCGCCTATCGTCATTTGTAGATTGCATGCATTCGTCAAATGATGCGTCGTGGACAGTAAGCCTAAGATGTTTTTAGCTTAAGGCTAGATTTACTTACCTCTTTCAAATATAACGGTATGACGACGTAACAGCCTGCGCACGCGAGTCCGGCCACTGCTCGCGAGCTGATGAGCGCCCATGGACGGAGGGAGAATAGGGTGATGGTCCAACTTAACTGTGGGGCAAATAAGAGGTTTTTAGTATTAGTATTGATGCTGGTTCTTTGCTGACGTAAGTAATAATCTGGCTATGCAGAAAATGGGGTATAATTTTGAAACCGTACATTTTCGCTGAACATAGTACTGGTATATTGGGTTGTTTAGGTAGGTATTGGTCCCAGCTATCACCCCTTACAGTATGGTGCACTATTTACTGGACACCCTGTATACGTTTGTAGGGAAAAACATAATGAAGATTGAAAAAGAGTAACCTATTGAGTTTCTTGCTCGTTCTTCTCCATAGGAATCTACGCCTTGGAATGACCATCTAGCTTCACTTATAAATTTTTGTTGTTTGACGTTCAAAAGTGCCATCCTGGTCTAATTGAAATAAATGATTTTCACTTTGACTTTGAAGAGGTTGTTAGTCCGGATTAGTCCTGATATTGTAGCAAGCTGGTTTTGTCAACAAACCTAACCTAAGCATTACTTCTATCGGAACGAATACTAGCAATCTCTTTGCAATGAACAAGTCTCTTGTTGAACCTATATTTCTTTGGATTTTCGTCCCAAATATACCGAATGATATCGACTGATGGACCATGAACACCTATTTATCTACTCCAACAAAACAGCAGTTAACAAAAAAAAAATAACGGGTCTTTAAACGTTTTTTTGGATTTTCGTCTCAAAATATATACCGAACTAGCTTTTACCCGCGGCTTCGCTCGCGTCACAAAAGGATAAAAAGTAGCCTACGTGACATATACCAATACATACAGCGCCATCTATACCAATACTTTTGTTTTCCCTAGGGAATATCAATTATCGGGGATATTTTTCCGGGATAAAAAGTACCCTATTATTTAATCCGAACTTCTAACTTTACGTCTGCGAAAATTCAAAGCAGTCGGTTTAGTAGTTACGGCGTGAAAGTGGAACAAACAAACAAACTCACTTTTCGATTTATAATATTAGTAAGGATTATACCGAATGGTGGAATACCCATTCATCTACTCAAACAAAACACCAATTAACAAAAACAAAAATGAATTTTATCAGTATCCTGGATCACGATTAATTGGTGGTGGTATCATAGTAGTTGAGTCATAAATCTAACCTAAAAGAGATCTGTATCAATGAGCTGCAATTGACCTGAGTAACTGCAAGTAAACAATGTCTTCATAATATCTCTGTAGGAACCGACAGCACTGACATCAGTCAGCTAATATCTGGTGCAATTGGTTTGGACCGCTTTTGTGGTATGATTGGTTTGTGAGTTATGAACATGGTGTTATCTATGTATATGAGTAGTGGGACTAGAATGCGGTTCGAATTTTTGTTCAATATCTTAGACAACCATTAAGGTCGTGATGAAGAAGAAAAATATGTGTGGCATACTATTTAGTTAGCATCAGTGAATCAAGTTTTAAACTCTTAAAAGCTAATTACTTTATCTATGCAAACATCTGTGTCAAATAATGTTATGAAAGTGAGAAGTGAGTAAGCATACAGATAATTGGGTTTTCTAAAGTATTGTCCTAGTGCTATTTTTAAAAACCAAACAGTGTTTAGATGCATCATGCATAGATTAGACATAATAAAGAAGTTTTTCATATTTCTGTGGTGTCATGTCTTAGCTTCACTTTATACTCCTGAACCAAAAACGTAAACAGATCACAACGATACGATAACTATTTCTTATCAGTTGTACCGTAAGCTTATTAGGGACGACAAAGAAAAAGAAAAAGATCAGATCTCAAAGAGTTATAAAGAACTTACCACAAGCATTAACGCAGTCAGAAGAGTAGTGATCTTCCTGCCCCATCGGTCAGCAAGGTCTCCGACCATGAAACCGCAGAAGATAGGGGGCATAAATGTAATAGCTGCCATCCACGATATGGTTTCGTCGCTTATTGGCTCTGGGGCTGGTCCTGATGGTGACTGCAGGATTGGAGTCATTGGAGACTGCCAGCCCATCAGCATACCGAAGTTTAAAGCTGGGATTGTGACTGCAACAAATAGAGATTGGTTTTTAGTTAGTTAGGAAAGATAAAAGACTGAATAAAATGGCGAAGTATATTTGCAAGGGGTTTCGCGGTCCAAAAGAAGATTTAAAAGTTTTATTAATAAGAAATGTGACTTTTTTTGAGAGGGAGGTAAATAAAAAAAGGTACAAAATCAGACGTCAACAATTATAGGCCAATAGCGTTAACTCCAATATTATCAAAAATATTCGAAAAGATAATGTACAAGAGATTGCTTAAATACTTGGATAGATTTGAAATTTTAGTTCCGCAACAATATGGATTTAGACAGAATAAATCGACTACCATGGCAATATTTACCTTAGTAAAAAACATAATAGAAAATATTAATACAAAAAAACCATCCTGTGCCTTATTCCTAGATTTAAGTAAAGCATTTGACCTCGTTGATCATATCAGACTTATAGAGAAACTTGAAAAATATGGTGTTAGAGGCCCTGCAAAAAAATGGTTTCAGTCGTATCTAAGTAACAGACAACAGATAACAAGGGTAGCTAAACTTAGTAAAGTAACAAATACTATTGAAGATTTTGATTCTGTTCCACTTACTAATGGCTGTGGCGTGCCTCAAGGTAGTATCCTGGGCCGCTACTATTTCTTGTGTACATTAATGACCTACCACAGTCAATAAGTCATCAGTGTGTTCTCTTTGCTGACGATACTACTATTATCATAAAGAGTAATGAACCCCAAAATTTGAGTATTCAGGTCAACAAAGCATTAGGTGAAATTATGAAATGGCTAGATACTAATAAGTTAAAAATAAACATCCTTAAAACTAATGTAATCTATTTTAAAACATGGAAAAGTAAGCCCGTACAAATTGATGTATCATATAATAATAATGTTATAGAACAAATACATTGCTCTAAATTCCTGGGTAAAACAGTAGATGAAAATATTACTTGGAAAACTCATATTGCAAATGTATGTGTAAAAATCAATAAATTTGTCTTTGCTTTGAGAAAAATTACATGTATAACATCCATGCAAACTGCCTTAATGGTATAACCATGCATACGTTTGCTCAGTTATCCGCTACGGTATCATTGTATGGGGAAACTCTTCGGATATATCACGAGTGTTCATTGTCCAGAAGAAGTGTGTTCGTGCAATGTTTAATGTTGACTGGTGTGATTCATGTAGACCCGCATTCCAATCAAATAGCCTCTTAACGGTTCCCTGTATTTTATTTACGAGATTTCTAAATTTGTGAAAAATAATCCTCAATTTTTTGTGTCTAACAATAATGTAAATAAAAGAAAAGCTACTCATCTAGAATTTCAGTTACCGGTTCCTAGATTAGAGTTATTTAGACGAAGCTGTATTTACATGGGTCCCTTAATATATAACTCTTTACCAAAAACTATCTCCGGACTACCTTCAAATAAATTTAGTGTAATGCTAAGAAAATGGTTATGTCAGCAATGTTTTTACTCAGTTGACGAATTTCTAGCAAAAAACCCATGTAAATTCTACAATTGTGAGCGATCTGTGAGGTATAGACTGTAAACTTATAATTTAGATAAATTGTTAAATGTACTATTTCTGTGATAAGTATTTGAACTGTATAAAGATTTGCATGTCGCTAAGCGGCAAGATGTATATGGCACATTGACTATGTTATTATTATCACCATTATGTACCTACATTTTATGCAAATAAAGATTCTATTCTATTCTATCAAGAGACTCCTTCCTTCCTGGGTGAGACGAGAGGAAGTGTCAGTCTTTTACTGACTACAAACCAGCCTGTTCTTACTCCTGCTTCTGGTTAGAACCCTGATGTAACTGGAAGAGGATCTCCTCTTCCAGTTACCATATCTATGGTAAAGCATCAATGACTTATGGAAGTCGACCAGTTGGTGAAGCCACGAGGCAGTAACTAGTATACAGTATGCATGCATGTCCAATCAGCTGACCACGTGATAAAGTTAATTATTGAAATCAGTTTAAGATTGACGGAAAACCTGTCAAGATTACTAAGTACATGCTCTATTGCAAATGATTTATTGACCATAATGATCGGAAACCGGTTTTATATAGATCTTAACTAGATTTCTTACATACGTCCATATCTATATTCTATATACATATAATAAAATTGTACTAAAGTGAAAACTGTTCATCGAATATTTGTTTTAAAAGAATGCTTTAGGCGTTATCTATAGTCGATACCGAAACCAAAAATATGGTTTTTAGAATTTTTGTCTGTTTGTCTGTATATATGTCCGTGATGAACTCAAAAAGTGCTGAGAGGATTTACTTAAAATTTTGCATGAATATTACTAACAGGTCGGGTCAACATATTATCAATGCTATCAACTACGGGGGAGGAGTTGTGATTCCACACGGACGAAGTCGCGGCCTCAGCTAGTTTATACATAAATACATTTCCTATGAATTGTATTGATTTATGAAATAAAACATTATATATACTGTGAGCTGGTATTTATTTTAATTGCGGACTAGATAATGGTGTTTTGTAATTATTATGATTGATATTAACATCTTAATTTCTTATGTAATCCTAGTCAATGGCTTGTTTTCACATATTTTCTTCTCCTCTTATAATATCTTCTGATTTATTTTGTTGTAGTATTTATTATGTAAGTATTCTTTGTTATAAAAACATTATTCTTTGTTTTAAATACAAAGAATACCTATACAGGCCGATTTGGAAGACCTTTTTTTAAAGGGGGGAAAATCATCGAATGACTGCTCCCGCCTGGGTGAGGTGGGAGGGAGTGTCAGACTCTTACTGACTAAAACCACCCCGTTCCTTCTCCAGCACGTCGAGCCGGAGCCCCGGTAACCCGTTAGGTTCTCCGCGACTCCGAATCGAATTTGGAAGACCTAGGGGGCGCTTTAGGTTCAGCTGTAGACGTCTTGTGGCTAATATGATGATAATGATTAAACATTCACTACAAACGACCACCACGTTCTTAAAAGAACGTGGTGGTCGTTATTTATCCGGTAAATTAAATCTTAGAGAAATCAAATTAGGTACGCTAATAATTTCACATGTATATATTGGAAATGCAAGTCAAATGTTGTAATGTGGAAATTATATTTATTATTTATATGATTGTATAATGCACGGATAATTCTCTTAAGACTTTGACTGTCAATAAAAAACTGTTGAAGGTAAATCCTCCGCTAACGCCGGTCACCGGTGACCCCCATGGCGTTTAACGTGTCGTAAACAATAACGCCTTTTATCGTCGAAGGCGTAGGCAGAGGTGCACATTGCGGCACTGCCACTGTACAATGTAACACCCACTTTTCACTAATTATGTTACGAGTCCCATGTATTAGGGGGTGAGCCTATTGCCATATACCACGCACAATTCCAGACTCCGTACTAATAAAAACCCAATAATACTTTGCCTTACCCGGCAATCAAACCAGCAACCCCCTGCACAGCAGTCGCACTTGCGACCACTCGGCCACCGAGGCTATTTTATTATATTATAATGTGGGAATTATAATATAATTATATGTATAATTCACGGATAATTCTCTAAACTCATAAATTAGAAATATAATTGTTTGTATATATAAATTATTTATGCATGTAGATTGTTTCTGTGATCACAGGTGCGACGGTAAGAAACGTGTGCATTTATAGACAGCTTATCAAGCTACCCTGAGTTATTATTTTCAACTTTATCGAGTTGTGTTACAGTTGAAAATGTAATGGAGGGAGCTGACGGTTTGGGTGAACTCGATGTGCTGCTGAACATCGGCATGATTGAACTGATTTAAATCATAATATTAATGACTAATTTCTGCTTAGCTAATTTATGTATTCGCACCGCACATTTGCACATTTATGGTTTTGCATAGGTGCTATTTCCCTGACTTTTTTGGTTGATTTATGGAATTTCTATTATATACAAACAACAAGATAATTTTACCCAGTAGTTTAGAAGTTATAGGTACTCATACAAACATTTATTACGATCTTATTTCTTGTATATAACAACTAGCTTCTGCCCGCGACTTCGTACGCGCAATCCCGATATTTCCCGTTCCCGTTCTTGATTTTCGGTAAAAAGTAAAAAAAAGAATTGGGTAAAAAGTATCCTATGTCCGTCTCCTGGTTCTAAGCTACCTCCCCACTAATTTTCATCCAAATCGATTTAGCCATTCTTGAGTTATAAATAGTGTAACTAACACGACTTTCTTTTATATATATAGATATCGGGTAATCGACGCACCCAATATTATCGACGAATACCTTCGTAGGTACTTAAATTAAAGACTTGTATTTTTGTTTCCTTTTTATAATGTCTTGCAATATTTTTTACTAGCTTTTACTTTTGGCTTCGCTCGCGTCACAAAAGGATAAAAAGTAGCCTATGTGACATATACCAATACACAGAGCGCCATCTATACCAATACTTTTGTTTTCCCTCGGGAATATCAAATTTACAAAGGTTAAAAAGTACCCTATTATTTAATCCGGCCTTCTAACTTTATGTCTGCAAAAATTCAAAGCAATCGGTTTAGTAGTTACCGCGTGAAAGTGGAACAAACAAACAAACAAACTCACTTTCCGATTTATAATATTAGTAAGGATTGCTTGTTTGTTATACCTTTATGATTATTTATTAACATTATCACTAGAGTGTAAGTAGTTATACCTATCTATCGGAAGAAATCCGTTCAACCTCGCTAGGACCTGTTTGTACTAGCCTCTAATTGATATCAATCAACGTATACACCACTAGGCAATCTATTTTTGACGTGACAACGTCTTATAAATTGGTTTGCCGGGTAACACTTCAAGAAACTGCGTTACGCTCCGCTCACGTTATGCGCTCACAATGAGAGCGAGTGAGAGGCACGCGTCCCTTCCACTCGGGCATGGTTAGCCCGCCTAAGAGCGAGAGAGACAGACATAAATTACCACTCAAAGTCGTTGTCACGTAAAACTTTCGCCCGTATACCGACTTTACAGGCAACCAATTTTTTTTTTCTTGTTTACACCAATAGGATTTTCTCCTGTGTCGTGGGTGCGTTTACAAACATCCTGCAAATACACACACATATGACACCCAGGCCCGAAACAACAATTTTATTTGTGGATTACACTAAGTGTTGGTAGCAAAACGATGCATGGCAGCCGATTGCCCAGCCACCGCACCAACCGTGAAGTCATGATTGATACACCTAAAATATCGATATTGTTTGTCGTGTGGTTCCCTCTACCGTAACGGTATAGTGAAATACATTTGTACTCTTAATATTATTTTGGGCACAGTACAGTAATACTTCCTGGGTGTCATAAGAAGTACATACCTACATTAAAAACTTCAGAACAATATAAAAATTCTCATGTAGGTGTATTATAATTATTTTACCACATTTATATTGTTCAAAGTTTTGATAAACTTATGACGCTGGACTAATGATTGAAATTCTTGGACTAGGTACAACGGGAAATTGAAAAACCAATAAAAAACTAGTAGAGCTTTTCTCAGTATATTCACGTGAGATACCCGCGATTTTTAGTTAATATAATTTTTATTGTATAAAGAAAAAAACATTTTTAAAAGTAGAACTTCATCTTAAGTGTTTTCAATTATAAAAATGGGTTTTTATCAGCAGCTTTAAAGTGTAATTTATCACGTTAATGAGAAGTTGGCCTGTCTCTATCCACTCTCTGTTAAATATGCAGCTATAGGACTTAGGGCTATACGGCTATACGGGAGAAACGCCCGGTTTTTCCGTCACCTTCGGGAGGAGAAGGGGTAGTGATTTAGTAAGACCAATGTATTCTACTTTGCCAATATCGCATTTATAATTTACTAGCTTTTACCCGCGGCTTCGCTCGCGTCACAAAAGGATAAAAAGTAGCTTATGTGACATATACCAATACATACAGCCACATCTATACCAATACTTTTGTTTTCCCTCGGAAATATCAAATTTTTCCGGGATAAAAAGTACCCTATTATTTAATCCGGACTTCTAACTTTACGTCTGCAAAAATTCAAACCAATCGGTTTAGTAGTTACGGCGTGAAAGCGGAACAAACAAACAAACAAACAAACTCACTTTCCGATTTATAATATTAGTAAGGATTTAGGAAGAAAATATCGTGGTGGCCCTGAGGTTTAAGACGCCCGTTTCTCATGAATGAGGGTGCGGGTTCGAAACCTTTCAACGGCTAGTACCAATGTGACTTTTTCCGAGTTATATGTACTTTCTAAGATTATTTAGACAGCACTGACAAACGGTGAAGGAAAACATCGTGAGGAAACCTGGACTTATAATTTCTAATTATAAGTTTGGAATCGCCAAACCGCATTGAGCAAGCGTGGTGATTAGTGCTCAAACCTTCTCCGTGTGAGAAGAGGCTTTGCTCAGCAGTGGGCATTTAATGGCTATTGATGATGATGATGATAACTAAGCAAGGATGGTAGGACATCTGTTCTCAAAGATTTCTCTACACAGTATGCTATATTATTAGGAAATGTCAATATGAATTCACAACACGTCTGTCAAGCGCGAACCGTACTTTATATTCAATGTCCGAACAACACGACAGACTAACTCGATTTGATTGTATACAACTGATGAATTTATGTTTTAGGCAAATCAATTGTTTATCAATTTGGGCAGGTAATAAATTTGTTCTGGTAAGTAGATTTTTAGTTTCTTTTTTGTAAAGGTTCGGCTCTATAGCTAATGATGCAAAAATACATAATTATGTTCTCATTTATTGTGGTTATTATTATTTTTTATGGGGTAAGCCGGTACACGAGCAGACGGATCACCTTGTGGTAAGCAATCGGCAACGTTGTTTCACGTCGGTCTTCTGTGAGGCCGTGGTATCACTCCGGTCGAGCCGGCCCATTCATGTCGAAGCATGGCTCTCCCACACTTAAAAATATGTTAGGTATTCTGGGCTACATCATTGAGATTTGACTGAGACAGAGTGTGAAATTGTTGAATTTAACATAACACCACGCCTTTTACCCCCGAAGGTGCACATTATGCCACTGTACTTACAATGTAACACACACTCTTCACTATTTATGTTATGAGTCCCATGTAATAGAGGGTGAGCCTATTGCCATATACTGCGCAGAAATGCACTTAAAATTTAATCATTTTTGGTAACATACAATGGTATTGTGAGAAGAGGCTTTTCTCAGCAGTGGGCATTATAGGCAGTTGATGATGACGGTGGCATTATAAGAACATGGTATTCTCAAGGTGACCATTTCGAATCGTGTGCCAATTATCCTTTTTAGTCTCATTTAATGATTCAATGCAAATGTTAGTACCGACAATACAATGTTTGGATCACGTTGAAACCTATCGTTAAATTTTATTGATCTTTTATCAATAGATGTAGGTACAGACACCAGCTTATCAAGTTACCCTTTTCTGACAAATATATTTAATAGATTTTCAGCTTAAAAGTTCAAGTTGTTAGGTTGAAAATTGAAAGTTTAGGTCTGTGCTGTAATAAGAGAGATAATTGCGTTGTACGCGCATATATGGAGAGTAAAATATTTCTTTTGTTCCGATGATAGGTGCCTTTTTTGGTACAATGGATATAAGTGACATACATATTCGTAAGTCGTTATTGATTCTTGGGTCATGATCAAAGATTGATACTTTTCTTTTTTTTATAGCATAAGCTGGTAAACGAGCAGACGGATCACCTGGTGGTAAGCAATCGGCGCCGCCCGTTACAAGTGCGTTACCGGCCTTTTGAGAATTGGGAATTTGAGGATTGTGAGGATTTGGGGATTCCATGCTTTGGCACGAATGGGCCGGCTCGACCGGAGTGATACTACGGTCTCACAGATAATCGACGTGAAACAACGCTTGCGTTATATTTCGTCGTGCGAGTGAGGTTACCGGAGGCCCAATTACCCCCCCCCCCTCCCCCTCGTCTCTAATCTGAATCCCCAACAATCCTCAAATTCCTAATGCACTTTTAAAGTCTCTGGTCGTGTGGGGGTGTTCCAGGTGTCCATGATCCGTCTGCCCGTTTACCGGCATGTCCCAAAAAAACATAATTTTGGCACGTCCCCTTTCCCATTGGTCCCAAAAGTTGGTCATTGGCCGCAAACATTTGCGCCATTTAGACAGTAATTTTAGCGGGTCCATGTTGAACTTGTTTGACCCCAACGATGTCACCGTATGCCTGTTTACAGAGAACTCGTTCTAAGCTTTCAAGAGAGCAACATTGACTCATGCGCAGGTTTTTGCACCACTTTGTATGCAGTCGTTAGTTGAGAGATAATTGTATGACGGTGGATAATTATACCTAATGTTAAGTAAATATAAGCGATATTCATATATATACGTATTGTGGTGTGGATAAAAATTATGTGTTATCTATTTCTTAGTGGTTCAGATCAGGTAACAATTATGTATCGTGTTTTTTTTTCTTTATGTATCTAGGTCCACGCTTGCCAGTTTACATGACCCATAATTATTTTTGCATATGAGAGAACTATATAGAGGGTTATCTTAGGATAGTGCTATGAGCCTAATGGCTTTGAATAGCCAAACAAGATAACAAAAACTCAGCGTATGAAGTTTTACAGTTTATTGGCCCCAAATGGAAAGTGATGAAGTGAAGTGGCTCATGGAACCAATTGACTGGAGAGGTTGAAAGGGACTGGCAGATGGGATTATTTATTCCTTTAGGGAACAGTGAGTAGAGTTCCCTAAGATTTGTATCGTCATGTTGATTTGGTAGTCGATCGTCCATACGCGTCATCTGACTTCTGTCATTGGTCAGAAGTCATGTGTCGCTAAACTACTGGCATTAATACATATATCACAATTTACGTCAACACCTTAAACTGAGTATTAGGTACATTCTCTTAGGGCCGATTTTTCCGATGCTAGTTAATTTTTTATGTGGGGATAATCATCGAATGACTTCTCCCGCCTGGGTGAGGCGGACTCTTACTGACTAAAAACCACCCCGTTCCTTCTCCTGCACTTCGAGCCGGAGCCCCAGCAACCCGTTAGGTTCTCCGCGAATAGCCAACTAGGCTAGCATAAGCTAGTAGCTAAAATATCATTTTGGCTTAAAACAAAAGGCGTACGTGTATGGAAACTACTCGATTTTTTTAGCGGTATCGTGTTTAGTATTCACACGAATTCTAATTATCTTATCAAATACATAGTAACATTATAATTTTAAACTTATCAAACTATTCCGACTTTTTGGTTCATTTCTTTCGCCGTACAAACTTAATGAATCATTTTATCTACGAGTCAAAAGTCAGATGTGAACGTCAGTCAGATTCTAACGTCATAATATATTAGTATGTTGCGTCATAATATTATTATTTATGTTAATTATTACTATTAAATATGTATCTACGTGCATTACTGTACTGTGGGTAGAGTACACGGCCACACATCAATCTATGCAAAACCAGTTTATCCTGGTGTCGCGTCGCATCGTCTTTCCACACATCTAACGTTCAGTTTATACTGGTTATGTAAAGCTCGATGTGTAGCCGTGTGTACAATGATAATCTAAAAAGGTTTTAAGGTTTAGGGCCTGCTTCAGAATGTCTGAATAGCCGCAATGAGCCAGATTTATAATATAGAACGTTATTTGTATGAACTATTCATATAAGTTTACTAGCTACTTGCGCGCGGTTTTACCCGCTCTTCTCGGCTCCTATTGGTCGTAGCGAGATGTTTTATAGCCTATAGCCTTCCTCGATAAATGGACTATCCAACACAAAAATAATTATTCAATTCGAATCAGTACTTTCGGAGATTAGCGCGTTCAAACAAACGAACAAAAAAAAAACTCTTCAGCTTTATAATATTAGTATAAATTAGGAATTTGTACGAAGGTAGTGAATCAGGCGCTAAGAATTTTGAATTTGTATCTTATGAAGAGGAAGTATAAGTGCATTTTCTCTTGCGTTATTGCTTTATTGATGGAGTGGGCCTCAGTAAATGCAACTTCCAAATATGAGTTCTCCGGTTTGTTTTGGGTCTAGCAAAGAACTATGGGTAGGTTTCGCGACTTAGGAAGAGCCCCTCTATGCTCGAAACTAGTAGAGCTTTTCTCGGTACATTCACGTGAGTAACCCGCGATTTTTTAATTAATTTAGGATGTCTCACGATAGTTATGATAAAAAAAACAAGAACTATTGGGTTTCCGATTCTCTGAATTGTGAACACAGGGACACCGAGTTTGGAAACGTGCCCAGTAACCCAGTGTATGCTAGTATACTCATATTGTACCTGTTACGTTGGTATTATTATACGTTTATTTTTGTATTATAACTTTAGTGAGACATACTAAATATTTTCGGCATACTCGCGTAATTATTTGACGAGGAACTCGACTAGTTTCAAGCCATGCTAGAGAAGTCAGAAGCGCGACAGTCGCCGCGTCGCGGGTCGCGAAATTCTGCTCATGAATATGAGCCTCTAGCATGGCTTGAAATTAGTCGAGTTCCTTGTCAAATAATTACGTGAGTAAGCTGAAAACATAATAATATATACATTTATTTTGTAACTTTAAAGACAATTGGCCGTTACACGAAACTACAATTCTGCCATCCTTTTTGAAAAAAGAACTGTGGCTATAAAATTTTTATTCGTTAAGGAAACAAAACCAATGTTATCAGAACCATAAATTTTAATGAACTTGCGATAGTTAAACGTTCTATTAAGGTTTAATTCCTCAATACTGCGCTTGCGCATTAATAGGCGATGGTTACATAACGTCACGTGTGTAGGGCATGATGAGAGAGAAAGTTTGTGTGTTCATATCTCAAGAATTGCTGATCTAATTTGAATGGTACTCTGTTTATTGGATAGTTCAACGTTGTATAAGGTCAATACTAATTCAGATTAATGTAAATAGATTTTTTTATTGAGATGTTAAATACTAAGCTATTATACGATTAAGAGTCCCGTTGTGACTCGAAATTAGTCGAACTAACTTGAAAAATAAGCTATTCTAGTTATTTTTTTTGTACTTGTTTATTATTTTACTTCTGTGATTTAGGCATGTCACATGATAGGATGAATATAAAAATAATAAAACTTGTTATTCGAGTCTCCAATATGATTATCGGCGATAACAAATCGTTTGAAATAAAATATGTTTGTAAACAAATAAGAATTCAATAAGTGTAACTAAATATAGGTATGTGAATCCATTCATAGCGGCTCCATACAAAATCAAATTAAATCAGCCACATAGTCACAGTTATGCAAGTATCGAGGTATTTTTTATTTAAAAAAACGTTGCCCCACACTAGGATTTTCTCCTGTGTCGTAGGTGCGTTTACAAACATACAAGTTCACATACACATGACGCCCAGACTCGGAACCACAATTTGTGGATCACACAAAGAGTTGATCCGTGCGGGAATCGAACCCGCGACACGTTGCGTGGTTGCCCATCTACCGCACTAACCGTGTTGTCGTTTTTTGACTTTACTGGAAGGTACATATTAGTGAGTTATTTTAAAGTACTTCGGAACTATTCGCAGATTTATTAGTAGGTAATTATTTACTATGTTTAGAGAAAATTAATAGTCATTAATTTGATATTTATGTTGTCGTTTTGTGCAATAACCAGCAGATCTTCAATTTGTTTAATTTATTCATTGGATTTTCGACTTTATGTCAATATAATACGGTTAGACTGTAGGCTACGCGACATCGCCGCGACCGCGCACGCTGCTTATGAGGAAGCCCCTCTGTGGCTCGAAACTAGTAAAGCTTTTCTCAGTATATACACGTGAGTAACCCGGGATTTTTAATTCATTTAGTATGTCTTACGATAATTATTATAAAACTAGCTGTTGCCCGCGACTTCGTCCGCGTAGATTAATGACTTTTGACAGAATTAACCAGAATCAATTCAGTGCCCAAGTAAGATTTACTTATTTTGAAATGATTTATCGTAGTTTCAATAAATAAATAATCCCGCAGGGATCTTACCAGTACAGTGCCCGATCACGTAAGGTTTGAGTAATAAAAACTATTCTATCGACTATTGTTGTACCGAATCTCTCTAGAATAAGTTCAGTGGTTAAGAGTTAGAGAGTCCTGGGGCATTGACGCATAGTTCCCGTTCTCGTGAGACATCTGTGAAAAAATTATCATACGTTACCCAGGTCCCAAATCATCGTTTTACTGAATGTAATTTAAAAAGATTCAATGATTCTAAATTCAATGGCTAAGAAGATTTATACAAACTCTCATTCCCTATTTTATCCCCTTAGGGGTGGAATTTATCAAAATCCTTTCTAAGGAGATACCTATGTCATAGCAACTTTATGCATGCAAAGTCTCAGCCCGATCAATTTAAAACTGGCAAAGTATCATACAAACTTTCACCCCCTATTTTACCCACTTTGGGGTGAGAATGTTCAAAAACCTTTCTAAAGGGACGTTTAAGTCATAATATCCATCTGCACGCCGAATTTCAACCCGATCGGTTTAAAACTGACAAAGCTTCATACAAACGTTCATCCCCTACATTACCCCATTGGAGGTGGAAATAATCAAAATCCTTACTTGGGGATGCCTACGTCATAACATCTACCTGCATGCCGAATTTCATCTGCATCGGTGTAAAACTGACAAAGCTTCATATACACTTTCACCCCCTATTTTACCCCCTTAGGGGTGGAAATGATCAAAATCCTTTCTTAGCGGATGCCTATGTGATAACATCTATCTGCATGTCAAATTTCAAACCGACCGATTTAAAACTGACAATGTCTCATATAAACTTTCATCCCCTATTTTACCCCCTTGGGGGTGGAAATTATCAAAATCCTTTCAAAGCGGATGCTTAAGTCATAACATCTATCTGCATGCCAAATTTAACCCGATCGGTTTAAAACTGACAAAGTCTCATACAACCTTTCATCCCCTATTTTACCCCCTTGGGGGTGGAAATTATCAAAATCCTTTCACAGCTGATGCTTACGTCATAACATCTATCTGCATGCCAAATTACAACCCGATCGGTTTAAAACTGACAAAGTCTCATACAAACTTTCATCCCCTATTTTACCCCCTTGGGGGTGGAAATTATCAAAATCCTTTCACAGTGAATGCTTACGTCATAACATCTATCTGCATGCCAAATTTCAACCCGATCAGTTAAAATCTGACAAAGTTTCATACAAACTTTCATCCCCTTTTTTACCCCCTTGGGGGTGGAAATTATCAAAATCCTTTCTTAGCGGATGCCTACGTCATAACATCTATCTGTATTCCAAATTTTAGCCCAATCTGTCCAGCGGTTTGGGCTGTGCGTTGATAGATCACTATGTCAGTCAGTCAGTCAGTCAATCACCTTTGAATTTTATATATATAGATACAATATCTATATCTATACATATATAAAAGAAAGTCGTGTTAGTTACACTATTTATAACTCAAGAATAGCTAAATCGATTTGGATGAAAATTGGTGGGGAGGTAGCTTAGAACCAGGAGACGGACATAGGATACTTTTTACCCAATTCTTTTATTTTACTTTTTACCGAAAATCAAGAACGGGAACGGGAAATATCGGGATTGCGCGTACGAAGTCGCGGGCAGAAGCTAGTATGTTGTAATAATATGTTGAAGAAATAATAGAGAAAGACAGAAAACTATACGTTGGCTGGCCATCGTACAAAATAAACACCAAAATTAATATATAGGTACATACATTCCATAACTATTCATTTTATAATGCAACAATGTCTATGTGTAATACCTATATATTGAAGTAGGTATATTCGTATGTATGTATGATCGGAATGTGCCGAGTAAAGCAAATTATAAAGTTGTTATTGCCGTGTCTATGACAAAAACAGCTGATGGTGTTTTTCTTTGATATCATTTTAAAATTGGTAATACATAGAATAGAAGTGATATCAATCAATAGGTTTGACTTAAATATTTCAAAACCTTAATTATTATTTTTTTCGGCTTACTCACGTAATTATTTGACGACGAAGTCACCTAGTAAAATCTCAATAATCGCACGGAGTCTGGAATTGTGCCCGGTATAAGGCAATAGGCTCACCCCCTATTACATGGGACTCATAACATAAAAGTGAAAAGTGGGCGCCACATTGTACAGTGGCTTTAAGTGCCGTAATGTGCACCTCTGCCTATCCCTTTGGGGATAAAAAGGCGTAATGTTATGTTATGAGTAGACGGATCACCTGATGGTAAGCAATCGGCGTCGCCCATGGACACCTGGAACACCAGAGGCATTACAAGTGCGTTACCGGCCTTTTGAGAATTAGGAGTTTAAGAATCGTTGGGGATTCACCTGACCTCGCGAGCAAAGCTGCAGGTTATAGTTAATTATGTTTATATTAGGTATCTGTGGCAAGCTGGCCATTTATGTTCTTCTTTTGTTTATGAAATATATGCAGTGTTCTTATTTTTAATTCTCACGTATAATAATTATTGCATTATATTTTGAAAATATATAACAGTAGTAAACCTAGGCCCTTTGTCTTACTACGTTACTGACCTCATTGGTAAAATCCTTCATATAACCGGATATTGCCGTCACAATAAAGGTATATACGTGAAGGAAAGGACACGGTGGAACACACGGTGGGAGAATGCCCTTCGTGGGCTGAGCACCGCCGTGTCCTCAGGGAAGTGATCGGCGATGGCGACCTCTCGCGTCCGGGCCTAGTGCAGGCCATGATGCGGAGCGAGGGGGATTGGGATGCCGTCTCCTCCTTTTGCGAAGCAGTCATGCTAGCTAAGGAGGAGGCGGGACGCGTGAGGCAGCTAAGCGCTGCCTCCTCGCAACCCAGCCATCGTGAAGGACACACCGGGCGTCGGGGATCGCGGGACGATCTCCGGCCACCGTAAGCGCGGGCCTGCGGACGGCGAGCATGGGTGGCTCCCCGTCCGACCAGAAACAGACCCGAGCGTACGGCGCGTCGCGTTCCGCGCGCGCCTCAAAGAGCCATCAGACCACCACAGATGGGGTCCAATAGGGCCGATGCCGATTCGGAGTCGCGGAGAACCTAACGGGTAACCGGGGCTCCGGCTCGACGTGCAGGAGAAGGAACGGGGTGGTTTTTAGTCAGTAAGAGTCTGACACTCCCTCCCGCCTCACCCAGGCGGGGGCAGTCATTCGATGATTTTCCCCCCTTAAAAAAAAAAAAAAAAAAAAATACGTGAAGGAAGGAAATATGACAGAAAATGCGAGTGGATTGTAAGGCACTCATCCTGTTTACCCCCATGAGACTAGTGCATGAGGTTATGATTATAAACATAACATTGAGGTTGGTATACCGTTTACCGTATACCAACCTCAATAGGTAGGAAAAGGAAAAGGTAGACGTCATAGGAAATTGAGAAGTACGTAGTACTAAAACTGCGACCATCCATCGAGGAATAGTTTTTAGGTTTTCGGGTTTTCTGCGATCCCATGCTATTTGCCCGTTGTGGGCGTCATGGTAAACCCTCCATAAAGTAAGCGAATCAATGCTGCTTTTCCGGGTCCATTTTACGACCTCTTATAAAGGTAGAAGATAACCAAATAAAATAATAAACTCACCCATAGTAGCCATAACGAACTGGTTGGCGACACCTCCATGTTTGAGGCGCGCGACCCATCGCACCGGAAGTACACCGAACATGATGCGTGCACGCAGCCGCGCCGCTTCCGGTATTGCGCGCGAGTCCGTCTCTCAGTGGCGCATGATTTGTTTTAAGGAATCTGTGGAAGAATAAAAAACAATCAAATATAATTTTACGGTTTTCAAAATAAGAATCATATTATGTCTTAACACTACATAGTATTATTTTCTAAATATTCAGTAATCCAACTGTTAAGCTATTCTAAGACAACAATTTGAATTTTCGAAGTGATTGTCGATCGTAGTGATTATTCTCACAACTGATGACTGAATGACATAGCCGACCGCGATCGAGTTCACTTGGATCTTCTGAATTGAAAGTTATACATATAATAGTATAGCAGATCATAATTGGGTTAGATATGCCGTAATCCCCTCTGAAGATAAAGGTCTCTGTAGAGCAATGGACGTATTTATTTTAGATGATGATCAATATTTTGGGTTCATTAAATTGCACAATTGATGCAGTGGCTGAGTGGATAAAGAAGAAAGAAGGACCAGAAGAAATGAAGCCGCTGGTTTGATCCTCGCATCGAAAAAAACAACTTAACATTTTTTCGGATAAAAATATAACGCGTTTTGCAATTATGCACGAATTTTGAAATCGATGTCTAATCGCCGTCTCAAAAAGAGCTCATTAATCCGTTAGTCCAAATTGTAACCCAAACATTTTAGATAGGTGTTATGACCAGTCGGAAACCCAAAACATCTATTTTTGCTTCACGCCTTCAGATATAGGTCACCTATTTTAAATGAATGCACTAATAACCTTGACCTAGACCTTAAGACAGTCTAAGGTTGTCTGGGTGTGTACTCATTAGCATTGCATAGTTTGATAAACTGAAATAGTCCATTGTACTCTTTTATTAAGGTATTGTATTCTCTTTTAAGATCTTCTGATGTGCATTAGAGCGGTTCGATCTTAGCGTTGGAATTTTGTGTGTCAACAGGCCGTTGGGACTTAGCTTTAACCATTGTTTGTTTTACGTCATAAAAAGATGCGCATAGGAAAACATAATGTTGGAAATATATAATCAAAATCGTGTTTTAATAAAGTAGGATATATTTGTGACGGCGTTTGGCGCTGTGATTGGCCGGCTCCAATGAACCAATAAGAACGCAGAACGCGGTCACGTAACGTAAAATAAACTCAACTTTAAAACTATGACCTCCAATCCGCTCGCAAGGACCTACATTATACCAAACCCTCTTCCGTAGAGGCAGTTCATAGTCCACAGTCAGACTTTCACGGATGACAAATTATTTAGAACACAAACACATATACGGAGCGTCAATGGAAATTTAAACAAAACACTATGACAATTAAACATTTTATCTACAGCATGATCTATTTTGTCAACCGTATTGTAGGTTAGATGTATCATCATTCCAAAAAAAAGAACAATTGCCGAAACATATGACCGTCTCGTTAATTTCCGAGTTCCCGTATTTTGTTCCGAAATTTAATTAGCCTTGGTCAGCGGCATCGTGAAATTAGATCATTCTGTACAATGCGGTCATTGTTTAGCGCGGTACAAGTGCTAAAATACTAATTTGTAGCGTATGTAGTAAGTGATGACTTTTGTTTCACGTTTTAATTGTTTTTATTTAGAGAGTTTGAGTTTGGAACTGATAGCAAACTACTATCAGTGATATCACACCCAATATTTACAAGTAGAAGGCTCATTAGCCTTTCTTTGTGATCTTCTAGAGACGTTGTACGCTGTGGTTTCTACCTTTATGTTGTAATACGAATTAAGAATATCAAACTCTCCAATCAACGGTCTCACAAAGCTCTCGCTGAGCAAAGCCTCTTCTCACACGGAGAAGGTTTGAGCATTAATCACCACGCTTGCTCATTGTGGGTTGGCGATTTCAAACTGATAATTAGAAAAAATTACAGTAGTAGTATAGTAGTAGTAAGTAATCTTACAAAGTACAAATAGCTCGGAAAAAAGTCACATTAGTACTTGCCGTTGGTCAGTTTCGAAGCCGCACCCTCATGCATGAGAAATGGGCGTCTTAACCTCCGGCAGTTTTTAGTATGGAAGAATTGTCAAATATTGAAAATTATTCCTCAGTTAAAAATTATATGGCTATGGAAAATTGACCCTTATTCATTTAATTCTTCGAGCTTTGTTCTGACTGCATTCCATAGTTGTCTAGGGAAATAATCAGTATCAGTTATGTAAGTACCATGTACTATGTAGCTTTATTTGTACCAGGAGTATATATCAAGGTTACTATAACACCATTCACTTGTGGCAAAGGCGATTGATATTATTAAAAAGAAACTGTATTTTAAAGAGTTTAGAGCTTATTGTCATCTGACATGGATTATGATGGTGTAGGTTGAGTAGAGTATGGCTGTTTCCATAGTGATTTTCATATTATTCGAATACTTTAAACTACGAGTTGACTTCATTTTTTTTGAGGGGTAATTATCGAATGTCTGTTCTCCGCCTGGGTGAGGCGGGAGGAAGTGTCAGATTCTTACTGACTAAAAACCACCCTGTTCCTTCTCCTGCATTTCGAGCCGGAGCCCCGGTAACCGGTTAGGTTCTCCGCGACTCCGTATCGGGAGTATAAATTGGATTGATAGAAGTCATAGAGGGATCCTATCCTCAACAATAGACATTTTGTAGCTAATCTGAAAAAGAGGTTAAAATGAAGTAAGTCTATAAAGAACGGAGGGCAATTCCAACCAACGTATCTCAAGAAAAGTCTAGAAGAAAGATCAATCACGCTAACCTAGACCCTTCTAATCACTACCACGGGGTCATAAGCCTCTGGTCTGGCGTGATAAGCCAAGTCTAACATATGATAGTTCATCTAGTGGCTTATCAGTTAGTGCACACGTGGTAATGTTATCTCTGCATAATGATTGGGAATTCAAAAGAAACATTGCTTGTGTGACCTTGACCTTGTGTGTTTTATTAAAAAAAAAGGTTTTAAAAGTTTAAAATCCTAATTCCTGGGAACTGATTTTAATGAAATTTGGTATTTAGAGACGTGAACAAAGAAAGGTAGTTAAAACATTGTTAGAAAAGAGAGATTTTAAGTTTGTGGTAACTATCGCGCTGTTGCGTCGGGGGTCGCTGAATACTGCTCATGAATATGAGCCTCTAGCATGGCTTGAAACTAGTGATGCGGTGATGTCGTGGTGGCCCGGAGGTTAAGATGCCCGCTTCTCATCCATGAGAGTACAGGTTCGAAACCTTCCAACGGCAACGGTACTTGTAGCAAAGTGACTTTTTCCGAGTTATATGTACGTTCTAAGATTATTTAGACACCACTGACAAACGGTGAAGGAAAACATCGTGAGGAAACCTGGACTTATAATTTCTAATTATTAGTTCGAAATCGCCAACCCGCATTGAGCAAGCGTGGTGATGAATGCTCAAACCTTCTCCGTGTTAGAAGAGGCTTTGCTCAGCAGTGGGCACTTATAGGCTGTTGATGATGAAATTATAATGTGTATGTGAACTTGTATGTCTGTAAACGCACTCACGATACAGAAGGAAATCCTAACCTAAAAGTATTACAAACTTAATACACCAGTAATAGAGCTGTTGGTCGAGTGATTCTGTAGCGTCCCAGTGACAATCTAAACAATAATTTAGTTTCCCACAATTCTGTCCAAACAATGTTCTTAGAGGTGATCTCCTAAGAATAGTTGGTTATCATTATTTCAACACAATACGACCTTTCGATGAGATGCGTAATGGCAAAGACGCGTTCGTTGCCGGCTTGTTGAAAAACATTCAATTACATACGCACTCCAACGAATTAATGTCAATCAATCATTGTATTAAGCATTCCAATGCGTAGTGTGACATTCTCTCAACATTTGTGTAATGCATGTTAGATAACAGTGATTTTATGGACTTGTCACATGCGTGAGACACGTACGTCGAGATGTAGTTGCATTGTGACGTACTTGGAATTAGTGTGTTACCTATTTGGTTGTATGCGTCATTTTCATTTTGTTACGTCAATGGCGGTTGGAACTCCGAGCGTACAGTTCGGGGCGCGCCTCAAAGAGCCATTAAGACCACCTCAGATGGGGACCAATAGGACTGATGCCGATACAGAGCCGCGGAGGACTTAGCGGGTTAACGGGGCTCCGGCTCAAAGTGCAGGAGTGGGAACGGGGTGAAATTAGTATCTAGTTTATTAGTCTCTGCAGACCTCCATGGGAGACAGGCGTGAAGTTATGTATGTATGTTTATTATATTCTCTTCACCATTACATCTTTACCTGTATAAACGAAGATTTTTTTTATATAAACCTGACATTATTTTCAAACTACAAAACACAATAAAATGGCGCACCTATCAACAGGTTTCTCCTTACAAATCAAATAAATTAAACACTACACAAGGCAACAAGAAAATTATTTTTATTATTCATAAAATTTTATTACGGAGTATATTTAAAAACAATCCACGTACTGTCAACTACTACTTCTTTTAAGTTTTTAACAGGCACACTTGTCTATTATTTAGAACTGTCAACGTACATAATATTACCTACTTTATTATAAAGTGCATCCTAAAAACAACCTTTTTATTATTTCTGTCTAATTCTATCGCGAATAATGCTAATTGTTTTCCTATTGTAGAATCCGTACTGTATCTATGAACTACCATTATTTATGTATTTCCTAGCTAACATTACTTGTGGAATTTATTTATTTTAACTCTTTAGACATTGTGGGACTCCAATGATGTAGTAGATTCGTCGAAGCACATTTATGACATGCGTGATGGGAATCTATTCAATCGAAACAAAATTAATAGTGTAAAGCTGGAGCGTTTGAGTCCCGCCATGACTTGAAACTATTCGAGCTTTTCTCGAATTTTAGAATAAGTATCTAGTTTGCTTTATTTTTAATTATTGACTTCTAGGTAGCAATATGATAATGGCATAAAAGGATAAAATATTAAATGAATAGTTTTAAATAACGTTTTACTGTTGACGTACAAACGTAATTATCTGAACAAGGAAACTATATAAAATATATAAATAATTATTATTATTACAAATTATGAATTCAACCTTTTCAATGATATGGTCAAACGAAGTCCTGCCCTGTTCGCCAACGATACAAATGTGTAACAAACTATTCACTGAAGAACATGAAATAAGAAATTTCATTTTGTTTCTTTTAGCATAACATAACATAACATAACATAACGCCTTTTTATCCCCGAAGGGGTAGGCAGAGGTGCACATTTCGGCACTTAATGCCACTGTACAATGTAACACCCACTTTTCACTATTTATGTTATGAGTCCCATGTAATAGGGGGTGAGCCTATTGCCATATACCGGGCACATTTTTCCAGACTCCGTGCGATTACTTAGATTTTTATAAACCCAGTAATACTTTGCCCGACCCGGGAATCGAACCCGAGACCCCTTGCCCGGCAGTCGCACTTGCGACCACTCGGCCAATGAGGCAGTCATGATGTTTCTTTTAACTAGTTTTTTTTTAAAAAACATTATAAATGTTTTGAATAACATATTTTGGAAAGTTTAAGTTTTCTATATTTGTTTACATGAGGTTTAGCGTCCGGGATAGGTTCCTACGTCAATTTAAAGAAGAGTTGTTTCCCGTGCTCTCGTCCTCAGGTGTGAGACGATTATTCAGTATAGTTATTAGTTAAAGAAGGTCTGACAGTCCTCTACAGCCCCAACAGAAGGGATTCCAAAAGGATTTTCAATACTCTGGCGTTCAATGGGTTAATATCCCATAATACCAGACCTATAACTTATATTGTAAAATACTTATTCACCTACAGTCGGCCTATGACTAACTGTTACAATTGCGTTCATTTTCCTGCTACCGAAAACAATACAGAATGTGTTATGGAGTTATATAGTACCTAATAGGTTTCTTTGAATAGTTTTTTAAACACAATATTACACGCCTAATAAAAAGACTTAGTCGATTAAATTAAGTCGTCATGGTGGCCCGGAGGTTTAAGAGGCCCGCTTCTCATCATGCATGAGAAGCGAGATTAGCCCACTTTTGACCTTTATCTCGCCTGGTGGTAAGCGATGGAGCACGTATACCGATAAGCAAGCTATTTACTCAGGCCTTGAAGACACTCAGCCCTACCCTTCATTTTTACTTCTGATGTCCTTCATCAACAGCCTATAAATGCCCACTGCTGAGCAAAGCCTCTTCTCACACGGAGAAGGTTAGAGCATTAATCACCACGCTTGCTCAATGCGGGTTGGCGATTTCAAACTTATAATTAGAAATTATAAGTCCAGGTTTCCTCACGATGTTTTTCCTTCACCGTTTGTCAGTGGTGTCTAAATAATCTTAGAAAGTACATAAAACTCGGAAAAAGTCACATTGGTACTTGCCGTTGGTAGGTTTCGAACCCGCACCCTCATGCATGAGAAGTGGGCGACTTAAACCTCCGGGCCACCACGACATATATCTGATGGCCTTACGTCTGGTCAAAAGTAAAAAATGATCTGAGACTGGGTCAAATTTATGACCCCTAACAAGTTGTGGTAGGTAGACGGCTCCTTATTAAATACTGACATTCAGTTGTAACCCGTGACTTAGTTCCGACCCTAACCTAGTTAGGGAAGACCATGAAAAAGAAGATTCAAAACAAAACGATATATTTGATAAAATATCGTATGAGACAAGGTTCTTCAGTACCTAGGTACTCGCAACTGAACAACTTTAGTTTCAGCACTTTGCAATTGAAGAAACAAATAGATTTTTCGAACAGGTGAAATGTATCGTGCATCGTGTCACTTTTTATGGAAATTTTATTATTTATTGTAATATAAGGAAGTATTATTTATTGTAGTATAAGTTGTTTAAGCTATATTTTGTGAATTTTGTAAATTTTCATATATTATTAGGATTATGTTATCCATTAATAATTATAATAGTCTTATAGATAACTTACATAGTAGGTATTATAGTCCAATATGTTATAGATTTTAAGATTTAAAAAAAAAGTTGCATGCCATATGGTAGAATGTACGGAACGATATACCTTTGTAAGACCTTATATTATGTACTTACATTCAATGCAAATAAATTATTCTATTCTATTCTATTCTACTCTATTCCAAACCAATGTAGGATTATGTAAGCATTATGTAGGTTTATGTATTTATATTACAAAGAAATGACCTTGAACTTGGAACAATTTTTGAATATCATTAATTGAACTCGTTTATTAGTCATCTGTCAATTACTTTATTCGCGACGTTGCTCGCATAAATTATATTATAGATTATAAAATTCCTTATACCTATTCCCAATTATTGTTATAGTTACAATTTTCCTTCCGATTCTACAATTACCCCCGATTCTACTATTATTATGCCTACCCAGAATTCCGTTTAACGCCATCATCATCATCATCATCTTTATATAATCATAATATGACTGAGCTCGACCTATCATATCTAGTCTCATAAAGCTATTCAAAATTCACCGATATTAATCTAGCGGTTTAGAAGAATAAGCGTAACAGACAAACTCACATTTTATTATAATATTATTAGTAGGTACGTTTGAATTAACAAGTGTTCCGTTTACATATGATTATAACCAGTTTTCTTTGGATGAAACTGAAAAACAACAGACCAATTATTTTGAAGGCTAATGCCGGAATACTGAAACGTTACTCAATTTTAAGTCGTGCTTAAATATCGTGCCATCTCTGTCATTTTACAAAGAACTAGTAGAGACAGAACTATACTTAAGCATGACTAAAAATTGAGTAGCGTTTAAGTATTCCGACATAAGTATAGTAAAAAAATCGAATGCTTTATTCCTGGCTTGTGCGAATATTTTTCGACAATTTGGTTGACTGTCTCGTTGGCCGAGTGGTTGCAAGTGCGACTGCCGGGCAAGGGGTCTCGGGTTCGATTCCCGGGTCGGGCAAAGTATTACTGGGGTTTTTAAAAATTCTCAGTAGTAGCACGGAGTCTGGAATTGTGCCCGGTATATGGCAATAGGCTCACCCCCTATTACATGGGACTCATAACATAAATAGTGAAAAGTGGGTGTTACATTGTACAGTGGCAAAATGTGCACCTCTGCCTACCCTTTCGGGGATAAAAGGCGTAGTGTTATGTAATTTGGTTTAATATTCTCAATAATGGCGTTGCTGACGGTGTGCATTCAAAAACCACGTATAATGCAAAATGTTAAAGTATTCCAAAATAGTTTTAAATTTTTTATGTTTAAATTTTTATGTTTGATGGTTCAGCGTTGGGTCATTATCTCGTCTGGCGGTAAGCAATGATGCGGCCTACGATAAAGCACCAAGCGCATAAACAAACTATTCACTCGGGCTTTGAAGACACCCAGGTCAGTTGTTCCCTTCAGGAAAGACAGACTCTGGGAAAGAATTTCACTCCTTAGTGGTTCGCACAAGCGGTACAAGGAAGTCTGAACCGAAGCGCTCCGTGAGAGTGGATGGGATATCCACCAAGAATTGATAGCGTTTTGCCGATTGCCTTTACTAATTTGAATAAAAAAATAAATAGTTTTGCAGGGAACCCCTCAATGCAGGCCGGTTCCAACCAGCCAATATGAAAATCATTCGGAGAGGCCTTTGTTCAGCAATGGACAACGTGGCTGATATGATGACGCTGATCAGGTTAATTGTTTAAGAAATTAATGAGTGATTTATCATCATCACAGCGAGTGACTTAAAAGACTAGTTTATGATGATTTGGAAGCTGAGCATCTGTATACTGATAACGTTTTACTGACTTTTAATCATCCGTCACCGAGATAAGGCTACTGATAAGGGAATATTAATTACAACGTTCAAGGTGAACATTAGGTGCTGCATACTTTTAATTAGCTGATTAGTTTACTTCGGTTATTTTAGCCTCTATTAATTAAGTAGATGAGGTGGGGCCTGGCAAGGCAGGCCGCTATGAGTTCGGTGGCTTTTTTATGGGACAAGCCCCCCATAAAAAAACCGCTCAAAACCGCTGCAACTCCTGTAAGTCAGGATCTACAGTAGATACAACTATGAAAACATCAGAACACTGAAGTTCGGTGCGTCGCAGGGACTCGGATAACTGTTTTGGATCTCGCAACGAAATGAATCAGAAAATATCATTAGAGGAGAAGAAAAAGAAATATAGGTTTCACTTCCCTCGGTGAATTGAATGCAAGAGACAAAATTACTTAAGCCTAAAGACACAAAAAGAGACTGCACGACAAGGAGAAGCCCAGTCGCCAAGTTCCACGGAAGTTTGACAAAAAAGTAAGTGAGGCCTATGTGTGAGTTCGGGTGCTGCGGAAGAATGTATTTCTCGCACGTGTGAGTGTTTTAGTCAGTAAGAGTCTGACAGTCTTTTTCGTTCAAGTCAGGCGAGGAGACTCAATTAGGATTTTCAACAATGAGACCAAAAAAGGATACTATGTCCCTAGGTACGTCGTCTCATAGGTATTGCATAGATCTTAATGAGTGGATTGAGTGACATAATAATCCCGTACACTCTTAATATTTTCTTCAAAAGCTGGTCATCCTTTGAAGGTTGGCTCTTGTCACCGTGTGGACGTAATGTGGGAGTGCAGGCTCTTATATCTTTAATTATACATACATAATTATTTAACAATTCGTGGCAGAAATTAAATCCGTGTTCATTAATGAAAAACCGTAAAAATACAATATAATAACTTACGTAATTTGCAAGATTAGGTACAATTAACATACTGGGTACCTATCGATTGTTAATTTATTCTTCTATTTTTTTATTATATCATGAATATATTGGGTAATTGCACTATGGTAATGACAGGTAGGAAATAAGATCATTTAATACCAAAAAGGTTAACGTAATTATAAAACTTTTTTTTAAATGACAGGTTATGGCCATACTGAATAGGCCATAGATAAATTCAATGGCGATAAAAAGTATAAGCGCGGGAAAAATTCTTTAAAAGCAGGTGTAAATGTCACCTGCTTATTAGAAAAAAAAAGTGAATGTTTTTTATTTGGGTTCCGTAAGAATATAAGCTATAGTCAACTATTAATAAGGCTCTATTGTCCGTCTATCTGTCACCGGGTTGCGTAATATTCGAAATTGCTATTCAAATATTCGTAGAGTACCTAATTGTTCTAAGACAGTTTGGCGTGTCCCGGAGTCAAAATTAAAAAAAACAGAGAATGAATGTTTTGAACAAAAATATTTATGGCAATAAGATCATCCACTATTAGGTATAAGGAATTATGAAATTTAAAATTTTAATTGGTTTTTGAACTTTAAAACAGAATTATAAAATGACATACAGAAATAGGTCTAATAGGCGTCTCTCAATTGACAAACTTTACATCATTTGCTTAAAAAAGAGTAAAAAATATAGTTTTTACACTAGGTTTAAAGTACTTAGTATCTAGAATCTAGCATCTCTGAAAGAATTGTATTGTTTTATTCATATACAAGGGGGCATAGGTAAGAAGCCGAACGCCACACTTTAAGATAACGGAGGCAAATCCTTTTTTTTTAAACGTTGTCCCACACTAGGATTTTCTCCTGTGTCGTGGGTGCGTTTACAAACATACAATATCACATACACATGACACTCAGACCCGAAACAACAATTTATGAATCACACAAAGAGTTGCTCCGTGCGGGAATCGAAACCGCTATACGTTGCGCGCCAGTCAACACGCCAACCGTGCAGTCGAAATATAAATACTACACATTATACCAAATTCGCAGTACCTACATCTTTCAAAATAACGTAGGTTCGAAGCTACCATGCCGGTTTTTTATCATAATAGTTTTTGAATGCAAGAAGTAGCTTTTGTACATAATATAATAATAGGGTCTTTATAAATGGTGTCTGTGTGTGGGATACTCTGGTCGTAAAGCTGGCAGGGTGGTCTTATAAACTGGAATGGAGATAGCAGCTGTTCTGATTGTGTAAATTGTAATCTATTGGTTGGTTTTGGTAGCAATGATAAATAAGGTATGTTCGCCAAAGATTCTCCCGCTTCCTGAGATGGGTGATGATTACTTCTTTCGATATCTTGATTGTCAAATAAATACATTACAACCTCCAATATATTTCTTCTCTACTATTTATCTACAAGATTATACAAGGTTTGAAATAAGGTGGGCCTTATTAGGCGACTGTACCTTAATAATAAATCACTACATAGTATAAAACAAAGTCGCTATCCGCCGTCTGTCTGTCCCTATGTATGCTTAGATCTTTAAAACTACGCAACGGGTTTTAATACGGTTTTTTTTAATAGATAGAGTGATACTTAAGGAAGGTTTGTATGTACAATACATGCATATTGCACCCGTGTGAAGCCGGGGCAGGTCGCTAGTAATAAATAAATATGATTCAGTATTATTTAGATGTTGAGTTTTGAAGTGGGTAGTAAAAAAAGGACTCCTTTGTATTTTTTTGACAAATTAATGAAAGGGGTAATATGAGGTATGTTTAAAGCATGTGTAAAGCCATTACATACCTATTAAAATTTATGTAAATGCAATATTCTACTGGTGTCATTGTTTTCCTTTCATGTCGCAATAGAGTGTTTTAGTGCAGAAGTAATGGAAAATTGTTGAGAGATATTAAATTTCGCGATCAGTCGCGGGCCAATAGTAGCAATTTCCGGCTACAATAAGTACGGGTCTACGGTCGGCGAGCAAGGGTAGCTCGCCGCCTGTCCAGAACCAGACTCGTGCGTAGGGTGCGTCGCGTTCCGCTCGCTAAAGAGCCATCAGATGATGCCCAGTAGGGCTGATGCCGATATGGAGCCGCGGAAGGCCTAACGGGTTGCCGGGGCTCCAGCTCCAAGAGCAGGAGTTTGAACGGGATGAATTTTGGTCAGTAAGAGTCTACAAAAAGTATTTTTTTCTGTTACCCTTCACAAGACGGTGTCTATCTTAACAGCCAGCTGGTAATTAATGAAGTTTTCCATTAAAATATTGTAACGTTAGATAAACTGTGTAACTTATGACCTTTTTAAAAATGGGTTAAATTATACCTATCCAAAGTATCCAATATCAAATGTGCCATAATTATTATAATATTAGAATTTATATTTTTAAATTTAATTCAAAGATATGAGAAAAGTTTATCACTATAATTATGTTATATGTCACTATACTACGTAAATATAATAAGAATACGGATAAGAATGTTCTTAAAATAACTTTTTTAACGTACACGATACGCGATTACGTGTAAAATATGTGATTATTATATTTCGGGTGACTAACCCTTGAAGCAAGCTAGTTTAAAAGTTATCGAATTCGGACGTTATTTATACGCTATTCATTATAAAGCCGTACTTAAATATAGTTCTGTCTCTATTAATTCTTTGTGTAATGACAGAGATTTTAAGTGTGGGAGAGCCATGCTTCGGCACGAATGGGCCGGCTCGACCGGAGTGATACCACGGCCTCACAGAAAACCCGACATGAAGCAACGCTTGCGTTGTGTTTCGTCGTGTGAGTGAGGTTACCGGAGGCCCAATTACCCTCCCCTTCCCCAATCTCCCCAATTCCTGAATCCCCAACGATCCTCAAACTCCTGTCCCTATGTATGCTTAGGTCTTTGAAACTACACAACGGATTATGATGTGGTATTTTTTAATAGATAGAGTGATTCTTATGAAAGGTTTATATGTATAATACATATCGAAATAAATTAAGAAATAATGAGAATTCTAAATTGATATGAGATGAATAAAACAATGAAATGATGTAGACATTCATCAAAATAACTGGAGACTTATCTATTTCTTTACAAAATCCATCAAAATTGAGTTAGCAGTTTAAGAGCTTCACACGACCAAACGAGTAAACATACTTAAATATGCATACTTGAGTTTAATTTTTAACCCATTCAAAGATGATTTGGCAACAACTTAAACTTTAAACAGATGTAGCAATATTTGTTTACTTATCTCAAAATCGACGTGTTTTGTTTATTTTTTTACCAATCATTGGGTCGTTACGTCATCAACCTCACGCTTAAGGCACGTCTTTAAACGACCACAACTAGTTTTTTTTTATGCTACAAATACTACGCGTGTTAATTGTAAACTAACAGCCATTTCCATTGTACGGCATTTGTTTATAAATTAATTAATTAATATTTATAAATGTATGCCGATATTTTTTATTTGTTTGTGCCGAATTTGCTTTGAAACTAACTGAAATGACTTAGAAAAAGTCGTCCTGTCATTTTTTTAGAGTCATTTTATTTTGTCCTCAGATACATTGATGCAGATTATACTTGCAACTGTTTTTTTGAATTCAGAATTCGTTTGTTTTTTTTTTTTGGTTAAGCGTCAATAAGGTGGACCAGCCTGACCAAAGAGATAGTTGATAACAGAGTATCAATTTAAATAAGTTGTATAAATACATAAAAAAATTAAAAGTCTTATCATATAATTGGTTTGGAGGTTCTTTTTATAATTATGTAGATTGTAGGTCTACCATACAGACGACATGTTTCAGTTTAAAAAAACACATGTAAATTCCTACTTAGTCTCGTGACTGATATCGTTGCAAATGAGCACGAGGCCTTAAATTCGATCCCTGGTTTAAACAATAGGTTGAATTTCAGTTAAGAATTATTAACATTTACTTCATTTATTAGTGTCTATAATCATGCTTTTAGTAATTGGACCGTAAATTTCACTGTGTTTTAATAATTTATTAGGACCTTAGAATTTTCAGGTGATTTAATGCCGGCACTATACTCGTGCGCACTTATTTGCGCCCTTATGTGATGATGTGCCACACAATGTGAACAAACAAGAGCGCGCATGTGTGGCGCCAGCATTGTACTACAACATCAAGGAAGAAGTACAGAGGGCCAAGCACGAATAACTATCACATTCGTATCGTAACAGTATCGAGCGCGTTCGGCGCTTTGATTGGCCGGCTCAAGTGAACTAACCAATCAGAACGCTTAACTCGCTCGATACTGTTACGATACGATATTGAATATACGATACGAATGCGATAGTTATTCGTGCTTGGTACTCAGAAATTGGATTACAATCGATGAGTAAACTTTGTGTCCATTTAGAGGTACAATAACGTAGAACATTTCAATCTTCATTTTTATTAATCAAAGTGTGACATGATACAACGATCTAAATGCAATTCTATTGATAGAGCAGACAACGCTATTTATTTTGTCGACAATTGCACTTTACACAGTCATGAGTTGATCATTGTTATGATATTTGACATTGTATTTTTATATAGTGATTAAAGTGTTTGTTTATGTGTTAAATTTGGTGATGAATATGTAACATAACATAACATTACGCCTTTTATCCCCGAAGAGGTAGGCAGAGGTGCACACAGAAGTAACACTCACTTTTCACTATTTATATTATGAGTCCCGTGTAATAGGGGGTGAGCCTATTGCCATATACCACATTTCCAGACTCCGTGCTACTACTGAGATTTTACTCGGGCATCGAGGCAGTTTTGCCTCCATAGAGAGAGGCACCAGGGAGGCAGACACATGATGAATATGTGTTTTTTTGGATTATGAGTTATCAAGTTTTTTTAAAAGGATCTGCTTACTTATCACATTCTTAATGGGACAAGCCCGCCACAACCTCCCAAAACCGCTGCTACACCTGTAAGCCAGGATCTACAGTAGATACAAGTATACAACCATGAAAACACCGGTACACTGAAGTCTGGCGCGTCCCAGGGACATGAATAATCGCAACGAAGTTAATCAGAAGATATTATAAGAGGAGAAGAAGAAAAAAGACGATAGTTTCCACTTCCCTCTGTGAATTACCTAGCCTAGAGGCATAAAAAAGAGACTGTACAACTAGGTGAAGCCCAGTCGCCAAGCACCATGGAAATTTGACCATTTTGAGTTACCAACCTTTTAGGGATTAGGAGTTTGAGGATCATTGGGGATTCAGGGATAGGGGAGATTGGGGAAGAGGAGGGGGTAATTGGGCCTCCGGTAACCTCACTCACACGACGGAACACAACGCAAGCGTTGTTTCATGTTGGTTTTCTATAATGTCGTGGTAACAGTCGAGCCGGCCCATTCGTGCCGAAGCATGGCTCTCCCACACTTATTTTTTCTTATGACTTCTTAATTACGACATATAGTAAGGCGTCAGAGGTGCATTGCTGACTGGTGAATGAAACTGTGTAATTGCGCCATCATTTTCGGAGAGCCAGCCTCCCAAATGCTTGTGCAATAAAATCATATAATATTAAATAGTAAGTAAACACAATTTACGTTTGCTCTGCTATGCTATAAAACTTAAATTAATTTATTGTAGTTTAAGTATCATAATAGAATCTGTTGTGTACCATTCAAGTTTGCTATGAATTCTGTTAAATAGGGCAAAGTTATACATAAACATAAAACACTCGAATTTCATCCATCTTTCATACCATACCAACTACCAGTATTCATTTCATACCAACTTTAAATGTTGTGAAATTTGAAAGATTCATAATATACGTGTAATAAATATGTTTGTATTATCTGTGGCAAGCTGGCCACTTTCAAGAGTGGTAACCTATTTATGTTCTTATTTTGTTTATGAAATATATCCAGTATTCTTCTGACTTATTCGTTTAATTCACGATTTAAATTATTTCTACGCAATATATTAAAAATATATAGCAAAACGTAGGTAATGTAGACCTAGCTATTAAGCTCTATAAAATTTTTAAACTGCGTCATTGGCCGGGTGGTCGCAAGTGCGACTGCCGGACAAGGGGTCTCGGGTTTGATTCCCGGGTCGGGCAAAAGATTACTGGGTTAAAAAAAAACTCAGTAGTAGCACGGAGTCTGGAATTGTACCCGATATATGGCAATAGGCTCACCCCTTATTACATGGGACTCATAATACAAATAGTCAAAAGTGGGTGTCACATTGTACAGTGGCATAATATACACTACTTACTCCTTCGGGGATAAAAGGCGTGATGTTATGTTATGTAAAATTTTTCAAAAAGCTCTAATAACGTATATCATACAGCTTTTTAGTCTTCTGTCAGGCTGTATCAAATTTAACCTGATACCTAATGGATCAGTTATTCGCGAGATTAAAACGAATATACCCATCAGTTAATCAGCCAATTAAAATAAATTAGAGTAGTACGCATTGAAGTGGTGTAGCCTTTTATGAATGGTTCCAGTTTAATATAAATGTCGTTAATTCTTATCGTGTAGACATTTTATCTCTTGTAGACATTATAGAGGCTCTTTATTCAAGCAACGTTTTAAACTGATTTATAATTTATATGTAGTACAACCGTTTACTTACGATTTCACTTGGAGTTCACGAAAGTTCCACTGGTTTAACAACACATTTGACTTTATCTACACTTGGTTAAATTTTGTATACACTGTGTTTTTTTTAAATTTTCTAGTCTCACAATTTTTTTTATAGATTTTTTTTTAACTTTTTTATAAATTTTATTTTTTTTGTGATTCGAGTTGCCAGAGATTTGTTTTGATTATAAATAGGTAAGTACTCAGAGAATTAATTTAATATACACTTAAAAATAATTTATAAGTACTTCTCTACAAAATTTTATTTAAAGTAATTTTTATCACAGTCAAGTTACTTTCTTAAATAATAAGTACAAGGCACATCACTTTAAAAGTAACACAAAAAAAAAAATTAAACAGAGATTCGAATTTTAAAAGATGGTGTTCCGTTACCGAGTTCGGTATTTAAAACACGGTCGCGGCGAGCGTGCGTTCGGCGCGCACATTCTCTTCACACTGACTTGAACACTTCCTCGGACCGCTTTTAACCAACGTGAAGCAACGTAAACAAAAAAAAATAAATAAGACTAAAGCTCGCACATTCATTAAATATTGTACCTATAGGCCTATAACTTGTTATTAATATATTTTTTTATAGTTAGACATTTTATGGGTTGTTTTTATTTTTTTACTAAGTGATGCCCGCGGCTTCGTAGTAATTTTATTTTGAACTCCATTTTAAAAATGTTTTACGTTTTTTAGACATTTTCTGAATGGAATATAATGTTTGTAATGTTTTTTTCTATGAAATAGGCTGGTTAACGAGCTGATCTGATGGTAAGTAATCGGCGCCACCCCATGGACACTCGATCGAAACTCCAGAGAATACCTCTGGTGTTTCGATTCGATAAGTGTGTTACCGGCCTGTTGGGGATTAGGAATTTGAAGATTGTAGGAATTCATAGAAAGAAAAAAGTAGAGTTATTAAATACTGTTCAGAAGTATATACTAATTGTATTATTATTGTATTAAAACTGTATTGTATGACAAGGGTACGGACCTAGAGTCCATGGAGAATTAATCTGTAATATTATTAAAAAAAAGTATACTAACAGAGTATATTTTTTTGGGAAATGAGGTTCAAAAATCTGACAATGGTTCTTACCACAGAACATACTATATCTGTGGTTCTTACATGTTCTTACCAAGAACGTAACGTAACCATTACCGGGTTGCCAAAGGCAGATGGCAACCACCCTATAAAAAAATTCGCCCCCACAGTCTTATCTGGTTCTGGTCAGGATAGGGACTCAGGTATCTTGACTTGTCTTCAATTGCTGCGATCCTTAATGACTCCATTGTGCGTGAATTCGAACCTTATAGGGGTCACCAATGCGGTTATTTGATTTATAAGCATCTTTGTAGCCATTGTGGTTGGGATCGGGGGTCATAACTTTTACACCACTGCGAAAGATAATCTTTATTGGGTAGTTAAAAGCCGCAGAACACTGAAATGAGGTTATAGTAATAGTATATTTATTTTTAAAAGGTTAGGTTATAGAAGAATGACGTCCAACCAGAACCAGACCAGTGCGTACGGCGCGTCGCGTTCATCAGACCGCTATCAGACCACTACGGATGGGGCCCAATAGGGCTGATGATACTGTCCGCGGAAAACGTAAAAGGTTGCCAGGGCTCCGGCTCGAAGTGCAGGAGTAGGAACGGGGTGGTTTTTAGTCAGTAAGAGTTTGACACTCCCTCCTGCCACACCCAGACGGGAGAACTCAATCGATGATATTCCCTGCTTAAAAAAATCGTTACAGATAAAATTCTACATGCTGTACTATCTGGTATCTAAGTAGCTCATTGTGGTAGACAAAGAGATCATAAATTTTGTGTGTGGAAAACAAATATAGTAATAAAATATACGCAAATATTGTAACTTTTGTTTAGTTAGTCAGTACTTACAGTTGATTAATCTGATTGTCTTCTTGTTTTTATTGAATAGGCCCCGAAACTAATAGATCGAATTGTTAATTTTATAACCACTATACTATATCTAATATATAAAATTCTCGTGTCACAGTTTTCGTTGCCATACTCCTCCGAAACGGCTTGACCGATTTTGATTAAATTTTTTGTGCTTGTCCGGTATCTATGAGAATCGGCCAACATCTATTTTTCATGCCCCTAAATGTTAGGGGTAGTCCACCCATAATTTTTTTTTTTTAGACAAACTTTTTAATTTTCATTTTTTTATGATACAACATACAAAAATACCTACATACAGTCCTCAATTTTCACCCTTCTACGAAATTATTTATATGGCAAAACAACGTTTGCCGGTCAGCTAGAATACTATAGTTTACTTTTTAGGGGACACAAAACACACATGGTGGCTCTTGCCCAGTCAACTCCTGAGGATGCTACGTGGAGGAGGAAAATGTGTATCGAGAGTAACTCGAGTGGTTTGTGGCATGTCGTGTGTGTGTTTTGTGTCTTATCTCTGCTGCATGACCGTTTATCTGGGATGCTGCATGCATATTGCATGCTGCAAATTCATTCCTTAAGCGGATTAAAACCTAAATATGTCCCAAGTTTTTAATGCATCCTACTATCTCTATCGATCTCTTTGACTGTATTTTAGTGTTACATTGCTCTCGCTCAATCCAAACAACAAAACCATGTAACTAGAGAATTGTATTGTGAACCTGATTAAAAAAAGGGTAACCTATGGAGGTTTTTGATCGTTCTTCTTCATAGGAATCTACACCTTGGACGGAATGAGGAAATAGCTTCATTTTTTTGTTGACGTTTAAAAGTGACTTTGTGGTCTAATTGAAATAAATGATTTTGACTTTGACTATCCTATTAAAATTATCAATGCGAAAGATTACTCATTCACGTTAAAACGCCTAAAGGGCGATCCTTTCCTACCCTGTTATAAACATCCATCGGGATGTTTGGAACATCCCACAGGGTAAGTTATAGTCTGGATTAACACATACGTTACTTTTTATCCGATAAAACGCGGGCGAAACCGCTGGCCGAAGCTAGTGATGTATACGTATGTACTTACCTACTACGTAAAGAAAATGAATGAAGATTTTCCGTTGAAGTGAGTCATGTAGTAAGACTATGTTTATATGTAGATAAGATATGGATTAAGATGAATTACTTAGAAATTACGATCATGAGACTTTCGCATGGCAAGTTGAACTTTAGCCTATTATTCAGAAACACATGATTTTGTTTTTATTGATCATGACATTGGGTAATGAGGCACCCAATTCTGAAATCCCTGATCCCGAGAAGGTTGTTAACGTAAACGGAAGGTTGTTAACGGAACTCGTATTGTGTTACGGGTGTCCATGGGCGACACCGATTGCTTACCATCAGATGATACATCTGCTTGTTTGCTGGCTTATACCATAAAACTGCCTAGGAGATCATAATTATAATTATGATCTTAATTATAATTACAAAATAAGTAGTAAAGGTATTTGTGGTTAGGGATCAGAGAAGAGGATTCAGCTTCCTGTTTCTCACTAATACGGCGAAACACAACGCTTTGGTTGTTTTACGTCGGTTTTCTGTGACGTCGTGGTATCAATCCGGTCGAGCCGGCCCATTCGTGCCGAAGCATGACTTTCCTACGAGCGATGTATGATCTCATTTTGTTAGGTACCTATATTTTTAAAATCGGTTTGATTTTAAAAATCATTGTAGACATAAGGGCTATGTATATGGTATATGTACTGTAAGGGTATATGTAATGTAAGTATTATTAGTATTATTAATTTATTTGCTATATCATATAATAAAATGTCGTTAATTAGGTATGCATAACACAAACTATGTTTAAATATTTTACTTAAAACTGGTAATTTTAAGGAAAATAAAATGTGTTTTTATGTTGTTATCGCAATGCTTATTGAATACCTAATGTGGAGCAAATAGTTTTTAGGGATTCGTACCCAAGCGGTAAAACCGAATCTTATTTATGCCCGCGACTTCATCCACGTAGAATATGAGTTTTAGAAAATAACTTCTTTTGTGTTTCAATTTTCCAAAATAAAAGTCGACTATGTTACTCCTTGGTATTTCAACTACATGCCAAAAAGAGTCTTGCAAAATCGGTCTAGTCATCCCAGAGATCATAACCAGTACAAAAGGTTAAATTTGAATTTGGTATGTGTATTGTATGTATCCTTGAGCGTACGGCGCCTCGCGTTCTGCGCGCGCCTCATAGAGCCATCAGACTACCACGGATGGGGCCCAACAGGGCTGATGCCGATTCAGAGCCGCGGAGAACCTAACGGGTTACCGGGGCTCCGACTCGAAGTGCAGTGGAACGAGGTGGTTTTTGTTCTGAATGGGGTCTGAGACTCCCTCCTGCCTCGCCCAGGTGGGAGCAGTCATTCGATGATTTTCCCCTTAAAAAAAGGTTTTACGAAGCGGGAAAGAAAGTTAAAAGTGTTTAAACACTTCTCTAAATTAATATTGATGTAACTTGCAAAAAGTTGGCCATAAATATCTACTCTTCTAGTACACAACACTTACGGTCCACGAGTGTCAAAAGAACCTATAAGATACTATAAATTGAACACAGAGACAACAGAATAAGGTCTCAAATCCAGTAGTAGACAACTATTGATAAATAATGAATATTCCTTCACTGTTCATGCAGTGCGACTTTGGAATTCCCTACCACCTAATATCCGTGATTCTAAATCCATCCCAATCTTTAAAAGACTCGTAAGGGAGCACTACCTTTCCTCATCTTGTGCAAATTAGTGTCATATATATATATAATTATATCCTAATCCTAACTAATATTATAAATGCGAAAGTAACTCTGTCTGTCTGTCTGTCTGCTACTCTTTCACGCCAAAACTACTGAACGGATTTGAATGAAATTTGGTATACAGATATTCTAGACCCCGAGATAAAACATAGGCTAACTTTTTATCGCGAAAAAGGGGTTGTAAGGGGTTAAAAGGGGGGGGCGGGGAGTTGTATGGGATTTCATAATTTTTAAAGATAAAACCATGAAACTTTATATTTAAGCACTTGATAAAAAATAATAAAACATTTCTTCTAGCGTTTTTGAAATTTTGACTCACTGTGTCGATTTTTAAGAATAATTATTACGATTTATCTGAAAACCTGAAAACGGATATCTGACAGGTAACATTACTATGGTAACCAACCTGATGATTTGTAATTGTTATGGCGTCCTACTTCCATAATATATTTTGGCATCAACGTATAAAAATAAAGTTCTGTGAGTTTTCAAGGAATAATATTAGTATTCAGCTGCATCAGGGATCAGGGATTTTAAAGACAAAAACGAATTCAATTGACTGAATACAATTTATTCATAGACTAGCCTCTGTCTGCGGCTTCTCTCGCGTTCTTTTAATGGGGTGAGGGAAGGATTTACAATAAAAAAATGAAATGATGCACGATTCTATGCTGGTCACAAATAACCGCATACCAATTGTTAGCTTTCCACATTGAAAATGCAAAATACCCCATACAAACTTTCACCTCTGTTTCACGGAAGTGGAAGGGGTTGGAAAAAGACAAAAAGTAGCCTATGATACTCCCATCTTTTAACTATCTCAAATCAAAAAACCTTCCTGACTCCGTTCTGTCGTGAATACGGACAAACAAACAAACAAGCACATACAAATTTATATTATTAGTATACATTTCTTAAGTCATCTGACATTTGTGTGACAAGTGAGTTTACAAAGTCAATGTGTCATAGATTTTTTTTATACTATGGTATTAATTAAGGTATGCAAAGAGGTTGACAGCAGTCTAAGGAGATAAAACCACGAATAAAATATTTTCAGTTTACTTGAATTCGTTTTTTATTGTATATCAAAAATAATTGGCTAAATGCACATAGCTAAAAAATAATATTAGTCCTTTTCATTTTAGACCGTCAAGGCCAAATTCACTATGATAGATTGCTGTTTGTTTATGGCATAAGCCGATAAACGAGCAGACGGATAACCTGATGGTAAGCAATCTGCGCCGCCCATGGACACCTGTAACACCAGCGTTGCTAGAAGTGCGTTACCGGTCTTTTGGGAATTGGTAATTTGAGGATTGTCAGGGATTGGGGGGCTGGGGAGGGGTTGGGCCTCCGGTAACCTCACTTACACAGCGAAACACTCCTTTAGGTAACCGAGGGCTGGGCTCGCTGTCATTGCAGCGGAAAGTCCCCTCTTTAAAAGTGGCTTTAGAGAGGCCATCAATGCAAGGATCGCCGGAGACACGGTGGAGCATACCGTGGCGGTGTACCTTGCATGGGCTGAGCACCGCCGTGTTCTCAGGGATGTAGGAAACGGTGACCTCTCGCGTTCGGCTTTGGTTCAGGCCATGGAGCGAGGGGAATTGGGATGCAGTCGCATCCTTCTGCGAAGCAGTTATGCTTGCCAAGGAGAAAGCGGAGCGTGTGAGGGAATGAACTTCCTCACGCCCCAGCCGTCGCAGGAGACACTCTGGGCGTCGGAGATCGGCCGGCCACCGGCCACCGTAAGTGCGGGTCTGTAGACGAAGAGCAAGGGTAGCTCGCCACCTGACCAGAACCAGTCCCGTGCATACGGCGCGCGCCTTACAGAGCCATGACACCATCATAGATGGAGCCCAGTAGGGCTGATGCTCGATACGGTGCCGCGGGAGGCCTAACGAGTTGACGGGGCTCCGGCTCGACGAGCAGGAGTAGGAACGGAGTGGATTTTACTCAGTAAGAATCTGTCACTCCCTCTCACCTAACCCAAGGCGGGAGAAGTGATTGGATGATTTTCCAACCTCAAAAAAATCTCCTTTAGGTAATGACAACACGATGTGTGAAAAACTACCAAAAAAACTCCTTATATTATTGGTATTGATTACGCTGTGGAAATTATGGACAATAGAGCCAAGGGATGTATTAAGAGGACATTAATATCAACATGAAAGTACATATATCATATGTAACTAACCTAATATCAGAATACCTATTTTTTCATGTAAATGTTTGCGATAGTAACGCACGTCGCACCGGTACATATCAGGTCACATTATAGGAGAGAGGAAATCCCAAAATGACGGAAACTATGCGCTAAAAAACCAGGACCAAGGACGTTGAAATAAAGAGGGGCTCTTACCTTTTAAACCATTGAACCTATTTGGTGAAATTCGGTGCAGCGATAGTTTGAGACCCGGGAAAGGACATCTAAAAGTTTTTAACCCGAAAAACCCACGAAACCGGGAACTGTGCTGTTAAAATCACTATATCTATTTGATTGAAATGCGATACAACATTGATTTGCAAACATAGAATAGTGAAACCTCACGAGACGGGCACTGTACGGGTAAAACCTCTATGGGATTGTTTATTTTAGAAACCACGAAAATAAATTCATTTCTCAATAAATATAACCTAGGTACTGAATCGATTGTGATGATATTTGTTCCAGTTGTACAGCCATAGAATATTCCTTGACAAAGACTAATTTAAAAAACCCAATTTATACAGAAGTCGTTATTTCACGCGGACGAAGTCGCGAGTAACAGCTAGTATGTATATAATATGTTTATTTGTAATATACTCTAATATGTGTATTATTTATTTTTATTTTTTTTAAGGGGGGAAAATCATCGAATGACTGCTCCCGCCTGGGTGAGGCGGAAGGGAGTGTCAGACTCTTACTGACTAAAAACCACCCCGTTCCTTCTCCTGCACGTCGAGCCGGAGCCCCGGTTACCCGTTAGGTTCTCCGCGACTAATATGTGTATTATTTGATGTGTATCTATCATATGTATGTATAGGTTTATGTATTTTATTGAGATCTATTTATTTAATACATTATTTATCGGTTTCATTTTGTGTATGTAGTTTTAAGTTTCTATTGGCTTAAATTTTGTTATTTTTCTTTGTTCATGTCATGTTACGCAAAGTGTCTAATTTTTTACCGTTTTTCCTGTCCAAGGACTGCAGGAAGAGATTCCTACGGGAATATGTAGTACCTATGTACCTCGAATTTATTGATATATGTATTCTCCTTTGTATTGTCTCTGTGTTGTGCATAAATAGATAAATAAATAAAAATAAATAAATGAAATGATGACATGCCCTTCAAGTTTGTTGTTTTATTATATGTACTATAAAGACAACATCACGCCTTTTATCCCCGAAGTGCTTTTCTTTTTCCTCCTTATGCCTTATCCTTTTATGCTACTGTACAATGTAACTATTCTTACTTTACTTTTAACTATTTATGTTATGAGTCCCATGTAATAGGTAAGCTTATTACCATCGCGATCTCATGGCGGAATGGCAGCAACGACTGTCGCAACCGAGGGCTGGGCTCGCTGCCATTGCAGCGGTAAGTCCCCTCTTTGAGGAGTGGCTTGAGAGACGCTACGGCGTCTTCACCTACCGCCTGACGCAGGTCCTCACCGGACATGGAAGTTTCGGGAGGTACCTGTGTCTGATGGGGCGGGAGGAAACGCCCGGGTGTCATCACTGCGAGGACCGCCCTGAGGACACGGTGGAACACACCGTAGCGGAATGCCCTGCGTGGGCTGAGCACCGCCGTGCCCTCAGGGAAGTGATCGGCGATGGCGACCTCTCGCGTCCGGGCCTAGTGCAGGCCATGATGCGGAGCGAGGGGGACTGGGATGCCGTCTCCTCCTTTTGCGAAGCAGTCATGCTAGCTAAGGAGGAGGCGGGACGCGTGAGGCAGCGAAGCGCTGCCTCCTCGCGACCCAGCCATCGCGAAGGACACACCGGGCGTCGGAGATCGCGGGACGATCTCCGGCCACCGTAAGCGCGGGCCTGCGGACGGCGAGCATGGGTGGCTCCCCGTCCGACCAGAAACAGACCCGAGCGTACGGCGCGTCGCGTTCCGCGCGCGCCTCAAAGAGCCATCAGACCACCACAGATGGGGCCCAATAGGGCCGATGCCGATTCGGAGTCGCGGAGAACCTAACGGGTAACCGGGGCTCCGGCTCGACGTGCAGGAGAAGGAACGGGGTGGTTTTTAGTCAGTAAGAGTCTGACACTCCCTTCCGCCTCACCCAGGCGGGAGCAGTCATTCGATGATTTTCCCCCTTAAAAAAAAAAAAAAAAAAGCTTATTACCATATTATTGCCTTTTATTATAGTGAGTATTAATAATTCGTCCGGCAACTCGGCTGTAACCACAATAACCTTATCATGTACAATTCCAAGAACTACACTTCCCGAATCTGTTTACAAGACGTTTTATGACTCATTATTGTAAAATTATACGCAATTGGCATACCAATGACTAATGGGATCCCTTTTTTTTCATTGTGGAAAATCATCCAATGACTTCTCCTCTCCCTAGCAGTGTCAGACTCTTACTGACAAAAAACCACCTCGTTCCTGCTCCTGCACTTCGAGTCGGAGCCCCGGTAACCCGTTAAGTCTTCCGCGGCTCCGTATCGGCATCCGCCCTGTTGGACCCTATCTGTAGTGGTCTGATGGCTCTTTGAGGCGCGGGCGGAACGCAACGCGCCGTACGCTTGGGCTTGGTTCTGGTCGGGCGGCGAGTCACCCGTGCTCGCAGGCCCGTGCTTACGGTGGCCGGAGATTGTCTCGCAACGAATGGGAATTTTTATCCCTACGAATATTTTTTTAAGTCTGATCGTTCGCTTTTTAACCATGAGCTTTGAAGCCTAACATATCGGCATGGTTGGTGCGGTGGTTGGGCAACAGGCTGCCGTGCAACGTGACGCGAGTTAGATTCCCGCACTGCGCAACTCTTTGTGTGATCCACAAATTTTTGTTCCGGGTCTGGGTGTATGTAAGCTTGTATGTTTGTAAACGCACCCACGACGCAGGAGAAAATCCTAGTGTAGGGCAGCGTTGTTTAAAAAAAACATCATAAACTAGCTACTTCCGCGCGGTTTCACTCGCTCTGTTCGGCGCCTATTAATCGTAGCGTGATGTTTTATAGCCTATAGCGTTTCTCGATAAATAGGCTATCCAACACAGAAATAATTTTTCAAATTGGACCCGTAGTTTCGGAGATTAGCGCGTTCAAACAAACAAACAAACTCTTCCGCTTTATATAATAGTATCATAGTATCATATATACGGTCGAATTGAGAACCTCCTCCTTTTTTTAAGACATTTAAAAAGAAAAAAAAAATCAATGTTACTTTTTTTTTAAATTCACTCACGATCAGTAGCCGTACTAGCCGTGTGATGACAGCATAGAATACATTAGTCAGCACCCGGACCCTCCCTGTGGGTTTGACAGGAGTTCGCTAAGGGATTATACATTTACATTAACAAAGGGCTTAATACAAGTTTGTTGTACGTTTATCGAGATCAAAACGAGCCTGCGTTAGGCTCTAATAAACCAACCAATGAAATCACCGAACGTGGTTTCATTCAACAAAATTGCACTAATCGCTAAGAAGCTGAGACATTATTACTACTTTAATAGGGTAGTTTTACTAAATTTTATTTAAACGTCCGTCTGGTATTTTATTTTAAAACATTAGACACGTATTTTTTCTTTTCTCACAAAATTAAATGCTATCGACGATATATTGATTTGTATATAACGACCTCCCACTCCTGAACTTAACTCCATTTTATTTATGTAAGTAAGAATTGTAACTTTATACGAGGAAATAAAAAAATAAGTGTCTAATATTTTTCATTATCTAACTGACGGACTAATTAGATTTTTAATTTTCTTACCCTGGCTACCCTACTACCCTATTCCCAATACGAAATCTTATTACTTTTAATACTAACAAGTTACTGTGCATTAACGACCAAAGACCACAATAAGACAATCTTCTTAGTCATCTTAAACAAGATTCCTTTAACATTACTTCCTTCCTTAAATCAAGTTCGCATTCAGTATAATAATATGGTAAAGGGCTCGGCGCTTATTGTGTGTTCACAGGCACGTGTACGTAAAGTACCTGGCTTCCCTTACATTTATTACTAGCTTTTACCCGCGGCTTCGCTCGCGTCACAAAAGGATAAAAAGTAGCCTATGTGATATATACCAATACATACAGCGCCATCTATACCAATACTTTTGTTTTCCCTCGGGAATATCAAATATTTTCAGAATAAAAAGTACCCTATTATTTAATCCAGACTACTAACTTTACGTCTGCAAAAATTCAATGCAATCGGTTAAGTAGTTACGGCGTGAAGGCGGAACAAACAAACAAACTCACTTTCCGATTTATAATATTAGTAAGGATTGTGATTGTCTTGACTTTCCTTGTAGTCTTACGGTCGTAACCACAATCATTGTGCTCGACGTCAAGGATTCAGTTCTTGAGCAAAACACTCATTGGTTTTTCAACGACAGTATTCTTAGGTACTCAGGAACATTCAGAATTTATCTTAAGGTCATATGTTTAATTCCTGGCCAGGGTATAAGAATTACCTCTGTGTCATTTTCATGACTGAACTCATTCAAGTATTTTATAAGAAACATCCTCGTCTTCATGTTACAACCTGGGGAACTACTTAATATCTTTTGCTTTTCACGTCATTTCGGTTCTTCCACACAGCAGTTATATAACGATATACCACATTGTGTAACACGATTACATTTATAATAGTGTGTAACATACTCAAGTTACTACGATAACTTCTGTTATAATTTGTTTAAAAACAAATGTTGAGTCAGTCTCTAACGTTATATAATGTGTGGGAGCACCTTTTTGCGAAAATCATTGAATGTCTTCTCCCGCCTGGATCAGGTCCCAAAGTGGTCCAGGTGGACACCCAGGGGTCCATGAGAAAAATAAGTTTGGGAAATACTGGTGTAGATAATTACAAAGTTAGACATTAGCGTTTTTAAATTGATGATAATACCAAATTCACCATGACAGTTAGGGAAGAAGCACCTGACAAAAGTCGGCTAAAACCCTACTAATATTATAAATGCGAAAGTCTGTATGCTTGTTTGTATACTATACTTTCACGTTAAAACAGCTGAAGGGATTAACATATTGGTTACTTAATATCCTACGAGATTACGGGCAAAGCTGTGGGTAGAAGCTAGTTAAACATATAGCAGCAATTTTCATCATGTTTTAGTTTTATATATTGTTCTTATCATCTTGACGTTAAGAATGTTCCTACCTCACTTTATTTAGTTTGGAGATGAGCATACAACGTCTGTCATCTGTCTCAAAGTGAGTTTGTTTTAGAGATTAAAATATGTAATTAACAAACACAGCTAATACAAAGCCTACCTTGTGAGTGGAATGACTATATACGCAATGGGGGCTACCATTTTACTAAACACGCTGTATTTGGTTGTACGTTGGCGCTAATATATAAAAAGGTGGTTTTGTCCAATTAGCTGTAAAAAATTTGAATGACCAATGTTGTGACACTAGAATAGAATAGAATAATCTTTCTTGTATACCATTAATAATATATAAACAATAAACATATCTACAGAAAAAGAAATTACTAACATAAATAAAAATAATAATTGGTACTTATAGGGTCACTTATAGTGATTTCTGCCTGACAACCTTTTGGTGGATATAATGCAAACGAAATATTTAGACACTTACTAATTCCTTATTGGACGAATCATCACACCTTTTTATCCCCGAAGGAGTAGGCAGAGGTGCCACTGTATAATGTAACACCAACTTTTTCTATTTATCTTATGAGTTTCATGTAATAGGAGGTGAGCCTATTACCATAATAAACCGAGCACAATTCCAGACTCCGTGATACTACTGATATTTTTTTTAAAAACCTAGCAATACTTTGCCCTGATTGGGAATCGAACCCAAGACCGCCGGCAGTTGCACTTGAGGGAATGATATGATAGAGAAAGGAGTATGAGATAGGATGATGACATCCTTTCTCTCTTCCTTTCTTTTTCTCCATCACAATTTTTTTTTACGGGGCGAAAATCATCGAATGACTGCTCCCGCCTGGGTGAGGCGGGAGGGAGTGTCAGACTCTTACTGACTAAAAACCACCCCGTTCCTTCTCCTGCACGTCGAGCCGGAGCCCCGGTTACCCGTTAGGTTCTCCGCGACTTCTCCATCACAATAGTGATGAATGGATGAAGGAGAGAGATTGTGCTGACTTCAAGTGACATGACTTGGCAACAACTTGCACAGTTCCCACACATAACCCTCTATAAATATTTGTCTGTACTTTAAAAGAGATAGCCTTCTGAGTTTGTATCGGCATTTCTTCTCAGAATAGTCCGTTAGGAAATGTCGACCTCATCGTTCGCTTGAAAAATTTACGTGTAAAAGTGCTGCCCTGTAGCCTATTTCCAGAAGTAAATTCATTTGTTTCACTAAAGAGAGAAAGTAGCCTCTGTTCTTTGTCGCGGAAAACTGAACGGGTAACCGGGGCTCCGGCTCGACGTGCAGGAGAAGGAACGAGGTGGTTTTTAGTCAGTAAGAGTCTGACACTCCCTCCCGCATCACCCAGGCAGGAGCAGTCATTCGATTATTTTCCCCCCTTAAAAAAAGCCTCTGTTCTTTATCATCATGTGCGTGGCGTGAAGGAGGTGGGCTTTAATATATGATGATGTTGTTGATAATGGTTTCCATCTGCGCCACATAGCCCGCTAAATGACATCGAAATGACATCACATTCTTGATTACAAACGATGTCATTTTTGTACATCTGCGAGAACTGTTATCGCCTAGTCAGAAACTAGTTGTAATGATTGCCACAGATGTTCGTATGATAATGGGGATCAATGGCTTTAAAATTTAATTAGGTTAATATTTGATGGAATCTCCAGAGAATGACCTATTTAGTAATTTGCGTAGTGAATTAATAAATTAAATATGTCCTGTGATTGGTCAGTTCAACCTAAGATGGAGTGCAGAAGCTTACACTCTTGGAAGCACTTTGCTATGAAACTAAATTCTTCTCCTCTTTCAATCCATATCCTCCCATTGTTTAACTGACGGTTTACTGATTGCGCCATTTTTGGTTTTTACTTTTGTCATTCACGAATCCATCTCTTTCTCGCGAATATAACACAAAACACAACCACACTGAATTTACTTATTTCATAAAACAAAAGAAGAACATAAATAGGTTTCCACTCTTGAAAGTGGCCAGCTTGCCACGGATAATATATACAACAAAAGATAACTGTATTCGTAAATATGAACCCCTTTAAAAAAACATGTAAGTAGTACACCTAGTATGAACTGCGTGTTCGGCGCTCTGATTGGCCGGCTCAAGTGAACCAACCAATCAGAATTGCGATAGTTATTCGTGCTTGGCACTCTGTTCCATTTAATGAAAGCGCCTATCAATTTTTAAACATTTAACGTAATGGTTCTATACTTGGTTGCTATTATAAATTGTTCAGGTTAATCGAGGGCGATGGCGTAGACTAAAGATCTTTGTTAGCATATCATCATCATCATATTAATATCATGCCATTTATCCCCGAAGTGGTTGGCAGAGGTGCACATTACGGCTATTACTCACACGGTACAATGCCAACTGTACAGTGTAACACCCACTTTTCACTATTTATGTTATGAGTCCCATGTAATAGGGGGTGACCCTATTGCCATATACCAGGCACACTTCCAGACTCCGTGCTACTACTGAGAATTTTTTAAATACCCCGTAATACTTTGCCCGAGCCGGGAGTCGAACCCGAGACCCCTAGCCAGGCAGCAGCACTTGCGACCACTCAGCTAACGAAGCTCTTGTTCGTAAGTAGTTGGCATAATATTGTTATCTTAATACATATCTTATACCTACTTATTATATAAAGCTGAAGATTTTTATGTGTTTCTTTGAAAGCGCTAATCTCTGGGACTACTGGACCGATATGAATAATTCTTTTTGTGTTGGATAGTGCATTTATCGAGGAAGGCTAAAGGCTATAAAACATCATCCAATAGGAGCTGAGCAGAGCGGGTGAAACTGCGAAAGTAGCTAGTACATATATTATGTACCTACTTATCTTCAATATCTCTTCCATTAATTAAGTCCTTCTTATGCAGGCCTATGGTTCAGTAGTGGACTGTCACCGACTGTTAATGGTAATTCTTATTAATTTTGTGTTTTTGGAAATCGAACTAAATAATACTGAAGTGTGGGAGAGTCATACTTAGGCAGAAATAGGCCGGCTCGACCGGAGTGTTACCACGGCCTCATAGAAAACCGACGTGAAACAACGCTTGCGTTGAGTTCAGTCGTGTGAATGAGGTTATCGGAGGCCCAACTTCCCCCCCCCCGTTCCTCAGTCCCTGAATTTTCAACATTCCTCAAATTCGTAATCCTCAAAAGGCCGGTACACACTTGTAACGCCTCTGGTGTTCTAGGTGTCCATGGGCGGCACCACGGAATATAGATTCCGTGGGCGGCACCGATTGCTAACCATCAGGTGATCCGTCTGCTCGTTTACCGGTTTACCCCATAAATAAAATACACCAACGTTGCAATTAAAAATAGCAGAAAAAATACGTTTCAAGTCATAACTGTTTATTAACAAGAGTCTTTATTTATCTTATAATTATATTATGTTTATTTCTTATCATTATCACATATTTACATTTTTAATTACGTTTTCAAAACGCATCATTTAATACGCAATACTTTGTGCGCCTGTCGAAATTGAAATTACAACTAATGTGACTAATGCCATCTAGTGAGAGATTGAAAAGTTAATTTACATTTTATCTTGATAGCTCTTTGCGGACAGCGCCTCTGTCGAAAGGAGTTCGAACTAGTGTTATGTCAATAAGGACCATGTTCTTTTTAAATGTCAATTGTCATTTATAAATACCGGACAGATAAGTCACCTCTGATAAAATAATAAGCACTTGTTTTGCAAACAAAAATTGTATTTTAAAACAAAATTCATTAAAGAAAACAATAATTAAGCATTCATTTACTAAAATATCACCATTTTCACGTAATGGTCTCACTACCGCCAATCATAACACCAGTGGCGTTTTTAAGAACTAAATATCCTTCTAGGATTACTTTCTAAAGTTAGGCACATGACATTATTTACATGGAATTATTCTACAAATAATAATAATCAAGTAAATTACTAATAGGTAATTATTTATGCTCTACAATGGCTCATAAATATACACTTAATAAATTAAATTATATAAGTATACATGGGGTAAGACAAAATGTAGTTATAGGTAGCTTTTAGAACCTTATTTCACGAGAAGACTATGGTCATACGACCTCGCAGCCAACAAAATGTATAGAGTTGTTCAACCAAATCAACTCTAGTGTTTTTCTAGAGACTTTCTAGTGTCTCTCTGTGGACACCAATTTTGCACGATTGGTCTTACAAGTCCTCATGAATTTGGACTATAAAGTATTTTTGCAAGGTTTTACGGCTTTTAACTTTGAAGATACTTTAACTATGACTACATTTTTCTATTCCCCGTGACACAAGTACCAGCTCATCAAGCTACCTCTTTCATAAGTAATAGCTCAATGAACTGGGGTACATGATTAGAATCAATAAAATAAATTAAATAAGTACAATAATTTTAATACAATATTTAGTCTAAGTACTAAAACAAATAATTATTGCAGCACTTAGGTCATAATTATTAAATCATTTGGGAATTTATCGTCTAATAAATGTGTACATAGACTTAAAGTACAGTTTACAACTTCAGTAAATATCCAGTAATAAAATGAATCGGTAAAGAAACCATAGGGCAATCAAATTTGATATCAACGCCATCTATCGACGATATTGACAACTCCTTTTTTGTTGCGCAATAGGTTGTCCGTTGTGCAACTTTCCGGACTTTATTCCGGACTGGACAAGTAGATTCTATGTTCTACTGAGTACTGTGTCCATAAATTACTTACTGATGCAATGAACTGTATTTGTTGTGTTCATAGTCTCAAGGAATATAAACATTTCATCACGATATGCACTTTGAGCATATGCAGACAATTTTTATCTTACTTATACTTCGTGGTTGGGAATGACAAGGAATTTTCATTGCTCTTGTTGCAAAGAGGAGTTCCACAAAAAATGTGGTTCAAATAGCATTTATTTTTATATTTCTCGTTAAAAAGCTGCACTAGAGAGTCTACAGCACAGAAGCAGAGTATCAACACTAATAGGTCCTGGAAGATCGGTGCCAGTCTCTACAACGACTTAATTACTACATGGAAGACTTTATATTGCTGACAATGTAACTTTGTCAAGTTTTTTTATAGTATTTTTATGTACTTGAATAGATGCTGAACTAAAGACTCAAAGTTTGGGGCCGAAAGGAACATTTTGCCATTTTTGGGGAACTTGAGAAGGCATATGCCATGAAATGGATCGTTGATGACCATGATGATGAGATACAGTATGCTAACTAAAGGCCATAGGCCATGTAACACTGTATAAAATGGAGAGTGGATTAAACTGGAACTGATAGAACTAATTTAATATATGTATGGCTTAACGTCGTGATGGTAAAACGGACAGTAGTGACATGCTAAGAAGCTGTTATGAGCCAATAAGGTGTGGCTGTTTAACACGATGCGCTAAAATGCAGTGCTTTGATTGGTGCGTGTAAAGGAACTGCAGCTGTAGCCAAATGCCATTTAACGCTTGTCTACTTGTAGAGTAGAAAACTAAATTAAATGGATTGACGTAAATTTTGACACTTTTCAGTGTCATCCCCATACCTACATTTAGTTTTCTATTCTCTCGGTAGACAAGCGCTAAAGTGGCGTTTGGCTAAAGGCACTGGTCTCGAGTTTGTAGGCATTAGATGGATATAACATATAGAATAGACTAGTTGCGACCAAAGCTGTGAGTGGAGAATAATATTTATATGTATAATAAATAACCATGTCCTAATACTCAAACAATACACAACATTATGAAGTTTTAAAACTTTAACAAAGACAGCAAGATAAAATACATTGTTGACTTATTGAATAGAGTTTGAGTATTTGGACTTATTTTTAAATCTCAATCAAAATTCAAGCATTACTTAATACTTGGGTATAAACCAGTATACCTTAAGCTCGAATTAATGCGAGTTTAGATATTCACCTCTAACTACCACCAGGAGACGTAGCGACATCTATTGGCGGTTCTCGTAGACTAACTTGAAACATTTTTAAGTAACGCTTGGTTTTTGAGAGAGATTTATTACAATAAATTAATATGGCGTTTCCACGCAAATTCTATATACATTCATAGAATAATAATAAATAATAATTAATTAAAATCGACATTCTATAAATAAATTCGCGCATAACATCACAAAAGGCGAACCCGACAACATTTTTTTGTATTTTTGGGCTCATAGTATTAAATTACTTAACAAATTTCGATATGATGTGCCTATTTAATTCATTTGCATAAAAGTAACTATGACGTCATCATGAATGTAAGTATCTTAACATAAATTATTATAATACAACCAAACAAAACAGGGATGATTTAACAATTAAATTAAATGTTTGCGAAGAAATTGTAAATAATAATTAAATTGATTTTGAATTATACTGTTTACTAAAATATGACGTCACAAACATGTTTATAAATTGTGACGACATTAAAAATTAGACGTAATCTGCCATCATCCCTATTTCATTGGTGGCTTTTAACACAACATAGATGACATCATTTTGGTCTTCACTGATTGGCTAATGATAAATTAAATAGTGTTCATACCATAAATACAGAAACTACAACTAATATGACTTTTATAAGCCTTTGTCCATCATTGGACTGTGAAGTCGAACGAGTTAAAAATAAAATTGAAAATTAAATAATACAAACTTTATTGCCTTGCAATAAAGTTCACAAATCATTGCATAAAAATTGATTACAAGAAAATAATAATTATAATAACAGTCACTTGAATAAAAATCAACTAAAACGTGAAACAAATAAAGTTGACTATCGTGTGACAGTGACAGTAAAGTTTCGATCTACCTCATATAGTTGGAATCAGTGACACTGGAATTTCAACCTTGAGTGGTAAAAGTTTAAGGTACAGACTCGATTCTGCTGTCATCTTTCTTGGCCTTACCTGAGAGTTTGGAGTAGATTTCATCGATAGTCTTGCCTCTGGTCTCGGGGAAGTAGATGATCGTGTAGAAGCAAGCGATGAAGCAGATTGCAGAGAAGAATAGGAAGGTCCAATGTATACCGATCAGTTCACAGATTATGGTGAACCATTTCGTTTGAATGAAGTTGCTGAGCTTAGCGCACACGTTCGCGAAGGCTGACACGTTGCCACGGAGCTGGAAGAAGAGAAAGTTATGGGTGATGAACAGGTCTTTTGGGAGGAAGTAAACAGTTTAAGTAGACATCAAGAATTCTTATGTTCAAGTAATAATATTTTGAGCCAATTTGAACGGTATTTTAATAGTCGATTTGAGACTCGGACTCGGAACAATAGGGTTTTAGTCTTGAATGTGACAACAGAAACCAGTTATCCAATTAAGGCAAGCCGGAGAATAAGTAACGGTGCCTTCTCCCTGGAGCACATTACTATTATCAATCTACGTCTCAATGAAGTACACAGTATGATTTTCGTACTTCAATCTTTAATCTAGATGTCAAGCAGTGAAATTTGTAAATCCCTATTACAGAAAACACTAATAATAAACTAACTCACACGCAGGTGATATCGCTTAGCATAGCTAACTAAAATACAGGATGAAAAACATAATTTCACTCACCTGGAACGTAAACAAGTCAGTGATGATAATATATGATATAGGCTGGAAGCCTGCAGCATCAGCGAAGATGCAGAGACACATGGCGAGGACCGGTAACCAGCCCGGCAGCCAGAACCCTGACGAGGTCATGTAGAACCACGCTGATAGAACCACCATACCCACTCCAACGGCGAACGATGTTGTTACTAGTAGAAGCTGAAATAATATGAAATTTAAAGAAATGTAATGATTAAGACTGCCTCGTCACTCTGAATTTTTTTTATGGAGTAGGAGGCAAAGGAGCAGACGGATCCCCTGATGGTAAGCTATCAGCGCCGCCCATGGACACCCGCAACACCAGACGAGTCACAGGTGCGTTGCCGGCCTTTTAAAAAGGAATACGCTCTTTTCTTGAAGGTTTGAAGTTTGAATAAAAAGTGCTTACCTTTCTACCGGTCTTCTCCACAATACAAGTAGCGACGATGGAACCCAATAACTGAACCACTCCGATCAGCATAACTTGCTTGTTGGGACTGAGTTTAAGGCTGATGGACTCTGAAGCTCGTTCGAAGACGAAACCAGCGTAGATCAGTACTATGAGGTACCCATCGAACTGTTGCGTGATCTTGATAATTATTGTGATAATGAACGCTTTGAAGGTTGGTTTGTCTTGCCCTGTAAGAGGAGAAATTAGCATTAGATTGGTTCGGACACTGGTGAGAGGTTATTTATATTTCGATATGTAGTAAGTTCTGCTTTTATGGTCCCAGTACCCAGCTTAGTTCACACGCTCCGAAGGGATCCTGACCACATACCCAAGCAAAATTGGAATCCCCAAGGGAAAAGAAAGCGTGGCCGTCCTCGGCAAACCTGGCGTCGCACCGTACTGGCTGAAGCGACGAGCATCGGTATGACGTGGAGTGAGGTGAAGCGTGAAGCTGAAGACAGATCGCGATGGAGAACTTCAGTGGACGCCCTCTGCCCCATCTAGGGGACACAGGATATTAAGTCACCCAGCTTAGTATGACTTCGTTGTGGTTGTGACTCTTACTGATCAAAAACCACCTTGTTCCTACTCCTGCATTTCGAGCCGGAGCCCCGGCAACTCTTTAAGTCCTCCGCGGCTCCATATCGGTATCAGTCCCACTGGACCTTATGTGTGGCGGTCTGGTGTAGATACACCCGAGAGTTGGTTTGGACTAACTGTTATGTAGACTTTATAAAAGTATCTGTATTAAAAATTGTTGCTTGAATAGTCTGTAGTTAATGACGTTAATTTTGCTCAAAGGATATTGCAATGTGACCAGAAATAATCAAACAATAGGTGGTTATGAAACGAATTTTTAATTTAAAACTAGCGAACCGCCCCGGCTTGCACGGGTAGCATTTATAGTAGGTACGGTGGAGACATGAAAATCAATACAAATAATCAACAAAAAAGTGTTTTACTGTTTGCAATTTAATATTGCGATTATGAACTTTTAGTAACGCAATTTCAAGATTGTCGTGACCGCGCATAGCTTGGTAATTAATTTTGGTCGCTCAGGATTTTCATTTTACTATAACTCTTATAATTAAGATATCAACTTAATTTATATGCTGTAAAGAACAATATATAATCTTAAATAATTATGATTGCTGTTTAATGTATTTATTGAAATATATAGACTGACATCATATTTTTGGTAGATCCTTTTAAAAGTACTTTTGTCATAATATTAGTTCAATTTATATCAAACGATTTAGGACGCGCACGCGAAAACCGTATGAGACCGACTTCTTTGACAAAAATCGTGATATCTCGGTAAATGACAATGACCAAATTTGTATGGAGCGTGGTGCCTTTTCATTTTTTCGCGGCAGTTGATCGGATGTACATAAACTGATGCAGAATAACATTACAAACAAAAAAATGTATGGGGTCTTATATCAAAATACAGTCCAAACCGAGTTAAATCAGTTCAAAGATGTGAAAATAGTGCTATATAATTCCTGTGATTTTGTTGATGGTGACCGTACACAACGCATATTTCTTCATTTACTTGTCAGAAATATTTTGTAATAAATGTTTATAGACGATTTCAAGGAATATAATTAAGCTTATTGTGAACTTTTATAATTATTTTTTTTGTTTGTTATTTATTTTTTTTTTTTTTATAATGCCACGGAATCAGAACAGAGTGAACCATTAACTGACCACTGCTGAGGAAAAAAAAACACTTCGTTTGATTGGCTAACGTGTTCAATTTATATGTATACGGTTTATGACAGATTTTCATGATCAATTTCCTCTCAGTCAAAAACCCGCAAAATACTTTACCGAGCCCTATCATGAAATGCTATGTTTGTCAGTTGCGGCGTCGGTAGCGGATTGAGTAGTAACAGTCGTCAAAACACGAAAAAATGACTTTTCTGTCTACTTCTTCCGACTTACTTCCGATTAGTAACAAATCTAACTACAGTTAATACTTTAATCTACATCTAGCATAAGATTCTGTACAAAGACATCGTCAATCAGTCACAAAGTGATGCATTTCGAATGATCACATTATATGAAAAAATTATGCGCTCATCTGACGTATAGTCCATCACTTTACAAAGTCGACGGTTTGCTTTTTCAAAAGGTTATGCTAACTATAAAGTAGATGAGTCTCCTACCAGGAGTCAACGGCAAAAATAAAATACTTTATTAGATGTTTGGACGGCTACAACTACTCAACCCACCAATGGTACCACAGCTGATACTCATGAAGCTTCATGACACAATTCCTAGAAGCATCGCACAAGTCATCGACTGAGAGAAAATAGCTAATAAAAATTAGCGACTGGCAATATGGATATATTGTGGTGTGATTTGGTGTTTCTGAGCCCGGCGTACAGTGACGCGCAATTTGAAGTTAGGAATTGTGTCAAAAATATGAATAATTTGAATAAAAAAACGAAAGTAAAATGTTTGATTCCAGCTCCTTTCAACGCTCATAACTCAGTCCAGACTGAGATTTCCATATATGAGCCCATAGACAATTTCATTTGTAATGACATTCTAGATAACATTTTCTATAAATCATCGACTGCCGCCAGAAAAAAGAAAGGCACCAATTTTAGTCAATGCCTTTTAACTTCTACAACAATTAAACTGTCAAACACCGCGTGGACACCAGTGACCGCAACCTATTGTTCTTTAATTGTGTCTATAGTGACGGTACTCAAAGGTTTACAGATAGATACTTGTATCTCTCTATCTTAAAAATAATCCTCTGCGCAACATAATAATATAACAAGTATGACAGAGTGGAAATATGTGATGGCGAATGTTGACAACTTTTTTAAAATCCACTGTACATTGTGGTTTACTTACAAATAATCTTCCAGACGGACTGCGAGTCAGCCTGTGTCTGCTTGTCCACCCTGACGATGCTCTCGATGTCCTGCTCCACGCCTCGGTCCACTACGCTCACTCCTCGGAGCCAGGCTAGTACTGTTTTGGCTTCCTGTAATGTAACATAGGGTTTTTGAGTTCTAGAACTAAACTTTTACATTATTATAAGTTTAAACATTGCATAATGTCACTTATTTTACTGCCGAGGAGGTTATGTAAGCAAAAGTGAACTCTTCACACTTTCCCAGTCACTGCAATTCCTGTAGGCCAGTACCTATTCACAATAGCGCCCAAACAAGAAAATTTCAAAACATTGAAGTCTTGCGCGCGTACAATGTAATGCCCACTTCTCATAACTTATCATATAATAGAGGACGAGTATATATATATACTATCTACTTCCGCGCACTTTCACACGCTCTGCTCAGCTCCTATTAGTCGTAGCGTGATGTTTTATAGCCTATAGCCATCCTCAATAAATGCGGTATCAAACACAAAAAGAATTATTGAAATCAGACTTGTAGTTACGGAGATTAGCGCGTTCAAACAAACTCTTCAGCTTTATAATATTCATCATCAACAGCCTATAAATGCTCACTGCTGAGCAAAGCCTCTTCTCACACGGAGAAGGTTTGAGCATTAATCACCAATGTTCACGCGAGGATGTGAACATGCCGACGCAGCAGGGCAGTGACCGCGATGAACCAGAATCAACCTCAATCGTAGTTATGTGTCGCAACAGTGTTGATCTACGCGGTTTCACACAAATGCATTCGTATAAGTAATACACCTATACATGTAAATATATTAATATAAATAGCATGTAAATCTTTAATAAATTCTCTTTCTACGCTTCGAGCAACGCTGTTTCATTCGACGAGACCATCGACTCCTCTCACTGTTACTGCGCCTATAAATAGTTACCGATAGCTCTGGCATCACTCAGCCTTTGTTATTGGTCGGTCCGTGAGGCTGCGGATCGGCAGTGAGAAAATCCCTTCCTATACACCTTTCATCCTTCCCACCGTCCGTCTGTTGCCTTAGGTCTCATGGTAACAGGCATCCCGCACTATATATATAAGTATATATTGTACCTATATGGTTAGGGCTAGGTTGTTAGGTGAAATAGGATTGTTGGTAGGTTGTTAGGTGCAAATAGGATTGTTGTTAGGTTGTTAGGTGCAAATAGGATTGTTGTTAGGTTGGTAGGTGCAGGTAAGATTGTTGATAGGCTACAGTCAACCCCCTTCACTGTACATTTAGATCCCTGAATGTACATTTGGTCCTTCGAGCCGGCAAATGCGTTAAATGTATCAGGTACAAAGCAGAAACGGCGAAACAAAAAATGGGAGCACTACCAAGACCACGTGTGACACAATCATATCCATTTAGCCACACAGGATGTGATTTTGCAGGACCTATACAAGTACGATCAATGAAAGGTAGGGGTCACAAGTCATATAAAGGCTACATAGCAGTCTTCATATGCCTTGCAACAAAAGCCATCCACTTAGAACTGGTAGGAGACTTATCAACAGAGTCGTTTATTGCAGCACTTAGACGATTTATGGCCAGAAGAGGTCATGTGCATCACATGTACAGCGACAATGCAACGAACTTCGTGGGAGCAGCCAAATTCCTATACAAAGAAATTCTAGAAATCACTCAATCACCGCAGTTTCAAAATACATTAACTAACATAGGCACACAATGGCACTTCATACCACCAGCAGCGCCACACTTCGGCGGAATATGGGAAGCTGGTGTAAAATCTATGAAGCACCATTTAAGACGAGTAATAGGAGACAGCACCTTAACCTATGAAGAAGTATCGACATTCCTTCACCAAATTGAAGCATGTCTGAATTCAAGACCATTATGTATTCAAACAGAAAACATTAACGATAACATAGTATTAACGCCAAGTCATTTTCTTATTGGACGTGAAGCAGTGGGCGTACCTCACCCAATAGACAACATAAATACGGACCTCAGAAACCGCTGGAAGCATATACAAAAGATGAAAAAAGACTTTTGGAATAGTTGGACAAAAGAATACTTACACCAATTACAACAGAGATATAAATGGAAGTCAAACGAAGAAAACTTAAAAGTCGGTGCAATTGTTCTAATTAAAGACGAAAACATAAACCCGAGTAAATGGCCCTTGGCGAGGATAAAAGAAATTCACCCTGGACATGATGGCGCCACCAGAGTGGTAACCCTCGAACGATCACAAGGGACGGACCAAAAGAGATCAATACATACTTTGATACCATTACCAGTAAACGAAGACACAAACACAGCGGGAAGTAGGCAAACAACAGCGCCTACGCAAGCTAACTTAGCAAGACTGAATACACACAAGAAAACACATAGCCAGTGTGCTATGCAAAAATCGACAGGCAAGCTGCATTATTGGGTTATAACTTTATTACTGACATTGCAACTTTTAACTCCAGCTACGACTACATATACAAACAAAAACTTAAAATCAGGACTATATATAGAGCAAATGGGAAACGCTTCGTTAGACAGAGGAACCTTTAGAATAGAAACAACCTACGAAAGACTCACGTTAAACCACAATTTAGCAATGGCAGAAAAAGTTTTAAACGAATTCAAAACACTATGCGATTACACTTCGAAAACAACAATCAACACACATTGCGATCAGTACTATCACCACCTACAAGAGGAAGAAGAAAAATTTAAAAGGACACATGAATATTTAACGGAAATGACCAGTACAAGAAAGAAAAGAGGGTTGTTAGGATCATTAATGACTTCAATATTCGGCGTAAATGATGAAGTTTACAGAAACTTAGGGTCACTACAAGAGAACCAACAAAAGCTTATAGACGCAGCAAACCATCAGACAAAATTCATGATTACTACAGTATCGACAGTGAACCAAACAGAAGAAAAAATTAAACGAAAATTAGACAGATTCCAAACAAAGCTTAATCAAGCTCTGAGTTATATTAATGACCATGATCGATGGTACAAATCATTTGACGGTAATCACCTACAAATTCAAGTTATGCAATCGTACCAATTGGCATACAACTATATTACAGAAATCAATGATTACTACTCAGGATTAATGGAAATATACATCATGAAAGCGACAGTATACAGTGTGCTTTCTCCAAAAAACATAGCAGATACTATTGCAAATGCAAACAGCAAGATACCGTCAAATCTTCATATCATGCAGACTCAGGTACTTGACACTAGATTAACGGAAAACGATACACATATTACAGTGCTATCGTACTTTCCGATTACAGAAAAAACGAAGTATACCTTTATGCACGTCATTCCCATACCAATGAAAAACCAGGATGGTTCATTCACAGGCATAGATATTTCACAGACATTTATAGCTATAGATTACAACAATGAGAAATACTTTGAATTAACTGACGACGAATACAACAAATGTTTACATAGACTCAACAACTTTATCTGCTTTCCTGCGGCCGTCAAAAACATGCAATTAAATAAAAATTGCATTGTTCGCATGATCATAAAAGATGACAACTCTACGTGCCCTACGAGAACCTACAACATCAAAAACAATATTATCTGGAAACAAGTTCAAATGAAAAACACTTGGATATACCTCACGAAGAAAACAGAGACAGTGTCCATTGTATGCGACGGAGAGAGAGAAGAAAGTTTCATCCATGACATTGGAGTATACAAATTTCAGAAAATTGTATTATTAAAACCACGGCCACTACATTAGTAGCTAAACGAGTACACACAGTCAATGTCTTAGCGTCCTATAGCAGACCCCTTCTATTTCATCTCGATAATAATTATTCTGTAATTAGATCACATACTGATATTTCAAAAGAACAAGTAGTTTTAGATAGTTCTAAAGATATATTTAAGCATGTAGTAGACGAAGAAATGAACGAACAAACAATCTTAGATAACACTATTTGGACCACTATCAATACACAAACTTATATTATTAGTTTTACAACTTTATTAGTAATTTTATGTATTTGTTTATTAATTTATTGTTTTGCTCCACAAATTGTGGCCAGAATACGTGCTATGGCGGCGTCAAGACGGACAACGGTAGCACCAGCCAGCAGTTCCCACGACGAACTACCTGCAGCGCCACCACGACCGCAGCAGCACACTTACGCGCGGCCGGCTCCTCGGGGGCAGCAGCCGACTCTCTACGAGATGAAGACCTTGAAGACCTACTCTTCTGAGACTCGCCAAAATGTTCACGCGAGGATGTGAACATGCCGACGCAGCAGGGCAGTGACCGCGATGAACCAGAATCAACCTCAATCGTAGTTATGTGTCGCAACAGTGTTGATCTACGCGGTTTCACACAAATGCATTCGTATAAGTAATACACCTATACATGTAAATATATTAATATAAATAGCATGTAAATCTTTAATAAATTCTCTTTCTACGCTTCGAGCAACGCTGTTTCATTCGACGAGACCATCGACTCCTCTCACTGTTACTGCGCCTATAAATAGTTACCGATAGCTCTGGCATCACTCAGCCTTTGTTATTGGTCGGTCCGTGAGGCTGCGGATCGGCAGTGAGAAAATCCCTTCCTATACACCTTTCATCCTTCCCACCGTCCGTCTGTTGCCTTAGGTCTCATGGTAACAGGCATCCCGCACTATATATATAAGTATATATTGTACCTATATGGTTAGGGCTAGGTTGTTAGGTGAAATAGGATTGTTGGTAGGTTGTTAGGTGCAAATAGGATTGTTGTTAGGTTGTTAGGTGCAAATAGGATTGTTGTTAGGTTGGTAGGTGCAGGTAAGATTGTTGATAGGCTACAGTCAACCCCCTTCACTGTACATTTAGATCCCTGAATGTACAACCATGCTTGCTCAGTGCGGATTGGCGATTACAAACTTATAATTAGAAATTACAAGCTCAGGTTTCCTCACGATGTTTTCCTTCACCGTTTGTCAGTGGTGTCTAGATAATCTCAGAAAGTACATATACTTAACTCGTAAAAAGTCACATTGGTACTTGCCGTTGGTAGGTTTCGAACCCGCACCCTCATGCATGAGAAGCGGGCGTCTTAAACCTCCGAGCCACCACGAGCTTTATAATATTAGTATAGATTATTAAATATTTTCAAAAACTGAAATATCTCCCCAGTATTGTTCGACACACCTGTTGGACTGGTGAAAGTTTATATGTAGGTATGTTTGTTATTCCTTCACGTGAAAAAGGTTGAAGGGATCGGGGTGAAATTTAAAACAGGAATAGACTACGGTCTAGGATACCACACAGGCAATTTTTTGTTACACAGGAATGCAGGCAAAGCTGCTGGCAGTAGCTAGTTACCTTATCCTTAATATGAACACTAATTATGTGATTGGCAAAATGCTTTTGTTGCTGATAGGAAATTGATTGGTTTTAAGTGTGGGAGAGCCATGCTTCGGCACGAATGGGCCTGCTCGACCGGAGTGATACCACGGCCTCACAGAAAACCGACGTGAAGCAACGCTTGCGTTGGGTTACGTCGTGTGAGTGAGGTTACCAGAGGCCCAATTACCTTCCCCTTCCCCAATTCTTGAATCCCCAACATTCCTCAAATTCCTAATCCCCAAAAGGCTGTTAACGCACTTGTAACGCTTCTGGTGTTCCAAGTGTCCATGGGCGACGCCGATTGCTTACCATCAGGTGATCAGTCTGCTCGTTTACCGGCTTATGCCATAAAAAATATAGGTACAATTGTGACCTCTCAACAAACATAGCAGTCAAATAACCTTTATACATATATAATAGTCATGTGATCAATTGAAATATTCATAATCATAGTGAACTATAGAAGATGTCAGATAACGTGAGTCATTCTAATACATATTTCAACTAATTTATTTTATACACAAAATCACGTGATAGTACGTAAACACAAAGAAATATCATCACCTAGGTATAAATAATAATAATACCTACCTATATAATTATTACGGAACTGAATTAATTCATATGAATTAAAATAAATCTAAAAATAAATACATATTATCATGTTTCCGATAAAACTAGGAAGTGTTAAGTGTTAAGTATTTTCTATATTTCATTGATATTCTATCGACGCAGTTATAAAATGTCATTTCTATATATTAATTTTTATTATTAACTTGATGGGTTCGTGGCAAGTGGCGTGGTGGATTAAAATAGTAATCAAATATAACATCACGCCTTTTATCCTTGACGGGGTAGGCAGATGTGGGCAATTAATGCCACTGTACAAATGTAACACCCACTTTTCACTGTTTATGTTATAAGTCCCATGTAATACCAGACTCCGTGGTACTACTGAGATATTTAGAAAAACTCAGTAATATTTAGTTATGTTAAGCGTGGTGATTGATGCACTAACCGTCTGCGTGTGAGAAGAGGCTTTGCTCAGCAGTGGGCACTTATAAGCTGTTGATGATGAAAGAATAATCCTCTCATACATACAAGATACGTGAGAAAAACAATATCTTTCCTGCAGTCAGGTAAAAAGTAAGCTACTCACATCGACTTTTCCTTGCTTGACCAGGTATTCAGGTGTCTCTGGCATGGCGAGGAAGATGAAGAAGATCACTGTGGGTACCAGCAGACCGAGCCACAGCATTGTGTTGACGCTCAGCACATCTGCTCCAATGTAGCTCATCAAGTAACCGATGTTTCTGGAAGGTTACAAATGGGTATTATAGGTGTTATTTTTAGGTATGTGTCCATACAAAAGCAATGTTCATAACGTCTCGACGTCTCGTCATTTGATCTAGGCCGGAGAGAACTGGACAGAGGAGCATATTTTACACCGTGGAGCTCTTAACGGGCTGCCGGAGCTCCGGCAAAATTGAAACAAAAAATGTTATGTCCTAGAACTTTAATTCTACGCGGACAAAGTTAAAAAACTAGTTTTAAATAACTAGATCTAGAAACTAAGGAAAAATGGGTGCAGTAGGTGATTTGAATAAGTAGGTAGATATATCTCAGCTTATCCATTTAAACAAAAAGGCATGATTATGTTTTCTACAATGTAGTGATAACTACACAATAATAATGATTAGGTATTCTCTAAGCGAAGCGGTCTCATCGTTACGTCATCAAATAATCTGGTCAAGTCTGTTCGTTGAACTGTTCGGTGTAAACAAAGTGATGCATTTGTTTGTTGCTTATTATGTTAAAAAGGAGAAATAATTCTTTATTAATGGTATAGAGGTCTTATTTCCAAGAACGAATAAAGACAAAATCTGCAGTTGTATATTTGTGTACCAGTTGTGTGGTAACGGCGGAACAGGCACATTGGGTAGAGACTGGGCAACATCGTTCTTTGATAAATATGTATCATCATCATCATCATGATTATATTACCACAAGACATCCACTGCTGAACATATACTTCCTTCAATGACATCCAGGTAAATGTGTACATCTTTTAACATTTTCAATTGAAGCCTGGCAAGCGTGAATATTATGGCAAACCTTTTCATGTATCCTTAGCTCTATTAGTCTAGCAGTGGACCGCCATGGGCATACCTACTTAGGGCTTAATAAGTCTTTTATACGTTTAAAATAATCGAAACGTCAAGGCGTCTCTCTTATTGGCCGGCCAATATGAACCCACCGATGATGGTCTAGAAAATATAGCATTTTGATAGACAAGTACCTAGTTGTTGACTTAATGATACTATGAATGGAGTATGGTTAGGCGAGAAGAAATGTAAGACTTTTACTGACTAAAATCACCCTGTTTCTACTCCTGCTCTTCTCTACTCTGAGCCGGATCCTGTTAGGCCTTCCGCGGCTCCGTATCGGTGTATGGTAAAGTAGAATAGTAGTTAATGCAGGCCTCAGAAATGCATAAAGTTTTAATAAACACATCTGTTATTCAAATCAGACTCCACAAACTGCAAAGTTTATGGTTTTTTCGGTATCACACACAAATACACACACACACACACTTCAAATTCTAGAATGGTGCTATTCTAGATGAAGATAACTTGTTGAGCAGGTTTACTGTTATATATGTAGGTGTACATAGTACGAATTATTTACTAGAATTTGCAGTAACAAACCAGATGCATACATAACGTCACTTCTTTTTTAATCCGTTGCAAACTGGTATGCAAAGGTGCACATACCTACTACAGGTGTACAATGTATCGCCCCACTTTTAACAAAGCGATCTAAATCTGACCGATATTATAAATGCAACAGGTTATAAGTTTGTGTGTGTGTATGTGTTGTTCCTCAATCACGACAAAATGGCTCAAGGGATCAGGATGAAATTCGGGAAATGGTTAGATTATGTACGGTCTATAATAAAATAACACATAGGGATTTTTTTATCCAACGGGAACGTGGGCAATGACGCGGGTAGAAACTAGTTACGTTATGTGCCTGATACAAAAGGTGGTGAGTTTATTGCCAAATACTGAATCCAGACTGTACAACCTCTCGATTAATGAGACCGAATTTCTAAATAATATAACAACAGACACCCTATAGAGTGATAGAAAGGCCTTGATTTATATATCCAACCAAATAAAATGTTACAAAATTTTTCGTTTTTCGTACTACATATGTCATGTAGTCTAAAAATTGCAAGTGTAGGAGAGCCATGCTTCGGCAAGAATGGGCCGGCTCGACCGGAGCGAAATCACGGCCTCTAAGAAAACCAACGTGAAACAACGCTTACGTTGTGTTTCGTCATGTGAGTGAGGTTACCGGAGGCCCAATTACCCCTCCTCTCTAGTCTCGTCAATCCCCGAATCCCCCACAATCCTCAAATTCCCAAAAAGCCGGTAACGCACTTGTAACGCCTCTAGTGTTTCAGGTGTCTATGGGCGGCGTTGATTGCTTTCCATCAGATGATCCGTCTGCTCTTTTACCGGCTTATCCCATAAAAAAAAACAATTGACCCTTCATTACAAGACTGGCGAAAAACGTGTAGCATTAACGTAATATTTGCACCTCTGCCTACCCCTTTATTCTTTAATAGGTATAACATTGTGTTATGTAAATTACGTACACAGTTGAAGGCTACACAGCTCATGGCTCAGGAAAATATGAGAACAAACGTAAGTACTGACTTTAATTAAATCATGTAATGAATTAATTTATAGATGATCAATGATTATTTAATTTTCCTACCATCGGAGTCTCGGTCCTTGGTTGTGATTACTTTGTTTATTATTATATTACTTATGTACCTAATATTATATTATAGAACCACTCTGGTGCAATTTGATAGAAAGATGAACAAATACACTTTCGGAAAGTTTACAAATTAGTAAAGAAGAAAGAAGGAAACCGACCGAAAGTAAGAAAGTGATTTTTGTTTCGGTTTTGTTGTCCGAAAGTTTTGATCGCGACTAGAGAAGAAAAAAATAATATAATATAAAAAGAACCTCAAGTAAATTCAAATAACCACAAAAAGAAGTTTACTTACCTATTCAAAATGAGAAGAGATCCCAAAGCCCCTCGTAGGTCAATATCGCTGATCTCCTTCAGATATATGGGGAGGACAATGTAGCAAGAGGAGCAAGGTATACCGGCGACTGCACGGGCCAAGATCAATGCCCACGGTTCCAGACTCAGCAGCTTGATCTGCCAGTAGATCTGTGGATTGGAGAAACGATATTAGAATTAAGAGTGGGTACAACATACATGTAAACAGAAAGATTTCAAAATCGTAGAAAAACGTATCTTAGAGCACCTTCAGCTAGGTACACTGACGATATTTGCGATGTAACATCTTAACATGTAGTAGTTGAATCCGAAGAGCTGAAGATGGAACTGAAGGCATCTGTATAAGTCTTGCAATAGACAGTAAGTGTCAATAATTTTAATGGTTGTTTATTCTTAAGTAATTGGATTACCCAATAAGTGTTGATACATTTAAAAATGTACAGGTAGAATGTGAATACCCTATTTAATGTAACAGGAATAAAATTACAATGTAATACTAATTAATTAGCAACACAGATAAAACAAAAGTAACGCTAGAACTACCTTAGAATATATTACTATAAGTCCTAGTTGGGTCTTTCTTCGTAGTTATAATCCAACTTATCATAGAAATGTAGGACATTTACTTGGTATAGCGTGCGTTAACTATAAGACAAAGTATAATTACATTTAAATAAACACAAAAGGCAATAAAACTTATACTGCAGAACTTATTAATAAAGATTTTGGTATTACTTAGATAAATATTTATATTTCAGTATAAACAATATGAAGGTGAAAAAGAATGACTGAATGAATTGCAACGTCCAACGAATGACAATTGGACTATCGAGGGAGGTTCAGAACTGTCAAAAATTTCATAATGAGTCGTTCGAGAAATATTAATATACACAAATTCAAATATGATATAAGTGAAAACAGCAGTCAAATAATAATCAATTTTCAGCAGATAATTAACATCTAGAAAAGACGAAACAATTACTATAATAGTAAATAACTGATCGCAATGATAAAAACCTACAAATAAAACACTTGGAATACAAAAAAGACAATCAAGCCAGAAGAAGAAGATATACAATACAATGTAACTAATTATAGGAAGGAAGGAAATGATAAAGTTCAATACACTTAAATTTTTTTAGCACCCAAGTTTCATGCTTCAATTAATTTCAATAGCATCACCCATTATTTGTTAACGAGAAGAATGAGATGTACAAAAAATGGTTCGGAATTTGTCTCGCAACGTTTTTTGGATTTGTTTAAGGCCTTTGATAGTGTTAATCAAGTAATTGTGTTGAATGTTTGTAAAAAAACATTTGTTTAGTATGAGGATTGAAATGTAGCTGCAGTGCTGTTCTGTAAAAGTAATTTGCAGCACAGATTTAGGCTTTTCTTTTTTAAGGGGGCTTTTGTCTGTATGAATACGTCAACCCCAGTGTACCTTATTACCTAATTTAATAGCATATAAGTATATAATACCCTATGTACATGAAAGAGAATCATTAATTAGGTCTAGATCGCAGACAGGTTATGTCACCCTCACCAGTTCATACAACCCCTTTACAATCTTTGTGTCTTGTGACTTATTTGTAATTAAATTGTAAGTAAGATGTTTTAGATTGAAATTTAAACTGGATAGAATTTCTGTATGATTTAGAATATGTATTACAAAATGGTGTAACCATCGAATCGTTTAACGAAAGTATAAGAGGCTGAGCATAGAAGTTAAAAATCGATGATTTAGTTTTTAGAAAGTTCTAGAATATTAATGGAAATGGATGTTCAATGCGAGAAAGTTTTTAATTATAAATAAGTGGGGTAATTTTAACATAGCTGATGCACTAATAGTATAGTTTATTGAGGAAAATGGCAATATTTCGTGATTCCAAAGTCCTAAACCACAATCAACTGGAAAAACCTGATATTGGCCATTTGCCCCAAAACTTTGTTCTTCTATTTTTGTGGGGATTTCAGACTTTTTTTCATATTTAGATATGAATTAGCATAAAATCTAAATACATAAAAACACAATTGTTATTTTCCGGACATATACAAAAGTTTACGTTTGTGTTCCTACTTTTATTATTATTTTTTTAATGGCATAAGCGGGTAAACGAGCAGACGGATCACCTGATGGTAAGCAATCGGCATCGCCCATGAACACCTGGAACACCAGAGGCGTTAAAAGTGCGTTGCCGGCCTTTTGGGGATTAGGAGTTTGAGGATCGTTGGGGATTCAGGGATTGGGGAGATTGGGGAAGGGGAGGCTAATTGGGCCTCCGGTAACCTTACTCACACGACGAAACATAACGCAAGCGTTGCTTCACGTCGGATTTCTGTGAGGCCGTGGTATCACTCCGGTCGAGCCGGCCCATTCGTGCCAAAGCATGGCTCTCCCACAGTTGAAACTTATGAGAAGCATTCTATTTTAATGGCGGATCCAGGTCAGACTTGAGGTAAGGAGGAGGCGGAGCGCGTGAGGGAACGAACCTCCTCACGACCCGGCCGTCGCGAGAGACACTCCGGGCGTCGGGGATCGCGAGACGATCTCCGGCCACCGTAAGCACGGGTCTGCGGACGGCGAGCATGGGTGACTCGCCGCCCGACCAGAACCAGGCCCGTGCGTACGGCGCGTCGCGTTCCGCGCGCGCCTCAAGGAGCCATCAGACCACCACAGATGGGGCCTAACAAGGCTGATGCCGATACGGAGCCGCGGAAGACTTAACGGGTTGCCGGGGCTCCGGTTCGAAGTGCAGGTGTAGGAACGGGGTGGTTTTTAGTCAGTAAGAGTCTGACACTCCCTCCCGCCTCACCCAGGCGGGAGAAGTCATTGGATGATTTTCCCCCCTCAAAAAAAAAAAAAAAGGTCAGACTTGAGGTCTCATCCTGGTTTATATCAACCACATGATCAACGAGGTATTCATTAAAAAAGTTTTGGGATTTCGTCACACCAAACAACGTGTGATATCATCAATCAAAAGAGTGTCATTTATTTGTTTACCACGTTACATTATTGAACATCTAGTTATCGTAATAAGGTGCTAAATAAATACAGATATGCCTTAATTTTGGGCATGAGCAGCATTAGCTGAAAGGTGCTAACTCTATCCTATTTTGGTTCACACAACAATCTGTGCTAATAATTTTGCAGTTCATTTTACATTTTTGATAAATAATGACGTCACTTTTGTGTTCTATGCAGGCATTTGCATGGGAGTTACAGAAAATTAAACTGAATCAAAAAGGTCTAAATAATTTAACACCCTATAGTTTTGTTTTTCATTTTTACTTCTTTCATTGTCATAAGTAGGTTAGTAGAGTTATTATAGTGTCAACGAACACAACAGTCTCTTTAGCTTTACTATTAGTAATTTTCTTTTCATCTTGCCCTCGTTATAAGTTACTTGAGGTTCGCAAATATGTCTATCTTTTCCCCTCTACCTATCAGACCTTACCACAAAGGTCTTTTTTCGTATTTTTTTCATTTAAATATACATGGCTGTGTTACTAGCTTCTACAGTACATACCAAAGTTCAAACCAAGTTCATATGAAATGAAGCTAATTTTAGAATTCCATGTTTGCTTCAACTGGTCCAATCAGCAGTTCACCTGCATTATCAGTTGGATTTGCATTCATTATTATTTTATCCTCACATAACTAGATACAGCTACAGCACGTACCTATGAATTTTATTTCAAATTGTGACCTCTGAGTTAATGGAAACGATGCTTTTCCCAGTGCAGATAGGCAATGCCCAATAAGTTCTAATTGTTATTTTTTTGTTCGTTAAACTGCCAAACACCAAGCGGTCACCGGTGACCGCAACCTATTGTTCTTTAATTGTGTCTATAAATACGGTGCTCGACGAGTTAATTGTTCTTTCTCTCGCATAGACAAATATATTTTATGTGCTGTCTCATTTATTGAGAAGTCTTAAGCGCAACTGCATATAAGTGAGTAATTCTACTTTAAATCGAAGAGTAGTTTAAACATCACTAAGTCTTTTAATTTCCATTTCAGTAACACCAAGACACGTCTTTGTCGAAAATTTTGCAATAAATTTTGCACTATAAAAATGAGGTTATAGTCACTTTAATTTTCAAAAATTATTTGTAATTAATGCTACGTTATTTCTCAAAGCGCCTTTAGGGACTATAATACAATAAACCTCATAACATTATTACATTATGTAAATAAATTGTTCTACAGTAAACAACTCCTTGACACCTAACCTTGTATAGAACTGATAGCAAGCAAAAAGGGTCTAATTTGGTGCCAATGCAATGTTATCGAATGATACCGGATTTCCTAAGTATACAGTTTACGTAGTAAATATTCTTTGTTTTTGTTTTTATAATATCTATCGTGAGACATACTAAATTATTTAAAAATCGCGGGCTACTCACGTGAATATCGTTCCGGTATTTTCATGGTTGTATCTACTGTAGATCCTGGCTTACAGGAGTTGCAGCGGCATCGTGAGATTGTGGCGGGCTTGTCCCAAAAAAAAAAATGATTTGTCCTAATTTCTACGTTTTGCAGGCGGCTATAGGTTGCAGTTTAAAAGAGTAAGGTTTAACAGAGAGCGCTACGCAGCCTGGTTTTAGTCAAATGTATAGCTGTAAGCCTTTATTAGGCCTATAGTTTACGTTGTGTCATTCGTCAAAAATGATAGGCGGACTTGACGTTGCCGCTTCGTGGAGAGTTTTCATTGTTTCTAAGCAAGATGTAAGCATTTGTGATTTGTAGGCCGTATATTGTTTGTAAAGGATTAAAGGATGCATGTAATGACGCACCATGGACATTTACTCTAGGGATTATTGCACACAGTTAAGGCGCGGAATGCGTCATCGTCATTGTCAAAATGTGTCGTAATAAAAGTAGGGGTTGTGTCAAATATGTTCTACATACTGACTTACCACACGGCGTACCACACGCCTTATAATGGTATTATGAAGTTCCTATATTATATTTTACATAAAATATTTATACTCATGTCGTCACCTCACCGAGACTTTGTCCGTCTCACGTAATTGATATTGTTATTATAATTAGTAGCACTAAAACAGGTCTTGCGATAATTACAGTACTATCAAATTAACTCATTTAAATAAAGGTAATGTGTGAGTTACAATTGTTTTCAACTAAAATTGCTTATTTTGTGGTATCATTAGACACTTTGAAATGTTCAATGTGAACATTTATTTATGCTTCAAATGGGAAGATGTAGAAATAGAAATTAACTCGTACACAATCACCTGATATAAATCCCTAAAATTTATTCATAGAAAAGTAGCCGCTGAACATCGGAAATAAGGTCTATAATGGAATTAGTGGACGGCAGTCATCGGTGACAGCTTTATGCACAATTTTCGCTACTTAGTTATTTATAAGACTCCTGTAATATCTATGGGGTGAGCCTATTGCCATACATTGGGCACAAAGTCTAAAATTAAAAAATCGACTAAGTTGTGAACCGTTACATAACACTTTATTGTTATTTTAGTACTAGATAGACTAAGGGTAACTGTCCACGCATGGATGCATGACGAATGCATGCATTAGTCAAATGACGCATCGTGGATAGGACTCATCGTAGGCCTATGCGGTAGTTGTTGCAACCTATGTAATGGAATTTAGTAATAAAGGTCACAGGGACCATTGGATGCAAGTCGAATTAAAGTTATTGGGAATATGAAGATCATCGTCATCATTAACAGCCTGTTCTCGTCTACTACTGGACATGGGCCTCTTCAATGGCACGCCACTGAACTCGAATTTCATGAAGATAAATAAGATTAATTACCTACTGAATATTTTCAAAAGATGGTCTGATTTTTTTTATGGCATTAGCCGGTAAACGAGCAGACGGATCACCTGATGGTAAGCAATCGGCGCGGCCCATGGACACCTGGAACACCAGAGGCGTTACAAGTGCGTCACCGGCTTTTTGGGGATTAGGAGTTTGAGGATCGTTGGGGATTCAGGGATTGGGGAAGTTGGGGAAGGGGAAAGTATGGGGAAGTTGGGCCTCCGGTAACCTCACTCACACGACGAAACACAACGCAAGCGTTGCTTCACGTCGGTTTTCTTTGAGGCCGTGGTATCACTCCGGTCGAGCCGGCCCATTCGTGCCGAAGCATGGCTCTCCCACACTTAAAACGTATTTAAAAAATAACATTAAATTCTAACAGAAAACCTAACTTTCTAAACCTTAAACTGTCAAACACCAAGCGGTCACCGGTGACCGCGACCTATTGTTCTTTAATTGTGTCTATAAAACAGGTACTCGACGAGTTAATCTTGCATCTAGAACGCTCTTCAGTTCCTAAATGCGCAGAAAATTTTGTTCTAGCATATTATAATTATTTTATTGTTGTATATTTTTCCTTCATAGTCTTTAATTACTGACAACTTGTGGATGTTAGTGGGAAAACCACAAAACTTTGTATAACTTGAATTTTGTTTCGCGAAATTACATTTTACACTACCTACGCTACCTACGTAAATAAGTGAAACGTCACACCTTTTTATTTACTAAGCCATTTTTATTAGAATATTATGCAACTCGTTATTAGGTTGTAAACAGATGTTCACTGTATATATGTAAAACTCACTTTTCATTAATTATAATATTAAAGAAGGGCCAAATTAAAAGTACCCTTAATCGATGAGCATGCATGAAAAGACTGATGACATTGTTTTGTTTTAAAAAAAAAACGTTGCCCCGCAATAGGACTTTCTCCTGTGTCGTGAATATGTTTACTAACATACAACAATCTGTGGAAAACACAAAAAGATTGTTACGTGCAGGAATTGAACCCGCGACACTTTGCACAGCAACCAATTGCCCGACCCCTGCGCCGACCGTGAAGTCTGTTGATAACTGTTGATGAAGCGAAAGAGGTATGTAATAATTGTAGCAATTGGCGTTCCATAGTCTCTGCCTACCCCCTATCTTCCCAATCTTAGAATCCCCAATAATCTTCAATTTCCTTAACCCATAAAGTCCGGACCGATTGCTTACCATCAGGATCACCTGATGGTGATCGGAGAGACGGATCTCTGTTGCTCGATTACCGGCTTGTCAATAAAAAAATGTCTAGATCCACTTTAGTTGTAGATATATATTTAATAGAACTAATTTCGAAAACCATCCCAGTCAACCAGTCTATAGATTTGGGATTGGGATTGTTATTTTATACTGCGATCGTTACTTTTTACTTCATTCCCGATTATTGACAAATAAAGCATTTCACACTAAGTTCACATATTATTTTTCAACTTCCCATAGAATGGGTGTTATTGGTGTTGGTGACGTCACAAATATTCACCTAATTGTCAAGTAATCACCATGAACAAATTAACGGGCTTGTAACGCAAATTCGACTTTTATCGGAAACCGTATAATTTTATTTCATTAACCGTATACCCTTATCAGTGCATACTGAATTAAATTGTGAGTATGCCTGATAAAGCAGGCAAGTTCATAATCTTGTAATTAGGAATTTGTCAAGGCGAGCCAGTAGCCCGTCATATGGTTGGCTTTTATGAATTACGAATTCGATTCGGTGGTGATTAGACTCGTATTTTATGCGATTTAAGGTTCATTTTTAAGTTATATCGTATGTTGTCTCTTTGAGAAGTCTTAGTTTGTGGTGTTTACAGTTTGTGATAATCTACTGCAGCCTACGTTAAGGCATTTACCGTATTGCATACACTTGGCAAACCGAGGAGCTTGCACATGCTTTTTACTAATAGACTAACAATACAATGAACACTTTCATTTATCAAAAACCAAAGTAAATAGAACTGAGATAAAGGGGTTAGACGAATAGACGACAGACCCGAACGTACGGCGCGTCGCGTTCCGCGCGCGCCTCAAAGAACCATCAGACCACCACGGATATAGACCATATAGAGCTGATGCCGATTTGGAGCCGCAGAGAACTTAACGGGTTACCGGGGCTCCGGCTCAAAGTGGAAGAAAAGGAACGAGGTGGTTGTTAGTCAGTAAGAGTCTGACACTCCCTCCCGCCTCTCACAAACGGGAGAAGTCATTCAATGATTCCCCCCCCCTTATAAAAATAAAGACGACACAAAACATAATAGAAAAGTTTCACTTACAATTAACGACAGAGTTGTCACTAGGGTCATCAGTTTTCTTCCAAATCTATCGGTTAGATACCCCATAGGAGCTCCAAAGATGATGGCTGTGATGTAAGTGACTGAGGCCATCCAGGAGATGTCAGAACTGGTGTACGGCTTCGGTGAGGGTCCATCATCAGACTGTAGCACTGATATCATAGGTGACAACCACCCTTGCACCATACCGAAGCTTAGCAGCGGAATTGTAACTAAGGGACAAGAAGAAAAATAATCTGTTAGACATATGGATTTGGATACTGATAAAAATTATTTGGCTGGATGCGAAGACGGTTGATGGAGGTATAATGTATTATCAAAATGAAGAGGAGCAAGGAATGATGAGGAAAGTCTAGATGGATATAGTAAAAGGTTCAGTTTTATCAGACTTAGCGAGCTCTGCCTAGTCTCTGTCCAATGTGTTGTGGGGTTGTTGAACTTGAGATACTCGTGTCAGGTAGGCGTGGTGACAAAAATACTATTCTGAAGTCACTATACGGCTGTCATTAATTATGTTTATGATTTTTTTTTGTTTGCATCTGCAATCTACAAAAAAAGGTAAGATTGCATAACATCAGGCCATTTATACCTGAAGGGGAAGGCAGATGTGCACATTACGGCAGTTAATGCGACTGTACAATGTAACACCCACTTTTTACTATTTATGTTATGAGTCACCATGTAATAGGGGGTGAGCCTATTGCCATATGTCGGGCACAATTCTAAAATCGGTGCTACTACTGAGATTTTTAAAGAACCCAGTAATATTTTGCCCGACCCGGGAATCGAACCTGAGGCCTCTTGCCTAGCAGTCGCACTTGCGACCATTCGACCAACGAGGCAGTTGCTTTGATGACTTTGGGTGTTTCTATGTAATTGCTTAAATTATCGATCCTTTCTTAGAATTACTACAGTGATTAGACTATACGATTAAGAATGGAAAAGACAATAAAATTTATTATTTTCAAAAGCTGCAAGAGCTGATAAATTGATTCTCGTCCGTGCATTAATTGAATTATGGTTTAATATAAAATGCACTATTATAACTGCGAGGGAAGTTAAGGGTGCCTAAACCACCACAGCACCAGGTTATTAGTCAATCGAAAAAGGTATTTACTAATGGAGATACGTAAAGTCGCGAAATGCTGCTCATGAATATGAGCCTCTAGCATGGCTTGAAACTAGTCGAGTTCCTCGTCAAATTATTACGTGAGCAAGCCGAAAACATAATAATTTATTGAGATACGTAAGGTTTAAAATTAAAAAGTTTAAAATAAAACAAAACACCAAAGACAACGAAATTACAGCTCGTATTGATATATATATAACCGATTTGATATCGGTTATCATTTTGTTTCGGCAAAAAAATGGCCGAAGATTGGCATATGGAATGTGTACCTACAAGTTTCTTTTACAGGTCTATGTTTATACATATTGATGTCTTATATACTACATCAATAAATAATTATTAGATAAATTTATGAATCGAAACTAAACTAGTCAACCAATTATTAAGTAGGAACATAGAAATAAACCTAAATTGCTTTTACAAAAAATACGGAAGATGAAGTTTATTTTACTATAGGAATCTTTTAATTATCTTAAAATAACATACATAACATCACCGAAGGGGTAGGCAGAGGTGCATCCATACAGTTAATGCGACTGTACAATGAAACACCCACTTTTCACTATTTATGTTATAAGTCCCATTTAATAGGGGTAAGCCTATTGCCACATACCGGGCACAATTCCAGACTCAGTGCTACTACTGAGATTTTTTTAAAACCCAGTAATATTATGCCCGACCCGCGAATCGAACCCGAGACACCTTACCGCCAGTCACACTAGAGACCACTCGGTCAACGAGGCAGTTAATATATTTCATTACTATATCTTAAAATATGACCTGTTAAGGTGTGAATCTAACATAATGGGGTTTAATTACTGAGTTAAAATGGCCGTCATTCTCATTTCTAACCGGCCGATCTAAAAGTCATTGTCTACGATCAAAAGTGGACATCTTGCAGTTAATATGACGACGATGATGAAAACTAATTCGGAAATATCCAAAAACAGCAATATCATAACTTTTATGTCTTTTAATAAAGTTGGTTAATGGGATCTAATGCGCTATTTTGAGGGCTTAAAGTAAAACCCAAAGAAAAATGAACAGTAAAAAAGCAACGAAAAATACTGCGGGGAATAATCAGTTATTCCCCGCAGTATTTTTCGTTGCTTTTTTACCTATGGTAATTAGAGTTCAAAATATGCATCTAATATGCGTCATCAATAATAGTATTGTTTAGTTTCTTTAAGTGTGGGAGAGCCATGCTTCAGTGCGAATGGGCTGGCTCGACCGGAGTGATACTACAGCCTCACAGAATACCGACGTGAAACAACACTTACGTTGTGTTTCGTCGTGTGAGTGAGGTTACCGGAGGCCCAATAACCCTCCCCTTCCCCAATCTCCCCAATTCCTGAATCCCCAACGATCCTCAAACTCCTATTCTCCAAAAGGCCGGTAACGCGCTTGTAACGCCTCTGGTGTTCCAGGTGTCCATGGGCGACGCCGATTGCTTACCATCAGGTGATCCGTCTGCTCGTTTACCGGCTTATATATATATAGTTTTGTCATGATTGTGTTTACAAATACATATGTGTTTACGTAAACAAAGGCAAAATGAATTTGTCACAGGTAAAATATATTTTTGTTGTTAAACAATAATTTGTTGTTCATTTTATTATGAATGGAATCAGAATTCAAATCAGTCTCAACGTAGAAGGTCATGCAAGGTTGCACACGGATATAGTAAACAAAATAGCAGAAGGTTCAAATTACGCAAAGTCAAAATCATTTATATCAATTTGACCAGTAAAGCACTTTTGAACGTCAAAACAAAATGTTTTTATAATAACTATCGTGAGACTTACTAAATTAACTAAAATCGCGGGTTACTCACGTGAAGATACTGAGAAAAGCTACAGACGGGTTCTCCTCGTGAGCAGCGTGCGCGGTCGCGGCGACGTCGCGCAGCTCACAGAACTCCTCTGTGGTTCGAAACTAGAAGTGCTTTTCTCAGTATATTCATGTGAGTAACCCGCGATGTTTAGTTAATTTCAAATGGTGAAATATTAAAAAAATGTCAGTATGTCAGTCAGTCCTTTAGTGAAGCTATTTGCTCGTTCCAAACTGTAGATACCTATAGAGAAGAACGGACAAGAAACTCTATAGGTTACTCTTTTTCAATCAGTCTCCATATAATATGAATAGGTTACGCTTTTATTAACTTTGAGTGAGTAATGTTGCGCAGTTTTTTTTTGTTTTGTTTTCGTTTCAAGTGTTATATTATATCTAAAAACTAGGTAATTAGTTTATCTAAACACATTATTTTGTTTGCTTTATTAATTTAACCGAAAACGCTGCAGTGTTTTGTACGAGTTCTGAGTGCCTAGCACGAATAACTATCGAATTCGTAACGTAATAGTATCGAGCGCGTTCGGCGCTCTGATTGGCCGGTTCAAGTGAACCAACCAATCAGAACGCTTAACTCGCTCGATACTGTTACGATACGAATGCGATAGTTATTCGTGCTTGGCCCTCAGTTCGAAATAAATAGTCTGGTAATATTTTTTCATACCAATTGCTTATTACGGTTTCACGATTCTTATTCAATCGACATGTCCTTTTGAGCTTTTGAGAATTTCCAACACTGTTATATAGGAGCCAGCGTACCTATCGTTTCGACCAGATTAAATTTTGAGATATTGTCAAGACTGAGACTTCTGCATTTTATTGCAGAGTCCCAATGTTATGATCAGTATCTGACTTTTGTTTATATATATAGAACCTTATAAATACATACATAAGTTACATAATCCTGTATTTATTTATACATACAGTAATAGGTTAATTGTTTTATTTCGAAACTGCAACTATTTAAATCAATCTTTAAACATGTTTGTTGTTTCGTAAATGAAAAAAATAGGACATAATATTAGTCGCAAAGTTTATATTAATTAATAAATCTATAATTTATAGATAAATAAAATAATCACCAATATGTTTATCTACTATATAAAAATAAGTCGGGTTTTCCTTCCTGACGCTATAACTCCAGAACGCACGAGCCGATTTCCACGGTTTTGCATTCGTTGGAAAGGTCTCGGACTCCGTGAGGTTTATAAAATATAAAAAAAATGTTTCTTCATCTTTAAATCACCAAACGAAATGTTATATAAAACGAAGCCATCTGGTGGCGAAACAGAGTTCACCGGGTATGTTAGTACGCGATAAAAGGCGTGCTGTTATGTTATGTTATGTCAAAATAAAACAATGTAACGAAAAAATGTATCTAAGATGTGACATCTATAGTACCTAGTAGATATTGATGAGATTATCAAAAAGATTTAAAAAATATCTCTAAATAATAAGTACACTCATCGTGTACATGCATATATTAAATACAGTACGCCGTTTCCTAGACATCACAGGAAATGTATGAACGTTGGTACATAGTCTATAAATATTATTATGTATATTATCCATCTCGGTATATGTATAGTTCTATGCAAGTCCAAGTTCAATGCTGATCCCTGTAATGATAACGAAGAATAATTTTATAGAGGTGAACAGTATTTATCAACTAGTGGTTTATTATAATTGGCATTTGTCTTTTGTTTAGAATGTATGAACCCTTTTTGATTTATTTATCGTAAAGTTAAAAAAAATGCCTCGTTGGCCGAGTGGTTGCAAGTGCGACTGCCAGGCAAGAGGTCTCGGGTTCGATTCCCGGGTCGGGCAAAGTATTACTGGGTTTTTAAAAAATTCTCAGTAGTAGCACGAAGTCTGGAATTGTTCCCGGTATATGGCAATAGGCTCACCCCCTATTACAGGGGACTCATAAACATAAATAGTGAAAAGTGGGTGTTTGTACAGTGGCATAATGTGCCTACCCCTTGATGAATTATGATGATGATTAAAAAAATGTTAGATATTTATCGTAAAGTTTAATAGAGACTAACGAACGATAAATTCAATTTCATTTGTATAGATTAACCGAAATTCTACTGTAGGTACACAAAGAATACAAAACTTTATGACTCAGAACTCCCTTATAATTTTTATTTCTTTATTTTTTTAAACGCATGGCTTTATATTATGGGTCTATAAAAATACATATCAGCAGCTGTAGCCAAACACCATTTAGCGCTTATCTACATGTAGAATAGAAAACCAAATTATATGGAATTGACGTAAATTTTGACACTTGTCAGTGTCATTTGTCATTTTCTACTCTCTCTGTAGACAAGCGCTAAAGTGGCGACTAAAGGCCCTGATGAGATAAAAATAGTACCTAGGTACCTGCCTTGACTTTGGGAAACTGTTTTTCAAACCATAACACGTAAATTAATTTATGGGTTCAAAAACCGTTTTTACCTGCCATCAAAAAACCCCCAAAATAGACCTTCACAACATTTTACAAAAACAAGTACCTACTTACTACAACGCGTGTTAGCTGCTATAATTAATTAAAAAACAAAACAAGAATTACCTACTTGAATAATTAGATATTGCAACATGATTTTTTCTCATAAAACCACAGAGAAAAAAGGTGTTCTTTCTGACAGCTGTATATATTTGCTTTTTAATCTGTGGCAAATGTATTTTAACATACAGCCTAGGTAAAACAAGCACCTGGTTTGCTGATGTGCTATCCTCTACCACGTAAAACAAATAGAAACTTAGTCTAAATAAAATAAGGTTTCTTTTCACTTAAAGTGACTCAAAGTCCTTCTAAGTTTATACTATTTTAATCCCATCTTGTTTGAATCGAGCGATTATTATCGCGGCTAAAAATAAAGCTAGTTAGGAATGCTGTGTGCCAACTGCCAACTGACAGATCGGATGCAAACTTGTAGCTGCAACTGGACATTAATGAATGGGGTGATGACTTAAAGGTTGCTGCATGGACATTTATTATATGTATGTAGTGCAATCTATTTATTTATTCGAAGGAGTACTGCCACATCGCAAACATGTAACATTTAAAATACACAAAAGTAACAAATTAAGGGTCTGATGCATGCACAGAAATATTAAAAAGTATTATATCTATGGATGCATACGACAATAATGGCGTACATAGCATTGGCAGTTCATAGGCTTAACAATGATTTAAAAATAGAATACAATTTGTGAATTATGGAAAAAGAAAATAACAACAAAAATTCATACCATAGGTACATACAGATAAAAACCATACAGATTAAAAAGTATTTCGAAGGGACCAGAGAGTAGATAAAAAATCAGTCAATTGGGTACTTTCCTTATTCAAAAATAAATGATTTCGACTGTTCAATACAGTAAAATTATTTGAAAATAGTCACACTTTCACTAATAGATTTTATGACTAACTTAATTTTAGTATTTTTACAGCTAATTTTTAAGAAATGAGTATGCTGTTAATCTCTTAAAAAACGTGACGTCACAAGACACAATCTCGTACAAAATTCATAGAAAACTGACGTTTTTGACAGTTCGAAAAAAATATTCAATTTGACTAGTTGGCAAGTACCGAAATGAATGTAAGACTGAAATAAATATCCGGTCTAAATTCAAGATCTGTGAATTAAGATCGATTTTCGTCATAAGTTGTAGGTATGGAGTACCTACCTATCAAAAACAGAGCACAGAGTGAGATCTACCTCTAGAGGTTTTCCGTCAATGTAAAATCAAATGATTCAAGTAGGTATCGGACGCGTATGATTCGTTCAAATGATAATAAAAAAATTATGACTATGATTAGGTACCTAAGTATGAACTTTTTACAAAGATATTAAAATAATTTTGGTTCAATTACGGTTGGAGTCAATTGTCCCCAAAAAATTTGTGTCAATGCCTAACGCGAATAAAGTTACGTGGGGGGAAAGAAATCTAAATCAGATAGAATGCTATCAGAGAGAATCTCATGACAGGTTGAGACTAATTGACTTTCCGCGCGAGCTTGAGACGTGTTGCGATAGGACATGTAGTGATCATATGCACAGGAAAGTTATAGATCAGCTGTATTCGGACATTGTACATGCACTTAAAAGCTCAGCAATGGTGGGTCGAGATGGTGGCATTAGTAGGCCTACAAAGAAGGTTGTAGGCTGGAACAGACATGTCGCTGGGGCGCACACGGTGGCAAAAGAAAAATTTTTACAATGGATAAACTGTGGAAAACCTAATGTCGGTTATGTGTACAATGAGATGTGTGAGACTAGAAAAGTTTTTAAATCGAGACTCAAATGGTGTCAAAATCACGAGGATCAAGTGAAAATGGATATTTTGGCCTCACATCATTCTAAAAATGACTTTCGTGGTTTCTGGAAGCACACAAATAAAATACAGAATAAACCGGGGCTACCTGTGAGTGTCGGCGGCATGTGTGAGCCAGAAGATATTGCCAACCTATTCAGAGATAATTTTATTGTGAAATCTCCTCTGGGAAGACTGGGGTCGGTGATCGATGTTGAGCCTGGTAAGGATCTAAAAGTGAAATTTAAAGCAAAAAGATTGCTCAGATTATAAAAGGCATGTCAAGGGGCAAGTCTCCTGGTCATGACGGGCTCAGCATCGAGCACCTCCGCTATGCGGGTACGCACTTGCCGAGAGTCCTGGCAATGTTGTATAGCTTTTGTGTGGGTCATGGTTACTTGCCGAGCGAGATGATTCGGACAATAGTGGTACCTATTATTAAGAACAAAACGGGAGACATCGCAGACACAGGTAACTATAGGCCCATATCACTGGCTACGGTAATAGCAAAAGTATTTGACAGCTTGGTTAATACACAATTGAACAAATGTATAGAAATTCATGATAACCAGTTCGGGTTTAGACCTGGATTGTCAACTGAAAGCGCGATATTGTGTCTTAAGCAGGCTGTCACGTATTATACCCGGCGTGGTACACCTGTGTACGCTTGCTTTCTCGACCTATCCAGGGCCTTCGATCTGGTTTCTTATGAGGGGTTGTGGAAAAAGTTGGAGAAATCAAAATTACCATCTGAAATAATAGACATTTTGAAATTTTGGTATGGAAATCAGAGCAATTATGTGCGATGGGCCGGGGCTTTGTCTCGTGCATACGGGTTGGAGTGCGGGGTGAGACAGGGGGGTTGAGTTCACCTACGCTGTTCAACCTATATGTGAACGGGCTGATTGACGAGTTGAGTAGCATCAGAGTCGGCTGTTTTATTGATGGTGTCTGTGTCAATAATATTAGTTACGCGGATGACATGGTGCTGCTGAGCGCGTCGATCTGTGGCCTAAGGAAACTTGTGCAAAAATGTGAAGAGTATGCAAAGTCACATGGACTTATTTACAATAGCAAAAATCGGAAGTTATGGTCTTTGGTGCTGGGGGTAAAATTCCTGAAAGTATACCACCTATATTTCTTAATAGAATGCCTTTAAACAGAGTGTTTAAGTTTAAATATCTGGGTCATATATTGACCCCGACCTCAAGGACGATGCAGACATTGAACGTGAGCGGAGAGCGTTGTCTGTTAGGGCAAACATGATAGCTCGCAGGTTTGCACGGTGTTCACTTGAAGTCAAGCTCACCCTCTTCAGGGCATACTGTACTAGCTTTTATACATGCAGCCTGTGGGCTAGGTTTGCGCAGAGGTCATACAGCGCTCTCCGTGTTCAATATAATAATGCATTTAGGGTGCTGGTGGGGCTGCCCCGCTTCTGTAGCGCATCAGGAATGTTTGCAGATGCACACATAGACTGTTTTTATGCAACAATGCGCAAAAGGTGTGCTTCCCTGGTGAGCAGGGTGCGGGCCAGCTCCAACAGTATCCTGAGCATGATTGCGAGCAGACTGGACTGCATATACATGGGACGATGTAATGCCATTTCCCATGGATTAATGTAGGATGTATTAATATAAAAACTTTTATTGTACTATAAAACAATTGTGATTACTAACATAGATGTAAGTTTTACTAACATTTTGTGAGTCTTGGTTACTTGAAATAAATGATTTATTATTATTATTATTAATTTTTTGTTCCCCAATCTTGATTTGTCAATTACATGTCGACTTATCAGCAAATCAGTTTCGACATTCCATCAAAAAAAAAACATAACCAAAAACCTATGAAGTTTTTATCGAATGTCCTAATCATTAAAAAGTAATATTTCATTACTAAATAGGTATACTAGTTTAGGACTAAGCTAATAAAAATACTTTTTTTATTTCTTTTTTTATAACCTCTAAACGAAAACCTATTCACCTACCTATATAATAAAGTTTAATTCACTTCAGTTTTATTTTTCTGATTATTGAATCTTGTGTAAATGGTATTTGTAGTCATCATCAACAGCCTATAAATGCCCACTGCTGAGCAAAGCCTCTTCTCACACGGAGAAGGTTAGAGCATTAATCACCACGCTTGCTCAATGCGGGTTGGCGATTTCAAACTTATAATTAGAAATTATAAGTCCAGGTTTCTTCACGATGTTTTTCCTTCACCGTTTGTCAGTGGTGGTCAAACCTTCTTGTGTGAGAAGAGGCTTTGCTCAGCAGTGGGCACTTATAGGCTGTTGACGACATTCACAATTCAACAGAGGAACTATCCTACAATCATACATATAGAGAACTAAGGTAAAATGCTAGAAAGAACAAGTCATAAAATAAGATTATTGAGTTTATTAGTGTCTATAAAATATAGTTCAATAAAGTTGCAGCTCTAATCATTCATTGATAACGGTGTAACGAGGTTCAATACAATGACGATAATGAATGAGCGCAAAGGTTTTAACTTGAAGGTTAATGTTACTATTACAACGGTATGATAAAGTTTTAAACGTTCTTTTTACTAATTACGCTGTCATCATTGTATTAACGTTTGATGTCTTCGAAGGGCTACCCCTTCTTTTGCGTCGCGTTCCGCACACGCCTCACTAAGCCATCAGACCACCACAGATGGGGCCCAATAGGGCTGGTGCCGATACGTAGCCGAGGACCTAACGGGTTGCCTGGGCTCCGACTCGAAGTGCAAGAGGAGGAACGGGTTGGTTTTTAGTCAATAAGAGTCTTACACTCCCTCTCGCCTCACCCGAGCAGGAGAAGTCATTGGATGATTTTCCCCTTAAAAAAAGGCTTTCATTGCAATCAGTTTTAGTTAAAAATAAATAAAATAAAATAAAATAAAATAAGCCTTTATTGCTGTAACTTGCAGTATACAATATGAATAATAATATAGTCTAGATACGCGTATTACGTTTCAAGTTTTGGATGTTTTTTGTTTAATTCCAATTTGTTTATTGTTGAATCCTTGCAATCAGTTTTAGTTAGTTACTTATTTATAGGATAGACTCGTAAACGAGCAGACGGATCACCTGATAGTAAGCAATCAGGCCCGCCTATGGACACCTGCAACACCAGAGGAATATAATTACTGTAGATCGTTCCAATTTTAGTATATGTACTGCCGAAGCAAGTACAATAACAAATAAGTAGATCCTAGCTTACAGGAGTTGCAGCGGTTTTGAGAGGTTGTGGCGGGCTTGTCCCATTAAAGAAGTGCGTTGCCGGCTTGGGTCCAAGTACTTGAGGCTAAGACCAGGGGCGAAAGAATTGTGTTGCATTTTTCTAGTAGACATGTGGCAGACTAAATTGTTCTTACTTCTATTAATAAACAGTCCTTAATTATACTAACTATTTATACATGCTATTTCCTGGTAGAAGATACTAATACTTTGACATACGATTAGATTCACCAATAATTCACATAAACAGTAATTTATGTGATTCACTTAAATTCTATGCTAAATTGCTCCCTACTACTCTGCAATTAGGATTCAAAAATGCATAATCCTCGCATTAGGGTCGTCCATGCGATTAGTCCAATAGAAAATAATGAACAAGTCGTTAAATTAATTAGTTATTACCTCTTTTGTGTGGACGAAATTGTTGGGAAACACGAACGAGATGTGATTTAATGGACACGCGAGATATATAACATGGTATAAGTATATTTTATTTGCTCCCCGATTGCTATTCTTCTTTATGGAAGAAGAATTACGTTTAAAAAGGTGAAAAGTATTGTAAAACACCCAATTTTTGCCAGTTGTATTCCAAGTATAGTAAAAACAATAGTGTTCCTACAGTCGGGTAAAAAAACTCATCATCGAATTATAGTCCTTCGGTTGCACTAGACGCAACCAAAGCAATTACTTAGTACAGAAAAAAGGCGTTTAATATAAATAATAATATTCTCTATCAAGAATAATAGGAATAATGAATGAGTAACGATCGATGTTGTTGTCAAAAAAGTACTTATAACAATGGTATTTGGCGCTTAGTTTTTATCCTCGGAAAATTATGTGTGAAATTATATTTGCAATGTTTCAATCAACAGATACTTTATTCATAGAATTGACAGTTCTCTATAGAAAAATGACGTGGTGGCCGGTAGCCCGGAGCAAGGAGGTTTAAGAAGATTGCTTCTCATGCATGAGAGTGCGAGAAACTGTGCAACGAGACTTTTTTCGAGTTATATGTATGTATGTACATTGTACCTTCTAAGACTATTCAGACACCACTGACAAACGGTGCAGGTAAACATCGTGAGGAAACCTGGGTTTATTATTTCTAATTATAAGTTTGACATCGCCAACCCGCATTGAGCAAACGTGGTGAATAATGCTCAAACCCTCTCCGTGCGAGAAGAGACCTTTGGTCAGCAGTGGCCACTTATAGGCTGGTTTTTTATACCCGAAGGGGTAGGCAGAGGTGTACTTACGGCACTTAATGCCACTGTACAATGTAACACCCACTTTTCACTATATATGTTATGAGTCGTATGTGATAGGGGGTGAGCCTATTGCCATATAACGGACACAATTCCAGACTCCGTGCTACTAGTGGGATTTTTTGAAAAATAAACCAGTAATGCTTTGGCCGACCTGGGAATCGAACCCGAGACTCCTTTCCCGGCAGACGCACTTGCGACCGTTCGGCCAATGAGGCAGTTTTTTTTATTAATTACTTTGATATTGTAGCATTCATTACAGGTTTTCTTATATCTGATCAAAGGTCATTTTATTACTGTCCAATGGACCAATGCTATAACAATGTCAATTGTCAATGAAAAAATGCATAGCATTAACCTAAGTATTACATTTTGTTTACATTTTCAATAACGATGCAGTGAGTAATTTTAGCATGTACTTATACAGCTTGTACGATTCGATATGATTCTATTGTCTTATCTAGAACTGCAAATGATCTTTGTAATAACTTTTTTTTAGGGGGGAAAATCATCCAATGACTGCTCCCGCCTGGGTGAACCGGGAGGGAGTGTCAGATTCTTACTGACTAAAAACCAACCCGTTCCTACTCCCGCACTTCGAGCCGGAGCCCCGGTAACCCGTTAAGTTCTCCGCGACTCATCTTTGCAATACCTACTAGGAGTTTTTTTACAGGATAAGCGTGGCCTTAGGTAAACGAGCATGGACACCGTGAACACCAGAGGCGTTACAAGTGCGTTATCGGCCTTTTGGGAATTGGGAATTTTATGATTGTGGCGGATTCGGGATTGGGAAGATTGGGGATAATTGGGCCTCCGGTAACCTCACTCATATAACGAAACACAATGCAAGAGTTGTTTCACGCCGGTCACTCCGGTCCAGGCAGTCCATTCGTGCCCAAGCATGGTTTTACCACACTTAAAAGCAATCATCAACAGCCTACAAGTGCCCACTGCTGAGCAAAGCCTCTTTTCACACGGAGAAGGTTTGAACAGTAATCACCACGCTTGCTCATTGCGGGTTGGCGATTTCAAACTTACAATTAGAAATTACGATCCCAGGTTTCCTCACGATGTTTCCCTTCACCGTTTATCAGTGGTATCTAAATATTTTTTATATAACTTGGAAAAAGTCACATTGGTACTTGCCATCGGTAGGTTTGGAACCCGCACCCTGATGCATGAGAAACGGGCGTATTAACCTCCGGGCCACCTCGACGAATAATACTGTTAGAATAATAGTGTTAATATTGTGAAAATTTATCGATGTCATTCCTCTCAAGACCAATTAAGTGATTCAAACACGTGCGTGTATATTATTAAAATGTATTTTAGCATACCGTCTAGAAGTGGACCTCCTTTATGTGTTCTGTGACTACATTAATCGATTTTGATAGAACTAGAAATTTCTAAACACAACGGGGGGACAAAAGAGAAACTTTAAAGACTTTTGCAACGTCATACCAGGTTCAATGACCCCGGACATTTTAATTTTTTATTATAATCTTCTATCCACTACATATTGATGACATTATACGAAGAATTTAAAGAATTTCGTTTAAAAAAAATCATCTTTAAAGACTTTCTCTTGATAGGAGATTGTGCGACAGAATATATCGAGATTAATAAAGTCTACGCTAAGAAATACGGACACGCATTTGTATTTGTAAAAACAAAACCTGTTAATTTATTAACCTAGTTTGTCAAACCGGGGACTTAATATATTTTCTTTTTTAATTTTTGAGACATTGGTAGGTAACTATTTATAGTTTGTTTATTAAATCGACTGCGTCTATGGACTTACTATAGTACGTCGTGTGTAGAATGTGCATAATTAAGCATTAATCGTTTTTTTTTTTAATATATCTATTATTAATAATAATTTATTATCCAATGCTACTGCCTATGCCAATGTCCAAGATAAATAGTAGCATATGTAAGTATTTTTTTAAGCGGGGAAAATCATCGAATTACTTCTCCCGCCTGGGTGAGGCGGGAGGGAGTGTCAGACTCTTACTGACTAAAAACCACCCCGTTTCTACTCCTGCACTTCGAGCCGGAGCCCCGGTAACCCGTTAGGTTCTCCGCGGCAGCATATGTAGGTATGACTTCAGAGACATTGTAGAACATACTTTTATTAAAAGAGTAACGAATGAAGTTTCTTGCTCGTTCTTCACCATTCGAATCTACATTTTGGAAGGAGCAGCTAGCTTCACTGACGGACTGACTGACAGACTATTATTTATTTTGTATTTGTTGACGTTTCAAAATTACCAAATTATAGTTTAATTGAAAGAAATGCATGTTGTAGGTATTATTTATAGTATTTATTTAAGTTATAATGAAAACCGACTAGGTTTTCCATAGATAAAAAATCTGCCTAACTAATATTTACAAAAATATTAACCGGCTCAAATTATTCTCAGTAGTAGTAGCACGGAGTAAAGAATTGTGCCCGGTATATGGCAATAGGCTCACCCCCTATTACATAGGGCTCATAACATGAATAGTGAAAAGTGGGTGTTACATTGTAAAGTGCCATTAAGTACTGTAATGTGCACCTCTGCCTACCTCTTCGGAGATAAAAGGCGTGATGTTATGTTATTAACCGGTTGTCTGCAGTTAAGACAAAGTTAAGCCGTCAATTCATCAAATATTTATGCGTAAGATAACCATCTAAATAAAAGGAATTAGTTTTAATCTATGAGAGAATCAAATCGAGATAAGAAAATGGATCACATGGTTAAGTTAGGTTTTCGAAGATTTGTGTGATTGATTATGAATATTATGGGCTTAATCGCGATGGGTATTAAAGGGATGTAGGTAGTATGCGTAACTCAGATTTATATGGGATCAAGTATAGGTTTACTCAGATAGATCAGATCAGTACCTAAGTACTAATCTTTCAATTTGATGCACCTATTTTGATAATGTTGTTTAAACGTATTTATTTGTTGGAATACCTTACAAGTTTCACATAATATCACGCCTTTTATCCCCGAAGGGGTAGGCAGAGGTGCATGTTACGGCACTAAATGCCACTGTACAATGTAACACCCACTTTTCACTATTTATGTTATAAATCACATGCAATAGGGGGTGAACCTATTGGAATATACTGGGCACAATTGCAGACTCCGTGCTGATTTTTTTTTTTTTTTTTAACACCCCTTTAATCTTTGCCCTACCCGGGAATCGAACCTGAGACCCTTTGCCCGGTAGACGCACTTGCGACCACTTGCAACGAGGCAGTCAATAAGCATGCAGGCTGCTAACAAGTTTCATGCAATCAATACTATGACGTAATGGGTTGCAATGGGTATTTGTGTTTGTAAACATACAGATTTAGGAACGAACATTCAGGGTTATAGCAATAGGGTAGATGCCTAGTTTTTTTTTTTTTTTTTTAAATTAATGTCTGTCTGGTAGATTATTTTAAATCATTAGACACGTATTTTTACTTACGACGATATATTGATTGAAATGTCCCGTGACGTCACTTCTATGTACATTTTAGAAATGACGTTTTAGCCCCCACTCCTAAACTTTGATTCGTTTTAACTAAGTATTGTTTTATTATATGACAAGATAAAAAAATACATGTCTAATACTTTTTCATTACCTAACTTACGGACTAATTAGAGGTATATTTTTTTTTTTTTAATTTTCTTACCCTGTCATCATCCCAATTCTGAATAAACAATATCAACTGTATTTGTTAAATACCTAAAATTTTTAGGTAAAATATCAGACGAGAGATTTACTAAGATTTTTTATGACGATGCAATAATATAATACAGGATAGCTGTCAGTTGTTTACGTACATTCTATACTTTCAGATGTCTTACAGGCTTAACTTCTTTAAGGATATAATCCTATTGACTTTACTAATACTTACGTATAGCAAAGGTTTATATGGAATCGACTGCCTCGTTGGCAGAGTGTTCGCAAATGTGACTATCAAGCAAGGGGTCTCGGGTTTGATTCCCGGGTCGAGCAGAGTATTACTGGGTCTTTCCAAAAAGATCTCAGTAGTAGCACGGAGTTTGGAATCGTGTCCGGTATATGGCAATAGACTCACCCCCAATTTTTTTATGGCATAAGCCGCTAAACGTGCGGATGGATCACCTGATGGCAAGCAATCGGCGTCACCCATGGACACTTGGAACACCAAAGGCATTACAAGTGCGTTACCGGCAATTTGGGGATTAGGAGTTTGAGGATCGTTGGAGATTCAGGAATTGGGGAGATTGGGGAAGGGGAGGGTAATTGGGCCTCCGGTAACCTCATTCACACGACGAAACACAACGCAAGCGTTGCTTCACGTCGGTTTTCTGTGAGGCCGAGGTACTCCGATCGAGCCGGCCCATTCGTGCCGAAGCATGGCTCTCCCACACTTAACTATTATAACTATATTACATGGGACTCATAACATAGATAGTGAAAAGTGGGTGTTACATTCATTATACAGTGGCATTAAGTGCTGTAATGTGCACCTCTAGGTACCTCTTCGGAGATAAACGGCGCGATTTTATGTTATATGGAATCGAGGCGGGAGATGTCATTGGATGATTTTTCTCACTCAAAAATAAAAGTATCATATGGAATCAAGTTTAGAGCTCAGAGTTAAGATTAAGACTCAGATATTCTTCCTCATGAGCGGCGATGTCGCGCAGCCTACTGTCCCCTTTGTGGTTTGAAATTAAAAGAGCTTTTCTCAGTATTTGCACGTGAGGAACCCAAGATTTTTAGTTAATTTAGTATGTCTCACGATAGTTATTATAAAAACAAGACTTAGATATGTTGATCAGTCTACTTCAAACATACTTTAGGTTCTACAGTCAGTAGCTGTGGGTTCGGTCGTCCCGTCCCCTACGAAATAGTTGATCGGACCGATTGCTGGCCTACACGTCATGTTCGTGAACGGGTGCCTTCTACTGGAACAGGCCGGCTCGCATCGGGCGGGTGGGCTGATCCAGTAGGGTTAATGTAAATGTAATAAAATTAAATATGTAGATAGTACACATAAAGTACTTCGTGTAAAAAAATGTGGTAAATGCAACACGTAAGATTTTTGTAATAATTAATATCTATATCTGTCTATATTGATATACTTAATTCAATAAAATCGTAGGAAAGTGAAGACTGTAAATCGAATATATTTTTGAAAGAATCATTGGGGCGTGATCTATAGTCTATACCGAAACCAAAAATATGGTTTTTAGAATTTTTTATGTTGGTGGCTCGGTGGTCGGTACGGGTTCGAAACCTACCATCGGCAAGTACCAATGTGACTTTTTCCACTGACAAACGGTGAGGGAAAACATCATGAGGAAACCTGAGCTTATAATTTCTAATTATAAGTGCGTGGTGATTGATGTTCAAACCTTCTCCGTGTGAGAAGAGGCTTTGCTCGGCAGTGGGCATTCATAGGCTGTTGATGAAGTTGTGGGCTCAGCTAGTAGTATATAAAAAAATGTAATTGAATGACAAGGGCACGGACAAGAGTCCGTGGAGAATAATAAAACTATTTAAGAAAACATACCTATTTTAGGCCACAGTCAAAAGTATTAAATATGTACAATGCAAATAAGAAACGGCAAATGTTATGCCATGGTTCTGCCAAATTCAATACTTTACCTATTAAAACGTCAGTAACAGAGATTTATTATGTTTTTTTTTGTATAAAGTAACATTCTTGTGTTTATGTACCTCCCTATAATACGGACAAACTGTGTAAACAATTTCTATTATCTTTATATAGAAACAAAGAAGGGTATAAGTAATTACAATACATCTTTTTGTATGAAATAAGTAGGTAGGTACTTAGCAATCTTAGCATGTTGACAATGGCGATTTAGTTTTAAACCGACTTCAAAAAATGAGGATCCCTGTTGGATTTTTTTCTTTTTTTTTTTGGTGGTTCGAACGCATATAGAAAGGCAAAGTTTTTATAGAGACATCCGGCGTTAGGGATTTTAGACCAGCTCCCTGAGCACTGGTTACCTGCATTCAAAGTCAAAATAATTTATTTCAATTAGACCAGGAAGGCACTTTTGAACGTCAAAACAAAATATTTAACCAACTTTGTGATTATAGCATTAAAGCTGACAATTACCAGGACTGACAATTACATCCTATGGAAGGGCAACTACCAACCTACTAGGTACTAGGCGGAAGATCTTAAGATAATCTAGCTTATAGTCAGCTGTTATTATGAAGAGTACCTACATAACATCAACAGCCTATAAGTGCCCGCTGCTGAGCAAAGCCTCTTCTCACACGGAGAAGGTTTGAGCATTAACCACCACTGACTGACTATCAGACTCTTACTGACTAAAAACCACCCCGTTCCTTCTCCTGCGCTTAGAGTCGGAGCCCCGGTAACCCGTTAGGTTCTCCGCGACTCCGAATCGTCATCAGCTTCGTTGGGCCCCATCCGTGGTGGTCTGATGACTGACAGAAACTCTTTGCGTTTCTGTCAGCCATCAGAAACTGTTTTCTGTTTCTGGTCGGACGGGGAGCCACCCATGCTCGCCATCCGTAGGCTCAAGCTTACAGTTGCCGGAGATCGTCCCGCGATTAAAAGCTATAATATAGTGTACGTTTTCAGACGGGTAGGCAGGTGCATATACAGGTGATTTGTAATTCGACCATCCATTATTCCATGAATTTGGGATCACTGTGTTTAAAATAATATTATTATTGTGTATTTGATGATTGGAACTGGTAAATAAACTACTTAAGTGACATAATTGACAAAAGAAAATTAGGTCAAGCGCGTCCCTTTTTTGTTATTTCAGTTTTAGAGTTACCGCGGGCGTCTTTTTCAAATTAACACTAAAAGTTAAATATTTTAATAACCGTACATTTCCGCCTACCCCTTTGTTCGACAAAGATGTTGGAATTGATCTGTTCTATAACCCCATACGAGATTATGGTCGAATTACAAATGTATACTTACAAAGTAGGTAATGATATAATTTTTTTTTTAAGGGGGGAAAATCATCGAATGACTGCTCCCGCCTGGGTGAGGCGGAAGGGAGTGTCAGACTCTTACTGACTAAAAACCACCCCGTTCCTTCTCCTGCACGTCGAACCGGAGCCCCGGTTATCCGTTAGGTTCTCCGCGACAGGTAATGTTATAATAGGGACATTACAAAGAGCTTTTCGAAAAACGGATAATACTTGGATCAACACATCAAACGAATCTGTGACTGCTTGCGGACGTCACACACACTTGCACTCGACTTACAAGGCAGTCAATAAAATATAAACAAAATAACAGTTTTAAAAATCCTTCCTCAATCATAGACAATTTGCATAGGAATCAATTTATTTAATTCTACAATTCCAAATAAGGTAATGGATTCTTTAAGTTCCGGCATCCATTTTCCATAATGGACGTCCAATGGATGGTAATGGAATGGAAATTGCAAGTTCAAAGCGACATTGTAAGGACCTTAGACAACCCATGAACTTCTACATTGAACTTGAACTAAGATCGTTATTCAAGCAATTTGAGTTGCTATGTTTATCAGTAACAGAGTTCAATTTTAATTGCCGTTAATTGAATGTTTTGAACGGTTTGATTGCAGGATGGGGGTAATTATGGACTCGTATTGTAATATAGCGTAATATTGTGTTTTTTTACGCACACATTGTGTTTAACAACAACTTTTGGTCAGTTATGTTCATGAATGTAATAATAATTGGTCTTTATATCAAAATACTAGTATTGTTTTAGTAATGTATTGTGATTCTGTAATGCTAGTTTGTCATTTTTTTATTTAATACTAGCTTCTGCCCGCGGCTTCGTACGCGCAGTCCCGTTTTCTCCCGTTACCGTAGAATTTTCAGGATTTTTCTGTCGTAAGAATTTACAATAACAAACACAACAAAAGAAAGATCAGCTAAATCGGTCCAGCCATTCTCAAGTTATGGTGTGACAACGGGAAACGGGTTTAATTTTATATAGACTAGCGGACCCGACAGACGTTGTCCTGCATATCCACTTGAATGTATAAACAAAAATTCATTCAAATTAGTTCACCTGTTTAGGATAAATAACCTAAACATCGACTGCAGCGCCATCTGCCGGGCTGATTTGTGAATCTAAACCATTCCCAGATCCCCTTGAACACACACAAAAAAAATCATCAAAATCGGTCCAGTCGTTTGAGAGAAGTTCAGTGACATACACTCACAGAAGAATTATATCTATAAAGATTATATTTCCTGATATGATCTATATTATTCTATGTTACTACCACCTAAGTAAAACATTGTGGAACGCAATAAAGAATTTAAATTTGAATTGAATTTGAATGAAGTAGGTGTTATAAAATGAGTTACATCCTCAATGCCTTGTAAATATGCCTTGGTGGAGCCGGGAATCTGATTGATGACGGCCTTATCTTTCACTTGAAAAATTGACATGTAAAGCCTTGTAGCGTATTTGTAGAAATGAATTCACTTGTTTCACTTGACTATTTATTTTTTTTTAAGTTTCTTTGTGGGTACTTAATAAAGTTTTTAATTGTGACGTAGATGGACCTGAGTATGGAAATTGGTCGGCACTTCCTATGTGAAAATTACAAAAAATAAAAACAAATATAAGTACATATTTCTACTTATTTATTGCATATTATTATTTCCGCTAATGTAAACTTATCATCTAATTACTTTTACGTGTGATTTCATCGGGTAACCATAAAGTTTAAATCCAATTTTAATAGGATCGACCAAATTACCATACCAAACCAAATAAATCTCAATTAAAAATGTCATTAATAGAAAAACCTTGCACAACCCGGACATCGAACTTATGACCTCCTATATAGTAAACACTAGGTGGAAAGATTTCAAAGTTTAAGATGAATAAGGAAATAATATTTATAACAACTATTTAGTATAAAATAATAATATATAATGAGATTCTTAGACAAAAACTTTAATATTATTTATATTATTCCGTACATATTCATGTACTTTTTACGACTTACTTATGTCTCATTTAAACCCGAGTAAGTACTGTACTTATTATTTTAATGTGCTATGTAGCATGACTAATTTTGTTAAACGTAAACTGAACTGGCCGACTAGGCATGGTATTTGATCACATGATTGGTGCAATGGCTATGACTGGCTGCTGTGCAAAGAGGTCCCATGTCTGCATGGAAAATTAAAAGCCATCTCCGTACGGGACAATTAGGGTGACTATTAATATCATGCTGTGGTCCGAACAGCGTTACCGTAAGTGTATAATTACGTACTACTATGGGCTAGTTTTCTAGGTTTAAAATAAATTGTTTCAACTTTTCAATGCAATAAATAATTCAAAAATAATCATACTCTCATCCATTGATTTGACAATTTACTTTTGGATTTTTTAAATGATGTCAGGACATTGGAAAATATAGTTTCATTTTTTTTTTGGCTGGATCGAATATACATATTATAGAAAGGCATTTTTTTATTATAACTATCGTGAGACATACTAAATTAACTAAAAATCGCGGGTTACTCACGTGAATATACTGACCGCGCACGCCGCTCATGAGGAAGAACCCCTCTGTGGTTCGAAACTAGTAGAGTTTCTCAGTATATTCACGAAAGGCAAAGTGTTTATAGATACATCCGGCGTCAAGGATTTTAGACCAGCTCCCTGAGCACTGGTTTCCTGCATAGATAACTACCACCTGTGCTAAGTCACTAAGTCTAGATGTGTTTGTGTAACGAAATAATTGGTTGCAGGTCGGTGACTTCAAACTGGCCTATGTTCAGCAGAAAATTAATCTTGACCGCTTGTTCGCGAGTTGCACTTGCGACCAATCATATGTGAACAGAACTTACTAATGCATTTTGTACCTAATTACAATTTCAATTAGAGGCGAATTTTCGCAGTATTTTACCATACGGAAATCTATTATTTAAGACAGCAATTGGATGAGCAACCATAGGCCTAACAAGTTGACACCTTAGGGACGTTTATAACGTCGTACGTGGAAAAATGCTAGGTACCTATGTCATATCGCAACATTGGAAGTGTGCTGAAACTTACCTACAGCCTGAAAATCATTCGAAAAAAAAAGAAAATGCGGGAAACTGCAGCTAGTGAGCTAGGTATCTACCTACTTATTTAAAGACTCAAACGATCGAAATCGAAATTAATACCTAATCGATATCAAAGAATTTTTTAGCTTATGCTCGATTTTTTGACAGTGGTTGTTTGTTTCAAAAACCAAGATCGATTCAGAGATAGATTAAAATCGATTAGGTACCTATTAATATCGGCCATTTCTCAATCGATCAATCGCAATCGATCAACATAGCCGAGTGTAAAAATTCTAAATCTCCCTACTACTAGAATTTGTTCATGCAAGATATTGTCCTTGTGTTTAACGGTTTCTTACGATAAATATTTTATTGTTATTAGGTATAAAATATCTGAACATACGTTGACTATAGAACGTGTAACTAGGATTGTTTCAGAATTCTAACATAATACATATTTTAAATTCAGCTTGTTCATCTAGGAAGGCAAGTCCCAGGGTTTAAAAACGAATATAAGGAACCTAACAAGAAATAAGACTATTTTTAAGTTATCGAGTGGTCGCAAGTGCGCCTGCAAGAGGTCTAGGGTTCAATTCCCGGGTCGGGCAAATTATTACTGAGATTTTCATAAATTCTCAGTCAGAGTCTGAAATTGTGCCCGATATATGGCAATAGGCTCATCCCATATTACATGGGACTCGTAACATAAATAGTGAAAAGTGGGCGTTACATTGTACAGTGGCATTAAATGCCGTAATGTGTACCTCTGCCTATCCCTTCGGGGATAAAAGGAGTGATGTTATGTTATGTTTGTTAGGTTATCCGGTTTTAGTTTTATGTACTTCATTTGTTTTTATTTTGGTCTACTGACACGTGTTGCCGGTTGCGGCGTATTAAAGTACTAACAACATTAGGTCCTAGTTCTAACCGAATACCTAATTCCAGCTAAACAAAACGTCTGTTGCATTTATTTATTAATCTCGTTTGTCTAATGGTTCTCTCATAACGGATTTTACTAAATTTTGTCAACTGTAAAATATAACAAAGTCTATGCAATGAAAAAATAAGTGTTTATAAAACTCATAAAGATTGGACCCGAGTTTAAAGCATTTGGATCGAACGATCGATCTTGTCTTAACCCCTCGAGCGTCCTTATGAGCACCCGGTGGATCATAAGAAAAAATGCTCCATGCTGCTTTCTCTTTTATTAAATCTATTATTAATGTTTTGTTTTTATTTTGACTGTAGGTATTTAATTTATTTCTATTGTAATGATTCTTGTTTTCGTATATCTCTGATTTTTCGATTTTAAAATGATCTATACTATTTTGACTTTAGTGGTCATAGGGCCATGTAAGTGGGTGTACTTATTACGTGTCTTACAATATTCTATTGAAAAAATCTCGTTGTATCAAAGCCACGGTATAGACTACCCTTTTGGCTACAGCACTATTCAACCTTTGAAATCACGATAGTTAGTACATCATCTTTTGTGGAATATGAACCAACCCATGCATACCAAACAACCGTAATGTCTAAGTGTCTGTGACTTCATACAGGGTGTAAACAGAACGCTCCCGAAAAACGCTGACAAAAATAATAGTTTTTAAAATTTTTATCGTTGTTGTTTACATGTTATTCATACATCGTCAGCCTTGAATGGGTAATTACAACAATTATTACATAAAGGAAACATTTAACTCATGAAAGTAATCATGAAAATAAAACTGGTTTTTGACCATAAATCTGTCGGCGTTTTTCGGGAGCGTTCCGTTTACACCCTGTATATAATTTTAAATCAACATTTAAAATATAGTTTTACATATTGTTTTAAGTTTCTGTTCAGATATTGCAAGATCAAAAGTCACTAGAAGTGGGTACGTACATAAATCCCTATTAATGTTTAATGTTTCGTATTTGATGACAACATATCTATTTAGTATTCTTTTAAAGTAAACGAATGCTAAATCTAAGTCTGCTAAAATGTCAACTGAATTTAAATCTTGATACTATTTGGATAAACTTTAATTCTCCGTTTTTTGATAAGTTTTTTAGAACGTGGACTTTATGAAGCTGGAAATTCTTAGGGTCACATAATGTCTGACTAATTTCTGTTATTGATATATTTTCTATACGGAAAACAACAGAAACTTAATTACTTATAAATAGTGAAACAGATCTTTAAATAAAAAATAAGTATTGGTTTCAATAAAAATTACTTAAAATGGTCTTTTGTAAATGTTCTCGACATAACAGGTCATAGGAAATACCGAACTCATCTAGATTTTAAAATATGACGTGTATTTATTATGGACCCTATTGACTTATTGAATTAAATATCGATCAATCAATGCATCGATGTAATTAAAATATCGAAGAAAGTTTAAACTCTAAGATATTTTTGTTAGTCAGTCCTTTATGTCATTATCTTACTTTTAATTAAAATGTAACAATTAATTGCAGGGAAGTTCTACCAAAAACTGTTTTTATTTTCTGCAAGTTCGTTTACCTACATGACTAACATAATTAGGTAGGTATTTTATTATGTTCAAAAAGAACAAAAAACCAGTTATTTTATAATTATTCGCATAAACACACCGAATTATAACAATGGTGCATGTAAAATATTATTCTTGATGTATCCAAAATAATGTATGTTCTACGAAAATAAAAATTAAAAGATAACAAATAAAATCAACGGGAAATACCACTGATTATTATAAAAAGAAGTACTCACTAATAATTGCAAATACATATTGTGTTATCCGCGTCCCTTTCGTCCATTTTAATTTCGTTATTAAGAAATTCATTTTTTAAAAACACTGACCGACCACCGACACAAGTAAAACGCATACAGCCAAGCACGACCGTGGCTTTAAACGAACTGCCAACTGTGTGCGATCGCATTCACAACAAATCAATCGTTTATTTACAAGTTTTACAACGATACGTCTAAACTAAAATGTGATACATTTATTTTTCAATTTCGGAACGTAAAATAAAAATTGATAATAAAATATTTAAATAGTAGGTATATTTTTGCTGCCAATATTTTTTTTAATACGACGTGTTTTGGCTTTTGTTAGCATTCATTGTTGAATCTGTGGTTTTTTGTATTGTTTTTTTATTGTTATTGCAATGATAATATAAATGGCTTAGTTCCTTTTTAAAGGGGAAAGATAAATATTGCCTATTATTACGCTTAGTTAAAATGCTTAACTTATTATACAAGTTTGGGTACTAGATACCTATTTATAGCGAAGCTGCTTATATTATACATAGTTAAATGTCCCCAGTTTCGTGATGCAAAACGGCAACCTTGCTCAACTAATTATGATTTCAAGTTTTATTGATGTTTATGTAAATAGTTTTATTCAATTTTATAATGCTAATTTAGGTAGAATAAGTATGGGAATCTCTTTTTTTCCATCCTTGAGACTTTGTTGGAAATTAAATCAAGTTGTCACGTGTTTCGAATGCGCAACAAATTAATTTGTAAATAAAATTACCATTTTGTATAGCAATATTGTTGTTCTTTCTTAACTCGCGTCAGTGAGTCTGACGGTCCGTTATTGCGCTAATAACTCGAGAACCACTTATCCGAATTACGTGATTTTTTTTCTAATTCCTAATAATGTAGGCACAGGTGTTACTGGGCTAAGATTAACTGAAATAGGTTGGTATTTATTTAATTTGGTAGATTGCAAGTATTTCTAATGTTGGTCATCGAATTTGGTCCAGCCGTTTAAGAGTTCAATGTTAAACACGTGGAAATATTACAGAAGTAAAGCACACATGCTATCCTAAACTGTTAATTTTCTTCAATCGATTTTCTATTTTATTTATAGAAACAATAAAGTCGAATAACTGTTTGATATGTGCAGCTGCATGTGTTAGGTACGAATCTTTATCTATTTTTGTACGTGTGTCACGACAGAACTTCTAAACGGCTGCACCTAAATTGATGTTTTGTACTAGTTAAAATTATTTCCTAGACAGTTTATACCTTTTAGGTATCACTCGATCCTAATCCTATGGGGGACGCTGAATGCGGGCAGTGACGTCAGTACCTAATCGTATTGTGATGATATTTTTAAATGATACCTTTTTAAAACACACGGCCGTTCAATATGGGCAAACGTCGATCCATCAAATACTTATAAAAAATATATATTCCGGTAAATATAATGTGGTCCGAAGAACTTGGAGTAATGTCTTCAGTGTTTCTTGTGTGTATCTTTCTTAATTTCTATTTATTTTCTATTAAGGACTATTAAACTGTCAAACACCAAGCGGTCACCGGTGACCGCGACCTATTGTTCTTTAATTGTGTCTATAAAACCGGTACTCGACGAGTTAATTTCTATTAAGGACTATTTAGAAGATAAGTCGATAGAATCTTGATAGTGTAATTTTAATAATTTTGCACGTTACATATGGCAGGATACGCTGTAAAAAATTGCACTGTAGCACTTTTTGTACTTACCGTATTTTAGCAAATAAACATTTTTGATTTGATTTGATTATTTATTATCACCGTTACTAAATTATTAGGTACTTAGGTACTTCTACAGGTTATCACCCTTTGCTTGATAAGGAATAAAAAATATTGAAATTACTTGAAATACAAAGGTGGATTATCAATAATCCTTCATAATTATTTAAAAAAAAAATTTTTCTTCTTTTCTTATAATATCTTCTGATTCACTTCGTTGCGGGAACCAAGACAGTTACTCATGTCCCTGGGACGCGCCGGACTTCAGTGTTCCGGTGTTTTAATGGATGTATCTACTGTAGATCCTGGCTAACAGGAGTTGCAGCGGTTTTGAGAGATGGTGGCGGGCTTGTTCCTTAAAAAAAAGTCCTTCATTATCAATTGCTGAAGTATAAGGCTCCTTACTATAAACTGGCTACAGGTTTTCCATAATCTATAAGCTCGGTATGGTAATTTTTTTAAGGGGGAAAATCATCACATGACATCTCTCGCCTTGGGTTTCCCAGAGAAAGTGTCAGACTCTTACTGACTAAAAACCCGTTCCTCCTCTTCGAGTCGGAGCCCCGGCAACCCGTTATAGCCCTTTACGGCTAAGCTTGGGAGCAAGCAGGCAGAGGCGGAGCCTATCCAACCAGGGGGTTGCAGTTTGAAAAGTCAGATTTAAGAGCGCAATTGTTAGATCTTTGTCAAATGTAGTACCTAGTCCCTGAGCCAATTCTAACTAGACCTCCGCAAGAATAAGGGTAGTGACAAATATTTGAGGGAAAGAATGGATCCTCGATTGAAATATACTTTTATAAAATTCTTCATATGTCTCGTATGACACACGGTGACCGTGTAATCGAATGATTAGGCAAGCTAGTTCGCATACCTACATACTTATTATTGTGTTCTACCAAACCGATTAGCTATAGATATAAATTTAATTAAAATACTTTCGTTTTAACTAGAAATTAGTAACTGTGAATGAAATTAGCCGAATGAAATTGGAACAAGTAGGCATTGTGTATTTAATAAATTGATAACATTGGAATGTTACCTACCTAATGGTATTGTTTACAGAAAGGTGTTAATCTAACCTTCAGTTTGCAGAAGGAAGCTCAGAATGTAAAAGGACCCCTTTTATCAACATCCAGTTGCCCAGCCACTGCGCTGACTTTACCTATAGTCAGTTTTCCGCTTTCCAATCCAACTCTCGTCCAATCCCGGAGGATTTTTTTTTTAAGAAGGGAAAATCATCGAATGACTCCCTGACTGACTGCTCCCGTTTGGGTGGGGCGGAAGGGAGTGTCAGACTCTTAATGACTAAAAACCACCCCGTTCCTTCTCCTGCACGTCGAGCCGGAGCCCCGGTTACCCGTTAGGTTCTCCGCGACAATCCCGGAGGATTGAGCTCTCCGGTGACCACAATCACACGGCAAAACACAACGTAAGCGTTGTTCCACGTTAGTTTTTAGTGAAGCCGTAGTATCACTCCGATCGAGCCTGCCATTTATCCTACGCTTAAATTGCATTACATTTTGTTGGTGATATGGATAGATATTATGCTGTAAACGAGTGTTGTATGCATAGAATAGGGTAGTTTCCTAAATTTTATTTTAATTGCCGTCTGGTATATTAATTTAAAGCTTTAGACTCGTATTTTTTCTTTACTCACAAAATTAAATAAGTACTATCGACGATATATTTGAAACATCGTGTGACGTCACAGCGTGCCACATTTTGTAGCACGTTATGACGTAATGACCTCCCACTCCCAAACTTAGCGCCATTTTATCTAAGTATTGCAACTTAAATACGAGAAAATAAAAAAATATATGACATTCATTAAACTGTCAAACACCAAGCGGTCACCGGTGACCGCGACCTATTGTTCTTTAATTGTGTCTATAAAACCGGTACTCGACGAGTTAATTATGTAACTGACGGACTAATTAGATTTTTACTTTTAGTACCCTGGAAACTATATAATTCCGCCATTAGGTATAACTTTAATAATAATTTCTTACTTATCAAAAAAATAGTCACAATAAATTTCCCAAAAAAAAAAATTCTCACGTGCACCGTGACTACACTTTGTGGTGAATCGAGACGCCTCAATTATAAAGTTGTGTGACCTTATGTAGATATCGTGACATATCCAGTTAAAACTGGTAAATATAGTTACGTTTGTTCAGTGGTTATTAATGTGACTACAGACTGTTAGATCCTACGTTTGATACCTACCAGTGTAACAGCGAGGTTCTCTCAACCTAAGTTTGATACTGGGATCACATTAGACATTAATAGTCCCTGAAAGTCCATGTTAGACTTAATATGGCTTCTCCACATAGCCAGGAGAGGAGTTTCCATAATTTACATGTTTGGCAGTTAGCTCAGGCTTCTAAATTCACGATTACGCAAAATCCACGTAATTTGTTCATATAAAAGTAAAATAATCTCTATACATTTTTATATGTCATAAGCCGGTAAACGAGCAGACCGATCACCTGATGGTAAGCAATCGGTGTCGCCCATGGACACCTGGAACACCAGAGGCGTTACAAGTGCGTTACCGGCCTTTTAGGGGGTTAGGAGTTTCGAGGATCGTTGGGGATTCAGGGATTGGGTAATTGGTGAAGGGGAGGGGGTAATTGGGCCTCCGGTAACGTCACTCACACGACGAAACACAACTCAAGCGTTGTTTCACGTCGGTTTTCTGTGAGGCCGTTGTATCACTCCGGTCGAGCCGGCCCATTCCTGCCGAAGCATGGCTCTCCCACACTTCCCACGTCTATAATAAAGTGAATGGAAAGAAGAGTTGTGTAGTGACCGCTCGGGGATTTGTAGACTGGTGAAGGCTGTTTCAGGTTTATCAGAGAGCAGTTCTGCACGGTTTCTGTCACATGCGTAGTCGGGTCTTAGAACAACTGTGGGAAGGGAAGAGGTTTGCTCAGTCCAGCTATTTACTGTAACGTGCAGATGAAATTGATGTTTCTGTTTAAAAAACCAAGGTTCCTTTAACCAAGTTCTTCCACCTTCTGTTTAAATGTAACCAAGAATTGTATTGTAAACATGATTAAAGAAGAGTAATTTGGAGTTTCTTGCTCGTTCTTCTCCATAGGAATCTACACTTTGGAACGAGCTAATAGCTTCACTAGAGGACAAACCGACAGACGGATATTTATTTTAATAGTTTTTTCTTTAAGGGTGTAAAATCATCGAGTGGTGGTGAGGCGGAAGGGAGTGTCAGACTCTTACTGACTAAAAACCACCCCGTCCCTTCTCCTGCACGTCGAACCGGAGCCCCGGTAACCCGTTAAACCTAACGGGTTACCGGGGCGGGGGGGGGAGAACCCTCCGCGACTCCGAATCGGCATCGGCCCTATTGGGCCCCATCCGTGGTGGTCTGATGGCTCTTTGAGACGCGAGCGGAACGCGACGCGCCGTACGCTCGGCTTTTTTTAATAGTTTAATATGTATATTGTTTTTTACATTCAAAAATGCCTTCCTAGTCTAATTAAAATAAGTGATTTTGACTTTGACTTAAAAATGTGAACAATTTTTGTAATGAGTAATAAATGTTTCAGAGTTCATTCACCTTATTAAAGGCTAAAATAAACTAAAAATGTCAGCCTATACCTTCGAAACGGGAACGACGTAATATTTTTGAAAAAAGAACAACAAAAAGAAAATAAATTAAAGCATGCATTGGTATGTATACACGGCCACGCATCAATCTATACAAAACCAGTTTATCCTGGTGTCGCGTCGCATCATCTTTCCGCACATTTATCGTTCAGTTTATACTGGTTATGTAAAGCTCGATGTGTAGCCGTGTGTACATACATACGTCAGCGTCAACTCACTTGATTGGCTGTAGAAAATTCATTTTGAAACAATCACAATGCATTTGACAGTTTCCAAAGTCAACTTCGATTTAGTTTTGCATCGGTATTCATAATCGGATGTACCTACGTACATAACTGTTTCATGCCAAACAATGTGGTAATATTTAGTAGGTACATATTGTTAAAATTATTCAGTGTAGTGTTTACATATTTTAATAAGTCATTTGTAGTTCGAATTTAGCTGGAAAGTTTTGAAAAAGGGCATTTGTAAATCTATAAGATAGCTTGTTTTCGAAACAAATATACATTAAATAACATCACGCCTTTTATCTCCGAAGGGGTAGGCAGAGTTGCACATTATGCCACTGTACAATGCAACACCCACTTTTCACTATTTATGTCATGAGTCTCATGTAATAGGGGATCATCTCATCTCCGTGCTACCACTGAGATTTTTGAAAACCCAATAATACTTTGCCCGATCCGGGAATCGAACCCGAGACCCCTTGCCCAGCAGTCGCACTCACTCAGCCAACGAGGCAGTCATTAAATAAAAGACAGTAATGTGCTCATTTCATTTATTTAAAGCACCATATCTTAACAACTATGTTACATACATACATAATATTACATACAGTAGGTACATTACAATATTAATAGGTATTTGCGCGTGAGTTCATCCGGCCCTATGCAAAGACCTAATAGAACCTATTTCAAAATTGTAGACTAGTAAAGGCACAGAACATAAGTACCTATCGAACATAATTTCTCACACATTTTCTCGTGCATTAGATATCAATGATGTTATAAAACATTTGCAAACTATAAATATTGTAAATAATATACTGTCTCAATTGGAAGGATCTAACATCTAAGGTACAGGCTCGGCCCAGTTTAGATGTTAGTATTCATAAACTGTGTGTCTAATGTTTTTATTACCATAAACACTTTTTATTTTTATTTATTTTTTTATAATTCGAGGTTTTATGAAGGAGAGGAAGAAATCAAATAACCGATATTAATATAAAATTGAATATCTGTATTAATCTATGGTTTTTGACAGAAATTCATAAAACGAATGTCAGAAACGAACATCGGTTTTGAATTGAGATTGGTTCTTAATTTAAATTAATTATGCCGATTGTCTTTCCAAGATCCATGACAGTCGCCATTAGGTTCCTCAAAACATATATAACTTCACGCCTTTTATCCCCGAAGGGGTAGGCAGAGGTGCACATTACGGCACTTAATGCCACTGTACCTACAATGTAACAACCACTTTTCACTATTTATGTCATGAGTCCCATGTTATAGGGGGTGAGCCTATTGCCATTTACCGGGCACAATTCCAGACCCCGTGCTACTTCTGAGAATTTTTTAAAAAACCTAGTAATACTTTGCTCGACCCGGGAATCGAACCCGAGACCTTGCTAGCAGTCGCCCTTGCTAACACTTGGACAACAAGGCAGTACTCAAAATAATTTACTTAATAAACTCACGCGCATACAATATTAAACTTAATATAAAATTACTTTGTGTGTATATTTTATTGTCTCTTTGTTTAAAGATGAATACAGATGAACTGGAATTATGGTTTTGAGAATAGGGTAGATGACAAATTTTTATTTTAACACGTCGAGTACCGGTTTTATAGACACAATTAAAGAACAATAGGTCGCGGTCACCGGTGACCGCTTGGTGTTTGACAGTTTAATGTCCGTTTAGTACATTATTTAAAAACATTAGACGTATTATTTACTTTCTTACAAAAACAAGAACTTCTTACTTTTGACGATATATTGACTTGAAATGTCGCGTGACGTCACTTCTATGTACATTTTATACTTTATACATAGAAATGACGTTTCAGCTCCCACTTCTTAACTTGGTACGTTTTATCTAAGTACACAAGAAAATAAAAAATACGCATCTAATATTTTTTCATTAGGATTTCCTACATAACTGTCGGACTAAATAGATTTTTAATTTTCATAAACCGTCATCATCTCTATTGATGTAGATACCAAATGTATTTATTTTATTTCACTAAAAGCTTTGGTATATTAAGTTTTGGGGAATAAGGTAGATGACAATTTTTTTTTATTTTAATATCCGTCTGGTAGATTATTTTAAAACATTAGACACGCATTTTTTTTACAGAAACGAATACTTTCTATGATATATTGATTTGAATTGTCGCGTGACGTCACTTATATGTACATTTTATACGTAGAAATGACATTTTAGCCCCCACTCCTAAACTTTGATTCGATCTAAGTATCATTTTACAGTGAAACTTGGTTAAGTGGGACCTGGATAAGTGAGAAACCTCCATAACTGGAACTCACGCTGAGGTCCCAACACTTTGGCACTGAATTACCTCTGTTAATGGGACGAGGTAAACCTCTATATCTGGGATTTTTTCTTTCGATTTATCATCTTAGTTACCTCTATAACTGAGACAGCGAGTAATTTTTATATGCATAAACCTCTGTGACTGAGATAACATTGTTTATTACTCATTCTTATTCTACCCACATATTCCAATTTCCAATATAATTCCACTTTTATTAATGGAACCCTCAGTAAATGAGACAGATATTTATTTATACCTGTATATCTGAGACACTGGGTAAGTGGAATACCTCTATAAGTGAAACGACATTGCAGGTCCTTTGATGTCTCACTTAACCAGGTTTCACTGTATTATACGACAAAATAAAAAAAAATACGTGTCTAATATTTTTTCATTACCTAACTGACGTACTAATTAGATTTTTAATTTTCATACCCTTTTTTTTTTTTTTGGGGGGGGAAAATCATCCAATGACTTCTCCCGCCTGGGCGAGGCGGGAGGGAGTGTCAGACTCTTACTGACTAAAAACCACCCCGTTCCTACACCTGCACTTCGAACCGGAGCCCCGGCAACCCGTTAAGTCTTCCGCGGCTCCGTCGCCGGACGCGAGACGCGAGAGGTCGCCGTCGCCGATCACATTCCTGAGGACACGGCGGTGCTCAGTCCACGCAGGACACACCGCCACCGTATGCTCCACCGTGTCCTCCGGGCGATCCTCGCAGTGATGACACCCGGGCGTTTCCTCCCGCCCAATCCGAAACAGGAACCTACCGAAACTTCCGTGTCCGGTAAGCACCTGCGTCAGGCGGTAGGTGAGGACGCCGTAGCGTCTCTCAAGCCACTCCTCAAAGAGGGGACTTACCGCTGCAATGACAGCGAGCCCAGCCTTCGGTTGCGACAGTCGTTGCTGCCATTCCGCCATGAGATCACGCCGGAGCTCATCCCGCCACGCATTAATCTGGCGCGGCAGCGGAGTTTCGCCCCGGCGACGTGCCTCCGCGCGCAAACAAAACACGCGCGCGAGCACCTTCGCCTCCAGATCCCACGGCGGTAATCCGGCAAGGAGGTTCGCCGCCTCCCCGGAGATCGTGCGATATCCGCGTATCAATCGGATCGCCATGACCCTCTGTGATGTGAGCAGCGCCCGAGCGGGCCGCCGCATCAGGTTCGGCGCCCACACAGGGGCGCCGTAGAGGGCCATGGACCGCACGACCCCGGCGTATAACCTCCGGCAGGAGGCGTTTGGCCCCCCGAGGTTGGGTAGGAGGCGCTTAAGCGCCGCCCCCGTCCTTTCCAACTTAGGAGCCAAACGTCGGAAATGCTCCACGAAGTTCCACCGACTGTCGAGGACGAGTCCTAGATACTTCATCGTCGTCTCGACGCCGATGGTAACTCCTCCCGCGTTAATTGGGACTCACCCGGAGGTGGCGCGTTCCCGCGGCCATGAAAACACATGGCTTCGGATTTGTGGAGCGCCACCTCGAGTCCCAGTTGCCGGATTCTTTCAACGACTGTCGTAACCGCTCTCGCCGTTAAATTAGCCGCCGCCTGATGCGACCTCCCGTGTGCTAACACTAGTGTGTCGTCAGCGTAACAGACCACGCTGACGTTGTTCGGGAGGTCGGTGCGCAGCACCCAGTCATAGCCGATGTTCCACAGGAGCGGCCCCAAAACCGAACCCTGTGGAACACCGCGCGACGTCTCTCGCCGGTTCCACTCACCTCGGTGACCGGGGTAAATGACGGACCGTTCCGTCAGGTATGCCTCGATTACACGACGGAGATAGGTGGGCACCCGATGATATCGAAGTGCCTCCAAAATGCAGCTCCAGGGCAGGGAGTTGAAGGCATTGGCGATGTCCAAGGACACCGCCACTACGACCTTACCTCTGGACACTGCAGTCCCCGTCGTGAGGTCTCTTACACGCATGATGGCGTCCACCGTGGAACGCCCTCTGCGAAAGCCGAACTGGCCCTCCGACAGGTCCGGCCCAACATCCGACAGGTGCGCGACGAGGCGGTTCGAAATGATCCTTTCGAAAACTTTTCCCACCTCGTCGAGCAACACGATGGGCCGGTACGCGGACGGAGAGTCCGCAGGGCGCCCCGGCTTCTTCACTAGGACCAATTTACCCGCCTTCCACAATAGCGGGAACTGGCCCCTCTCCAAGCATGCGCTGTAGAGAAATTTTCATACCCTGGCATCATCCCTATTCAACCCAATCTAATTTCTACAAGTAAAATAAAATAATGCAGTTCTTAAAAAAAAATCACCGCAAAAATTAATTAATTACACATTGTATTTGTATAGCTACATGAGCTTCGTCAGGAAATCGGAAGCCGGAACAAGACGAAGGTTTTATCTGTGGCGACTAAAAAAAAGTTGATGGACAAGGTACAATGGCTTTTGAGCTAAAATTAAAAAAAATGTAAGAAAGTGAATGCGACTTCAATGTCAACGAAAAAATGTTTTTGTGGTTAGTAACAGCTTTGTAGACTTATTGTTTATTGGTTAAGCAGTACTTGCCGAGGTTGGTTAGTGGATGGGTGGCCATTTTTAACTTTGAAGACTAGGTATGGCAGTAATTTGTGATTGTACAAAAAATTGTAGCGAAACGGACGATCTATTTATTTTCTACATAAAGTTGTTTGTTCGATATCTATGTATTTTTTTACATAGAATGTTTAGTCAAAAACAAGGATTGTCATATTATTGAAAACTTTTGAAAATTCACTGGAAAAATTAAGATACACATAACGTTCTTGAGAACCTTTTTTTTAAAAACACATTGCACTACACTACTTACGATTTTCTCCTGTGTCGTTGGTGCGTTTACAAACATACAAGTTCACATACACATCACACCCAGACCCGGAACAACAATCTGTGTATCACACAAAGAGTTGTTTCGTACGAGAATTGAACCCGCGACACGTTGCACTGCAGCCAGTTGCCCAACCACCACGCCAAAAGTGCAGTTTTGCTACCGATTAGCTAGTATGTTATTAATATTAAATTCATGGTTTATTTTAGGTTTAGTTAATCAAAGAGCTTTATTGCAATAAACTGTGATGTATATACGTGTAAAATAAATAAATATTTGTCTATAAACATTGGTCAAGTAAGATAATAGTTTAACGAAAATATGTATTTCATTCTTAAACTGTCAAACACCAAGCGGTCACCGGTGACCGCGACCTATTGTTCTTTAATTGTGTCTATAAAACCGGTACTCGACGACTTAATTTACAAATTACATCAAGGACGTTGAAAAATGGCGGACGCAGTCTCTTGAAACAACGACTGTGGCACCTGACTACTATAGATTTACACGCAGAACACACACACATTGACACGAAGGACATCTACCATTATCTTAAATCCAGTAACGTGGTAACACATTACACCCACACACATTCTTAAAACTACTTGTTACTGAAAAAACTAAAAGCAGCTGTAAAGAAGACTATAGAAAATGATTTAAAAATTTTTTTTATGGCATAAGCCGGTAAACGAGCAGACGGATCACCTGATGGTAAGCAATCGGCGTCGCCCATGGACACCTGGAACACCAGAGGCGTTACAAGCGCGTTACTGGCCTTTTGAGGATTAGGAGTTTGATGATCGTTGGGGATTCAGGGATTGGGGACATTGGGGAAGGGGAGGGTAACTGGGCCTCCGGTAACCTCACTACACACGATGAAACACAACACAAGCGTTGCTTCACGTCAGTTTTTTGTGAGGCCGTGGTATTACTCCGGTCGAGACGGTCCATTGCCGAAGCATGGCTCTCTCACACTTAAAAATATGCAAAATTCTGCCGATTACTTTCAAACATAAATATCTTTTATTAGTTAAGCTTTTGACTGCCAACAGAAAACTGCTGAAGGCAAAAAATCCGCTAACGCGGCGGTTACCGTATTAACCACCGCCATACTCAGGAGCATAACTTATGTTATGTAAAGAACAACCATAACGCACGAACTATGGCTGCTGGTAGATACAATGTACTCAGTTTCACTATTTTGGTGATAGAACACTAAAAAAGAGAATACCATATCCATTGAATAGTTTGCCGGCAGACATAAGAGGGTGAAACAAATTCAAATAGGTTTAAACGTAAATTAAAATCATATTATTTAGAAATGTCCCAATAATAACTATCAGTTTCATCGCCTGTATGACATTTAAATATCATCATCATCATCATCAACAGCCATTAAATGCCCACTGCCGAGCAAATCCTCTTCTCGCACGGAGAAGGTTTGAGCATTAATCACCACGCTTGCTCATTGCGGGTTGGCGATTTCAAACTTATAATTAGAAATCATAAGTAGAGGTTTCCTCACGATGTTTTCCTTCACTGTTTGTCAGTGATGTCTAAATAATCTTAGAAAGTACATATAACTCGGAAAAAGTCACATTGGTACTTGACGTTGGTAGGTTTCGAACGCCCGCGAAAGACGCCCGCTTCTCATGCATGAGGCATGAGAAGCGTGCGTCTTAACCTCCGGGCCACCACGACATTTATTTCACAGTCAAACCATTGCAACGGTTTTGTGGGGCTTAGATTATAAAATACTTCTATTACTTACCTTTGTGATGTAAAGATAAATAATAATAACATAAAAATGTACTGACGTTTTTGTGCTTCAGTAATTTCAAGTGACTTTATATTCGCCTTTTTTTAACGTCCTTTTTAGTAATAAGAACTTATTATACATACTAGGATAATAGGTTACATATACATTATTATATCTACGCATATAAAATCTTAGGCTTCAATTGAATGATACAAAAAACTCATAGATAGTAAAGTTTTTTAAAATATTTCAAAGCAACTAGCGTGCGTTACGGTACGATTTGACTTTATAATCGTAAAAGGAATAGACGCCCAATCAATGGGCTATCGATATCACTACATAGTATAAAACAAAGTCGCTATCCGCCGTCTGTCTGTCCCTATGTATGCTTAGATCTTTAAAACTACGCAACGGATTTTGATGCGGTTTTTTAACCGACTTCAAAAAAAGGAGGAGGTTCTCAATTCGACCGTATATATGCTTTTTTTATAGATTCTTAAGGAAGGTTTATATGTATAATACATGCATGTTGCACCCGTGTGAAGCCGGGGCGGGTCGCTATTTAATTATAAAATAGAGTTGTTTACTTACCAAAATGGTATTATTAATAACTAGATTAGACATCACGTCTCCTTAAGTCATTAGCGGTGATTTTTTTGGACACAAGTTCTAGTCATTGGTCGGTCTATATCACTGTCAATATTTTTAAGAATGCTGCATACTTTATAATAACTATCGTGAGACATATTAAATTAACTAAAAAATCGCGGGTTACTCACGTGAAAATACTAAGTAGGCTGAGCGACATCGCCGCGACCGCGCACGCTGCTCATGAGGAAGAGCCCCTCTGTGGTTCGAAACTAGTAGAGCTTTTCTCAGTATTTTCTCGTGAGTAACCCGCGATTTTTAGTTAATGCTACATATCTTAGGCTTTTCGTATCTTAATGGTATCAAATTTTTTCTAGTCATTACTTTACAATTATTTTGTATCTGTAGTCTATTGTTACGAACCAATGTTGCCAGACGACACTATAAAATAATTTCGTGTTTGAAACTCCTTGTTAGATGTTTATGTGGCAACACTATTGAGTTTAGGAGGATTGTTTCCGCTGGGACCACTACTCCTGCACCTGTTAATAAAAAATGAATCTTATATTAAATAGGTAATATTGCTCAAAGAGCTTTTTTGAGGGGGGGAAGTCATCAAATGACTTCTCCGGGAAGGAGTGTCAGACTCTTACTGACTAAAAACCACCCATTCCTACTAATAATGCACTTCGAGCCGGAGCCCCGGCAACCCGTTAAGTCTTCCGCGGCTTCGTATCGGCATCAGCCCTACTGGGCCCATCTGTGTTAGTCTCTTTAATACACGCGCGGGACGCTACGCGCTTTAAGCTCGGGTCTAGTTCTGGCACAGCTGTTAAGGTCACATCTACATGGTTCCAGCGATTAAGTTGTCATTTATTTAATAACGTCAATACAATAAGCTGACAGTTGAGTACAACTTACCCAAAATAGTAATAGATGGGTTCAACCTCCCATCGGTGTTGAAAAGCGGTGTGTTGTCCATCTTTGCGAATGGTTTGTTCGGGTCCGGATCTGAAGGTGTACCTTCCACCCTGGACCATTCTCCTACTGACGCTTCTTGGCCGACTGGATAGAAAAACAATTTATTATTAACCCTTAGAGTGCCACATCATTCACCAGTGCCTGTGAGTGACATTGTTCATTTTTAATAACAAACGTTCATATAAAATTATTCTCTAAATATCAGCAATAAAGTCTATAATGGGGTAAGTGAGAGAAGACACTGATGTCCTTTTGGGGATTTAGAAGATAGAACCCGAATTGCAGTGCCGGGATAGAAATAGTTTCAACAACTTACCGACAGAGTACATAACAAGCGCATGTTCATGAATCGTCGCGTTGTTCAGTACAATCGACTCCTTGATTCTCACGCCTGCCTTGATTGTCACTCCTGCGCCGATCGACACGTTCGGGCCAATCTATGTGATAAACAGGTGATTAATTAACAGATAGGTGTAATTTATATATTTTTAAATGAATATATTTAATGAAGAAAGTTGAAAGTTGAGTTAGTTAAAGTATTTATAATTCAAGAACGGCTTAACCGATTCGGCGAGGAGATAGCTTGGAACCAGGCGACGGACATGTGATACTTTTTATCTAATATATATCTTTATATATATAATTCTTCTGTGAGTGTGTATGTCACTGAACTTCTCTCAAACGACTGGACCGATTTTGATGAAATTTTTTGTGTGTGTTCAAGGGGATCTGGGAATGGTCTAATCAGCCCGTCAGATGGCGCTGCAGTCGATGTTTAGGTTATTTATCCTAAACAGATGAACTAATTTGAATGAATTTTTGTTTATACATTCTAGTGGATATACAGGACAACGTCTGTTGGGTCCGCTAGTATTCTTTATAAGTACCTAATAGTAATATCCGAGCGAGCCTTTTGAACAGTCGTTATTTCAGACTTCGTGTTCTTATCGAATATAAAAAATACGTTATATCCGACTTGGAAATCGATCAAATCCAAGTTAAATTTTTAAATTTAGAATGCTTTCTAAAGTTCTTGTAGTTTTAACTTTTATTAAAAGAGAAAATCTGGACTAGAAACATTCCAAGCAAATTGTTTCACTGGTATATAGCAAATTGTATGTGCCCCATTTACCACAGCAGTAGAGTCGACAACAGCGGTGGGATGTACGAAGACATCAGGCAGTATGGTGCAGGGTTTGTCTTTGGAAACTCGATCCCGGTGGAGCTCCAGATAGTGACGGTTGGCGTATATCGCTGATCCTGCAGTTTTCACTTGAGACCACCAATTTGTTACCTGGGAAATATCATAATACTTTAATTTATGATAAGAAAGGCAGGTTTATCTAGAATATTATGTACAAGTGTCCAATTTGGTCAGATGATTGTCAACTCTATTACGTAACAATGAAATTGGAAATCGCTTTTGTAGACACTTTTTCGCTTTTTTTTATGGCATAAGCCGGTAAACGAGCAGACGGATCACCTGATGGTAAGCAATCGGCGTCGCCCATGGACACCTGGAACACCAGAGGCGTTACAAGTGCGTTACCGGCCTTTTGGAGGATTAGGAGTTTGAGGATCGTTGGGGATTTAGGAATTGTGGAGATTTGGGAAGGGGAAGGTAATTGGGCCTCCGGTAACCTCACTCATACGACGAAACACAACGCAAGCATTGCTTCACGTTGGGTTTCTGCCGAAGCATGGCTCTACCACACTTAAAACTACATATTAGATCGAGCCAGAAGAAAATATAAAAAAGATCATTCTATTCTTTTTTAAGTCTACTAAGATTAATTTCTTTAATAATTTGTAACCATACCGAAATTAAGTATTACCTGCATAGCATACAACTTGTTGGTCCCAGCCAGCTGCATCAACACATCTTGCTCAAAAGACATGTATCCAGGATGAGGACTAGTTTGACCATTACCACTAAAAGTAGAAAAAATTTACTTAGCACTCCGTTATTCTCTTGTATCATAGATACGTTTTATCATTTAGCCATTGGAAAAATGTCAACAAAACACTTGAGAATAGTCAATAGTCAACTTGTTTTTAGAAAACGACACACGGTTTGTGAATATACCGAGTAAAGCTCTACTAGTTTCGAGCCACACAGGGGCTCTTCCTCATGTGCAACGTGAGCGGTAGCGGCGCTGTCAAAACTAGTAGAGCTTTTCTTAGTCTTTTCACGTGAGTACCTAACCCGCGATTTTTAGTTAATTTACTATGTCTCACGACAATTATCATAAAAACACTGCTTGTGTTTCTGTGTGATATCACAGCCAGTTTTTAAGAGAACATTATATCAACTTAACGAGACATTAGAGAATTAGTCCTTTATTGAAGTGTAATTTTATATCTTATACTATTATTTTATATTTTATACTATTTGTATATTTATATTATATAAAGCGGAAGAGTTTGTTTGTTTGTTTATTTATTTGAACGCGCTAATCTCCATAACTACAAGTCTGATTTGAATAATTCTTTTTGTGTTGGATAGCGCATTTATCGAGGATGGCTATCCTTACTGTTATAAATCGTAATATTATAAATCGGAAAGTGAGTTTGTTTGTTTGTTCCACTATCACGCCATAACTACTAAACCGATTGCTATGAATTTTTGCAGATGTATAGTTAGAAGTCTGGGTTAAATAATAGGGTACTTTTTATCCCGGAAAAATTTGATATTCCCGAGGGAAAACAAAAGAATAGGTATAGATGGCGCTGTGTGTATTGGTATATATGTCACATTGGCTTTTTATCTTTTTGTGACGCGAGCGAAGCTGCGGGTAAAAGCTAGTAGGCTATAAAACACCACGATACGACCAATAGGAGCTGAGCAGAGCGTGTGAAACCGCGCAGAAGTAGCTAGTTGAAGAAATAAATTCAATAATGTTAAGTACCTGTAAAACCCATCCTGTTTCTTCTGAAATGAGTCAGCCATAGTGTGGAAGACTTGCAGTGAACACACATACACTCCGCAGTTTATGAGAGTGGACACGTAGCTGTTTGGTTTCTCTACATAATGGGTCACTGACTTCGTAGATCCTTCTCTCACCATGCAGCCGTAGTGGACTGACTGCTGACGAGTCGCTTCTGTACCCATTATTGTGACCTGCAATGAAGATATTTAAGAATTACCTATACACATTTGTTTGAAATTTTAAAATAACCGCTTCTTACTACAGGCATATGAATATACAAACGGTACACATACCAAAATATACATATATTTTTTATTTTTGTGTCTGTTTTTACTGGAATGGCTGGACCGATTTTGCAATGCAATACATTAATAGCTGATGTACCAAAGAGAACTATAGGCTACTTTTCTTTTGAAAAATTAAAACAAAAAAAGTTATGTTCTTAAATACATATTCCACGCGGACGAAGACGCGGGCAACAGCAAGTTTTCTATAAACTGTTTCATTATAAAAACGCCTTTTTTAGCATGAAGGTTACTTCTTATTCATATTTCTTTAAGGAAAGAAAAAAATATTTCTAAGGAAATTTCAGCAGTATTGAGAAGAATCAATATTTTTGACGGAAGCAAGTTTGTATATAATATAATACTTTTGTAGCCATATCTTACGACTTCTTGGAATGAACCGTTTGGAATCCCTATACTTATCAAATAGTTACTAACTATAAAAACTCAAAATCAAAAAGTCTCCATTGTACTCATTACTAAGTAGTTATTTAGTCAAATCTCCAATCAACATGTTACATCATAGACCACATTATTAGTTACCATCAGGTGAGATAGTGGCAATAAAGAAAATAACAAAGATCTCTTACCAGAGCATTCGCCTTTTCTGCATGGAAATGCCACAACTCTTTAAGCGGGAAGTCAGCACAAACATCCCCATTGAGTAGAAAGAATGCTGACGGGTTGCCCGCTCTGACCTGATCTCTGAAGTGGTATAGACCTCCACCAGTGCCCAGTGGAGTGAACTCTTGAAGGTATCTGAAAATTTTTGAATAGATAGATTAATAAACTTCAAATAAGTAAAGAATTAGTTTAGTTAAGTTCTTTAAGATGAGCAGGCTACACCATCAGTGGTTGCATGAGATATGACCACTGGTACTAAGAATATTTTCATATTTTTTTTAATATTGAAATTCTATATTGAAAATGATTTCAGAAATGCATTTCGCTAAGTATTTAAACCAACCTCTATGCTCTTAATCTGACAAAACTGACCATAAATGATTAGTTTTTTTTTATTTTCATTGTTGGCTATATTCCAATAGAATACTGGATAATTTCCAAATGCCTGATCTCTTATTGGGCTACTAAGTATAATATAAATTTAAATTAGTATTCTTAACCCATATATCCCCAAGCGGTTACCGGTGATGGCTTTCCACTAACTAAATTATAGACCTTATTTCCAATGCTTAGAGACTACATTTGTATGAGCAAATTTAGGGGATGAATTTCAACAGGTTAAACACAAACCTGATAATAACATGATATTCCTTCTGCATGTCATTGACAAACTGTGCCATAGTGTTGGTCGTGTATGACCCAATGATTAGGATCTCCTTGCATTCCTCCAACTTCACACATGCTTCTATATGATGCTGGATCAGAGGGAAGCCTGCTATTGGGAACAGGGGCTTTGGGGTGTCTAGAGAGAGGGGACGGAAACGAGTTCCTGGAAAATAGAGATTTATTTTTTAGTTTTTGATTTATATTAATTGTATTGGTGTTGGTTTTGTGTGGCTTACATGGGTAATACCTGTATAACCACTTTATAAATAGTTTTCTGCTTTTGGTAAGACTGATCCATTAAACTGTCAAACACTGCGAGGACACCGGTGACCGCAACTTACTGTTCTTTAATTGTGTCTATAATGACAGTACTCAAAGGGTTAGGATTAAGGTAAGTAGTCTTTATAACCAGTGAGTGACCAGTGAATATAAAATAAATTTAATGAATTAGGTGTCATTCAATTTATTACTGAACATAAGTAATACAATCTAAGACTATCTAATCATTTTAGGTAAGTACATATCAATCTAGATCAAAACGAAGTCACATCCTTATAATATAAACTGATACCATCAATGCCACATATATATGTACAGAATAAACACGACACTTATTACTATACAATATATTTTATTTACATAACCTTCAAGCACAGAAAAGTCGTTTTCTGAAGACAAAATACTGCTCTAATTAACTTCACAGCGCTTCTACATGTACATAAGTAGTTTATATATATAATTCAATTAGTAACAACATGATTTTATGCGTATTATTAATATTAATTGATAAGAAATGCCGGTGACGTCGACGGGAATAAAACTTTTACCTTTTTGCGGCCCTCCAATTAGAATTACGGCTTTCAACATTGTGAATACGTTTAGTTTTTCAAAAATTAATGTTATGTAGCTCTGTATGCGTCTTTAAATTGTTTATTACGCTATAACAATAGAAAAACAAATATTTGATACAGGCGTACACAAAAACACGTCAGTGTTTAACAAAGTCAAGGAAACTGAAATGTCAAAACGATTTGACAGTGACAGTAATCAATGATAACTTTTTATTGATGGATATTGTGGCTTTTTAGCATATTAATTACATATAATTATTTTTTTTAAATTTCTAAATCTAAATATTTTCATGATATTAGGGTAGTATTAACATTGAATTATTGTATAAAATCTTATGATTATGATTTGTTTTATGCAATAGGAGGCAAACGAGCAGACGGATCATCTGATGGTAAGCGATCAGCGCCGCCCATGGACACCCGTAACACCAGAGGAGTAACAAGTGCGTTGCCGGCCTTTTAAAAAGAATACGCTCTTTTCTTGAAGGTTTGAAGGTCGTATCGGTTCGGAAATGATGAAGGCACATAATCGATTACCTTTTTTACGTCCTTGCTAACCGCCACTGAAATATCATCCCCTAAATTTGTTCATACAAAAGTAGTCTCTAAATATCGAAAATAAGGTTTATAATGTAGTTAGTAGAGAGCGGTCACCGGTGACCGCTTGGGGATACATGGGTGTCCAAACTGTCAGTATTGCAAGTATAAGAGAAAACCTACTAGAAACTGGATGGCCAGGGTCACAAAACTTGAAAGGAAAATTTTTAACATTGGATGAAACTCGTGAGTTAGAGAGTTTATATTTTATTTTATACTAGCGACCCGCCCCGGCTTCGCACGGGTGCAATATGTATATACATACAAACCTTCCTTAAGAATCACTCTATCTATTAAAAAAAACCGCATCAAAATCCGTTGCGTAGTTTTAAAGATCTAAGCATACATACGGACATACAGCGAAAGCGACTTTGTTTTATACTATGTATTGATAGGCGACAGTCTACTGTTCGGCTTATGATGCGTGCTTCCCTGCGGTGGGAGGCGGTACCGTAGAAGTTCGCGACTTACAAGCTTGAGGTTTTTATGAGAGCGCTTGCGCTGCTGCGCGGTTTCTGAATGTATAGTCCTATAATTAGTTCTTACGTCACCCACCCTACCTCGAAAGTCCGTATGTAAAGTGATAATGATGAAAGTTTACAACGGAGCGTTTTTACGATTTTTTTAACCTCTGTAGGAGCAGTTAGTATCGGAGGCTAAAGAGTCATTTAAGGCTACTGCTACTTTTATTCCTTTGACCACGTGGACGAAGCTGCTTGCTGAAAACCAGAGAATTATGTCATTGCCTATACCAAAACATTGCCAACACATTAGTAAGTGTGGAAGAGCCATGCTTCGTCATGAATGGGCCAGCTCGACCGGAGTGATACTATTGCCTAACAGAAAACCGACGTGAAACAACGCAACCGTTGTGTATCGTCGTGTGAGTGAGGTCACCGGAGGCCCAATTACCTTTCCCCACTCCCCAATCTCCCACAATCCCCGAATCCTTAAAAATCCTCATATTCCTTATCCCTAAAACGCCGGTAACGCACTTGTAACACCTCTGGTGTTCCGGGAGTCCATGGGCAACGCCGATAGCTAACCATCAGGTGATCCGTCTGCTGGTTTACCGACTTATCCCATAAAAGACACACACACACATGTTTACAGATCATGTACATATGTACATGTTGTACAATATTATGATGTATCAATACATCGTAGTTAAGAGCACTAGGCGTAAAATCAATACGTACGGGTGCAGAATACCGAACGATATCGTATCGAAATGCGTAGCTAGGTATTGTGTTTGAATATCTACTCTACTCGTATGATAAACGAAATCTCTCACCGAGAGACTGAGGCCCGATTTGCTGTATTTTACATACATGACTACCTACCTTAGTTATCGAGTAGTCGCAATCTTGACTACCGAGATAGTGGTATCAGATCTAATTAATGATTCCCAGTCTCAGGTATGTTTTTTATTTTTAAATAAAAGGTGGCTCCACATTAGGATTTTCTCCTTACAAACATACAAGTTCACATACACATGACACCCAGACTCGGTACAACGATTCATGGATCACACAAGGAGTTGCTCCATATGTGAATCAAACATGCTATACGTCGTGCGGCTGCCAGATACCCAGCCACAGCACCAACCGCGTAGTCATGTAAATGATATTATTCTTGTATAATAGCCTGGAACTGTAATCCATGTATGATAATAGGTTCTCTATTATAGGCATTATCTATTATAAATAACCTATTAGTATTCTTATACAACTTTCAAAAAGTATGCAACTACTTCTGCCTGCCCTTTTGAGGTATGAGCACCGGGTACAATCGACAAAGTTGGCGGTTGACCATTATTAGGGGATATTAGCATGCACTTGGCCCGAGCAAACAGCATGGAGGCGGTAAACAGCGAGTTTCCTTACACCGTACCGTACACTTTGTCGATAGTACCTATGACATTATATGATTCTAATGATGTTAGGAGTATATCTAAAAACATATAAAACGAAGATAAGACAATAGAAGTTGTAGCCGCACCGCACGACTACATACTTACCTTTTTTTAAGGGGGGAAAATCATCGAATGATTGCTCCCGCCTGGGTGAGGTGGGAGGGAGTATCAGACTCTTACTGACTAAAAACCACCCCGTTCCTACTCCTGCACATCGAGCCGGAGCCCCGGTAACTCGTAAAGTTCTCCGCGGCAGCGAACTAAGGTATCTTTAATATATTAGAAATTGATGTTCAACCACTCATAAACAAACAACATTGTTTTGTATATATTTTAATTAATCAGATAAAATATTAACAACAAAATTCAATTCAGTTGCATCGCAAACTAAATAACGTATTTTATATAGAGTGTTTCTTTGAAACCTGTGCCTACATTTTCGTGGAAACGTCCCGTACTCGTGTACAATGGATATTGATCGATGCATTCAAATGGATTTCAGGTACAAACAGCTCTCTAGGTGGTGTATGAGAGATAGGAATTTGTGATAATTCTGAAAGTATGCCTCTTGCTCAGAAAGCAATCGAAAGATTGCTTCGTTGTTTAGGTAGGTATATTTTTTTATTTATTTAATTGCATAAGGAAGACTTAATGGTGACAGCATTCTCTGTCAGTCATCCTTTGGGTAGTGCAGAAATAAAGAAAGGTTATGAGTCCTAGTACTTCTACGTACGTAATAAGTATTACGTTACTTTCTACACTTACAAAACATAACATTACGTTTTTATCCCCGAAGAGATAGGCAGAGGTGCACATTGCGGCACAATGCCTCAGTGTAATGCAACACCCACTTTTCAGTATTTATGTTATGAGTCCACTATAATAGAGAGTGATTTGCCTATTGCCATATACCGGGCACAATTCCAGACTCCGTGCTACCACTGTAAATTTTTTCAAAACACCCAGTAACACTTTGCCCGACCCGGGTATCGAACCCGAGACCCCTTGTCCGCTAATCGCACTTGCGACCACCCGGCCAACAAGGCAGTCATCATGATAAAGATAATCAGGTGGTAGTTTGCCTTTGTTGGTCCCAGATTGGTAGGTTGCCTTTGTAACAACGAAAACTCAACTCAAACTTTTATTTACAAAAATTTTAGGTGCACAAGTTTGTATGTAGGTATGTATGTAGGACTCTTTTTGAAGAACGCAGAAACGGCTGAACATTCTGCAATAACCCACTAGGCTACTTTTCAACCCAGTAACGCGGGCTAGCTGCTAGCAGACTAACCTAACTATTAATGTCGTCATTCATTGTGACGTGTTCCAAGTTGATGAAATTTGCTACAGAATTTTGAGCTTTATTGTCACCAGCTCTGAAAGGTTTCAAAGTCGAAATTATTGTGTATCTAAGCGATAATTTGTATAATGAGTTCCGTCAACATTTTTCCTTGTTTCACTCTTCTTTTCCTCGAATTGAGGGTTTATTAATAGCAAGGTTATTTAATTAATATTTTAAGGTAAAAAACGGAATATTAATAAAAAAAAACCTTTGAAAAAGAGATGTATTTGAGCCACTTCTGTTGGTTTGCGGAAGGTACGGTGTAATTTTGGCAGTAAACTCGAATCGAATTTTACGATATTTTTAATCTGTCCTTATTAAAATTTCGGATGAGATTAATATCATTACCTAAAGAACATACATTGAGCTTGTTCAAACATTGAGTCACCATTTTATTTCATTAATCATATTCCTAAAATGTAGTGCTGGGAACTAGTTGCACCCATTTTAAATAGATAAACATAAACATAACATCACGCCTTTTATCCCCGAAAGGGTAGGCAGAGGTGCACATTGCCACTGTGCAATGTAACACCCACTTTTCACTATTTATGTTATGAGTCCCATGTAATAGGGGGTGAGCCTATTGCCATATATATTATTATTATTATTTAAATAGATATATGTAATTATTATGTTTTTCGGCTTACTCACGTAATTATTTGACGAGGAACTCAAAAATAGTCTCAGCAACCGCAGCAGCGCGTCGACAGAAGCCGCGTCGCGGTTCGCGGAATGCTGCTCATGAATATGAGCCTCTAGCATGGCTTGAAACTAGTCGAGTTACTCGTCAAATGATTACGTGAGTAAGCCGAAAACATAATATTTAATTTAGTATGTCTCACGAAAGCTTTAATATAAATTGAATAATAGATCTAGCTATTAAACATTAGCCACCAAAACATGTAAGAATCTAAAATACAAACACAATTCTCAATGCACCGTTGTCCTATACTGTGGTAGACTTTCTTGCACTGGAATGCATTTGATTAAATTGTGGCAAGCGCAACATAGAAATGAAATTACAAACTTCTTGGTTCATACTTCGTGGAAAGAGCAAAGTCTATGTAGTCTAAGATCAGGGGACGGGCAAACTTTTTTATCTGTAGCTGCAATAAAAAAAGATTGTTGCGAGTGGCAGATGTGATTAAAATTATTTATGTGATTAAAATATTCTACAACATTGTATGTACTGAATAAAATTAAATCGGCAGATACAACTTAACACATTTTTTTTGTTAAATAATATTTAGGGTGTTTACCGAGGGGCAGAGCCGTATAATCCCTAAGGCAATCTAAGCAAGTGCCTAGGACTCCAGGTTTCAGAGGGGGGGGGGGCGATGTCGCGAGACGCGTGTCCCTATAGAATGAAGGCGATGCCAAAAAAATAATAGGGCGCCTATGACTGAATGCAAGCACTGGCTTGCCTAAGTTTAATCCCCCTCTGTCTACAGACTACGGCATAGATAAATTAATAATAATAAGGTACCTTTTTTATATCTCGACAGGGGAACCTTCAAACAGCGCCTAGCTTTTTGAGGAAAAAGACTAGGGAGTGTGGGGAATTTTACCTCCCTTAAATCTCCCCGGTGGCCACCGTCCGCACCTGAAGGAGGCACCGCGTCCTCTTAATAGACCAACACAGGAGCCTCCATGCTGCAACGCCTGTTACGTCACCTTCCTATGAATACCTATGTGTCAACCTAAAACCATTTTGTGCTCTACACGGAGGCACGTGACCACTATTCCACCGTCTTCCTTGAGGTCATTAAGTGAGTGCCTAGATTCCTCACTCTATGTGCCCATGACCCCGAAGGTTTGCCAGATATAAATAGGTACCTTTTTTTTTTTAAGTGGGGAAAATCATCGAATGACTGCTCCCGCCTGGGTGAGGCGGAAGGGAGTGTCAGACTCTTACTGACTAAAAACCACCCCGTTCCTTCTCCTGCACGTCGAGCCGGAGCCCCGGTTACCCGTTAGGTTCTCCTAGATACATTACGCACATAATAATATCGATCTTCATCCCCCATAAATATAAATAGTGACTCCCATAACAGAAAAAGGTGAGATAATACGGGGTGATTATGTGGGCTGTGGGATTTTATGACGTCATAAATATCGGAACATGCGTCCTCCAGTTATTACACTGTGAATGTGGGTTAACTGGGGAACTGGACACGGGGAATCTTTCTTAGTGCTAATATATTATTACCTCAACTTTTTTTCCGGATAGTCAGATTCGTACTATCACCTTAGGTACATAGTATGAATATCAAGATATACATAGGTAGACAATTTCTTATGGTCTATATATATATTACCGTACCTAATACTGCTAAGTACCAGGTGGTATAGTTCGTTGAAGACATCTTGGGCTAGGACCCAAGATGAAGAAGAAAGTTGAAGGCAACTTTTACTCCAAATGGCTAATTCTAACGATACATACCATTTTTTTTCGTTGGCACTCTTTGGCTTTCAGATGCGGCCCTAAAAATGATCCCTTTATATTATATCTGCAACAATTTAATTGTTGGCACTCTGATCCTTCTTTAATCGGATACAGCCCAATAGTAGTTTAATTAAAACTGAATTTCGCCTGCCTGAGCGAGAGAGCCAAATAGTATCAACGCCAACGCTTGTGGTTAGAGCTGCCAGGTAGTTCCCGGAATTAATCTGGGATAAATATAATTCGTTAAATAGAGCTATTGTGATTGATGATCCTATGGTTTGTAATTCAATCACTCACATTATGCGTACGCATAGCAGTACTGTTAAGGAATGGAATTCTTTGCCAGAGTCCGTAATTCCTGAAGCGTATAACCTGGGTGTCTTCAAGGCCCAAGTGAATAGGTTGCTTATGGGACGACGTGCTCCATCGTAGACCGCATCATCGCTTACCACCAGGCGAGATAGTGGTCAAACGTCGGCCCATCAAATATAAAAAAAATGAAAGGTTTGTTTAATTTCATCCTGACATATAAACTGTGTAACTGGGGAATTGTATTGTGAACCTGATTGGAAAAGAGTAACCTATGGAGTTTCTTGCTCGTTGTTCTCCATAGGAATCTACACCTTGGAATGAGCAAATAGTTTCACTTTTAAATTTCTATTGCTGACGATCAAAAGTGCTTTCCTGGTCTAATTGAAATAAATGATTTTGACTTTGACTTTGACATATGTAGGCTGTAGCTGTAGGCTAGCTACGATGTCTGTTGAAGTTGAGCGGGAACCACTCAGTGGTGAGCTACATTTTTAAGGGTTTATGTAAAAACATTCCATGATAAAACTAAGAAGAACCAACCCAGTCATTTGAGTCAAACTCTATGTTAATGACTATGACAAATCTAGGAATCCAATTCAGGACCCTATTCATATCAATCCAAACAGTTATCAAACAAAAACAAACGAACGATTGCCCTTGACATTTGCAAACCTAACCATGTAATGTAGAACCATAATAATTTATGCGGTTGCCCATTAACGTCCAATTTGGTCGGTGGTACGGTGCGAGGGAGGTCAAGTTAAAGTGGTCGGTAAGTGGCGCTGCCGTCTGGAAATTTGATTGTGGACGGAACGCTCGTGAATTATGTTCCCCTGGTACCTATGTGCAGTTAGTATGAAGTAGGAAATACTGAGATTTCACTTCTATCTTGAGATGCTCTCCTGGTATTTTATTAAACTGCAGTAAAACATGTAGTTTTCTAAAGGTAGCTTGGATTAATGCCCAAGACGACAGGAGTTTAGTTAATAACAGACAGAATATCTTGAAGATAGGAATATTTGCCAGCATGTTGGTTCGGCTCCACTGGACAATAGGTACTCAAATGTAGTCAGTAGTTACATTTCAATAGTAGGTAATTTAATACTTTTATTCTAATGTAAACAATCTAGTTTCCTTATGGCATCGAGCATTTCTTTCTTTATTGAAACAAAGAGTTTCCTTTTTCTTGTATAAAGGCACTATTTTTATGGATTGTCAGTATGCATATGTGAGCACCATGTTAGACTATAAGTTTTTTTTGTTTTGTTTTTTTATTTTTATTTTAGTAAGTTTTGTAATTAGTATAATGCGTCAACCGTGTCTTTGCGTGCCATATACTGAGAAATAAACGATATTATCACATAACATAACATCACGCCTTTTAACCCCCAAGGGGTAGGCAGAGGTGCACATCACGATACTTAATGCCACTGAACAATGTAACACCCACTTTTCACTATTTATGTTACGAGTCCCATGTAAAAGGGGTTGAGCCTATTGCCATGTAGGTAGGTACCGGGCGCAATTACAAATTCCGTGCTACCACTGAGATTAAAAAAAACCCAGTAAAATGTACTTTGCCCGACCCGGGAATCGAACCCGAAACCCCTTGCCCGGCAGGCAGTCCTATTAAACTACATTATTATTGTTATATAATTACCATATATTTACATATACCCACAGCTCAAAAACAACTCAATACTAGCCTTTGTACTAAATCGTCTTATCGTTGCGTAGACTATCAATCTCCCAAGTCTATCTAAACACTCTAAAAGTAATCCTAACATTATGACTCAAGTTTTGATCTACTAAGATTAATAACCTTTAGGTATAATGATATAGGTACTTGCGTGATGTCTAGAATCTATACAGATAAATGAAATTGGAGTGCTTAGTTGTAACACTAAAATGTTAGTTGTACATTATGTATTGTTGCGGAGAACCTAACGGGTTACCGGGGCTCCGCCTTATGATAACTTGTTACATTGCTCTTCATGGCATTCGACAAAGGCCTCTTCTCACACGGAGAACAATGGCTTCTCCCGCCTGGGTGAGGCGGGAGGGAGTGTCAGACTCTTAACGACTAAAAACCACCTCGTTCCTACTTCTGCACTTCGAGCCAGAGCCCCAGTAACCCGTTAGGTTCTCCGAATCACATCACAAAAAACAATCACAAAAAAATTTTTGAAAAATTAAACGTGTAAAACATTTTAGTATCGGATTGTACAGCAATGACTTTAGCAAAACGTGAAGTTTGTTCGAGAATGGATGTCTCTTGTCAGTGTAATGCACTTGTATTGTCGCACGGCGTGAATCGACAAATACATTAATGATATTCTTAGGCTGGCTGTACAATTTCAATTTAATAAAATAATATACAACCTACAAAGTGACGGTTAAGCAGCTACAGTGCTTGACCGTTTGCCTCGAGCTTAAATACAATCAAACAAATTGATATTGTAGAAATTAATAATTACTGACTTGACCGTCTCGTTTGCCGAGTGGTCGCAAGTTCCACTACCGGGCAAGGGGTCTCGGGTTCGATTCCCGGATCGGGCAAAGTACTACTAGGTTATTTTTTAATTCTCAGTGGTAGCACGGAGTCTGGTATTGTGCCCGGTATATGGTACTAGGTTCACCCCCTATTACATAGGACTCATAACATAAATAGCGAAAATTGGGTAACTCATAACATTGTACAGTGGCATTAAGTGCCATAATGTGTACCTACATGTACCTATCCCTTCGAGGATAATAGGCGTGATGTTATGTTATATCGTCGTGGTGGCCCGGAGGTTTAAGACGCCCACTTCTCATGCATGAGGGTGCAGGTTCGAAACCTACCAACGGCAAGTACCAATGTGGTTTTTTTCCGAGTTATATGTACTTTCTAAGATTATTCAGACACCACTGACAAACGGTAAAGGAAAAACATTGTGAGGAAACCTGGACTTATAATTTCTAATTATAAGTTTGAAATCGCCAACCCGCATTGAGCAAGCGTGGTGATTAATGCTCTAACCTTCTCCGTGTGAGAAGAGGCTTTGCTCAGCAGTGTGCATTTATAGGCTGTTGATGTTATGTTATTCGTTTATTTTTAGAATTAATCTTACATTTCGTGTGCCCACTCCCACTCTGTGCATTTCTGTATTTAGTGTGACTTGGAACTACTGAATAACAGATGCCACATTTTAGGCGATGTCTGAATCACAATGGTTAAGTTTCTGCTGATGAAACTGTCATATAATTTGACTTATTCTCCGTACAATATCAAAACATATATTGAAATTGAAGTTAATCTTGTGAAATATGTTGATATGTGGTATGTTTTATGGGACAAGCCCGCCACAACCTCCCAAAACCGCTGCAACTCCTGTAAGCCAAGATCTATAATAGATACAATCTTGAAAACATCGGAACACTGAAGTCCGGCGCGTCCCAGTGTCATGAATAACTGTCTTGGTTCCAGCAACGAAGTGAATCAGAAAATATTATAAGAGGAAAAGAAAAAAAACGATAGTTTACAGTTCCCTCGGTGAATTATTGCAGGAAACAGAATGAATTAAGCCTAAAGGCACAAAGAGAAACTGTACAACTGAGTGAAGCCCAGTCACCAAGCAGCACGGAAATTTGACAAAAAACTAAGCGGCTCCTATGTTGTGTGGTGATTCCGTAAGGGCAACCCGGGTCACGGTACAGGCAGTGAAGGAACACCGCGGTGGTTTTAGCCGGTAAGAGTCCGGCACGCCCCCTCTTCTTCCCCACGACGTGGGAAGTCCATAAGGATTTCCATCGCGATAGAAAAAAAATGTGGGTCCTATGTGTGAGCTGTTATACTTACTTCCAATAAACATATGGTATATGCAATTTTGTCTTTTGACGAAAAAAATATATTAAAGTCACACGTTATTTTATTCTTTACATTATGTTAATAAAATCAAATAAGACGATGTTGTGACATGCCGGGACATTATTACGTAAATAAAGCAATATCTGTCTTGTGAGACACAACAAAGGGAGATTTGTATGACAAACCCAACACACTGGCGCGATATAAATCAAAATATATGCGCTAATGTCTAGAGTCTAGACTGAGACGTACGTCTGTTTGTCTAGACGGGTATTCAAAGCTAAGCAAATTGTCTGTAATGTTCAGTAACGGATTTCTGCTTTAGTTCTTAGCATGAAATGTTGATTTTTATGGCCCCTATTCCATAAAAAGGTGCGAACAAGCAGATACATTATGTGATAATAATTGTGTTCACATTGTGTAATTGTGTATATAGGACTTAATCTTTATGAATTAAAAAAAAAAGTAATGGAAATTTATAAGTTAAGAACTCTTGGTTTGTCGCGGAGAACCTAACAGGTTACCGGGGCTCCGGCTCGACATGTGGCAAAAGAAACGGGGTGGTTTTTAGTCAGTAAGAGTCTGATACTCTCTCCCGCATCATCCAGGCGGGAGCAGTCATTCGATGATTTTCCCCCCTTAAAAAAATTAGAAAAGAATTCTTGGTTTCCTACTCTTTAAGATCCTTATGCACAATGTTATCACTACATAGTATAAAACAAAGTCGCTATCCGCCGTCTGTCTGTCCCTATGTATGCTTACATCTTTAAAATTACGCAACGGATTTTGATACTGTTTATTTTAATAGACAGAGTGATTCTGAAGTAAGGGTTATATGTATATTACATGCATATTACACCCGTGCGAAGCCGGGGCGAGTCGTTAGTGTTATATAACATAATTACTTATTATTAAATAAAAACAAGAACACGATGTACACATTAACTAAAATCGCGGGTTACTCACATTAATGTACTGAGAAAAGCTCTACTAGTTTGTCTAGTTTCCTACTAACCGGACGTCGCGCAGCTCACGACGTTACCGCGACTGCGCACGGTGCTCATGAGGAAGAACCTACTGTGGTTCGAAACTAGTAGAGCTTTACTCAGTATATTCACGTGAGTAACCCGCGACTTTAGTTAATTTAGTATGTCTTACGATAGTAAATATAAAAACAACACGATGTATGTATAATATTGATTATAACTTCAAAAAATAAGCGGTTTTTATTTTTCCTTATTTAGACCGTTTCTAAGAATTGAGACCACAAATTGTTGGACATAGCAACATCTGTGTGCGTGACTGGGACCCACAGTATACATACATACGTAAATACATACGAGGTAACTTATGTTGATATGTTTTCAAATAAAATAAAAAAGAAAAAGTTCTCGGGTATATTTAAGTACCTACGTTCTGGCTGACAGGTTGAAGTTTCGGCAGTGTGACTATAACGCCTACCTACTAAGTCGTGGTGGATTCAATTCCTATGTCTTTTTAAGCATTACTGAGGCTTTTTCAGTTTTTTCGTAAATCCCTCCTTAATATTGAAGGAAAGAATGAAAGAAGAAAAAACATTTATTCAACAGTAGGCACGCACACAGATACATAAAAAAATACAAAATTAAAAAAGAAAAGGACAATAAATACACATATTTATATATAGAAAAAAAAACACAAAGGAGCCCAGTACTTATAATTAGAAAATAGGCCAATAATTTCTTACATGGTACTCATAATTAAAATGGAGAATAAAATTAATAACATGCGTTGTATTATAAATATCGACGTTATTTGACTATAATGTGGATAATGGCGTAGTAGACAAATGAATGACAATTAAAAATGTAATTAGTCCGTCATTTCATCAGTATCCAACGATAATGAAAAAATATCAGACTCATATATTTTTATTTTGTCGAATAATAAAACAATACTTAGATAAAACGGAGTTAAGTTTAGGAGTGGGAGGTCGTTACGTCACGCTATCCTATAAAGTGTAGTAAATCGTGACGTCACATTACATTTCAAATCAATATATCGTCGAAAGTATTTAATTTTGTGAGAAAAGAAAAAATACGAGTCTAAAGTTTTAAAGTGATCTACCAGGTGGACATTAAAATAAAATTTAGAATACTACCCTATTGTAGCATTTCTAGTCCGGGCGTCGGGGATCGCGAGACGATCTCCGCCCTGTAAGAGCGGGCCTGCGGACGGCGGGCATGGCTTGCTCACCGCCCGACCAGAACCAGACCCGAGCGTACTCAAAAAGCCATCAGACCACCATGGATGCGGCCCAATAGGGCTGATGCCGATTCAGAATCACGGAGAACCTAACGTCTTACCGGGGCCGGAGTAGGAACGGCTTGGTTTTTAGTCTGTAAGAGTCTGACACTCCCTTTCGCCTCACCCATGCGTTCAGACGACATTGGATGATGTTCACATTAAAAAAAAATTGTAGCATTTCTGTCTATCCTTTTAGAAATAAAAAGACATCATGTTACCAGTCACAAATTATACATACATCCTTACTAGTCCTTACTAATATTATATATCGGAAAGTGAGTTTGTTTGTTTGTTCCACTTTCGCGCCGTAACTACTAAACCGATTGCTTTGAATTTTTGCAGACGTGAAGTTAGAAGTCTGGATTAAATAATAGGGTACTTTTTATCCCGGAAAAATCTGATATTCTCGAGGGAAAACGAAATTATTGGTATAGATGGCGCTGTGTGTATTGGTATATGTCACATAGGCTACTTTTTATCCTTTTGTGACGCGAGCGAAGCCGCGGGTAAAAGCTAGTAACATCTATAAACTTCCCTAGTACACTGTAGAACTAATGCCGTAATATCTCAAAGGACACTCCAAGCTATCTAGCAGGCTGTATAGGCACAAAGGGAATTATTAAACGCGACATAACCTCCTTGAGAACTGCTGACAATTATCTTAAAGGTGTCGAGGTGACTTACACGCATTTATTTAAGTGTTTTGGGAGGATTTGAGGCTTGACTACAGAGGTTGCATAAGTATCCTACTAAACTATATGTATATACGGGATGATTTGTAATTCGACCATAATCTCGTATGGGGTTATAGAACAGATCAATTCCAACATTTTTGTCGAACAAAGGGATAAGCGGAAATGAACGGTTATTAAGATATTTAACTTTTAGTGTTAATTTCAACCATTTGCGAGATGTGTAAAAATAAAGTTAGGATTATGGGAATGACGTAGTCACGATTGTTTTTTTGGAACACACTTAATGCAATTCTCGTAAACAATGATTTACATAAACACCAAACATGAAAGTACCGAAAGAATGAGGTCCGCTGCGTCTCAGAGACTTGAGCAACAGTATTGAATTCTAGCAACGAAATAAATCAGAAGATATTTGTAGATCAGCAAAGTGGACATTATTCATTGCAAAATGAAGAACAGTATAATGTTGGAGTTTGAGACTTCTAAAAAGAGGTTTATATTTTTTATTATTTATTACTAGCTTTTACCCGCGGTTTCGCTCGCGTCACAGAAGGATAAAAAGTAGCCTATGTGACATATACCAATACACACAGCGCCATCTATACCAATACTTTTGTTTTCCCTCGGGAATATAATTTTTTTCCGGGATTAAAAGTACCCTATTATTTAATCCAGACTTTAACTTTACCTGTGCAAAATTTCAAAGCAATCGGTTCAGTAGTTACGTTGTGAAAGCGGAACAAACGAACAAACAAACAAACTAACTTTCCGATTTATAATATAAGTAAGGAGTAAGGATGTTTTCGGCTTACTCACGTAACCGTTTGAAGTTATACATAGAATGCTCGAATGCTGTTCACGAATATAAGCCTCTAGCATGACTTGAAACTAGTCGAGTTCCTCGTCAAACACTTACGTGATTAACTCGAAATCATAATAAGTAATTTAGTATGTCTCACGAAAGTTTTTACATATTTATTGTAATAAATCAAATAAAAATATAACCAGGCATAAGCCTACGCATCCTATTTGAGTTGTTTCTAGGTTGATATAGATACGATATTATTTATTTTAATTCTTTATTGATTATGGAAGATTTGTTCATATTACGAACATGTCACCCTCATAGGAACACTAGAAGTATTAACATTGGAAACTTACAATCTACGGTTCATTCCTAAATTAATTAACTGGAAAGGCTAAACTTGAATTACATTCCAAATTCACGAAAATCTATGTTACATTCTCTTTGTATCCGACATCTATCTGTATCATTCCGGACACACTCCACTATAATATGATACACGTCCTCAACAATATCGCATTCCGTACAATTTGGTGACACTAACATGACACCCATCATTTAGATATGATATTACTTTTTCAAAGTTTTTCAAAGAAAGACTAAACAAAACATTTGATATTAAGATATTTAATTAGTCAATAATTTCAATGAGAATCATGAAATAATCGAAGTAATTGAGTTTATTAGGAAACAGCGCTGTTTAGCATATTAATTGATATATTTTGTTAACTGAGAGTGTGCTCCGGGCCAAATTAATTTCGTACTTAATTAAATTCTTGTTCTTTGAACGAAGACAAATAAGGATTTGTTTAGAATGATGCTCTTTTATTTTCAATAATTTTAATAATGCCTAAATCAAAGCAATTGACAGAGATAGGGCTTTTTGACAAATCTGAAGCTTCTAGATGCGATCTTATAATGGATGACATAATTACTATTAATTATTATTTTACTTATTACTTATTATATAGTGCCGTAATGTGTTCTGACCTCTTCGGAGATAAAAGGCGTGATGTTACGTTAAATTTTATAGCAAGCCACATAAAAACCATTCACGTTACTTCCAGTAAAGATGCTAGGGTTTAAAAATGTGACGTCAACGAGGAAATTTATTTAAATTAATCCCAACTTAGGAAGAAGCTCAAGAAAAAAGGATTACTAGAAAAATCTAGATTTTAGCACAAATATTAGATTCTTTGAAACCCTTTTTACATTCACACGAGGGTACAAAGGTCTCGCCTACATATTCTAGCCGCTGAATCATGTCTGACGGACATTCTAGGCTTATTTTAAGACCTGGTATTCATGTTAGATTTAGTGCGGTTTAACGAATTTAGTATAACTAGGATACGCTATTTGGTGTCATTTCCCGTGAGAGATTTTAAAATGTTGTGTGCGCCGTAATGTAATTATGGTGATAGACAGATTAAAATATATTACGTTAGGTACTTCTCTGTTACATTAGGTTAAATCTGTAATGATAGATGTGTGATAATAAATAAATAAATAAGTATTTCCCACCACATCACACTTTTCACAGGTAATAAATAAAGCCTCCTGATGGATTTCGATCATGGTGGCAAGTCTAACTAGACTGGCCTTAGCATTGTAGTGCACAAGTTTGTGCGCAAACATGGGTGCATTCTCGGAACCCGATGGGACGGCAGACTGACACAATCGGAGAGAGATCAGGCGTAGGACCAAAGGCTTTACGTGGTTTCCGAGGCATGGGGGTGAAACGCCGAACTTCCTGACTCCGGGCTGATAATGGGCATTTTACGCAGAAAATGCCCTTATCACTTTTTTTTATGGCATAAGCCGATAAACGAGCAGACGGATCACCTGATGGTAAGCAATCGGCGTCGCCCATGGACACCTGGAACACCAGAGACGTTACAAGTGCGTTACCGACCTTTTGGGGATTAGGAGTTTGAGGATTGTTGGGGATTCAGGAATTGGGGAGATTGGGGAAGGGGAGGGTAATTAAGCCTCCGGTAACCTCACTCACATGACGAAACACAACGCAAGCGTTGCTTCAAGTCGGTTTTCTGTGAGGCCGTCGTATCACTCCGTTCGTGTGTGAATAATGTGTTTATCTCATGGCCAGCCTTTCATTATCTCAGGATGTGATATGAGACACAGGTGTACAAAATATGAGCAATGTTTTATTTGATATTCGATATAGGTATACGAATGTTCGCTTTGAAACTAGCACTGGCTTCATTGAGTGGTAGAATATTGTATTTGATTTGCATTTAGGGATTCATCAGCATCATCATCAGTTGATCACGGTGATTCAGAGGTCGGAAATTCATAAATAAAAGAGAGAAGAAAGCTGCTTGCTTTCTTACGGTTTCTTTTTCATTTTAAACTTATTAATTCTTATAATCTTACGAGTTTCCTGCTTCAGGTTTCGCCTGCGTCGTCAAATAAAAAATAACTTTATAGGCTATTTATTCAGTCTGTTTACTATCTCTAGACATATTTAAACGATACCATTTAATCGCTCCATTATCATCATCATCATCACCAGCATATAACTGCCCACTGCTGACCAAAGGTCTCTTCTCACACGGAGAAGGTTTGAGCATTAATCACCACGCTTGTTGAATGCGGGTTGGCGATTACAAACTTATAATTAGAAATCCTCACGATGTTTTCCTTCACCGTTTGTCAGTGATCTCTAAATAATCTTAGAAAGTAGATATAACGGGGAAAAGTCACATTGGTACTTGCCGTTAGTAGGTTTCGACCCCGAACCCTCATGCATGAGAAGCGGGTGTCTTAAACCTCCGAGCCACCCCGTAAAACCGTTGCCATGTAAAAGAAAAAAAAACCCACTTTGGCATTTAAAAAATTAATACGAATAAAAACAGTTCATCTATTTCTCAGTCCGTATGCTCCTAACACAAAGCAAACTCTTATCTACCTTTTTATTATCAGCTTTAGAACAACCCATTAGCACTTACCTTTCATTTATATTTCAACACAAACGTTTATCAATTAAGGTGTTTGTGATAACAACACATTTCTTTGATGCAAAGAAAAGTGAAACGTTATATTTTTCTGTGAAAGAGAATGTTGCTGCTTTTAGCATAAATTATTTACGATTTTTATGAGATACGTGTGAGTGTAAGGAGTTGTTTAGTATGCGTAATGTCCTTGAGTTTAGGCACAATATAACATACTGTAAGGCCTTTTAATCTCCTAAGGAGGAAGTAGATGTGTACATCTGTGCCTTTAGCCAAACGCCACTTTAGCGCTTGTCTACAGAGAGAGTAGAAAACTAAATGTATGTGGATGACACTGAGAAGTGTCAAAATTTACGTCAATTCCATATAATTTAGTTTTCTATTCTACAAGTAGACAAGCGCTAAATGGCATTTGGCTACAGCTGCTGTATATATACAGTATACACTATTTGCCATCAGTTATGTTATGGCATGTCAAGGTAGGTCATTGCCATATGCAATGCACAATCCAGGCCGGCCTATTCAGTACGTACCTATTACTTCTGAAATTTCTAAAGAGTTTACTGTCGCCAAAAGAGTACCATACATTTTGTTCCATCGTGGAACCTCGATCCTCGTACTTGGCTATCGAGCTTTCATTAATTGAACGTCTACATAATACATGTATGTTTAACCTAGAATATACAAGACGTATATCTCCATTGTGAACGCACCCTAACATTTTTTGACAATATGACTTACGGCCGACGAAATGTCGTGGGTGTATTGTTAAAAAAATATATACAAGAAACGTCATGACGCCATTTTGAATTCCCTTAGAGTTAACATGTTAAAATATAATGAAGTACGTGTTTTCTTTGTCGGAGTGTAAGAAGCGTACTGCGACACTGATTTTATTGATTTCCTTAATAATAATAAACGTTGGTTGTATATGGAGTTGTTGTCAAGTGCGATATAAATGGGGAATAAAAAATTACACACACAAACGGTAAAATAGTTTCCACTAGCTTTTTTAACCGCGGCTTCGCTCGCGTCACAAAAGGATAAAAAGTAGCCTGTGTGACATATACCAATACACACAGCGCCATCTATACTAATACTTTTGTTTTCCCTCGGGAATAACAAATTTTTCCGGGATAAAAAGTACCCTATTATTTAATCCAGACTTCTAACTTTATGTCTGCAAAAATTCAAAGCAATCGATTTAGTAGTTACGGCGTGAAAGCGGAACAAACAAAGAAACTCACTTTCCAAATTATAATATTAGTAAGGATGTTTGAATTTGTAAGGTTGTGTTAAATTTAATGCTACGGACACACGACGCGATTTTCAATGAGGAATGGAGATGTATTTTCCAATCTCACGAGACCGTGTTTTCTTCCGTCGCTCAGCCAGCCGCGATTGCGGTTATCGCCCGCAAACTTAGCGGTTGGTTATCGCAAGACGGTTAAATAATCAGTTGAGTTTCAGACTGGCCCTCCCATTGCGATTGCCCGCCAACCGCTCGCAGAGCGCGAGGGTGCAACCCACCACGGCTATGGGAGATGAAAATGATTTTTACCGACCTCAAAAAAAGGAGGAGGCACTATGACTATATACTTCTAACCTATCAGTGGGTGGGTAACCTATCAGTACTAATGATAGTTATATTTTTCTTTTTAGTTTTGACTTTTAGTTTGTTATTCGTTTTTGGGTTTTTAAGTCGGTTTTTTAAACGCAGTTTTTATTTTATTTTTACATGCATATCTGTATTCTACAAAGACTGCGGGCCCACAACCGCAGCGGAGCGGGACAAAATCGCTTCGTGAGTCCTTAGCTTTATAGTTTGATTTTACTAGATTTAGAAATCGGGGCAGATTTATGTTCAGTAGATGATTCTTGTGGCTAATGTGATGATAAAAATTTTATCAATTATGGTCATCAGCCATAATAACTGTACTCATCAGCTTAAAGTCTTACGACTGATTGCCGATACAGATTTAAAAAAAATATATATATAAAATTGTCACTTGTGACTTGTGAGTGACACTAAAGAAGTACCCTTGTAAGGATTATAGTAGGCAGTACGTACACAGACTGATAGGCTTTCATTTCTGTGTATGTGTATATTTATAAAACTAACTCTTCACCCTCTAACTAAAAAAAACTAGGCGTATAATTAAGCGCAACCTGTAGGAGTCGATTCCCGCACAGAGCGACTCTTAGTGTAATCCAAAGATTGTTATTTCGGGTCTGGGTGTCATGTGTATGTGAACTTCTATATTTGTAAACGCACACACGACACAGGATAAAATCCTAGTGTGGGGCAACGTTTAAAAAATATATCTATATCCCACAATAAAAACTTTTCCCTTAAATCTATGTACTTACTTAAATAGCGGTACTAATAGTTTTTAGAGCTACTTGGCCCATTTCCTCGTGAACACAGAACGATTGAATTTAGTGGCGCTGATAGACAGCTTCATTAATGGAGATGACGTTGCAAACTCATGAATGAATCAGCGCTTTACTAGCTTCACCCCTCTATTTAGAAAAGGAGTATCATCATATAATCTTTTTTCCCTAAAAGGATCGGAAAAGGTGCACTTTTTAGATCAACTTTGTAGTTACCGATAGTCGTATCGGTAACTACTGCAAACTGCTATTATTCAACTACTTCAAACTTTCAAGAAAAGTTACATTCCAATGATTTTTAATGGAGGATAAATTGAATACCGAACAGATGTTGAGTTTTAGAAATTGTAAAAACAATAGTGATCCTATTTGGATATCAAGCAGTCGGCAGTCGCACTTGCGACCACTCGGTCAATGAAGCAGTCTTTGTGACTGGGGCACGAGAGAATGAGGCAGCGTTTATGAAACCTACTTCAAACAGCCAAACAAACGAAAAGTAAAAGCAAAAAATAACCATTATTACTACTGATAGGTTACCCACCCACTTATAGGTTAGGATTCGGTGCCATAAGTTCTAAACAAAATTATTCATTTGAATCTTAATAGATACCTAATATTAAACTAATTATTTTGTATCAATTGAGCATAACCTTTCAAACAAAACAAGAATTTTGGAAATCGGTTAACAAACAGCGGAGTAATCGGTGAACAGACAAACAAAAAAACAGTCATACGAACATAGTACCTCCTCCCTTTTTGAAGTCAGTAAAAAACATGCTCATACAGACCATAATGACGTAGCTTCAGAAAATTGTTGACGTTAGCAGCAAGTTACCAACTATTTGATGTGAACGTACAAGCCGCATGTTGACTTGGGTTTCTAGTTAATTGTGAACGTAATTATTAGTTGCAAATAGTTTAGTCATATAGGAGAGAAGTACGCAGAAGTGTAATGAAAATGACCAATGCATTGTTAAACTACTGGAACATAATATTAAACTATGATTATTATGTAAAAGTGCTAACTAAATACGAACTTTAAACTCTGGTAAATATCTAACCTAGATATGAGAAATGCTTTATAATGATACTAGGTTTTGCTCACGACTCCGTCCACGTAGAATATGATTCTGGATATCTCATGGGAGCATTTAGTCGGGATAAAAAGTCTTTCTTATTCTATTACCCAACTCAACCAATAACCAATTTCATCAAAATCCGTTCAGTAGTGTCAGCGTGATTGACGGGTAAACATCCAAACAAATAAACTTTTACATTTAGGTATAATCTTAGTGTGATGTTTTTTATTTAATAAGTCGACAATAAGCAGATTGATCACCTGATGGTTGAGCAATCGGCACTACCCATGGAGACTCACAACGTCAGAGGAGTTACTGGCCTTTTGAGTGGTAGGTATTTAAGGATTGAGGGTTTGGAAATAAGGGTTACATTTATTTTATACAGGTAATTATTTTATGGAATAGGAGGCAAACGAGCAAACGGATCATCTGATGGTAAGCGATCAGCGCCGCCCATGGACAGCCGTAACACCAAAGGAGTCACAGGGGCGTTGCCGGCCTTATAAAAAGGAATACGCTCTTTTCTTGAAGGTTTGAAGGTCGTATCGGTTCGGAAATACCGCCGACGACAGATCATTCCACAGTTTTGCTGTGTGAGGCAGGAAGCTACGTGGGAAGCGCACAGTTGTGGCCTGCCAACCATCTATATGATGGGGATGCATATACTGTCGTGAGGGTCGATGGCGAATTTCCATTTACACAAAGATTCTTAGAAGTATAGAAATCTCAATAAGTAAGCATAGCTTAGGGACTAAGTTCGGGGCGATGACTTTAACTTTAGGATTTTACCACGTAGAACTTGTGACGTGTTGAATTTCTGGCTTTCTTACTGTCTGGTCCTGAGTGAGCTGTCACCGTGCCTAGGACAGCTAGGCAAGTGTAAACAGAATATAATTATCTATTCAGTTTGTAACTAAGTTCATTGTTGGACTTCTTGTTATTGAGTTGATGAAGTCACCATTTTATGTAGATACTTCTATTTTGTTCATATTCAAATTTTCATGAGACATACTAACTCATTATTATGTTTACGGCTTACTCACGTAACTGTGCGGGTCGCTGAATGTTATTCATGAATATGAGCCTCTAGCATGGCTTGAAACTAGTCGAGTTCCTCGACAAACAGTTACGTGAGTAAGCCATAAATATAATAATTACTTCTATTTTAGTGTTGTCGAGGTTTCTTTTTATCTATCGAGGAGAGGGTGACCTTATCGTAAGTTGAGGGACATGTCAGGTTCGTCGTCTGACACGGGAGTCAAGACTATGCTCCCTCGACCAACGAGACAGTTCAACTAATTATAAAAAATCTTGATAATAAAAAATGTAAATTTATAACTGGTTTTTGGAAAAAAGTGACTTTCTCTACAGGAAATAACAGCTAAACAACAAAATATTAAACAATGTACCTATTGAAGAGATATTATCATAGTTTAATTATGAATGACGATGACCTAAATATTCCTCCCACGAAATAAGTCATTACATACACCTGACACTATTAATTACTTTACTATCAATGAATACAACCATTACTGTCCATAATATAGCTACCTACTTCATGCGATATTTGAGATCCAATATGGCGTCATTATATTCAATACTTGATACTATATTATAAAGAACTATAGAGTGTGTTTGTTTAAACTTGTTTTTTTATTATGGGGGAAACCTTCAAAAGGCGCCTAGCTTTTTGGGGATAAAAGACTAAGGAGTGTGGGATTTTTACCTCACTACAACCACCCCGGTGGCCACCCTCAACAGCTGTATGGAGGCACCGAGTATCTAACAGAGACCTGGGCGCTTACACTTGAAACCAATCTCAATGTCAATGCAATTTCAATCCAAAAAATTTCAATAGTTATTCAATGTCAATATTATACAACCACAATCGTAGCTGTTAAAATAGCTTTCCGAGTACGGAATATGAAGCCAAACTCAATACCATTGAGTTCATTTAATATCCACGCAATACGGATGCAATGGGCGCTAGTGTTACAACTCTAGAGTACGAAATTTCACAATACCAATGTCGATCGATCGGAATTGGATTCAAGAGTAAGCCCCCAGCTCCAGATTATATCTGATAATGATTTTCACTCCGAATCATTTTAGAGCGAAACTGCAGTACACAACCAGTATAAACAAATAAGTACTATATTAAACTCCTGCCTAGTTAGCCGAGTGGTTGCAAGGGCAAGGGGTTTAATTTAATTTAATTCCCGGGTTTAATTCCTGAGCCAACTCAGGTAATTATTACTAGGTTTCTTATAATGTACCTAATATATTTGTATGTCTATTACGGCAAAACATAGTAGACCATCTATATATTATGTAAGACCTCATTATGTAATCTACGTTTAACAAATAAATTATTGTGATTGTAAAAAAATCTCAGTACCTAATAGCACGGAGTCTGGAATTGTGCCCAGTATATGGCAATAGGCTCAAAGTCAAAGTCAAAGTCAAAATCATTTATTTCAATTAGACCAAGAAGGCACTTTTGATCGTCAACTACAAAAAAAATTAGAAGTGATGCTAGTTGCTCATTCCAAGGTGTAGATTCCTATGGAGAAGAACGAGCAAGAAACTCCATAGGTTACTCTTTTTCAGTCTGGTTTATAATACAATTCTCTAGTTACATAGTTTTGTTGGTTCGATTGTGTGAGAACAATGCAACACCTAAATGCAGACAAAGAGATTGAAAAAAAAATAACCTTGAGGAGCTCACTCCCTTCTACATGGGGCTTATAACATGCATAGTGAAAAATGGATGTTACATTGTACAGTGGCATTAAGTGCCGTAATTTTTACCTCCGCCTACCCCTTCGGGGATGAAAGGTGTGTTATTTTATACTAAATTTTACACGCAAGTGAAACTACATACAGACCGTACTACAGAACATAGCCAGTATTAAACAAATAAGTACTGTAATAAAATGGCTAAGTAAATATTATTACGTGTAAGTAGAAAATTCCATTAGTTCCTACAGTGCACTGATTGCTGTGCTGAAGGTCAAGACTTGACCTTTTCTTGAGTTCCTTGTTCGTCACATCCTTGAAGAAATGGTAATTTGATTCATATAAGCAAGGATGTTTGTTTTGCTGTTTGAGTGGCTATAAAGTGAATACTTAGTCTTGGGTAATGTAGTCAAGTGTCTCGATTACACGGGACATCCCAATTTTCAGGGGTCTGGGGATACGTCCCGATTTGTAACTGATCGAGACGCAAAATGTCCTGATAAATCTATTAGATCAAAAACCAGAACAATTAGAAAAAAAAATTAATATTCTTTAAATCACATCAGAAAGAAAGAAAGGAAGAAAAATTGTTTATTTGCACACCGTCATTTTTTTATTGTTTATTAATTAATTAATTGATAGCATTCGGTTTACTTTAAATGAAGTGATTAATTTTTAATTAACGTATGTTTATACATAAAAATGTAAATTCACAATTAATGTATGTTTAAAATACGATAATACAACAATTCGTATTTTCATGTACCACAGTACCCCAGCTATAAGCTCTGGAGAACATAAAGAGGCTCTGCGTACTCCTAGCATGCTCTAAGGCTCATCAACAATAATGTTTTTTGTGTACAAGTACTCGCGAAAGGGTACCTATACAAACCTCTTTGATTCTGGTTTGTCCCGATCTACGACCCAAAATTCAGATTTTTTTATCTTATGTATCGATTTAAAACAAATTGGACCTGGCAGCACTAGTATTAGGTATAGTTTGCGACGGACAGAATGTTATTGAGTGTTTCGATTTGTAAACAGTATTAACTCGGATTGTAATGTATTCGGTGTAAAGTGGTGGACAATAATGAGTATTACATTAAGGATGTTCACCACTGCTGCTTTTAATCTTTAGAAGATTTTAATTTCTGTCAGTAGACGTAGACGGCCGTATACTGACCAGATGGCGATATATTAAAGAAGGGCCAAATTAAAAGTACCCTTAACCGACGAGCACGCATGAAAAAATTGATGACTGTTGAAGTGTTGATGAAGCGAAAGAGGTATGTTGGAATCGTAATAATTAGCGTTCCATAGTCTCTGCCTACCCCCATGGGAGACAGGCGTGAAGGTGTGTAATAAAACTTAGAATACATTATGCAATATCGTTGGGCGCTAACACACTAATCTCTTCCGTTATATTTATGACAACACGGTTAGTGCGGTGGCTGGGCAACCGGCTGCCACGCAACGTGTCGCGGGTTCCATTCCCGCACTATCCGCAGATATGTGTATGTGAACTTGTATATTCGTAAACGCACCCACGACACAGGAAAAAAACCTAGTGTGGGTCAACGTTAAAAAAATAGGAATTTGCGGACGGATACTGCAATTTAATTTCTATTATTGAATCCGGATTATCACCATTGAGGACCGGAGGATGTTTTTGCTCCATCACATTAAATACTGAACCGAAATCAGTACAAAAACGAAAACCTCACATCTTGGGTTGACAGAGGTTCGCTAAAACTAAGATCTGGAACAATGGTGTATGTAAAACATGGCTCGTCATTCAATTCACTTCGCACCCTTTCTTAGGATAGTAACACACTTACGGCCAGTCTCAATTACCAGTCTCTCGGTCAAGATAATTTTGAGATATTTTTTTATATATTTACACTTCTGTATTTAATATACGATGGAGGACTTAATTCTCTAACAGTCAACCATGGGGTGATGCAGAGATGTGGAACAGTAGGTGTAATAGGTATTATGATTTACTTTATGTGTATTACTAGATTTACACATAATAAATGTGTATAAATAATTTCATAATTATGCATAACTGTAACAAATACATACATATATCCATATATATAGGTAGGTATAATATAAATTATATAAGATACATTATATACATATTTTTATAGAGCTTATATTTATATAAATTTCTGTGTTTAGTAGCTAGATCTACTAACAAAATGGTTATTAGAATTGATAATGGTTAGGTAGACTAAAATATTTACGGATGTCTAATGAGGTTTAGCTTATTTAGGTTTGGGTTCAGTAACAACACTCAATTATCAATCATCATCAATCTCAATGATGATTGATGATTCTAGCTAACTTAACAGATTTTGACTTCATTATAACTAAGCAGAAACAGTTTTACAAGCCAAATTCTGTCCAATCTGGTTAAGACTTTTTTTAAAGGGGGAAAAGCATCGAATGACTCCTCCCGCCTGAGTGATGCGGAAGGGAGTTGTAGTGTGTGTGACACCTCGCCCTATAAGTAAGTAGCGTAAGATGGTTATTAAGACACTTAATTAAAGATATTCCTAACAACAACACGTCTCCCTCGTTGCTCCACATTGCAGAGTGTCAGACTCTTACTGATTAAAAACCACCTCGTTCCTATTCCTGCACTTCGAGTCGGAGCCCCGGTAACCCGTTAGGATCTTCGCGGCAATCTAGTTAAGACTATCTTCTAATTTATTCGGACCATTATCATTACTATATCAGCCATAGGATGTCCACTGCTGAACATAGGCCTCCCCCAATGACATCCAAATAGGCTGGTTGGAAGCGATATATGGAACAAATTTGAAAAGACGATCCAATGGTCCATTTCTCTAAATAGTGAGTACCACCCTTAACTCGAAGTAGTCACACTCACACAATCTCTTTGTATGCATTAAAATTAATTGTTCCCAAACACAAGTGTTTTGTTCCTTTTGTATAAACATTAATAATTAATTATTGTATGTATATGAGTAAACAGAAGGCAGTTTTCTTTTAGTTTGCTACTGAATTTTAATGATTTTTGTCCCCTTGAGTAATGGTTCCTGGCCCTATTTAAAACAGTAGGCGGACAAACTAAGTTGAGTCTTGAATTTTTTAATAGGGTTCTTGGTTTCGTAATATTTGAAGGTTTTGGCTTTCTCTTCTGTTATTGGTGATGTTGGATTTTAAATATTGGTTATAAGGAATTGGACTTAGTATCCAGTAATCTCTGAAGACGTAAGCATATATATGTGTAGATGTATATACAATGTAATACATATTGTTGTTCCCAATTTATAAATTATATTCTATACTAGCTACTTCCGCGTGGTTTCACACTCTCTGCTCAGCTCCTATTAGTCGTAGCGTAATTTTTATAGCCTATAGCCATCCTCGATAAATGTGCTATCCAACACAAAAATAATTATTCAAATCAGACTTGTAGTTCCGGAGATTAGCGCGTTCAAACAAACAAACTCTTTCGCTTTATATAATAGTATAAGATAATATTCTATATAATAGGGGATGAGCCTGTTGTCATGCGCTGGTCAAAATTCCGTGTTAGCACTGAGAAAATTTTAGGAAACGCGAAAAAACTTTACCTACCTATAATGTAATATTTTGCTTCGATTCGGGAATCCGTGTTTGGCAGCAGTTCTTGTTGTTCTTGTATATATATGTCATATTATAAATCTCGTTATTTAATCTTCGACACGTGTAAATTATATAAACTTATTTACTATTGAAACAAATACCAAAAGGATTAATAAAATTGTAATTCGAAGAAGTAACGTACGGACGACATATCAAACTATTTCATTATTTAAATGAATAATCAATTTTCAACCTTATTCATTTTACAATTAAAGTAGAAAATTCATTAAAAGGTTATAAGATACTTTCATATGGTGCTATTCAAATACATAAGCTGATTAAACGAGTTTCCTAGAAAATAACAGCATACATAATAATAATACTGGTTCCAGGGAAATAGTGTTTATTCTGAACAAGGTGGAATGTTTATAATACCATCAGTTGGAAATTAATTAATGAAAAAGCCTATATTATTTTGAACTCTTTTTCTTGCAGTGGTATTAATTTTCGTGGCTTTCATTTATGACTAGCTTCTGCCCGCGACTTCGTACGCGCAATCCCGATATTTCCCGTTCCCGTTCTTGATTTTCGATAAAAAGTAAAAAAAAGAATTGGGTAAAAAGTATCCTATGTCCGTCTCCTGGTTCTAAGGTACGTCCCCACCAATTTTCATCCAAATCGATTTAGCCATTCTTGAGTTATAAATAGTGTAACTAACACGACTTTCTTTTATATATATAGATTACTAGCTGACCCGGCGAACTTTGTTCCGCCTTCTAGGCAATAAATGAGTAGTATTTTTATTTTTCAAATTAGGATAGGTAAATGTAATTTAAAAAAATCTATTAATTCAATTTTTTATTAGCCATTTATTTTGTTGCATGGGTTGCACTTTTCAGTGTAGCACCTTGTGATAAACGATATTTTTAGTTTTTTTATCAGGCGCAAAAACAAACAACGCAGAAGGTTTTCCGACCCGTGAACATGCCACGTATAATTGGCCATGGGAAAAACATGGATGTTCTAGATTGAGACCACAAACTTTCAAGGATTGGCCTTGTGATTTATTTACAGTCATGGCGAATGCAAGACGGATCGGAAATTGAAGCCGTTTAAACTCAAATGGCATGTCGGTTGGGATCATCGGAATCCTCGGAATGAGAACTTCCTCACCTTTGAATTTTCCTTTGAGTATTGTGGCGTAAATCAAATTGTTCGTCAATTTACTTACCACCAAACGTGTTCCGTTGCACAGTTTTGGTTGGTTTAAGTTTCGAAGCATGATTACTACGGAGCCAATCTTTAGTCGTAAATTGTGCGGTGGTAAGCCAGGCACATCCAAGGAGTTTAAAAATTCAATTGGATAGTTGGTGGCATCATCTTCATTTGTAACACAATCAATAGATTTGAAAGAATGCAGAGCACCAATGATCTCATTCTGAATTATGTAGTTTAAGTCATCTACATCTTTATTCTTAGCCGCCAAAATTGCTCGCTCACTCAACCATTCATTATTTTTGTGGTTAGTGATGATGTTTGGGAATACTTTGTTGATGAGTTCGTGTTTCGATGAGACAAAGTTACAGAAATTCGTAGGAAATGAAATCAATCCGCTCGATTCGTCGACAGGTACTCGACCATTACCTATAGTAAGCAATTGCTCAGAGAATTCTTCAGCAGATGTATCGTTCAGCAATGCAACTCTCATGTTTGTTGTCAGCTGAAGTTTCTTAACATAGCGCCATAGATTCGATGACTTGAGGCAAGCGTTTATTTCGTCGGCAGCAGTCGATCTGGGAATTACTGGCAATGTTTGGCGGAAATCGCCAGACAGTAAAATCATTGCGCCTCCAAAACATCTCGAGTCATTGCGTAGATCTTGCAATGTTCTGTTAAGTGCTTCCAATGCACGTTTATGCGCCATTGTGCATTCGTCCCAGATGATGATCTTCGATTCGGATAAAACTTTGGCCATTGCGGAGCGCTTTGTAATGTTGCATGTTGGTTCTTCAATAGAATGAAGATTTAACGGCAATTTTAATGCCGAATGTGCCGTACGGCATCCTTCTAGCAATGTGGCTGCTATTCCAGAAGAAGCAACTGCAACCGCAATGTTGGATCTTGCACGAACAGTGGCTAAAACTACTGACATGAGGAATGTCTTACCAGTTCCACCAGGGGCGTCCAGGAAATATAAACCACCGTTTCCATCATCAATTGCCTTCATTAATGTATCATAAACTTCCTTTTGTTGGGGATTCATCAGAGGTACATTCGTTTGAACTACTAAATGTAATTCCTGGTGATCATATTCACGTTCCCGTTCCAATTCTCGATTAAATGCGTCATTCATTTCACGATTTGCGCTGGCATTCCTAACCTGACTAATAAACTACCACACATGAGATAACACATGTCTTCGATCAAGAGCAAGGCCCGATTATGTATCTCCTCATTCATTTCAAGATCTTGATTTCTTGAACTGACACGAATTTGATGTAAAATATCTTCTGACATATTATCCTTGTATTTGTGCCACAGGTTAGACGGGTTCGATGGAAAGCATGTCGAAATGATGATAGCAAATAATGTACGTATCTGACTTGGAGATGCAGAGATAATTGCCTCAACGATTGTCGTATCCCAATGGGTATCGTTTTCTAGTAACTTTAGTTCTTCACATGCAGCCCGATATGTTGGGAATATTGTACCATTAACAGTCCGTAGTGACTCAAATGACGTTGGCCCACGGACATTTACCAACAACAATCGCAAATAGAAGCATTCATCATTCTTTGGATGAACTGTATACATACGACCAAGAGCATCAGTAGAATGCACATCCGGATAACCAGGAACCGCATCGCCTTGCTTCCGTCGTTGAAAATTCTTTGATGAAGCATTCCAAGTGTAATAACGTGGCATCTCCGAGTAAAGCAAAGTTCGTGCAAACGGATCGCTCTGGCAGGTCGCAAAGAAACTGGTCAATGTTGTCGCTGGAGGTGTTTCAGCACGTTGAACAACATTCGAAGCCGTGAAATATACTCGTTGACCATTCTCGAGATGCACCGCCAAATGCACAACAGTAGGATGACGTTCGTGAATAGGGAATGAGAATATTCGCCAAATCGCTTCATTGCAGTTCACATACCGACCAACTTGATAGCGCGCAATTTCATCATTCGTATTATTGGCTTGGACGCCAAAAACCGCCATATCGCTGCCTTTCGTGACATATTTGCAGATGTATTTTATTGACTTTACTGAATTGCAATACTCAACGTTACAATGTGTCTTGAACGTTTTGGAAATAAGTGGAGAATATGGAACAATCCAACTGTTGTCGACCACGAAATCCATTCTTTTAACTTTTGTTGTAATAGTTCGACCATTATCATCCGGCGATCGACGCCGATACAGTGGATAACCATCGTTGCCAGTGACGGTCTCCGCCGTTAATTTCCGTGGATATCGTTTGGAACACTTGCCGTCGATCATGCAAGGTGATTGGGGATTGATGGCGCCACATGGTCCATGAATCATATTTGTGATTACAACATCATGTAGGTCTTGATCGGCTTCGTGATCGGGAATCTCGGCACATATGATATCATCTATTTGGTCTGGTTGAATTCTTTCCACTAACCAAATAAGAATGTGTGCGTGAGGCAGGCCTCGTTTTTGCCATTCGATTGAATACATCCAGCATCGAGTTTCTCCAAAGACGCATTGTTTAACAATAAAGTTCATTAGGGACCGAATTTTTTGCCTGAATACACGTGCTGTGATGTCGTGTCGATCACTTGGTGTTTGTCCAGGAAGCAGCAATTGAACAATTTCTATCCATTTTGGATTACAGGTAAAAGTAATAAAGAGATCTGGCCGACCGTAATGACGAACATATGTCATTGCATCTTGCGCATATTCATGCATATGACGCGGACTACCTATGTACGTCGCCGGCAAAATCGTTAATCGACCAATATTAGCTGCATTTGATTCAGTACTAATTGCATCACGTAAATGGATATACTCATCAGAACGCAGTTTGGCTTGGTTCAACCGAATGAAAGTTAAGCGCTCAGTTTCTATTTTGACGTACATGTCCACGCAAAACTGTTGAAGCAATCGACGAAACCGCAGCAAATAGTTTTCAGAATTTTGACGAATCATCAGACGATATGCGTAATAATTCATCGAGCTAACCTTCTTGGTAGTTTCTTCACCTGAAATTAAAATAGTAGAATTAGTATTTTCTATGTAAAAGTTACATATTTTTTGCATAATTATTGTAAAACGGTGAAGAAAAATTTTTTTTCTCTGAACAAACAACCCCCAATACCAAACGCTGTAAAACATCTGTCATGTTGAAATCAAAACTATGATATTGATACTCACCGTTCAATGGATTTATCATTTTGATATTAAAATAATATCCATCTTCTCCTTTCCAAAACATCAGCGGGTATTGTAATGTGTCATAAGAACGATGTGTTTCAGATATTTGTTGCAGTTGCCCAGTATCACGACGTTTAAGTACAATATCTCGTGATTCCAAATTTTCACCAACAATCAGAATGGCAACTTCATCTATAGTTGGGGCGTTAAAAGTGCGTTCGTGAGTTCCAGATGGTCGTTTATCCGCTCTGATCACGACTTTGTAGTCATCATTTGGCATGCGCTCCAAGGCACTCTTGAACAGCCTGACCAACGCATGATGTTCATGAAGCAGTTGCTGCAGATCTTGAAGAATTGCTCTTTTCGTAGCTGCATTGATCTCTTGACGTCGATCAAGTTGTTCCTCCGTATTGCCCATGAAGTATATTTGTAAAAATTTATGCTGTCCATCATCGAGAGGTTGCAATGATCCAATTCGATGGTGAATCTGTCCTTGTATCTACAAAATCAAAAGCAAAGTCATTATTACTGATTTACAAACACTTCAGGAATAAATATAGTTTATTATTCTACTGTATTGCGTGTAAGTACAAAAATAAATAAATACCTTGAATGTCGGATTAAATCCTCGTTCTTCGATAATGTCTGCCCCAAATGAGGTCATTTGGAAACAACCATTGTATTTTTGAGTGTTTGCTAGAAAATGTCGTGATTCGGGTGTTTCGCCACGAAGCAATGAATGCAATGGCTCAGGTGGCGGAGTCAATAACGGCAATTTCACTTTGCCACTAAGGCAGCACAATCCTGGCGGTTCTCCGGAAAACTTTAAGGCGCTACAATACTCGCAAACAACGTCCATTGCCCCAATGCGAACGCTAGTATGCAAGCAGTAATCAGTGCTGCAATCGTATCGAAACGCTGCCCGATCCAAAGATGAATTTCTTCTTGTGCTTCGTAGGTTTGATCGACGATTTCGCATTGCCAACCGAGCCGTTTCACGGGCTGCCTCCCTTTGCTCTTGTGAGTGAGAAGCACGAAGTCGAGCCATACTTAAGCGGCGCTCTTCACGTGCAATTTCTTGCTCTTCTTCAGTCCTTTCATTCTCAATGTTTCGAATCACTCTTGCATTACGGCTTTGTCGAGAAAGATTTGATCTTCTTGGTCGCGGCATTACAATGTTACAATGCATCAAGCGGTAAATTTATTTTTTTAATTTGTTTAGCTTAGCTGTCAGTAAGCGGTCAATATTTTTTTTTTTTTTAAATATGTTCAGTTGTCAGTTGCGTTTTGTTTTCATTTCGTTATTCTATGTCAGTTGCGTTTTGTTATACTACGTTTTATGTCACGTCCCACGGGAACGACCGGGAACGGGATAAAAAGTATCCTATGTCCTTCTCCTGGTTCTAAGCTACCTCTCCACCAATTTTCAGCCAAATCGGTTTAGCCGTTCTTGAGTTATAAATAGTGTAACTAACCGACTTTCTTTTATATATATAGATTATTGGGTTTTAAAGTTGTTGAAATTCAGCCCTGCCTCTCTCATACCAATTTTAAATGTTGCTGTGCCCGACAGGATCCATAATTGTTACTATTGTATTTTCTAACCACCTGTATGTGTATACATATAGAGGTATACTTAGAAATTATAAGCCAAGGTTTCCTCACGATGATTTCCTTCACTGTTTGTCAGTGGTGTCTAAATAATGTTAGAAAGTACATTATAACTCGGAAAACGTCACATTGGTACTTGCCGTTGGTAGGTTTCGAACTCGCACTCTCATGCATGAGAAGCGGGCTTCTAAACCTCCTGGCCACCACGACATTTTAAGTAAGTAATCATAATATTTTTATATGACTGCCTCGTTGGCCGAGTGGTCGCAAGTGCGACGGCCGGGCAAGGGGTCTCGGGTTGGATTCCCGGGTTGGGCAAACTATTACTGAGTTTTTAAAAAATTCTCAGTAGTAGCACCGAGTCTGGAGTTGTGTCCGGTATGTGCCAATAGGCTCACCGCCTATTACATGGGACTCATAACATAAATAGTGAAAAGTGGGTGTTACATTGTACAGTGGCATAATGTGCACCTCTGCCTACCCCTTCGAGGATAAAAGGTGTGATATTATTTTTATATCGTAACTGACTAAACATTAAATAATTAATTATTTATAAACTCATTTAAAGCGTAACAAACATTTCAATATTGATTATTTCATTTTAACATTCAATCATTCGTTCAATTACATTTCTCCACCGACATATACATACTACAAGACCCGCACTTAACATCATAAAACCGAACTACATCCAACGCATGTGTATTCCAGCTCAGGGTCGAATCCCGAATAATGCCAAGGATAGAGTCATCCTTGACATTTAGCCAGTGTCAAGGCATGCAGCTACACCGATCTCAGCGAGTTCGGGTATATTCGGCAATATTCGGGAAGCATTCGGTAGTTCAATCTCGTATTATTTAGGTACGTTGAGTTTTAATTAGTATAGATAAGGTTAGGTTAGTTAGATTAGTTCTCACTAATCAAATTAAATACTTCTTTAAAATATCAAAAATGATATGTTTCCATATATTTAGCAAGGATTTTGAAAAAAGAAAGGCGGACAGACTCTTAAAAAAACGACTTTTTCATGGAATAGGAGGCAAACGAGCAGACGGATCACCTGATGGTAAGGGATCAGAGCCGCCCATGAACACCCGCAACACCAAAAGGAGTCACAGGTGCGTTGCCGGCCTTTTAAAAAGAAGTATGCTCTTTTCTTGGAGGTTTGAAGGTTGTATCGGTTCGGAAATACCGCCCACGACAGATCATTCCACAGTTTTGCTGTGCGAGGCAGAAAGCTACGTGAGAAGCGCACAGTTGTGGCCTTACACGCAGATCATACACACATTGACTAAAAGGACATCTGTCATTTTCTTAAGTCTGGTCACGTGGGAACCCATTACACAGCACACGCACACATAAATAACTCACTGACATTTTGGTGGTTCAACAATTTCTAAGTGACATTATGTCCGCCTTGTTGGCAACGTCCTTGGAATTTAGTATGAACAATCTAAAACTTATTAACTCAATAAAATGTTGAGTCAAATAGTATATTCATAATTATTTCTCTATAGTATATTAATAGCGTACGGCGGCTCAAAGAAGACCACCACGGGCCCAATAGGGCTGATGCCGATACGAAGCCGTGGAGAACTTAACGGGTTACCGGGGCTCCGACTCGAAGTACAGGAGTAGAATCGGGGTGGTTTTTTATTAGTAAGAGTCTGACACTCCCTCCCGCCTCACCCAGGCAGGAGAAGGCATTCGATGATTTTCTACCCTTGAAAAAAAATAGTATATTAATAATTATTCTCTACGATAACTATGTATAAATTTATATCAAATCAATAAATGTAACTTAAGTATTATTTCAAGCACCTATTTTTAATGATGGTTTGTTGAAATAATTTGTTTTTGACTGAGGAAAATTTACAATTCGATATCAAATAATGTTCACTCTTCAAACGTAATTTTGCAATATTTCACAATTGAATTAATATTACAGTTTACGTTGACCACGCATAAATTGGCGCCCAGGCAGGCATGAGATGATTTTTACAAACGAATAACTCAGTAATTACGTTGTAACTCACATTACATTTATTTGAAATATTACATTCAATTTATGTTTCACAATATTTCTAGCTGCTTTCCGCGACTTCGTACACGAAGTCGTGTGGGAGAGCCATGCTTCGGCACGAATGAGCCGGCTCGACCGGAGTGATACCACGGCCTCACAGAAAACAGACGTGAAGCAACGCTTGCGTGGTGTTTCATCGTGTGAGTGAGGTACCGAAGGCCCAATTACCCCCTCACTAATCTCCAGAATCCCTGAATCCTTCACAATCCTCAAATTCCCAATTCGCAAAAGGCCGGTAACGCACTTGTAACGCCTTGATGTTCCAGGTGTCCATGGGCGGCGCCGATGGCTTACCATCAGGTGATCCGTCTACTCGTGTACCGGCTTATGCTATAAAAAAATGCACCTATAATAAATGAGAATGGAAATGCTGTCGTGTGAGTCGATGTGATGTTTTTATATTTTAACTTCCATACGAGTCCGGTAATTTAAATGAAAACGTATTCCATATTTTAGAGAAGCACTCAAATTACAATTTGTTTCTGGTCGTAGGTATTGCAATAGAATTCAATTTTGTTTTCAATTTAAATTGAAATGTAAGGAACTATTTTGTGGAGCTTCGAATTGAAATGCACATTTTAATTATTTTTGTAGACTAGCTATTGCTAGCATTAATTCTTCATCATTCTAGAATAATAAATAATATATGGTTGTTAATGTATTCTGATACGTTCTACAGTTTACATGAAAGAGCTTAGATCTTAAGAAACTTTCACAACATTTACCTATCATTTTAGTAGGAAGTATTTTTAATAAATATCTTTAAAATGTTTTGTGACACATAGTAACTTTTATATGTTATAACGGTATTACTTATGTAATACCGTTTTTTTAAGCGGGAAAAATCATCGAATTATTTCTCCGGCGTTAGGAGAGGCGAGAGAGAGTGTCAAACTTTTACTGACTAGAACCACCCTGTTCCTACTTCTAACCCGCAGGTCTTCCGCAGCTTCAACAGAGTAACACAATACCATTATATTCCACGAAAGGAAAAGTGCACACTGTGCATAGCGCCTATATTTAAATGCATATCATTTGACTGCACGATTAGCGCGATGGCTAGGCAGTCCATTACCGCACGCAATAACTCTTTGTGTGTTCCACAAATTGTTGTTCCGAGACTAGGTGTGATGTGTATGTGAACTTGTATGTTTGTAAACGCACCTACGACACCAGAGAAAATCCTAGTCTAGGGTAACGTTTAAAAAAATATTTTTCACCAATTATGAGACTATGACTTAACTCGTCGAGTACCGGTTTTATAGACACAATTAAAGAACAATAGGTCGCGGTCACCGGTGACCGCTTGGTGTTTGACAGATTAAGTATGTTACAAGTCTTTTAATAATAGATGGTGACCTTATTGATATTTAGTAAAAATTAGGTCATCATGTCTATCATTTATAAAATTAAATATTCGGATATTCGGAAAATATCGAATTTGTATTTCAACGTCCATATTTGGATGAAACACGATTTAGAATAAGCTTGGATTAAGCAACCGGGTTTTATCAGCTTTAGCAGGATTATTGTATTTTGAAATAGCAAATGGATCGGCTCAGTTGTTATAAATATTATGCATTAGCAACTTCCACGCGGTTTCACTCGCTCTGCTCGGATCTTTTTGATCGTAGTGTGATGTTTTATACCCTACCTTCCTCGATATTTATCGACCATTTGGCTATTAGGCCTATTTAACACAAAAAGAATCTTGGAAATCGGTCCAGTAGTTTCTGAGATTAACAGAATCAAACAAACAAACAAACTCTTCAGCTCGATGTAATAGTATATAAGTATAAGAGTATAAGATATAAAATTAGGTATTAAGTGATTTCAGCAAGACATGTTATTGGGATAGAAACTGTTTAGTATGATTTCATTAGGTATGCGTATGGGGGACCCGTGGGATTGATGTTCAGCCGAGGACGTTATGATAATGTATACCTATTGGCGACTGGACTTCACCCAGTTGTACAGTCTCTTTTTTTGTGCCTTTATGCTTAATTCACTCTGTCTCCTGCAGTAATTCACCGAGGGAAGTGGAAACTATCGTTCTTTTTCTTCTCCTCTTATAATATCTGGGTCTCTGGGACGCGCCGGACTTCAGTGTTCCGGTGTATTCATGGTGGTATCTACTGTAGATTCTAGCTTACAGGACTTGCAGCGGTTTTGGGAGGTTGTGGCGGGCTTGTCCCTAAATACCTATTGTGTTTGTTTTGGTTAGGAAACATACTGTTGCGCAATGCGTTTGGTGCAGAGAACAAATCTTTTTATGATAGGTATATCAATTGTTGTTTCAGGTCCATCTGGACATAATTTGTATGCGAAATGATGTGCACGTAAACGCATCGATTAATTTAAACGAATCTTAAACTATCACTTAAACTATGACTCGTACCTACATATATTGACTGATTGTGAATTTCATTAATACGTACAATGGTTGAGACATACCCAATATTTGCATGACCAACGGGTAGAACAAAGAGATACAATATGTAACAAAAATAAATAATACCTTAGGCACTAATTATGTACTACACCTCTGTTCAGCAAATAAAGATATTTGATTTGATTTGATCACTATTAAAAGAACATAAATCCCGCATTGATCCCGCTCCCAAAAAACACAACCTACATTAGATTTGTTTATTCAATATAGAGGTACTATATGAGATATCGTATATCAACACGAATAGATCTTGTGTTATTTTCACATACGTTACAAAAATACACCTTACGTTTTTTTATTATATAAGTGGGACAAGTCTATTGAAATATGAAACTCACAACTATACAGATAAATAAAATTGGAGTGTCTGTTTGTTATATTAAAACAATCGCTTTTTACTACATGCATATACGTACGATACGTAAATAAAAAAAAACTTATTTCGGTATGTGTATTGTATATTGTATAGTATATTGTATTGTATATTGTATAGTATATTGTATAGTATACTAGCTTCTGCCCGCGACTTCGTACGCGTAATCCCATTTTTTCCCGTCCCCGTTCGTGATTTTCGGTAAAAATTAAAAAAAAAATGGGTTAAAAAGTATCCTATGTCGGTCTCCTGGCTCTAAGCTACCTCCCTACCAATTTTCAGCCAAATCTATTCTGCCGTTCTTGAGTTATAAGTGGTGTAACTAACACGACTTTCTTTTATATATATAGATTGTATTGTATATTGTATTGTGTATTGTATTGTATACAGTATATACATTACCTAAATAACTTTTTTTTCAAATTTTTGCTTGTCTGTCTGTCTGTGTGTCTGTTTTTACTGGCTAATCTCTGGAATGACTGGACTGATTTTGACGGGACTTATATAGGCAGGTAAGTAATCTACTAAGGAATATCATAGGCTACTTTTACTATGGAAAATTAAAACAAAAAAATATGTCCTAAAATTCATATTCTACGCAGACGAAGTCGCGGGCAACAGCGACAACAATACTCATGAAAATTGGTATAATTGCTTCATTTATTTTATTTCACTAGCAGAGGGGAAAGAATTATTAGTTGTAATTCTTATTTATCTTGATTGAGGGCAAGCCTACCATGCACCATTCCAAAGATTCTGTTATTAGGGAAGATTTTCCAAAACTGAAAAGATCGCCATGACATGACTATAGTTAAGTCAGGATATACCTACATTTGTAGAGCTGGTTGTAGTAAAGGAATTAACATGAAAAATTTACTTAACACGTTAAACGCCATGGGGATCACCGGTGACCGGCGTTAGCGGAGGATTTACCTTCAACAGTTTTTTTATTGGCAGTCAGTCTTAATTTTTTTTTTATTTTTTTCCCGGGCAAAGCGTCTCGGTTTCGATTCCCGGTATCGTATACAGTAACGGCACGGAAACATCACGCCTGAAGTACGGCGTTATTTGCTCTGGCTATAAGTATCTGATAGCCTTTTTGTGTTGACGTCATGAAAAATATCATACGACAAAAGATTTAATGTTCAAATTTAAATGACAAATTAATTGCTGGGTCGGAGCGGTGCTGTCAAAGTACGATATGACCTTCATAATTCTTGGTCTGTATGAACCCCTCGGCGGTAACAACCAACGAGGCGTATACATAGTTACAAGTAACAGATAGTTCTTATTTCAACAGAAATAGATTGTTTATCTACATAAGAGGAGCACACGATTGAAATAATGAAACCCACATACATACACGTGTTATTCTCTAAACCTAATGAGTGATAATAATATCATATCGCCCACACTCTATAGCTACATAAATATTGAGGTTCAAGAACAATTGTCTGAAGGGCAGAATTATTTACCCGCCACGAGTCTAAACTGCGATTTTGTGAAATTGTAACCTTTGCGAAATATTATTGGAATATTTATTCTTATTGTAAATGCGAAAGATGTTTGAATTGGGTAGTTAACAGGGTAAGAAAATTTAAAATCTAATTAGTCCGTCAGTTATATAATGAAAAAGTATTAGACACGTATTTTTTTATTTTCGTATAAAGTTACAATACTTGGATAAAATGGAGTTAAGTTTAGGAGTGGGAGGTAGTTACGTCACAACGTGCTACATTTTGTTGCACGCTGTGACGTCACACGACATTTCAAATCAATAAATCGTTGAAAGCATTAAATTTTGATAGAAAAAAAAACCTGTCAAATGTTTTAAAATAATCTACCAGACGGACATTATAATAAAATTTAGGAAACTAGCCTATTGTGTTTGTCTTGATTTCTTATCATAGTGGGGATGATTTGATGACGTTATTTTTGTGTTTAAAGATAGGAGAATAAGGTGTGTAAAGAGTACTTTATAAGCGCCTATAATACGCCAGAAAGTCCTTGTGTGGAGACCACGGACCGGAAGACGAAGCGTAGGCAGGCCTCCCGCTAGGTGGACCGACGACATCGCCTGAGTTGCGGGGAGCCAGTGGATGTAGGTGGCAAATTGGTGTTCAACGATAAGCTGCTGATGATGATGACGACGCCAGAATCACAACTATTGGCAATAAATAAACTGGTACCTATCTATAATGTCGTGGCGATATGTTTATAGATGTTAATATACTTTTGCCTATCCCTTTGGATGTGAACTAAAAGATTATGTTAAAGAAGAATATTTTGTTGACTCGTTGACAACTTATAATCGTCATAAAAATATTATAATTAACTCAAAGACAACAATGATATTCATCAACCAGTGAAATCCAGTTTACTTTTTCAATTGTCTGAAATAAAGCTAAAAGATACGGAGTTTTTAATCAACAGTTTTTGTTTTCGAAACTCCATTCTTTTTACATTGGCTAGTCGTTTTTATCATAATTTGTTTCGAAATCTTCCTGTTCCACGAATTAATTGGTCAAACGAGATGAAAAAAGTAATGAATATTGTCAATGGTAGCGCGCGAAATGTAATGGCTCTTCTATTGTTTATTGGATTTTATGAGAGCATTCGCTTTTCGAATTTTAAATTGATTGAAGAGGATTCGTTTGCTTTTGTTTTTTAACACGTTCGAGGCCGCTACCACTTGAGTCGGGTTTTCAGAATGGCACAGTAAATGTCTAAATATACAAAATTATACGACGTATCAATACGTAGTGTCCCATGAAAAAATATAATATATCATGAGACAACAGTTTTATCACGTCAACATGTATATGCATCTTGGTAAGGATCCGCCTCATTGGAGGTGTCGGAATCATCAAACATGCTTATCTTGTGTCTTATTTTGCGCTTATATCCATCATAAAAAACACACAAAAACCCATTAAACATCAATTTCACACTGTAAAATCATTAATTTGCATTAAAGTAACATACACAGTGACACAGCCGCGCTGAATGTAGCAGCGCGGGACGTATAAACACGTTGTGCATATGTGAATACCGTAATCGCACACTATCAACGACACTTATTTGAAATAGTTCTAAACTTACCCTACGTGGCAGTATAGTGTTGGGTATGTTTTTTTTTTGTCTTTGTCTAACCATACAACGTTGCTACCATCCGTGCGTCACTGCATGGGTGCCCACTGAAAATCAGTGCTGGGTAACCTGTATGCCTGGCTTATACTGAGTGGGTGACCCTTTTCGCATAGGCATGTTGTCAGCGTCTCCTTTCTACTTCTTCTGTTGAAATTTTTCAACTCTTATATTTTTATTACTTCCGCTGTCACACCTTGATTGTCTTTTTTATTTTTTATTTATGCTGCATCGTGCCTTGTGCTAAATAAATGTTTTTTCTTTTCTTTTTTTTTCTTTATTTGTTGTGACACAAGATACATTCAAAAGGATTTTTACTTGAACTTTCATCGGAAATGAACGTTCTGCCATATAATTTAAATTTTATTTGAACGTCATCGTACGTTGTGCCATATTAAAATCTCGAACGATAACGTGTGTAATCTCGTTTTGTCCTCGAACATGTTAAAAGAGTGTGAGTTAGATACAATGGAATTTTCACCTACTTATGTCTGAATACTGAGACACTACTCGAATTCAAGTCGCGGTTAAGTATCATTCTGTCACTACAAATTCTTTGTAAAATTATAGAGATGGCACGATATTAAAGTAGGTAGCTACATACAATTTGAAATTGTGTAGCCTTTCAGTACTCGTGTGTTAGTGATTTATAAAGACAATCTGTCATTACTAATGTAATTTTTAGATCAAGATTTCGTATTTAAATTCGGAAAAATATAGTTTGTAATTATTCTAGCTTAGTTCTAGACAATAAAAAGATTCACTGTAACTGTTTTTAGTGTATCTTTTTTATAAGATTTTTTAACAAATTAGTTTCTGAATTATATCATAAATACGAAAGTATAATTTAAAAAAGGCAAAACAACATTTAATTACTTTTAAAACATAGCTGTTAACCTTTCATCCTAGCGATAAAAGGTTCTCGCGTTCTCGTTGATAGCGTGCCGTGAAAATTTAATTTATAGTCTGTGGCACCACGGAAATCTGTGTTGTATTTATGCAACATAAATTATCACGTTGATTCAATTTTTGGTCACAAGCGTGACTGCTAAGTATGGAGTTTCGGATTCGTATATTGAGCCGGGTAAAGTATCATTGGGGCTTTTATCTTTCTCATTAATTCCCTGAATCGAAGCCGAGATTCCTTGTTAATCAGTCGTACTTGCAACCATTCAAGTAATGAGGCAGTTGTTAACGTTAACCGCCACGTAGGTCACCGGTGACCTACGTTAGCGGAGGATTTGCCTTTAGCAGTTTTCTGTCGCCAGTCAAAGGTTTAAATAAACATAGTATTATAAATATAATAAAATCTACTTAAACATATATCAACTCTTAAAATATACATGCTAATATGCTCTCAATATGCACTCATCATCACGCCTTTTATCCCCGAATAGGTAGGCAGAGGTGCACATTACGGCACTTAATGCCACTTTACAATGTAACCCACTTTTCACTATTTATGTTATGCGTCACATGTCTATTGCCATACACCGGGCACAATTCCAGACTCCGTCCTACTACTGAGAAATATTTAAATAAAACCTAGCAACACTGCCTGATCCGGGGATGGGACTCAATGCCTGCCGGGCATACCATACCACGGTGGTATTACCACCTACTCCAAAATATTTAATTAGGTACGCTTTTCCGCTGCCTTTTTGCAAATAATTATAAACGATAATTATCTTTTGTAAAGCAAAGACATTTAAAATGAAAGAAAACCTTTCGGAACCGGATCCGTCACTCGTTAGTGTTAACAATGGTTTAGTGTTTCTTAGTTAATTGAAACCCTTTTATAATTTTCTCGGGGTTTTTTACCTTTATTTTGTACAGGGTTTTTCTTTAGACTACCCTTTTCAGAAGTTGGAAGTATGCTGAGACTTGTTTTGGTTAAAGACTTGGAGTCAGTAAAGAATTTTATGACCCAGGTTTTCATAATATAACTTTTGTGAGACATACTAAATTATTATAATTTTCGGCTTACTTTTGTAATTATTTGACGAGGAACTCGTCTAGTTTTACTGTTGGGACGTTAGAGGTTAGGTTGGGTTCGAATCCCGGGTTAACCCCTCGAGCGTCCTTATGAGCACCCGGTGGATCATAAGAAAAAATGCTTTCTCTTTTATAAAATCTAATATTAATGTTTTGTTTTTATTTTGACTGTATTTTTTTATTTTTATTGTAATGATCCTTGTTTTCGTGTGCCAATGGCCAAATAAATGCATTTTCTTTCTTTATTTCTTTCTTTCTCTAAATATCACGTGTGCACCCGTTGGATCATAAGGAACGCGGACGCTCGACGGGTTAACGCAAAAACAGTGTTACATGCCGCGCTTAGGTACTGTGTCATAATCCAGACCCACAACTGCGTCAGACAACAATGTGTGACTTTCAAATAAGATGAATTTAATTAGAACTAATAAAAACGGGGTGAGCTAAATAAATCCGTTTAAAAATGCAAACATTTCTTTCTTAATTATTAATTTTTTTGGCTAACTCCGTGACTATTGGACAAGGAACGAGTTTCAAGCCACACTAGTCAACTATCAGCTTTTTAAAAAAAAAACGTTGCCCCACACTATGATTATCACCTGTGTCGTGGGTGCGTTTACAAACATACAAGTTCACGTACATATGACACCCAGACCCGAAACAACAATTTGTGAATCACACAAAGTGTTGTTCCGTGCGGGAATCGAACCCGCAACACGTTGCACGGCAGCCGGTTGCCCAGCCACCGCACCAACCGTGCAGTCAAGCTTATATTCATAGTTAAATAAAGTAAAGGCAAATTTAGTTAATAAAATCAAAATTTAAAATAAGCGATTTAAGCCAAGGATACACTAGGGGATAAATGTCGCACGACATGTATCGGTGACATGTCAAGTGAAATCGGCCGATTTCACCTGACATATATGGAGACAACGCGTAACTTATGTCCACTGCGACGTTGATGTTGCAAGACATGTCGACCAAAGTCCGGCAGTTCGCACTTCTTCACCCAACGTCGCTGGCGACACGTGTTGCAGGATATTTGTCCCCCAGTGTACTCTTTGACTTTAATTTACGTTTTAAAATTTATATATAGGTACATTTAACATTAGACCATTAGACTGCCTCGTTGGCCGAGTGGTCGCAAGTGCGATTGCCGGGCAAGGGGTCGGGTTCGATTCCCGGGTCGGGCAAAGTATTACTAGGTTTTTAAAAAAAATCTCACTAATAGCACGGAGTCTGGAATTGTGCCCGGTATATGGCAATAGACTCACCCCCTATTACACGGGACTCATAACATAAATAGTAAAAAGTTGGTGTTACATTGTAAGTACAGTGGTATAATGTGCTCTGCCTACCCCTTCGGGAATAAAAGGCGTGATGTTATGTATGTTTAACATCTAAAAGAACAAATTTTGTTAGTTAGGAACAAAAAAGCTCTGATATTATTTACAACCAAGCCCCTATCTACGAAGATAATTTTTAACTTCGTTTGCAAACTTCGTGAACGTTTGACACAAAATCTTAGACTTCAGTAATTTATTTTATTATACATCGAGACAGACGATAACGTAATTAACTGTTAAATGGAACCGTTCATTCAATAAAAACTCATTTCAACTTTAATTAGAAAAACATCGCGTATAATGAATTATTTTGTAGGGTTGCCAAGAATGGGAGCTACGGAGAATGACTATTTAGTCTTCTCCCAGTGCTTCCTTTCAGGTGTTCATGGTTTTGTTTTCTTAAGAGTGGAAAATCAGTGTGGGAGAGCAATACTTCGTCACGAATTGGCCGTATCGACCAGATACCACGGCCTCACTGGAAACCGATGTAAAGCAACGCTTGCGTTGTGTGAGTGAGGTTACCGGAGGCCCAATTACCCTCCCCTTCCCCAATCTCCCCAATTCCTGAATCCCCAACGATCCTCAAACTCCTAATCCCCAAAAGGCCGGTAACGCACTTGTAATGCCTCTGGTGTTCCAGGTGTCCATGGGCGACGCCGATTGCTTACCATCAGGTGATCCGTCTGCTCGTTTACCGGCTTATGTCATAAAAAAATCTAATGACTTTTTCCGCCTGGGTGTGGCAGGAGGGAATGTCAGACTTTACTGACTAAAAACCACCCCGTTCCTACTTCTGCACTTCGAGCCGGAGCCCCGGAGGTTTTCATGGTCTGAGATGATTTTATTGGCTGGATCTGAATGTCAATTTGTTAGCTTATAAAAGGACTTGTGAGACACTCCATGTGTGAGGCGAATTTTAGGTAAGAACCTCATTTCATTCTTAAAATATTCTTTCTTGCGTATTCATAAACGCACTCCTTAGTATCGACGAAGCAGTATTTATATTATACCTACTTTAAAGACTCTGCCTGGTTGGCCGAGTGGTCGCAAGTGCGACTGCCGGGCAAGGGGTCTCGGGTTCGATTCCCGGGTCGGGCAAAGTATTACTGGGTTTTAAAAAAAATCTCAGTAGTAGCACGGAGTCTGGAATTGTGCCCGGTATATGGCAATAGGCTCACCCCCTATTACATGGGACTCATAACATAAATAGTGAAAAGTGGGTGTTACTTTATACAGTGGTATAATGTGCACCTCTGCCTACCCCTTCGGGGATAAAAGGCGTGATGTTATGTTATGTGTTGTGTTATGTTGTCTAAAGACTGTTTTTCGAAGGGTTCTCTCACAGAAAAGGATGACGCAATTAAATAATTTCCTACACAGTTTACAATGCACTTCTAATACATCTGGTGTTGACCTCTGGTATTTCAATACCAGGACATAAGCTACGATGACAGGCTACCATCGACAGATCTTAAGTTTTGTTCCTGTTGATAGCAGTGTAAATAAGATTTCCTTTAGTGTGTAAAAATATTTAGGTTAGGCCTCACCACAGAATTATTCCCATCTGACAACCTTAATTCCTGAATGCCATTGAACCTGTAAAACGCTGTCAACTTTATGATTAAGTCTTGGTATTTTATTTTCCAAGCATAAAAGGTCGAAATTCTTTTGTGAAAATTCTTCGCTGTAAGCAATCGAAGTACTAACAATGTATTGGTAAACGCTTTAATAAGTTTTGTATGAATAAGCTAATTTAGACTTAATTGCCTGTGAACTTCATAAATTTATTTTGACGTTGAGTTTTCTTGAGTTGATTCGAAGTGATGGGCTGGCAACAACTTAAATTAATGGTGTTTGATTTAAGTTAAATTATACCTTTTATGACTAGAAAATTGAGCGGGAATTTTGTTAGGTATATGATACCGTTTTGGAAGAAAACTTTAAAAGATTTTATTATTTTAAATTCATGTGGTGGTTAGTTGTAGTACTACAATATGTTTGTAGTATTACGGAGCCGCGGAAGGTCTAACGGGTTGCCGGGGCTACTGGCTCCAGTAGGTTGCCCGCTAGTAGAGCTTTTCTCAGTATATTTACGTGAGTAACCCGCGATTTTTAGTTAAAATACGTGTCTAATATTTTTTCATAGCTTAAGTGATGGACAAATTAGATTTCCATACCCTGTTATCATCCCTATTAAGCAAGCTGATTGCTGACAATGAAACTCAGCCAAAATACTTTTCAACAACTACCAGCAGACCACAGAAACATATTACATAGCATCACGCCTTTTATCCCCAAAGGGATAGGCAGAGGTGCACATTATGCCACTGTACAATATAACACCCACTTTTCCCTACTCATGTTACGAGTCCCATGTCATAGGGGTGAGCCTATTGCCATATACTGGGCACAATTCCAGACTCCGTGCTACTACTGAGAATTGTTTTAAAAGCCAGTAATATTTGACCCGGGGTTCGAAGCCGAGAACCCTTGCCCGGCAGTTGCACTTGCGACCAACTGCCTCGGCCAACGAGGCAGACCACAGAAACAGTTTATCCATATATATATTTTCTATATTTAAACGAATAACGTACAACAGAAAAACGAACAAATAATAAATGTGGTCATATAACTGTTCCGGACATTATTTAATTTATCAAACCGTTCGTAATTATAACAATTACTTAAATTACGTTTTCGTAAACAGTTTTAATTTCTGCGAGGGAAAACTGCTATGTTATGTTGGAGTTTTAATATACTTTTTGTGGTTACATAGTGATGGGACACGTGTGATAGTATCGATGTTTTGAGATAGCGGTTTATTATTTTATTCAATAACATAGAGAATTATTGTCGGTGTGATTTCCAAGTAAGGAGTACCAGGGTCAAGTACCAGTACAGTTGGGTCCCATTTTTCGCTGTTCTCATTTTTTTTTATAATAGCATGAAATTAGTATCAAATGATACTGCCTGTGCCTCTTTGGCCGAGTGGTCGCAAGTGCGACTGCCGGGCAAGGGGTCTCGGGTTCGATTCCCGGGTCGGGCAAAGTATTACTGAGTATAAAAAAAATCTCAGTAGTAGCACGGAGTCTGAAATTGTGCCCGGTATATGGCAATAGGCTCACACCCCATTACATGGGACTCATAACATAAATAGTGAAAAGTGGGTGTTACATTGTACAGTGGCATAATGTACACTTCTGCTTACACCTTCAGGGATAAAAGGCATGATATTATATTAGTATCAAATGACAGTGTTAACGAAAATCATAATTTTGTTTCATTTTGTCACACATTTGTACTTTCCCTAACGTCGACGTTTAATTTGTATTTCCGCAAAGCAAATACATTAAATTTCCCGCAAATAAGTGAATTAGTATGAGACGTAACTAATCCACCGCTAATTCCATATCTCGAGTCGTCGTGAAGTTAGCTGCGGTTTTGAATGTCGCGGCGATAACTTTGAATATTTGTATACAAAGACTATAAGCTGAAATCTGGTTAGAAAGTTTATTTGTAATTAACGCTTCGTTTAAATGAATCTCTAGGCTTGATGATATTAACCTGTTGCTTTGTAGTTAGCAATGTCATGATTAACTCGTCGAGTACCGGTTTTATAGACACAATTAAAGAACAATAGGTCGCGGTCACCGGTGACCGCTTGGTGTTTGACAGATTAAAGTCAAATAATTTAGATTTTCTTTTTTTCAAAATGGTGCTAATTCTATAGGCATATTTTGATAAATAGTCTACGTTAGCTTACCAAATGTAAAATACCTTTTCAAATCATCCCTCTAGTATTGGAGCACATTCAATGCAAACCACCAAATCAATATTTTTGATATTTATCGTATAAAAAGCTTAATGAGCATAATTATCAAAATACAATCTTTACTCAAGATATAAGAAAAATGAGCAAATAATCACAATAAAGAATTCTTTGCCTGTGTTTCCCAAAAGGTGTCTTTAAGGCTCGAGTAAATAGGTTGCTTATAGGACGATGTGCTCCATCGTAGACCGCATCATCGCTTACCACCAGGCAAGATAGTGGCCAGACGTCGGTCTATCAAATATCTAAAAGTAACACGTATTTTTCGTGCACCGTTTCGTAATGACACAAATATCGATATACTTGTATTTGTCGCATCACTAGCGTCACGGCAATTACTTCGGCGTTTATACTGACACTTCACCTGCTCAGCGCCAGGCTTTTTAATACGAACCGCTGGGCATTTAGGTAGAGTACCGAATTGAAGGTAAGCAGAGTAGTAAGTACTAAATAAATATCGGACTGTATCATCATATGAACGAATTTGGTATAAGATTGTGGTAATAACTGAATTTGGGGAACAGTGTTAAGTTTTTATTACCTTTAAAATTCTCAGTAATTTCCTGGCAATTGAGAATGCTTTTCTACAGTCTTTTAAGTGTGAGAGAGCCATGCTTCGGCACGAATGGGTGTGCTCGACCGGAGTGATACTACTGCCTCACAGAAAACCGACGTGAAACAACTCTTGCGTTGTGTTTCGTCGTGTGATTGAGATTACCGTAGGTGCAATTAACTCCTCCCTCACGAAATTTCCCAATCCCTGAATCCCCAACAGTCCTCAAATTCCTAATCCCTAAAAGGCGCGTAACGCATTTGTTACGACTTTGGTGTTCCGGGTGTCCATGGGTGACACCGATTGCTTACCATCAGGTGATCCGTCTGTAGCATTAGTAATCAAGCATAGAATTATCACCGTTCATTATACTAGGTTCGACATCAATCTAAAACAAAACTAGATTTGAGATTGCGTTGTTACAATAAAATAATACTTCTAACTTAGGTTATTAATTCGTCACTTCATTGCACTGAAAACAACGCTACACATTACATACCCATCTATATAATTAATCACAACAACAAACATTAGAAAAATGCTAAATAAAGCTACAAATTTTCCAGCATTCTATTATATACCGCAATTAAATAAATTTAAAGCTGCACAAACAACCTTACAGTCGTGTACACAAGAACTAATTTACTTAATAGGCTTTAAAACGTTGAATACCCCTGTAAAACTCACTTTGTTCTCGTTACTCGTTTTAATAAGATATAAAACTGCCGACAGTTAAATATAATTGAGACTTTTTCTTAAAGAACAGGGCATTGCTCTGTTACAAGTGAAACAGGCATTTGAAGAATTTTTCATATGATATTGGAGAAATTTCTTCATGTTTGTGCGAGAAATATAGTAATATACATCGTGGTTTTATTGTTATTTGTAATACTTTATAGTATTGATTGATAAAGCACTTTAAAGTATTAAAGTATATGGACTGAAAATAATTGCTACGCGTTTGTAGTCATATTCGTAGCACGTGCTACGGCGTAGCATATTTGCGACGTAGCAGTACTACGAGACAACGTTTTAATCTTCATGGTAAAAACATAAAATTACAAAGTATTTTTATTCTAAATGTATTATACACACAACAGTTCAGAAAACAAATGATTAAAAATTATACTGGCTTCGATATAAAATTGAATGCCCAATACCTCTACAATCTACCAAGCGAAATAGACGAGATATTATGTAGAAAACAGAATTAGAACCCAGATGAATGATAACGTCAGAAGTTTTATTCACAATGGACCGAGCATTCATTCATTCATTCATTTTATTATCTGTCGCGCTAGTGTTGACACAAAACATAAATCGCTGCAAAGTCTACGAACATAGACATCTCGTTATTTTTTATGTTTTCTCTCCGTTGACGCTGAAAAATATTTAATTTTCGACGGATTTACTTGATGTAGTACTTTGATGTAAGTTGGAGATGAAGTGGATTGGATTTTTTTCAAAGATAATAATAATATACATTACGTCATCACGCCTTTTATCCCCGGAGGGGTAGGCTGAGGTGCACATTATGGTACTGTACAATGTAACACCCACTTTTCACTATTTATGTTATGAGTCCCATGTAATAGGGGGTGAGCTTATTGCCATATACCGGGCACAATTCCAGACTCCGTGCTACTACTGAGAATTGTTTAAAACCCAGTAATACTTTGCCCGACCCGGGAATCGAACCCGAGACCCCTTGCCCGGCAGTCGCACTTGGGACCACACGGCCAACGAGGCAGTTTTTCAAAGATATTTTCTTTTTTGGATGCTAGTCTGTACTGAGTACGATTGGGTATTGAATTTGAAGCCTTAGTGGGTTCTTGGGTAAGGTAATGTAAGTCTTCGTAATTCACGTCTAAAATTACATGTCGTGGTGGCCCGAAGGTTTAAGACGGCCGCTTCTCATGCATGAGGGTGCGGGTTTGAAACCTACCAATTGCAAGTATCAATGTGACTTTTCCGAGTTATAGGTATGTACTTTCAAATTATTTTTATACCATTGACAAACGGTGAAGGAAAACATTGTGAGGAAACCTGGACTAATAATTTTTAATTATAAGTTTGTAATCGCCAACCCGCATTGAGCAAGGAGTAGTGATTAATGCTCAAACCTTCTCCGTGTGACAAAAGGCTTTGCTCAGCAGTAGGCATTTATAGGCTGTTGATGTATGTAACATAACATCACGGCTATTAATCTCTGAGAAGAACACCCACCTTTCACTTGTTATTTTGTAAAAATGATTTGGCATATTATCATATACTGGACACAAGTTCAATCTACATAATACAACTTGGAATTTTTGAAAAACCGAATACTCTATTTTATATTTGATGGGCCGACGTTTGACCACTATCTCGCCTGGTGGTAAGCGATGATGCGGCCTACAATGGAGCACGTCGGCCCATAAGTAACCTATTCACTGGGGCCTTAAAGATCTCAAAAATATTATGCGATATTGAGTCAAAAACTTTGAAGTTTCATTCAATATTTTTCTATATGTACAGGAACCTAATTTGCAATTTTACCCAGCGGGTATTTGGAATGGTACTCGGTTCAGCTGCCACAAATGCTCGACTCCTGTTTCAATGGGAAAATAATGACCGCAAAATTGGCGTACCAGGTGGATGTCATGAGTACAGTTCTGTCTGTTATTGTGGTGGTAATCTAGTTTGGAAGAGTATATAGTTACTTTTTATTTCACTACTTGAAAGTGAGAAAAGCAAATCTCCTGTTACATGGACAGGTGATATCATCAGAGTCGCTGATTTACACATTGAATGGGTCAAATATAGAATTCGTGTTTTTAATAAAAACATATAATAAAGTTCATCAACAGCCTGTTTTCGTCCACTACTGGACATAAGCCTCTCCAATGGCACGCCACTGAGCTCGATCTTCAGCTCTACGCATCCAACCACTACCAGCCATTTTACGTATATCGTCACTCCACCTAACTGGAGGGCGCCCTACACTACGTTTGCCTAGACACGTTCTCCACTCCAGAACACGTCTACCCCAGCGGTCATCGGTTCTTCGACAAACGTTACCGGCCCACTGCCATTTCAGCTTGCTAATCCTTTGGGCTACATCGGTAAGTATGATAAATTACATAATAAAGTTACATTTTAAAAATTACGAAGGATTTCCTAGTATAACAAATTAAGGTTCTGTTCGAAAACAGTTTCATCAAAAAATCTCAGTAAGCAGAAGAAAATTCTCGTGTGGTTCGACGCTTAAAAGAGTATGACATAAAAATTACATTACAGAACGCACCCTTAACAGCAAAAATATTTCGAAGACGAATTCAAATACTTATCTGTCACAACCACAAGTATGTCTCACAAAATATGCATCAGCCTGTATAGCAGTTGTTCGGTTCCCATCAGCTTTTGGCATTACCACGTCTTGTACTGACGACGCCTCCATTGGCCGTAGGCGAGACTCCGATATAAAAGGTGTTATATTTTCTTCATTGGTTACACGAGCGTAAATTGTGTCTATTTTTAGGCTGTGCAGTATAATTTGCGAATTTCAATTTTGTGATAACTTTATTGAGGTGTCTGATTTTGTTTCAAGTGTTTGATATTGTTGTTGTTTTTTTTATGGGATAGGTAAACGGGTAAACTGGTCACCTGATGGTAAGTAATCGGCGTCGCCGATGCCTGCATGCGACACCTGGAACACCAAAAGCGTTACAAGTGGGTTACCGGCCTTTTGGGATTAGGCATTTGAGGATTGTCGGAGATTCAGGGATTGGGGAAGGGGGTGGGGGTAATTGGGCCTCCGGTAACCTCACTCACATAACGAAACCTAGATTGATTTATTGGTTGTTTATTGTTGATTATTTTAAAATCAATGCCGTGTAGTTTGTATCTGTAATACTTCAGAATACACACGAATAACCTTTTACTTAAACAACATATTTACAAAAACGACATCGTAACTACCTTAAAATAAATGTAATAAAAGGTCAACCAAGAGTATCGTACAAAACCCAACCTTTGTTAGTTTGAACAAAACAAAGAATAAAGAAGAAAGCACCTAACCTTTGTTTTAAAAGAAAAATCAGTCAATCCAATTTATTTTTGGAGTAGGAAACATCTTAAATACATCAAAGCTCAAAGAACCAATTGTTTCAATGTCGCGATTGTTCAGGAGTTTAATGAGAAGCAAGTCTATAACAAATAGAGCCTTTCCTTGTCAATTTGTTCTTTTGTTGACCCACGGATTTTCAGTACATTGCCTTTTTATTTTTAACTAGCTTCTGGTTTTGATTTTATCTGTAAGTGTAGTCAAAGTTAATTTGGAATTAGTAACTTTATTAACGAAGAATTAGTGTTTAATTTAGAAAAAAGCAAATATTTTCAAATTACCACGGTTAAATGTAGCATAATCACTATTCTAGTGAAGTAAAGACATTATTTAAACATTGGTAGAAAATGCATCACATAGACGCATTAGACTGCACGCGCTGCATTAGGTTGGCGCGGTGGCTGGGCAAACGGCTGCCGCATAACGTGTTGAGGGTTCGATTCCCACACGGGGCGATTCTTTGTGTGATCGACAAATTGTTGTTTTGGGTCTGGGTGTCATGTGTATGTAATGTTGTATGTTTGTAAACGCACCCACGACACAGGAAAAAATCCTAGTGAAGGGATTAAAAAAAAACAAATATAGAAGTGTAACTTCCAGTATATACCATATACCTACCAGTAAACCAAATGTAACTTTGATCACTTACCCCTTAGTCTATTTAGAACCTCTCACTTTTACAAAGTTACATCTGTAACTATATGTTCATAAAAATTAATATGAGACTGAGAAAATACATACGTGAGACATACTAAATTCATTATTATTTTTTCGGCTTACTCATGTAACTGTTTGGCCAAGAACTCGACTACTTTCAAGCCATACTAGGAGCTCATATTCATGAGCAGCGTTACGCGTTCACACGACGCAGCGCGGCGAATGGCGCAGTCGAAAACATAATAATGATTAAAGTCGGCCTGAGAAAAAGTCGGAGTCAAAGTATAAGGTAGTAAGTACTTCTAAATCACTAAAAATATTATTCAAAAAAGTTTCATAATAAATTATAATAAGGAGGTTGTAATTTTTACGAGTTTCTGGTCTTACGTGAGTGGTTACTTTGTTGCTAATAACGCTTTTATTTTCTAAGCAATAAAGTTGTGTATCGTAAAGCAATTTTGTGGTGATTTCATTGTAGGGTACCTAGGTAATAAAGTTGTTAGAATAGATTTATGACGAGATCTTATCGGCAGTTAACGTTTGGTGCAGAATCAATTTAGGTTTCAAAATTATGACTTACTATCGTAATTTTAGATCTAACAATGTCCTATTAGAATTTCGATAAGAGTTTAATTTTTAGTTAATAATTTTTAAAGAGTTTTTATCTATCTCACTACAGATGAGTTCACACATCTTTGGTCACCAAGGTTGGGGTGTAATTGCGACTGCACGGTTGGTGCGGTAGCTGGGCAACCGGCTGCCGTGCAGAGTGCCGCGGGTTTGATTCTCGCACAGAATAACATTTTATGTGATCCACAAATTAATTTTCGGGTCTGGGTGTCACGTGTATGTAAACTTGTATGATTGTAAATGCACCCACGACACATGGGAACATCCTAGGGCGGGGCAAATTTCTTTTTTTTTAATAGTTATTAATTGTATGGTAGTTATTTACTTAATATGTCGCGACTTATATCCAATGAACATCTATGTTATTTAACTAAATATCGTGGGTAACTGTAGTCTACTGTAGGCTGCGCGACATCACCGCGACCGCGCACGCCGCTCATGAGGAAGAACCCCTCTGTGGTTCGAAACTAGTAGAGCTTTTCTCAGTATATTCACGTGTCGCACGATAGTCATTATAAAAACATCTATGTTATTTGTTATTGGAAGTCCAGACGCCTAAAGAAGTTAGTTACAAGCCCTAACATTTTTTTTGATGGGCCTTTGACCACTATCTCGCCTGGTGGTAAGCGATGATGCGGTCTACGATGGAATGAATGATAGTCTATTCAAATGGGTATGAATGCGTGCTAATGTTTAGAAGAATTTTAACTTATATTTAAGTAAATTTGAGAATTGTCTCATTTTTTAATAACTCCAAAAGAAATTCAAGGCCACAAAAGCCTAACAGCTAAGCACAAAAAGTAATCAATATATCAAAGCTAAGCTAACACCATTTGTCTTCAAATGCCAGCAGGTTTTACGCCTCAGTCATTAATATCCGTCTGCAAAACATTAGCTCGCGTCCGCAACACACTTTAATACCCATTCAGCTAAATTAAACCTAATTGTCTTGTAGTGAGAGTGTGTATTGTCTTGTCGTTTTACTTTATTGTGTAAAGGGAAATAGAACAAAATCTTAAATGTCTTCTCTTTACTAGCCGACTTATGTAAAGTAAGTACACAGTATGAGTGCACATCTGTTTACCCATTCCGAATCCGACCATTTTACTTCTTCATCATCTACAACCGGAAGACGTCCACTGCTGGACAAAGGCCTCCCTCTTAAGGAGGGGGTTTGCCATAATCCCCACGCTTGGCAGGCGGCTTGGGGATCGCAGTTAGGTCCCCGATATATTTATGGAATGCTGCAGCCCATTCCTCGGTGTCTGGTCGCAGTTTTAGGACGTACACGCGTCCTTACTTCTTACTAATATTATTATAAATGAAAGAAAGAAATACATTTATTGGGCACATTGCATGCACAAAGATGTAGACAAAAATGAAAAAATAATATATTGGTAAGTAAAAACAAATTAAAACAAAAAAATAAACATCACCAATTTAGCAAAAATAGATGCATGCATGCCGAACGGGCCTCCACCTCAGCATTATATTGAGCGTGGTAACACTCAACGCTGGTTTTCAGGTGGCACCCTGCAGTGACTCACGGAGGGTAGGTCGAAAAGGGAAATAATAAAGAAAATAAACTTAGATAGAAAAATAAAATTAATAATGCATATGTGTGTTTGTATGCGACTAAGTCACGTCAAAATGGCTGAAGGGACCAGGATGAAATTTATGGCCTGGAATGACACATAGGTGACATTTCTAACAGGAATGCGGGTGTAGTTTGCAGAAGTTATTTGTGAAATCAATACATTTGATAAAATTGTAAAAGGTTGGTGTCTGTACATGCAAGATAAATAAGAAATACTTTATTAAGGGAACTTTATATACGCAATTTTTTTATATTATTTATCATCAAATGACTGCTCCCGCCTGGGTGAGGCGGGAGGGAATGTCAGACTCTTACTGATTAACTCGTCGAGTACCGTATTTATAGACACAATTAAAGAACAATAGGTTGCGGTCACCGGTGACCGCTTGGTGTTTGACAGTTTAAAACCCACCCCGTTCCTTCTACTGCACGTCGAGCCGGAGCCCCGGTAACCCGTTAGGTTCTCCGCGACTTATATACGTGTTCTATGAACCCGAAACAATGATGTTTATTAGATTTTTTGTCGGTTTGTCATTTTGTCTGTCTGTCTGTCTCTCTCCTTCACGTCTATTGAGCCGATTTGGATGACATTTGGTACTTGAAACTTAAGAAAGTACATAGTACATAGGATACAAGTTGAAAGTTTTTATCCCGGGAATCCCACGAGAGCGAGAACTTCCCGAAAATCCCATGAGATCGGGAGCTATGTGGGTAAAACCAAAAATCTGCCAGACGTCACTATACCACGCGGACGAAGTGAAATGTCGAAAATAAATGTTAAAAAATACTAGTACGTATTTAAAGTACGATCGGAAAAACTGTCCAACCACAAAAATACATATCAGTATTTCTTTGATAAACAGTCGGTGATATCCGTTTGACATGAATCCAATACATTTTTGTTCTATTTGATCGTTTTATCTTTTTTATAGCGTCGGTTAATGTCAATAGATTCATTATCTACCTAGGCATATGATTACAATATTAGAATTGTTTTTATGTGACCGCTATGGACCTAATAACTGTACTTTTGTTTGTGGAATATCAATGATGACATTGTGATATTAACTCGTACACAATCATCTGATATAAGTGCCCAAAATTTGTTCATACAAAAATAGTTTCTAAACTTCAAAAATAAGGTATATAATGGAGTCAGTGGAGAGCGGTCACCGGTTGGGGATTGATAAGTTAATATGATAATCTTTGAGTGGATTTTATTTGTAATATTTTTATTATTTCCTGTGATTGAAGTAAATTAAGGCTTAAATATCAATTTGATATAACGCCTTTGTTTTTTTCCGAAATTGTAGAGAGTCATTTAGTATACAGTAATGATATTAATTCGATTAAAATTATTTTATGGTTGTTATTGTTTTGCTTTTCTATATTTGATGGGCCGACGTTTGGCCATTTTCTTGCTGGTGGTAAGCGATGTTGTGGTCTACGATGGAGCACGTCATTCCATAAGCAAACTATTCATTCGGGCCTTGAAGACACCCAAGTTATACTCCCTTCAGGAAATAGGACAGACTCTGACAAAGAATTCCGCTCCTTAGCAGTACGCACAAGGAAGCTTGATGCGAAGCGCTTCGTGCATGTAGGTGGGACATTTACTATGAATCGGTGACGCTTCGTCTTGTCGATTGTCTAGTGGTACGATGATGGAAAGGCCTAGGGAAAGTCTATTTAAAACATCTACAAATACCTATAAATAACTCCTAAATTCGAACAATGCAACTAGTAGTATACTAGGTATGTACAATGTACAGCAGTAAAGTTATACCGTGACGTCATTGCCCAAAGTTCAGTGGCAAACATAGTCGAGTCAATGAGCATCGCAGACACGATGGCATCCGTTTGATGTTGTATTCTCACTGGCATTTCTGAAATACCGTTTTGTGACGTCATTCGAGGTGGGTTTAATACTCCTGTTATTGTTGAAGTGACAGAGATATAGCCTTTGATTGGTACACCCACTTTAAGCCTTTGACAGTGGACAAAACTGTTGTAAGTAAATAGTAAATCTTCCGTTTATAGGTACTGGCCATTGTAGACCTACGCGGTGACGGTGAAAGTTTTGAAATGGTGGATTCCAAACATGCTAAACTAGCTTCTGCCCGCGACTTCTACTCGTAATCCCATTTTTTCCCGTCCCCATTCGTGATTTTCGGTAAAAATTAAAAAAAAAATTGGGTTAAAAAGTATCCTATGTCGGTCTCCTGGCTCTAAGCTACCTCCCTACTAATTTTCAGCCAAATCTATTCTGCCGTTCTTGAGTTATAAGTGGTGTAACTAACACGACTTTCTTTTATATATATAGATGTTAGGCGTTATATTGAGCATGCTCGAAAAGGTTCAAAAATCGAACGTCGCCCGTCATTTCGCAAGAATACCCGAAGCATTCTAATTTTGAACATTCCGACACACGTACTACTAAGTGCCACCTACTCATCATGTTTGAAATTAGCATGTGTTTTATTTTACTTTATTTTTATTTTATTTATTTGGGAAAACAAACAGCGACACATTACATGATACATTATGACGACACAATACATAGGTAGTTCGAACAAATGTGTAACCAACGGCGTTTTCCACAGAATATAAATGAAATCATAAACACCATCACACAAACTATAAAAAAGAAAACATAAATAACATTACGCCTTTTGATCCTTAAGGGGAAAGGCAAAAGTAGGATAATTATATATTATTTTTCTGTGGTTATCTATGGTTCAAAAGAAAAAAAAACAAATTGAGATTTTAACAAATTAAAATAATGTGAAATCACCAGCAGATAATCAAATAAATTTAGCTTTATACAAACAAAGGTAAAACGAAAATAATCGAAATTTTAATAATCAGTAATTGGATCGACTCGTATTAGAGTTACATAAATTTTCTATAGAAGGAAACACACAACTACAAAATCTCGATACCAAAAGTACAAAAAACCTTTACACAAAAACTCCAAACTTCATTCACCTGTCAAAAGTCACATGTCAACAGCACAAAAGGCATATTTGACATCAAAGCCTGTTAGTTTTGCTAGCAGTTTTTTATCCCGTTTAGTTCGGAACAGGTGACGGGTCGCTTGGACCTCACGTCAGAGGTCGAGGAAAGGAAAATATTGTACTACGCAATGGGTTAGGTATCTTTTGTAGGTAAACGTTTTGCAAATATTTCTTTTCTTTTTTGGGTAACGGGTGTGTTAGCTAATATGGAAGATGGTAGATTTTCTTTTGTTTGTTGGTGATATTTTTTTATTTTATCCTATTAACACGTTTGTTTGTTTGTTACTCCTTCGCGTCAAAACGGCTGAAGGAATATTGATGAAATTGTGGACTTAACCCTTTGAGTAGTCGCGGAGAACCTAACGGGTAACCGGGGCTCCGGCTCGACGTGCAGGAGAAGGAACGGGGTGGTTTTTAGTCAGTAAGAGTCTGACACTCCCTTCCGCCTCACCCAGGCGGGAGCAGTCATTCGATGATTTTCCCCCCTTAAAAAAAAACCCTTTGAGTACCGTCATTATAGACACAATTAAAGAACAATAGTTTGTGGTCACCGGTGTCCTCGCGGTGTTTGACAGTTTAATACCGCAGGCCTCGCAGTCAATCACCTTTGGGTGATGCAACGAAAAGTAAATTTGGAAAAGAGATAGGTGGGCTACTTTTCATCCCACGAGAATGCGAGTGAAACCGCTAGTTGAAGATAGTAGGATATAAAACAACTTATTATTATAAGTTTTCATTTACAATTTAAATACCGTCTCGTTAGTCGAGCAAGCGAGCCTGAAGAGAACCGAGAATTTTTTTGTGTATTTTCAGTTTATAGATACTGTAATGGAATTGTATTATTCGGTATAGTGCAATCATCAACAGCCTATAAATGCCCACTGCTGAGCAAAGCCTCTTCTCACACGGAGAAGGTTTGAGCATTAATCACCACGCTTGCTCAATGCGGGTTGGCGATTACAAACTTATAATTAGAAATTATAAGCCCAGGTTTCCTCACGATGTTTTCCTTCACCGTTTGTCAGTGGTGTCTGAATAATCTTAGAAAGTATGTACATATAACTCGAAAAAAGTCACATTGGTACTTGCCGTTGGTAGGTTTCGAACCCGCACCCTCATGCATGAGAAGCGGGCGTTTTAAACCTCCGGGCCACCACGACATTAGTGCAATATGTAAACGTATAATAGGATTACGTTTTATAAAAAGTGAGTGTTACATGTATAAGTTTACCTCAAATTCGTGGGATTTAAAATGATTGTTTTATTTAAAGCATATACACATTCAGACATCGAACAAAACCCAAAACTACATAACATTTGACAGCTACCTATTCCAAAAGCAACCAATGAAAATAAAACAAAATAGTCACATAAAATCGCAACAGCTCCCACTAGACTGTTACAAGCTCACACGCAGTCAAACGTGATCCAATTATACGGACAACTGATACAGCCTGACGTCACTCGTTTTGATTCAGTATTATGACATGTCATTGTGTAGCACGCTTTTTTTAGTTGTTAGTTATTGTGAATTCACTCGTGAATCCGTGTGATGTCTATAAATACATTCATGACAACACGGTTGGTGCGGTGGCTGGGCAACTGATGATTCCTGCCCGGAGCAACTCTTTGTGTGATCCACAAATTGTTGTTCCGGGTCTGAGTGTTATGTGTATGTGAACTTGTATGTTTGTAAACGCACCCACGACACAGGAGAAAACAATAGTGTGGGCCAACGTTTAAAAAAAATACATATATAAAAATAGGTCATGTTAGTAAAACTATTTATAACTCAAGAACAGCTTAATTTATTTAGCTGAAAATTGATGGAGAGGTAGATTAGAACCAGATAGAACCAGAGATGTATATTTTTACATAGGATACTTTTGTCCAAGAATATTCCGAAAATCCTACCAAAAATTCCAGAACATATAACATCACAACTAGGTGTACAGTATACTCTTTCCCCTTTTTTTGAGGGGGAAAATCATCCAATGACTTGTTCCACCTTTGGTAAGACGAGAGGGAGTGTCAGACTCTTACTGACTAAAACCACCCCGTTCTTACACCTGCTCATGGAGCCGGAGCCTCGGTAACCCGTTAGGCCTTCGTATCGGGCAACAGCCCTATTGGGCCCCATCTGTGGTGTATACTTTTCCTCTGAAGGTCTATTGTAAGAGGCGACTGAGCAGCAACGTTGTTTGATAAACCCAAGGCGTATAAACTTGAACCCCTTTGATGGAGGTTATGGCAAACATCTCTCAAGTTGAGGGGGCTTATAGTCTACCAGTGGACTGGTTAAGGGTTGTTTATAGTATCTGCAATAGTATTTAAACTCCAAACACAAAACATTATTGAGTCGCGGAGAACCTAACGGGTTACCGGGGCTCCGGCTCGAAGAGTAGGAGCAGGAACGGGGTGGTTTTTAGTCAGTAAGAGTCTGACACTCCCTCCCGCCTCACCCAGGCGGGAGCAGTCATTGGATAAAAAATAAAAATAAAATAAAAAATATTTTTATTGACAAAAAGCTTCACATTACATATTTATATGGCTCTGGACCCCACACTTGGATTTTCTGTGTCGTGAGGCCCAGTCTCTTTCAATCACCAAAACATTATAATACAAATGAGAAACAAAATGAAAAGAAAATTAAGATGATTGTCCGTCCTTAAAAAAAAACACGTAATATTAATACTTAAAAGATCGAATCCTTTGCTAAGCTGTCGAATTTTCTTCCGCCCAACCAACATACAACTTAATTTATATAAATTACGAAGTGAAACATCAATTCAATACCTTAACAGGCTCGTAAATAAAATGGCCGCCCGATAAAGACGCGAAAAAAACAATAAAAAGTGACACGTAATGTTGGGTATATTTCTTTTTACGCTTCCCCTCACGTGACTGCCACAATTAGCCATAAATTACCCAGGATAAGGTACTTGGCCACAGAAATAGACGTAGGTCCTTGTAACTGTAGTTAGTTAAACACAGAGTTAATAGTCCAAATATTGTGGAGTAAGCTGTAATTTTGTTGTCAGGAAAAGTCATGTAACAACACAAATACCTCTATCTACCCTAGAAAGAATCTACCACGATAATTATTCACATAAAATTCAGTGGAAAATCACCAGATTGTCAGCAACTTCACATGAGTTGGAGTAACCCGACACATTCGTTCGTACAGGTTGTACCGCAATTATCATTTAATTGGGGCCCCGAGTCCGAGGGACCTCTAATGATGTAACCGTTAGTTGAGCATTTTCATTATTTAATGGTCTGATAGTATATGAGGTCTTTCTATCTAGAATTGTAATACATTGGTAGTGTAAGAGACTGTCGAATTCTGGAATTCGATTTCTGAATTAGTATAGTATTAGGCCTCGTTCTATTTAGCTTACCATCGCACTATTGAACGATTTTTTTATAAGGAGCGAAAGTCAGCGAATGACTTCTTCCGCCTGGGTGTGACGGGAGGGAGTGTCAGACTCTTACTGACTAAAAACCACCCCGTTCCTACTCCTGCCCTTCGAGCCAGAGCCCCGGCCCGGCCCCGGCTGTCACCAGTGATCCTTTATTATTATAATCAGCCACGATTTTCCGACTGCAGGGCAAAGGTGTGGTCATCACTAAATGAGAGTGGTTTAACATAATCTCGAAGTTTGGCAGGTGGGTTACAGAATTAAGAGTGTGAGAGATACCGTTAATTAAATACAATTAAACCATCAAACCTTCAAGAAAGAGCGTATTCCTTTTGTAAAAGGCCGGCAACCCATCTGTGACTCCTCTGGTCTCAGGTGATCCGTCTGTTCGTTTGCCTCCTATTCCATAAAAAATACTTCTGTCGACCCCCTTTATACATAAACGTAAACTTATATCATACAATAACAAATTGATGTAACTCAAACTGAAAGTGTTTCAGCAGGTATTATAATTATTATTTAATTACAAAGTTGCTTGGTATAATTTATGTTCATTAAATTTCAGCTATCAGTAACTTGATACAAGTCGTGTACTGAAAACCTGTTATTTTCATGCTGAAAAACCTTTTGTTCAGGGTATAATGTATGTTATTAAAAAAATGTTTGATATGTGACGTCATGTTTGATATTTTTTCAAGGGGCTGGACAAGATGTACTTTTATGTTATGTATTATTTGGCAAATGTCAAAGTAAAATGACTATAGACGTTTTTGTAAAAACGAGCTTTCTCGCGTGTTTTCAGAATAAAAAGCCTATGTTTAAAATCTATAAAATTATATCAGTGGCTTTATTAGTGTTATCTTTATTCTTTTCTTTCTTTTTTAAATAAAAATTGCCCCACACTAAGTTTTTCTCCTGTTACAACAATAAGTTTTACAAACATACAAGTTCACATACATATAATAACACCCAGACCCGGAAACAACAATTTGTGGATCACACAAAGCGAACCCGCGACACGCTGCGTGGCAGCCAGTGGTCCAGCCACCGCGCTAACAGTCGAAAAGTCAGTTTGTTTCGTTGTTTTTGCATGAAAAAATAACATAGAGTCTGTTATGGTTATGACACAATTGTGAAGTGCTAAAAATTTTCGCTTAAACAAATAAACTGTTCAAATGCTGGACTTTTTGCAAAGTCGGGTCGTAATAAATACACCAATCAATATAGACTACCTTTCACAATAACAAAACAATCACATATATTTTCTATGAACCACTTAGGAACGTCTTAAAACATTTTCTTCAAGTTAAGTTAAAAGTACTAAATAAATACATCAATATCATTGAACATCCAAAATAACGTAACCTCTCTGAAGTACTCTATAAATATAGCTATCTCTATCCTTCCTTTTGTACAAATGTATTTGCATCTCGCTCATTCGTTGTAAGAGCTAACTTCAGAGAGTTCAATTTATGTTGGTCGTGTGATAAAAATGTATGTTTTGTAGCAAAAGTTCTGTGAACGCCTAAGAGACATGAAACTCTTGGGAAATAAGGATGGAATCTAAGATATTTTTATTTTAAAGCTCTTACCTGTTTTATTTGCTGATTGTAGATAATGTAGGTAGTATAACAAGGAGACTTGCAATAAAAAATTCAAGTAAGATGATTTAAAATGCATTGTCTCCGTATACAGCCTTATTCAAGTATTTTCGGTTTGAGCTTGACGTCACACGGCAATCTAACCATTTATTACATGGGACTCATAACATTAATTTTGAAAAGTGGGTGTTACATAATTACATTAGAATAGATAGGGTGTAGACAGAATGTTCTTAAAAGGCTGACAAAAAGAAATTGCTTATACAATAAAAATTTTTGGTCTGAGACCTGCTGCGTCTTTTTGTCATCGACCCTCACGATAGCATATCCATCCCAATCATAATTTGCCATGCACAGCAAAATTGTGGAATGATCTGTCGTCGGCGGTATTTCCGAACAGATACGACTTTCAAACCTTTAAGAAAAGAGCGTATTCCTTTTTAAAAGGCTGACAACGCATCTCTTACTCCTATGGTGTTGCGCATGATAATGAGCGGCGCTGATCGCTTAACATCAGGTGATCCGTCTGCTCGTTTGCCTCCTATTCCATAAAAAAATATTCTTTCCTTACTTTTATGAAAATAAAACCTGTTGGCGTTTTTCGGGAGTGTTCTATTTGCACCTAGTACGGATATCGGCCTACACATCTGCCCACCTCTATGAGGGTAAAATCCGGGGCAGTTAAGTTTTATATTAAGCAGACAGTTTTTTTACGAACGCGTCCTACATAATTTTTTTCTATGCTAGATTGAATTTAGCGTCAAAGTAAATGCTACTCTTCATTATAACAATACAAAATCCGTTCCAATTTCTGGTCCGCCATTGACAAGTTAATGGAAATTCATACATTCCTTATATTGATAAATCATCATGATCCATGACAGGCCACTATGAAAACACATTCCGCGAACTAAAGTTCCCTATAGCCAAAATGATTGATCGTTCACTCGTAAACTATGGGAGTGACGAGTAAAAAATACCTCCAAAAAGACAGCTATTTCCTGACCCGTGAAGTAATTGTTTGTGTAACAATTTAGAGGTCAACTTATATTGGTTTTGCTTTGACCTTGAAGAAAATAAGAAATTGCTACACTGTATAAATAGGGAAAATCTCTGAGGTCACGGCTTGAAGGTTATTGACACTTGGGGAGATCTATTATTAATTTAATAAAACAATTTTCGCTTCCACAATTTTCTTTTCAAATCTTTGACAATGAATAAAGGAAAATTATTTGTTTTGTGAAATGGGCAAAAGCGAAGTAACAGTAAGACTTACTTGCTTGGCTATTATTTTAGTTTTACATGTAACGTTAAGAATGGTTGTGGCATTACGCCGACCCATGTGTAATATTGCTGCAAAAAGTCAAATCCTTACTAATATTATAAATTGGAAAGTGAGTTTGTTTGTTTGTTCCGCTTTCACGCCGTAACTACTAAACCGATTGCTTTGAATTTTTGCAGACGTAAAGTTAGAAGTCTGGATTAAATAATAAGGTACTTTTATCCCGGATTTTTTTTTTATATTCCCGAGGGAAAACAAAAGTATTGGTATAGATGGCGCTGTGTGTATCGGTATATGTAACGCGCGATTTTCACTTCAGAAATCCAGGTTTCAAGAAATTCAGCTTCAGAGTTAGTGGTTAGTGCAACTAGACAGAATTGGGAGACAAGCTTTTCAAAATCGAAAACGACTACAATAGAAGATTTTTTTCAGTTACACAAATAACGCTGTATTGATTTTGTTACTCTTGAATTTCTATCTGGAATGATTGAAAAACTTCACAACATGCATTGTATTTGCTAATTGGATGGTGCTGACAGTGAACTAAACTCATCAAAATTACGTCTACAATTGGTAGTTCAGGGTATAATCTAATTAATCCGTCAGTTAGATGAGTTAGAAAAAATATTAGACATGTATTTTTTTATTTTCTGGTATAAAGCTACAATACTTTATTATAATTAAATTGCATTAAGTTTAAAAGTGTGAGGTCGTTACGTCACAAAGTGGTACAAAATGTAGCACGCTGTGATGTCACATAATATTTCAAATTAATATATCGTTGAAAGTATTTAATTTTGTTAGATAAGAAAAAATACGTATCTAATGTTTTAAATTATGGACATCAAAAAAAATTTAGGAAACTACCTCATTCTGTGAATGGATAAGCCGAGATATGTGCACTTCAAAAATATGTATTTTTATCTAATTACCTATATTGCAGGTTTTTCTAGGCTTCATATAAGACTATGCTGTCAATTGCATGCCCATAGTTATAGTTATGGGTTCAATTAATTCAATAGCACCTATAGAATTAAGGTAAACTAAAAACCAACCCTATTACACCTACATTCAGAACACAAAATACCCAAGCAACTTTACCCAACAATTAAAAAACCTTCAAAGCAGTAATTTGAAGCTTCCATCATCCGAAAAGACTTTAAAAATGGCGTCCATAGATGTATTTAATGAGACAGTTTTGTATTTCGAACGATAATTAAAGAGACAGGAACAGAAAAGGTCTATTGAAGACCTTTCATTGGAAAATTCTTTTGTTCAGGCAGCTGTGACGCCACAGACACGCTTGGCCCTGCACTATTATCAACTCACATCAGGTTTGCGAAAACCGATTGTATCTATTATAGGATAAAGTTTTAATTTGTTTGTGAAGTTGTTGATTCAGTTTTGAAACAAAAGAGGCTTTAATTATTTTAACGCTTGTAAGATAACATCTCGCCTTCCGTTCCTAGAAGAGTTATGATGAAAAATGTCTATTTCTTATTTACAAATAGTTTACAAATAGTTTGATTTGTTTTGGGTATTAACACTATATCAACAGTATTTTTTTTTAAGGGGGGAAAATCATCGAATGACTGCTTCCGCCTGGGTCAGGCAGGAGGGAGTGTCAGACTCTTACTGACTAAAAACCACCCCGTTCCTTCTCCAGCACGTCGAGCCGGAGCCCCGGTAACCCGTTAGGTTCTTCGCGACATATCAACAGTATGCAGTCCAATCGAACCTTTAGGTCATTTTTTTAATGGGACAAGCCCGCCACAACCTCCCAAATCCGTTGCAACTTCTGTAAGCCAGGATCTACAGTAGATACAACCATAAAAACACCGGAACACTGAAGTCCGGCGCGTGTTAGGGACATAAGTAACTGCCTTGGTTCCCACAACGAAGTAAATCGGAAGATATTATAAGACGAGAAGAAACGTTTAGGTCTTAGTAATTTTGACTGCACGGTGGGCACAGTGGTTTGATAACCGGCTGCTGCCTGCTGGAGTCAGGAAGTTCGGTGGTGTTTCATCCCCATGCTTCGGAAAGCACGCAAACTCGTTGGTCTTGCACCTGATCCGAGGAGACGACTCAGCAGTTTGTATATTACAATACTTCGTAGGACAGTTTTTGCATTAATTTAGGTGTAATGTCCTGATTCAGCAGATCTGGGCCACGTAACACGGTGTTGATCACGGTGTAGGTACATGTGTCGGTACCGATACGTAACAGGTTTAACCCTTTGAGTACCGTCATTATAGACACAATTAAAGAACAATCTATCAATCAATCTATCATCAGTGTTTGACAGTTTAATCTAAAATACTATATAAATAATGATTTTTTTATAACGCTACTATGCTATTCACAAGTCAAACTTATATAAAATATTAACAAAACTATGTAAATATTCTCCAATATTCGAATCTTTTACATTACATCACGCCTTTTATGCGATTTCATCAAGCCGAAGGGGTAGGTAGAGGCAGAAATGCAGAAAGGCACTTAATGGCACTGTACAATGTAACACTGACTTTTCTGGGCACAATTACAGACTCCGTACTACTAATTAAATTTTTGTTTAAAACCCTGTATTATTTTACCCGACCCGGGAATCGAACCTGAGACCCCTTGAGCAGCAGTCGTACTTGCGACCACTCAGCCAACAAAGCAGTCAAATCCTTTAATATCGCCTTTTTTCAGATTTTCTAAAGGAAATCATTATTAACGTGTACGAATGTTATGTTAGAAGGTAGTACTGCAAAGAGGAACGCGTTAGTGCAATCACTTGTTAAAGTAGTGCACCAACTCGACTTCAAATAATGTATTGGAAATCGTTTTACTGTACTTACTTCTGGCATATTAGCTTAGAAAACTGAAGTCTACTTGAGGTGTTTTTTTTTAAGGTGGGAAAATCATCGAATGGCTGCTCCTGCCTGGGTGAGGCGGGAGGGAGTGTCAGCCTCTTACTGACTAAAAACTACCCCGTTCCTTCCCCTGCACGTCGAGCCGGAGCCCCGGTTACCCGTTAGGTTCTCCGCGACCTACTTGAGGTTTAGGAACTTTTTAGAGAAACTCCGATCGACAGTCAGAACAAACACAGATCAAAGGTTATGGTGAACTGTGCATTCATCTAACATCTTGCAATGCATCTAAATGTACTGTGTTCAGCAATAAAGATATTTGAATTTCAATTTGAAAACGTCGTAAGTGGGGATGGATAGGCCATACGCTCCGAAGGGGTCCTGACCATATTTCCAAGCAAGCGCTGGATTGGAATCCCCAGGGAAAAAGGAAGCGTGGTCGCCCTCGGCGAACATGGCGTCATACTGTGATAGCAGAAGCGGCGGGCATCGGAATGACGTGGAGCGAGGTGAAGCGAGAAGCTCAAGACAGATCGAGATGGAGAACCTCTGTGGACGCCTTCTGCTCCAACTAGGGGACATAGGTCTATAACTAAGTCAAGAAGCGTAAGTGGAAACGTACATACAAACGATCCAATTGCTAAGATCCTATATCAAATAAGGTATGTTCGCCAAAGATGGCCCGCTTTCTGAGACGGGCCACTTAAAAAACATGCAATTATGATTACTTTATTCGATATCTTGATTGTCAAATAAATACATTACAACCTCCTATATGTTTCTTCTCTACTTTATTTATCTACAAGATTATACAAGGTTTGAAATAAAGTGGGCCTTATTAGGCGACTGTACCTTATAGTATCATCTCCTAGCTACAAATAAGAACCATTGAAATCAATAAGCTCCATAATAGTATTCCTGGCCGAAAATCGAAGTTGACTTCTAACTTTATAGATGTGTACAAATGCGATCATTTTTGTTTGCTGCTCTTTTACTTAGTACTAAATTTAGATATATTTTTTTGACTATTGGCTTTCAAACGCCTCCGTAATAACTATGATCATCATTAGAGCTATTTTTTACTCCCCATACCTACATACATGAATACATCCCAATATAAAACAGAAATATCAAGGGCTAGTTACTCAGCCCACGAACACCCACGCTTACCTTCGCACAATAACCACACCATGACGTCACCACAGCACAGAGGACGATAAATAAGCCATAATTTTCTATGAATGGTCTCAATTACGACCGTTCCAACTGAGCTGTAATATCATCAAAATAACATAAAATTTTATCGACATCTGCGGTAGTTGCGACCACAGTGCAGTCTTAATACAGATCGTCAATTGTTTGATGTTCGTCTGCAGTTTAGTACGTGTTGATTGCCTTGGAGTTTGGAAGTATTGTTGTGTGGGTGTGGCGGGAGTGGCTCTAAGCTACATTCTCAAAGGTGTTAGAAATCGCTATTGAGGCAGACGACGCCATATTTTTAAGCTAGAAGTTTTGAAATGCTTAAGTAAGACGAGAAAAGGCGAGGAAGGGGGTGTAAGAAAATATTTTCTATGAAATAACAGTACTTATTATTAGTTTTTTGGTACAAAAATAACAGTTAATTTAGGAACCAATGCCTACGAGTATTTAACTCTTTGAGGACTGTCATTATAGACACAATTAAAGAACAATAGGTTGGTCACCGGTGTCCTCGCGGTGTTTAACAGTTTAAAGTCATAAAAAAGGTCATGGAATACTGCTGAATCTAAAAGTTACTAGATCTAGAAGTTACAGTTACGGACCCAAATCCCACCCCCCCTCTCCAAGCCTTGAATCCTCAACAATCCTCAAATTATTAATTCAAAAAAGGCCGGTAATGCGCTTGTTACGCCTCTGGTGTTCCAGGTGTCCATGGGCGACGCCGATTGCTTACCATCAGGTGATCCGTCTGCTCGTTTACCGGCTTATCTTATTAAAAAAAAGTTATTGGAAGAGGTTTATGTTTCGCAGCGTCTTGGGGCGGATTTGACGATGAAATAAAAAATCAAACGTTCAATTTATCATTTAATTTATTTTGCAACTATGATAATCACATAAATAGTTTTTTAAAAATCACCAAAAACATCGAACAAACGTATTTATGTAGGTATAAAGTGATCTACGTTATCTACACGGATTTTTTTATTTTTATGTTAAACATAAATAGTAGGTTACTATGTATTGTATAGAATTAGAAGAGTTATATTTCAGACTTCAAGAATATATTCATTCATCATAAAATATGTGGGTGGTTTATGATCCCAGTGCTTAGGAGGTTGTAGTTAGATGGGTAGACGTAGAACAAGTCAGCAACTTACGGCCGATTTGTCAATCATCAGTTAATTCTTAACTGTAGAATAAAATTAACATTTTGACAATGTTTAGTATGGATATTGTTAAATATTTATAGCTTTTTTTCTTCTTTGAGAACCGAGTGTATTCAAAGATATTTCTCAGTTAAAATTTAACTGGCGTTGGAAATGTATATTTTATTCTACAGTTAAAAATTAACTGATCATTGAAAAACCGTCCTTAGTAAAATGATAAATAGATAGAAATAATTGGTGAGTACGACCAAGTACATCAAGCTCACCCTTTCTATGAAATCTCTTTAAGATGTCTTATGTTTTGCAATAACTTTAAGAATACGTTAGTAGAAATTTGAAAGTTACGTAATTTGATGAGCTTGCATTCGTACAATAAAAAAAACTGGAAACAGTTCAAACATTCTGACACATGTATTCTGTGTATATACACAACACATGTTTTAATTACAAACTACAACTAGATTAAGAATACTGTTCAAATTAGTTCCATGTTAAAAAAATACCTGAAATTAAATTGACACACTGACTCATCTGTGCACTGTGGTTAAAAAGCCGAGGGCAGGTGCGACGTACCCATTAGGGAAGTAACAAGTTAAAAGTATACGATACACAAGTATACGTTTCTAGAACATTCTACAGCACTAATATCATAAACCAACCAATAGAAAAACACAGAAGAAAGTCTAAGTAAAAAATTAATTTTAACACCGTATTACATTTGTGAATTTGTGCATTTTGATGGTTTTTTCAAACCCCTCCCATATGCTTTTGACCTTTTTGAATGATTTTTTTACACACACAAAAGTATTGTCAATACAATGCCACAGGTGGTAAGATTTGTCGATGTTAATTTGTTTTATGCAAAACAAACAATTGCTGGTCATTTATTTTTGAGACCTCCACTCCTACATTTAGTTTTGAGAAATTTGAACCTTTACTTCCTTGTGTTACAGGTCAGTTTTCTTTATAACTTCATAATCATAAGTTATATTAACCCGTCGTGTGTCTAAACGTGGATCCATACGAGACACAATGTATTTTCTATTGCGTCTTAAGGTGTGTGGGTAAGGTTCTTCAAATGTGAACCTTATCCCATTAGTCATATAATAGATTTTTCTCGAAAAATGGATAAGTAAAGAGGGGTTTACTGTAAGTATCGGTATAAAATGCACAATCACATAGATATCACAACGAGAAACGTGTGTGCACTGGACACATCAAACTACTAGGTACTTTAAAGCTCGATCTCCCCTCCAAGGGAATGTTGAGGGCTGTGCGAATTTTTTGTAAGAAAAAAATATTAATAAACGTTTTTTTCTACACTGTGTTATTGTGCAGAACACTGTGTACTTTAAAAACGGATATATATGTCAAAATTTGATCTTTATTAGAAAAAAAACAACATTCTAACTATAAAAACATCGACTTCAAAAGTATCCAAACTGCAATCATATTATTATTGGTTTTTTTAAACATAACATAACATCACGCCTTTTTTCCCCGAAGGGGTAGGCAGAGGTGCACATTTCGGCACTTAATGCCACTGTACAATGTAACACCCACTTTTCACTATTTATGTTATGAGTCCCATGTAATAGGGGGTGAACCTATTGCCATATACCGGGCACATTTTTCCAGACTCCGTGCTACTACTGAGATTTTTAAAAACCCAGTAATACTTTGCCCGACCCGGGAATCGAACCCGAGACCTCTTGCCCGGCAGTCGCACTTGCGACCACTCGGCCAATGAGGCAGGCAGAGAGCATTGGTTTTTTTTTATATAAGAAAACTAGTTTTAACGAATCTTCTCCATAACTACAGCCCAAATCACATATTACACTCACATGTTCTTACAGTTCGATAAAAATAAAAAAAATAACAAGAAAATGGACTAAAGGAATACAAAATAAAGAGACGCGAAAGTTAATTAAAATCTCGTTCAAACAAGATCATACCTACATTACGTAGCTTTATATTACCATTCATTCATTCGTTCAAATTTAAAGACTTGAAAAAAGAAGATTGGAAGTTAATCACATTTGCTCATTCCTTGCTACACAGACACACACACACACATACAAGCAATCGCCTCGTTCGTCCTTTTCTTTTTTCTTGTGTATACTGAAGATTTATTTTTATGGGGAATTCAAACGGTCACATTCTATTAATTTAAAAATAATTATGTTTTGCAATTTTAACTGCGCCTCCTACAGTTTTATTGGTTCTTGGATATTAGGCAGCAAAACAATAAAATAACATTTGTACATTTCTCAGAAACCAAGATATTCGTTCAAAATATTACGAAAAGTATATACAAGTAAACAAAAACATGTACTAATTACATTCTCGTTCCTTCAAAACAGCCCACATACCAACTTATAGACATGTACACAAAATGAGGTATGTTTTACTAATTAAATACGAAATAATACCTAATTAGGAACGCACCACATACTTTAGAAAACTAGGTCAGGGAAGAAATTTGCGGAATGGCGGGAACCATGAAGTATAAGAGGTTAGGAGTACAATCTTATAGGAGAAAATACTGAAAAACAGGGTCGCCAAAGTGCATTACTTAGGTTAGTTGACTTTCGTGGCTACTAACCTAAGAGTTATGTACTGTTAACATCATTTTTAAATACTGTTATACGATTACTCTATGCCTAAATTGGCAACATGCACATAATGTATAATTTGTCTTTGGAAAAATGGAATTAAAAAATACAAAGCCGTCTTGCAACCACGGTGCCTCCTGTTTACTATCACATTTGAACGGTCTAGGTTTCAATGACCACTCCATATTTTTATACTCTATGACGAGAACAGAAACTCTCGGCGGCCATGTTTTAATCACGGCTCGAATTTCGCGGGAAAAATAAAAAAAAATATATTGAGCGCGGAAGAAAATGAAGATCTCTCGAAACTTACACCGAAAGTAATTAGAGGTAAAAAGGTAAGAAATACAATTTAAAAAATATTCCTTTGTTAGACGGATTCTTTTCTTAATTAGTGAGTAAATGGCCTCAAGCATTGCTGGGGGCTTGATACGAAATATGAGTTTGAAATAATAAGTATCGTTTACAGTCATTTTGTGGTAAACAGTTGCCTAAAGGTCAATCTTTTTTATAATAATTATTGGCTTTTGGTCGCTAACTTGCCTGGTTATTAAATAATGTGGCCAATGATGCAGCGCTGACTAATATGCAACCTTTTTTTGATCGGGACTTTTGTCAAATTGCCTCACTGAATTTTAAACATTGCCGTTTTGTATTTAAAATCGTAAATCAGTTAAAGAAATTTCACAGATCAGTCTGTTAATTTAATAAATTAGTATATTTTTTTCTCAAAAATTCGCACATACCTCAATACCATTTGTTTCCTATCTAAATACTTAGAAACTCTCTCTTGGAAAAAACGTGTCAGAAACCAAAAAATGACAGTTCGAAACATTTTACGTTCTAAGTACTTACAAATAGGCACAGATAAAGAATAAAGATGAACCATAGACTAGAAGTTAAGGACATTTTTTTATTCCATTTACAAAAAGTATTTTTTAGACATTTATTTTTTTATTTTGTGCCAATGTAAAGTAAACTCGCTTTTTATACCTACAATAAAAAAACTGTTATATCACAAGAATAACATAAAAAATGGGTAAACAATATTTATATAAATAAAAACCACGTGAAAAGCCATTTTGTTTACAAAATAAAAAGGTACAATTTTATACAATTTTAGTGGGGAATACGGAAAAGGCTATTTTCATCTCCCCATCGTTCAGATGTTGTGACGTCATTTACAACCGGTAATAACTAGTACGTCACTTCAAATAAGGTGTACAAGGGGCGAACAGAATGAAAAAAATTCTTCATAATAAACGTATATAGACAAACTTTAATCTTAACAACGCGTTTTGTTAATTAAAAAGTAAAATTTTCATTAAACACTGAATGTTAACTATCAATATTTTATCAACAGTAATAATAATTGTCGACAGTCTTACTGTCGACAAAAAAACATACACGATTGTAAAACTACTGGATAAATGAAAACTCTGAACATTTTCATAAAAGAGCTTAATGAAGCTTGAAATGCCGGCAAACTGGCAAACAAGGCTACTGAACGCAATTTGTTGATATTGACTCGACGGCCAGTACATTCACCCTACCGTCAGATGTATTGATCATTGCATCACTGTGAGGTAAATGTCACTGTTCGGGTAATTGCGAACATTACAAAATCATGCGTGAATTATTTACCATTAATTAATTAAGTAATTTTTTACCATTTATGTAATTAATCATTGTAATAGGGGACGAAAATTTTGCTTTGTGCTATGTAAGTACAGTTTCAAATTTCGTATTATTACTGATCATTTTTGAAAACCGAAAATACTAATAATAACCTACTATCGACTGATTAACAATCAACACTCGAAATACCTTTCTACATAAAAAAAAGATGTAAAGACAATAAATTTTACATTGGCACAAACGAAAAAAAGTGACTCAAACAACAAATCTACTCATTTCAAAAGTCGTAGAAAGTTTCGTATAGAAAAATATAATTAGTATTCTAATAGTAACATGTAGCTTTACATTAACTTACGCTATGTATAGACAAGCGCATGAATTTTATATTTTTATTATGAATATTATTAATACTGATTTTGACACAGTATAAAAAAGTCGCAGAAGGTTCAACCCGCTGATGGACAAAAATGTTGGTACATATTGTATACTAAAATAACTCGAATTTTAGATAAAATCGTTTTTTTACGCCAAGTTGCTTATAACACGGTTTTTATATGATTGGAAATCATGAAGAAATACACAAAAATAACAAAGTTATGAATTTTATTTATAAAAAAAGATGTTACCTAAAATTCGAGCTGGCGTAGTATAAATTTCTCGTATCGAAATATAACATAATGCAGGTTACACACCTTACAAAACAACTGTGCAATTTAACTGTACAGACGAACTATACAGTTAAATCTTATGGTGTATAGGCTGTATGGACCTACGATTACGGTGTGTCCTACATTAGTCAAACATACATTACGATACATTGCGCTGCTAAATTGGTTTATTACGGTCTAAAACACAAATCTGACTTACCATTCGTTTTTATCAGTAAATCCTATTTCGTGATCATTCCCGAAATCGGAAATTTCGTGAATGTTCACGAAACATTTACAACTTGACAATTTTATTTAAAAACATGTAATTGCATCTGTCCAGTAGCTACTACATTCAACTAAAAATGAACTGTCATTGGGAACTTCTTAGTCCACAATAGTTTTTTACATATAAACCCAAATACAAGTACACCAGCTTGTTAATAATATATTTTCTTCGGTAATTATTTAAGTAGTTGTTCTTCTGCATTTCTTTTTTATACTGTATACTACGCGTGCAATCAGGTAAAACTTTACATAGAAAATACGACGACGCCGTCTTGGATTGCACATTGGGTATCTTAATATTAAAACTCCTTCTTTAACATTATTTATACAAATACTTGCTTAAGTATAAACAATATTAAATTGTATGGAGTTAGGAGCAGCCATGCTAATGATAAACACATATTTAGGACCGATTTTTCAGTTATAAGTTTTTTTTCTTCTTTGGCAACCGAGTCTTCAATACGATGTTATCGACTATACTGCCAGTGTCGGGTGGTCAGTTTTTTTTTTTTCTTCTTTGGCAACTGAGTCTCCAAAACGGAGTTGTCGACTATACTGCCAGTGTCGAGGGTGGTCAGTTATAAGTTAATTTTTAATTGTAGAATAAAATTGACATTTGACAGTTTTTAGTATGGAAGAATTGTCAAATGTTCAATGTTATTCCTCTGTTAACAGTAATTATTTGGCGTTGAAAAAATCGGTCCTTAATTTAGAGAAAACGTACAAATGAAATTCGTCAATTCGTCAAATAATGGATAAATATGCATATGTCTGGGTGTACAACTTAAAAATAAATACTTCACTCCTAATTTTAAAATACTTTCACTCACTATAATTATGATTACTATTAAGTATGACAGAACACCATACAACAACAACAACACTAAAAATAATTTCATTACTGTCTCAGAATACCTAAACATATTAACTAAAAATCGCGGGTTACTCACGTGAATATACTAAGTAAAGTTCTACTAGTTCCGAACTACAGAGGGGCTCTTTATGAGCAGCATGCGCGGTCGCGGCGATATCGTGTAGCGTACTCTTATCAGTATGAAGAAGAAGGAAAGAGAACAAAGAAAGGAAGAACCCCCCTTTGGCTCGAAACTAGTAGAGCTTTTCTCAATTTCACGTGAGTAACCCGCAGTTTTTAGTTAATTTACGTAGACTCACGATAGTTATTATAACCTAAACAAACATAGAGTATCTATAATTTCTTACACTGGATAGGTCAAGTTAAAAAAATACATCAATTCACAAAACCATGGCCGCTCCCCTACAATACATAAACAACTCATGTTTCAAGTAAAACTTTCTTCATAATAGGGTAGTTTCCTAATTTTTTTTTATGGTACATTAATTTAAAACTTTAGACACGTATTTTTTCCTTTCACACAAAATTAAATATTTTCGACGATATATTAATTTCAAATATCGTGTGACGTCACAGCGTGCCACATTTTAAAGCACGTTATGACGTAATGACATCCCACTCCTAAACTTAGCGCCATTTTATCTAAATATTGCAACTTATTACGAGAAAATAAAAAAATACGTGTCTAATATTGTTTCATTATCTAACTGACGGACTAATTAGATTTTTAATTTTGATTCCCTAGAAACTACCCAATTAGCCAGAATTTGATGGCATATTGATTACAAATGGTTACTGTCCATATAGGTGACTTAAAGATGGCTACTAAGTGTAGTCTTGCTATTTCAAGGCGAGGCAAGGTGGAGTCGTGGAACGTCTGATCAAACATGGCTGTTGATGGAATTTTCTAGAATAACAACTTGTTTCTTAGAAAAGGTAAAGTAAAGACTATGAATAAGGTAATTTGAAAGGAACTGAAATCTGGAGATAAAGAAATATTAGTGATTTTCAACTGAAATATGGTAATAGGCTCACACCATAATACATGGTACTCATAACATAAATAGTGAAAAGTTGGTGTTACATTGTACAGTGGCATTAAGTGTCGTAATGTGCACCTTTGCCTACTCCTTTGGGGATAAAAGGCGTGATGTTATGTTATGTATCAAAGGACTTCAAAAAAAGAAAATTTAATTTTAAGTCTGACCTGTATGTATGTTTGTGCGCAATTATCTCGCAATTAGCGGAACCAATTTTGATTTGGTTTTTACAATAGTGTTTGTATCACTTAGGAGAAGGTTTTAGTACATAATATATCAATTAACTACATATATATAGAGGTATATATCAATTAGGCTCACCCCCTATTACATGAGACTAATAACATTCACTGGCGGCGCCACCGTCGCGTTCATATCTGCTCCGTGTTTATAAATATATTAAAAATAGTTAGTGATCTAATTTCGTAAATATTACTAGCTTAAAGTTTTAACTAATAGCAAACAAAGTGATGTGATTGTGGACACTGAACAAGTTATCGTAATAGAGGAGATATTACAGATTATATGTGAACCAAATCTGATCAACACTCAAACCAACAATATCCCAGCCAAAATTTTGAATAACCGTTTGTATGATTCCAAATACCGAACACTGTGCTAACTATACATGTAGTTCTTGTGTGAGAGAGGTAACAATTGTGCAATAATAGTGTAAATGGTGAATAAAAAAGTTATCTAATAAATATTAAAAAAGTGACGGTTGATTTCGTAATTTCGAATTACCTCAAACAACATAATGTTTTTAAGAATACTGTCTCAATTTCAAGAAGCACTACTATTTCGCTCTAAAGATTAATGTTGATGTGGCCCGTTTACATGCGGCGCGACTGTTGAGTAAAGACACCCGAGTTCGCGCCTGGGTGGTCAACGCCGTCTCTTTTTGTGAATGTTTCTAAATATTGAAATCGTATTTGGAGTAATAACGAACTTTAAAATAAATGAAAGTTGTAAGCAGCACAGAATAACATTTGGACAGAATCTATCTATAATTGCATCGGTTCGAGAGTCCCGCACTAGAGGGCAGCACATGTACTCGGTCACAGAGCAAAAACTTCATTCCTTTTCGAAACTAAATATTAGCTATTATTATCAAACCAATTGAAATTTGATTCGTCACTATGGCAACATTGAACTGTGCAGGCTGCAGGAACATTTTTAAAACAGCTAAGGGACTGCAATGTTCTAGTTGTCATGAATGGTATGACTTGCTATGTGCGAATGTTGTGGAAAAAAAGTTTAAGCTTATGAGTAAAGAAAAAAAATTAACCTGGCAATGCCTGACCTGCTTGAGTAAGCTCCCAAAGGCAGACAATACCAACACGCCTGCTCGTTCCGGCCGATCGGATAGTCCCATAGCTACTAGTCGCAGTCCCTCTCCAGTAACCCAGACCACTTTGCGCAACAAACCCGTGCACATACAGCCGTTAAAGGTAAACAACAACACATTACTGACTGAGCTTACTAGCGGCACGTTAAAGGAGCTCATCAGACAAGAAATAAATGCTGCCCTGCAGGTGACGGTTAGGGAAATAATAAATAAGCAGATCATTGAAATTAAGGAAATTATAGCTGAATTTCAGAAGTCACTCTCTTTTTTCAATTCAAAATACGAAGAATTGATTGTTACCGTAGACAAACTTACTGCTAAAGTTGACTCGCTGGAAAAAGAAAAATATGGGTTGCAAAACACTCTGGTGGGGGTGACGAGGCGTATGAATTTGTTCGAACAATATGCACGCTGTCAGAATGTTGAAATTCAGTGTGTACCAGAACGCAATACAGAGAATCTGAAGGACACTGTGGTAAGACTCGGAAGAGCGATAAAGTGCGAAGTTCAAGATGATGACATCCATCGTTGTACGAGATTAGCAAAAAAGGATCCAAAGAACACAAGACCGAGGTCTATCTTGGTCAAATTCAACACCTCACGTACCCGTGACACTTTTTTGGCAGCCGCAATTCAATACAACAAAAGTAACCCTAAGAACAAACTGAACACGACCCATCTAAACTTAGCATTAGATAATCCATCGCCGATTTTCGTTGTCGAACACCTATCAGCGGAAAATAAGGCACTTCATGCGGCTACACGTAAGCGTGCAAAAGAGTTGGGGTATAGGTTTGTGTGGGTTCGTGACGGAAAAGTGTTTGCAAAGAAAGATGAAACTTCTCAAAGTGTGTTTGTAAATTGCTTAGAAAAACTGAAATCGTTGGCATAAACTATTTTCAATCGTACATGCTATTTGTTTTTAAGATTGTAAAATTCAACCTACCAAAATGTTATTATCAAAATACTAGAGGCTTGCGTGGTTCCTTGTCTGAGGTGCGTCAACATATAGGTAACCGTGAATACGATATTTATATTCTAACCGAAACTTGGCTTTGCAATGGTATTTTTGATTCGGAATTATTTGGCGATGGTTATACCGTATATAGAAGAGATCGTGAGCCTTCTGCTTTTAATTGTCACAGAAAAAATGGGGGAGGCGTACTGGTTGCTGTTTCGAACGCGTTATCTTCATGTCGATTGACGGAATCGGAGAGCGAATGCGAGGACTTGTGGGTTAGAATAGAAGCCCAATCGGACGAGGGTAAATGCTCCCTAATATTGTGTGCTGTGTATTTGCCTCCGCCGGTACGTGTGGAACATCTGGAACATTTTTTCGGGAACTGTAATGGTGTTTTAATGTCTAATATTGGTGCCCGAGTTTTAATGGTCGGAGACTTCAATTTGAGTGATATTTGTTGGACTTCGAACGATACCAGTGAGTCGTGTATAGCCGCTAGGAACGGCGGTAGTCGCCTCGCTGATTCCTTGCTAGATTTCATGGCATTGAACAATTTGAAACAATTTAATCATATTAGAAATTTTCAGGATAAAACTCTTGATTTAATTTTGTCTGATATTGACCAAATGGATGTTAGCATGTGTTTGGATCCCATCAGAGAGATTGACAAGTATCATCCAGCAGTAGATTTTGTTCCGCGTTTGTCTGTGAGGTTCGCTTATAAACCTAAAGCGATGGAAAAACTGAATTTCTATAAAGCCGATTATGAAAGTATTTTCAAGGCACTTGATGGTGTCAATTGGTGTACTGAGTTCGAATTGTGTGTCGATGTAGACACTATGCTTGACAGATTTTACGATATAGTCAGAGACGTTATCAAGAAACATGTGCCTCTAATTAGGAGTTATTCTGGAAAATATCCACCATGGTACTCCTACCCACTTAGAAAGTTGCTGAGACGTAAGCTAAAATATCACAGTAGAATTAAAAGATATAATAACCCGTTAGACATTATTGAATTTAATTATTTGCGAAAAGAAAGTAACTTACTTATTAAGAAATGTTACAGCACTTATATCGAATCCGTGGAGAGATCAATAAAGTATCATCCTAGGTTCTTTTGGACATATGTAAAAAAATTACGTAAGTGTGAGTCTTCCTACCCTTCCAGAATGTTTTTTGATGACGTTGAGGCCACTAACGCTAAAGACATTTCTAACCTATTTGCCAAACAATTTGCTTCTGTTTATGCTCCTCCCGATAATAGTCCTTGCACAGTCTCTGACAATTATTCGTCAAGGGCAACGTTGAGGAATCCTGATATTGACAACTTTAGGATATCCCAAGAGACCGTACGTAAAAGCTTGTCCGCGCTTGACTTAACAAAGGGTTCTGGACCTGATGGTATACCTCCAGTTTTCTGGTTGCGTTGTGCGCATTGTCTGTCGTTTCCTATATCTTCTATCTACAATACTTCTCTGGAAACTGGTTCGTTCCCTGACAGATGGAAACATGCTAGGATAGTTCCCATATTTAAAAGTGGCCGGAAGGAGATTGCCTCTAACTATCGCCCTATTTCGATTCTCTCGACTCTGTCTAAGGTCTTTGAGAAACTTGTGTACCCGATTTTTTATGATCACGTAAAAAAGTATTTATCTGGGAACCAGCATGGCTTCATCAATAGAAAATCAACTAACACTAATCTAGTCAGTTACATATCTGATTTATCCACGGCTGTTGATCAAGGTATGCAAGTAGATGCAATATATACTGACTTTTCTAAGGCTTTCGATAGGGTTAATCATGGGGTACTGATTGGAAAATTGCAGATCCTAGGCATCACAAATACTATGTTGGATTGGTGTAAATCTTACCTTGATTCTAGGTCATCCTCAGTTGTTTTGGGTGGTGATGAGTCCACTTCATTCTATGCTACATCTGGTGTACCACAAGGATCTAATCTGGGGCCTCTTTTTTTTAATATCTTTATTAACGATATATCCGACATTTTTAGTTTCTCCACGCCCTATCTCTTTGCTGACGATTTAAAGTTGATCCGAGTGATTCAAGGCGAAAATGATATCATGCTGCTACAAAAAGATATTGACAGTTTGAGCGGATGGTGTCATACGAATAAAATGCAACTCAACTGCGCCAAGTGCTACCACATAAAATTTACACGTAAGAAAAATATATTTCAGTCTTTCTACACCATTCAGGGCAATAAATTGACGGAGCTTACTGTTATCCGGGATTTGGGCGTTCAACTGGATAGTCAACTATGTTTCAACCAACATATTGACACAATGATTTCCGCTGCTTATCGGGCTCTTGGATTTGTCCTGCGTTCGTCTAAAGAGTTCAAGAAACCCGAAACTATGATACTGCTTTACAATAGTTACGTAAAGAGCCGACTAGAGTACTGTAGTACAGCTTGGAATCCCATGTATCGCGTTCACATAGACAGAATCGAATACGTACAAAAGAGATTTATCAATCATTTGGCATACCGGTTTAAGGTTAAGTACACCTTGAAGTCATATAAAAAAAGACTCAAGCACTTTAAACTTATGACTCTTGAGTCACGTCGTACCATCTCAGATCTGCTTTTCCTCTATAAACTGCTGAATAACCGTATTGACTGTCCGGAACTTTTAAGCAAAGTTAAATTTCACGTGCCTAGCAGGATCCCACGCAGGGCCAAGCCATTACTGCATACGCCGAGAGTTCGGACTAACTTAGGTAAACATTCACCAATTGCTAGACTTACTTTGCAGTATAACAGTATTTCGGAAACGTGTGATGATATCGATATCTTCCACAACACTTTTCGTAAGTTTAGGAATGTTGTTGCGCGTAGTTTGGAGTCCTGAATGTTGACGCATCCACCATAAACAAACAACCATGAATGTACATTTGATTGTCTCACTTCTCTTATTTCTCTTATTTTATTAGATTTTTTTTGAAATATGATTATTGATTATTGATTATTTAATTAATTAATTGATTTTTATTATTATTGTTTTGATTATTTAGTATTATTATTTTAAACTTGACCATGTTCAATTGATTATTTCCGACATTTGATTGTTTTGTCTGATTTTGTATTATTTGACGTATGCCATATTTTTGACATTTTGTATTGTTTTTAGTCACAGTTGTTTTATTCTTAGCTTTTAATTTAATTTATTTTAACTTTTAATTTGTATTGCCAGTTTTATGTATATTTTTATGATTTTTGCATGTTGTGGCCTCCTATAATTGAGGAAGCACATAGCTTTTAATTTTTGTAATGCTACTCGTGTGTGCTAAGTGTATTCCTTGTTGGAGACCCTAATTCAATAAATAAATAAATAAATAAATAACATAAATAGTGAAAAGTGGGTGTTACCTCTGTGTGCACTTCTGCCTACCCCTACGGGGATAAAAGGCGTGATGTTATGTTATGTTATATCAATTTACCGACTTCAAAAAAGAGGGAATGAAGTCGGCTTTTGTAAAGGTAGGTACTTTATAAAATAACTAGCGACCCACCCCGGCTTCGCACGGGTGCATTATACTATCGAAGTAGATATATAAGAATCACTCTATCTATTAAAGATAGCGGCCCGTCCCGGGTTCGCACGGGAGGACTTAAGATTTTTTACATAGTTTTACGTTTTATTTATATTTATTCTCAGTTTTTTTTAGCGACCTGCCCTCCGTTGTCGATGTCGCGTCTTAAGGTAACCGATTGAACAATTCAAAAGTTATCTAGAGCAAACTTTTATAAGGATTGAACCATTCATTAAAACGATTGTTATGGGTAAACTATAAAAGGTAGACATATGCTCTCGCGGACTTTTTTAAAAATAATGTTAAGATAAACAATTCATCTATAGAACATTTTTGTATAACTTTAACTATATGCTCAGCGCACGCCACGGAAGGCCTCAGAAACGATACTTTTCCCCCGTTTTTAAAACATTTTTGGTTACTGCTCCACAACTATAGGACCTAGCGTGATATTATATAGCCTATGTTACTTCTGAATAATGCAGCTTTCGAATGGTGAAAAAATTATTGCAATCGGTTCAGTAGTTTTTGAGTTTATTCATTACAAACATACAAAAATACAAATCTTTCCTCTTTATAATATTAGTATAGAAAACCGCATCAAAATCCGTTGCGTAGTTTTAAAGATCTAAGCATACAAAGGGACAGACAGACGGCGGATAGCGCCTTAGTTTTATACTATGTAGTGATAATGTGTTATTACTTTTGTTGTAGATTTTGGTAGATATAACAATAATACTGTGTCCATAAGATTACTAAACGAAACAATTAAAGCGTACATACAATTTAGGCCAATAATCTCAGCTAACCGAAATGAAATTCGACCAATAGACTAAACATAAATCTTGGTTGATGCAGTTAATAACCTAGACTCCCTAAACAAGTGCCAATCACTTCGAAGCTATTCGAATTCAATACCTAATCATTGATGTCTGAATGTGGTTAGTTGATTGGTTTAAAAAAAAAACATATATACCGCGTATATCTCGCGTGTTTCTCGTACACACGGGTGTACGAGAGAGTTGAGTGCCCATCGCGTAATTGTACACACGGGTGTACGAGAAACGCGCACCGATTGGATATTTTTTCTGTGACGTATATTTTCAAGTTTGCAACCCGTTCTTTATTTGATTGAACAGAATAGTTAATTCGCTTTTCTATTAAAATATTTACCCGTGTGTACGAGAACGCGCGTTTACCCGTGTGTATAACCGCGGGAGAGGATACGGCCGAATTGAAAACCTCCTCTTTTTTTGAAGTTTGTTAATAATACTAATTGATTACAAATATTTATAAATTTGTATTATAAGAACACTTTAAACATACAAGACAAATTTGTTTTGTTCGTTTTATACTAATGAAACCATTTGTATAATGTAACATCATTGGTATTATGAATGTGCAAGTTACTTTATTTTTACGTTTGTCCGTCAAGCACGCTGAAACTACTGAACGGATTTTGATGAAATTTGGTACACAAGCAGGGTATATGCTGATTTAGTTGATAGGATACTTTTTATCCCAATTAAATGCTCGCATGGGATAAACAGGACAACGCGGGTAAAGCTCGGGTAAAAGTTAATATTTTTTTATAAATTTTATGATCTATCTTTCGAAAAGCTACGGAGATGCCTTCAAACAGCAAAATTTTGTATCATCAATAAGTTGAAATGCAAATAAAATACCTCAGCAGACACTCCACGCCATAGCTGTTCATCTGATACCATGAACCTTCTAAGTAATTACTTGAAACACGAGTCGAATACAAACACTAAACTTAACAAGTATGCTAATGGAAAATTCTCATTATGTTATCGATATTATCAATATTTGATACATTTATGAACAACATTGAATACTCTATAAAATTATTATTATTATTATAAAAGGTTCTTTAGATTTGTTGCAATACGAAAATATGTTTTATCTTGATAGAAAAGCGCTGAGGCGACTTTGTTCTTATTAAAATTTTAAATGTGATCGAATGACGTCATCATCTGCTAAAGATCGCGCAGTACTGGAAATCAACTATTAACTTTAGTTTAAATCGTAGTAGTACTGAGCGATCAATACACAAGTAAAATCCCGTCATATATCAGTAACACCCCATCAATTAGACGCTTAAATTCAACTACCTTTGTTCATTGGACGCGCCCCATTGCAGCTTTTGTAAGCCAAAATCTACAGTGGCGCCCGTTCAAAAATGTAACAGAACTTGAAACTCAAGATATAAACAAACTATGTTGAATTTCATCATAATATTATTAAAATTTTATGAATAAAAAAGAAACAATAGTTTTACTTCTAACCACACCAAGATTTTAGTATTAAAAATAGTCTTTAATACTTTCTATTCATCTTAGGAAGAATTAAATGAATGCCTATCTTAAATTAGCTTCGCTTAATATTCCCTTTCAGTGGTGACAAGGTCATCTATTCCATTAAGTGGGACCAAGATCGTTTATCCCTTGTCAAGGCAAAACCACCCTTATCTCGTTATAGTTAAGTAACAAGAACAAGTTTAGAGTTTAAAAGTCCTGCTGGCATTTGTACTGATAGATTTGAAGTTGACAATGATAAGGGAAATTAGGATAGAAATGTGAATGAAGATAAATACGATACAGATATGGATTCCCGTAATACTAAACATTGGATAAGTAATAAAATGTAATAAAACATTAATTGATTTTTAATGCATTGTACTTCATTATTATAATAACTAATGACAAGGACATCTTTAACAAACTGTATGCAATTAAATCACAAAACCCATTGAAACGAAAGCAGTTCTTTGATTCATATCTCGGAATAACAAAAAAAGTCTCTCACGAAATTCTACGAATTAATTTTCGCATCCATTTATATGAATAACGATCCAATTAAATAGACAGATTATCAAACTGAAACAAAAGATTACTTTGACGTACTTAAGTTTACTTTTAAATTCAAACTGTGAGAGACTGATAATATTGTCAAATGATGATTCTAATAAGCATTATAAATGTTAAAAGAGAGACGGGCTCAAGAATTCATCAAATCCAGACAACGAAACCTTATTACAACAATGAATGGATGGAATACAATAAATTTGGACGCTGATTTATATGAATTTCTCGAATGTCTTTCATATGACCAAAAATCGATCGCGATATTGCCAAGCTATTGTTTGTTGAATCCATATGATATGAAATTGACCGAGAATATAATATTATTTAGGCATTTTCCCTCCGAAATAAGAATATTTTGTATGAAAATCAACGCTCTTTCCAAGGGTCTCCGGATTTTCCCCACTTTTCAAACGAATATTCTTTTTATAACATCGGCCATAAATTATTCGACGTGACGTAAATGGTTTAGAGGAAAAACGTCTGCTTTTTCTTGACACAATACGGCATTTGCAAAAGTTAACTATAGTGAATAGAAATTACTGGATCATTTTGTAAAAAAAATGAAATGGGATGTCAAAGGGAAAGTCTTTCAAGGAATTTTCTGCAGTAAATTGGAATCTGCATCCGACGAGCTTCCATAGAGATTGGTTATATTAAAATTCCAGTTACAAAGCAGGTAGCTACAGCGCTTATCGTATACCCAACAGAATCATCCTTAGTTCATAACCAGTCGAACATTGATTAAAAACACGAGATAGTAAAATTAGAAGGAAGAATCCTCTATACAATTAACATTAAGAAAAAACATCTACAACATTTATAAGGTACCAGGAGCACAGAAGATTACAGGACGTGCAAGTTCTCGCAAGACTTCGATTTAGAGATGTCGTTTATGCAGATCTTTTGCAGTAGTTCCCTTGCGATGCTGAGCGATATGTGTGTGCGCGAACTGGCTAGTTTAGGCTGCTTCGTATCCTAAAACAAAATATAATTGTAAGAAAAATTCTTCAAACGAAAATATTATTCTTTAATTCTCAAGAGAAACATGAATTCCTCCGTTTGATCTCGAACTTGGGTTGTTCCATTTAAACCTTTTTATCTTTTCTTCGTTTGTAATTACGCAAATATACAGACATGTAACATTTGCCCTTCTTTTTGTCTTTCCTTTTTACAGAACATTGAGTTTCTTATCAAGTTCAAGCTTCGGAAATTGTCTCATTAATTTTTCTTCTACCTTGTTTTATTGTTATACATATTTTATCATTTGAACTTGAAATTGCTCAGGTATCTTACTAATGCCTCAATTTGCTATTCAAACATCTGAATTATTTGTCTCTTCATTGCCAGCCTCTTTATTCTTTAATAATGGAGGATCAGTTTTAGATAACAACAATTGAGCAGCAATGTTAAATAAATGTCAAGACTATATTTTAGTGACAGATTTAGTCTGAGTTTAAACTTTATCACTCTTAACACAAATTATATTTTAAAGTAATAATCTTATAATCGCGTTTCATAAAAATACTTTGCTTAGCAAAATTAATTTTCTCAGCGTGTTATATTGAAGACAAGTTTAATCTTGTCTTAAGTATTAACGTTATAATTTATTATATTTTGTATTTTAAGCCGTATAGAAAATTCATACCTACCACATACAAATAGAGACCAATTTTGCTTAAATCCATTACCTGTTTTCCAGTTTTCTTGGCGTGTTTCTTATCCCTGCTCTCTTTCAGTCGAATTTGCTTGAGGATACCAACCAGTAGCTCGTCCACATTGTGCTGGATCCCTGATGATGTCTCTATGAACTTGCAGTCTCTTGACGTCGCCAGTGCTTTACCCTCTGTGAGGAAGAAAGATCCGTTAATAAAGCAAATAAAGTGTAATACAAATATTTTTTTTAGTTCTAACACAGTCTAAGGATCTTCTTTATGATGTTGATGTTTCTATAAGACCTCATAATATGTCCTAAGAAACTAAGGATCAGTTCTAAAATATGCCATTAACAAGAAGTTTAACTTCTTGTTCTTCTTGTCTACGACCAATTCCATATTGAAAGCATATGACACTATCACAATTTCGGTTTTTTATGACGTGATAGGTGACAAATAATCAAACGGCAATCTGCATACCGTATAGACACCATCAATATTAGTGCTTACCGATCTTTCAAAATACAGTAAGAACTTTTTTTTAAATCTTAAGGTTCGGAAAAACCGTGCACGTCAGGTCATTGCACATTTCGGTCAAGCTAAGCAAAAAGTTTTTTATTATACTGATCTAATAGGTGTGATTAACCAATATGACTGCACGGTTGGTGCGGTGGCTGGGCAACCGGCTGCCGTGCAACGTGTCGCGGGTCCGCACGGAACAACACTTTGTGTGATTAACAAATTGTTGTTTCGGGTCTGGGTGTAATGAGTATGTGAACTTGTATGTTTCTAAACGCACCCACGACACAGGAGATAATCCTAGTGTGGGGCAACGTTTTATAAAAAAAAAATATTCAATACCACTCACCATTAGTAGAAACTTGTCTAGCTCTAGCCAGATCGGCCTTGTTCCCTACAAGCACAACAGTTCGTTCCACAGTGAACTGTTCCCGGGCGAGGTACGCCAGTAACTCGGCGGCGCGGGTGAATGAACTCTTGGCCACCACGGAGTAGACGACGACGCAAGCATGGGGTTCATATGTAGAAAGGCAGTTCTCTACCTGTGGTGGAAGAAATGTGATGATACATTAATTAGGCTTCTCGATGCAATTATGATCAGTTTTAATAGGCAGATTACTAACTCTAATAAGGACCTATTTTCCGATGCTTAGAGACTACTTTTGGATGAACAAATTTTGGGGATGTTCGGTACGATATATCAATGTATTAACTCGTCGAGTACCGGTTTTAATAGGTCACGGTCACCGGTGACCGCTTGGTGTTTGACAGTTTAAATAGACCGTGAGGATTGTGATTCATTTTAAATTGTCAGTCAACGGAGGGAGTTTTCAAATAACCGAAAATACTCCAATAATAAATTGTTCGACTTAGGAGTAATCTAAGGCTCTTACTGGGCTGTCAACGCTTGTGACCAACCAAACAGAATAGGTAATGTATATTCTACAAATTGGGCTCGCTGCCATTGCAGCGGTAAATCCTCTCTTTCAGGAGTCGCTTGAGAGACGCTACGGCGTTCTCACCTACCGCCTGACGCAGGTCCTCACCGGACATGAAAAAAAAATACCCTGGGAATGCCACAAAATGCATGGAAATTGACTTCTAAATCTACAATGACGAAAATCCACATTTTTGTTCATACAAAGGTAGTCTTTAAACATTGGAAGTAAGGTCTATAATGGAGTAAGTTAGAGCGTCCACCGGTGACCATTTGGGGACTCGAAGTCGAATGTGACTTTCGTAACACTATTTTCACCATTTGTCCTTGAATATCTTTTAAACTCACCGACATCTCAGTACTAGGGTGATCAATAAAAATCATCTCGGATTCTTCTCCATCCAGCAGAACTGATACTGACTTCTCACCGAATTCGTCGTCTGAAACAACATTGAACTTTAATCATGAAGCAATATAGTTTATTTTCCATGAATTTGATAGTGATTAGGGTTCTCAACGGAGGTAAAATACACAAAAATCAATGTATGAAGTGTATGGGGGTTGTGATTTGTAAATGTTTTGTTTATTGTTTCCGAAAAAGTTCAAATTACATTAACAATCTCACAGGACTTTATGATACAAGGTGTAAACGGAACGCACCCAAACGCTGATAGGGTAGATGCTTAATTTTTATTTTAATGTCCGTCAGAATTATTTTTTATCTTCTTACAGAAACGAATACTTCCGACGATATATTGATTTATTTGAAATGTCGCGTGACGTCACTTCTATGTACATTTTATATGTAGAAATGACGTTTTAGCCTCCGCTCCTAAACTTTGATTCGTTTTATCTAAGTATTATTTTATTATACAACAAAATAAAAAATTATGTGTCTAATATTGCCACGGATATCAGGACGGCTTCCAGTCTATCTATCCTTTAAATTTAAAGTCAAAGAATATCTTCAGAACAAACTGACACAATCAAGTCTCAATTAACACCCTCCTCAGAAACTTTATATATATAATTATATGAAATATATAAACCCATTATATATTTATTTTTATATTATATATATATTTAATTATTTACATATTATATTTATGTTTCATATTAGTATGTAGTATTGGTATGTAGTTTATGTACTAGGATACCATTATACATATGTACGTACATTTATCACCCTCGTTTTTATTTTTTTACTTCTTTTGAAACCTACTGTAACACTTCTCTGCATCACCCTATGGTTGGCTGGTAGAGAATGCCATTCGGCATTAAGTCCGCCATTGTATACAGTTGTACATAAAGTGTTAAATAAATAAATAAATAAATATTTTTTTATTACCTAACTTACGGATTAAATAGATTTTTAATTTTCATATTCCGTCATCATCCCAATTTTAATCGGGCGTGAGTAGTTGATTACAACTATTACATAAAAGAAATATTTAATTCTTTATTCTTATGAAAATGTTAGTTGTTTTTTACCATCACCTGTGGGCATTTTTCGGGAGCATTCTGCTTAGCACCATTCCGTTTACACCTGTATACATCTAGTTGCAAGTTTAGTCTGTCCATGTTTTTATTCAAGAACTGCGTTACGATATATTAAAGAGACCACCTGAAGAGATTTGACCGATTCTTTTTCGGAAACAAAATGACACCACAGATAAAATAACAATACACATTATTATTATGAAAAAAAAAAACACATTAAACACAACGTACATTTTAAACTTTCGTTAGTAAATATTTATTTTAATTCAATTTTAAAGGATATTAAAGGGTTGTAGGTATATAATGTTTCTAGGTAACTAAATACTAATTAGTCTAAGTTTTAACTATATTTGAGGTTGCAGAGTGAAGCGCTAAATTACACGAAGCTTAAATAGACAGAATTTAAAAGCAAAACAACACAAAAGCTATCTATATACAAAGTGTAGTTTTGAAACCGTGTCATTTCTCAGGGGCATGTCATAGAAGTCATAAAGGTTCAATGTAAGAGAAAATTTCGGGCCAATAGTTAAAAATACGGCTATAATAAATCGTTTAAGTTCGACAGTATTTCAGAATAAGCGACAGCAATGTTTCTTATTGGAGTTTTATGGAATTAGGAATAATACCAATTACGTGTTTGAGTTTGTGTGTGTTAAGCCGAGTTATAAAGCGCGTTACAAGACGGCGGCGTGTAGTTCGCACTTACGGATTTCCGTAATTTCTGAAAAATGAAAAATATTTACCTACAATTTTTTTTATTGATTCGCACTCAGATTTGGTATCCGAGTTATCTCCTAGAAAATGACGCGGCTTTAAAACAACACCTTGTATATAAAAATGAAACCCGTTTCCCGTTGTCAGGCTATAACTTGAAAACGGCTTGACCGATTTGGGTAATTTTTTGTTTTTGTATTTGTTATCCCACGAGAACGGGAAAAAACGGGAGTGCGCGCATAAAGTCGCGGGCAGAAGATTGTTGAAAATAAACATTGAACGTTCTTTAAGTAAATGTATTTACACATTATGAAGACATAATGAGCATTGACTATTTGTGATGATAGTATGCAGTGGTTAATTAAAACTTAGAATATTTTGTATTTTTTCCTTATTGTAATTGTTGACGACACGGTTGGTGCGGTGGCTGGGCAACCGGCTGTCACGCAACGTGTCGCGGATTCGATTCCCGCACGGAACAACTCTTTGTGTGATCCACAAATTGTTGTTCCGGGTCTGGGTGTCATGTGTATGTGAACTTATATTGTTTGTAAACGCACCAACGATACAGGGGAAAATTCTAGTGTGGGCCAAGGTTTTTCTTTTTGAAGAAAAAAAGTAAAGTTGCCCCACACTGGGATTATCTCCTGTCTCAAACACACGCACATATACCCTCACAGACTTACTCTTACAAACAGTTCGCAATAACACCCCACCAATCATCATCATCATCAACAGCCTATAAATGCCCACTGCTAAGCAAAGCCTCTTCTCACACGGAGAAGGTTTGAGCATTAATCACCACGCTTGCTCAATGCAGGTTGGCGATTACAAACTTATAATTAGAATTATAAGCTCAGGTTTCCTCATGATGTTTTCCTACACCGTTTGTCATAGATAATCTTAGAAAGTACATAAATAACTCGGAAAACGTCATATTGGTACTTGCAGTTGGTAGGTTTTGCACCTGCACCGTCATGCATGAGAAGCGAGCGTCTTAAATCTCCGGGCCACCATTCCACCAATGCAACTAAATTCTAAACTCCTACACTTACTAAACCATCGATAAACCGAAAAACAAGAAAGTAATGAGGTTTCTCTCATACTCCGACAGTAGACTTCAACAAAGCTTATGACTCACACAACATACAATAAAGTACTCACATGAAATCCAGAGACACAAGTTGCGGGGAATACTCCCAGTAGAAGCCATACAGCGTTGACAATTTACGAGCATTTAACGTATCGTCGAATTTATGTCAAGTTAAGCACTTAACTGAACTATTACGTCATACCGTTTTATGGTTAAGTACAAGTTATTATTGTTCTTGAAGTTTATGGTCTTTGTATAATATGAATGGTCTTTTGTTAGTTTCTGTTTAAGACAGTACTAAAGAAACTTACTTAATTTCGCTGATAGTTTATTTACAAAAGGAAAATAATAATGGTTCCGAAAAACAAATTAATCTCCAGCGCTCTGTGGCCGACTATAAAAATGGATCTTCGAATAACAAAACTAAACTTCCGAATAGAATATTGAACCTCCGACAAAATTACTAGGTTTCCGACAACAGACGTTTTAGGTTAGGTTAGGTTAGTATTGTAGCAATAAACAGTCATGTAAAGTAGTCGGGAAGTTAGTATTTTAGGCAGTAGATTTAATATTTTCAGTAAGGACAATTCTTCTTTTCTTGTCGGAGCTTTTATTACTACCCTTTACAAAATCGTACTGTTAGCTCTTAGACTAAGTCTATCCAGTTCCCATGAAAGGACTTTGTTGCCTTTATATATTTTCATTGATATCGACTTTTTGGCTTTTTGACAAAACATGACAAAAATAGTTCAGTAATTTTAGATGTCTAATATTCAAATCAAATCAAGTAGAATTATATAGAGATAATAATTTCTCAACTCCCCATGGAGAGCAACAAGCATAAATTAACCAAAAACCGACGAACACTGTTACTTAGCAAGCATCTCCTCAAACGTATGTTCATGTTACAGTAAAAGTTCTAATTATAATAAGTTTCCAAGTCTTTCTAGCAACGTCAAAATACTATCGACTCTCAAAAATAAGAATCTTAAAACATCAGGTGAGTAGAAATCAGTATATAATTCTTATCTTAAAAATAGAAAAGTCATCAGTTTTATTGAGTGACCTTTTTCAATCAAAAAGACTTGCAACGAAAAATACCTTCTTTACAAATTACAATTAGAAATACCGAAGCTATCCCAACATTCACACTTCCACAGCAACATACCAACAGACAATCTAAAAATAAACATTGTATTTGACGTCGAATGAATGTGCTCATCAAGTAATTGGATAAAATGGCCCCCGGGGTGCTGTCGACGTTATTCGTAAAGTGCCCTTAACAACAGGGGGTTGGGGGTAAACAGATCGAGGGATAATGGGGATAATGGACTAAGTACAGAGCACCAGCAGGTCATCATACACCAATCTGTTATTTTTTTATCGAAATTTCAACTTTATACCAAAACGATAAAGTAAAAATCTTATAGAGAGATCTGACAGAAAAGAGTAGCTTCACCTGCTGTTGACGCGGTACCATGTCCAACGCAGTTTAAATTATGGGAACAATTTTTTTAGCTGTCATTTTCTGGAGAGCAAGATGGCGTCCTTAATAGACCCTAAGGTTTGCGGTCGTTGTTGGTTTGTAATTTCGTCGTGGAACCTTTTTACGGGTAACCTATGTATCCTGGAATTGGAGATGATTTCGTTCTTGTGGTCTTTATAACTTAATATGATTTCAGGCTCGTTGATTCTGTAGAATCTCTTCACTAAAATTGTGGTGGCTAATGTTAATAAGTATTTTAGAGCTTGAGACTCCAACAAAAATTGCATTAAGACACGTTAGGCTACTAGTCCCGATTTAGATAATTAGATGACTGCACGGTTGGTGCGGTGGCTGGACAACCAGCTGCTGTGCAACGTGTCGCGGGTTCGATTCCCGCATGGACAACACTTTGTGTGATCCACAAATGGTTGTTTCGGGTCTGGGTGTCATGTGTATGTGAACTTGTATGTTTGTAAACGCACCCACGACACAGAAGAAAATCCACAGAAGAAAAGGGGGCAACGTTTTTTTTTTTAAAAAATGTTACGAATTTCGATTAGATTATTCTCATTTATTTACCTAATAAAGAATCTAAATTTACCTAAAAAAGAAAATAAAGAATCGCCAAGATTTATTGTAACTAAGTCCTTAATTTTTCGTGTCATTTTTCATTCAATTGTTTCACTTCTAAAAAAGTAAGTAAATAAATCGATCCTAGAGGTAGAGGCTCTTAGGCATAATCAATGTAATATTAATTTGTATCGAAAATCCAACTTAATGCATAACAAAAATACTTCTTCATATCATGTACAACTTCAGTAGCACCTAATAATAATGATTGGGTACAATTCATAAAGAAGGGTCACTGTCATTGTCGACATGACTTTTAGGTCGACAAGATGAATGATTTCTGTATGACGAATGACATTATTTTGATCGATGTCCTAGTTTGAAGGTCAAATACATTCCTCCAAGTAAATTAAGAAAATTAATTAGTCAATGTTAACTAGTTGCATAATCTACAGTTTTTTACTTATTGGCCATAATATAATGGCCATATTCTATTTGTCTGCAGTCCTATTCTTCCCACATGTGTCGTAAAACGCGACTATGGACAGAATCCAGCCAACAGCGGTCTCTGATCGCTTATTACTTTGGTCTGCGATCTCGAACCCAGCCCAGAGTGGGGATTCTGGCCAAAATTCTAATGGAGAGGAGGCTCATAGAGCTGAAGTGAATTGTCGCAGCTATTGATTACGATCATGAATTAACTAAATTAAACAAAGAGTAGGGCTACGCGACATCGCCACGACCGCGCACACTGCTTATGAGGAAGAGCCCCTCTGCAGCAACTAGTAGATCTTTTCTCAATATAGTCACGTGAGTATCCCACGATTTACAGTTAATCTAGTATTAGTATGTCCCACGATAGTTATTATAAAAACACGATTACGATCATCTCGCGTCTAGTAATACTTTTAAAGTCTCATTGTTTCTAGGTTCTCATTTGGTACCTACATAAAACAAATTCTTAGAAAAGTTGAAGACAAAAAAAATACACAAAAATATGACAAATGCTGTAACATCTACACACACATACTAACTACACACACAGCACGAACGCAGATTATAGGACAGAGGTGTAAAGGCAGTAATACACTGCGACATACAGGTGTAAAGGCAGTAACACACTTGGATATAAGGGGTGTCATACACTTACCGCGTTTAGCTTCATCAGATGCAAGCGGCAAAAAGAAGTTATGTTATTTACAGAAGAGCCAGCAGCCATAGTGTGCTTATTGTAAAATTGCTATTTATTTTTAAGATGAGAGCAGATTTGTTATAAAGGTTTTTAAAAAGGTATTTTAAACTGTCAAACGCCTAGCAGTCACCGGTGACCGCAACCTATTGTTCTTTTATTGTGTCTATAATGACGGTACTCAACGAGTTAAGCCTTCATGTAATTTTAAAAGGGTTTTTTTAAGAATTGGCAAAAGTGACTCTGGCCTACCCTTAATAAAATTTCAGACATTAATAAAAAGAAAATGCGCTTTATTTTAATTTCTATCGTGATAAACTTTTCTTTGCGAAAATCTCCTAACTAATGCAATCTCAATTCTCTTTTGTGTCAATGCAGCCATGTAAACGTTATAAATGTATTCTTTTATGGAATAAGTCAGTAAACGAATAAACGGATTCCCTGATGGGTGACGTGTCGCGTGGAACACCAAAGGCGTTACAAGTGCTTTATCGGCCTTTTGAGGATTAAGAATTTGGAGATTCAGGGATTGAGGAAGGGGGGGGGAGGGGTAATTGGGCCTTCGGTAACCTCGCTCACACGACGAAACACAACGCAAGCGTTGTTTCACGTCGGTTTTCTATCACTCCTGTCGAGCCGGCCCATTCGTGCCGAAGCATTGCTCTTCCACATTTATAGAAGTGACAGACTTATAGACATTCAAGTTCATATGAGTATCAAAAGACTGTTTAATACTTCTTCTCGACTTTTCCTTCCACCTTACCCATCATTATAAGATGACGCAGCATGTATTTGTATATGTTTCAGTACATGACTGAGATATTCTATCTTGCGCTTTTTGATGATTTGGATCATTATGCGTGGCATGTGGACGCGCTGGAGCACCGTATCGTTCCTGACCTTTTGTGTCCAACTTATGCGCAACATCCGACGGTAACACTATATTTCAAACGCCTTTATTACTATCAAACCATATCCATTTACAATAACACAACATTTATTTACTTTCTATTAAACGAAAATACATATCTCATCAAGTTTTTCTTTTCTCAGATCAATCATAAGATAAATATCAGCTTATAAGTGCTTTTGCACAAAATATTTTTACTGAAAAACAAAGTGCCATTGACCTGAGCTAACGAAGTCAACATTTTAAGACCTTGGTGCCAGTCTTTGATTATCAAATGAACCTTTATGATGGTCGTCAAAGACAGTTAGAAAACTATAAAGTACTGGATATGAGTTTAATCTAGATCTTTGAATGAAACTAACTCAAAATGCTGAGATAGCTATAATGAAAGATTTAAAACGAACCGAAGTTTATTTCAATATGTACCTGACAGGGCTCTTTTAACTCTCAAATCTTATACTTACTTTACTTACTATTATATAAAGTTGAAGTTTGTTTTTTTGTTTGTTTGTTTGAACGCGCTAGTCTCCGTAACTACAAGTCAGATTTGAATAATTCTTTTTGTATTGGATAGCGCATTTATCGAGCATGGCTATAGTCTATAAAACATCACGATACGATTAATAGGAGCCGAGCAGAGCGTGTGAAACCGCGCGGAAGTAGTTAGTGTGTAAATAAATGAATAATGTATGTCCCAAAACTGTCACCACCACTAGTATTCTCTAACTAAACGTTCAATGACCTATAACTACGATCCTTTTTTATGTTGTTGTTGTGTGTAGTGGTAAATTCCCCATAATGCTGACCAAATATAAGAATTAAGGCATTCAGATAAGACTATTTTTACATCACATCATCAACAGTCTATAAGTGGCCACTGCTGACCAAAGGCCTCTTCTCGCATGGAGAAGGTTTAAGCATGAATGACCACGCTTGCTCAATGCGAGTTAGTGATTTCAAACTTATTATAAAGTCCAGGTTTCCCCACGATATTTTCCTTTACCGTTTGTTGGTGATGTCTAAATAATTAAGTAAAAACGCGGGTTACTCACGTAAATATACTGAGAAAAGCTCTACTAGTTTCGAACCACAGAGGGGTTCTTCCTCATGAGCAGCGTGCGCGGTCGCGGCGACGTCGCGTTAATTTAGTATGTCTCATGATAGTTATGATAGTTATTATAAAAACATGTCTAAATAATCTTAGAAAGTACATATAACTCGGAAAAAGTCACATTGGTACTTGTAGGTAGGTTTCGAACCCGCACCCTCATACGTTAGAAGCGGGCGTCTTCGACCACCGAGTCACCACGACATTCAAAACTATTTTCAGTAGTCACTAATGATGCTGATTGAAATCAAGAGGGTAGCACCAGCGCGAAATCGGAGCGAACTTATTTGAAAGTCAAAGTCAATATACGATTTAAAATGAGATTGTAAGTATAATATTTTTATAAATATTACCTACTAGCATTGCCCGTGATTTCGTCTGCGTTGAATATGATTCGTATTTTATCCCACCGAAGTCAACCCATACTCTGCCTGTATACGAAATTCTGTCAAAATCTATTTAGTAGTTTCAGGGTGATTGACGTACAAACATCCACACAAAGAGACATTTATAATATTAGTGTGATCTACGGTAAGGTTTTTGACCTCCGTGGCCGCTGACCTGGCTTCAATCTTACTCTTATTTTAATTAAAACCTAGCGATACCTAATCTGTAGGTTAAACCAAATTAATTCACCGCACATTTTCGTTCTACTTACACTAAGAAGGGATTTCGAAGCCATGGCCTGACTTTTTAATGAAACGCTAGTCAAATACCTATGAGTTGTAATATAAGTTCAAGCTTATATTACAATGTCGGGTAAGTATAATGTCGTGGTGGCCCGGAGGTTTAAGACGCTTCTCATGCATGAGGGTGCGGGTTCGAAACCTACCAACGGCAAGTACCAATGTGACTTTTTCCGAGTTATATGTACTTTCTAAGATTATTTAGACACCACTGACAAACGGTGAAGGAAAAACATCGTGAGGAAACCTGGACTTATAATTTGTAATTATAAGTTTGAAATCGCCAACCCGCATTGAGCAAGCGTGGTGATTAATGCTTTAACCTTCTCCGTGTGAGAAGAGGCTTTGCTCAGCAGTGGGCATTTATAGGCTGTTGATGATGATGATGAAGTATATACGGCAGAATATTCACATTTTGTAGGTCTCTTTGGCCAATACAAGATTATTTTCTACCGAAAGAGAAAAGCAAGCAAACTTGTATTTACGTTTATGTTAGATACAAGATGTAGATAAGCAGGAATAGGCGTACTTTTATATTTTTTCTATATAAAGTATTATAATATTATCATCATCAATATAATCATTAATTTTATAACCCATAATATACTTCAGAAAAAAAAATAACCTTCAATAATCTATGAAATATTTTCGTTAAACAACTTAAGTAAACTTAATAAAAATTCAATTACTTAACTAGGTGTACTCTGAATAATTAAAATTACACTTTTGTAAACAAATTAATTCGGGTCTAAGATAGAAAATTCAAGTTTATTGAGATTTATTTTATATAGGAGCATACGAACAACTTTTTTCACTACAAACAGGCAATTTAGTTGCTTCTATTAATCTTCTATCTATCATTTTTGCAGATGCACACGTAGACCGTTTTATGCATCAATGTGTAAGAGGCGTGCTTCTTTAGGGGTCGTACAGAAAACTGCAATGCGACGCCGCATCGCAAAAATGTGCTTTTTTATGGTATAAGCCGGTAAACGAGCAGACGGATCACCTAATGGTAAGCAATCGGCATCGCCCATGGACGGGCGGAGGGGAGGGTAATTGGGCTTCCGGTAACCTCACTTACACGACGAAACACAACGCAAGCGTTGCTTCACGTCGGTTTTCAGTGAGGCCGTGGTATCACTTCGGTCGAGCCGGCCCATTCGTGCCGAAGCATGGCTCTCCCACACTTCGCATCGCAAGAACTTGCGAATTGATTCACATCGCGCATCACAATCTTATTTTCCCAAAATCTTCTTTGTTTCTTCTTCCTGTATCTCCTAAGCAATAACAGAAGTGCACACTTCTTTTTACGATCCATGTCACGACCTAGTTTTCAATTTGAAATACATTAAGTACGGTTGACGGCCGTCGAAGGAATGGTCACACTGGGAGAGGCTATGTTGCACGAAATCGCATCGCAGCAATTCGCATCGTAATTTTCTGCATTGTGAATTTGCATCGCATCGCATCGCACGAGCCTTTAATGAGCAGGATGCGGGCCAGCTCCAACAGTATCCATAACCAATGTCACTTCTAACGTAGATGTAATTTTCACTAACATTTTAATGAGTCTTGATCACTCAAAATAAATAAAATTTACTATTTAACACACAAAAGTATAGATAATATTGGTGAAAAATGGTACACGTTAAATGTAACACCCAATTTTAAATGTTGAGTGTCGCAGGAAATTGAGCGTACTAACATTTATTAGGCACTCTTTACTGGTGCTGTTATCTTATACTATTATATAAAGCAGAAGAGTTTGTTTTTTTGTTTGAACGCGCTAAAATCCGTAACTACAAGTCTGATTTTAATAATTCTTTTTGTGTTGGATAGCGCATTTATCGAGGATGGCTATAGGGTATAAAACATCACGCTATGACCAATAGGAGCTGAGCAGAGCGTGTGAACGCGGAAATAGCTAGTTGACAGAATATAGTACCTACCCCACAAACAAAGACAAAGATAAACAAGAAAATTATAATAGAGAATTAAAAAATAAATTTCCAATTTATACGAATTTGGAACCGAATTGAAATAATAGCTCAGTGCTTGTGCTTTTAAAATTCCTCTCACGAATGAGTCTGTACAACGCTGTTGCTAAAGTAAAATAATCTCTATTGCTATTGCCCGTCTGTTCTGTCTACCAGTAAATACATATGAATTAAATAGAGCTTTATACTTTGTATTTCTAACCAGTTTTGAGACACTAATTTAATATTTATGATACCATAGAGTACCTACTGTAATAATTGAGATGCGAATTTATTATTTATAACACTAATACTAACTTAGAATATTTTCTTTAGTTGAATAAGATCTTGTCTGGGGTTAATAATTACAGAATGATATTATTACGATTTAGTTTTTAAGTCGAGAAGGACGTCTATGAATGTGATTGTTAATTGTTAAAACTATTTTTAAGGGGGGAAAATCATCGATTCACTTCTCCCGCCTTAGTGACAGATTCTTCTGGCTAAAACCTACTTCTGCTTCTCTGCTACTCTGCTCCTGCTGTTACAATTTAATTGGATCTATTTTTTATCACTTTATGTACCTAAGTGACGCTATCTACATATTACATTTCTTGTCTGCAACTAATGAGTACAATTGGACCCGACCATAGTCACCTGAAACATCACAGACGTTTCAAGTGTGTTACCGGCCTTTTGGGTATTATAAATTTGACGGTTGTTAGGGATTCGGGAATTAGAGAGATTAGGGAGGGGGGCGATCAAGCCTCCAGTAACGTTGTTTCACGTCGGTTTTCTGTGAGGCCGTGGTATCACTCCGGTCGAGACGGCTAATTCGTGCCGAAGCATGGCTCATTATTAATTTATCCTGTTACATTTTTATATTATTACATGTCATACACTGTATTATTGTATTATAAAGTTGTACAATTTATTTCAGATTTCTATTCTTGTGATTCTGAAATTTTCAGTCATTAATATAATGGTTTCAATAATGTTCTGTGTAAACTATAACAACTATAAAATTAATCATTCTGTAAGTAAAAAGTTTGAAACAAATCTGCTCTCAACTTCGTCATACTAATTAAAAGCTTATAATAAACAGCCCGCTACGTAAATAATAAGTTCCTAGTTATAATATAAGTAAAATAAATGTTTATTAGTAATTAATTTTATTTATTAACACTCCTGTAATTGTAAATGTAATAAAATGATTAAATTGTTAATGAATCTGTAATTTATAGATAGCCTTTGCGTATTATGTTTTAGGTTCATAAATAAATGTTAACTAAGTAAATTAACGTTTATGAATATTTAAAATTTATTTTATGTGAATTAAATTCGCGTGACAATATAATTTATGTAATACCGAATTTCAATGAGTGTTATTGATGAAACCATAAATTAATTAATTTGTAATTAATCACAGTTGCAAAAATATTGTAGTATTCGAAATTAAATCTTGTACAGTAGTTATTATGATGCATATTTGAAAAACATAACCGATTTCCTAAAATTCAAAAATTACAGATAATATATTTGAAAATCTCCATAAATTTACTTCAAACACATTTGGATAAAATCCTGGCACAAAGTTTGTAGGTAATATATTTAAAAGTTCCCGCAAAATGGCTGATTTGGGTCGCTGAGGAAAAACTTTTTCTTTTAAGTTTTTCAGTTCTAATGATGTTCTTTAATATTGTAGAATGTTACGTTTAGGTACAAGAACTTTGTTTATTTTTGGATGACCTTTTCAAAATGATATAAAAATTCCCCAACATGTTTTTGTCCGTGGATTTAAGAATGTATAATTACTACAATCGCTATTAATATAGTGAATTTTTTAAAGATTTCTTTTGGATTGCCTCCTTGGTTGAGTGATCGTATGTGCGACTGCGACTACTAGGCAAGGGGTCTCGGGTACGATTCCCTGATCGGGTAAAGTAATAGTTGGCTTTTAAAAAAAATCTCAGTAGGAGCACAGAGTCTGCATTTATGCCTGGTATATGTCAATAAGCTCACCCCTTATCACATGGGATTAATAATTTAAATAGTGAAAAGTAGATAATGTGCACCTCTGCCTACCACTTTGGGGATAAAAGGCGTGATGTTTTATTTAGTCATAATATGACTTCTATATTATAGCTGAAATTTACATACAGGACCAATAACGGAAAACTTTAAAATTAAAATATTATTAACATATTTCCAATAATTAAAGCAAGTTAAATACCAAATAGTTAAATACCAAGTGAAATATTTAATCAATTTTTTAAAATATGAAACACTCTCACAATAATATAATTATTTTGCTATTATAATAATTAAATAACGATTAATCACGAACAAGCTATAATAACAATTTGTCATACTCTGTGGTTACTCTACACGCAAAATGAAAACTGAAGCTGGCAATTATGTGGTTTGTAGTAGTAATTATGCAATTAGCCGATAATTGCCGAATGGACCCGAAAATTGCCGATAGGAGTCAGAATTTATTGAAGAAAACCAAACTCGGATAAAGGAATACGAATTGATATATGGGACAAGCCCGCCACAACCTCCCAAAACCGCTGCAACTCCTCTAAGCCAGTATCTATACTAGATCCAACCATGGAAACACCGGAACACTGAAGTCCGGCGCGTCTCAGGGACATGAGTAACTGTCTTGGTTCCCGTTACGAAGTGAATCAGAAGATATTATAAGAGGGGAAGGAAGAAAAACGATAGTTGCCACTTCCCTCGATGAAAGGAAGGAATACGAATTATTGTCACGACTTTTTATCCCCGAAGGAGAAGGCACCTCGGCATATAAGTATTATGAGTTCCATTTCCATAACTCATTTCCATAATCTGTACTACAACAGAGATTGTAAAAAAAAATAAAAACAATATCTTCAATAGTAACTTGCCTTTTTAAGACATCCAATCCTACTTGCAACTACCCACTTAACGCAAAAACGGACAGAACAATGCAAAAAGAAAATTATTATGCTTTCGGCTTACTCACGTAATAATTTGAAGAGGAACTCGACTAGTTTCAAGCCATGCTAGAGACTCATATTCATGAGCAGCATTTCCCGACCCGCGACGCGGCGACTGTCGCGCTGCTACTGACCAGTACTGACCAGTATAGCTGACTACACCATATAACTGACCAGTTTAGTATGTCTCACGAAAGTTACAATACAAATGCAAAAAGAGTAAAAAATCATAAATAGAAGACGAAAGTCTGCTAAGGAGAGTCACGAGCTATGCCAAAAATCCACGGAAATTGCCAAATGGTGTCGAAAATTGATATTGAGGAAACGAAATGTAGCAAAAGACCGGGTAACGTAAAGATACAGGTAAGTAAAATTTATTGCGAAAACGTATATTTTATGGTAGCTAACTTTAGTCTGTTTTCTCAAAAAATACGAGGGGTGATTTACAATCTAATAATCTTGATGAAAGGCCCATCTTAACTGTACAAAACTAACAAACCTTTTCAGAGCTCGCAACTACAGAAAAAAGAACGATGGTGACGTCAGAGTACAGAGACCAGGTAGTAGCACTGTATGATAAACCTTAATTAAAACTTTTAAACTGCAATCTTACAATTGCCTGTCAAGTAGGAAAATTATGGCAAACCCTTATGTGTAAAAAAGGTCCATAATATGGTTGAACAGTGGACTGTATATGATGAAACCAACTAAATGGATACTAACAAATTGTTTGTAGACTCAACCATTTAAGTTTTCCTTTCTACTCAGTGTAAATAATCTAACACTTTTAGCTTATCAAAGCCCTTTGCTTTATAAAAGCGGCGAAAACCTTCTAAATGGGCCAAATAACTGATTTCAACCTCCTTTTATCAACTATAAGTGTTTAGTGAGTGGTTTTAGTCCAAATACAAGCATTACGGGAGTTTCTCTAGAAAAAATTATTATGTTGGGTACTAAGTACCTATGTTTGGTCGTTTTTAGGTTAAGTGCGGTCGGAAAACAGTTTCTTTTCTGTATAAGGATTGTTCATTGATGTAAGGAAATAAATTATTGTTGATAGCTCTCGTCGATAGCAATGTTTTCTTATAACATATTGGATTATGTTTAGGTACAATGAGATTGAGTAGAGTTTGCGATACATGAGTGCTTTTTAGGGATATTTATGTATGTTTAACTGTCGTGGTGGGTCGGAGGTTTAAGACGCCTGCTTCTCATGCATGAGGGTGCGGGTTCGAAACCTACCAACGGCAAGTACCAATGTGACTTTTTCCGAGTTATATGTACTTTCTAAGATTATTTAGACACCACTGACAAACGGTGAAGGAAAAACATCGTGAGGAAACCTGAACTTATAATTTCTAATTATAAGTTTGTGTATAAGTTTGTAGTCATGCACCAAAACATTGCAGGTTTGTTGACTAAATCAAACATACTTACAGTTTGCCTTCAAGAGCTAATAGAAAAAAATATGCAGGTAGATGTTTTGTTTATTACGGAACACTTCATGATGGTAAATTATGAACATTATCTTGACATTCAAAATTATTGTCTGGCCACTAGCTTCTGTCGGGAACAGAGCAAGAGGGGTGGATCATGTATTCTAGTTAGGAACGGACTTCAATGGAAAGAACTGCCGAAAATAGCTATGATGTCGGTGACTGGTGTGTTCGAATGCTGCGCCATCGAGCTCACTAGTTATAGGATAGGGCTTGTTTGTATATACAGAGTGCCAAATCCTAAAAATTTTTACGAATGTTTGGAGAAACTAGAAATGATATTACGTATTTTAGCACAAAAAGGCTACCAGAACATACTTCTAGCGGGAGATTTTAATATTAACATTTTAAAAAGAAATAATTACTCTATTGAATTTGAAAATTTGTTGTTAAATTACAATTTAAATCTTGCAATACATCAGCCGACTAGGCTGAAAAGTCAGACTTGCATTGACAACTTTGCGCATAACTTTAACAAGTCATGTACCGCGATGGTGCTGGAGTTGGCACTATCTGACCACACTGCGCAGATACTTAAATGTCCTATTAAGCGACAAAATACCTTGAATCAATTTCGTACATTAAAACGGGACTATAGCAGTGAACATATTGATAAATTTAAATCGTATTTAACCCTTATGTGAGTGACAAATAAAACACCTTTATTAGAGTGACGAGGTACCCGGGTACCTTCATACAGTTTAGACGTAATGTAAACAACAAAGGTCTGTTTAACGTTACTCACACTTTAAATATTATCATTTTAGTTAAGCTAAATTCCTACCCCCTTTTTTTTTTTTTTAAGGGGGGAAAATCATCGAATGACTGCTCCCGCCTGGGTGAGGCGGAAGGGAGTGTCAGACTCTTACTGACTAAAAAACCACCGTTCCTTCTCCTGCACGTCGAGCCGGAGCCCCGGTTACCCGTTAGGTTCTCCGCGACTCCGAATCGGCATCGGCCCTATTGAGCCCCATCTGTGGTGGTCTGATGGCTCTTTGAGGCGCGCGCGGAACGCGACGCGCCGTACGCTGGGTCTGTTTCTGGTCGGAGGGGAGCCACCCATGCTCGCCGTCCGCAGGCCCGCGCTTACGGTGGCCGGAGATCGTCCCGCGATCCCGACGCCCGGTGTGTCCTTCGCGATGGCTGGGTTGCGAGGAGGCAGCGCTTCGCTGCCTCACGCGTCCCGCCTCCTCCTTAGCCAGCATGACTGCTTCGCAAAAGGAGGAGACGGCATCCCAGTCCCCCTCGCTCCGCATCATGGCCTGCACTAGGCCCGGACGCGAGAGGTCTCCATCGCCGATCACTTCCCTGAGGGCACGGCGGTGCTCAGCCCACGCAGGGCATTCCGCAACAGTGTGTTCCACCGTGTCCTCAGGGTGGTCCTCGCAGTGATGACACCCGGGCGTTTCCTCCCGCCCCATCAGACACAGGTACCTCCCGAAACTTCCATGTCCGGTGAGGACCTGCGTCAGGCGGTAGGTGAGGACGCCGTAGCGTCTCTCAAGCCACTCCTCAAAGAGGGGACTTACCGCTGAAATTCCTACCCCCTAAATGGACAAATATATACAGGAAAGTCAAGTGATCTCGTGGCTAAATATAAAAATTCAGGACTGAATGTAACTACAGATAATTTTTTTACGTCTCTTCAACTAGCTCATTCCTTGAATTCGTGGAACATGACACTAGTTGGAACGGTAAGAAAAAATAAACGTTTTATTCCTCCAAATATGCAAGCACACAAGGAGAGAGTGATCTATTCTTCTAACTTCGCCTTTAGCAAAGAAGCAATTTTGTGCTCCTATGTACCTAAAAAGAATAAAGCAGTAATAATGTTGTCATCAATGCACATGTCACCAGTTATTGAAAGTGATAAGGAAACTGCCAAGCCAGAAATAATTTTATATTACTTATAATAAAACCAAAAGTGGAGTGGACAATATGGATAAACTGTTAGCAGAATACACCGTAAAACGCAGAACGAATCGGTGGCCTTTAGCACTTTTTTACAATATCATTGACATTGCAGCTTTGGCAGCATATATCATTTACATGGAACATAACCCACAATTTGTCTCGAGTGACAGACGTAGAAAGTTTTTGAAATCATTGAGTCTACAACTGTGTGTCAAAAATATAGAAGAAAGATCAAAAAATTCCATTGTGACATCAAAATTACATGTGAGATCTGCAATGCAGGACGTGCTTGGCCAAGAGCTAAGGCTTTCGATTCCTTCTAGATCTACAACTTCTATAAGTCAGACTAGACGAGATTCTACAGGGCGTGTTGCAGTCGTCGGAAGTTGCTACATATGCAGAGAACTTAAACGCAAGCAAAGAAAAACACGAAAAGCTTGCACTAACTGTAAAAAACCAGTTTGTGATGAACATGCAGTAACTCGTCCAACATGTAATACCTGCTTTGGGAGCTGTACTAATTCTGTATAAACAAATAATTTGTTTTTTTTTATAGAAATAAAACATTATAATAAACGATTCTTATTTCATTTTTGCACGAAATTCGAAATACTTTTTTTCATTTTCATACAAAACACAAAGAGGTACCCGGGTACCTTGTCACTCTATTGTAAGTTTAAAATATGTTTTAGTTTCCACAAAATGTTGTAAATAGTTGACTGGGTCAAAACATCAAAAAATATATAATTTATAAATAGTTAGGAGCTCTCAAGAAATCACAGCTACCTACAGAGCGTAAAACATACTTTTCGTTAAATTTGAAAATGCCAAAGGTACCCGGGTACCTCGTCACTCACATAAGGGTTAAGTAGCTTGACATTTTCAGAAATTTGCAGTGCTAAAGACGCTAATGAAGCCTATAATGCATTTATTGACATGTTTTCGTTTTTATATAAGCAGTGTTTTCCAAGAACGCTGATTTCTGTAAAATTATGTAAACAACAGAAATGGATATCTCGAGGCATAAAAAACTGTAGTAAAAAGAAACGCCAATTACTATGGCAGGCCCGATTAAAACCAACTCAAGAAAATAAGGACCGATTTAAGAAATATTCTAAGCTCTACAGAAAAATTATCCAACTAACTCAACGTGCACAAAACAGTCACAAAATAAAGACATCAAAAAACAAGTCGAAAGCAACTTGGCAAATAATAAATCAAAATAAACAGAACATTCCAAAGAACTACATTAACACAATACACGAAAATGGGACAGAAATTACAGACCCTCAACACATCGCAAATTTGTTTAATAACTTCTTTATTGATAAGATTCTTCCAGACACTTATTGTAAGACCAAAGATACAAACAAAATTTTCAATAAAAAAGATTCGATGTTCATGGCTCCGTGTTTATCGCAGGATGTTTTAAAAATTATTTCAAAACTTAACAATACGCATAGCACTGGCCATGATGGTATACAAACAAAAATAATCAAAGCAGTAGCCAAAGAAATCTGTGTGCCGTTGGCTCATATAATTAACCTCAGCATTTTTAATGGCACATTTCCTGAAGCATTAAAAAAGTCAGTAGTTAAACCTTTACACAAAAAATCTGATAAAGAGTTGAAAGAAAATTACAGACCCATTTCCTTGATATCAATATTTGCTAAAATTTTTGAATCGTATATCTATACAGAACTAAATAAATATCTAGAAAAGTATGACATACTCTGCAATGAACAAAAGGGATTTCGAAAACATAAAACCATTAATATGGCTATCTATGACTTCTTATACATAGTTATGACAAATATAGATAGAAATAATCCAGTTTGTGCTATTTTTTGTGACATGACGCAGGCGTTTGATTACGTGCATCATGATACACTGTTAAAAAAGCTGGAAACTTACGGTATTCGAGGAAACATTTTACATCTGTTCCAATCTTATTTATGTGATAGAATTCAGGTTACGGAAATCAATCGAATAAATAGTAAAACCAAAAGGGAAGAAATATTTGTATCTGACGAACGCATTGTCAAGTATGGCGTACCGCAGGGAAGTGTACTAGGACCTTCTCTCTTTACGTTGTATATAAACGACTTTCCCAGATCTATTAGTTATCCCATGACACTATTCGCAGATGATAGTACTATCACAATACCTTGCAGCAATAGAAATATGTATGAAAAAGATGTGAATGATACCTTAAATAGGTCAATAGAATGGCTAGATAGCAATAATTTGAAAATTAATATTAATAAAACAGTAATTATACATTTTAACCAACGGGCATTGACATTTCCTAAATTTGACATTGAATATAATAATAATACTATTAACGTTGTGAATACTACAAAATTTCTAGGTTTAACGATTGACCGTAACTTAAATTGGAAGAATCATATTGAAATTACTTGTAAACGAATTAGTAGTAGTGCATTTGCTCTGTACAGGTTATCTTGGACTGTCAATGAGGATGCTCTATTGACCGCTTATTATGGACTAACTGAATCCGTTTTAAGATACGGGGTCATTTTCTGGGGCAACGCGACTGATAAAGATATAGTTTTTAAAGCTCAGAAACGATGTATAAGGTCTATGTTCGGATTGAGCGTCAGAGATTCGTGTAAGCCATATTTCATACGTTATAAAATACTGACATTACCATCAATCTACATATTAGAGGTGGCTTTATTTGTCAAAAATAATCCTAATCTTTTCCCACGTATGGCTGAAATGTTTCCTCGAAATCGACGCGATAATAATAAACTTTGTTTACATTCGTCAAGTACGGCATTTATGCGCAAAAGTGTTATATGCATGGCTCCTATAATTTTTAACAAGATTCCACACAGTTGGAAAGAATTTAATGGTGAATTATTCAAAAAGAAAGTAAAATCATTTCTCGTTGGAAAGGCCTATTATAATGTCGACGAATTTCTAAAAGATATACTTGACTAATAAAAAATTAATAAAATGCAATTGATTTATATAATTTTGACATAACAGATTTGACATATTTATTTTTATTAGTTTTTACTGATTGACATTATTATATGTATATTATACCTTTACTGTAGTTGTAACAGTAATAAGTAGACATCATTTCTTAATTATTATTATTATATTGTTTTTAAATGTAAAATGATGGTTACTCTGACATATTATTATCAATATTCCATCGATGTCTAATATTGAATAAGGTTTCCACATTCGAAAAATGTCGGTTAGTTCGCAATGACTATGAGTGACTACTATATTTGCACGCCATTGTATACGGCAAACATGTCTCGAACTTTTTTCACTGTTACCCGCTATCTTGCATGCTATTGTTTATTGTATGTACACATGTGTTTGAGCAAATAAACATGATTTGATTTGATTTGATTTGATTTGATTTGTAATCGCCAACCCGCATGGAGCAAGCGTGGTGAATAATGCTCTAACGTTCTCCGTGTGAGAAGAGGCTTTGCTCAGCAGTGGGCATTTATAGGCTGTTGATGATGATGATGATGATGATGTGTATGTTTTGGGAAATTGAAACAACTTGAAAGTGTAACGAAGAGTTCTATGACCCTTGTAGCTAGCTATCACCCGCGGCTTCGCTCGCATCACAAAAGGATAAAAAGTAGCCTATGTGACATATACCAATACACACAGCGCAATCTATACCAATACTTTTGTTTTTCCTCGGGAATATCAATTTTTCCGGGATAAAAAGTACCCTATTATTTAATCTGGACTTCTAACTTTACGTCTGCAAAATTTCAAAGTAATCAGTTTAGTAGTTACGGCGTTAAAGCAGAACAAACAAACAAACTCACTTTCCGATTTATAATATTATATATAGTAAGGATTGACGTAAATTTTGACACTTATCGTGTCATAACCATACATTTAGTTTTCTACTCTCTCTGTAGACGAGCGCTAAAGTGGCGTTTGGCTAAAGGCACTGGTCAGGAAAGAAAAAACGTCGTAGACGTCAAATGACATGTTGATTGAGTAAAGGAGCATATTGGCAAACAGACTAGCTCTCCATAGTGTATTAAAATCTTTTACGATTGTGAAGATGTTACATTAGCAATATGTTGATGTTTTATAAGACGGATGGAGTGTGCAATTTTTACTCGCGATTAAATAATATACTTGAATACTTTCCTTAAACAGTTTCCTTAAACAGAAACAAATTATTTCGACTATACTTAATAAAATTTTAAAAAATAATCACACTTTCATTAATTAATTTTATAACCATCATAATTTTAGTATTTTTCTAGCAAATTAAAAAAAAAGTACACTGTGTGACGCAAAAAAACGTGACGTCACAATACACAGTCTCGTAGGTACAAAATTCATAGAAATCTGTCATTGTTGACAGTTTGAAAAAAGTATTGAATTTGACTTGTTGGCAAGTACCTAATTCTGTCACTACAAGCTCTTTGTAAAATTACAGGGATGGCACGTAATTGAAGTTCTACAATGACTGCACGGTTGGTGCGGTGGCTGGGCAACCGGCTGCCGTGCAACGTGTCGCGGGTTCGATTCCCGCACGGGACAATACTTTGTGTGATCCACAAATTGTTGTTTCGGGTCTGGGTGTCATTGTGTATGTGAACTTGTATGTTTGTAAACGCACCCACGACACATGAGAAAATCCTAGTGTGGGGCAACGTTTTTTAAAAAAAAAATTTGAGTAGCCATTCAGTATTCGAGCGTTACCTCGTCTTTATAGAAGAAGGTAACAGATTTAATTACAACAATTATGTAACATAACATCACGCCCTTTATCCCCGAAGGGGTAGGCAGAGGTGCACATTACAATGTAACACCCACTTTTCACTATTTATGTTATGAGTCCCATGTAATAGGGGGTGAGCCTATTGCCATATACCGGGCACAATTCCAGACTCCGTGCTACTACTGAGAATGTTTAAAAAAACCCAGTAATACTTTGCCCGACCCGGGAATCGAACCCGAGACCCCTTGCCCGGCAGTCGCACTTGCGACCACTCGGCCAACGAGGCAAATAATCTATAATATATAGACACATACCCATTACACTCTGACAGGCATAATGTATAATAGAATATGACACAGTACGTCATTCACTGTAGCACGTGTACTCGACAGCCACGGCTACTGATGACGTCACAGTATTGTGATGACGGAGATGCAAATGATATGCATAGGCTTTTAATGATTCTGTTATCGTGTTTATGAAGAGTATGAAAGCTTGTTTGATAGAGGAGGTAGTTTCGAAATGAAATGATAAAATGATATTTATTTCTGTAAATAGGTTACAAAGTAACATTTTTACACTTCAATCTTTTAATTACTAGATGATGTTCAGTATTTCCTAACAGGTAGTATTTAATACTTTAACTGTATTCCCTTTTTTCAATCAAAATATTCGAAATTACCACCAAAAAATACTAAATTGCACACTAAATTTGCTCAGCAAATAAATCAATTATACTATACTGTTACATCTTTAAAGCTTAACTGTTTTACTGAATGACTATCTTTTAACTAGAGGTAAAAGTAAATCTAATAATTCTTCGAGTGCAATAAAATACCTATATAAAAACTACGAAAATAATTGGTTGCCTGTAAAGTCGGTATACGGGCGAAAGTTTTACGTGACAACGACTTTGAGTGGTAAAGCGCAAGACATGAACCGGTGAGTATGCCTATCTCTCTATCTCTCTCTCTCTCGCTCTGTCTCTCTCGCTCTTAGGCGGGCTAACTGTGCTCGAGTGGAAGGGACGCGTGCCTCTCACTCGCTCTCATTGTGAGCGCAAACTTTCTAAATAGAGGTGCAGTAAAAAATTTCCCTTTCCTAACTGTCTTTTCTGAGAAGGAATGCCGAAACAAACACAGAGGTCATTGTCTCTTTTAAAGTCCAGACCGATTATAACTATAATGTGTGAGAACCGTGCAAGTTGATTCTGCAGTGGCCTTTTGAGAAAAGGTTCACGACAGTATGAGCGGACCTGTTCTGAGGTCTTAGTACAAATTTGTATTACGTTTAAAGTAATCGTAACGAGTACGCGTTCGGCGCTCTGATTGGTTGCTTCATTGGCGCCGGCCAATCAGAGAGCCGAACGCGTACTCGTGTCGAATACTTCAAACGTAAATTAAACTCGTGCTAAAGCCTCTGATGTGAGAAATATAAGAATGACAACATAAAGTGACGTAACGATTTCTAAGCCCTGAAAGTGTGTGCAGAGGTGTACATAATAAAGTACCTTACTGTGTAACCCTTACGTTTTTACAGATTATGTTAAGCATCCAATGCGATATAGAGTGAGTGTATTGATATTAAGATACACCAGGTACAATTCCGGTCTCTACACTATTGCTGAGAAATCTTCGATAAAACCCCAATAGTACTTTACTCGATCCGGAAACCTAACATCACGCCTTTTATCCCAGAAGCTGTAGGCAAAGGTGCACATTATCCCACTGTACAAATGTAACACCCACTTTTCACTATTGTTAGAAGCATAGACAAAAAGGAACGAAATGTCATCGCGTAGCGGGAAAATATAATCTGTGGTTCGAACAATAAAAAAGTCAAGATGGCGGGAACTCGGAAATTATTGAGACGGTGTATTTGGTGTTGAGGGAATTTTATTCTATTTGAAAGTCAATTTGCCTATTCATGTGTTATGTTGTTGTTTTTTCTTTCCAATTAATAGTTATGGTTTAGCTAGTTCTGAATTTGTAATTGGATTTCGATGTTAACAATATAAGGTGAATTGTAATGGTGGTACTCTTTATTTCTCCTGTCTCCTGAGTTTCTAAAATCCAATGTGGTATAAAACAAATAAGTTACTAATATCAAAGAGCAAGGTGAACTCTATGACAGTTTTTAAGTTTTCTAATATCAGAAGTGGGATACGATTATTTTCCATGCGTTCTGACTTTCTATGTAGATAATACTTACATGATACGGCAAATTGACTATTCAAAGTTTTTCATTTGTTTTACGTAAGTTCGTGTTCATGTACTTAGTAGGTACGTTGTGATCGAGGTATTGTGGCAAATTGTGGTAACGTATAACTATGACTGAAACTTACGGTGAGTACGTTCCAATTCCCGTTTGAAAAGCTATAATGCTTTTGTGTATTTGTACGTGTAAGCTACAAATAAATAAAATTGTGAACTCAATGTTTAAACTATTCCTACTAATATTCTTTTAAGTTAAAATCTTTAACAATCTCAAGTTCTGTCATTGTAATTTGTTATACCTACCTATGTCCTTTACTGTTACAAACAGTAAGGAGAGACAATGAATGTCACGTAGGTACTGAAGTGATTCTGCTAATATTCTTAGGCGATTCTGCTAACATGGCTTGTGTAAAGTAAGGTGAACTGAAACACTAAATTTTGATTTGTTTGACTGCATGGAGGAGTGATGCTGCCAATTGCTGGTGAGGAAACGTGAGCTCAACACTGGTGCGCCTGCCTGTGCTGACGTCGCTACAGCTACAGTTCATGACTGCGGCAGTAGCTGAGCGTCGATGGTTGGTGGCAGTAGGTGAATTGACTTCGCTTGGACTGCTATGCAAGCTTGGCTCACTGTGTTGTAGAAGCAATACATTTAATGACCAGGCTGGTGAGATCTAATCTTACTTTTATATTTGGTATTCTTTATCTGCTAATTTTTTTGATCAACAATATAGACAGCAGACCTAGTATGAAGCAGTAAGATACTAAGAATATAAAGTTTGAATTATTGAAATAAAAATGAGTAAATGTTTTACAACGGCAACTGCTTAAAAGCTAAGTCCAAGGCTCAATGCATGGGTTACCATTGGTTGTATTTAGAGTAATGTGAAGGATTAGTTTGTGAAACGTTTGTGCTTTTGAATACGTTGTACGAAGTAATGAGTATGAATACTGATCAATATCCAACATATGAATGCTGAATATGCTTATCGATTACTGTTAAAAGTTACAGTTAAAGTTAATGGGTCGATGATAAGCATATTACAGCAGCAGTGAAATTGAACCAAGTTTCAACTATAAGTTGTTGGTGTTGTTTGTTACAAAGCAAAATACATTAACTGTTAACAAGTTAACTAATATTAACATTGTTTGTATTCTTATGTTATCAGGCATTATTTGTTATGTTTACACTTGAGAGAGGTCAATACATTAACAAACTTTTACTTAACTTAATGTATGTATTGCGTTTGAAGTGGCATCTTGCAACTGAATTTTGAATCACAAATCTTTAGCCAATGGAGCTGAAATTTTTTTATGTGTTCAGGTTTAGCTGTGAATTCAGCTGAAATTTTACATCTTTTATCAAAGTAATGTAATCCAAAGAATAAAGATTAAAATCAGAACAGGAGAACTGCTGTATGTTGATGAAAAACATATTTCTCTTCTAATATGCACCATTCACCACAAGTTAACAACTTGTGCAGAATTGTGAAAAATGCTACATGTTACTGCTTGAATCATATCTTAGGTAGTTGTACAGGGAAGTACTGTTGTTATAATGGAAGACAGCAGTATGTTATGTTTCTCCTTAGCAGCGTTACCCTTGATAGAGTGTTGATGTGGTTGTTGTACTGTAGTGAAGGTAGGTTGCCAGTATGCACCTCACAGTTACTGTAATCCATAATATGTATGTCCGTTCTGCACTTGTTTAGCAAATTTGTAAATACAGACTTAATTTGGTTTGTCTACCGCATGAGTAACCTCTTGAGAGGCCGAGAGTGCTTTCTACTACGGTGAACAAGCTGCTGTATGGATCGGTTGTTCCTCCTAGAAACGTGACTAGACTCCGTAGAGCGTCAGGATACATCATTGTATGCTGAGAGAGATGATGCCTAATTTGTTATCGTTTTTTGCTTAAAATTTCAAATATGTACACAACCCAGCTTTCAGTGTACTATTTCGAGTTTGTCACCTTGATATATTACTTGAGAGGTTTCATGCTGGATTTTATGAAAACTCTTCTTATTGTCAGCAACAACGATGTCCACGTATTGAACCGCTAGTGTTACTTGTGTTAGCTGACTGGCGATAAGTAACGTTTACTTGTAGGCATCGTTTTACATATTGACACATATAGTTACATTTCTTTTTATATGCAATTTGACATTATTAGCATAATGTGATATTGTTTTTCATTTGAAAAATTTATATTTTTTTAAACTTGACATTTACCTCTATTTTTTACAATTGTTAGTGCTAGGACCGTGCGAGACTTTTTTTTCTTATTTCTTACTCATACTCTGACAGTTTGAGTATTTGTGCGACCCACGCAAATGTTCTTTAGGTTGGTATTGTTCGTCGAATCACTCAGCCTCATCTGTTAAAAATTATGATAACCGACACATGCGTATGCTTTCAGAAAACGGGTCCGCCTCAAAACTGTTGTGGTTCTTTCTCAAAAGGCCACTACAGAGAGAACTTGCACGGTTCTCTTACACATATTTTTATACATATTTGTCTGGACTTTAAAAGAGACAGACTCTGAGTTTGTTTCGGCATTTTTCTCAGAGTAGTCAGTTAGGAAATGTCGAACTCATCGTTCGCTTGATAAAATTGACGTGAAAGTGCTGCCTTGTAGTCTTTTGCAGAAATAAATTCACTTGTTTCACATGTGAACATGTGATTGCGTGATAAAAAAAAAATTGAAGTAAGTTTTACCGATGATCAATAATCATGCTGATTCGGTGATAATGTATGTGCCTTATCAATGTGTATGATTACAGGATTCCATCAAAAGAATATTTAGGATGGACTAAAAGTCATAGTCAGGTGTGTCCGAGCGGATACAGAACGTCTGACAAGATCGAGTGTGGTGTGGTGTGTAGTGTGGTGAAGGCTACAGCGCTAAGTGTTACGACTGCTAATAGATGGTATACTCGTGTGGAAACGCGACACAGACTGTGGCGGAGTTTCTAGTGCTATGTGGATAGCTTCGGACTGTAGAAATGTGTCCTTCCCACACAATATGGTACGCTAACATTGTGTGATATCTGATGTGTATTGTGTGTGTAATGTGCGTGTGAATAATATGCTAACGTAGGTATTAATTATTACACATGTGTTAGAGACTCATGATATGCCAACGCCGTGCCTATGTCATGTAGTCGTTATAGCAGAGATAGCTAACGTCGTGCTTCCTCTCTGAGTATGTTTTATGATTGTGAACTATGCTAACGTCGTGCCTATGGTTCACTATTGATTGTGTTTTTTTTCCTGTGTTCGTGACTCATGATACGCTAACGTCGTGCCTATGTCATGTAGTCGTTATAGCAGAGATAGCTAACGTAGTGCTTCCTCTCTGAGTATGTTTTATGATCGTGAACTATGCTAACGTCGTGCCTATGGTTCACTATTGATTGTGTTTTTTCCTGTGTTCGTGACTCATGATACGCTAACGTCGTGCCTATGTCATGTAGTCGTTATAGCAGAGATAGCTAACGTAGTGCTTCCTCTCTGAGTATGTTTTATGATTGTGAGCTACGCTAACGTCGTGCCTCTAGTTCACTATTGATTACTTTACTGTGTTGGTGACTTATGATATGCTAACGTTGTGCCTGTCATGTAGTTGTTATAGTAGAGATAGCTAACGTAGTGCTTTCTCTCTGCCTGTATTTTGAATTATTATGGATCAATGTGTACATGTAGTTGTTTGTGTCGGTAACCAACGACATCCCGATGCAATTTTTATAATTTCAGGTGCAGAAGGTATTGAACTCACACGTCACGTTTTTGGTAATTGATAAGATTAACGATTTAATATGGGTCGATGTGTCTTCGGAAAAAACCGGTGTCCCGACCCAATCCTTATGTTCTCAAGTGATGATTATGTTGTTTCCATGGATCATGTGATACGGTAATATGATGCCTATCATGTGGTCCACATTAACCGAGATAGCTAATGTTGTGCCTCCTCTCTGGCTATTTTTTTGTGACCTGCGCTAACGATTTAAAATGGATCGATGTGACCGCCGGTAACCACCGTCGTCCCGATCCAATTCTTATGTTCTCAGATGCAAACAGTATAGAGTTCACAGCTGAACAAGCTGCCAGAAGCCGCGGTGATGTCCCTGCTACGGAGCGTGTGCTGTAAATATGCGACAGTGCGACACAGGAGCACGAGGACGTGCTCCAGTCAGGAGAGGCCGTGTTAGAAGCATAGACAAAAAGGAACGAAATGTCATCGCGTAGCGGGAAAATATAATCTGTGGTTCGAACAATAAAAAAGTCAAGATGGCGGGAACTCGGAAATTATTGAGACGGTGTATTTGGTGTTGAGGGAATTTTATTCTATTTGAAAGTCAATTTGCCTATTCATGTGTTATTGTTGTTGTTTTTCTTTCCAATTAATAGTTATGGTTTAGCTAGTTCTGAATTTGTAATTGGATTTCGATGTTAACAATATAAGGTGAATTGTAATGGTAGTACTCTTTATTTCTCCTGTCTCCTGAGTTTCTAAAATCCAATGTGGTATAAAACAAATAAGTTACTAATATCAAAGAGCAAGGTGAACTCTATGACAGTTTTTAAGTTTTCTAATACTATTTATTTTATGAGTCCCATGAAATAGTGGTGCCTATTGTGGTATACCGGGACAATTCCAGACTCCGTGCTACTACTAAGAATTTTTTTAAATCCCAATAATACTTTACCCGGGAATCGAACCTGAATCACTTGCGACCACTCGGCCAACGAGGTAGTCCGGAATCCCTTGCTTGACAGTTATAACTGCAACCACTCATTACTTTTTTGTGTGATTCATTATATATCATTACTGTATTTTAATTTTTTAATACATAAGTCGATTTTGAAGCAGACCAATGTTTGTCAGCTCAGCTACTAAGTAGTAATTAACTCGTCGAGTACCGGTTTTATAGACACAATAAAAGAACAATAGGTCGCGGTCACCGGTGACCGCTTGGTGTTTGACAGTTTAATACAATAATCAAGTTACATTAGCTACAAATTATGACAGATGGATGTGACACACAAATGTCACATTATGGCCGCGGCGTGCGTGTGACAGCTGTCAGCGACATAGATGTATAATAACGATGGAATGACACGCGGTAGTAATGATACATACGTCCTATGTCTGTTCCGTGTAATTTAGATCATTGTGTTCAGCTTTTGAAGATTGTTATTTGGTTTTTGTTTCGTAAGTATAACCACTGGGGTTTTTATTTCAAAAAGGTTTGATTGGCTTTACGATAAAATCGATCTCAGTAGTTTAAGTATGTAGATGTGCAATACCAGAGACAGTACAAATAAGTTGCGACCTATTTAGGGAACTGATTGGTTGCATCATAATTTTCATGGATTTTAATTCCTAGTCTTATGCCCGAATACTGAAAAGTTACTCAATTTTAGGTCACGCTTAAGTATAGTTCTGTCTCTACTACTTCTTTGTGAAATGACAGAGATGGCACGATATTTAAGCACGACTTAAAATTGAGTAACGTTTCAGTATTGGCATTAGAGAGGCAGTTTATTAAACATAAAAATTTTATTATTATTTTATAAAAACCAATCGACAAATTAACGACGACCTTTCTTACTGAATTTAAATGTGATTTGCATCATAATAACTAGTGATTTTGAATATGTCAAATCCAGAATTTAATTGTTTGTACGCTAAACGTACGAAAAACGCGTAATCAAATGTACGAAGGAACGTTAAACCTGAATAATAACGTAAAAATCATTCTAAGATTCGCAAAAGCGCAAAAGAGTATTTCAAAATATCTGTACTGGCAAAGTATAAATAAAATTATGAGACAAATGATATAAAACGCCTACATTACAGTACATGGAAATTAAAAAAAATAGTAAATATTTAAAAAAAATGTATCAAGTACAAACCATTTTTATTTTTGCTACTGTCCGTTTTATCTAAAACAAAATATCAGTTAGTTATCTATACGTTTCTATAGATAGTGTATTTTAAACTTAAATAATTTTATTAAAAATTTCTAGGAATTTTGCAAAGTTCATGCTAAGATGCTGGTCATGCTTTGGTATTCACGCATGCTAGATTTTTTAAAGCAAATCCTAGGTTTCATGCTAGCGTTATGATTTAAATATTTTTAGATGTATTTTTAATTATTTTCTAAGTGAAACGGACCGGTGTAGTGTTGTAGTACTAAAAATTAAAACCAAAAATTAAAAAAAATAATATTTGTTTATTATTTCTTTTTTTCGGGCTAGCAAAATAGGTACTTTTAAAAAGGAAAAATGTAAAATTCGATGATAAAAAAGTTTTTTTAATGACATCAAGTGAGACGATGTACCAGGGCCGCATAAAACGGGGAAAGTTCAATCGTAAAAAAATTAACGGTAAAAGAATAGGTGTTCGGGAGTGTTCGGGAGTTGTCGGTGATGTTCGGGAGAATAAGTGGCTCACCCAAACTTGCGTCGTATGTGTTCATGTACTCTGACGTCATGAATTGTGACACTAGAGCCGTCTTGCCTACGCCAGCGTCGCCGAGTAATACCACCCTGTATTTTGGTATCTGTAACAAAAAATTAAGTATTATTATATTATACATATATATATACCAACATAAAATACCAATTCAGAACCACACGTAGACAGTGTCAGTAGTCAAGTAGTCAGCAGAAGGGGAAGAAGGAGATTTAGAAGTTAAATTTAGAAGGGGGCTATGAGAATCGTTTTTCCCTCGGGACGCGGGACGCGGTGCCTATTTTCACCGGGTCAACCCCGAGAAGGAGAGACCTCCACATGTTAATAAAATACCAAGCGTATACTTCCTAACCAATTACTTTATATAGACCTTAAGTACATACAATTATCACCATTCTATTTATTATTGCTTCTCTGATATTACAGGTGTTAATTGGTGGCGACGATTGCCGATTGCTAATTTGCCTCATATTATATAAAAAATGTAAAACAGGACGAATCTATTACCAATTAACGTGCAAAAATTCAGCCCTAGAACCGATACTGAGAATTTGGAAAACGGAACCTAACATCACAAAACCAAACTCGACATCATCACATCAACAGTCATCCTTTCACAAATCCGAAATACTTTACAAATTATACTCTTCAAATTCCCTTTTATTTTTCTGTCCATATGGACATGTCAACCCCATCGTACCTTATCTAATTCAATAGCATATATCTACCCTATGTAAATGAAGGAGAATCATTAACTAGGTCTAGATGGCAGAAAAGTTATGTCACCCTCACCAAGGCCTTTAGCCAAACGCCACTTTAGCGCTTGTCTACAGAGAGAGTAGAAATCAAAATGTATGGGGATGACACTATCAAAATTTACGTCAATACCATATAATTTGGTTTTCTATTCTACAAGTAGACAAGTGTTAAATGGCATTTGGCTACAGGTGTGCTGTTCACACAACGCTATTGCCATCTTCGTTTTAGGTAATGCTCTTTAAATCAACAAAATGAATTTTATTACCAATAAAAGCCACTATCATTACTTTCATTGATAAATCAAATAATGGGTTCCATAGAATCCTCGTCCATATTGTTACAATCAAATCAAAGCCATTCAATTAACTTGATAGAGCAATTTGATAAATAAACTGAACAATGGTTGTATAACCATTATAATCATCATGGATTATTGATTAGATATACATATGTTTTGCAAATGGCTTGTTAAAATTGTATTAGAGTCGTTATAGAGAACGCACACTTTTAAATAAAAACGCACGCTTTTAAACCTTGATAGGTTAAGTAGAGGTATATATCACTACATAGTATAAAACGAAGTCGCTATCCGCCTGTCTGTCCCTATGTATGCTTAGATCTTTAAAACTACGCAACGGATTTTGATGCGGCTTTGGAATAAGGATCCTTAAGTATGTATTATCTATGTATAATATATGCATGATATAGAAGAGAAACACTGATACATTTAGAGGTTTCTTATATGATATTGTAAATAATTACGTTTTTTTAAGCTTACATTGCAAACGCTTGTTGGAACCCTACGAAATAGACCAAAATTATGTACTACAGAACTGTTCACCTTAATTTTATTATGACAATAAAGCTGTTAACGTTGTGTATTAGGATATTCTGTAGTAGGTAAATTTACATAAGCATTGCACCCGTGCGAAATCGGGACGGGTCGGTAGTTATAAATATACAATTTTTTAAGTCGACTGAAGGCCATCGCATTCCTAACCAGCATGGCTCGACCACGGCTTTAACCTAGCAACTAACTTGTTATTTATTTTAAATATGAACTTTAAATCGTATTTCGTATAACATATTTCATAACGTCAATATCAAAAAGTTGTAAGCGCGCCGCCCACGCGCCGACTACGTACAACCTTTTGTATTGTTTCCTAACCAAAAAATGCCGTTCCGGAGATATACCGGAGTCGTGCGTAGCCTCTCGCACGCCTCTCGTACACACGGGTAAACGCGCGTACTCGTACACATGGGTAAATATTTTAATAGAAAAGCGAATGAAAATGTTCAATCAAATAAAGAACGGGTTGCAAACTTGAAAATATACGTCACAGAAAAAATATCCAATCGGTGCGCGTTTCTCGTACACCCGTGTGTACAATTGCGCGATGGGCACTCAACTCTCTCGTACACCCGTGAGTACGAGAAACACGCGAGAGGTTAGTCATGATTATTAATAAAACGCAGTTTTTTGAATTCACAGCAACGACTAACTTTTCATTTTTATTTTCCATAGACAAGCATAGACAAAATATACTATAGACAAACAATAATAAAGCTGTCACATACTGTCGTCTGTAATGACTAATAAATACATACAAACGAATGAGCATTATTTTGTTATAATTAACAATTATTACGTATGCGATGACATTAAGGGACTATTGTATATAATTTAAAAGCTAACTAAAAGACTGACAGAGATCTGGGGACTTACTCTTGAACCCAATTCTTGTCTCTTGAAGACATTGGGAAATTTCATATTCTTGAGTTGCAAAACTAGCGCCCATTGCATCCGTATTACGTGGATATTTAATGAACTAGATGGTATTGAGTTTGGATTTATATTCCGTATTCTGAATGTTAATTTAACAGACACGATAGGGGTTGTATAGTTTTGACATTGAATAATTATTGAGATTATATTGGATTGAAATTGCATTGACATTGGGTCTCTCACGACGAAACATAATTGCTTCACGTCGTTTTTCTATGAGGTCGAGGTATCACTCCGGTCCAGCCGGTCAATGCGTGCCGAAGCATGGCTCTCCCACACTTAAAATCGAATATCGAAATGCAAAAAATATTTTACTTTCATTTCATCTATCAATTCATGCGATTCGACACAAACAAACAAGCGCTTTTATATTCTACATATGAATTTACAAATATTTACTCGTAAATGTCACTCGATACGTATCGCAATGGAAATATGAAATAAAAAATTGTACAAAGATCTACACTTTGTACAAAAAAATATCTTGTGATATGCTATAAACGCTCAAGATTATGGCTGCTATACATACTACGGTCCATCGGAAAGGTCCACCTGTACAGGTATGTCTGCGCAGGTAGACCGTAATGTGTGTGGTAATAGATCTGTGCAGTGAGCCTACGCAAGCGACCGGCGCAGAATCGAAAATCAAGTCTTTCTAGTGACACCGTGTGCCACAAAGAACTGAAGACCGGTTCAGTACACTGGAACGTCCCCACTCCCCATACATGCTAATAATTTTCAATCTACCTACGCAGGCATACCTACACCGATGTCCGAAGCATGAATGCCATTATGTACGAACTTGACATATAATTTGACATAATATTATATCAAAAGTAAGTGTCAATTTCATACAGTCGAACATTCTTAGTGTCAGACTGATCATGTGTCGATTAACGTGATCTGCACTACCCATGGACATCATCATCAGCATCACTAGATAGAGGCCAGAAGCGTTTCAAGTGCGTTTCGTTTTGGAGGGAATTGTGGGTTTGATCTCCAGTTACCTCATTACACGACGAAACACAACGTCAGAGTTTTTTTTTTTAAAACATTGCCCCACACTAGGGCTTTCTCCGGTGTCGTAGGTGCGTTTACAAACATACAAGTTCACATACACATGACACCGAGACCCGGAACAACAATCTGTGGATCAGACAAAGAGTTGTTTCATGCGGGAATCGAACCCGCGACACGTTGCGCGGCAGCCATTTACCCAACGACCGCGCCAACCGTTTTCTGTAGGGACATCACTATCATATCACTCCATTAGAGTGTTTATGTGATTTCACTCATAGCACAGTATTGTATTAAGTTGTAAGCCACAAAAAATTATTCTCGTCATCAAAACAGCCGTCCCTGTCATTCATATATTAAAATGCAAATGTGAAAAGGAGACACAAAATGTCTTAGATAAAAATCGAGCTAAGAATTTCTATTTAACATAGGCCTCACAGATTTTTATCAAATCAAGTGTTCAAAGTCAAAAACAACTTATAAATTTACATAAAAATCTTTCCTAAGTTCAGAACACAGCGAAAATAGACCTTATTTCTTCAATATAAATTTAAATTAGGTGCTCTGACATTTGACAATTAATTTTGTCGCTTAAGTCGATGGATCAAGATTGAAATTTGCTTGGATGTAGTTCAAAGCCACGTATATTAGATCCCCGTCGTGTTCGTATAAGGAATTATGGTGTTATATTGTTTGATGTCGTTATTAAGTCTGATAAAATACATGGTTTATTTGAATATTATTTTTTTATGCGAAAATATGACTTATGTTTATCTTGTTAAGGTACAATATTCTTAATAAATTTTCATTATTGCGATACACCTACATGTACATTGTACATATATGGTTAATAGTAATAGTGATTTCAATTTAAATACATATACTACGGTGCGCATCTGTCTACTAATTCGTCTCGAACACGACTAAATAAATATAATGTAAATTATTTGAAGAGAACAAAACATCAAGTTTAATTAGTATAACAAATGTTACCACTTGTCCCAAAATGTTACAACGAACAGAATAAGTAATAAATGCTTAAAATCTACTTCTAACTACTTTTACAAATATCATAATAAACATCCCAATATAAGAAAACCTGTCTTTTAAATATTATTCATATACTGCAACAGGTCATGTTATACTAGATACGTTAAGCATGTGGTTTTTTAGTACTTTTGCGAGTATAATACAATTGAAACCTTGAAAACTTTCTTATATTACAGAATAAAAACAACAGTGCTACGTTTCGTAGCGAAAGCTACGAAACGTACTACGAAAGTTATGCTACGCGCGCGCTGCGTAAAGTGCTACGAAGGTAATGCTACGCGCCCCAGTGCTGCGTTGCTACAATTTTAATACCCACATCATTTTAAAAAAAAACTGTCTTTCTTTACATAATATTCATAAAAAAATTATAAATGAAATTTATTATGTATTAATATAAATGCCTCCTATACTCCATTCATTAATAACATCTTTAGTAGACCGTCTACAAATTAAAATTTAAATATAAATAACTTGATTTTCAGTTATATTAAAAATGTCTCACCGGGTCCATCTCATCTTCATCAGGTGTATCCAGACTGGCGGAGTCCACAGGCCGGTAGCCGGAGCAGCAGGAACCGTCAAACGGAGACCGATCTGATGCTCTGTGAACAAACATATAAAATTTAAACATTTTTTACATACGCGTTAAGAAGGCTCATAAGAGATTGAAGTATAAAACGTCCAGGTTTATTTGGACAAGGAGGCTACTAACAGCTGGATTATTTTTAAGTTTGCAGTCCCTTATGGCAGAATTAAGTACCCGTGGCAAGAGAAGATGTGGTAGTAAATATTTTCTATATTGCCGTAACTACACAGCATTCTAAATAGTAGTTTCAATGATTCCAACAATGGCGTCCATAAAGGTGGAAATCCACGACTATACAACCAGTATAAAGGACGGTACATATGCCACATCAAGCCATGAATAACCAGTATAAACTGACCGTCAAACATGCGGAAAGATCATACGAAACAGGACCATGGTAATGTGGTTTGTATAACTGGATTTGCGGCCTCGATTATACGTACTTGCGTTAGCGTAAATCGACCTTAAAAGCCAGTGAACTGAGCAAAGATAAACACTTGATGACAGAAGCGAAGACGTAAACAATCAAGCGATTTTGTGTCTTAGTAGTATTGTAATAGGGGTTAGTTTAGTTACTAAATAGTATTGTACTAAATTCTTTTTTTAGATTATGTCTACTGCCTTGATTCAGTGATTATAATTAAGGTAAGGTCGTTGACTTGACTGCGTATTATGAAAACAAATTACGTTTTTGTAGAGACACACCAGTATGCCATAGGGTAGTTTCCTAAATTTTATTTTAATGTCCGTCTGGTACATTTATTTAAAACTTTAGACACGTATTTTTTCTTTTCTAACAAAATTAAATACTTTGGACGATATATTAATTTGAAATATCGTGTGACGTCACAGCGTCCCACTCCTAAACTTAGCGCCATTTTATCTTATCAACTTAATACGCGAAAATAAAAAAATACCTGTCTAATATTTTTTCATTATCTAACTGATGGACTAATTAGATTTTTAATTTTGATACCCTGGAAATTACCCAATTGTTTAAGTAATACGTATACGACGGTATGTGTAAAGTGTCTATTTACATTATCCTTAACCCCAAGCAACTGTTTCCAGTCGATAAAAATACATCTAAGAGATAATACGTTCCCTAGTTATCCGCGTGTCAGTTACGATAATTAAGTAAACTAACTGTTTGTCTGTATGACCTTGTGTATTGAACGATATATGTATACTTTTATAGTAGTGCTCAGACTTTCATTAACTAAATTAATATCGACAGCGTACCTACACCTAAGCTTCCCGAGCGTACGGCACGTGGCGTTCCGCGCGCGCCTCAAAGAGCCATCAGACCATCATGGATGAGGCCCAACAGGGCTGATGCCGATTTGGAGTCGCGGAGAACCTATCGGGTTACCGGAGCTCCGGCTCGACGTACAGGAGAAGAAACGGGGTGGTTTTTAGTCAGTAAGACTCTAACACTCCCTCTCGCCTAACCCAGGCGGGAGCAGTCATTCGATGATTTTACCCCTTTAATCTGTCAAACACCAAGCGGTCACCGGTGACCGCGACCTATTGTTCTTTAATTGTGTCTATAAAACCGGTATTCGACGAGTTAAAGAAACAAAACACCTAAGCCTACGTTATCTTTTTTGCTATTGCATTCTAACATCTGTATTAACTAGAATTTGTCATCTGACTAGGCTATGATTTAATCTAGCACGGCTATCTTAAGGTAATATTTTTTCAATTAATAACTAAACAAGCACTTTTGTACAGAGTTCCAGTTCACCACATTTCTATTCCTGCTTTGTGGTTTTCAGTCTGTAAGAGTCAGACCCTCTCTTACCTTACACAGGTTGGGAGAAATTATTTGATTATTTTAGCTCATGATACATAAGCGATATGAATCAATATTCCTTGCTACATAATTCACATTTTACAAAGGTAACAATCAAGCACGTAATTAATGGGTACGTATGCGACTGCCAATGAAAGGACTATCAATATTAGCTTGCATACATTGGATACCTATTGTATAAAGTTGCAATTTGTTTGATCAACGACAGACCTAACACGCAGAATAGAAGCAGATGTGTTATTTTGTGAAAATATATACATACGTATACCTAGAAACCCAGTTTTTTTTAACTTTCTTCTTTTTAAAAAAAACCTACACTTAGATTTTCTCCTGTTTCGTGGGTGCGTTTACAAACATACAATTTCACATACACATGACACCTAGACCCTAAACAACAATTTGTGGACCACACAAAGAGTTGCTCTGAGCGGGAATTGTATCCGCTACACGTTGCACGGTAGCCAGTTGCTTAATCACCGCGCCAAACGTGCAGTCAAAAATAAAATCTGCTGAAAAAACAATGCTATTCCACATTATAAAGTAAACATGATTTATCTGTTGAAAGAGTCACCTTACATTAAGTTTTTGACTGCTGACAGAAAATTGTTGAAGGCAAATCCTCCGCTAACATAGGTCACCGGTCACCACCTATGCGGCAGTTTTACTAATATTATAAATCGTAAAGTGAGTTAGTTTGTTTGTTTGTTCCGCTTTCACGCCGTAACTACTAAGCCGATTGGTTTGAATTTTTACAGGCGTAAAGTTAGAAGTCCGAATTAAATAATATGGTACTTTTTATCCCGGAAAAATGTGATATTCCCGAGGGAAAACAAAAGTATTAGTATAGATGGCGCTGTGTGTATTGGTGTATGTCACAAAGGCTACTTTTTATCCTTTTGTGACGCGAGCGAAGCCGCAGGTAAAAGCTAGTCGTATATAATTAGGAAAAGCATAAGGAAATGAGCCTATTGCTACACATCCCTGTAATTTAGAAATCATACGAAGCTTGGCAGTTATACATAATCACTAACCCAGAAAGAAACCATATTAGACGTATTTATACGTAAGATTATAGACACCAACTTTTGTCCTCGTTTCTCTGTACAGAACAACTCATATAAGTCGTGCTGCGGTTGTCTCACAACCCTGACTTTATATGTATACTAGTGACGCGCCCCGGCTTCGCACGAGTGCAAATGCATGTTATTATACATATAAATCTTCCTTAGGAATCACACTATCTATTAAAAAACCGTCGCACCTGCAACCACTCGGCCAGGAGAGCAGTCGCTATCCACCGTCTGTCTGTCCCTATGTATGGTTAGATCTTTAAAACTATGCAACGGATTTTGATGCGGTTTTTTTAATAGATAGAGTAATTCTTCAGGAAGGTTTATATGTATAATACATGCATAAAATAGTAGAGAAACACTAATAAATTTAGAGGTTTCTAATTGTACCCGTGCGAAGCAGGGGCGGGTCGCTAGTATATGTTATACATATAAAAATGAAACCCGTTTCCCGTTGTCACGCCATAACTTGGGAACGGCTGGACCGATTTGGCTCATTTTTTTTTTTGTTGAATTTGTTATTGTCAGGAGAAGGTACTTATGACAGAAAAAATTTCTAAAAATCCTACGGAAACGGGAGAAAACGGGATTGCGCGTACGAAGTCGCGGGCAGAAGCTAGTTCTTCAAAAAAGTAAGCATGACGATAATACATAATACATAATTGTTTCAGCGCCGTCTTCACGCATGAAACGCTTCAAGTTGGATAAAGTATCATATAACAGCGTTCTAACAAACATGAATAATTCTGAACTCTCCTGAAAGTTTCAGTGTAACTCGTATTGTTTGTGGTTCTTTACTTTATCCGTTTTGATATACATCAGGCTTGTTTTTATAGAAGAGGTAATAGAGTATATTTCTTAAAACTTTCGTGATACATACATACATATATAACTTCACGCCTGTCTCGCTTCATCAACATATTAAATTGATTATTATATTTTCGGATTCGACACGTAAGTGTTTGACGAGGAACTCGACTAGTTACAAGCCATGCTAAAGGTTTATATTCATGAGCAACATTAGGCTCATATTCGCGTGTCATGGAATGCAGAAATACGTCGAGTTCTTCGTCAAACAATTACGTGAGTAAGCCGAAAACATAATAATTATTTTAGTATATTTCTTATTAAAATTGTTTTATGTGACATTAATCTCAAAAACAGCACAATCACAATAGCTTTAAGACTCATTAATGTCTCAATATAAGTACTTGTTTGGGAGTCGAAATTGCTACAATTTTTTACATATATAACCTATTTTTATGGAGATAAGTCGACAAACGAGTAGACGGATCACCATGGTAAGTATTCAGCACCGCTCAACGATACCAAAAACACCAGAGACGTTACAAGTGCGTTACCGGACTTTTTTATGGCCTATAGGAGATATTAAGAATTTTGTTAGGGATTCGGGGATACTAGCACTAGACAGTTTGATTTAAAAATTCTCACTATCATTGAAACACTTAAGCCAAGCGTAAAATTTATGGAGCAGCCTTATAATCTAACACTGTAATATAGCGGGCTGTTGACGATAATACGTATTTGTTAATTCCGATTATCTATTATTGTAAAGTTACAGTTGACTACCTCGTTGGCCGAGTAGTCGCAAGTGCGACTGCCGTGCAAGAGGTATCGAATCAAAAATATCAACTACTGTTTTTTTTAATTGTCAGTAGTATCACGAAGTCTGGAATTGTGCCCGGTATTCATATACCGGGCACAATTCCAGACTTAGGCTCACTCCCTATGACATGGGACTCATAACATAAATAGTGAAAAGTGGGTGTTACATTGTACAGTGGCATTGAGTGCCGAAATGTGCACCTCTGCCTACACCTTCGGGGATAAAAGGTGTGATGTTATGTTGTGTAAGATTAGTAATTTTCTATTTCTATCAGCACAATTAATAATTTACCCAATACACAAAACAGCAATTACATCGAAATATGAAAACCGCTTTATATCATCACTTTTATTATAAAAAGGATCAGTAACAGATGTAGAATTGTGTTAGACATTCTATCTATTTCAATTTGAAGCGCTTTAAGCGTATTCAGTTTACTTAATTCGTGTTATAACTAATTTTGGGTGAGCGAGCAATGCGGAGATTTAATTTCGAGTCTAAAGGTGTGTGTTGTGGTTATATTTTGTGAAGAGTAAGTTATGAGAATGTTCGGTGTTGAAATTAAACATTACTATGTTGTTTGAATATAGCAAACATTGTCGTAACAAAAATTCATGATGACATATTGTACAATTTTCATCTCATCGTTTAATTTCCTGAAAGGGGGTAAACACAGGTGGAAATATACAATGTTACATCCTCACATAAAATTATGTTAAGTATTATGTTTATAGAAATAAGGGGGCGTTTATAAATTACGTGAGGTGTGTTTTTTAATTGTCTGTCCTTCCCTCCCCCTTGGTGAGATTTTATTCAACATCCTCCCCCATCCCCCAATCTCACGTGAGATTTTTCAAAATGTTGGTTATTCGTGAGATTTTTCAAAATGTGTACACCAAAATTAAATGTTAAACCTACCCCATACATACACCCACAAGCACACACCAACATACTATACATTTTAAATATAAATATTCTATGTATATACAATATACTATACATTACAATACCCACTTACATTTTGCACTTACCCACTAATATATTATATACCTTAAGTACTTACCTATATTCCGAACAAATAAATATGTAAAAAAATGTTAATCAAAATGTAATTTATAGTAAGCTGGTGACACCCCTAAAATTTGCAACGCCTGAAAAAGGCCGTTAAGTTGTGCCTGTTATTCCATAAGACCTGTATGTATTACCTTAACATGCAAATAAAGAGTTTGAGTTTGAGTTTGAGTTTATTCACGTAAACGCGTCGGATTGTTATTGCAAAAAGAAAAAAAATCCATGTGCATGTACAATTAAATCTTAAGCATGTACAATCTGGAATAAATGAACTATGAAGTCGGTAAAATAGTATATTTTATTTTGTTTCTATCAGAAAAAAATTACGTGATATTTTCCGAGACCCCCCCCCCCCACTCTCCTACGTTAGATTAGATGAGATTTGAGTCTGCCCCATCCCCCCCCCCTTAAACATCACCGCACCGCACCTAACCATATGAGATCTATTTTACTTACCCAAGTAATACATATTTTTATATCTGCGTCCATTTACATTTCTGAATAACGGTTAAAAGATTATTACTTATATTACAAGTCTCATGTAAGTACATAAGAAGTATTTAAGAAAAATCTTCTTCTTGCCCTATTTTTGTTTAAGAGCATGAAACTCCCTCTCGCTTCACCCACTGAGGAGGTATTTTGAAGGCAAATTTTCTTCTAACGTTGGTCATCGGTGACCCCCGTGGCGTTTAAAATGTTAAATCAAAGAAAGCCTCAAAAGGAGCACAAAACTTTTTCTTAACTTTATAATAAAAAGGTTTTATATACCATCTAAAACCATTTAACAAATTCTTCGATACTTCGAAACAGCTCAATTCAAGGCTGACCCATCCAATAGAAAACCACGATAACTTAAACTGAACTTGAAGAGATCAAAATCCCCCCACTTAGCCTCGACCTACACTTTCAGTAAAAATGTTCTAGAAAATATTTCCTTGAAATCCGTCTATTTTGCAAGTCACAGGTCATTGAACTTTGAATAGCTTCACTCAAGACGCAAAGGTTTGTTTGTGCAAGGCCTGTGTAACTAGCTTTTAGCCCTGAGTTTGGTTCTATAATATTACATTACGTTTGTTTTTGTCTGATGGTACAATAAGAGTGTAGAGTACAAGTATCCACAGATGGGGCCTAACAAGGCTGATGCCGATACGGAGCCGCGGAAGACTTAACGGGTTGCCGGGGCTCCGGTTCGAAGTGCAGGTGTAGGAACGGGGTGGTTTTTAGTCAGTAAGAGTCTGACACTCCCTCCCGCCTCACCCAGGCGGGAGAAGTCATTGGATGATTTTCCCCCCTAAAAAAAAAAAAAAAGAGTACAAGTATATATATACCTATAAGTCATATTCAAAACTGTGTTAGTTCCAAAAATTATTACAAATCGCATTCAAGCCGCTGGCGAGTGAGCCTAGCGTGCCAGCATATCACGCACGCCGCCGCCGCTAACACCACGGATAGAGAAAAGTACGCGTGAATCACGGCAGAGGGCACGTTGAGCCCGCCGCTGACCCGAGCAGCCAGTAGCAGCGCAACGGTCACAGCGCTGCGGGTCGCGAATTGCTGCTCATGAATATGAGCCTATGACATGGCTTGAAACTAGTCGAGGTCCTCGTCAAATAGTTACGTGAGTAAGACGAAAACATAATAATTAATTGCAATAAATATAAGAATACGTGTCCGTTATAACCAATATACAAAAAACTCTAGAATATGACTAAATCAATATGACAGATCAAAAAAAAAACATTATCTATATATATAAAAGAAAGTCGTGTTAGTTACACTATTTATAACCCAAGAACGACTACATCGATTTGGATGAAAATTGGCGGGGTGGTAGCTTAGAACCAGGAGACGGACATAGGATACTTTTTATCTATTTTTTTTTCCTTTTACCGAAAATCACGAACGGGAACGGGGGGGGGGGGATGGGATTGCGCGTACGAAGTCGCGGGCAGAAGCTAGTTATTTATATTCACAAACTGAAATCCTATTCCCGTATAGATACATCTATGTTACCTACATCTATTATCATAACATAACATAACATCACGCCTTTTATCCCCGAAGGGGAAGGCAGAGGTGTACATTATGCCACTGTACAATGTAACACCCACTTTTCACTATTTTATGTCATGAGTCCCATGTAATAGGGGGTGAGCCTATTGCCATATACCGGGCACAATTCCAGAATTCGTGCTACTACTGAGAATTTTTTTTTAAAACCCAGTAATACTTTGCCCTACCCGGGAATCGAACCCGAGACCCCTTGCCCAGCCGTCGCACTTGCGACCACTCGGCCAACGAGGCAGTAGGGATCTATTACCATCTACACAAACATAATATGTATATTATAGAAATACTGAGAGCTTTGAGCTGCATCCAATCGGATCATCTTTACCAATATAGCTTTAGTGTTTTGAATTATCAGACAAACAGACAAACAAACTCGTTTCGATTATATTTACACTACAAAAGTAAGCACTATACCATAAATATACCCACATAATGTGAGTAGACTTTAATAAATAGGGCGTTGGGGAGCCTTTATTCATAAAATGCCTTCTAACCAAAGTATAACATTATGTACCAGACGTCAGCAGGTCAACCTACCCTAATCCGTCATTTATTAACATGCCATTTTCGACTGTATATCAATAAAACAAAGTTGAAAATGAAGATATAGAAGGGGGTAGACTAACTTGCTGGCGTCTGTAGGTTCCTACAATCAATCATGGTCTTAGTATTTGTGACATTTGTACCTTGCAAGGTAAGTGAACTGGCCCACTTCCGTCACCTTTAACAAAAGTCGTTTGTAACTGCTAATCTTTGGGGACTCGCCTATATAGATTACTTTCGTAGATAACTTCGGTTTTTGGACGCAAAATGTGTCAAGCTACTTGCTTGGCTTTTTTGATAGCCTTACGTCAGTTTAAAGAGAATAAAGTTGGAAGTAAGTAGATGGTTAGTATGAACTTCTAGGTTTGCAAGTTAAATTATTTTTTATGGCAATCGGCGTCGCCCATGGACACCTTTTGTGGATTACGGAATTTGAGGATTATTGGAGAGACTGGGGAAGACGGTGGGGAGGAGGATAATTGGGCCTCCGGTAACCTCACTAAAAATATAAGACATAAATTTCCGCAATTAATTTGTGCTGTTATGTATCATTAATACCATTCAAAATACAGAATGAATTATTTACATCTTCAACCTGTTCGTAAAGGATAATATTACTTTCCAAATTAACATAATATTGAGAAACCCTGACTTTTAAATATCATTTAGTTTTAGGTCATTTAAAAATAGGGTCCATAAAACGAGCGCTGAAAAAAATTGCCTGAAGGCTCACCTAAGTAATTAATAAAGCATTCAGGCTGAAACACTGAAACGATTTTATTTTTAAACTGAGTAAGTTTCGATTTTTTAGCTCAGCAATATTGTCTTACCATGTTGGTTCTTCATTAACATTACAAACGGTATTTGAATGGTGACTCAGTGGCGGGGCGACCGGCTGCTGTGCATCGTGTTGCGGTTTCGATTGTCGTATGGAAACATGTGTGATTCACAATGAGTGTGATATTTTGACGGAACAACTACATCAACTACCCAGTGACGGTTCATTTCTTGATCGGTGGTTTAGAAATCGCAGAGTAAAAAACTTAAGGTTCTCAGCGAGTGCTGCTTCCCTGGTACATATTCAAAAGGTTTAGTCTAAGACTGACTGATTCTACAAATGACTGATTCTATAAAAGACCGATTCTTCAAATGACTTATTTTTCAATTCTATGAATGTGTGTGAATATCGTAAATAAAATGCTATGTAAGGGTTGGCATTGCATTGATCACAGCAAATTCGTAGAAGCATTTGATTTTTATTAATTTGGTACAATTACTTTTTATTATTTCGAACAATCTTATTAGGTAACTATAAAAAAAAAAAGTATGCATGAATAAACATAATATTTTTCTTGCTAAAAGTTCACAAAGAATATAAATATATTAAAACCCCATTATAATCATTGCTTTCTAACGAAAGAAACTTAAAGAACTACCAAAAATATATTTTAAATCTTTTCGCCTCGCAATATAGCTATTAAGATCAGATTAAGCCTGAGTTAATGAAAGAGAGAAAAACCTTTTTGAGTACTAAAATAGTGAATTCTGAATTTCTAGGCGAAGTTAATGAAATCTGAAGCTGATTGGCTTAGCCAATTGAGCCTGAAGATTAGTTTACAAAGAAATTAGTTGGTGAATCTGAGGCAAAGACTAACGTAGTTATTGGATTATGGAACAATTAGACGATTGTAGTTCTTGGGCTCTTTTATTGTACATTTATAGATATACAGATACAGATACAGGTTACAGATGTACCCTATCTAAATAAATAGGTACAAAATATTTCTTTTTCTGATATGATTCTTTTTTCTGATTTTTTATTCGACGTTTTTTTTCATATCATGTTATATCTCATAGTTTAGGTAATATTATTAGTTATGATCCTAAAAATCCTCATGGTGCCTCTTCCTATACGGAAGACGAAGAAAAATTTTCGAATAATTAAAGCCTTCGATCTGTATATACAACAAACTGTGAATTAATCAATGTTAGAAAATTATCGATTACTTTAACATAAATTAATAATTGTTTTCGACTTACTCACGTACATTGTTTGATGAGGAACTCGACTACTTTCTAGTCAAGTTAGAGGCTCATATTTACGAGCAGCGTTCGACAACCATACTAGTCAGTTAAACAGTTAAGTGAGGAAATCGAAAACATAATAATTATTTTAGTATGAAAACTTAAGATTCATACCACATCCAATTGATGATGTATCATTTCAACCCATGATTTTTAGTACAACATTTTACGTTATCTTCAAACTATTTAATTTATTAATTTCATATAATAGCTGTATAAAATCACGAATGCATGTATATATTTATATATGAATACAGATTAAACAACAGCACCTAGCTTCATCTAGTTTCACTGACGGACTGACTGACAGACTATTATTTATTTTGTATTTGTTGACGTTTCAAAAGTACTAAACTATGGTTTAATTGAAATAAATGCTTTGACTTTGACTTTGATAAAAAAACCATCACGAATGGTACACATAATACTTTTTACTACAGACTCGAAGGCACTACATGTTGCCCCGTCAATATTACGCGACCACTCAACGTGCGTTTCAATAAGTACCCACTGTTTATTCCATTAATGCAACTCGGAGTGGCTGAAAAGGGTTTAGAAATGTATTTCTGCTATAATATTGAAAGAAAATAAACATTGAATACATACTGTAGATGTGAAGAGAGGTAATAATTTTCCCGCGAAGTAAATGATAAAGTTTTAACACTAGGTACAATTAGAGAATTAGTCGACATTGAATCGATAATATTGTTTGCAAGTAAAAATAAATTGTCTTAACAAAAATATTACCTACTCTCTATCACATACAAAATCCATGCAAAACTAATTATTTTTGGCTGGATCGAACACATATAATAAGACAAAGTGTTTAAAGAGACACCCGGCGTCAAGGATTTTAGACCAGCTTCTTGAGCCCTGTTTTCTTGCCTTGATAACTACTACCTAACTACAGTGATTATTTTTACCTAACTACGGTGCAGCCAAAAGAAGAGTTACGATGCCATATCTATTAAACTAGGTATGGAATTAGACCACGTGAAAATGATCACCTTTTCAATTGCAACACAAATATGCATTTTAGAGTCAAAAGAGAGTCACATCCTTATCCTTACTAATATTATAAATCGGAAAGTGAGTTTGTTTGTTTGTTTGTTCCGCTTTCACGCCGTAACTACTAAACCGATTGTTTTGAATTTTTGCAGACGTAAAGTTAAAAGTCCGGATTAAATAATATATCCTATTATCCCGGAAAAATTTGATATTCCCGAGGGAAAACAAAAGTATTGGTATAGATGGCGCTGTATGCATTGGTATATGTCACATAGGTTACTGTTTATCCTTTTGTGTTGCGAGTGAAGCCGCGGGTCAAAGCTAGTATTCAATATAAAATTGGTTGACAAAATTTCGAAACATTACTTTGAAACCTAAGGAACGAATTCATCTAACAGCCCCACTTTCGACCACTTGACTCAAAGCATTCGCGTAATAAACAAAATGAAACAATTATACCTATAATTAACTTCGCAATGTCGTAACATAAGAGACTCCTTACTCAGTTACGCGTCAATGTCAATAACCCTCTCCAAAGTAATCACAGGCACTTTACTCAGTGGTAATTATAATAATGTAGGTACCCACGTAACTGGAGGTCAGCTGTATTACACTAATATAAATATTTTATATTAACAGGCCTATGACTGGAGTTAATGTTATAGAATCTGTAACGTTATAACTTGAAACGGAGTAAGGTGGTCATGTACATTGTACAGTGGCACTATGTACACCTCTGCCTACCCCTTCAGAGATTAAAGGCGTGATGTTATGTTATGTTATGTGTATATTTGTGTAGAGAAGGGCCAATGTTCAAAGTTCAGTCCTTACAAGTTGAATAGTCCATTACAGTCCACTGTCTAGTCTTTTTTTAAATATTTGCAGTCTTTATTCGGATCTTACACCACGCTAGAGATGAGAGGCGATGATTAAAATTAAATTCTACTCTGCTAATACCACACAGTACAGCAAAGTATTACTACTGAAGAACGACCATTGTATTAACAGTCTCTTAGATGCTAATAATCACCTTTAAACGACCTCAAGTTTACATGCCCAGCATTTTAAAGATTGCTAAAGGAAAACACGAAGTAGGAAAACGGTTGTATTTTTACTAGATTTCCTTGAAAACAAAAAAGTAAGGTCAATTACAAAATTTGAGGTACACAGATTTTTCTTTGGGTTTGTGAGAGGAATAATTTAAAAGGTATCGAGTGCGTGGGCTGTACGGTTAGGTTATATCGAGGAATGGACGGTTGCAAACAAAAATCTAAAATAATTCTGAGAATTTGGTTGTGTTTGAATGACGTGCTTCTTGAAGTTTTCGAAATGTCATGATACGAAATGTTTCCATAATTTTTAACGAAATTTCGTTGAATGAATGAGACAAAGGCTATTTGCTAGTGAGAGTTTTTGGTATGGGTTTTGTTTGGTCTGGGTGTTATGGGATATTTTACCTTTCAAATAATTAGATTAGAAATTATTAGAAACAGTGTTTAACTTCTTCTTAACAACACTAAAAAGTTTGTAATCAAAATCCAGTGCAGTAATCATTTGCCCGTGCCCTTTGTAGAAATTAAACTGAAAACCGTTTTTCAGCAAAAGTAATTTTGCAATTTGGCCAAAAAGACAGTCAGTAGATGACTTTGTAAGGTCATTGACCCACTACACTAAAAGTACAATCGACAAATTATCCTCCTGACTATGGGCGTGGCTTAAATATATTTATAGCAAGAGCAGGTAAGTCACAAGTTAATTAAGAAACAACAAACGGCACGAGATCAAACGATTACATAACAATCGCGACAACACAATAGCGTACTCCCTTTACACAGATTTCGTAATGTAAATTATGTTGTGAAGGTAATTCAAGGACATTACTTTATATTTCAAATTTTACAGTTCGCATAGACAACATAATTTTTAACCTTTTAATCCATATGTAAGTATGACTGGCTGTGGCTGGACAACCGGCTGCCGCACAATGTGTCGTAGGTTCGATTCTGGTTTGCGGGCTCCGCACGGAGCAACTCTCTGTGTGATCCACAAATTGTTGTTTCGCGTCTAGGTGTCATATGTATTGTGTATGTGAACTTGTATGTTTATAAACGCACCCACGACGTATGAGAAAATCCTAGTCTGAGGTAACGATTTAAACAATAAGAAAGAAATAAGTAAATTAGTCTAATGTTTTTAAATTGTATACTACTACGGATAAATATTCGAAAAAACATAATAATACTGTACCCGAACCGGAAATGTAACCCAAATTCCCTTACTCAGTAGTAACATATGAAACTACATCACCAACGAGGTACTCTGTATGCTTTTCTATCCACCTTTAAAGAGTCCAGATCCTTTAGATCCCTACAGAAGATGGTCTAAGCTTCGCTCTCACTAAAACCTGAACTCCTAAATATTGACCAGCGACCGACGAACTAATGAACGAGTGCCCGACCGGTTACCTTCACAACTTCGCACCTTATTGAATGAATGGTTTCAGTTTGAGTTTCGAACTTCCTGTTTATTGTGCAAGTTTGAATTTGGAATTACGTTCAGGTGTGAATTTATTATTTCCGATGGAGATTGCAAGCTCAGAGGGTACTTTTGAGTTATTGGGTTCAAGATTTTGAAAGTTTTGGTGTTAGGAATGTTTGGGATCAAATCGGGGGTCCTGATCCGAAGTGGTTTATATCCAAGAGGTCTGTTCAAGTGCTTTTCCGTATTTCTGCTCGTTTCATAATCATTAATCAAATTGGGACTAATTTATAGGAGTGATTCGACATTAAGTAGTTTCCGAAATATTACTTAAGGAAGCGTAACGAGACCCGAACCCAATCCATTACGATGGTACTTTAACCCTTTAATGACGGTATTATAGACACAATTAAAGAACAATAAGTTGCGGTCACCGGTGTCCTCGCAGAGTTTGACAGTTTAATAATAATTTTCATCGAATCATAGTACCTATTAATTATGAAATTAAAATCTACATGAAAATATAAAAACTAACAACTGCTTTGCTCAATCTAGTGTTAGACGACAAAATTCAACTAAAGAACGTCACTAGTCTACCCATATATCCCCAAGCGGTCATCGGTGACCGCTTTCCACTAACTATATTATAGACCTTATTTCCAATGTTTAGATACTACTTTTGTATGAACTAGGGTATGATTTTCAACAGGTTAATCTGTATTATTGAAAGCTCTAACTATCATGTTGATGATGTCAGCTGTCAAATGTGACATAAAAAAAAAATCCGCGCAAAGAGTGGCAATGTTCGATTTTGGTGGGAAATTTGACGCTGTGTTCTTATAAGAATCCGTTTAGAATAAAATTTTCAGTATTCAAGTATTGAGTTTTACTTAAAACTAGTTATCAACCTAATAGGGCCGATGCCGATTCGGAGTCGCGGAGAACCTAACGGGTAACCGGGGCTCCGGCTCGACGTGCAGGAGAAGGAATGGGGTGGTTTTTAGTCAGTAAGAGTCTGACACTCCCTCCCGCCTCACCCAGGCGGGAGCAGTTTTCGATGAATTTCCCCCATTTAAAAAAAAATGCTTAGTAAACCAACAAGCCAACAGTAAGATTGCAAAAAAATGTTTTGTGACATCTGTATATATGTTTTTAAACATTGCCCCGCCCTAGGATTTTCTCTTATTTAATAGTAACGTTCATAAACGTACAAGTTCACATACACATGATACCCAGACCCGGAACAACAATTCATAGATCACACAAAGAGTTTTTGACAACAGTAATGACAGAGTTTCTTGCTCGTTGTCCTCCATTCAAAACTACACTTTGGAACGAGCATCTAGCTTCACTAACTTAATTTGACGTTTCAAAAGTGCCTAAATAAATGCTTTGACTTTAACTTTGACTTCGTGAGGGAATCGAACCCGCTACAAGTTGCGCGGCAGCTGGTTGCCCAGCCACAGTGCCAACTGTGCAGTCGAAAATAATTAATATACTTATATTAAATAATCGCAGGTTACTCTCGTGAATATACTAGTTTCGAACCACAGAGGAGTTCTTCCTCAGTGAGCTGCGCGACCTCGCCGCGACCGCGCACGCTGCTCATGAGGAAGAACCCCGCTGTGGTTCGAAACTAGTAGAGCTTTTTCAAGTATATTCACTTGAGTAACCCGCGATTTTAGTTAATTGAGTATGTCTCACGATAGTTATTATAAAAATATACTTATATGTATATTACAAACTTAATCTACTTTTACTTGCAATCACTCGATATACTTAAACCAATATTACACGTCCAATATGTCCATAAAAATCAGATTACCTTATAATATGCTTACTCTCTTAGGTTCCATATATCGGATGGGTATAAAATATATTGTCATATTGCCCTTTACAACACCCCCGTAACGTCCAGCGAGGACACTAGGATTATTATATTGTCTATCAGAACATTGGTTTAAGGAGGACCAACTAATATCTTTAAATTTAGATAATTACAATGTAGTTAGTAATTTCAGTAGAAAGCATATGTTACATGGTGGGTCCTTAATATTAGTAAAAAATAGTATTAAATCAAAAGGAAGGAAAGATATTGTAGCACTGTCAGTTGAACACACCATTGAGTTGTCCTGTGTTGAGCTAGATAGACATGTTATTGTCTGTGTGTATAGGCCACCTAACTATCAGAATCTTACAGTATTTGATTCTGTCATGGAGGATGTTTTAAGGAAGGTTTGTTCTAGTCACAAATCAGTAATTATATGTGGCGATTTTAATATTAATTTATTAGAAAATAGTACTAGTAGTATGGAATTGTTAAATTTATTTGGATCATTTAATTTGAAAAATGTTTTTTTAGAACCAACAAGGATAACATCTTCTACCGCCACCTGTATTGATAATATTTTCTGTAATTGTGACTACAAAGAAAAACATATTATAAATAGCTTGCCATCCGACCACTGTGGACTAATGGTTGCGTATAGCTCTTATTTACCTATCTTAAAAATTCAAATAAGATTTAGACAAATCACGTTCAAAAATCTGGAGAAATTGAGCAATTCTTTAGCTACTAAATTATGTATGAAAGTATTGATACTAGTAATCCGAATTTTCTACAACGATTTCTTTGAGATGTTAAACAAGGAATTTAACAATATTTTGCCAATAAAAAATAAAGATATTCATACCAAATTCGTATTTAGCGATTGGGCAACTGTAGGTATTCGTAAGAGTAGGGACAGACTTTTTGAACTTTATGGAATGAAACCGTACAAAAACGACCCCAATTTCACCAGTATGTAACATCTTATTCAAAAACCTTTAGAATAGTATGCAGAGTCGCGAAACGTCTTTATATTAGTAATAAAATAAAATCGTCTGATGATAAGATAAAAACTACTTGGAAAGTTATAAACAACGAGACTGGTAGGAAAAGATTAAGAAACTCAGAATTTAATTTAAATACCGAAAGGGGACAGATTTCATCAAACGTAGATGTAGCCCAGGAGTTTGAACATTTTTTTACTAACATTCCTATTAAAACAACTGAACATTTAAAGTCATCAGCAAACCTATCTGTAACTTTGCTTAAGAACACATAGAATCATGTCAATACGACTTTAGTTTTCGATATACGAATCCTCTAGAAATTATAAAAGTTTTTAAAGAAATCAAGACCAAATCTACGGAGGATCTTTGGGCTTATCGGTAATAGTTTGCAAGTCACTTATCCAAACTGTAGCGCCATATCTGGCTGTGATTTCAATAAATGTATAGATGACGGTGTTTTCCCTGACCTAATGAAATATAGTAAGGTTATCCCACTATTTAAAAGTGGTGACACTAAAGAACCTAACAACTATAGGCCAGTGTCTGTTTTGCCGGTTCTCAGCAAAGTCTTTGAAAAGTTGATGCTGTCTCGGATGCTTCATCATTTTAATAAACATTCCATCTTTCACCAACAACAATACGGTTTCACTAAAGGTCGTTGTACAACTGACGCCGGTGTCACTTTGATTAAGGAAATATTTGGTGCTTGGGAGGAAGCACAGGATGCTATTGGTGTCTTTTGTGACCTCTCAAAAGCATTTGATTGCGTTGACCACGAGACACTTTTGCTGAAATTAGATCACTACGGGATAAGAAACTCTGCGCTCCGTCTTATGAGATCTTATTAAAGAGAGACAGTTAAAGGTTCATGTTAACGGTATTAACTCGCAGGGCTCTGGGATGAATATGGGCGTTCCTCAAGGTTCAATATTGGGTCCCTTTCCTTTTTAGTCTATATAAATGATTGCCATTTATATTTAAAAATGAACCACGAATGGTGCTTTTTGCAGATGATACATCATTAATTTTTAAAATAGATCGACGTACAAATAATCTTGACGACGTAAACAGCTCCATTCTTCAAGTGCATAATTGGTTCACCATTAATAATCTAGCACTTAATGAGAAAAAAAACAAAATGTATTAAATTCAGTTTACCAAACGTGCGTAGTAACGATAGTGATATTGTTTTGAACGGTCAAAAGTTAGAATTTGTCGACGAGACAGTATTTTTAGGCATTACGTTAGACATAGGCTACAATGGGGTCCGCATATAAAGGCGCTTTCGGGAAGATTGAGCTCAGCTGCTTTTGCAGTTAGACAGATTAGACAGCTCACGGACGTAGATACAGCTAGGCTTGTCTATTTTAGTTATTTCCACAGCATTATGTCGTACGGCATTTTGTTGTGGGGTCGAGCTGCAGAAATAGAATCAATATTTATTCTACAAAAGCGGGCTATCCGAGCAATATATAACTTACGCCGTTGCGAATCGCTGAGAGAATTGTTTAAAACGATAAATATTTTAACGGTGCCCTGTCAATATATATATGAAAATAAATGTATGTAAGGAAAAATAGGCAATTGTTTGAAAAAAGAAGCGATAGACACAATTTTAATACTAGAGGCAAAAATAAGTTAGCTATACCGCAATTCAGACTGTCCAAAGTACAGAAATCCTTTATGGGTTAGGTATTAAATGCTATAATAAAATACCAAATAGCATACTAGATCTCAGTGAAAGTAAATTTAAAACATATATTAAGCGCGAATTATGTAATCAAGCCTACTACACACTGACAGATTATCTTGAAGATAAGAATGCTTGGCAGCATGTTGGTTCGGCTCCACTGGACAATACTCAAATGTAGTCAGTAGCTAAATTCCAATAGTAGGTATTTTAATACATAATTTAACACTTTAATTCTAATGTAGACAATCTAGTTTCCTTATGGCATCGAGCATTTCTTATTGAAACAAAGAGTTTCCTTTTCTTGTATAGAAGCACTAATTCTATGGATTGTCAGTATGCATATGTGAGCACCATGTTGGATTTTAAGTTAATTTTTATTAATTTTTTTTTTTTTTTAATTTTTGTAAGTTATTAGTATAATGCGTCAAGCGTGTCTTTGCATTGTTCTTACATATGCGTACAGTATTGAAATATGTATCAGAGACATTGTAGAACAGACTTTTTTTAAAAAGAGTAACGAATGGAGTTTCTTGCTCGTTCTTCTCCATTCGAATCTACTTTTTGGAATGAGCACCTAGCTTCACCTAGTTTCACTGACGGACTGACTGACAGACTATTATTTATTTTGTATTTGTTGACGTTTCAAAAGCACCAAACTATGGTTTAATTGAAATAAATGCTTTGACTTTGACTTTGACTTTGACTTTATTCCCACACTAGGATTTTCTCCTGTGTCGTGGGTGCGTTTACAAACATACAAATTCACATATATATGACACCCAGACACGATACAATAATTTGTGGATCACACAAAGAGTGGCTCCGTGCAAGATTCGCACCCACCGTGCACTAAGACTAGTAATGAAAAGGTCACGGATTTTGACATGATAAAAAAGACGTAGATAGCGATACAAAGTTACACCCACTTCTCCTCGTTAACCGGACGATTTCAATTTCAAAGTTCACGTCAGAAGTAGATAGAAGAAGGTACAGTAGCAGCGCGACAGTCGCCGCGTCGCGGGTCGTAAATTGCTGCTCATGAATATGAGCCTCTAGTATGACTTGAAACTGGTCGAGTCCCTCGTCAAATAATTACGTGAGTAAGCCGAAGAAAACATAATAATATATTCACGTCAGAACTTACAAATCGGCCTTTTGTTTACACAGAAATCTAACTTGAGACCAAACAAGATGGCGGTTACACTTCTATTTATTTATTTATTTATTTATTGCAAAATGTACATACATAGCGGTATTATACTACTAGCACAGTACATCACCCTGTTAGGGCGCAGCAATTTAACTTATAAATAATAAATAAATAATCATCTAATATAATCATTATTAACTTAATTATTCACTATAAATTTATTATTATTAAAATTTGTTATCACTTATATACCTATATGATACAATTATATTATTCTATTAAATTGATCAACGAGGATATGCCTAAACAATCAATTATCTAGTAAACACAAACACCTTAAAACATTTTAACTACGTCTACAAACGCTTTTAACCTCCTTCAGAAACTAAGGGGCAATGTCTCCATAGAACAGCTAAAAAGGCACCACTTATTATGTTGATTTACGGATATAGCTCATAACACAATAGCATTAGTGTGCTAATGGCTCGCACTAATGTAGTCCATTACAAGTCGTCATACAAGACGCACTGCTTCAGTGACCGTGGTAATCAACTAGGGGTGCGAAAAGTAGGTCGGAGTTAGGGGTGTCACAATTTACGAATTTATCTATAGATACAGATAAATAAAATTTGTGTGTCTATTTGTAATATTAAAATAACCGCTTTTTACAATGAATATACATACGATACACAAAATATATTTTTTTTTTACAATATTTGTCTGTCCGTCTGTTTGTACTGGCTAATCTCTGTAATGGCTGGCCTGATTTCTTAAGACTTTTATTGGCTGCATAAAGCTGATATCATGGAATAACATAGACTACTTTTATTTTGGAAAATTGAAACAAAAGAAAATTATATTCTAAAATTCATATTCTACGCGGACAAAGTCGCGGCCAACAGCTAGAACATCATGTAATTTGATTTAAAAGTGACTTGTCTTATCAAAGTCAAAGTCAAAGCATTTATTTCAATTAAACCACAATTTGGTACTTTTGAAAATAATAATAGTCTGTCAGTCAGTAAGTTACTAAAGTTAGGTGAAGCTAGGTGCTCATTCCAAAATACTTACAGATTCGAATGGAGAAGAACGAGCAAGCAATTCCATACGGTACTCTTAATAAAAAAAATATGTTTTACAATGTCTCTGATACATATTCCAATACTGTACGTATATGTGAGAACAATGCAAAGACACGCTTGACGTACACATTATACAATTATTATGAGTTTCGAATGCGACGAAACTTAGAAAATGCACTGTTGGGAAAATTTTCAATAGAAAGGCCATCAAAAAGTAAATATGACGTCAACCTTTGGGCAGCTAGTCACTTGAAATTTGAAGACTAATTTTTTGACACATTCGGTGCATTTTAACAATGTTACTAGGTCCCACGTAAATCAGGCCATAAGAAAGAATATTTCGGCTAAGAGAAGTGTGCCAACCTTAGCAGAGTCACGCAATACGGTAATCAGTAACAAATCTCTACTAATCTGATTACCTGCCGCCCGCGTCACTTTCTTTGTTGGTCACTCCTTGCAGTAGTTTGTCTTGCTGACGACTACGACCTATATACATCACTACACAGTATAAAACAAAGTCGCTATCCACCGTCTGACTGTCCCTTTGTATGCTTAGATTTTTAAAACTTGGATTTTGATGCGATTTTTTTTAATTGACAGAAGGATTCTTAAGGAAGCTTTATATGTATAATACATGCATATTGCACCCGTGCGAAGCAGGGGCGGGTCGCTAGTAGTTCTATAAAAAAACGTCGACAGTGTATACAAATTAAAAATGTAATTAGTCCATTAGTTAGATACCTAATGAAAAAATATTACACACGTATTTTTTATTTTGTCGTATAAGAAAACAATACTTAGATAAAACGAAGTTAAGTTTAGGAGTAGGAAGTCGTTACATCACGCTACCCTATAAAATGTAGTAAATCGTGACGGCAAACGATATTTGAAATATATCGTCGAAAGTATTTAATTTTGTAAGAAAAGGAATAATATGTGTCTAATATTTTAAAATAATCTACCAGACGGACATTAAAATAAAATTTAAGGATACTACTCTATTGTTTGATTGTTAGTTTGGGTTAACAAGCACTAAGGTTTATAAGGGATACCAAAATGTTATTTAACCCTTTGAGTACCGTCATTATAGACACAATTAAAGAACAATTGGTTGCCGTCACCGGTGTCCTTGCCGTGTTTGACAGTTTCATTTTTATATCAAATGTAATTTCCATTTTAAGACCATAGTAGCTAAGTATGTATGAAACAATAATAAATGCCAATCAGTAGGTTTGCCAATAATTCACTGAAAGAATGTATTGGAGACAGATTTTTTTTAAGGGGGGAAAATCATCGAATGATGCTCTCGCCTGGGTGAGGCGGGAGGGAGTGTCAGACTCTTACTGACTAAAAACCACCCCGTTCCTTCTCCTGCATGTCGAGCCGGAGCCCCGGTTACCCGTTAGGTTCTCCGCGACATTGGAGACAGACTTGAGTGAGCCTCGATTTAGTTAATAGCGAGAAACAGCCAATAACTATAGGAAACAGCGAAATCTCATATCGGAGGTCAAAATTTACCATGAGTTGTTTAATGTTTAACCAATGGAATACATAAGTTAAACGTGAAATACAAAACAAAGCAACATACCGGCCGAACGTATAACCTCCTCCTTTTTTGAAGTCGGTTAAAAATAAGCTCAAAATACAATACACTACAATCGACATATGTAGTAGGCTGTAGGTAGGATGTCACAACATGATAGACTATGACACATTATGATATATATACATACTAGCTTTTACCCGCGGCTTCGCTCGCGTCACAAAAGGATAAAAAGTAGCCTATGTGGCATATACCAATATATACAGCGCCATCTATACCAATACTTTTGTTTTCCCTCGGGAATATCAAATTTTTTCGGGATAAAAAGTACCCTATTATTTAACCCAGACTACTAACTTTACGTCTGCAAAAATTCAATGCAATCGGTTTAGTAGTTACGGCATGAAGTCGGAACAAACAAACAAACTCACTTTCCGATTTATAATATTAGTAAGGATGTGTCATTTGAATAATGTTTCCGGCAATAATATAACATGTATGATTGCCCCCTGAACTGACACACTGATTCGTTAACAACTCAATCAGTGTAAATCTGTGGAATGTCTGTCATTATAAGGAACACGATGGCATTGACTGATGATTGCTTGTTGCACGCAACCTCATGGTTTTCGGTATAATAAATATTGAAGACAATGTTTACCTTTATTTTATTCGGGTGTTATCGTAAACTTAAGAAACTGGCCTAGTGATTTGTGTAAGAGTATGAGTTAATAGAAAAATTCATAAACGGACATGAAAAAAATTAAGTCAAAGCATTACATAACATCACGCCTTTTATCCCCGAAGGGGCAGGCAGAGGTGCACATTATACCACTGTACAATGTAACACCCACTTTTCACTATTTATGTTATGAGTCCCATGTAATAGGGGGTGAGCCTATTGGCATATACCGGGCACAATTCCAGACTTCGTGCTACTACTGAGAAATTTTTAAAAAGCCAGTAATACTTTGCCCGACCGAACCGACCGAATCGACCCCGAGACCCCTTGCCCGGCAGTCGCACATGCGACCACTCGGTCAACGAGGCAGTTAAGTCAAAACTTTTAACATCATCCCATATTTTTCCCTTTTTTCTACTTAGTACAATGTCGAGTGCATAGTATTAAAATATTCCAAAAATATGTAAAAAATATCTAAATGTCGGAGTTATTATTTAAATTACCGCAGGTACAAGTTTGCTTAAAATGTAGTTACCAAAATTGTATTATTATCTACACAAGTTGATGAAATAACATATTTATTTTATTTTTATCAGTCTGACGTTATATATACACACACACACACATACTTATACACACCTTTTTATATCTTACCTGCTATTAGTAGAATTAACAGAAGTATTGGACCGACTTCTGCGGTTACAGATGGAGTCCCCGCAGTTGACGACACCTCCCTTGGTGGTGATGCTGAAGGTACGGAGCCGGTACAAGTCGTCTGACACTCGAGGGTTGTACGGCTTCTCTGGCAGCGAGCAGACACGAGGCCGGGAGTGTTCCACCACTGAGGAAGAGGAATTAAGAATTTAGAATGAGAACCTATATAGAAGTAATATGAAGACGACTCAATAGTTATCTTCATAAAACAAAATACAAATGTGTCATATTACATTAATTTGACGCAAAACAAAAAAATAACAACAACAGACATTTGTATTTGGATTTTATATACATGCATAACTTCACGCCTGTCTCCCATGGGGGTAGGCAGAGACTATGGAACGCCAATTGCTACGAGTCCTACATACCGCTTTCGCTTCATCAACAGTCTTTTTATGGGCCGTTAAACATGCATGTTCGTCGGTTAAGGGTACTTTTAAATTGGCCCTTCTTGAATATATCGAATATATCACCAATCGGGTCAGTATATGTCCATCTAGGGCGCCCTCTACCAACGGCCCCATTCATATCCGCTCTCTATACTTCATCCGTTACTCTACTTTCATCCATTCTTTCTACATGTCCAAACCAGCGTAACACAATATTTTGTTTTTATTTTTCGTAAACAAAAAACAACATTTCCTTACAACGTCTGATTAAACCAACTAGACCACATACGCCTTTTAGAATATCAAACTTCGCACTTCAATTTCGTCCCGTATTAAATGAGTGTGTTTACAAACATACAATATTTTCACACCACACCTAGACCTGCTTGTGACTCGTCACTGTATTTTAAATCATATAATTTTGTAGACTGCCTCGTTGACCGAGTGGTCGCATGTGCGACTGCCGGGCAAGGGGTCTCGGGTTCGATTCCCGGATCGGGCAAAGTAATAATGGATTTTTTTTTTAAATCTCAGTTGTAGCACGGAGTCTGGAAATGTGCCCGGCATATGGCAATAAGTTCACCCCTATTACCCCCTCATAACATAAATAGTGAAAAGTGGGTGTCACTTCTGTGTGCACCTCTACCTACCCCTTCGGAGATAAAAGGCGGGATGTTATGTTATGTTATGTTAATTTTGTATATCTTATAACACGGTTTTTATTTTTACCATACATCCTATCTGTAACTGATGCTGAAGTGTTTTACACTTCAAAACAATTCATGGCCCTATTTATACCGCATGCGATTTATGTAGGCAACATACTAATGAAGCCGGTAAACGAACAGACGGATCACCTGATGGCAAGCAATCGTCGTCGCCGATGGACAATTCTTCAAAAAACATGGGAACATATCAATGTAATATATTTTATTTGAAAGTAATAGACAGGGGCTTCTTTTATACATTACCAATATTCTTTCGCTATAGTTCCTTTTGTCAAACTTGTGTTATGAAGGAAAATATATTAAAGAGAGTATTGTTAACAAATATCAAACTATTGTAATATTTTGTATTGTACTATATTCTTTTTGTAAGTATTCTGATATTCTTTGTGCTAGTTAATTTGTTTATATTATTGAAGAAAACTTTACTTCTTTTCAGGGTACCGCAACTAAATTGTATCATATAGTTCTGTCTGTAAGCACGGGCCTGCGAACGGCGAGCAAGGGTATCTCGCCGCTCGACCAGAACCAGACCCGAGTGTATAACGAGCGCTCAAAGAGCCATCAGACCACCACAAATGGGGCCCAGTAGGGCTGATGCCAATACGGAGCCGCGAAAGTCTTAACGGGTTGCCATGCCTCAGGCTCGTAGAGCAGGAGTAGGAACGGGATGGTTTTTAGTTAGTAAGAGTCTGACACACCTTATCGCCTCACCCAGGCGGGAGAAGTCTTCCATGATTTGTGACATGTGACAAAGATAACCAATTGTACAGTCCTAAAATGACTGACGTACATATTTTGTTTCTATGAATACCGCTACAATATAATAAATCAGTGAGTGCAATTACAGCTACGCGGTAACTTAAATTAGAGAAAGGAATCGTCAACAGTTTTATTGTAAACACTAGCTGACCCAGCAAACGTTGTTTTGCCATATAAATAATTACTGAAATGGCTATTAAAAAATAAGGGTTGTTCGTAGAAGGGTGAAAATTGAGGATTTTAAAAATTTTGTTTAAAAAAAAAAATAAAAAAAAAATTATGTTGGCCGATTCTCATAGATACCGGATAAGCACAAAAAAAATCATCAAAATCGTCAACCCGTTTTGGAGGAGTATGGCAACGAAAATTGTGACACGAGAATTTTATATATTAGATAATAATTAAACGTTCTAAATCTAACTAAGTGAATCTTTTCTCTTCACGCTCCAACCTCAACAATATCTCTACAAGTGTACGCACACTACACCAATTGATTGTTATTTCCTCAGAACTTTGTAATGTCATACAGTTACTTGAAGATTTTGAAACATATTGAGTAATTGTTTAGTAATTTGGTTACTGATCACGACGCATTGATTCAATCCGATTTCAATTGTTTTCCATAGAATGTTTTTGTATTATTTTTCCAGCACATTATAGTAGGGTGACCTCTTTTACAAGATTATCTATTTTTCTTTTGCTGCGGAACCTTTGTATAATATCTTTTGTTATCATAATAATAAGAATGAGTTTCTCTTCCAGTAATGTGACAATAATTTGCCGGTGTCTAGACTACTAAGTATATGACCTGTCGTGACCTTTCATAATGACGAAACAGTGATACTTTGATCATAATAATAACAACAAAACAATGTACATTTTCTAAATATGTGTATCTTAACTTTCCATTTTATTACATTATGTTAAAGTCAAATTCATTTATTTCAATTAGACTTGGAAGGCACTTTTAAACGTCAAAACAAAAAAAATATATTGAAAATGTCAGTTTGTCGGTCAATCCTCTAGTGAAGCTATTTGCTCGTTTCAATGTGTAGATTACTATGGAGAAAAACAAGCAAGAAACTCTATAGGTTACTCTTTTTCAATCAGGTTCACAATACAATTCTTGGCTACATTGATCCGTTAGTTCAGTTATGTGAGTACAATGTAACTCCTGTCGAAGATATGTCCACCCGCAGCTTTCCGGCATGGTCAAAACAATAATAAATCATACACCAAAATCCTCCTCAGATATAACATTGTCTCTTGCAGATTTCCTCTCCCAGTTTTTAATTTTAAATCGCGTTCCTTTTGTAGTGACGATAAGGTTGAAAATCGATTTAAACTTAGTAAGTAAGCTAAGAAACGGGTTGCCGGGTCTGTGGGTCGAAGTACAGGAGTAGAAACGGAGTGGTTGTTAGTCAGTAAGAGACTAATACTAAGACTAGTATAGACAAAGAGACAGAATATTTCCTCTCGCCTCAGCATCGGGAGAAATCATTGGATGATTTTCCCCCCCTTAAAGAAAGCTAAAAATAGAGTTTAGTTATAGTAGCATTTTATAGAAGTCTTTGACAAGCAGTGAATAGAAACAGACAGATTATAAATCAAAACAAGGTAACCATAACCATATTACATAAGGTTATACGAACCAGAATACAAACCACAGAATTCCTAAACAAAACTTTATGAATCCCAAAGTTTATTCGAAACAGTGCCCTCATCTTCAATAATTTGTAAGAAACAAGTATATAATGTAATTAGTAAGTTTTCGCTTATGAATCCCTTTGGAAACTTTGTTCGGTATTAGTTTTACTAATTTGAAATAGTGATGTCCAAGTGGGAGCCTCGAAGTTGACTTTGTGATCGTTCATCGCGATATTGAATATTGGCGTTTGCCAGTGACTTTGCTCGCACGTTTTAGGAGGGAATAAACCACCGCGTTTGTAATCCCACTCTTGGAGCCGGAGTCCCGGCACCACTTTAAGTCTTCTGCGGCTCCGTATCGGGCATCAGCCCTACCCATCGTCTATTAAGGAGTTGGGCTGCCCCCAACTCCCCCAACTCAATTTACAAAAAAAGCACGAATCTTTTATTAGTCTCATGGTAAGCAATTGGCGCCGCCCATGGACACCTGAAACACCGAGGCGTTTCAAGTGCGTTACCGGCCTTTTGGAAATTAGGAATTTGAGGATTGTGGAGGATTCGGGAATTGGGGAGACTAGGGAAGGGGGGAGGGGGCGTAATTGGGCCTCCGGTAACCTCACTCACACGATGAAACACAACGTAAGCGTTGTTTCACGCCGGTTTTCTGAGAGGCCGTGGTATCACTCCGGTCGAGCCGGCCCATACGTGCCGAAGCATGGCTCTCCCACACTTTAGGGAAGTGGGGGGGGGGGGTTATAAAGAGATAAAAATAGCCTACGTCAGTTTCCGTACCTTAAAATATTTCCACTTAAAAAATGACTGTTATTCGTCGCTCCGATTTGCCGCGAGAGACAAACAAACAAACAGACACACACACTTTCCCATTTATAATTTAGGTATGGATTTTGAACTCTGGTCTGAACTTTGAATTAAAGCTTTGATGAACTATTCACAACTCTATCTTCTTAGACTGGGGTCAGTTCTGTTGATTTTAAGGTCTTTTGCCTTGATTTGTTGATAAAACAGGATTAGGGTGCAGTTATCATTAGCTTTTTATGTTAGGTTACAAATTTATTAATAGGGCTTGTTTATATTTTATGACTCTTACTGTCTATGAGCATAACCGTAAATACACAGAAACTGGCAACAATGCGCATGTAATAACGAGTACCTATTCTTGCTGTAACTGAGAATTTTAGATGAGAAAAATAAATATTATAATTATTAGGTTTTTCGAATTTCATATATGTATTTGGTTAGAACTAACGAGAGCTTATGTAAAGAAACAAGTCGGTACGGGTAAACAAATCTGTACAGGTTGGTATCGATCGGCGTAGGTCTAATAAAAAAAAATTAAATTAAAATTAATAATATAATCTTGGTTGATCTTGACTGAGCGGTTAGTGCAGTGGTGGGTAAGCTGGCTACTGGCTGTCGCTTAGCGTATAGCGGGTTCGATTCCCGCACGGAGCATCTCTTTGTGTGATTCACAAATTTTTGTTTCAAGTCTGGGTGTCATATTGTGTATGTGAACTTGTATGTTTGTAAACGCACCCACAACACAGGTAAACATCCTTGTGCCCCGCACAATGTTTTTTTTTCAATCTGTGCTCCTGTTTCTTTATAAGTGAAGAAATCTGCACCGATCGGTACCGATCCGTACAGACATGTTGCTTTATGTAAGCACCCTTCATCTCTATTGACCCTTGGTTTCATTTTGACAAAGATTAGTCGTGGACAGAGGAGGGCGACCAGTGACTTTATAACCTTAATGCTAGAAACTGGATTAGTCAAAAATATATGTACAAGCACTTTAACCAAAAACTTAGGAGATTGAAAGAGGTCTTAAGTTACATATTTACCAAACAGAAATCTTTGACCTTTAACATTTTACTCCGTACGTCTTAGAAAACAAACTAAAACTTTATATTATATGTGAACAACAAAGTTTGGGAAACTCTTAAGGAATCATCTTCAAATTATTTTCATATACCTCGACCTCTCACATTTAATATGTTCAGACAAGCGGACAAAGTTAATTAAGTATAATATACAGCATGTGTCATAAATACGAAATAATACGCCTTGTGTGTCTTCAAGGCCCGAGTGAATAGGTTGCTTATGGGACGACGTGCTTCATCGTAGACAGCGTCGTCGCTTACCGACAGGCGAGATAGTGGTCGAACGTCGGCCCATTAAATAGAAAAAAAACTATATTATTATATGTCATTAAATGACTGCCTCGTTGGCCGAGGGGTTGCAAGTGCGACTGCCGAGTAAGGGGTCTCAGGTTCGATTCCCGGGTCGGGCAAAGTAATATTGGGTTTTAAAAAAAATCTCAGTAGTAGCACGAAGTCTGGAATCGTGCCCGGTATATGGCAATAGGCTCACCCCCTATTACATGGGACTCATAACATAAATAGTGAAAAGTAGGTGTTAAATTGTACAGTGGTATAATGTGCACCTCTGCCTACCCCTTCGGAGATAAAAGGCGTGATGTTATGTTATGTCATTAAAGTATACCTTATAGATTTAACTAAGTCTAGTCAGAAAATGAAAAGAATTTTGAAAATCGGTTAACCACAATTGGCGACGGTGCACATTACGGCACTTAATGCCACTGTACACTGTACAACACCCACTTTTTACTATTTATGTTATGAGTCCCATGTGACAGGGGGTGAGCCTATTGCCATATGCCACATTTCCAGGCTACTTGCTACTACTAAGTTTTTCTTAACCCTTTGAGTACCGTCATTATAGACACAATTAAAGAACAATAGGTTGCGGTCACCGGTGTCCTCGCAGTGTTCGACAGTTTAAAAAACCCAGTATTACTTTGCCCAACCCGGGAATCGAACCCGAGACTTGCGACCAGTCGGCCAATGAAGCAGTCAATGGTTATATAACCATTTCACATAAGTATCTTAGTCTTTACCGGTGCAATACATATATGTGTATTATCAATACATTTACATTATTATTACATACTGAATGTATTGTTATATATTTATGAGACACGCTGTATATTACTCAGTACATGTTCATTGGGGTGAGAAACGAATTAGTATTTAGGTAACTTTGGTACGTATGAATAGTTCCAGAGCCGTACCCGCAATTTCGTCTGGGTTTTTCTAAAATAAAAGTAGAATAGGGTAGTTTCCTAATTTTTATTTTAATGTCCGTCTGGTAGATTATTTTAAAACATTAGACACGTGTTTTTTCTTTTCTCACAAAATTAATTGCTTTCGACGATATATTGATTTGAAATGTCATTACAAACGAGCTACATTTTGTAGCACGCTGTGACGTTACCTTACCTCCACTCCTAAACTTAACTCCATTTTATCTAAGTATTGTAACTTCACACGAGTAAACATAAAAATACGTGTCTTATTTTTTCATTATCTAACTGACGGACTAATTAGATTTTTAATTTTCTTACCCTGGAAACTACCCTATATCAAATTAATTTTATTTTTTTCCAATAGCAGTCATGTGTTTATTGATTACATTTTCATCGCATTTTTTAATTTTTTTCGTCATCGTGGTCGTATCTGTCGTGTCGGTCGTATTTGTCGTATCAGTCGTGTCGGTCGTATTTGCCGTATCTGTCGTATCAGTCGTGTCGGTCGTATTTGCCGTATCTGTCGTATCAGTCGTGTCGGTCGTATTTGCCGTACCTGTCGTATCAGTCGTATCGGTCGTATTTGTCGTATTTGTCGTGTCGGTCGTATTTGTCATGTCGGTCGTTTTTGTCGATTCGGTCGTATCTGCCGTGTCAGTCGTATCTGTCGTATCAGTCGTGTCGGTCGTGTCGGTCGTATTTTCCGTAGCTGTCGTATCAGTCGTGTCGGTCGTATTTGTCGTGTCGGTCGTATTTGTCTTGTAGGTCGTATATGTCGAGCGAACAGTCGTATCTGTCGTGTCGGTCGTATCTGTCATGTCGGTCGTATTTGTCGTGTCGGTCGTATTTGTCTTTTGTCGCATTTGTCGTGTTGGTCGTATTTGTCGTGTCGGTCGTATTTGCCGTATCTGTCGTATCAGTCGTGTCGGTCGTATTTGTCGTGTCGGTCGTGTCGGTCGTATTTGTTATCCCGGTCGTATTTGTCGTGTCGGTCGTATTTGTCTTGTAGGTCGTATATGTCGAGTCGATCGTATTTGTCATATCAGTCGTATATGTCATGTCGGTCGTATTTGTCGTTTGTCGTATTTGTCGTTTGTCGTATTTGTCGTGTCGGTCGTACTTGTCGTGTCGGTCGTATTTGTCTTGTAGGTCGTATATGTCGTGTCGGTCGTATTTGTTGTTTGTCGTATTTGTCGTGTTTGTCGTATTAGTCGTATTGGTCGTATATGTCGTGTCGGTCGTATTTGTTGTTTGTCGTATTTGTCGTGTTTGTCGTATTAGTCGTATTGGTCGTATTTGTCGTGTCGGTCGTATTTGTCGTGTCGGTCGTATCTGTCGTGTCGTTCGTGTCGGTCGTATTTGTCGTGTCGGTCGTATCTGTCGTGTCGTTCGTGTCGGTCGTATTTGTCGTGTCGGTCGTATCTGTCGTGTCGTTCGTGTCGGTCGTATTTGTCGTGTCGGTCGTATCTGTCGTGTCGTTCGTGTCGGTCGTATTTGTCGTGTCGGTCGTATCTGTCGTGTCGTTCGTGTCGGTCGTATTTGTCGTGTCGGTCGTATCTGTCGTGTCGTTCGTGTCGGTCGTATTTGTCGTGTCGGTCGTGTCTGTAGTAATAGTTGTATTTGTTGTGTCCGTCATGTAGGTCGTATCTGTCGTATTTGTCGTGTCGGTCGTGTCAATCGTGTTACATCTGCAAAATGTTGAGAAGAAAAAAGAAAATTTGCACAAAATTATTGCTCGTCAACTAAGCAATACAGTGATTAATCAAAATAATTAGGTAAAGACCTAATAATATTATCATCGAAATAACTACAGTTCACTTTCTGTCGGTCGATCTGGATGTAATAAGGGGGAAGTCTAGGTTCAACAGCGTCAAATACTTAATATGATGGTGATTATGATGAATTAAAAAACACGTCAAAAAATCTCGTAGGCCTTTGCTACGCCGTAGTAATTTCGTAGTAATTGATTAATCCTACGGCGTTATAGCTACGACATTTTGTTATCTTAGGCTATAACTTAAATAAAAGTAACTTATAGACGCTTCTAACTTTTAATAGATTAATCCAATACAATGTAAAGAATTTTTTCTGTGTGTGCAATAAAGTATATAAAATAAATAAATAGTAATAAAGTTTGTTTGTATATAAATACTACCATATAATTCATTTTTAATTTACTTTTTAACAAAGATGAAAACATAATCTCAATTTCATAGTAAAAATATATAGCAGAATAAGACAGCCTTCATTCATTTTACTTTATTTCGCTCCCATGTAACGTACATAACATTATCCTAAATCATTATGACATAACATAACATCACGCCTTTTATCTCTGAAGAGGCAGAGGTGAACATTGCGGCACTTAATGCCACTGTACAATCTAACACCCACTTTTCACTATTTATGTTATGAATCGCATGTAATAGGGGGTCAGCCTATTGTCATATACCACAATTCCTGTTTCCGTGCTACTACTAAGAAGTTTTTAAAAACCTACTTAACCTAAATACTTTGCCTGACCTGGGAATCGAACCCAACACCCCTTACTCAGCCGTCGCACTTGTGACCACTCAGTCAATGAGCCAGTCATTATTATTTAAGATAAATTAAATACAAATTACAATTAATTAATATTAATCCAGACAATGTAATCTATAGGTCACAATACCACATCTGAATGTCATAATATACTACTCCGAATTAGAGGTCTTGATAAGGGTACATATACAAGGCTGCTGCGGTTTCATATTAGAGATAAATTTTATTAAACAGCTTAAGAGATTGTTAGCAAACTTTCAAATATTTCATACTAAATTAATATTTGTTTTAAAATTAAAATTGTTTCGTTGTTCGATTATAAATTGTGTTGAAAGAGTAAAATGATGAATTTTATTAGTCATGAAGTTTTGTGTTCATCTTTGATGAAAGTGTTGTAGTGTAAGCGATTGATGAATGTGATTTTGTGGGAGAGCCATGCTTCGGTACGAATGGGCCGGCTCGACCGGAGTGATACCAGCCTCACAGAAAACCGACGTGAAACACGCTGCATTGTGTTTTACCTTGAGTGAGGTTACCAGTGGCCCAATTACCCCTCCCTCCTCACTTTTCTCAATCCTCGAATCCCCCACATTCTCAATTCTCAAAACGCCGGTAATGCACTTGTAATGCTTCTGGTTTTTCAGGTGTCCATGGGCGGCGCCGATTGCTTAACAGCAGGTGATACATATGCTCGCTTAAAGCTTATCCCATAAAGAAATAGGATGATTTTACTATCCAACTTTATTCATTTTTTATACTTGGCTAATACATTTTTAAATATATAATTATATAAAGAAAATAAACGTAAAAAGTATTAGCCCACCAGTGATGATTTTAGTTATTATGTTTATTGGCTTCCTCGCGTAACTGTTTAACGAGGAACTCGACTAGTTTCAAGCCATGCCTCAAGCCAGCCTCAACATATATAATTGGTATAATGTCATTAATAAGTTCGATACAGATAATTACAAGCTGCGTATGCAAATAGCGCGATGCCATCAATGTCTCGCTTGTCATTCTAATAGAACACGCTATAATGACCGTATACTTACATAGGATATTATATTGTTAGCAAATAAGTTTTTAAATAACATAAGAAGAAGGTACTACATGTTATTAACGCGAATATTTATATTTATTATAGGATAAGCCAGTAAATGAGCAGACGGATCACCTGATGGTAAGCAATCGGCGATGCCCTTAGACACCCGGAACACAACGGCGGCGCTGGTGGTGCGGTGCCGCCGTTTTGTGGATTAGGAAAATGAGGGAGGTGGATAATTGAGCCTCTGGTTACCTTACTCACACGACAAAACACAACGCAAGCATTAACGTCCGTTTTGTGAGAGGCCGTGGTACCAATCCGGTCAAATCGGCAGATTCGTGCCGAATGCATGGGTCTCTCACAATTTTGACAGCAAAAACCATGTAGGTTTTTTTAATGGGGGAAAATCACCGAATGTCTTCTCCCGTCTGGGTGAGGCGGGAGGGAGTGTCAGACTCTTACTGACTAAAAACCACCCCGTTCCTACTCGCCCTTCGAGCTGGAGCCCCGGTAACCCGTTAAGTTCTCCGCGGCTCCATATCGGCATCAGCCGTATTGGGCCCCATCCGTGGTGGTCTGATGGCTCTTAGAGGCGCGCGCGGATTGCAACGCGCCGTACGCTCCATATCTTTTTCTTGGTAGTAGTACTAAGAACCACGTATTTAACGATAAACACAAACTCAATACAATATCCTGCTCTATTCCACCAAGAAAAATCTTTCGTTCACCGATTTGTTGGTCGTGGGCGAGCAACCCTTATGGATATTTATTATGATACATACATACAGACACGTGTACATTATACATATATACGTATATAGTAACAAACAGACGCAGGAAACATTGAGAGTATTTCATTTCCTGCTATCATGTTTCATCGTTTGCAAAGATCTATTTATTACAAGCGAAGTTGTAACATATTATATGTATAATAAATCGTTTTCAATATCGTAGGTACAGTACAAATCCTCTTTTGTATGGTTGGTAGAATGTCTGTGAATACTAAACTTCGTAGTAGGATTAATAAAAAAATCGTGACGACTACAGATTTTGTTTTTGATGACAAATTATATGATAAAAGTGCAGGTTCAAAACCTACTAACTCAAACCTTCTCCGTGCGAGAAGAGGCGTTTGATCAGCAGTGGCCACTTTTATGCTGTTGATGATGATGATGATGATAAAGGAAACGACGGCAAAGAGGTCATTTTACAACCTAAGCGTTCAGAAAAAATATAGGTAGTTTCTATACTAATATAAAAAAGAAATATACTCAGAAACAAAGTTCAAAAATAGAACTAGTGTTTGGTAAAATGTTACACTATTGATGTACATAATTCTGACACAAACAAGTTACCAAACGATACCTACAACGTTTGCTTCACCCACATAGCTGCCTGGGCAGCTATAGGTAGAAGCTGTAAGATAAAAACACAAAATGAGATAACCATTTTCTATTTTCTTCGAAACATTTGATACGATCTGTCTCCATTTAACGGCAAATCTGTAAGATCTGAAAGAAGGTCAAGTAAATAATTTTGTTCTGATTTTGTTCTTAAAGAGGTAGGTAAGATTAGGCCTCAAAGAAAACGGCGGCATAGTGGTCACGTGCACAGCACAAAGAGGCTCTAAGTAGACACATAGGTCTGCATAGAGAGGTGCTGTAACAGGCGTTGCACCGTGGGGGCACCGAAGCTGGTCTACTAAGAGGACCCGTTACCTCCATCAGGTGCAGAGGGTGCCACCGGGGAGGTTTTAGTGAAGTCAAAATCATACAGTTCCTAGTCTTTTTTCCCAACAATCTAGTTTGCATTCGAAGGTTTCCCCCGTCAACAAAAAAAGGGTAAGATTAGGCGTGGCGGGATGAGCTCATTGTGGAATGGTAGCAACGACTGTCGCAACCGAGGGCTGGACTCGCTGCTATTGCAGCAGTAAGTCCCCTCTTTAAAAAGTGGCTTGAGAGACGCTATGGCCTCCTCACCCACGCGGTGGGTGGCGCGCAGGCGGTGGCCTGACGCAGGTGCTTACCAGACATGGGAGCTTCGGAAGGTACCTGTGTCTGATAGGGCGGAAGGAAACACCCGGATATCATCGCTGCGAGCATCGCCCTGAGGACACGGTGGGTGCCCTGCGTGGGCTGAGCACCGCCGTGCCCTCAGGAATGTGATCGGCGACAGCCCTAGTTTGGGTCATGAGCGGGGCAAAGAGGACTGGGATGCTGTCTCCTCCTTTTGCGAAGCAGTCATGCTAGGTAAGGAGGAGGCGGGGCGCGTGAGGCAGTGAAGCGCTGCCTCCTCACAACCTAGCCGTCGCGAAGTACACTCCACTCCGCTTCGGTGATCGCGGGACGATCTCCGGCCACCATAAGTACAGGCCTGCTAACGGCGAGCATGAGCAGCTTGCCTCCCGATCACAACCAGACCCGAGCGTACGGCGCGTCGCGTTCCGCGCGCGCCTCAAGAAGCCATCAGACCACCACGGATGGGGCCCAATGGAACTGATGCCGATACAGAGCCGCGGAGAACTTAACGGGTTGCCGGGGCTCCGGCTCGAAGAGCAGGAGTAGGAACGGAGTGGTTTTTAGCCAGTAAGAGTCGGGGACTCGCTCTCGCCTAAAATAAAGAAACAAAAACGAAACCATCTACAAACCAAAACCCCTCAAATGCTTTAAATTTCAATAACAATAAGTCTAATACTCCATTGAGTTTCGATCAATATCTTGAGCAAAGGGACGAATGAATCGCATCAGGTATCAGGCGATAAGGCTTCGTAATCTGTCACCAATTTTACGCACACCAGCACATCAAACTACCCTTGACTGTCCAAATTATTTAGTCAATTCTCAACTCTATAGCGTTGGTATTAAAGTTGAAAATGGTTTTGATGGATTAGATGACATTAATGTGCTTCTGTCTGGTACCTGAAGTGACAAAGGCAGGGTTTTATATAGCAATCTATTATATTTTATTAGAGTATGCATTTTTTTTGGCTTCCTTTGGAAATCATTTTAGTTGATACTCTTGATGTTTTTAATCTATGGGCCTTTCAGGTCTTTAGGTACTTATAAAGACATCTAATTGTTCTCTAAAGATGTATAGTGAGCTGTTGGATGGTAAGTAGTTATTAAGGTAGTTTAAATACAAAACTAAAGGTATTACTGATACATTGGCGACTAAGTAGAAAATGCAAAGGCCGTTTTTTTTTTACAAACTTTTATTATATTGTTGAATCTTAATAAACGCGTTTGTACATTTTATTTATGTTATTTATAAGGTAGGCAAAGCCTTTTTGCCTCTATGGACTGCACGCCACTGAGAAAATGTATCAATTGAACCTTCATTTTTGAGAAGCCCCCCTTCCTAAAACTAACCTAGTTGGTGTAGCATTCTCTTGGCAGTCAAACAATATAGCAACGATTTAGATCATATTATTATTAACATTTTGAAAATAATTCTTTATAAACTACGTTTCAAATAACCGGCCTCAAGTCCTTCTTTATTGAAGGTGGTTAATTAGTATACTAAAACCTTATCCTAAGTGTAATAAACACCTAACTATCTGGAAACCGCATGAGATTCGGTTCAGCCAATCGCGAGATCATTGCTTACAAACATACATACATACACACAAGTCAAACTGTAACCTGGAGGTTACAGATAATGGTATTCCATTATCAGTAAAAAATTGCTATAATCTGACACGGACTGCCTCGTTCGCCGAGTGGTCGCAAGGGATCCTTGGTTCGGTTCCCGGGTCGGGCAAAGTATCACTGCGTTTTTAAAAAAATCTCAGTAGTAGCACGGAGTCTGGAATTGTGCCCGGTATATAGCAATAGACTCACCTCCTATTATATGGGACTCATAACATTTATTAACACTTTACTAACATTGTACATTAAGTGTCGTATATTAATGGCATTAAGTGTCGTAATGTGCACCTCGGACTACTCCTTCGGGGATAAAATGCGTGATCATATGTTAGGTTCTGTTCTGACATGGAAATCAAACCCCTTACTCCACAGTAGCAACCACTACACCAGGTCTGACCAGGTCACATCGAAAAATCTAAATATTGACCTGCTTTACATAACAAACCGATTTTGACGGCACGTTACAAATATTTGTGTAATCTACAGGCTGTTGTTTTAGGCTGAATGTGTTTCGTTTATGAGATATGTGTTGTGTACGCTAAACTGATCCTCGGAACAAACAAAAAAGAGCAAAAAAGGTATCGTTTAAAAAATTAAAAACCTTCTCACGTAGATTTTTCTTTTTAACGTTTTGCACCAGGTTTCAGTTGTGTATTAAAATTGGTTAAGATACTTCTATTTTTGTCACAAATTTTTTTTTATACCACGACGGAGGCAAAAAAGCACACGGCCCACCTGATGGTAAGCGGTTATTTATTTATTTAAGTTTTATACAATTGCATAAGGAAGACTTAATGCTAACAGCATTCTCTGCCAGTCATCCTTTGGGTAGTGCAGAAATGTATGCGGTTACCGTGGCCTATGTACGCGTGCAACACTTGGAGCATTATGGCGTCTTGCCGACGCTTAAGAAACCTATTCACTCCCCTCTTGAAGAACCTCATGTTGTAGCCCACTAGGAAAACCACGGTAAGGAGTTCATTCCACAATCGGAGGGTCCGTGGGAGAAAATTCCTCTGAAACCGAACTGTACGGGACCATTTGGGCTCCAATGTATATGTAATGTAATAATAATTGTAAATTGTAATTGTCTGTTTGTTTAAAAATGAATGGTTTCAAAAAATGTAAATAATATTTAATTTTATTCTAGCCCCTTACTTCGGTTTGGTACCGGTACAAATCAAATCATATCACTTTAATGCATCTATAGTGTGTACAGGATGGTTTACAATTTTTTTACAAAATGTTTTCCAACTATAGGCCCCTTTAGGCACCGCAAAATGACTTACTCTACTTACAAAATAATAGGAATCATTAATATTATGTTTAGGTACAATTCCACGACTATTAATATTATTTTTCCATAACACACACGTTACCTTAATGGCACCAAAAAATATTTATATTCAATTTGGTGTAGTAATTATTTTTTTTAATAAAAATGGCCCCACACTAACGTTTTCTCCTGTGTCGTGGGTGCGTTTACAAACATACAAGTTCACATACACATGGCACCAAGACCCAGAACAACAATTTGTGGATCACACAAAGAGTTGCTCTGTGCGGCAATCTAACCCGCGACACGTTTCGCGGCAGCCGGTTGCCCAGCCACCGCACACCGAACCAACCGTGCCGTCTAATTCAAAACTTACGAGTACACTGTCGCGGAGAACCTAACAGGTTACCGGGGCTCCGGCTCGACGTGCAGGAGAAGGAACGGGGTGGTTTTTAGTCAGTAAGAGTCTGACACTCCCTCCCGCCTCACCCAGGCAGGAGCAGAAATTCGATGATTTTCACCCATTAAAAAAAGAGTAAATTACGTGTCAACGATACGTTTCTATAGAGATCTACATATTACCATAATTATGGCCATTTTAATTATAATTATCTTCTTTATTTAAATAACTAGCTTCTACCCGCGACTTCGTACGCGTAATCCCATTTTTTCCCGTCCCCGTTCGTGATTTTCGGTAAAAAGTAAAAAAAAAAATGTTGGTTAAAAAGTATCCTATGTCGGTCTCCTGGCTCTAAGCTACTTTCCTACTAATTTTCAGCCAAATCCATTCTACCGTTCTTGAGTTATAAGTGGTGTAACTAACACGACTTTCTTTTATATATATAGATTATTATAAAGAAGATAGTTAAATGTAATTAAAAATAAAAAAAATATCTAAAACATCTCAAAAATACTGGACGAATTTCTAAAATAATTAAAAACAGCAAATTCTTAGAAAGTAGATAAAATTATATATTGTCCTTTGTTTTCGAGACGCCCCCGTCTAGTCTAGACAGGTAAGACATATTTCGAATAATGTCAACAAAAACTTTAATGTCAGTTGAAATTTATTTTCCAAGAACTTAATCTGGGGAGGCGTCAAAATATGTAAATATTTTACTGGAATATCTGAACATTTTCAGTATTTTATTAATTACGTTGTAGAGGTATATACTTGTAGCGTCGATCGAATTATCGCTAAAGAGACTGTCTAGAACAGGGATGGCGAACCATTGGCACGCGTGCCGTTGATGGCACGGAACACAACATTTTGGGCACGACAGTGACTACAAAATTGATGAATGATCAGAAACCTACAACGCATTTGTGGTGTCTCGAATATTGCAGGTGTAGGTACTCGGACTGCGGTGACAGCTTACCAGGTCAACTGTATACATTATTGCTACAGATTGACAGTAAATATCAGTCGATGGCACACATAAAACCGTAAAATACTTTTCTTCGAAGTAATTGGCACGCTAATGTGTAAAGGTTCGCCTTCCCTGGTCTAGAAGATAGAAGTCAGGTAAAATTGTGGTGTTTGGTTGTACAACATGTACCTACTATTATGACGCAACATTGCATATATTCTAAGGGCCGATTTTTCAATCATCGGTTATAAACATTCTTAACTGTAGAATAAAATTGACATTTGACAGTTTTTAAGAAGTTAAGCCATTAGTAATCACGCCCACTTTGACCATCCAAACTTCACGTAATTACATACAATTTCACAAACCAATACTTCCAAAAATGTCTCACTTCCTAAGTAATTAAAACAATAAATGTTTTTGTACATTTTAAGTGGATAACTGAGCTACCCACTTTAGGGTTTTCATTGTGTCGCATGGGTACGAAACTGTTGAATTTCTTCAAAGGATTTCCAACCGTATCTTTACTGTATAAAGTTGAAGTTTTGGGAGGGTATAGCTTGATGTGCTGTGGCATTTAAAATTGTTGAACACTGTGATACTTTAAGAGTAAAGTTTTCCAATCATTTAACTTTTCAGACTGAACAAGAGTTGTTTTAGTTTGTCTGTATCGCGTCTGAATATTTGTTTTCTTTTATTTTTAAAGATCGACGGGTGAAGGATTAGTGACGGCTGAGGAATTTTCTTTTAAGTTAAGAGTGACATATTTATCTAACTTAGTATAATTTGGTAAATTTTATGGTTTTCGGCTTACTCGTAATTATTCGATCAGGAAGTCGACTAGTTTCAAGCCACGCTAGAGGCTCATTTTCATTAGCACTTTAGTAGGATTTTGCGATATGCAACGCGGCGTCTACCACGCTGCTGCATGTCTATCGTGCGGTTCGCGGCTCACGGACCGCACGCCGTTGGCTTTTTGTATCGACTTTATGAAATAATAGCTTCTGCCAGCGGCTTCACTTGTGGTCTCGTGCAATAAAAAGGCCTATATAATATTCCAGACCATAATCTACCAAATTTCATAATAAAATATCCCTTCAGCTGTTTTGACCTGAAATAGTAACAAACGTTTTTTTTTTTTTAATGTGGGAAAATCATCGAATGTCTGCTCCCGTCTGGGTGAAGCGGAAGGGAGTGGCAGACTCTTACTGACTAAAAACCACTCCGTTCCTTCTCCTGCACGTCGAGCCGGAGCCCCGGTTACCCGTTAGGTTCTCCGCGACAGTAACAAACGCTTGGGCGAGGCGGGAGGGAGTGTCAGACTCTTACTGACTAATACCACCCCGTTAATACTCCTACACTTCGAGCCGGAGCCCCGGTAAACTGTTAAGTTCTCCGCGGCTTCGTATTAGTATCAGCCCTATTGGGCCCCATTTGTGGTGGTGTGATGGTTCTTTGAGGCGCATCGGAACGCGACACTCTGCACGCTCTGGTTTGGTTCAAGTCGGGCGCAAATGCTCGCCGTCCGTAGTAGGATACCATACGACATACGATTAAATAATAAAATTTATAATATATAATAAGTTAATAGTAAGCGCTGTTAAGAACGCCATGATCTTTTCAAGTGCATCGCTTGCCTTTCTTATAAAATCAGTGTCTTTCTTACGCATAGTATGTTTTAATACATTGATATAAATTTAGAAGACTGCAGTTAGCTTCTTAACCTTTAAAACGACACCAAGATTTGCCTGTATTATCACATAAAACAGTATATTGTTACACTTTGTAGTTTTTTACACCAACATTGAGAAATTACGGGAATAAATCTTAAAGTCGTTTTATATTTCAAAGGCTTTAAAATTCTTTAGAGGTGTATTAAACTAGAATGTCTCTTTAGATTGTGTCGATAAAATGTTTGTTCATAGGTACAGATAAAATTGAAGGTTATCTGGATAAATGTTTCTTTGGCATTTTTCTATAAAACAGTATTAAAAAGAATAATATAATATTCCTTACGGACAGATATGGACCTTTTAGCTTAAGATCAATTATACTACGTGAAATTAATTGTGTTTTTGTCACGCGGAAGAAACAGTGTGGGAGAGCCATGCTTCGGCACGAAAGGGCCTGCTAGATCGGAGTGATATCACGGCCTCATAGAAAACCGACGTGAAGCAACGCTTGCGTTGTGTTTCGTCGTGTGAGTGAGATTACCGGAGGCCTAATAACCCTCCCCTTCCCCAATCTCCCCAATCCCTGAATCCCCAACGATCCTCAAACTCTGTATTCCCAAAATGCCGGTAACGCATTTGTAACGCCTCTATTATTTTATAGGTACTGCTGTCACCACAGGCTCATGACGGCACGTGTTCCTAAGTATATATCTAAAAACATGGACATCAAACGTGCCTAAGTACACACAGAAGTTAGTCTTTGAATGAGATTAAACTTGCAAGTTGTTCCTTCGTCGAAGTTTATGCAAATATTTAGAACTTAGCTAATTTAGTAGCATGCAGTCAAATGCTATGTGTGTCTATTTTGAATAGACAATTTATGATATTAAGTTGGGAATCATCTACGAAAATAATTTATGTTATCATCAAAAAAAAATTAATAAAATAATAACATACATCATCACGCCTTTTATCCCCGAAGAGGTAGGCAGAGGTGCACATTATGCCACTGTACAGTGTAACACCCACTTTTCACTATTTATGTTATGAGTCCCATGAAATAGGGGGTGAGCCTATTGTCATATACCGGGCACAATTCCAGACTACGTACTACCACTGAGAATTAAAAAAAAACCAGTAATAAGTACTTTGATCGACCCAAGAATCAAAACCTGAGACCCTTGCCCGGCAATCGCACTTTCGACCACTTGACCACCGAGGCAGGTCATAGAAGCAAGTTAATAAATATAAGAAAACAGAAAATTAAAAGAAAAGGAATAACTTAAGGCGTCGAAAATATCAAGTATCTATTAAAACGTGTGAAAATAAATTTATCTTCTAATAGTTTAAAATGTTTAAAAGTCTTGTTCTAGTTTGTAGCCTATTGCAAAAATAAATATCTAAGTACCTATCACCATCGGGTCTGGGTGTCATTGTGTATGTGAAATTGTATGTTTGTAAACGCACCCACGACACAGGAGAAAATCCTAGTGTGGGGCAACGATTTAAAAAAATAAGACCATATTCACTAGAGAAAATCGACTATTATAAAAATCTTTAAAAACGTTCAAATAATATTCCCCAAAAATGCCATAAGTGTCAATTTATTCAAATCAACTTTAAAAAAAACAAAATGAAAAATCAAACCATAAAATATCACTTAGTGAGCTTTTACAAGAGATTACTGTCGCACCACACTACATGATATTTTTATGAGCACTTTTATTTCACACCTGCGCGGTAATAACGTACATATAACGGTGGAGCTAAATGACGTCACGCGGGAACTACCTGTTGCTTTAGACACGAACACGACATTAGGAGTGAAGATGGTAGGATTTCAATTCGTGTGTACCTGTCTTAATTTCGGTATTTATATTTCAATGCCTCCGTGTGTTTTGTGTGCAAATTTATATATTGTACCCACGTAGAGTCTATAAATGATCTGAATATTTTTGTTATGCCAAATATGGTATGAAATAAATTGTTTGTATGTTTTTGTTGTCAAAAACACCTCAGCCTCTTCCTGTCCTTACATTTCTTATTTCCTATCTTACTAAAAAATGAAAGACTTTAAGAGTTGAGTCAATAATGTACTTTCTTGTTAAAACATAACATAACATCACCCCTTTATATAGTAGGCAGAGGTGCACATTGCGGCACTTAATGCCACTGTGCCATGTTGAAAATGTGCCACTTTCCACGATTTATGTTATGAGTCCCATGTAATAGGGAACCCTATTACCGTATAGGTACCGGGCACAATTCCAGACTCCGTGCTACTACTAAGAATTTTTTAAAATCCCAGTAATAATTTTCCCAACCCGGGAATTGAACCCGAGACCCCTTGCCCGGCAGTCGCACTTGCGACCACTCAGCCAATGAGGCAGTCTTATTAAAAATATCTAACAATTAGGCTGGTTTTGATCTGACGTTGACGGCATGCGCACCGTCAGCGCTGGTGGGACGAGATATATGTGAACTTTTAGGAAGCATTTTTAGGTGACGCATAGCTATCTGATCGCATCACCAAGTTCATATGGCTGGTTTTAGTGTCGTGCTGACCGTACGCTGACCGTCAACGCTGACACTGACGCTGACTTTTTTATATATTTGATGGGCCGACGTTTGACCACTATCTCGCCTGGTGGTAAGCGATGATGCGGTCTACGATGGAGCACGTCGTCCCATAAGCAACCTCTGACGCATAACAGCTATCAGAGCGCACGATTTTTGATAGAAACTCTAAACAACTAATGTCAAAAATCGATCCTTATCCAGCAGTTAGCAGGGACATGCACAATTGCGTACTTGCCAACAAGTCAAATTCAATATTTAGATTCGGAGACTGTAGCATAAAAAGTTCAGATATAAAGGCGCTGTCTGAATCAGTTTTACCTCTATGTACAGCAATTGTCTAAAGAATAACACAACATAAACGTAGGTACATAACAGATGGTAAGACAACCGAAGCCAATGGATTAACTTGATTCCCAAATCTATGTTCGATATCTGGTTCCTTCCTACTGTACCTCATCAATTTGTTCCTCGCAAGTAAACAATATAAAACTAATAAATCAAACTGTTAAACCGTATGCCGACGGTAAGTGGAATGCTTTGATAACCACTCCTATTTAATCCGTGGGTATCGAAAAAAGACAACTACATAACATAACATCACACCTTAATTAGGCAGAGGTGCACACTATTTATGTTATGAGTCCCATGTAATAGGGGGTGAACCCATTTTTTCTCACGCTCGCGACGGAGCACAACTCAAGCGTTGTTTCACGGCGGTCTTCTGGGAGGCCGTGGTATCACCCCGGTCGAGCCGGCCCATTCGTGCCGAAGCATGGTTCTCCCTCACTTACTATAACCATATACCGGGCACAATTCCAGAGAGTCTGTCTCTCTCTATCTGATTTAAAAAAAAAACAGTGATAATTTGCCCGACCTTAGAATCAAACTCGAGACCCCTTACCCGGCAATTGCATTTGCGACCAATCGGTCAACGAGGAAGTAAATAATCTCTCAACATTATCTAATAAACCTGAATCTTTTAATCTTCGATCTCGAACCTGTCAAGCGTGAAAAATATGGAAAACTCTCTTATAGGAGGGCCAAAATCCAATAGACTGTCACGGGTATTGATAATGATGATCAAACCCACTAGCAAGATACAAGCAAATAGGTTACAAGAGGAATAATCTCGCCATCTCACAACCACCCACGCACCGACGAGCAAGCGTAACATAATCCGAAGAGCGTAGAATCGATCGATTCCTATTAGCTATAGGTAAAGCTACAATTTCATATTTAACACGTTCGAGGACGCTACCACTTGAGTCGGGTTTTCAAAATGACACAGTACGTGTCTATACAAAATTATACGACGTATCAGTACGTAGTGTCCCATGAAGAAATATCGTTTTAAACATATCATGACACAATCGTTTTATCACGTCAACGTGTATATGCATCTAGGTAAGGATCCGCCTCGTTGGAGATGTCGGAATCATCAAACATGCTTATCTTGTGTCTTATTTTGCGCTTATATCCATCTAAAATACACAATAACCCATTAAACATCAATTTCACACTGTAAAATCATTAATTTGCATTAAAGTAATGTACACAGTGACACAGCCGCGCTGAATGTAGGAGCGCGGGACGTATAAACACGTTGTGCGTATGTGAATACCGTAACCGCACACTATCAACGACACTTATTTTAAATAGTTCTAAACTTACCCTACGTGACAGTACAGAGTTGGGTATTTTATATGTTGTGACACAAGATACATTTAAAAGGATTTTTACTTGAACATTCATCGGAAATGAACGTTCTGCCGTATAATTTAAATGTTATTTGAACGTCATCGTACGTTGTGCGATATTAAAATCTCGAACGATGACGTATAATCTCGTTCTGTCCTCGAACGTGTTAAACAAAACAGTATGAAATGTAAATTATTAATGAGGTTCTCAATAATTCTATAATCCAATTTAAACCTTAAATCTCTTTCAATATTGTTTTACAATTTGGAATTGTAAAGATATTGTTAGATATTCCCTTTTGGAACTTTTTGTGTTGTTACAAATTATGACTATCGGATTAGATACTAGTACTTGTAATTGCTAGTATCCGTATGTGTGGGTTTTGCTTTCTTCTAAATCAAATTCAAGTTTTAACACAGATAATGAATAAATGCTTTTGATATTAGTCTAAAAATTATTCTGAAGTGGTCGTTCTTATTTTATTAGTTTTCTTACTTTTTTTTCTTTATTAATTTTTCTTACGCCTTTTGTCATTTCAATCTCGTCAAAAGATTAATATTTTTGGCTTCTTTGTTTTAAAATCTTCAATAGAGTGATGTATTTTATAAGAAAATATTATTTAACTAAAAAGTCAACAATATTAAATACTTTGTCTTCAAATTTTACCTTCAAATTAATGTTCATTTTCATTTATGATGCCCGGCGGTTACTATCCCAAAAACTCTCATTATCTATTAAAATTAAGATCCACAGTACACTCAAACTTAAAGTGGTGAAAACCGAATGGGATACAAAATTAACGAAATCTGAGCACGTTAAGGATAAAAATGAATAATTAATCAGTTTGAATCAATGCGAACCCTCATCAAAGTCATATCTGTGCGTCACGAGCAGCTCGCGTCAATCGATAGAGCGGACAGATTAGACAAACTCACCTGGTAACTCCAAAAAGTTTGACGTCCTCCTCTGACGACCCCTCATAGTGTTCTGGAAGTTCAGCGGACCTATGTCTTCTACAGAGTCGCAGTTTGACATGGTAGACTCCCTCGACCCTCGTCTACTCGCCAAGTACGCCAAACCTCCCTTCATGGACCCTCTACGCATCGGAGAACATGGTCTACTAATACTCGTCGATCGAGTATGAGGCGTGTCATCGGTCATATCTGTCAAATCTGACGTCGACTTTCGACAAATTTTTGACGATATCGTCGTGGCCTCGTCATCTGCGTCGTGAGGATCGCAGACGGAGTGCCTGGCATTGCGTCAGTGGAGTCATCTGTGTGACTGGAGACTATGCTCGGTGACGTCACGAGCCGCGGCGAGCTCACTGTGGAAGTAGAACTGTATAGTTTCCTCGTACGGTTGGGGGACACGTAGCCAGGGTTCGTGTGGATGTGCACGGGAGGCGGTTTTGGCGACCTGGACTTCTCTCGACGACTGTGCTTGAGAGATGTGGTGTAGTGCAGGCTGGCGCGCTCGACGCAAGGACTCGACCGGCCGGATGGGGACTTTTGGGGGAAATTAAAGTGCCTTGGAGACATCGGACTTCTGTGTCCGTGAGCTATTGGAGATTTAGGGGGCTGGTTGTGCTTGTCATAGCTGCAGCCAGACTGGGGGGTATAGTATCCGGACGAAGACGTGCTGGATGCTATAGAAGGACTTTTCTGGGGGAATATAAAGTGGCGAGGGCTTTTAGGGGTGTGTGGTTTAGGAGAAACGGGTGGATAACCTCCGGGGCTGTTCACCGCCATCTTGATCACTAAACACTATCACTGGCTCATTTCACTGTTCATCTGAAAAGAAAGAAATGACAAACGTTAATAAAGTCTAACTCAATATCGAGTACCAAAGTTACATTTATCCAAAGGCGTCCACAGATCTCAAAATGAAATTAATGTATGCATATTTAATTTTTTTTATTTATATATATTAACTATCCCCTTTTCAGTTGGTCGCAGTCTGCAACGCAGTTGTTTCCTTGACGACAATATCTGCGTAAGCACGTGCAGGGGTCGTCGTACCTACGTGTGACGTTACCGCAGCATATTTAAATTATGTCAAATTGTTCTCTGTTCGAAGCACTCAATCAAGAGTGTTGAAGTTGTAATACAGAAAATAGACCCAGATTCGTGTAGATTTCCCAGCCAAAATCTAAACACATAATAATGTAAAACGAAACACAATTGTCCCTGACCATGAACTGTAAGACAGTGAAACACAGCAGACGTGCTGTCAAAACAAAAACAAAACGGGCAGGAACATAAAACATCACAGGAGATGTACACACACACATACATACACACGTATATACATATTGTACAGTTAGCGTGTCTGTCCGCATAAACTGTGCCTGTCAAACAGTGAACTGTATTAAACTTGGCCTATGTCTCTCTCTGTGCAGGGATTAGGGTGTGTATCCATTTACGCGAGATTTCAGTAGGTCGACGTCGATTTTGTTTGTTTGATGCGAAATCACATGTACGTTGATACCAATTTAGTATATTTTGGATAAAACTGATTCAATTATAATTAAATACACGAAGATTGTATACAGATTACTTAATAAATTAAAATATTGGAATAAAAAATTCTAAACAGTATGTAGGTTATATTTGGATATCGGTCAATATTGGCCCAATATTGCATTTAGAACCTTGTGCTTAAAAGTAACACTAGCCAACAGACCAATGAAACAAATCTAAGCTTCCATTGACTTCTGATAATGACTGTGGCATTAACCTCATACGTATTTTTTATCTTTCATCCTTACTAGTCCTTATCCTTACTATAATATAATATATATAATATATAATATAATATAATAATATTATAAATCGAAAAGTGAGTTTGTTTGTTTGTTTGTTCCGATTTCACGCCGTAACTACTTAACCGATTGCTTTGAATTTTTGCAGACGTAAAGTTAGAAGTCTAGATTAAATAATAGGGTACTTTTTATCCCGGAAAAATTTGATATTCCCGAGGGAAAACAAAAGTATTGGTATAGATGGCGCTGTATGTATTCGTATAATGTCACATAGACTACTTCTATCCTTTTGTGACGCGAGCGAAGCCGCGGGTAAAAGCTAGTGAAGAATAAATAAATAATATTTACCCTCCAGTTCCGCGTAACTAAAACAGCGGCTTTACAACAAAACTCCAGAAGGGACAACTCGGATCAAATAAAACTTATTTTATTTCCAAAGGACAAGTTTACGTGATCATTGTGTTTTTTCTTTTGTTTTGTTTCTTGTTTGTCATATTCCTAAGCGGAGTTATTTTGTTTGTACAAGTATATATTTTTTTATAAGAATACTTTATTCAATATTTTTCTCTTCTGGAAGGCTCGATGTGAAGCTACCTAATTGGGTGAGACTTACACACTAACAGTTGTTTAAGTTTTACACATAATTATTTTTTTCTTCAATTTTCTTGAAGCCAAGTTTAGTACTTAAGTGTCGTGGTGGCCCGGAGGTTGAAGACGCCTGCTTCTTATGCACGAGGGTGCAGGTTCGAAACCTACCAACGGGAAGTACCAATGTGACTTTTTCCGAGTTATATGTACTTTCTAAGATTATTTAGACACCACTGACCAACGGTGAAGGAAAACATCGTGAGGAAACCTGGGCTTATAATTTCTAATTATAAGTTTGAAATCGCCAACCCGCATTGAGCAAGCATGGTGATTAATGCTCTAACCTTCTTCATGTGAGAAGAGGCTTTGCTCAGCAGTGAACATTTATAAGCTGTTGATGATGATGATGATGAAGTTTAGTACTGAATTTGAATGGATTCATTTTAGTAATAGACATAGACACTTTTTAGTAATACAGTATGACTGCATACGTCTATGGGTACTTTATTAAGACCTTATATACTCTTTGTGCATCATTTATAGTTTACATACACACGTACATAACCTGTTGCCTATCTCCTATGGGGGTAGGCAGAGACTATAGAACGCCAATTGCTACGATTCTTACATACCTCTTTCGCTTTCTCAACAGACACTCACTCTTCATGCCTGCTCGTTGGTTGGTCGTTTAAATTGACCCTGCTTTATCTAATCTTTTCATTATCTAACAGCTGACATAAAAACATTGCCTATTTATAAAGGTTTAAAATCACCTGCTGCTCATCTCTGCACTGCTTAAAGGTTGACTGGGAGACAATGCCCAAGGCATTAAATCGACCTGTACACACTTGTTGTATGAAGTTGACATAAATAAAATAACTTAAAACGATCTTAATCGATTTATGTTGATTTTAGAGGTTCTACTTATTGAATTTCAATAAAGTCTACATTAGTTATTAGTTTAAGTCGTTAATCAATAACTTATTGATTAGTTAATATCAAACAAAAAATATAACACATTCTTGCCAAGAAACATTCATCCGTCAATTTCACCCGAAAGAAAGTTAAGGTAATAAACAACGTATTTACATGTAATTAAGGTTTAATCTCAATCTACCACAATAGAAGTATACGTTTAAGATTGAAAGCCAATCTGATACTAAGGCACGCATGATGGATAGTCTCCGTTGATGGATTAGCTCAAATAAAGCTTCATTTCGCCTTTAGAAATTCACGATGACGGATGAATTGCGCCGTTGATTTTACGTTCGGTTGTTTATGGATGGTGTCCATAGAAAATAAAAAGTTTTTTTATGAGACAAGCCCGCCATTACCTCCCAAAACCACTGCTATTCTTGTAAGCCAGGATCTACAGTAGATACAATCATGAAAACATCGAAATACTGAAGACCGGCGCGTCCAAGGGAATTAGAAGATGTTGTTATAGGAGAAGAAAAAAAATAATTTTCCCTCTAAGTGGTGGTGGTGAAATGGTTCATTAAATGTTTATATTTTTACTTTTTAGTTTCTATAATAGATAGTTTCTATAATTAGGTATATTATTATTTATTATTTATAGGTATGTTCTGCATTGAATTACATTATTGTTTCTTTATTTTTTATTTGATTTGTTTTATGGTTTCATTTGAACTTAATAATCTCAAATTAATTTAAGTTGTATTTGTTGATTTGAAGTTGTTTACTCTTGTTTTTCTTGTACAACCTTCTTATGAATGTGGTGTATACCTTTAAGTGATTGTAACACTAAAGTTTATATCTGTTTGCATGTAACCTAAAATTAGAACTAGTGTGTACAATTGTTAGTGAACCAACAAAAAAAAACCGACACTATTTCAAGTCTCTTTTAATATGATACTATCATATTAAAAGAGACTTTTTTCGGTTATCCTATGCACCTAAATTTATCTAATTATATACCAAAAATCCCCTCTATTTTTATGTAACTTCTTATACAAGTCATTTACATTTCAACCTGTATTTTATCGAAAAAGCTATTTCAGTAGACGCCGTTAAAAGCAACATATAAAATAGATCAAAATCAACAAAGGTGTTTGCTTAACACAACATGTTATTTTACAATTCAAGCAAAATGTAACCTTATCTCCACAGCATAGAAGCTAGATCAATGTGTCAGTTACCATGGCTTCCTGTTTCTAATAAACGTCAGCTGTCGGCTACTAGCTAATCTAAGTGATAATCTTCACACACGCTCGACATGACCGGTCGCTTCAACGTCCCGACAGCTAATGCCATTAATAAATACAGTGCACCCCCTCCACTTATTTATTTTGCAGTCGAACGAGGTGCTTTTTTAAATACCTACTTTTATTTGATAATTAATTTTGAACTGGTGTTGCATTTTTATTCTAGTGGTCTAACTAATGAGTATCAAGTTTTAAGCCAGGATGAAAGTTGCTCCCATTTTACTAGTTATATTATGCGTCCCATGTTAGATGATGAGACGTATACCAGGTACTATTCCGGTCTCTGTGCAACTTCAAAAACGTTACATATGTTTTTATAATAACTATATCTATATAGTAACTATAGGTGAGCTGCGCGACATCGCCGCGACCGCGCACGCTGCTCATGAGGAAGAACCCCTCTGTGATTCGAAACTAGTAGAGCTTTTCTCAGTACATTCACGTGTCTAAAACGCGATTTTAGTTAAAAACCTTAAATACTTTTCTCAACCCGAGAAACGAACCCGAGACCTCATGACCAGCATTCACAACTCGTGCTTACGGTCACTTGACCAACGGAATAGTCAAATAATGCTGAATACTAAATAAATCGTACACATGCCGTTGTAAAAGTACCTACTTGAACAGAATACATGAGACCAACCATTCATTTAAAATAGGCAGTCTATAAAAATTGGTATTTAAAGGCTGAATACCTCTACTAACGCACACAGAAGAAAGAAGTATTCACTTTTATCATCATTCCACTCCCTAGTTCTTTACTGCCAGTGATCTTGACACCCGTTTATTTTTACGACAATGCCCATTGTCATTACTTCACGGTAAATTTAAGTTCGTATTTACGATGTCTAGTGTCCGACTGGAGATTAAGGGGACAACTCTAATTATTCGGCCTTAAAAGGAATTAGGCCGAAAATATTTTTTGTACGTCAACAGTGCTAAAGTATTAGGAAGGATTGCATTAGCAATCCTAGAAAATATTAATTTTGGCACTAGAATGATAGGATACAAGGTACAGTACCTAAATATCCCATTAATGTCTGTAGTGTTAAATAATTTTAAATTGCCAATATGAGGCCTCAATGATTCCAAGTCGTGTGTCAGTTTATTTCAGTGTTCCAGTGATTTTTAATTGAAATTGTAGGTTAATATTTGTCAATACTGAGAAATCTGAAAAGGTAGGTACTAAGTTTTATTGTGAATGTATTTTTATCATTCCCTTTAGTACTTATCAACACAATCAATACTGACAGTCACATCAGTGAAAAATAAAACACGATTGAATGAGACAGACCATTATGTCCCTCTTTTACATTTCAAATAAATAGTAAATTATGATAATAATCAATTTCTAATAAACAGCAATGCTGACTTAATAAAACATCGATACTACTTGAAACTCCTATTATTTAGATTAATTTAGTTCACACACTTACACGAATCAGCACTCCAATTCCCAAGTCTTATGTATGACCTAGTAATTATAACCCATTCAACTCAATGTTTGCGAGATCCTTTGCAAACAGTAGCCTCTTCATAATGTTATTAAAGGCCCGTACGTCTAACACAAAACACATGGTTTCGGCGAAAACTAAATGTTAGGTTAGTCGGTTTCGGCTTTCGGCGGAACAAATGGCCTTGAGGCGAGCTCTAGTGGTGTTTGCACGTTACTAGCGATTTTCATTTCACGCTCCGTCCATAATGTTCGGAAATACGTTATCAACTACCTACTCATACACAAAAATAACTTTTTGCGATAAGTATTGATTGATATTTGGAATGGTTTAACTTATTGCATGAGTAGGCTGGGCTATATTGGACTATTGTTTATATTGTGACTGTATAAAAAAGTAAATAAATGATTCAATGATTCTGTAGACTGAAGGACGTGTTAAGGGATTTATACTCTTAACCTTGATCAGTCAATTGATGAAAGATGTATTGTGTCTATCTATACAAACCACAGAATATAATCTATATATATAAAAGAAAGTTACACCACTTATAACTCAAGAAAGGCAGAACAGATTTGGCTGAAAATTGGTAGGGAGAGAGCTTAGAGCCAGGAGACGGACATAGGATACTTTTTACCCAATTCTTTTTTTTTCTTTTTACCGAAAATCAAGAACGGGAACGGGAAATATCGGGATTGCGTGTACGAAGTCGCGGGCAGAAGCTAGTTATAAATAGGTTTATAATATGTTCTGTGATACAAACACTAATTTGCATTTTAACATGCGTGCTCTAATAGTCAGTGTATACACGTGTTGTTTCATAGGCAGTTATCAATCTCATGATTAGGATTATTTAACACGATATTATTGAACATTTCAGTACAAACCGATATCAGTCTAATGTCTGTTTATTAATAGTCTAATGATTGTTCTAATGAACAATTATTAGTTAAACAATAAATCTAGCGAATTTACCAGTTGTAACTACTATTCAAATAGACACGGCTAACAGTTTGACATATATACAGATAAATTAGAATTGGAGTGTCTGTTTGTAATATTAAAATAACCACTTTTTACTACATGCCACAATAATATTTTGTTTAATTTTTGACTGTTTGTCTGTGTGTTTTCCATTCCAGAGATTAGCCAGTATAAATAGGCACCTATTTATACTGGCTAATCTCTGGAATGGCTGGACCGATTTTGCAACTCTTATTTATTGGCAGGTAGCTGTTGTACTAAGGAGTCTACTATTATTTTGTAAAACTGAAACAAAAAAAAAGTTACGTTCTAAAATTTATATTCTACGTGGACGAAGTCGCGGGCAACAGCTAGTAAGAAAATAGACCTCCAACCCGATCCAATCTCGTTTTCAGGAATACTCGTTACATTCGCTGCACAAAAAGTGCAAAAAGTAAATCGTGTATGGACAAAAATCGAACCAGCTCACAGCCGCCGATGAAATCCTCGCTGCGGAGGTTTTTACTGGGATTTAAACATCGCTTTTACAAAAACAGTTTTGTCAGTATATACAGGGAGCAGATTAACACAGAAAGTTCTTTTTATGTCTTTTGGTCTGATTTTACATATATGCTGGAATTTAAAAATTTAATTTAATTTCCAATATGACTATGATTACCTATGTGACTGGTCAATCAATTGCTGTCTCTGCCTAGGCGATTCTAGCACGACGCATTGAATGATTATTTCTGTGGTCTACAAACTAAGAAGATAGTCAAGAAGAGGACGTCAGGAGATAATCATGGGTTTGTCTTGTGTAGTGGATGCGTTGTCAAACATACAATATACTTCACACATAGACCAGTGGGAAAATTCTCATTAAGTCACAAAAGTAAAATCGCGGGTTACTTATTGTGTCAGTGAGCTGCGCGACGTCGCCGCGACCGCGCACGCTGCTCATGAGGAAGAACCCCTCTGTGGTTCGAAACTAGTAGAGTTTTTCTCAATATCTTCACGTGAGTAACCCGCGATTTTACTTAATTAAGTCACAAAAGGAAAAGAAATGAAGAAAAGTGCTAATAGGAGTATCATTTCATACCATTTTAAAATTCTATAGCAAAATCATTCGTATTTTAAGTGTAAGAGAGCCATGCTTCTGCACGAATGGGCCGGCTCGACTAGAGTGATATCACGGCGTCACAGAAAACCGACGTGAAACAACGCTTACGTTGTATTTCGTCACGTGATTAAGATTACCGGAGGTCCAATTACCCCCTCCCCCTTTCCCAATCTCCCCAATCCTTAAATTCCTAATCCCAAAAGGCAGGTAATGACTTATAACGCCTCTGGTGTTCAAAGTGATCATGGGCGACGCCAATTGTTTACCATCAGGGGATACGATTGCTCGTTTATCGCATAAAAAAATCAGCCGTAACAACAATTTACAGCGGTCCTTCTGTATGTACCTACCCTATTACATGGATGCAAATGCAATAGCAGAGTAGTCGGCTCGATGGCTCCATGTGAAATGAATCCGCACGGTTGGAAATGTACACGTCATTTTTCCATCTCAACAGTTTTTATTTCTTGTAAACTCATTTCATGTGAACCTGGTATTTAGCTAGGATTTCGTATTGGGAATTTTTGAATTTTGTGATTGGAGTTACGAATTTTTCATTCAAACTTTGTTGATTTGCAATTTGTTACTAAACTATAACATAAGTTTGAGATTAAACCTGTAAATGAAAAGGAGCATAACATCACGCCTTTTATCCACAAAGGGGAAGGCTAAGGTGCACATTAAGACTTATCTGCCTCTCCAAGAAATAAAAATAATTAACTCTGAGTATGACTTTGATTGCATCACTGACTGGGTACAAGAGTAACTGCCGAGCTAAGGGTCTCGGGTTCAATTTCTGGGTCGGTCAAATTAATTATTCTTTTTAGTATTCCTTATTTATTCTTTTGTAATATTTTATCCTCAAGTTTTCTCAGAATTCTCGGGAAAAAGAAGACACACGTAACATAACATTATATTTCCTTCATCTTTTACTTACTTACACCCGAATGCTGAAAATCTACTAAATTTTAAATTGTACTTAAATATTGTGCTATCTCTGCCATTTTCCAAAAAAATTGTAGTGACAGAACTATTATTAAGCGCAACTCAAAATTTAGTGGCGTTTGAGTATTTCAGTGTTAGTCCAGTTAAGTTTATAATTTGCATCCCGATTTCCAAGTAAAGTGAGCGAGTTGTTAGCCTCAAGTTCTCTAAGGAGGATGTAATCTGAGACTGTTTCGGCGTCTCCAGTTGCCACCCTTAATGAACACCTACTACAGAGTACTACAACCTTTTATACAGGTGCTTGGCAGAAGTATTCTTGGTGTGATTATGCATGTAATATATCCTTTTTTTATATGTTAGATAGGACTGACGTTTGACCACTATCTCGCCTGGCGGTAAGCGATGATGCGGCCTACGATGGAGCACGCCGTCCCAGAAGCAACCTATTCACTTGGAATTGAAGACACCCACGTTATACCCTTCAGGACATACAGTCTCTGGCAAAGCCTTAGCAGTATAAAATCGTGGACAGTGTGACGGAATGGGCAGTATATTATTATATCGGTAACTGCAGTCATCAAGCCGCCTGCTAAGCGCGATAAATGTAACAATCAATGGGGGAGGCCTTTGTTCTGCAGTGGACGTATTTCGGCGCTGATGATGTAGGATAAAGTTGTCTTTTTCCATTTTTATAAATGCGACCTTGTCTCTTACACGCAAAGTTCTAAATGGCTTACTATCATCAAAGTTTTGATAAACTAAAAGCCTTCAAACTTTATGCAACCCTGAAATTAAACCCAAGAGTCTTATCTCAGTTATCGTACTTATGACTAAAAGATCAAATGCATAAGTGACCGCATAGCGAAATGAAATTCGCATGGATTTATTTAGTAATTCTGTAACAAATTGAATCTTAATTTACCAGACGGACATTAAAATAAAAATTAGGCATCTACCCTATTAAGTAGAAATTGCAACAAAAAGGAAGATAAATATTATCTTACTAATGTTTATAACAAAACCTTCATAGTAAACACACAATTACTTGTAAACATGCCGACGTAATTAATACCTCAAAGTTGAAAACCTCGTCCTTGAAACTTGGGAACGCAAGTTTCAGTCCAACGAAACGAGTGGCTCTTAAAATTACATCGGCTTTTACACAAGGCTTTACAACTTAGGGAATAAAAGGAAGGCCTACTCGTATCGTCAGCCCATACAATACATTTATTATACAATTTTTATCACCCACCCGTTTATTGCGGCATCAAGACGAGGTGGAGTTAATTGCAGAAGGATCATTTTGTTCTGACAATCGTTTGATTAAAAAATTCGTTGATGTTAAATTAACTCGTCGAGTACCGTATTTATAGACACAATTAAAGAACAATAGGTTGCGGTCACCGGTGACCGCTTAGTGTTTGACAGTTTAAAATGGGAACATCTGGGAACAGTAGAGATAGTTAAGCCTTTTTTGACAATGGAAAAACTACAGAGGTAGTTTGCATGCCCAGGCAATCGGAAAATTCTTTGCCTGACTCTGTTTTTCTGGGCGTCTTCAAGGCCCAAGTGAATAGGTTGCTTATGGGTCGACGTGCCCCATCGTAGACCGCATCGTCACTGACCACCCTGCGAGACATTGGTCGAACATAACATACATAACATCACGCCTTTTATCCCCGAAGGGGTAGGCAGAGGTGCACATTATGCCACTGTACAATGTAACACCCACTTTTCACAATGTATGTTATGAGTCCCATGTAATAGGGGGTGAGCCTACTGCCATATACCGGGCACAATTCCAGACTCCGTGCTATTACTTAGAATTTTTTTGACATTGGTTGAACGTATATCAAATATAAAAAAATGCTATACAAATAATGAAAATGAAAGACACACACATATAATTAATTAGTTTCGACTGACACGTCTAAATTAATGTAAAAAAATTTGATTGAAATTTTAAATGCCATTATAACAAAACAGCATAGACATAATTTCAATGATTTTTAAGTCAAAAACCCAGTAATACTTGATCCGTGAATCGCACAACACCCTTTATAAACAAACGAACCTTCTACACCTCTCTTCCTAGTACAATAAGGTTCATTATTCTCTACGCATCGTAAACTGTACCCTCGAAGGCCAAAGGGTGTTCGTAATTTGTCCTTTGAGCTGAACCGTTACTTTTCAATGGCGAATCACTCACATCAAAGTAATCGGTGTCTATTTGCTACTTTGTGACGTCACAACGTCAGCAGTTCAACGCAATATGGATGGATATCATTTACTTTACGACAGCTAAAGGAATTATACTGAATGTCACATTTATATGGATTTATTTTCAGGGGTTGAGGATGAGAATGTATTGTGGTAATGAAAATTTGCAATATTTAGGTACCTACATGTCAACATAACAAAAATCTTTATAATAACTATCGTGAGACATACTAAATTAACTAAAATCAGTACCATCGCCACGACCGCGCACGCTGCTCATGAGGAAGAACCCCTCTGTGGTTCGAAACTAGTAGAGCTTTTCTGAGTATTTTCACGCGATTTTAGTTAAGAATAAAAGACAATAAAAAAATATCGTCAGCGGGAATTATGATAAAAGCCAATCCCGCCTTTAGAGGGAAACCTTCATTCAGCATTGAGTATTGAATATTTTCTAACTGATTTTTAGAAAATGAGGCTCTCAATTTGACCTCTATGTATATTATATGTTTGTACGCGATTATCTCACGATTGGCTGAACCGATTTTGATGCGGTTTTCAGAAAAAAATTGTTATACTTAAGAAAAAGTTTTAGTATAATATAATTTAACCGACTAAAATCCGACCTCAACCCTTTCTTTTTGTAAGTCGCGACTTACAAAAAGAAAGGAGGTCGGATTTTTGGACGCTGATCATGATGATGATGGCGACATCGCCATCATCTATGTTCCTTAATGACATCATTAAGGAACATAGATTATTATTTTTTTCTTATTCCGATTGTCAGGCATTTAGAATCTAAAGCTTTACTAAGCTTATACTTACTATCATTAATATGATTGTAAAAAAATCCATAAAATTTATTTCATGAACAGATGTGAAAATTCAATGAAATAATACCCTAAGCCTTTTATTGCTACTTACCATTGGAAGATTGTCATAAACTGAATCGACTGTTATAACTATAAAGATGAGACTAACACTTAAAACTTTAATAATATAGCATTATTAACACTGACTTCAAATGATTGGTTAAATGTTTGGTCCCAACGTGTACGCTGGACAGTGTAGAGAATACGGTAGTTTTAACTTGAAAGTCTGACATAACATAACATCACGTCTTTTATCCCCGAAGGGGTAGGCAGAGGTGCAATTTACGGCACTTAATACCACTGTACAATGTAACATCTACTTTTCATTATTTATGTTATGAAGCTATTGCCGGCAATAGGCTCACTCACGATATATGGCTACCGCGCGCAATTCCAGACTCCGTGCTACTACTGAGAATTAAAAAAAACCAGTAGATAATACTTTGCCCGACACGGGAATCAAACCCGTCTCGGGTTTGCTTACCCTTGCCCAGTAGTCGCATTTGCGATCACTCGGCCTTATGACATAAAAATCCGTCATAAAAACATGTTTGTGTTAAAAATGGTATACCTGTGGTAAATATGTGTGTGCCTGCTTAATTTTCTTTTATTTGAATAACCTTGAAAATACGAAAACTAAGCGTAATTAACCGACTTCCCAAAAAGGAGGAGGTTATCAATTCGGCTGTATGCTTTTTTTTATTTTGTGTGTATGTTACGCGATTATTCAGCCGTTTGTGGACGGATTTTGATGATACTTTTTTTTTCTAATCCAGCCAGTCTTAATAAGTCATAAAAGAATCGAATAAAAAAATTATTATTAAAAAAACAAAATACCCGACTGCACACTAAAAAAAGAGTAAAACAAGCCCCACAATAATATTGATCAATCAAATGCTAAAAACTAATTATGTAATACCGTTTAAACAATACCTATATTAAAATACACTACAATATGTGTTCGTAATCGATAGTTAAATAAACAGAAACTTATTTTGAATACAAATTTACTGAATATAATTTATAAATGTTGATGGAAAGCATCGCAGGCGGGGACCAACAGAGGCTTATTTATAGTCATTTCGGTTGTGCACCATTTAGCAGAATTTTCGTTGGTGGCGGTCAAGGTGGTCCCCGCCTGCGATGCTTTCCATCAACATTTATTATTATATTCAGTAAATTTGTATTCAAAATAAGTTTCTGTTTATTTAACTATCGATTACGAACACATATTGTAGTGTATTTTAATATAGGTATTGTTTAAACGGTATTACATAATTAGTTTTTAGCATTTGATTGATCAATATTATTGTGGGGCTTGTTTTACTCTTTTTTTAGTGTGCAGTCGGGTATTTTGTTTTTTTAATAATAATTTTTTTATTTATAACTTTTTAGCTGTTTTTATTTAACGAAAATGTTGTAGATGTAGAAGACTATCGTCAACGACGTGTGCCCTCATGCGTGTGCCCGCAATCGGGCTGTATACTCGAGCATATCCCCCTCCGCACCGCGCCGCGCGCCGCATGCCAGGCCACGCCCTATCTTTTTGCTTGCTAACGCATGAGTTGCTTTGCGTTGACGCAGAATTAACATGTTCCCGTGGGAATTTTGAGAAAAAACGTATCCTATATTAATTACTCCCGTGATTGAAATGAATCTAATGATACCGCATACATATTTTTTTAAAGGGAAATTTAGAAAAAATATTATTATGTCTTTATCCCGTGGGACTTTTAGGATAAAATGTATCCTATGACACTCCCGTAATCAAGACAAATCTAACGATACCTCATACATCAAAATCCATCAAGCCGTTTAGGCTACAGGTGGTCACAAAGGAAAAGACATACATACATACTTACATACACTCGAAAAACATTACCCTCCTTCTTTGGCAGTCGGGTAAAAACGAACTCCTTTCAAATTTAGAATAGTAATTCTAGCTACAAGCATTCAACTGGTAGTGTTGGTTCCAATGTTTGAGCCAACGGTATGAAGCCAGCGCAAAGCTTTGCTTCTACTAATCCAGCCAGTCTTAGTAAGTCATAAAAGAGTTGAAAAACGAACTCCTTTCAAATAGAAAACAAAAACGAAATTCAAAATGGCCGCTGTCTTTCTGTTTTTAATTAATACGTTTCATAGTTCCATTGTCGTTCTTATTTCAGTTAAGTTATGGTCTATATTCGAATGAATGGTGGATTTGTTTATTAATTTTCACAGTATGGTGTGCTTAAATTATTGTCTTTTTAATCCTCATACAATAACAGTTCGGAGGGGAAAGTAATTAAGAATATTGACAGGGAATCTTTCCTTAACGTCATGAATGTATGTATTTATGATGTTCCTGTATTCAAAGAGCTAAAATGTTTCCAATTTGCTACTTTCTTATAAAAATGGTGTCTCTGTTATAACTTTCGTAATACATACTAAATTAATTATTATATTTTTCAGCATACTCACGTAATTATTTGACGAGAAACTCGACTAGTTTCAAGCCATACTAGAGGCTCATATTCATGAGCAGCATTCCACTACCCGCGACGCGACGACATAATAATTAAAAGTGGTATCATAATAAACGACTCAAAATTAATGTTTTAAACACAAATTTTCTAAGGGTGCGTTCACATCTGTCAAATGCGCCGCGATGGCCACCTACGAGCTCATACAAAAGTTTGGTGCTCAACTCATACAAAGTTTGTATAAATAATAATTTTAAATGCACGTGCGCAACTTGCAAGCATCTCGCGAGCTACGCATTCACTGAGCATTCGCCATATGTGGACGCACCCTACCTAGTGACTCTTTATCAGATATCTGTCTCTTCAATAGACGTTTTTCCAAAACTATTTGATTGAATTTTACAAAATATCTTCGAAATAAAATTACAAAACTATGTTTATTTAATTTTTACTTCACCAATACAAATATTCAAACTTTACTTGTACAAGATAAATAATTATCTTCTAATATAACAGAATAAAATCCGAAAGCAAAAGTAAGTACTTACACTTCAATTGCAAAAAACCTCTACAAAAACATAAACAAAATTTGTTTTCATCATAAATCCTTTTTACGCTATGAACAGATAAGGATCTAATTTCGCCAGATGAAAGACCTAATGGATTTTGCAATATTGGTACACAACGACCATCTGATTGCAGATCTTTTATTGATAACCCTTTCATTGAATGTTTATTCAGTTGCAAATTGCAATTGAAGTTGGATTCCAAATTAAATGCCGCGGTTGAGCGAGAAATTATTATTTAATTTCGGATAAACCCTCGCTATTTTGGGGATTAGGTATTTGAAGATTGTTGGGGATTCAGAAATTAGGGAGATCGGGAAGTAGGCGTGGAGGGGATAACCGGTAACCTCATTCACAACACGAAACCCATTACAAGCGTTGTTTCACGTCGGTTTTCTGTAAGCCTGTCGTATCACTACGGTCGAGTTGGCCCATTCGTGAAGAAGCATGGCTCTCCCACACTCGGTTCCTCTATACATCACCATAATTAGAAGTACAGAACCCACATATTACTCCCGATAGGCGTCGAAGGGAAGTGTAATAGGGGATTAACTTAAGGAAACGATTGCACAGCCTTGAACCGCCGAAAGGGAAAGCCGATTTACTCAAACCGAAGGTTCCTTCACTCTCAATTTGAGAGCCTCAGCAATAGTTTGTAGTTAAAGTATAGCCTGTGAGATTATGAAGAGGTGAATGTAAGTTCTGACGTAATTCCGAAGTGAAATTTTAAGGGAGGATGTTTGGTGTAATTTAGAGGTTCATAATAATATGCCGCCATTTATGGGGTTAATGACATTATAACTTAACTAAGTAAACAATTTTATAATAACATCCGTACCTAAAATTATACCCTTCATTTTTTTAATAATGTTTTTTTAAAAGATGTAGGGAAAAAACATTGCCCCACACTCACAGGATTTTCTCCTGTGTCGTGGGTGCGTTTACAAACGTACAAGTTCTCATACACATGACATTCAGACCCGGAACAACATTCTGTGGATTAGGTACACAAAGTTGTTCCGTGCAGAAATAGAACCTGCGACACGTTGCACGGCAGCCAGCCACAGCACCAACCGTGCAAACAATTTATTATAAAACTCCCCTTTGTTGTCTGTCTGTATGAAACTACTGGATGACGGTTTTCACACAGAAAATTAAATATTGTTACTTCTATGGGTTTTTATGAAAAAAAATTGTGAGGAAGGTTCTGATATAGAAAATTCAATATATAGTTAGTGACCATACGGGAAAAACAACAAGCCGCCGACAAAATCTCACTAGATTTTGTCCCCGGCCTCGTTCATATTGTCACTACAAATAACAACAATAGGTTAACAAAACATGACTAAAATAACACTACTCTTCTTTGATGCGTTTTTATCGAAAAACTACAATGTTGTGGATACAAAAACTTGAAAAACAAACTATTTAACATAGAAAAACAAATAGTACTCAGCGCAACCACGACCTCAATCAACATTTTACGAACATAAACAAAATAAAATCACTGTTTACAAAAACAAAGCTAAACAATTTTTACTGTAATACTAGATAACAATGCTTGTTTAATTTAAAAGAATGGGCATCTAATAGATTTGATCCATTTTTCACCTATTAAATTTGTTACCATATCAATTATTCTTTTTTTAAGCTATAAGCCGGTAAACGAGCAGTTGGATCACTTGATAATAAGCAATCGGCATCGCCCATGGACACCAGAAACAAAGATTGTTAGGGATTCAGGAATTGGACCTCACCCACACGACGAAACCCATCTTCATATGGGTATTGTGAAGGCTTCACACTCGAAGAAACTGAGCAAGAGCGCTCCTTAATAAATTAGTAGGTACATTTTTAATTTTTTTTAACGGGGGAATATCATCGTATGACTGCTGCCGCCTGGGTGAGGCGGGATGGAGTGTCAGACTCTTACTGACTAAAAACCGCCCCGTTCCTTCTCCTGCACGTCGAGCCGGAGCCCCGGTTACCCGTTAGGTTCTCCGCGACAATACATTTTTAATTGCGATGTCAATTAAAGTATGATGGGGTTGACGTATCCGTATGGACAAAAACCCCAAACAATAAAGGAGAAAACAACTGTCAACCAAAGCAGCCTAAAGTGGAGATTTTGGCAAACTCTTTTATGTTGAGAAGGTAGATACTGAACTGTCGCGACGTGCTGACAGCTAGACACCAATCTGTGCTTATCCCATATCTTGCATTTACTGCATGTTAGATTATTTGGCGTAATATCTTTTTTTTATCATCCATTCCATCAAACTTCATCGTACCGTAACTTTGTAATATTACCAAGAAATTGGAACAGAAAAATTCGCACAGAATTCCATCCATCAATACGAAAAAGGCAGTCCAAAAAATATACGAGGACTTTAAGGCATATTTTCCTATGTAAACATTTTATGCATTTTATTGCTATAAGAGGGTTGAAGTAATGGCTATGCCACGGCAAAATGTGTGCTATGCACTTGACTGTGAAAGCGTTGAAAGGCAATAGAGGTCAGGGCTGTTCCGTTCGTCTGTTCGTATTTTAAGCTTCGGTTTATGTGGCTGCAAATCTTACAAATAGTTTGTTTATGCGTAAGTTTATATTTAGAATTGAAATGTAACATGGGATTGTTTGTGTATATGTGTGGTTATAGGGTTATGTAATTGTGGGAGAGCCATGCTTCGGCACGAATGGGCCGGCTCGACCGGAGTTATACCACGGCCGAGCAGAAAACCGACGTGAAACAACACTTGAGTTGTGTTTCGTCGTGTGATTGAGGTAACTGGAGGCCCAAAGACCATCCCCCAAACCTCGAATCCACCATAACCCTCAAAATTTTGTTAGTTAAATAAATTATTAAAAAAATAAAGAGAAGCTGCTTGATTATTATGACACGGCTCCAACCGTGAATATAAAGAAGCTGTAACCGCGCTGCCCGCTTGTATTGTTATCAAAGCAAAAATTGCCGTGCCGGAGCCGTACCGAAGCCGTGCTTGTATAGTGTGCAACAACTTTTAATCTCTTTCGTGTACCTAATGCCGCTTATATTAAGAGTCCTCTATATTTCGTAGATAATACTGAATAAACATCACTTTAAAACATTGTTTAGGTTACATTCTTAAGTTCCAAAGTACATATAGAAAATCGAACACATTGGTTATTGGTTATCCAAGTCAAATTTGACTTTGCTTTGCCTTTGAAGTCAAAGCATTTATTTCAATTAAACCATAGTTTGGTACTTTTGAAACGTCAACAAATACAAAATAAATAATAGTCTGTCCGTCAGTCCGTCAGTGAAACTAGGTGAAGCTAGGTGCTCATTCCAAAATGTAGATTCGAATGGAGAAGAACGAGCAAGAAACTCCATTCGTTACTCTTTTTAAATAAGTATGTTCTACAATGTCTCTCTCATGTTATATACAACTTGTTTATTTATAGACATGAATGGGGATGATGACAGGGTATGAAAATTAAAAATATAATTAGTCCGTAAGTTAGGTAATGAAAAAATATTAGACACGTATTTTTTTATTTTGTCGTATAATAAAACAATACTTAGATAAAACGAATCAAAGTTTAGGAGTGGGGGCTAAAACGTCATTTCTTAGTATAAAATGTACTAAGAAGTGACGTCACGCGACATTTCAAATCAATATATCTTCGAAACTATTCGTTTCTGTGAGAAAAGAAAAAATACGTGTCTAATGTTTTTAAATAATCTACCAGACGGACATTAAAATAAAAATTAGTCGTCTACCCTATTAACATTACCCTACATAGGTTTTGCAGATACATTCAAGGAATAGTTATTATAGTAAATCCGATTTACCGACATACATTGAACACTAAACATTTTATTCTATGCACTTCAAATAGAGAGTGTTTCATTACTCTGAAGGATATCAGGTCAGGGTTGCCCAAACAAAGAATCTATAATTTATTTTAATTTGGATTTTATGTGGTTGCAAATGTCGTCACTAATTTATATGTAGGTATAATGTTTTATTGTTTTTGTCTGCAATAAAACAAGACTGTTTTTTTAAATAATGTAGAAGATAATCAAGGTTGTTGTTCAAAAGAAAAGGTGAAAATATAATGGTTATCACAACAATAATAAAAATGTTAATAGTTCCAAAGAATAATCAATCTGTTTTATACTTAACTAGCTTCTGCCCGCAACTTCGTACGCGCAATCCCATTTTTCCCCGTCCCCGTTCGTGATTTTCGGTAAAAAGCAAAAAAAAAGTATTGTTTAAAAAGTATCTTATGTCCGTCTCCTTGTTCTAAGCTACCTCCATGCCAATTTTCATCTAAATCGATTGAGGCGTTCTTGAGTTATAAATAGTGTAACTAACACGACTTTCTTTTATATATATAGATAACGAAAATAGACTAATCTATTTTCCTTTTACACACACACAAAAAAACCTAATAATAAAACTATTTATAAATAAAACTCCATAGAGTATTCTATAAAAGTATACTATTTCAGTCCTTTACTATTTTTAGTGTCAACCCTGGAACGAGACATCAGTCGTAGTGTGGCGTAGTGTGGCGTAGTGGCACGTAGTCCCACATAGTCCCGCGTAGTGCCGCTTCATGTATTGAACTGTCACGACTTCCATCTTCGTTTCATATGAAAGTAACGGTGCCTGATGTATTTTTATTCGCATCAACTTCAATTTGTCAGGCTCGCATGTCACAACTTGTTATTTGACTTTGAGTCTTTCTTAACTTAAAATAGAGTTTGTTTTTGAATAACATTGTGATGGAAGAAATGTTGTAGTATTATGGAATTCTTTATTAGGTAGTAGAACTGAAAATGTTGAAAGTATGTTCTATAACAAAGTTTTGTAAATAAATAACAGCAGTCTAGAAAAACACAAAAGTTCCCAATGGTATTGATAATAATGAGAAAACGAGGGAAGGCACGATTACAAAAGGGTTTCGTAAGTGGGAGAGCCATGCTTCGGGACGAACCGGAGTGATACCACCAACGTGAAAGAAAAAGAACGCTTTCGTTGTGCTTCGTCGTGTGAGTGTTACAGGAGGCCTCCTGTAACCTCACTTCCCCAGTTTCCCCAGTCCCCTAATTCACAATAATCCTTAAATTCCCAGTTCCTAAATTCCCGTAATGCATTTGTAACGCCTCTAATGTTTCAGGTGTCCATGGGCGGCGCCGATTGCGCTTACCAACTTATTCCATAAAAAAAGTTGTTAGTGGTAAGAGCCAATAACTCGAATGTATCCGAACCATACATACTTTGACCTGATTGGTTAAAGATATCCTAAAAAGCAACAGTTGCAAAGCTACGTCACTCTTACAAGTTTATCAGGCCATTGAATTACAACAGAATTTAATACATACATTAACATAACATAAAATCACGCCTTTTATCCTCGAAGGGATAGGTAGAGGTGCACATTACGGCATTTAATGCCACTGTACAATGTAACATCCACTTTCCACTATTTAAGTTATGAGTCCCATGTAATAGGGGGTGAGCCTATTGCCATATACCGGACACATTTGCAGACTTCGTGCTACTACTGAGATTTTTAAAAGACCCCGTAATACTTTGCCCGACCCGGGTTTATTTATATTGTAAATTATGAATTTAATTAAGAAAACAAGATGGTACTCAGGCCTCTGGTGACTAACTCTCTATAGAGCTGTGTACATTTGGTGGTAGTGACGACTGCTTGCACCGCTATGGTGTCCCGGTGAAATAGTCCTAACACAAACGCAAGACAAGTAGCCAATACCAATAAATTACCCAGAGATCTCACATCACTGTCAACTGTCACCCACGATCACATACCCTATTAACAAGAATGACCCAAATACTCTAAATGCCAGACATGTCAAATGGCAATGTTAAATATCCATCTTAAATGCCCCCTGGCCTTTCAAAAGTTACAAAATAACCTGTCGAGCCACTAGTCGGCTGGGAAGTTGAAGGAAACTGTCAGGACTATAAATCAGGGAGAAAGACGGATTGGTGTTAAGTCAGAGAAAAGAATTTTCGTTAAGGAGGTGTACAGAATATCAGCTTTATGTCATTACAAATAATGGGGTAGATGCCTAATTTTTATTTTAATGTCCGTCTGGTAGATTATTTTAAACCATTAGATACGTATTTTTTTTGTATTTTTTTTTTACAGAAACGAATACTTTCGTCGATATATTGATTTTAAATGTCGCGTGGCGTCATTTCTATGTACATTTTATGTACTTAGAAATGACGTTTTAACCCCCACTCCTAAACTCTGATTCGTTTTATCTAAGTATCATTTTATTATACGACAAAATAAACAAAATACTTGTCTAATATTTTTTCATTATCTAACTGACGGACTAATTAGATTTTCTTACTCTGGAAACTACTCTATTGTGTTTATAACCATAGGCGCTCTCACTATTATTCATGGCACACTGGTAAAAAGTGGGTCCAGCTAAGACACGGAAATATAAGTATGTAAGTAGTAAATTCAGGTCAATAATTAATAGGGACTTTTTACTTGCACCTTATGAACACACCTTAACCGCTTGTTCTATCAACTAAATTATCTAATATAAATCGTATAATCTAGCCCTTACGTCTCAGTATTACGTAACCACAACAAATCTAGTGATTGATCGAAATCGACGAATTTTCGCCTGAGACGCATGTACAAAGTTTATTTACGTTCGAACTGGCAACATTTTGATATATTTACAGCGAAGCGTTTTATTTAGCATCACATTGCACTATTGTAGACTTTACGGTTCAAGTTTTTGAATAAAAGTCATAGATGCATTCAATTAATTACTATAAAAAAATTACTGAAATATTGCTAATAAAAGAAAACTAAAATTAACTATTTACACAGAGCATCGAAAAATTATTAGGGTTTTTTAATATAAATTAATTTAATATTAATCATATTGTCGTTGAAAAGTCTTAATATGATACTTAAGTATGCGATAATGCTAATAAATACCAAGTTTGCTGAAATTAAATTGAATACTGCAATAGGGTAGACGACTAATATTTATTTTAATGTCCGTCTGGTAGATTATTTAAAAACATTGGACACGTATTTTTAATATTTTTTACGGAAACGAATAGTTTCAAAGATATATTGATTTGAAATGTCGCATGACGTTACTTCTATGAACATTTTATACCTAGAAATGACGATTTAGCCCTCACTCCTATACTTTGATTCGTTTTATATAAGTATTTTTTATAATACAACAAAATAAAAAAAGCGTCTAATATTTTTTCATTATCTAACTGACGGACTAATTAGTTTTTTAATTATCATACCCTGCCATCATCCCTATTAAGTTTTTTTTTTTATTTTAAAGAAACATTGCCCCACGCTAGGATTTTCTTCTGTATCGTGTGTGCGTTTATAAACATACAATATCACATACACATGACACCCAGACTCGAAACAACAATTTGTGGATCACACAAAATGTTGTTCCGTGCGGGAATCGAACTGGCAGCACGCTGCACGGCGATCCGATTGCCCAGCCACCACACCCACCGTGCAGTCACTTTTGTTTATAAACAATCTATACTTGTCATCTGTTATATTAAAATTCAAATGCAATTGAAGATGTACTTATAAATAAAGATACTGCGCACAATTCTAAACCTAGACTACGCCTGAAAATATTTACATGAAAAAATAATAACAACGATCTTCCGACTCGAAGATAGAAATCCATGACCTTGCTTCACGCACTAGACCAAATATAATATTTGCAGTACTAAAATAATATTCAATTCACATTCATGCATAAAACTAAAAACCACTTCTGTATACGTATCCATATAATTCGTACCATCTATTGTTAGTACAAGATTCTCAACACTACTACAGCTCGGTAGGTCGACGATCGCATTCAAATCATTCATTCACTAGTTCAAGGGTTCGTTCGTGAACTATATTCAATTCAGTTCGTTCAAGTAGGTGCTTATACGAGAAGGATTGTTCTTCGAGTAAATGAATTTTGTATTGTTCTTTTGACCTTGGTTTTGATGTTGTTGATTATACCTCCTTCGTTGACTGCTGCCCTGGTAGCCTGGTACTTTGTTGGATAATTGTGGGAAATTGAGGATTTATTGTTTTTAGGTTTTAATGACTTTAATGTTTAGTTGGGGATGTTTTTAGGTGTAATTAATTATTTGGATAATTTAATTAAACATTTTTAACTCTCATGACTACTTTTTTAACTTTCAATACATACGGAAACCAAACTAAATAATAAACGAAAGTCATAAATCACGGTGGCAGCAACAGAAGGCGAAAATTTCCGTAATCCCCAATTCTAAAGAGATTCGTAAATAAATTAGGACGATGAATACGAAACTTGATTTTGTGACTGATGTATGTCAACCTTCTCACCCCTATTAGGTACTATTAGGGACTCATATCATAGCAGAAGTAAATCGGGACTTAAATTAATTAAAACATTTACCTTTCACCTCGTCTCACGCAAAACCCAAACGTGATACAATGTAATAATGCTTAAAATCATTCTCACTCGAGTGGGAAGCAACCGCTAACATCCACTTGATATTTTTATTTTTATTTCTTTCCACGATTTTACCAACAGCTTTACACCCGTGAACGCTGACGAAAATTAAATTGTATTTTTGTATGAGAAACTTTGTGAAAAATATGTTGCCATTTCCTTTATCATTCTGGATGGTGTTATATTTTCGAGGTAATAAAATAATGCTTTGTTTTTTTTGGTTGTTTTTTTTTTTAATGTCAAGTGGTATTGCTTTGTTTGTTTTTTTTTTTACATAATGTACATATAATGGAGTTGAGTGTTGAAGAAGGATTTGATTCATTTCAAAGGTGTAATAAAAACATTTGGTATAAATGAAAAAATGTCATGAGTGTATTCTGTTTTATAATAAAATAAAGTGTTTGATGTAAGTGTTTTTTGGGAATGTCTTTGACGTCATTTCTTTAGTTAAGTAGCTATGCTTTGATTATTCTGATAGCTAGCATATGATTATTGTATGACCTATTCTGTCTTTCAAGTGTAGACTAAGAGATAGTGTAGAGGGTTCAACACGACTACTTTATGCAAGTTGTGATAAAATAAAGTAGACCGCAAGTTTAACACACCTCAAAAGTCAATTATAAAAAATCGTTTCAAAAGTACAAAATTTTGGTTTAATTGAAATAAATGCTTTGACTTTGACAATCATCACTAAAACTGAATTTAATGACCAAATAAAATTTACAATTCCAGGACATCAAACCTACAATTGTCCACGAAACAGGTGAACGTGCACCATGTTTTTTTAAGGGGGGAAATAATCGAATGTCTGCTCCCGCCTGGGTGAGGCGGGAGGGAGTGTCAGACTCTTACTGACTAAAAACCACCCCGTTCCTTCTCCTGCGCGTCGAGCCGGAGCTCCGGTAACCCGTTAGGTTCTCCGAGACTCCGAATCGGCAACGTACACAAATAGACATAAATTTAGCTAACAAAACCATAACCAATAGAAAAAACAATATAACAAACAATTTTTATAATAACTGTCATGAACCACACTAAATTAACTTAAAATCGCGGGTTACTCACGTGAATATACTGAAAAAATCTCTACTAGTTTCGAGCCACAGAGGGGCTCTTCCTTAAGAGCAACGTGCGCGATCGTGGCGATATCGCACAGCCTGATACTGCAGTGTTTTCTTAGTAAAAGTGGTTTTTAGTAAACATACCATTTCATAAACGTTCCATTACTTTCAAATCCTCTTATGTTTTCAATTCAAGTATCGTTCCATGTTCGTACTGAAAACTGCGAGTTCATGTATTTCAGCATTTCAGTGAGTGTACGATACAAGTTTTATTGCATCGAAGTAACTGAAAGAGTTTTCAGAGAGCAACTACATTCCTGGGAGCTGCATTAAAGTTAGTCGCTTAGTTCAAATGCTGTTTCATTTTATTTACATGATTGCATCTTGGTGAATTGTAAACGTATGTTTGTCTAATGAAGTCATGCGAAAGATGTCTGTTAAAAATGTTTGTGTATCTCAGAAACAGATGAAGCTTTTGGAGCTAAGTAAGACATTATACTTCATTCATAGCACAGACCATTTTTTAAAAGTGGAAGTGGCGGGAGAGTGTGTCCGACTCTTACTGACTAAAAACCACCCCGTTTCTACTCCTGCTCTTCGAGCCGGAGCTCCTGCCGTTAAGCCCTCTGCGGTCCGCATCGGCATCAGCCCTTTGGAGCCCCATCCGTGGTGGTCTGATGTGATGCGCCGTACCCTCGGATCTGGTTGTGGTCGGGTGGCCAGCTACCCATGCTCGCCGCCTGACCAACACGAACAACGAACAAGTACGAACAATACTTAAATCCCCGATTATGAAAAATCCTCAAAGTCAAAGTCAAAGTCAAAATCATTTATTTCAATTAGGCCAGAATGGCACTTTTGAACGTCAACAAAAACAAAAATTTAAAGTGAAGCTATTTGCTCATTCCAAGGCGTAGATTCCTATGGAGAAGAACGAGCAAGAAACTCCATAGGTTACTCTTTTTCAATCAGGTTCACAATACAATTTACTAGTTACATAGTTTTGCTGTTTGGATTGTGCGAGAACAATGTAACACTAAAATCCAGTCAAAGTGATCAAAAAAGAAAATAACCTTAAGGACAGTAATACAGTCTGGAGCTGACCAGTCCCAGTTGACGGCGCCCGTTCACGAACATGACACGTACACCAGCACCGCCCAACTCAACCATATTGTAGGGAATCGAGCGATCCACTGCACGCACCACCGCCAATGAGACCTTTGAGTGAGCATGACAACTCCAAGCTGACACAAATGAAATCTACTAATCTAATTTAATATTAAGTTAATTACAGGGCTCTCACATTTACAATGGTTATCTAAGTTAAACAATATACAATTTAGCAATATGGCTGTATTATTTACGAATTCATTAAAACAAGTGTTTTTAGTTATCCTGTGGAGCCGGACTAGCCTGCATCCAAGCATTTTTATCCTCTATATATTCATTAAGTTTGTAATATGCTTGTCTACATAAAGTTTTCTTTATACATAATTTAAATTTCGATTCATTTAGTTGTTGTACATCGCCTGGTATCTTATTATAACATTTAACACAGAATCCCATGAACGACTTACTTACTTTCGCTAATCTCGAAATTGGCTGACTTAATCTATTCTTATGTCTAGTTTGATAGTGGTGTCTGTCCGACACTTTACCAAATAACTGTAGGTTTTTCCTAACATACATAATGTTTTCATAAATAAATTGACATGGAACGGTCATAATGTTGATCTCCTTAAACCTTTCTCTGAGTGATTCGCGACGACCTAGATTGTAGATAGCTCTGACGGCGCGCTTTTGTAAGATAAAGATAGACCAACGTCAGCAGCGTGTCCCCACAGCAAGATGCCATACGACATAATGCTATGAAAGTAACTGAAATACACTAGTCTTGCCGTGTCTATGTCAGTTAACTGTCGTATCTTCCAGACAGCATAAGCTGCAGAGCTCAATCGTCCCGCTAATGATGTAATGTGAGGACCCCATTGCAATTTGTCGTCTACAGTAATTCCCAGGAAAGTTGTCTCTTTTACAAACTCTAATTTCTCACCATTCAATAATATGTCACAATCGTTGCTTTTAACATTTGGCAAAACAAATTTAATACATTTTGTCTTTTTATTGTTTAGTACTAAGTTATTTAATGTAAACCAATTATGAACTTTCATTAGGGCATTATTTACGTCGTCATAACTATTTGTGCGTCTATTAATTTTAAAAACTAATGAAGTGTCATCAGCAAATAATACCATCTGCGGTTCATTTTTAAATAAATGGGGCAAGTCATTTATGTACGCTAAAAATAAGAATGGACCTAGTATCGAGCCCTGCGGTACACCCATAGATATGCTAGCACCCTGTGAATTTACTTTATTTACTTGTACTTTAAGTTGCCTATCCTGAAGGTATGATTTCAACAGATTTAGCGACGTCCCCCGAATGCCGTAGTGTTTCAGCTTCAGCAATAGTGTCTCATGCTCAACACAGTCGAATGCCTTCGAAAGATCACAAAATATGCCGATGGCATCCCGTGCTTCTTCCCAAGAGGCGAACACCCGCTTAATTAGAGCTACTCCCGCGTCAGTAGTGCAGCGACCTTTGGTGAATCCGTATTGTTGATCATGAAAAATAGAATTCATGTTAAAGTGACGCAACATCTGAGAAAGCATCAGCCTTTCAAACACTTTGCTGAGCGCTGGCAAAATAGAGACCGGCCTATAGTTATTGGGTTCTGCACTATCACCGGATTTAAACAATGGAACTACTTTACTATGTTTCATTAAATCCGGGAAAACTCCGTGATCTACACTTTTATTAAAAATAAACGCTAAATGAGGCGCTATAGTCTCTATAAAAGATCTACACACTCTAACAGACATGCCCCAGAGATCTTCAGTAGACTTAACTTTGATCTCTTTGAACGCTTTAATTACTGCTTGGGGGTTTGTGTATTGAAATCGAAACTCAGAAAGGCACTCATTGATATTACTTTTAAGAAGTTCAACGGAAAGAGTCGGAGATGATTTCAATGCTTCCGTAGTTTTAATCGGAATATTTTTAAAGAAACTTTCAAATTCCTGTGCAACTTTATAATTTCATACAAAAGTCAACATTTGTTCATACAAAAGTTATTCCTAAACATCGGAAATAAGGTCTATAATGGAGTAAGTGGACCGCTTGGAGACTGGGCAGTAACAATGCTCGACTACTCTTCTCCTCTATAGTAAAGGAAACTGACATTATATCAAAATTACCACATATTATTGCCTATTGCGGCATTACACAAGTCCATTTATTCCTTGAAGCTTATTAAATAAATTATATAAAAATTGCGGGTAACTCTTTTTTATAGAATAGGAGGCAAACGAGCAGACGGATCACTTGATGGTAAACGATCAATGCCGCCCATGGACACCCGCAACACCAGTGGAGCCACAGGTGCGTTGCCAGCCTTTTAAAAAGTAATAGGTACGCTCTTTTCTTGAAGCTTTGAAGGTCGTACCGGTTCGGAAATACCACCGACGACAGATCATTTCACAGTTTGCTGTGCGAGTCATAAAGCTACGTGAGAAGTGCACAATTACTGAAGTTAATACTAAGAAAAGCTCCATTAGTTTAAAAAGTACGACATCGCCGCGACCGCGCACACTGCTCATGAGGAAGAGCCCGCTGTGGCATGAAATTACTAGGCTTTACTCAATATTTTCACGTGAGTAAGAATTTTAGTTAATTTAGTACTAGCTTTTACCCGCGGCTTCGCTCGCGTCACAAAAGGATAAAAAGTAGCCTATGTGACATACCTATACCAATACACACAGCGCCATCTATTATACCAATACTTTTGTTTTTACTCGGGAATATGAAATTTTCCGGGTTAAAAAGTACCCTATTATTTAATCCGGACTTCTAACTTTACGTCTGCAAAAATTCAAAGCAATCGGTTTAGTAGTTACGGCGTGAAAGTGGAACAAACAAACAAACTCACTTTCCGATTTATAATATTAGTAAGGATCAGTAAGGATAGTAAGGATATCTTACGAAAGTTATAACATAAATACGAGTACCAACACAATACCCAAGTTCTTCAGCAGTGACAAGACTGATAAGGCAGTCATTGATAGTCATTTTGAGTCATGAATTCTAAATTTAGTAAGGCGAGGCGAACCGAGGCGATTTAATGGTATCCCGCCGTACACTAATAACGCCCACGGCTATCAGCTGTACCTTTAAACCGGGCCTTAATTCCCACTCAAGCTAATCTGCACCCTTTTAGATCAAAACCCATTTTGTTATTGGATCTAATTTTGGTTAAAATGAATATTGAATTTGTAATAAACCGAGTTTGTTTGTTGAAGTTTTCTGTTAGTTATCCAACGTTTTATTTTGAAACTACTTTCTATTAGCAATCTAGGTTTTGTACCTACATTATGATGTATAACATCACGCCTTTTATCCCCGAAGTGGTAGGCAGAGGTGCACATTACGACACTTAACGCCACTATACAATGTACCACCCACTTTTAACTATTTATGATATAATAGGAGGATGAGCTTATTACCATATACCGAGCACAGTTCCAGACACCGTACTACTACTGAGATTTTTTTAAAACTGCAATACTTTGCTCGACCCGGGATTCGAATCTGAAACCTCTTGCCCAGCAGTCATATTTGTGACCACTCAGCCATCGAGGCAGTCAGTAATCTAAGATACTACAATACATATTTATTCATCTAGTAACACTCTAATGCCAGGCTATCAGGCTAGTCTACGCAAGAAGGTTCGTCATAAAATTCACACTTATCATGCAGATCGCATTTCAAAAGGTTGGTTTATGACAGAGTGTTCCTACCGGTCGGCGGACCTTCAACTTGCTGGTGGCCTTTGGTGTGAGGAAGTCTTATAATAGTTATAATACACTACTCAACCCAAGAATTGACATGGACAAGAATAGATTATAGTATACGAGGTTCTTAGAAAGTACATACAAGAGTACGTACAAACGACACATTAATACATGCCGTTGGTAGGTTTCGAACATGCATGAGAAGCGGACGTCTTAACCATCGAGCCACCAGACACTTTACGAACCTATCTAGGGAACGGCAAGTACCAATGTGACATTTGCGAGTTATATGTACTTTCTAAGATTATTCAGACACCACTGACAAACGATGAAGGAAAATATCGTGAGGAAACCAGGGCTTATAATATCTAATTATAAGTTTGAAATCGCCAACCCGCATTGAGCAAGCGTGGTGGTAATGCTTAAACCTTCTCCGTGTGAGAAGAGGCTTTGCTCAGCAGTGGGCATTTATAGGCTGTGGATGTGTGATTGATAATGACAAACCATTGAATCATTACCATTTACATTGAGACATTCCAGTAGAACAATATTAAATTTTTATTTCAATTTAAAACGTATAAACGTAATTCCTAAAACCTCCCAACCCAATGAGGTTATCCTCCCATTTCAAATATAACGTTAGATACGTATTTAAATCATGTAGCGCAAGTCAATTTAATTGAGCGGTATAATACTACACAGGATTACAAGGCGGAATTTGAATAGGGCCCGGAGCTATGAAGAGAAAATACGCTTTTATTTATTGTCATAATAAGAAAAGGATTTATGTGCTTCGGTGGGTCAGTTATTGCTATTGTGACAGCTAAACGTGTGGTTCTCTGATCAATCCGATGAAACTTGAGTAAACTAGAAGCCTTTTTTTAAGGGAGGAAAATCATCGAATGACTGCTCTGAGACGGGAGGGAGTTTCAGCCTCTTACTGACTAAAAACCACCCCGTTCATTCCCCTGCTCGACGCTTAAAATTGTTTTTTTTGATAGGTATTCACTTCTCATTCCTATAAAAGTTAAATAAAATTTGTAAACCTCGGGTTTTGGCCACGAGGTGAAAGAAAAAAGTACCATAGGGTACTTATTTCGATAAGATGCTTTAGTGTGATATCTACAGAGATATTTGGACACAAAAATTATGCTGTAAAAGCTGTAAAGCCATGAATAAAGACAGTCAAAGTAACATACTTTTGTATTTATAATATGTATAAGGATAAATACACAATAACACAATCAAGTTAAGGAGACAAGAACTGGTTTTCACCCGCTTAGACTCTAGCCTACGACTAAATACTCAAAAAGCAGGCGACAATCGCAACCGCGATGACTGCATAATAACACAAAATTCCGATCTAGTGAGTTTTGAAAATATTATTTCTTACCTTACTTCTACAATTTCGTTCCAAAAACAAAACGCCTAAAATACCTACAATAACAACAATTAATAGAAATGTCACAGCGATATCCTTATGATATTATTTGTGGACATTCACAATCGTTTCACGACACCCCAGGGACTCCAAGGGTTCGATCCTATGAGAGAAACTGACATACCCTGATCGTTTCTACCCTTCCCTGGAGTATTTCATTTTCCTCGATACGTAAATAAATACAAAAAGATGTGGGTTAGAGTATATAATATCTAGAGATCTGTAGAGCGCCTTTATTATGGACAATTTATTGTAGACTAAATAAATCAGTAATGGATGAAATCGCGATAAAACATGATGCAAGATAAAACTTTGTCTAATAAACCAGTTGCGTATAATATTTGTGATTGTGTAGTACGGTGACGGCAAAAAATATTACGTTATTATTATATGACGGCATAAATGCTTGAGCTATGATTTTTGGGCAACCTGAGAAAATAAAATGGGGCCTACTAATTTTAAGTTCAGTTTCATTTTTATTCAGAACTCTTACATTGGTATTCTGGACGCCATTATATTTAATTAAAAATAGCAGCTAAGTTATATCACCAATACCAATAGTTTCCCGCGATTTTTGCAACCACACCAAAATATTGAACACTAATGACAAATCTAGCCTTTACAACCACAACGCTATAAGTTCTAGCGTAAAACTAGTTGAGTCACCATTTAAATCCCGTTCTATATATAATTCATACTCGCAAGTTAATTGTAATAACATATTAGAGAAGTTTTTGTACTTCAACTGGACAACATATTATATTTACGTATGTTGCCGTACTTCGTTCGATTTATAATAAAAACGGCCATTCATTACCTAATGGAAATATATGAAACGTTATTACATTGGGTTCGTACATAATATAATATTGAGCCCATATATGTACCTATCTACTGTTTTCGTATTTGATATATCGGATAAATATTAACTTATATTTTAAGAACTGGACGTGAAAAGGTTATATCATTCGAAACTTTGAACGTTTTTGGTTTTCTTATAGGTATTGTTTACAAAACTGCCTTGGTTAAATACCTGCAACTATGATAGCCCAGCAAGGGGTCTCAAGTACGGTTTCCGGGACGAAACCGTGGGGAATTATTATTTTTCGTTTGAAATAAAATTGTGTCCGATAAATTTTTGGTCATTCAAATTATATTGGCGTGGCGATTAATGCTCAAACCTTCTCCGTGCGAAGAAGCCTATGGCCAGCAGTGGCCACTAATAATCTGTTGATGTTGAAGCCACGAGCAAACTCCTATTATCTGAAGTGTATTTGTTTTAACTTTTTATATTGTCAGAGGACATTAAGTAACAAGATAGAACAGGAGTAGTGAGTAAATTAATTACGCTAATGGGTCTTGTAAGCGATTGTATAGGAAAATGGAGGTGACATTTTTATTCTATTGAGGGGAACAATGTCTATTTTATACAAGGTTATTGATTCAACGTTCAAGACCACAGAAATGTTAAAAACAAAATACCTATTGAAAACATTTATTATATCTACAATCTGGATGTTCCGCGCGTGCCTCAACGAGGCATCAGTTGATCACAGATGGAACCTAATAAGGCTGATGCCCGGTACCGGGGCTGCGGTTCAAAACAGGAGTAGGAACGGGGTTTAGTCAATAGAGTCTGTTAATTCCTGTTGCCTACCCCAAGGCTAGATAGTCATTGGATGTTTTCCCCCCTCAAAAAGAAGCACTGTTGAGTGATGGCTAGTCTCGGCGCTAAAAGTTCGGATTGCATTCTGGGTGGAATAATTATTAGGGTTTTATATTCTTTATTGAGTTATGTGTTCCACATTAAGTTAGATAATCCAAATGCAGGTAGTTTTGAAACATTTATATATTATGTTTTTGTCACAGTCGCCGCGTCGCAGGTCGCGGAATGCTGCTCATGAATATGAGTCTCTAGCATGGCTTGAAACTAGTCGAGTTCCTCGTCAAACAATTACACGAGTAAGCCGAAAACATAATAATTAATTTAGTTTTGAATCGTTAAAATATAGGTATTGGTCAGTTGGATCGTCTGTGACGTTAGCTGTGAGAGTGTAAAGTCGACAAAAATGTGCACAATTTCCATACAGGAATGGTTTACTTTTATAACATTATGTCAGTCACAAGATATCGACTAGTTAAAATAGACCTCTCTCTTAATGACTTAGTTCTATTCATGTTTTAACAACAACTTGTAATAAGTCGAACCGAAAAAAACATCGTTTTTAACATAACATAAAATCACGCCTTTTATCCCCGATGGGGTAGGCAGAGGTGCACATTATGCCACTGTATAATGTAACACCCACTTTTCACTATTTATGTTATGAGTCCCATGTAATAGGGGGTGAGCCTATTGCCATATACCGGGCACAATTCCAGACTCCGTGCTACTACTGAATTTTTTTAAAAACCCCAGTAATACTTTGCTCGACCCGGGAATCGAACCCGAGACCTCTTGCCCGGCAGTCGCACTTGTGACTACTCGGCCAACGAGGCAGACATACAAACTTAACCTACTTACCTTAAACTCCCTTAAAAAAACCTACCTACTGACTTACAAATAATCGATTACTTATAAAATAGCCACAGGTTACCACCAAAGCATCAAATAAAATTTTCCTAAAATACAATATTTCAAAGAAAAAGTAATTTATCCTTATCAAAGCCCGAATTAAGCCATCATGTCTGAATCGAAGATTTAAGTAAATATGGATATTCCTTTTTATTGAGAAACACGCATAGCTTAGTGGATGCGTCCTAATTTCGCCCGTATCGTTGAGTGAACTTATCTGCTGATAAAATTATTGATTATTCGCGTGGAAACCAGCTTTATCGTGTTTTAGATGAGTCCGGGAAAATCGTACGATATTATTCTCATCGTTTCAGATTTATGTAGTTACAGTAACTTAAAAAAGGACTTTATGTGATTAAAAATACGTTCTACATTACCATTGACCATTGATCCCAGTTTTCATTAACAAAACAAAGACATTATACGAATATGTTACGTTAAAATACAGCTCTATATTTTGTAGGGTGAATGAACCCATTTTGTTAGACTACAACCACAGTTTGTAGGACATATTTTATAAGGTTTCTATGTAAAGACTACGTAAACAAAAATACTAGAATTTATAAGAACGATTACTAACTACACAATTCCAATATTTGTAATGGGGGTTACACAAAACACATATTGTGTCAAACAGATTGTGTGGCTAGCATTATTTCATCAGCGCTTACAATCTCCACCAATTTTATGATATCCTAGTACTTGTACGCGAAACACGTATCGATTTATTCCTTGGAATAACAGTGCCCGTTTTATACGGCCTTGTGACGAGATCGCGGTCCGTATTCCGATTCAAATCTTCCCTAGGGTTTACCTTTTGTTCAGGTAAATCTGTGCGGACAAACAAAACGAGTGGACCGATGAATAGAAAAATCATGAATGAAAATACAACGCTTACCTTCTATGAGAGCCTGGTACTTCAAAGAAAAATCTAGGGTTGTGGTGTCAGGTGGGTAACCAAGAATTGACTAAAAACTACCGAACTGATCAGCCGTTTTTTCGAAAAGCTGTTTTACCTTAAAACATTCTTTTTCTGGATGAGTTCGGGTGTTCGGGATGATAAAAAGTATAATCTATATATATAAAAGAAAGTCGTGTTAGTTACACCACTTATAACTCAAGAACGGCAGAATGGATTTGGCTGAAAATTGGTAGGGAGGTAGCTTAGTAGAGCCAGTAGACCGACATAGGATACTTTTAAACCAATACTTTTTTTTACTTTTTACCGAAAATCACGAACGGGGACGGGAAAAAATGGGATTACGCGTACGAAGTCGCGGGCAGAAGCTAATATTATTTATATTAAAATGTCTACTTTAAAAAGAAATGGAATAAGTCATCAAAACGTTGAAATATGAATATTTATTTACTAAACTTAAAGCCCTCAGGTACCAGAATACTAGGATTCCAGAAAACAAAAGAGTACTTTAAATGATGATCGCAAAAGTTTAAGCGTAGTCTTATCTAATGTAAAGTCGGTAAGAACAATTTAATACAACGGAAAAACATTGTTCGCAACTCTTAAAGTGTCAAACAACAAGCCAAACATTACTTTGCAGTAGTTTATTGCATAGAAAATGTAATAACTTACTGAAGAAAACAACTGTGTACATAGTTTTTAATAAATAAATACCGGTACAGTGAAGATACTCTTTTGTTAGGCTTGATACACAGGGACGTGCTTTTCTATTCTGTGACATACGTGTGTATGGTTTACGTCGTAAGTAGCTTAAATTAAACATTACACAATATTATATGACTGATTTATAGTACGTTATCTTTTTTTATTATTATTATTTATCGTATTTACAATAAGTACAGTATTATCCATGTAAAATAGCAACCAAAATCCACTAAGGTTTAAACTTGTGCTATCATGAGTCAATCTCAAAATAGAATTTTAATAAAATGAGGTTTTACAAATATGTACGTTAATGACGCTAACAATATAAACAACCTAGGATAAACAAACACATTCTTAAATACTTATGTAATATTGCTTATCTGATTCAGAGTCCGAAATAGTGTCCAGTTTTTTTCAATAGATTCACCCCTATTAAATGAGACTTACTGCAATATTTTTGGTGCTACATTCTAATATAATATAATATAATATAATATGTACCTCTGCTTAAACCTTTTAGGATTAAAAGTTGAGGCATCATGTACTTTAAGAAACAATTAAAAAAAATACTTTCTGTGCATGTACTTTTTTCAAGGTTTTTACGTGTGAAACTCCTAATGGGTATCTATTGTCTAGAGGATGTGCATCAGACAGCAGGTTATATCAGGTTATATCAGGCAGACTTTTACCGACTAAAAACCTACACACTCTATGCCTGAAAACAACAGATGGGGCTCAATAGGGCCGATGCCGATTCGGAGTCGCGGAGAACACTCCCTTCCGCCTCACCCAGGCGGGAGCAGCCATTCGATGATTTTCTCCCGTTAAAAAAAAAATGCCTGAAAACAATGAGAAGATCACTGAATTCTGCACGTACCTAATGCTTAAGCTTAGAGCAATCTAGCAGCAAAATCAAGCAGTGTAAACGGCACCTATTTTTCTAGAATTTATTCTAAGAATTTTGCACGTGGAAGATTGCGTTTAAAAAAAGAACAGCTAGGGTTGGTATCCAGTTTTAATAAGAAGTGGGAGTGTCTTTAGTTAAGCTCATTATTAGAGGAATTTCATTTCAAAATGAAAACGCTATTATTATTTATAGATACGAATTTATTTTAAGCTGATATTTTGTTTATAATACTCGTGTAGCGAAATATAGAGTTTCCTGAAGAAGATAGGTGTAGGTGCGTATTAATTATAACACCCACTTTTTAACAATTATCTTAAAAGTTAGAATCAATAGGGGCTAACGTTTTTTACTCAAATAGCGCAAATAAAGAAAGAGGTTTTTTTGTGTAATCATTGCGGCTGTCAAAAATTGGACGACCAATGTTGTGTCACTAGTTAATGCCCTATTGGACGAAAAGATAAGAGGTTTACAATAAAGACATCTTGTAAGCAAAAATCGTTTACTTTGTCTACCATGTTTGCAGTCACACAAGCCACGAAAATCAAATAAAGGTATCAAGCACTCAATAGTAGTTATATTTTACTTTTCTCCATTTGGAAATGCATGGCATTAAATCTCCTAACATGACGAAACCATCATTCATTTTTTTTTCAATAAACATTTATTATACGTCATCTATACGACTTAAAAATATTGCTATTTCATCAAACAAACCTATAAAAGACAGAGATAGAATATTACTTGACAGTTTACAGTTTAAACCAAGATGGCGGGCGCCTTGACAGTTAATAGTTTGAATTTCCAAGATGGCGGCTGAATAGAAGTATGTCCAAGTAATTAACAATGTTGTAAACAAGCGACGCTATTCACTTGGAATTTGATTAACTTTGTATTAAAGGAAATTCAGTATCGCTTGTAGAAAGGTGAGAGAAGGTAAGGTGGGAAAATTAACTCTTTAGCTTAAGCGTAAGGTGTAGTTCTGCTTAAAGATTGCTGGTGGTTATGACGTTGTTATATTTTTATAGTTTAATATTGTAGAAAGGTGAGAATCCCCTAGAGAATGTTGTCATAAAACTGAATTTTCCGTCATATGCTATTCATATTATTGTTATTAAGGTAAATCAAATACAGTGCTAAACACTGGGTAAATTTACATCGACCTTAAAATTTGATAAACGTAGTAATTAAAGTTTTTTTCGGGCTAGAGGATCGAACCTTGCAATCTAAATAATAAAACAATTTTAAATGTGGGAGAGCCATGCTTCCGCATGAATGGGCTAGCTCGACGGAGTGATACCACGTCTACACACAGAAAACCGACGTGAAACAACGCTTGCGTTGTGTTTCGTCGTATGTGTGAGATTAACAGAGGCCCGTAACCCCAGCCCTCCCTATTCCCAATCTCCCCGATCCCTAAATCCCTAACAATCCTCAAATTCCTAATCCCCATACGCGACGTCGCTTGCTTCATCATCATCATCATCATTATCAGCCACAGGACGTCCACTGCTGAACATAGGTTTCCCCCAATGACTTCCAGATAAGCTGGTTGGAAGCGACCTGCATCCAGCCGCGATTGCTTACCATCAGGTGATCCGTCTGCTCGTTTACCGGCTTATCCCATAAAATTATTTCTAAATTCTTATAAACTATGACATGAATTTAATCCTCCTATATAAATATTCAGCGCGAGTCACTTCATTATAAAAATTTATAAAGATAATGAAGTAAAGAGACATATTTGCAATTTTCCAAATTGTGTAAACGTATTACGTTCGTTCCGAGATAATAATATTGACCTGAATTTTTTATGTGTAGGAAATGAGCAGACGGGTCATGGTAAGTAATCAGAGCCACGTACAGATACCCACGATATCTGAGGAGTTGGAAGTGCGTTGGCCAGAGTTTATCATACCTTGTAGGGAGGTGTGATGGAACCTCTATTAAATTTACTTTCACGACGAACGACAACGCAAGCGCTATTTCAAGTAGATATTCTGTTTGGTCGTATTACTCCGGTTAAAATGGAATACATTTATGCAGTCTACTGCATGCGAGAGGTCTACCTCTCTCTGATAAACCTGAACCATTTAAACTGTGATCTACACAACCTGCCCACCAAACGTGGAGATTGCAAAAAACTTTCGTATATAGAAAAGCTCATAATCGAGCAGCAGTGGAGTGTCACTATTGATGTTGATCCACTGATAATCAATTTGTATTTTACCAACCATAGAAAGAAAGAAAAATAATTTATTTGCCATTAGGCGTACATTAGTGTTAGTAAACAGAACACATACCCACAATAATAAAATGATACTACGTTACCCCAGGATTGTATAAAAAATGGCCTAGGGATGTACGTTTAGAGCCAAAAATAAACGCTCCCTCATTGTATTTTCGGCTTGCCACGTAAAAGTAACGTATACGTTAATTTTCTAAATCGAGAGTGAATAAAGATCGATTAAAAGCCGGCTTGATACAAAACAGTGATTCGATAAAATTAGATACTCAAAACTAAACTGCTTTTCTGTCTGTAACTGATTGTTATCTTAAGGCCAATGGATTTCGATGAAGGAAAACGTGTTCGCGTTTCTCTATTGATTTTTTTCTAAACGCAAACTATGTGTTATGCTTATAGTGTGTATGTTAGTAACCATTATCTTTTAAAAGGTAATGCCAATCATTTCATCAATAATGTTCACAAATAAAAACTACACTTTAAGAAATTTTATACATTTCCTACGCAAATCGTGGTAAAATAATTTGCCATAACGAGTACGTTCGATGTGTAATGCAAAAATAAAAAAACAAAGATGTCATTTTTATTTTAGGTTCAATATAAATTTTATGGAAATACGCACATGAAACACTAGACGTTTTGTGGGCACTATTCGCATCGCACGTGCCACCGGACGAGAATTACATGGTGTAATATTTTGATAATGTACTATGAGTATACACATATGCGCTTTCGAAGTTTGTTTTTTGCAATGGTTCACCATTTCATACTTCATACTTTTTACTTTTGGTTCATACTTTTATATCTTTGTAAATGGATAGATTTTCCAAGACAGAACCATTTTACTTCTGGACAAAAACGAAATAGATTTCACGGTTTATAAAAGGTATAATGAAATTAAGTCACATAGGTAATTAGTTACGAACAAACAACATTAATTAGTGAGAACAAAAAAATTGTCAAATGTTTATTTTTTTATTTCATATTTAAAATTGTAGCTAAACTACACTACAGAAAATCAGACTCTAGACTGAAAAGTCAATACGGCAGAATCCAATACAAAAAGAACACAATATCTCTATCACTTTGATGTTTTTTAAACATTTTATTTCTTTTACTCTTACCTACTAGAGCTGTATTCCTGGAAAAAAATGTATGGTGTAAAATTTTTCTGCACCGAAGCCGACGGCGGCATGTGACGAACGGTTTTTTTTCTTTTATTTTTTTACGAGCATGACGCAGACAGGATTAAAACCTCTTTTTTATTTTTCTGACGGCGAAACGTCTTTTTCATCTTTGTCGATGGAAGCGTGGGTCCACGTGGGACGGTTTAATGAAATGCGTTCCAATTTTGAAAATATTCGATGAATTACGGTGAAAAATAACAGAGAAGATTTTGCTTGTTCGAATTTTAATTTGTAAAGATTCGATACTTACATAAATATCGTTGGACCAAATTTATTATCGGTTAACTGATTTTTAAATTGTCAATTTTGTATCAATCCGAATTTTTATAGTAAGTCAAGATCATAAGTCCCCAGTCCCGACATAAAGTGCATCCATAAGTTATGTTTCTGCCACCGACAGAGGGTGCAAATGAAAACTATAATCATTAGACTAAGTTTATTATAATTAAAATTACATGATAACTCTTAAATTCTAACTAACCTAAGAGCGAATGCGTTCGATGTTAGAACAACACTGCTTTCTTATCTTAAAATTCTTTATTATAAAATTAGTAAGAAGGTTTTATTGAGGTTAATCTAGTGGGGTGAACGTTGATGCAGCAATTCGTAGCTGGGCACAAGGCGGCGACAAGAGGAGATGACTCAGCAGTTCGAATGTTGCAATACTCCGTAGAACCTTCGTTGCATCAAAGTAGGTGTAATGTACTGATTCAGCAGATCTGGGCCTGGTGACAAGGCGTTGATCACGGTGTAGGTACATGTGTCGACACCGATACGTAACACATAGACCTATTACTATTGTTTTTTGAAAGCATACATTATTTGACAATAGAATAATAGAGAATAATTTACGGACAACAAGCAAGTTACAAGAAGACACAGAATACTAACAAGAAAATCCCGCTCCAACTATTAGTCAAGTTGATTATGCAGTCAAATTGATTGTCTGTATCTAGTTATAGTTATGTGACCCTTTTGAATTAACCCTTCGCAGATCCCAGTTGACCTCGGCCTGTCGAAGCGACCCCGGGTATACGGAGCTAATAAAATAATTACGTTGTATGCCATGGAGCATGGTCTCTTCTGGCTTTTTGGTTCCGCTTACTCTGTGAGAAACTTATACACATGTAGATGTACACAACCAGCTTATTATGATCTCACTTTGTATGATCTTTCAGCCCATTCAACGGTCAGTTTATACTGGTTCTGCATAGCCGAATGAGATCATGTGCACAATTAATACGAATGTCCTATAAGGAAGTACATATACATTAATTAAGAATGAGTTAATTGGATGTAAAGGGGAGAGTGCTGTACTAAATAAATTACAACGACATTTTTTTCTGTCATAATAATTTCCACAAGGACCAAACTTCACAGCCTCCCTGCTCCCTGAGTTATAGACACATCACAGTCTCAGACCTTTGTAATTATTATTTTATACAGCCTCGGAAGAACCTTTATCAATACGACCCATCATGCCGACTTTAATTAAAACCTTCAAAAACATTGTTTGAAGCTAAAACAATGTGTCAGCTACCCTTCATTATTTTATGTACCAAAGGACCACTTGTCCAAATCAAAAGACTCGACTAAGCATTTTGGTCCTTATTAGTGATGCCATAAGAGCATTCGAAAAAACAGAGGTTCTTCAATCAAGCAACTATGGCACAAACGGCCCTTGACCTTAAGGAGACCCTTTAATGAGCATCTGTGGTCTTTGGAGCACCCTTCACTGGCTTTTGGGGTCAAAGGAGCTGCAGTGTCAGAAGCCACTTGACCGAGTTGTCAGACCATTTTATTTATTTTTGTTTGTTTGGAAGTAATGGAACATGGTTAAATAAAGGATATAGAGTGGCAAGGTGCTATTCACATTCGCCCTGGTCTATAAGCGTGTATATGTATGTCATATAAGTACACAAATAATATAATGAAGAACCATATACTTCCTTGACATAATACTAATCAAAAAGATCATAATATTATGAATATTTTCAAAGTTTAAAACAATTATCTATCACCAAAAAAATGCAGATTCACAACCACAAATCATTCAAAAATTCAGTTTATCAAGTGCATAGTATTAGTACTTAAACCTGCTTCCAATTACTATTAACAATGTAAATTGTTCATCAAAAAACCAAGGTCCCAAATATAGCATTCTGTTTTAAGACAGGTATCTCGAAATGTAAGGAATGCTGTCATCTATCCTAGGAATGGCCTTGAGCAGAGTAGTTAATCTCAGGTGGAAGGATATCTGGTGAAGCGACGATTATACCGGAAAATCCGCGAAGGAACTTAAATAGTGTTTAAGGGAAAGTGAATTCATTTGTAGTGACTACTAGAGGTCTGAAGAAGGCGAAAGATAGGTAGTCTTGGAGTGAAAAAGAATTTCTTTGTATTTGTATGATGCGTGCAGTGTACATAGCTCATCTGTCTGTTCAACTGTCTGTTTGTATTGGCTAAGCTCTGAAATTTTTGGGCCGATTTTGCAAAGACTTTGATTGGCAGGTAGCTGATATACTAAGGAGTGACATAGGCTACTTTAGTTTGGAAAATTAAAACAAAAAAGAAGTTAAGATCTAAAATTCATATTCTACGCGGACGAACTCGTGGGCAACAGCTAGTCTGGATAAATAAAATTGGAGTGTTTGTTTGTAATTTTAAAGTAATCAATTTTTTTTACGTACGAATATACATACGATACACATACCAAAATAACATTTGAATACCATTTTTTTTCAAAATTCCAGTAATAATTTGGCCGACCTAGGAAATCAACCAAAATTTCTTACTCGTCTTATTTTTGTATAAACCCAAAGGCTTATTATCTAAAGCAATTATCTACAGTTCTCTGTTTTAAATTTAACACCAGCATTTACAATTACTAAGACAGTAAAGTTCACTAAAGTTCAAGTATCTCAAATTCCTTTTAAGAAATTGATTTACCTAAAATTGTGCTTGGTTCGTAATAAATCGAATCTGTCACTTGAAACGATCGGAAACTTCAGGGAAAATACTGAACGCCGCCATTTTTCTAGTGTTTATTCAAATGGAAACATAATTTCAGACAAAGAGGTGTTACAAATCATTGTCGCGGCCAGATATTGAGTACGCAGTCGTTAGAGAGAGACTTATGAACTGGAACATATCGACAACATTTTTGTTCCTAATATTGGTTTTATAATTACCCCACTGTAAGAAGGGTATTGTTTTATGTAGACAGAATATGTAATAAAATTTCTCAAAGATTCATAGTTATACAATAATATGCACATAACAAAAATTTGCCTAAATATATAATAAACGCGTATTACTCTTAAACTATTCCATTTTTTTGAGCTATAAAATGGTCGCTCGCTTCTATAGGAGCTAGAAGGAGTTTCCAGAAGGTACTTCATAAATGTTATTAATTTTACTTTTACAAGACCAGCTAATCGTAAAACAAATTTATATTTGCTGTTTAATAAAATATTATGCACAACGACATTTCACTCCATAGCATTTTAAACCAAAAGTACATGATACACATTAAAATAATATACAGGAAAACCAAACTTGCAGTATGAGTCCGTCCTAAGCGTTCAAAGGTAAAGTAATGCCATTTATTTCGTAGCGCTACGCCACTACGCTGCTACGCCGCTACGCGGAGAATTTGCGGCGGGTAGACTCCGGTAGACACCTACGCGGTATGTGGTAGCCGCTACGAAGTATGTAGGCGATACCATGTGGTACACATTCAATTTACATCGTTACGTGCTACGGGTTCGTAGTCCGATTTTGTGGTATTTTGATTAAGTAGCTGTTTCAACGCTTTGATGGTATGCTACCGGCGGCGTAGTTTGGTAACATGGTAGTATGTAGGTTAGGCTGTTATAACAATTTCAATGTATTCATTCATGTATTTCAGTTTTCCGTGAAACATTAATAATTACTCATTACATTAATGGGCATTCCACTAGTTATTCCGAGTATGTGAACTAAGTGAACATCTGAACATGCTACGTACATTATAATTAGTTAAATTAATATTTATGGATATAAACAGAGAATTCGTAGATTATTCAATTCAATATTTGATAATGTATTCTATGAAATCCCTTTGAATTTAAATAAAGGATCGATTAAAAACAAATATCTTACTAGTCAGTGGTTGATTTCTGTCAATCCCTACCAGGAGACCAGAAACAAGAGGTGTAATGTTTTCATACATAAATGTAATACGTATTAGCAGATAAACCCTTCTAAAGCCCTGCTTTAAGTATTTCCTTTTGTACCCGCGTTTTAATTATATGCTAAATAGGAATTGTAATCAGTATTCATTGTATGAACTCATTTATGTACGCTTATTTATCGAATCGTGCGAGGTGCATATTTTTAGCGAATCTGTTTGTTTTTGTTTCAATTATTTAACCTGTCGTTTGTCTAAACGTGGATCCACGCAAAACACAATGTATTTTATATTGTGTCTCATATCAGTACATTCAAGCGGTTAATGCTTGTCGTAGGAAGAGATAAATGGAATGGAACTATAAAAACTTCTATTTCTCTAGCTTCTGCCAGCTCTTTCCCCTCCCAAGGGATAAAGAGTACCTAGCCTACGAGTAACCGGGGCTCCGGCTCAGTCAGTAAGAGTCTGACACTCCCTCTCGCCTCACCCATCACTCGATGATTCCCCCCCCCCCCTTAAGAAAAGCCTATGTGTTATTCCACATCATAATCATCCCTTATTTCAAATCTCATCTCGATCCCTTCAGCCGGTATGACGTGAAATAGTAACGAAGAGACATAAAAACTATCGCATTTATAATATTAGTAGGATTAAGGATTGCTATGTAATAGATTTAACATTGTGATGAAATTATCATTGTAAGCTAGAGCTACTGGCTAGATGTCGATCGACGTGAAGAATTAAAAGAACACCTTTGATTAGTAATGGTCTTCTTTAGACCGATAATGACGATTTTTTATGAGTTAAGCCGGTAAACGAACGGACGGATCACCGTGGATGGTAAGCAATCGGCGTTGCCCATAGACATCTGGAACACCAGAAGTGTTATAGGTGCGTTACCGGCCTTTTGGGGATAAGGAATTAAGGATTGTTGGGATTCAGGGATTAGGCAAGGGGAGGGATAATTAGGCCTCCGGTAACCTCATTCACACGACGAAACACGACGCCAGCGTTGTTTCACGTCGGTTTTCTGGGAGGCCGTGGTATCACTCCAGTTGAGCCGGCCCATTTGTGCCGAAACATGGTTCTCCCATACTTAAAGAAACAAATAAATGACGATGAAAAACTGTTATAAATTGTCCACCTACAACAAACATTCCAACAAAAATTCAAAATTTCTCTTCCTCAAACAACATCATCATGCTTATGAGTATGCAAACAAAATAAACTCATTTCTGAACATTTTAATATTAAAATCGTGTCCTAGTTTTTACCATTAACATCTGAAGAGATGTCAGAACGAGGCATGGTGTTAAGGACATTATTTATTCATAAAGTATTAAGGATTTGAATGTGGCTTCTTGACATACTAACGTTTTTGCTCTGACTTTCCTTGACATATGTATTCATGATGCATGTATTGTGCAAGAGGGATAAAGGTATGGATGTCCTTGAGAGTGATTATCCCAAAGATTCATGTGAAGTATGTATAGAAGATGTGGATTCATTCTCGTTCATTGATAAGGCTTATGTTCAACAATGGGCGTAAATGGAACGTCATAATTACCAAAATTAATGCTAGAAAAATACAACAATAAAAAACTTTTTTGAGGGGGTAAAATCGTAAAATGACTCCTCCTACCCGGGTGAGGCGATGTCCGAATCTTACTGACTAAATATCACCCAGTAGGAAGGAACGTGGTCCTGCTTCAAGCCGGACCCATGGTAAGTTAAATTGTCCGCAGCCCCAGGCGTAATAATCTGATCCTATATCCTAGCTTCATAATGTACCCTGACACTAAGGCTTAGCTGCAGACCACTATTTGATACCACAACAATGATGAATGATGATAAGGATAATATAGGTAATTACCAAAGGATGCGAGTGGGCGGGCGTTATTACATGAACTGACATAATTATGTTTACTTCACGACGCCTACAAAAACCAACTCAGAACTTCCTTTGTGAAAGTAATAAGAATATGCAAAAACGTTGATGGTAGTTGTTTTTAACCGACTTCAAAAATGAGGTTCGCAATTTAAACTGTATGTAGGTTCAGAAAAGTGTTTGTTACACTTAGGAAGCGAACGTTTTAGTACATTAATTAACCGATTTCAAAAAAAAGGGAGTTGGACATGATTTTTTTATCATAGTTTACAAAATAATTATTCGTACTAATGCCTCAAGCTAGGTGGAGCGAAGATGTTCGCAGACTGATTAGCAGTAGTTAGAAACGTAAATAACGAAAATATCGTTAGCAGTGCTGTTGACGAGGAACACATCCTGCACAGAGCATCTGCTTTGGAGTCTGTTGGACATGACACCCATCTGGACGGAAACGTGCTGACGATAATGATGATATTCCTCATCTATTGACAGCTGCAAGGATTTAATAACATTTTCACAAAACGTTCGATTCGATATCATCATCATCAACAGCCTATAAATGCCCACTGCTGAGCAAAGCTTTTTCTCAAAGCCTGAAGTTTTAAACATTAATCACCACGCATGCTGAAGAGGTGTAAGCCCGGGTTTCCTCACGATGTTTTCCTTCACCGTTTGTCAGTGGTGTCTAGATATTATATGAAAAAGTCACATTGGTACTTGCCGTTGGTAGGTTTTTCCTCTAGACCTCCAGGCCACCACGAAATAAAAGTTTAACTAAAGAAATGTAAATAACGTAGGTTATAAATTATGAAAAGTATCAATCTAAAATACAGCTACAATCTATCACAAATATCATCACAGTTTTCAATAAAACTGTCTACAGCTACAAAAGTATCCCACATCAGAGGACCATCACAAACAATATCGCACAAACAAATGAATCCGGAACTCCTTAACGAGAACCAGACAAATATTTGTTCCATGAAACTCAAGCAATTGAAACCACGGCACGTGTGAAACAATGGAACCCTCCCTATGTGATAGGATGATCAATTTGACATGTTGCCAAAGTTCAAACTGAAATTTGTCGTTTAATTGCTTTACGTAGATGGCGCTGCTGTCGCTTTTGAGGGTGTGAATGGACGTCAGCTTATTGAGGTGGTCTATCATTTGTTAGATGGGTTGTTTAATGATTTTTTCAAATTAATCCTATTGTTAGTGTTAATACCGACAGTTTCTTGTGTACGGCGTTACAAACAGTTTTCTATGTAAGGCGAAAAATATAATAATTTATTTCGTTTACAATAATCACAAAACGTATTAAAGAACGATAAGTTGCTCTAAGCTCTTTTTCATCTCTACAAACTCTTTAGGAAATTGATAAGCATGAATTTGATAGAGAATATAAGGCAAAGTTATAGATAAATGCAGAAGCAAGCTATTCTAACGAGCTCCATAAATCTGTGGCTCCAATATTAATGTAGTAAATCTCAGCAACTGACAGGACACAAGGACAGAAGCTATCTGCTAATATTGCTTGGTTAACATTGCAATATAAGAATAAAGGAGTGAAAGTAGTGAAACGATCATGGGTGAGAATAAACAAATAAATATTATTCATTTTATGCTTGGCAATTTAAAGGAGCTGAAGTGATTAGGTACTTGCCAATTAGTCAAATTCAATACTTTTTTCGAACTTCCATAAACAATAGTTTTCTATGATTGTACAAGGTTATTAGGTGTATTGTGACGTCACGTTTTTCTAGCGTCAAACAGCATGGTTATTTCTAAATTTATTGCTGGAAAAATACTAACTAAAATTAAGTTGGTCATAAAATCAATTAATGAAAGTGTGATTATTTTTAAACATTTTATTGTATTGAACAGTCGAAATAATTTATTAAAAATACCTAATTAAAAAGAAGTTATCTATGATAAATATTAAAAATTTTGTGAGACATACTATATTAATTATAATATTACTGACAGTTAGTTTTTTCCGCATTACACTACAAAAACAGTAGCAGCGCGACATTCGCCGCGTTGCGTGTCGCCGATTACTGCTCATGGATATGAGCTTCTAGTATGGCTTGAAACTAGTTGAATTATTCGTCAACCATTAACGTTTGTAAGCCGATAACATAATAATCAAAGAAGTTTTTTATTTTCATTTTGGGGCTTATGCTTTTTATGCTCGGTTTTACCCGCTTTGCTCGGCGCCTATTGATCGTAGCGTAAAGTTTTATATCCAATAACCTTCCTCAATAAATGGGCGATCCAACACAAAAGTATTTTTTCAAATCTAACTAGTACTTCCTGAGATAAACGCGTTCAAACAAACGAACTCTTTAGCTGTATCATATGTTTATTATATTGCGTTTTATAAGGTAATCTAATTTAAAAACTCATGCTCAGTAAATAAAGTTTATAGTGCAGGATCTTTTTTCACATTTCAAGGCTTCGAGTATTGTATGACAAAGTCGCGAATCGTAATTGAAACTAAAGCAATCGTCCTCACTACTAAACAAAAAATCTTTGAACTAACGATCGTAACAGCTTCTGGTACAGAAATAACACCACCCGAAATCCTTGCACAAACGTCTATACAATTAGCAAATGGAAAATTAAACTCTATACTTCACACTTAAAACACAAACTCCAATGTCGTCACGAAATGAACTGAAACTTTGCGACCCCAGGGTAAACGTCCCTGTTCTGGCAATGACGTCATAGCTACCTGTGGATTCGACCCGGAATGTACGAGTATTAGGGTAGCTGAGTGAGGAAATAAGTGTATTACGACCATGTTATCTTGATACTTGAGCGGATGACTTGTAGAATAGGCTAACTTGTGTGGTATACAGGTAGGAAAAGAGAAATAGATTCACAAGAATTATACGGTTTAGGTGCATTTTCACACAGAACAATTAGTACTTGCCAACTACATAGTCAAATTCAATACTTTTATCGAACTGTCAAAAACAACAGTTTTCTATGAATTTTTTACGAAATTTTGTATCGTGACGTCACGGTTTTTACCGTCAAACAGCATACTTATTACTTAAAAAAAATGCTAGAAAAATACTAAAATTAAGTTTGTCATAAAGTCAATTAACAACAGTGTGATAATTTTTTTTAATTTTATTGTATTGAACAGTCGAAATAATTTATTTTTGATTAAGAAAAGTATCATTAGTATTAGCCAGTCGATGCAAGTGGCGAGTTGTCGTTTGACGTGGAGGACCAAAGGGGAGGCCTTTGTCAAGAAGTTGACGTCTTTCGGCTGTTGATGAGAGATGAGAGAAAATGGAAAGAGAAAGGTTGAAGGAAAGTACCCAATTCTTTGCGTGATCACAAAACCTCAAACACAGTGTACCAGTATTTTCACCCAAAACAATTGTTTACGTGATCGACTAATTGTTGTACTGCGTCCAGAGTACCAAGCACGAATAACTATCGCAATCGTAACGTAATAATATCGAGTAGTAAACCAACCAATCAGAGCGCCGAACGCACTCGATACTATTACGTTACGATTGCGATAGTTATTCGTGCTAGGCACTCAGATCAATCCAGAACATACAAATGTGTTTAAACTCACCCACGACACAGAACAGTTTTAAATAAAAAAACACAAAATACCTGCTTGAATGTATCATTTCGAACTTAAAACACAATTACACACTTAAACTACAGAATTCATAAATAGGTAGTACTTACATAAATATTTACAAAACAGACAATATTTGGAAAATAAAATGTATCCTTGTGAGGTCCTATCTTAATAAAGGGTCACCGGGTGGGGTTCGGACATGGACGCAATATGTTAGCCATTCGTCCGTGAGTGAAACATGAATGATAGTAGCCTGGTATGTCATGTGTATGTGTGTGGATTATTGTTTTTGAAGAATGAAACTTTATTTTTATAACTTAGCTTTAGTTCACTATTAGTGAATGTCATTATTTTATAATAATATGTTGATTTAACTCGTCGAGTACCGGTTTTACAGACACAATTAAAGAACAATAGGTCGCGGTCACCGGTGACCGCTTGGTATTTGACAGTTTAACTGCCTCGTTGGCCGAGTGGTCGCAAGTGCAATTGCTGGGCAAGGGCGTCGGGTTCAGTTTGAAAAAAATCTCAGTAGTAGCACGGAGTCTGCAATTCTTGCCAGTATATGGTAATGGACTTACTTTGGACCCTTATTACATGGGACTCATAACATAAATAGTGAAAAGTGGATGTTAAACTGTCAAACACCGCGCGGTGACCGGTGACCGCAACCTATTGTTCTTTAATTGTGTCTATAATGACGGTACTCAAAGAGTTAAATTTTATTTACCGGGCACAATTCCAGACCCCGTGCTGCTACTGAATTTTTATTTAATAACCCAATAATACTTTGCCCGACCCGGGAATCCAACCCGAGAACCCTTGCCCGGCAGTCGCAATTGCGAACACTCGGCCAACGAGGCAGTAAAACAATTACCTGTTATGTTATAAGGATCAGGTAACGGAGGGTAAGCTTATTGCTATGCACAGCACAAAGCAGACCTTGCCACTACCGCAACAACTTACTAATGTACCCTAGCGCCTCGGGCGTCGGGTATCGCGAAACGATCTTCAGCCACCGTAAGCACGGGCCTGCGGACGACGAACATGGGTATCTCGCCGCCCGAACAGAACCACACTCGAGTGTACGGTACTCAACTAGCTATCAGACCACATTGATGAGGCCCAATAGGCCTAATGCTGATACGGAGCCGTGAAGAACGTAAAAGGTTATCGGGGCTCCGTATCGAACTGCAGGATTAAGAAAGGGTTGGTTTTTAGTCAGTAAGAATTTGACACTCCTTCCCACCTCATCCAAGCGGAAGAAGTAATAGGAGGATTTCTCCCTTAAAAAAAGTCTACTTTTTCAGGAACCAAAGGGTTTTCATGTCATGTTTTATAAAAAAAAAAACAAAACACTAAATTCGTAATAACATTTAAAATATCTTCAACAATTAAATTGCCAATAAAACTCCAATCACAATACATTGTAGGACCCATCACAATAGTACAGTAATGCAACAATTTAGCTACACACGTCAACATTTACGTCATATGCAATAAAATGGTTAAATTTAGACATCATACTTCTATTATTGATCGTTTACTCAAGCTATTAAGTGAACAATCGAACTGATTTAGCTATGAAAATGTAAACATTTCATGAAGTATTGTTGTACCTCTTTTTGTTGGTGAGTGTACGCAGAGGCGTATCTTGGTTTGAAAACTTTACGTGTAACTGTTAGGGTTTCTTGACTAGTAGAATATGAGCCCCTAGCAAGGCTTGAAACTAGTCGAGTTCCTCGTCAAACAGTTACGTGAGTAAGACGAAAACATAACAGTTAATTAATGTGTATGTCTCATGAAGATTATAATACGTTTCATTATGAAATTATGTCTTTGTAAAAGTACCTATGATAAAGGAAAAGATTAGTGTGGAATATATAATATTAAAAAATATGAAGAAACATTTCACAAAGATCTTAAAGAAGAAAGAAATAACATAAGAATCCATTTTAACTACTTATACAGTCACATGTCAAAAGTCCACTGCCACCGTGAGAGATGTTCACACGGCAATGCGTAAGTAATTTCATATTAATGTGCATAAAAACGCGTGCGTACGCATAAAAACACGCACGCGTACGCACACGGATAAAAATATGCGCGTGCTTGTGTGTATAAGCGCTGCAGCGCAACCGATAGTAGTCTTACGGTGGCAGTGGACTTTTGACTGTACCTACTTATTGCATCGTATCGTTTCCAACGCATCCAATTTCGATTTACACTACCAAATTCAACTTGTTAAAACTTGTAATTTAAACGACAACTCAATTCGAACTTTATGCTACGGAATTTAAGTTACAAGTTTGTGTGTATATTGCATTTCGAATGCATATTGGTAACTGATTGTGAAATATCGATAAAGTTTTACAACTTTTAAGTGAGGTTTAGGACTTCAAATTGGTGCTGTCAAAGATGGGATGACAGACGAGCATGCATGAAAAGATTGATGACTGATGATGAAGCGAAAGCGGTAGGTATGTAAGAATCGTAGTAATTGGCGTTCCATAGTCTCTGCCTACCCCCATGGGAGACAGACGTGAAGTTATGAATGTATGTTACAATACAAGAAAAAGAAAGAAAAATATATGTACAACCTAAGATAAAGTTTTTTTTATACATATTGATATTTCTTATCGTATTTTTTTTTGTTACACACTGTGTCTTATGTTTTAATTACATTTCCTGTCTCAGGTCTACTGGAAGAAATTCCAACAGGAATAAGTAGCACCTTTGTACTCTTATTTTATATATATGTTATCCTCTGTACTGTTTGTGTATACATAAATTATTTAATAAAAAATCACAAAATTCAATCTATACTTCACAAAATCTATTATCAACAAAGCTAATATTATTACCCCAACTACCAATCCTGAAGCTCACGATATACACTAAACAAATTGCTGAACCCAACCCTAATCAGTAGAAAATGTTTGAACAAAATATTACCGCCTCATTATTATAATGGACAAACCTGTCGGAGCTCATAAATCATGTTAGAAATACAAAATGGCTAATTAGACTGATTAGGAGTACAACGATGAGCACAAAGGGTGCACCGTTGCCAACAGACCGATGATGGTTGGAATTAAATCAGTAATTAGTAATTGCCTGGCGAATCCCTCTAAATTGAGGATTCTGGGTAAGGGAACGGTGTTGGAATGTCGATAGATAGATTTTTTTTTATTGAGTCGACGTTTGGCAATGGTAAGCAATGATGCGGCCTACGATGGAGCATGTCTGCCTATTTACTTGAGATCCTTCAGGAAACACAAACTGCACGGTAGACGCGGCGGTGTCTAGGTAACTGGCTGCCGTGCGACGTGTAGCTGGTTAGATTCTCGCACGGAGCAACTCTTTGTGTGATCCACAAATTGTTGTTTCGGGTTTGGGTGTTATTATGTATGTGAATTGTATCTATATTTGTAAACGCACTCACGACACAGACAAAAATTCTAGGCAACGTTTTAAAAACGAAACCTCTGGTAAAGAGTTCTATTACTTTGGTGTTTGTATAGTGTCGATATATTTAAGAATTTGGTTATGAATTAAATATGTGTTATTACTTTATTAAACAGCCTAATCCTATTACGAAACGATTAAAAAATCCGGTTCTTTTGAGTTAAATTTTTAAGCCTGGTTATGGTAATGAGAAATTCAGTTTTAAAAGTCCAATAAAGGAATAGAAAATACAGTGTATGATATTCAACAAATTATGAATTTCACACATTGTATTTTCACCTAATTTAATAGTGTAGCCTTGACTGCCAGGCAATTGGTCTCGGGTTCAATTCATGGGCCGGGCAAAGTATTACTGGAGTTTTTAAAAATTCTTTGTAGTAGCACGGAATGGCACGGTTTGGAATGGTGCCCGGTATATGGCAATAGGCTCACCCCCGATTACATAGGACTCATAACATAAATAGTGAAAAGTGGGTGTTATATTGTACAGTGGCATTAAGTGCCGTAATGTGCAACACTGATGAGCAAAGCCATCTTCTCACAGGGAGAAAGTTTGAGCATTAACCACCACGCTTGCTCAAGAGGGTTGACGATTTCAAACTTATTATTAGAAATTACATGACCGGGTTTCCTCACGATATTTTCCTTCACCGCATGTCAGTGGTGTCCAAATAAAAACGTCATACTATTGGTACTAGCCATTTTTAAGCCATGTTGCCAATTTGCTATGCCATGTACCTACAACTCCTACGAGAAAAATTAAAAATCGACGCTTACAAAGAACATCCCTGTCTCGAATTAATTTACTTTGAAAAGGTGTCAAAATTTCTGTAGCAATTCGTTTAGGTGGGAAGATCTCGCTTTGTCTTATTAAAAGATTTAGTATTAAATTCCACGGACCAGGAGGGGAGTGACCGAGGAGTCCCCGAGGGATTTACTTACTAAAAATAATCATAAAAATATTATAATGTAGGTATTATTGTTGCAAATTATTATTAGAGGCGATAGAACTCATTATTAAAGCTTCGGTTTTTCTTTTGTTTTGTACAGGATTTTTGTGTGCAATTTATTTTAATGAATAGAGAAATATAAAATGTTTTCAGTCATACGTTTACTGTCTTCTATTCTGTTCTATTTATCGTTACACTATTTTCTTTTCTTCTTAGTTATCTTTCGCAGGGTGAAATTAACATTTTGGCAGGTAAAGTGACTTTACTTTATAATGTAGTCGTAAGTTTTGTAATACTAACCAATTGGATCATTGTTATCTGAATCAAAAGGTTTTATTTATTATATTATAGTCAGCCTGTGTTAACTATGAATAGCTGTCTATGCAGGTAAGTAAATAGAGTTTGATTCAATACATATATAGTAAGTATTGGTTGGCTACTGAACCGGCTAATGTACTATTTTAATAGAGGAAGATGCTGAGCATCTCGCTCATCATCTGAAAACCCATCAATAAATTACTTTTTAATATTTTCCCCATATTTTCTATAATCATAAACACATTACAAATCTCATATCGATACAGGATGTAGACTAAAACATACATTAAAAATTACAGGATGTAGAAAAATTGAACTTCAAAAACAGTTGACTTCAAGTAGGTACAAAATGATCAAAAAAGGAATATGATTGACATTAACATGACGTAAGCTGATGAGAGTGCTCGTGTCAGTGCTATGAAATGTCACAGTGACGTTTGTTGACAAGTTATATTTTTAGCTTTTTTTAAGGCAACGACAACGTCTTCAACTTTTCTGTTGACTTGCCATTTTGTTACTAGGTAAATTATAATCTTACTACCTACAACGCGCGACTTTTCCCGCATTTCTGTAGGATTAAAAGTAGCCTATATGTTTCTATTTCAGACCATAATCTACCCTTGTTTCAATTTTAAATCCCATCAGTAGTTTTGATGTGATTAAGTAACAACCATACACAAAAACTCACACGCATTCATATAATATTAGTAAGATATAGGTACAACTTTTTGAATTTGTAGATTATTGTGAATGTTACAACAGATACGATGTTACGATGTAACATAAATAAAAGTAACAGTATCCGTTGGTTTTACTTGATGCATGATCCAGAATCTAGATGTTACCAACTCGTCAAATTAAATTTTCTAAGAATTTAATACACGGGCGGACCTATATTTAACATAAAAATAGATTATATCTTTTCTAGAATAGTAGATCTAAAAATTCCAGGAAAATATACTATTCCCGTGGGATAGATTTGTATTTTTCATAAAGAAGGTTGGAGAAAAACCCTTATCATACTCACAATAACCACACGAATGGAGTTGCGAACACATACGTACATGCACACATTCGGACATAAATAATATAGATATCTATTCGTTCCTTCTACTTCAATATCATTGGTATCTTATGATTTTACTTAATAGATCACTAATATACATTAGTTTATTAGTGATCTATTAAGATTTTATTTACTTAGACATACTACACATACATACATTGTGCGATCTGGTATTTTCATAATAACATTCATTGTCTCTGCGATTAGAATTGTAAGTTTAACTTGATTTATTTTCTTCTTGTTTTATTGTTAATCTTGCATGTTTACATTATCTTCATTGTAACTTCAATTACTTAGAATGTCATGTGGAAGTGCGGAGTCTCCTAACACAAGCAATCCATTGCTTAAAAGGTGATCTCCAATAATTTTATGTAATGCCTTTTGTAATTGAAATAAACTTTTTTATAATTGAAATAAACTTTTTAATATAATAGAGTAGTTAATGAGGTATGAGAAGAAAAAATCTGTCAGTTAGGTAGGTAATCAAAAACTAGGTAATCGAAAATATTTAATACTGTAAGAAAAAATATACCAAACTAATATTAGTTAAATAACAAAAATTAGGAAACCCTATTGCATTATTTGTCAAGAGGCCCTTTTTGCGCCGTCTTCACTGTTTTTTTTGTGTGTATTATTGTACTGTGTGACGAAGTGCAAATAAACAATTTTTCTTTCTTTGTTTCTTTCAAAAAGTCAACTAGCTAACTAACTTTACCCTTACAATACTATTGTACTAAACAAAACTATAACTTTGACATAATACAGCAACTACATCTATTAGTTACTAGCAGTTTAAGTTGCAGACAGTTAGCGGTTCGATTGTGGTCTGCGTTGACCGCGGTATCAGATATAAAGTGGTTCCATTTCATTCAGTATTGCGATTATAGATTGTCTGTAGTATTTTCTGTTGGTGGCATTTATGTATATAAATAATGAGTCATATTTGATTTTAATATAGAGAAAATATTACTAGTATAGAAGTCATTCGGAGATTGTACGAGTATTTGTTTTACATACAAAATACATAACTCCATGCCTGTCTCCCATCGGGGTAGGCAAAGACTACGGAACGCCAATTGTTACTATTCCTACATACCTCTTTCGCTTCACCAACAGTCATCAATCTTTTCATGCATGCTCGTCGGTTAAGGGTACTTTTAATTTGGCCTTCTTTAATATATCGCCAATCTGGTGAGTATATTTCCGTCTAGGCCGCCGTCTAGTGAAGGCCCCATTCATATCCGCTCTGTATACTTCTTTCGTTACTCTACTTTCATCCATCTTTTCTACATGTCCATCCGAAACAGCTAACATTCCCTGTTCAATCCTTGTCACTTGGACATATTTTAACAGAGACGAGGCAGAGTGGCCAGTCTCTTATAAACTTAATTGAACTCTTTGAAATGCGATTTCGAATTGGTAAAGTATGAACATGATGGCAAACCTTCTTGTAGGGGAAGCTCATAATGCAATAGTGGGCTGTTTGACTGTTGATGACGATGATGTTGATATGATTAATTTTTAGTTTGTAAGGTTTTCTTATTCTTATTGTTTGTTTTACATTTTTCTAACAAGTTTACAATTTGTCGTTTAAAGACTTTTATAATTATGTACTTACTTGAAATTTTTCTTTTTAAAAGTATTTGAAATGTATAACGGGTTTTATGACTATAAGGTTATTTTAACCGAAATAAATAAAATAAGTAAATAAAATAAATAAAATAAATAAAAAATAAATAATAAATAAAATAAATAAAATAAATAAAATAAATAAAATAAATAAAAAAAAATAAAAAAAAATAAAAAAAATAAAATGAATGATAGTGAGACCTGCTTTTTGGTATAATTGCTATAGGTACGATTAATATTAAAAAAAAACAAAACTTACAATCACTGAATCATTTAATACCGTTCACCTAAAAAACTTCTTTTATAAAAATTGGGACACTTTTTCCGAAAACGTATCTACAATTATTTTCGTCTCGTCTGTGGAACGGGTTGAGAAAAGGACTAATCTAAAGGGATCAAGTAAATAGGTTTTATCTTTTAGGAAATCTACTTCAATGATAAAAGGATGCTGGTGAGTAGAAAAAAAACTTACTTCAGCTGTTAACATGGCGGCCCTCTACCCGCGCATTTCATTTTAAAAGTGTTTTTCCGTTTTTTTAATATAATTTATTCATATCTACGTATGAGACACCGCCCAACACTTTTTGGCCTTACGATATACCTAACTATTTTGTTACTTTTTATTTTATATATTTTTTTACCAAATGACTGCTTCATATTTTATGTCAGTCAAATTCAACTGGGCTTGCTTTCATTATTTAGTAAGTTCCCTCTTCCTTCACAGGCAACCGGGTATGTCTGAATTATTTTTAATTTGCTCAAATTAGAAGGGAATTTCTATTATTTACTACAAGTAGGTATATCGACGAGGTTTTAATACGATATAGTTAAACCTTTAACCAAAGTGTGGGAGAGCCATGCTTCGGCTCGAATGGGCCGGCTCGACCGGAGTGATACCACAGCCTCACAGAAATCCGACGTGAAGCAACGCTTGCGTTGTGTTTCGTCGTGTGAGTGAGGTTACCAGAGGCCCAATTACCCAAAAGAATCCCCAAAGAATCTGAATCCCCAAAGAATCTGAATCCCCAAAAGGCCGGTAACGCACTTGTAACGCCTCTGGTGTTCTAGGTGTCCACGGGCGACGCCGATTGCTTACCATCAGGTGATCCATCTGCTCGTTTACCGGCTTATGCCATAAAAAAACGACTTATAACAAAATACGCAAAAAAGTATAATAACCCAAAAAAAGGTTATTTAGTCTGACCTGGTTTAACGTTAATCACGTATTTAGCTATCTCTTATCAACAACGAGATCGATCGCTTTTCCAGCATTACTGAGCCTCGAAAAACATACAAACAGATAACGGAATGATTATATAGATATTTTTTCATGGAAGTGACTAAGAGCTACGTAAACAACATACGATCGAAAACATTTTGGAACCTTATTTTTACCTACAAATGCCAAACATTACCTACAAACCCGTAATATTGCCTGTGGGTAATTTTATTTTGTTTATAACATTTAAACTGTCAAACACCGCGAGGACACCGGTGACCGCAACCTATTGTTCTTCAATTGTGTCTATTATGACGGTACTCAAAGAATTAAACTGTCAAACACCAAGCGGTCACCGGTGACCGCAACCTATTGTTCTTTAATTGTGTCTATAAATACGGTACTCGACGAGTTAAAACTGTAAAACTTAAAACTAACAAAGAAAATAAAACAAAACTAAAAATAACCTGGATAAACTTTTTGAGTGAGGAATAATGTTCCTCAGTAAAAAAGTCGGGCAATACCGCTGGTAAAAGCTAGTAAAATATATAGAGGTACAAATCATGTAATTGATAAACAATGATAGCTCCTAACTCCAAGAGAAAGTATGATAGCACAAATAATAATACAATAGTGCAACATTTTGAACAACACAAAGAGGAGACGGCGAATTATTCAATTGCCATAAAGTACTTAGGACCCATCTGCAGTGATCTATCAATTTGATCGTTTCCGCGATATGAATAAAGACCAAAATTGCAGCAATTTTTGAATTAACACTGTGGTGTTGTTTTAGCGATGTTTATGCATCCAGGTCCAATCGGACCTGAAGACGGTAGAAGTTTCAATATGATCCTAGAGGAACCAAGGTCAAATACATGTTAAAAGACAGTGTGGCGACACATGTCAAATGACAGCATGTCAGTTACTGTCGAAATCAATTGATGACGTAACAAAAATCCTACATCGCACATGTAAAATTTACATTCGATTTAACACGGATAAATAATCCTAACGATCAACTGTTTGGCAGAAAGCCCGCCAGGCACGAACACCTCGCCTGGTCGGAGGATCCTCCTTTTCTGATCTTAGGAAACTTTACTCTCTGTGCCCTAAAACAGTATACTAAGCCCGCCTATGTTTTTTCTGCCATCATATTAAGGAGAGAAGATCAGCCATTGACTTCTCCCACCTTCGGAGAGGCGAGAGAAAATGTCAGACTCTTACTGACTAAAACCACACCGTTAAAGTTGTTCACAGCTCCGGGTTGTGTTTGCCAATTGGAGTCAAGTAAGAAAATAACTGTTACTTAACTTACGACTATTTTACAAGTACGGATCTTTGAATTGGGTACTTGTCAGCTAATCAAATTCAATACTATTTTCAAAATTTCAAAAACGACCCTTTTCTATGAATTTTGTAAGAGATTGTGTATAATGACGTCATGTTTTGTTAGAGTCGAACAGCATACTTATTTCTTAAAAATTTGCTGTAATTAGTAGTAATATTATTAGGATTTAAGTTGCTACTTCCACTTGTGGGAGAAAACCAGAAAAAACACTTAGGGGAGTTTTTGGTAAGAAAGAGATTGACAGATTTTCTTACCGTATGCTAAGAAGTCTTTCCACCATGCATGGTACCTATTACATATTTGTATTTTCCATTGTATATTCCAAAACCAACTTTAGACATTGGGACTGACTTGACCTGACTTCCAAAATAATTATGGGAGTTAATATCAAAAGTTGTAGGACATATTGCGCTCATAGTATTATTATTAGAAAAAATTAATTTCGTCTATATCCAAAATTAATTAATCAAATTGCAATTGATAGATTAATATTAAATATCACTCAGTCGTTTTACATTCATTTTTATATTGAACATTACTTAATGCCTACTAAATTAATCTTTTTCATAACTTTTATATTTACGACGATTATAAAAATATTTAAGTATCTCTCACAGCTGTGTCATATTAATATACCTAATATTTTTGAGTTACTAACACTTTTTCAATATTTCATTTTGATTTTTAAGTAATAAATAATATATATATATATCTTCATTAAACAACATTTCCCTAAACGATGTATTTGTTTGGACTGTGAGTGTTTTTTTTTTAATTGAATAATGTGAAGTCTATTCGTGAAAACCTGTAATTGGCTTTCTGGTGTTATTAAGTTATCTGTTTGTTTGCTATGTGTAGCTGTTGGTTTTCCAATCCATAAATAAATAAATAAAAAAATAAATATTGAATAACATAAGTATTACATTGAATACATTGAAGTTGATCAAAGTTAGAAGACAGACTTTTTTTTTAATAAACTAAGTAGCTGTCACATCAAAGTTATTACTGTCTAAGAATCAATAAGTAGATCATAAATATGAAAACTTTTTGATACATTTTCTAGAAAATAAGTTATCGCTTTAGTTATCGTGTTTTTTTATACGTTACTAGCTTCTGCCCGCGACTTCGTATGCGCAATCCCGTTTTCTCCCGTTCCCATAAGATTTCCAGGATTTTTTTCTATCATAAGAACCTTTTCCTGACAATAACAAAAAAATCAGCCGAATCGGTCCAGCCATTCTCAAGTTACGGCGTGACAAAGGGAAACGGGTTTCATTTATATATATATATATATATATATATATAAGGTGTTCTATAATTTTATGCCACGGCTTTAATGGGAGGTAGTGTTATGTTTACAGATTACAATTGTGAAGAAATTTCGTACCCCGGACCAGTTAATTACATACAGTAATTAAGTAAACATTGACTACATTCTGCATAATGTGGTTCACAAATTACGCGCGATGCGTCGCTTAGTCAATGAAAACAATTGCTATCTCTTTCCACGTGTACTGAGAATGAAAACGGAAATCAGCTGACTAGTTCGTCACTATCTAATCTACTAGATACTCAATAGGCAGGCTAACAAGGGTTTTAAAAGTGCAATTACTTACCAGGTACGGCATTCTTCCGAAAAGCTGATGTAGGTAAATAAGATTATAAACTTCCCATCACACTTAAAACAGTTTTTTACACACTCTCTACCTACTTATCTACAAAACTGTTGCACAAGTCCACCTTCGCGTTGCACACAAATGAAGGCACGCTTCCAAACATGTCATATCACATTACTTAATGCGTCCGTTTCACTTTTACTATGTTTCGCGTTTGATTTGACCCACAAGTTATTGTCTCTATCATCGTAAACTCCGGCAGTATCCCTTGTGCTCGCAAGACGATGACACCGAAAGAACTCTAACACTTCCTCTTCGAGTTCTGATTAGAATTTCGTCGCCTGGGAGTCATTTTTACGTAGCGCGCGCGTATCCCCGACATTGAAACTAACAACGTCCGCGCAGGCAGGGGTTGACTGGGCTACTGGCGGCCGGGCGGCGCGTGCGACGAGTTCTGCTGGCTGGGGTGTGCTGTCTCGTTCTTGAACGCCCCGTCATACGCTGTTGCCATCCTTATCAGTAGCTCAACCCCCGCCTGCCCGGCGGCCGGTTGACCAGCGCGTGCGACGAGTGCAGGAGAGGGTGCGGGCGCGCGGGGGTGTGCAGCGTGCTCTTAGCCGCCCGGCGCGAGCGGTCTGATAAGGATGGCAACAGCGTATGACGGGGCGTTCAAGAACGAGACACACCCCAGCAGAACTCGTCGCACGCGCCGCCCGGCCGCCAGTAGCCCCGTCAACCCCTGCTTGCCCGCACGTTAGTTTTAATGTCGGAGATACGCGCGCGCTACGTAAAAATGACTACCAGGCGACGAAATTCAAATCAGAACTCGAAGAGGAAGTGTTAGAGTTCTTTCGGTGTCATCTTCTTGCGTGCACAAGGGATACCGCCGGAGTTTACGATGATAGTGACAATAACTTGTGGAGTCAAACGCGAAACAAAGTAAAAGTGAAACGGACACGTTAAATAATGTGATATGACATGTTTGGAAGCGTGCCTTTATTTGTGTGCAACGCGAAGGTGGACTTGTGCAACAGTTTTGTAGATAAGTAGGTAGAGAGTGTGTAAAAAACTGTTTTAAGTGTGATGGGAAGTTTATAATCTTATTTACCTACATCAGCTTTTCGGAAGAATGCCGTACCTGGTAAGTAATTGCACTTTTAAAACCCTTGTTAGCCTGCCTATTGAGTATCTAGTAGATTAGATAGTGACGAACTAGTCAGCTGATTTCCGTTTTCATTCTCAGTACACGTGGAAAGAGATAGCAATTGTTTTCATTGACTAAGCGACGCATCGCGCGTAATTTGTGAACCACATTATGCAGAATGTAGTCAATGTTTACTTAATTACTGTATGTAATTAACTGGTCCGGGGTACGAAATTTCTTCACAATTGTAATCTGTAAACATAACACTACCTCCCATTAAAGCCGTGGCATAAAATTATAGAACACCTTATATATAGAGATGAGGAGAAAGAGGTGCCTGTGTCAAATGGTTGCAATTATTCGATTCCCAATTGCAAGTTGACAAAGGTTTTATTAATTTTATAACAGTTTTTAGTTTAAAAAAATCTTAGTAGGTACTAACTAATTAGTATACTATTAATATTAACCGCATGCATACCGGTATATAGGTACGTAAAACACAATAGAAAATACATTGGGTCTCGCGTAGATCTGCGCTTCTGGGTTAATAGTTATAATGCTAAAAACAACTTAGTACGTACTAATAGCACTGAGCCCAAGACAGGAATCCGAGAAACACGAAAAAACCTAGTATATCAACAGATTATGTTTTAAGAGATCCCTTGCTCGGCAATCGCACTTGCGACCACTCGGGCAACGAGGCAGCTATAGTTATTTCCTATGGAGGTAAAATACAATGATTCAGTGCAGAGAGAGTTACCATTGCATTGGTTAAACCTAGAACAATTTATTTATTTATTTATTTATATTCTTCTTCACCAAAGATAACAGTGAATGGCGGACTTAATGCCTTAACCCCTCGAGTGTCCTTATGAGCACCCGGTGGATCATAAGAAAAAATGCTCCATGCTGTTTTCTCTTTTATAAATTCTATTATTAATGTTTTGTTTTTATTTTGACTGTATTTTTTATTTCTATTGTAATGATCTTTGTTTTCTTGTACCAATGGCCAAATAAATGCATTTTCTTTCTTTCTTTCTGCAAATGGCACGTGTGCACCCGTTGGATTATAAGGAACGCGGACGCTAGACAGATTAAGGCATTCTCTAACAGTCAACCATAGGAAAGTGCAGAGAAATGAAGCTGTTGATGCTATGAATAATCTGGTACAATAATAGCGACTGTCTCTGTACTAAGTCAATCTTTATTACAGTACTATGTTACATTCGTAGTGTTTTTTTTTTTCTGGTTTCCCTTTTTACTGTTTACCTACATTGTGTCTCGTTTATTTACTTGTTAGATTGCTATATAATAATCAAATTGTTTTTATAATCTTTTAACTAATAATATATCAGACCACTTTTCACTCAAATAAATAATGTTAGACTTTTTTTAATATTCGACGATTTTTTCTAACACAGCTGTAATTACCTACTCTGAAATATTTAGACAAATATTTTTCATAAACGCCTATTGAATACCCAAAATTATCTAAGTAGTCCCAAAATACCAAAACTTTGACCATTTAATGAACCTTTTGTATAAGACTATTGACTTAAAATGAAGGAAAGGTAAGAAACAAAAACTAAAAATAGATCGTAGTACGTACAGAAATACAGATAAAATAGTGTTTTTAATAGTTAAATCGTTAAATATTTTTGCGTAAAACCTATTTTAGTAAACCTAAGTAGGTAAGGTACCTATTTCAAATAAGCAAAAATAAAATACAAAACAAAAAATATCACCAACGCCGTTATTTTAATAAAAGAAGAAAAAAAACATAAACACAAAGCTCATTTAAAAAATTACATAACTCATAATATTTATGTTTGAATTAAGAACAAGACAGATTGTATCCCAACGCATTACAGACTATGTTACCATCCGAAAATCAACAGGTACCAACTTAAACCACGAAAACAACACAAAATGGCTGCGTCTAAATTAAAAACGACTTACCGGTTAAATAATCCAATGAATAGCTTTAGAAAACACAATAAAACACTGTTATTTCACACAATATTTATGTTTTTGTTCACAATAATATTTTCGGGGCGCGGGGAGACGCGATACACGACCGCTCAATGCCACGGTCTTGGACCGACTGACGAACGGACGGGGGAAAATTTATTATCCAGAAAATTATGATACGAGTAAGATGAAGGGAAAGGGATTCTGTTGCCGCGTCCTTAGACGTGGTCAGAAAACATAATATCAATCATAACTTCACTGTTGTTTTTTGTTTACTCCAATGAGATATTATTAGTGGATTAAGATTTATTATTTTTAGGTCCGAGTGGGTAGCTATCATTTTTTTTTTACTTATTTGTTTTTTTTTTGCTGAGAGTAAACGGTGCTTATCATTCCTTCTAGAACTAGACTCTTATATGGATTTTTTTTAGGGGGGAAATCATCGAATGACTGCTCCCGCCTTTGTGAAGCGGGAGGGAGTGTCAGACTCTTACTGACTAAAAACCACCCCGTTCCTTCTCCTGCATGTCGAGCCGGAGCCCCGGTAACCCGTTAGGTTCTCCGCGACTGGACTTATATGGATAAGACCCACCCAACATTTTTTCACGCACGTCTCAAACAGTCATTAGACCACCACGGATAGGGCTGATGCCCGACCCGGAACGACGGACATCCTTGCGGAATACCGTGGCTCCAGCTCGGACCAGGAGTAAGAACAGTGTGGTTTCTAGTCAGTGAGAGTGACACTCCCTTTCGCTTCACCCTAGACTGGATTGAATTGTTTTCCATTGAATGATTTTCCTACCTCGAAAAGACAAGACCTATTTGGTACTAGACCCATTAAGTAGCAGTTGCAATTAAGATTTAAGTATCTGACTGGTAAGGTATTTAATAATTTAATCCTGGGCTGTATCAATACAATATCGTTTATTGTTTGTAGGGAAATGAGCTCTGTAAATTGCACTCCCGTTGATATTGATATTGTCTTATTTACTTAGTGTTTTATTAGTAAAGTTAGTCCGTATGGCTTAGTAAACTCAGTGGCTGTAAACTCGACTACTTGTCTCCAGATTTTGAAAATGTTTTTTTTTTAAAAAAAACGTTGTCTCACACTTGGAATTTCTCCTGTGTCGTGGGTGCGTTTACAAACATACGAGTTCACATACACAATAACACCTAGACCCGTAACAACAATTATTTGTGGATTACACAAAGAGTTGTTTCGTGCGGGAATCGAACCCGCGACACGTTACACGGCAGCCGGTTGCCCAGCCACCGCACCAACCGTGCAGTCAAAACTTATGGTTTTTGAAGTTATTTTTCTACGGGATAATACAAAAATCGAGCAGGTGAACACCCAAAACACCGGAGGTGTTACAAGTGCGTTACCGGCCTTTTGGGGATTAGGAAAGTTAGTGTTTTGTTGAGGTTTGGCGATTAGAGAGATCGGGCATGGCCCCCGAGTCACATTCAGTCACAGTTCATATCGGTTTTGTGTGAAGCTGTGGTGTCACTCCGGTCGAGCCGGACTACTACCCTATTGATGTAGAATTTTGTACCTACTATTCACTCCCTAGATTCTAAATCTGAGTATTTAACAAGATTAAATTTCTTTTAAAATTGTAGTATGTATATCTATGTCCAGATTAGCCCGAACGACCGTAAACGGCAAAATGCTTTCAATAAAATGTTCAACGGGGCTTCTCTTTATTACTAGAAATAAGCACCTACTAGCGCCTTCAGTATAAAATCGATTTTCCAATATTCGAAAAGATTTCCAGTGAAATTTTATTGGAATTAGATAGAAATAAGAAACTATGTATGTAGTTTTCGATTGTAGATATCGTCTGTACGGACAAATAAATAATTCCTTATTATTAGGTATTATGAAAGCGTAAGTGTTTTGTTTTCTTTCACGTCACAACGGAGCGGTTTTATAGTCAGTTTTTTTAATCTGATCTGCAGCTGTAGCCAAATGCCACTTTAGCGCTTGTCTACAGAGAGAGTAGAAATCAAAATGTATGGGGATGACAATGACAAGTGTCAAAATTTACGTAAATTCCATATAATTTGGTTTTCTATTCAACATGTAGACAATCGCTCAGTGGCATTTGGAGATAGTTAGACCAACAGGTCTAAGTATGCAACGACGCAACATGGACAAAAGTCCATGGACAGGAGTCCTTGCGTCATAATATGATGATTGTCTTGTTGGCTGAGTGGTTGCAAGTGCGACTGCCGGACAAGGGGTCAGGGGTTCGATTCCCAGGTCGGGCAAAGTATTACTGGGTTTTTAAAAATTCTCATACATAGATATGGCATCAGGCTCACCCCCTGCCTACCCCCTCGGGGATAAAAGGCGTGATGTTATGTATTAGTTACCCTTAGTTGGCTACAGAGTGTTTTGTCCTTTGACCTCGGAACAAAAGTTATAGTCCTAGATAGTTGACTTTTCTGATCCAAACTGCATAGAATCTGGTCAATGATAAGCTTTGCCGACTGATTGATTAAACACCAGTAAGTACACTACAACTTTGCAGGTTACTTGCTTTAAATTAGTTTTAAATATAGATAGGTACTGGGCACTGTGTAACCAGTTATATATTAAGTATAATTACATAGTAAAAGTTTTTTATGGAAACGGACGGATCACCTGGTGGTAAGCAATAAACGCCGTCCAACCTGCAACACTAGGGGTCACAATGCGTTGCCGGCCTAGGTCGTTTATCGGCTCGGAAATAGCTCTGACGATATGTCTTTCACAGTCACAGGCAGTTTTACCGTGCGGAGCAAAATGTTCATTGTTTCATAGATAATAGACACATACCTACGCCGTAAAGACAGACCAGCTTAAGTTGAAACTAATTTTTTTACTTATGATATAACATTAGCTAAAACCTTTCAACACACAAAGGTTAATTTAAAATCTTACTGAAAATATCGATATTAGAGACACACATCAAGCTACTAAAGAACTAATTTATCATGGTATTACTTTGCATGATCGTTCCGTACATTCAAAGATCAGTTTATATTGGTAGGTCCACCAAGTTGTGTGTACCTACTTACCTCAACATTTTCAGCTTTACCTTCACAACTGAAGCAACGTAGGTACCAATTCATTAATTTCAACTCGGTCGAGAGGTTCTCTTTACTGAAAAGATTCTTTGATGCAATAAGTATCTTAAATTCATTTGGATCAGCATGTTTCTTATGAATTTTATATTAGGTATTCTTGACTTGCTGAATTAATATTTTATTTAGTAGATAAAATGCTATTAAGTACCTATTAGCTGCTACCAAAGGCTTCGCTCGCGTTCCCGGGCTTAAATTAGGTTTAGGTAGGTATTAGGTTCCTACCTCATGTAGTATTATTGCAACATTTTCAATCCTAACTCAAACTTACGACTCTTGACTTTGTATTGATGTTTTTAACTGACTTATTTATTTATTTAGTTACAATTTGATTAAAATGGCATATAAGGCGAACTTAATGCCATATGGCATTCTGTATCAGTTAACCTTAGGGATTATGTTGTGAATCTGCGGGAAAATCAGATACGAAGAGTAAACTAACAGCAAAAAATGTAATTATTAAATAATATAGCTATACATATATATTACATAATAGTAAATTGTCCATGTAATCATATGCGTAAAATATAATAATAAAATATAATAGTGTTAGACGACGAAAATCAACTAAATTAACGTCACTACTTTAATCTGTATAGTGATCTGTATTATCGACAGCACTAGCTGTCATGTTGACGATGTCGTCTGTCAAATATGACAGATTAATAAAGTTTCCCGCGCAAAGAGTGGTAACGGGCGATCAAAGAGTAAAGTAAATAAAACGGGCGATTTTATGATGGGAATTGGGAAGTTTGTCGAACATCACGCTGTGTTCTTAAATAGGAATCCGTTTAGAATAAACTTTTCAGTATTTAAGTATTGATTTTACTTAAAAGTTTCAGAAGTGGTATAAGACTTACGTGCAGTGATAAGTGATTAATTACAGTACCTAGTAAAGTTCGGCAACTGTACAATTACGAAAGGAAAGAGGATGTATTCTTAAATTTTGCTTTATGTGACATACAGCCATTTTGTGCTTAGCCTATGAACAAGTTAAAACTTGCTCTTCGATTCGATGATTCTCTAAAACTTTAATCGCTATCAAAGTTTTGTGAATGTGTTTTTCTACTCAATGCATGCATGCATGGCTCAAGTGCTTGAAACTGGTGATTGGTGAGCTTTTTCCATATTGAACTTTAATCTTTGCTTGAGCTGAAATTGGACTCAATATAACCTGTGTACTTTATAATAGTAGAGGACTATTAGAACATTACTGTAAAGAAAGAAAGAACAAACAAAGAACACTAGAACATTAACTAAAGAATGCTGCATCTTGTACCTACATGATTGGTGGTGCCGATTGTGACCTAATTTAGCTATTTTGTATCTTATAAATAATTAATTTCATTATTTTCATATTGTTAAGTGCAAAAGACAGTTACTTAACCACATCCATTTATTAATACCTACCTAACATTCTATCAAGTGCTACAGAATACTAATTTTCTATCACTTATATAGGTAGCCGAAGGATATTGTTTAACCCTTAACTGGAATCATTAAAATGTTCTACATTACTGGAATCGTGAATTAAAGAACAAGAATTAAATCTCTTATTTTTTTCTTAAATGATGAATTTACCACTTAGGTAAGTTAACATCATAATTGTAACAAGTTTTAAGTAATATATTAAATTAATCAACTTTTATTCATTAAAATACGGAAATTATCCCTTTTATTGTACTTAATAACTTAGGTATTAAATTTGGTAATACTTTTTTAGTGTCTTCTTTGACCGTCTAAAACAAAAATAAAAACAAAATAAAAAAAGAACTTGACACTTCTACGGGGTGTTCCGTGTCTTCTGCTTAACAAAAAAGTAAATTATTTGTAAGATCAATTTAAACTAAAAAAATGACAACCTATTCTATTCTAGAGAACAATTCTACAATCTATTCTAAAGCTGCTAGGTGGTGTCTAAGTGGTCTACAGTTAGGTATATCTATTTTTTCCTCTGAAGTAAGTGTTAGACGACAGTAAAGTATCATCTTCACTTTCTTCTTCGACATTATGGTCAGACGAAGAATCACTTGAGTGATCAGTGGCTTCATGTTCCGGATTTTTTATTGTCACTTACGTTTTCCTCATCACAGGGTTCAAAATCGCTCAAAGGTTCTAGTTTTGATTCAATTTATCTTGCAATAGATCCTGGATATCTTTTTCCGACAGATTATGGGCCATTGTTACAAAAAAGTGTCTAATACAATAAAATAATAAATATAAACATATTGAAAAAAAATTACGTAACTGGAATCGTGGGTCCGATCGGACCCAACGATGGCTCAAACTTACACTTACAGTGAATTTAAAGCGCCGAGTGTTCGGCACCCGCTGCATCTAGCGACCGAATGAGATTAGGTAGGCGCGCAATAGGGTTGGTGCGCGCGTTTCGAAAATAAACGCATTTTTCATCGACGTCGGGTCCGAACGGACCCACGATTCCGGTTAAGGGTTAATATGTTTTAAGATGGTCAGCGGGTACCCTTAGACACAACTGATATTCCCTAATAACTTTAAATTAATATTATATATTATAAGTGGTAGTGTATATTTTTGCTTTAATCATTGTTAACATGGGTTCTCGGAGATCCAGTAGCACATCATCCTCAAATTCAAGTTCACATAGCAATGTGAACAAGAAGAAAAGATTCAGGAGAGTGTAGTGTGTGTGACACCTCGCCCTA